>OX465293.1:118238176-120638176 GCA_949987695.1 Merzomyia westermanni
CAGAAATATTAATCGAACCCGGAAATGGGAACCGAAACCAGAATTGAAATAGAAATAAGAACGGATTCTGGAACAGAAATAGAAATAAGGAAGGAAACCAGAACTGAAACTTGAAAACGAAACAACACTAAAACCTGGGAAAAAGACGGGAACAGAAATAGAAAACCAAAGGAACCTGAATTGCAAGGAAATAAACTGATGCCTGAAACAGTACCAAAACTAGAGCAGAAATCGGAACCAAAGCCAAGCCAAAACGAGATCAAAATTTGAAGCTGGATCCCAAGCTAGTGTCACTTAAACTAGTACCAAATTGGAACCGTCGCTGGAACCGTAACGGAAAGCTGAGTCAGACCCAAACCTGAGTTCAAAACCAAACCAGGAACCAAATGAAAATCGAAATGGCTTCGAAAAGCGATACCATAATCGATATGGGGGTGTCGATACCCAGATGAGAACGCTATCTTTTCTTATGGATTCAATTCCGGCGCTGATTAGGAATGAAAATGGCATATTCAATGAGTGGAAAACAATTCACGTCAAAGTGTTTACAGACAGAAGTGGTCAACTGATCGAATAGTAGGAGATGGCAGAAATTGTTTTTGTTTTCTAATTGTTTAGCTTCCACTGGAGCGGAACCCCAAGGTAAGTAGCATAATCGATTACAGAGATTAGCAGGTTCTGAAAGGAGGAACTCAAAAATTTAGGGTTTGTAATTTAGTTTACATTAGATATGGGCTTGGGCTATAATGCGCCATATCCGCAAATTACGTAGAAAATATGTATATACTTATATATTTCATACAACAAATAATCATAAAATTACGAATTATGTTTCCCAAACCCAAAAACCCATTTTCTTACCTTCTTTAGGACCACCTTTCGATAGATCGTACACCTGCCTCGGATTGAGCATATATTGAAATTTCCGCAGTATACGATCACCTTGCCGACCGCCGCTCTTCGGATTTACGAACACCAACAAGGGGGAGCTGCTTTCGTTGGGCGGTGTGATTTGAAAATGAGTAGCCTGATGGGTTTGCGATTTCTTGTATTAGTTACGGTTTTTAATTGTTTTTGTAAATAATTGTTTAAAGCATAGCAAGACATTTTATAAGTTATGAGGCAATTTCAGTTTAATTGCGTTTACACATTTAATAAATTAGTTGATGACATGCCAATTGGTAGCGGAAAAGTGTTTGTATTGCCAATTAAATTTTGGTTGTAATATTAATAAAGCGTATGAATGGAATAAATGGAAAGGAAAGAGAATGTAATGTTTGAGGTTAACTTTGGATTTGTAAAACTTTGAATGCTAACAAAAATTGAATTAACTAAACCATAGCAACAACACTTAACTGCAAAACAGCTTTCGTTCTGCAACAAAATAATATTAAAACTATGCCATAACATACAAGATAACAGAAATGTTTCCGTTGACTCTAAACTTAAATTTTACTGTGTTCGGAATTCGGAGTAATTTTCCCATAAGTTCCCATAAGTTCTGTATATTAACCATTATAACCACGTTCAGTGGCTGGTTTGTGGAGATGCTTGGGTTTCTTTCCACAAAAATCAATAAGAACAACTCTAACAGTTTTATTGCTGATTTCGAAACAGCTTTTTAGATACCGAATTTTTCTATAGGGATAGAGCTGTACTGATATGAAGTAGGTTTTGCAAGGCCACACACAGCAGGCTGTCTTATCTCCTCTATTTGGCGTTATAATGGTAAGCGAGCCTACGTAGCAAGATCCTGAATTGCGGTGCTTTCAAGAAGAAAGTTTCTTTTCCAAAAGGGTTTTCAGTCTAATTGTCATCGGTGGCACTCCTTACTCTTTTTTTAAGATAGGAGCATATATTTACTTCTGCTAGAAGGTCTCCTTCCACTATATCACAAACTAATTAGTAATTTCAGAGTGTTGAAGAAAACATTTCTTTCCTTAAGATACTTCACAGTTCTTCATAGTTCAGCGAAGTCAATATTTTCACTAATAGCTAGAAATCCAAAGATCTGACCCCGATTGCTCGAAATCGTCATTACTTAAACTTGATCGTTAAAAATCTCTTAAATGTAAAATACGCCTCAAAGTATGCAATGTCCAGTAACGTGATTCTCAAAATTTAGGTTCCCGACCACTTTTTGCCAATTTCTTATTGAATTCCCAAACCATCTCAATTTTTTCTTCTCAAAATAGTAAGATTTTAATAATTGAGAAGAAAATCCTAAAAAAGTGGTTTTGTTTTATTTTATTTTATTTAATTAAATTTTTTTGATTTGATTTTACTTTATACTAGCTTACACCCGTCAGTTTCACCCCACATTTCTATAAAAAAAATTTCAGCTGTATGGGAGGTGCCACGCCCCCGTTTTCGTTCTCCCTAGTTTTTTTTGGAGGTGGTAGGGATTAACCTCATATAAACCCTTACCAAATTTCAGTGGTCTAACGTAAATACTTCCAGAGATACGGACTATGAAAAATTTCAGCTGTATGGGAGGTGTCACGCCTCCTTGTTCGTTTTTCCCAGTTTTCTTGGAGGTGTTAGGAATTAACCTTATATAACCCCTTCCCAAATTTCATTGGTCTAGCCTAAATACTTCCAGAGATATGGACTATAAAAAATTCCAGTTGTATGGGAGGTGCCACGCCCCCTATACATATCAAAATATTTTTTAGCCCATGACCATCCCAGTAAGGTGTCCAGTTCGTGTTTCAAATTTGGTTACAATCGGTTTATACGTTTAGGACGCAAGTCGATCTATAGATACATATATACATAATTTGAATTTTATATACTCGTATATAGATAGAAGATGAACTATTTTGTTGCGGTTTATTGTAACCTATGTTTCTAAACACATTATATATTGAATAAATTATATAAACACTTGAGATGCATAAAAACATCGTAGGGAAAGTTTTCGGAAGTGTATAGGAATTTTTGAGGTTATTTTAACAAGATTTTTGGATGCAGAAGTTAACCAGATGGTAACCCTTGCGGTGCCTAAAAGTCTGCACCCTTTGCTCTGCTGTCAATTTTGTTTTGAGAAACTTTTTTTGTTTTAGAAGTTCAAGGATGGTGTTTCTTTAAGGCGTTTCTGAATGAGTGTGCGGGCATAATCGGATGTACCCGCCATGTGCAAGGGGAAAATGTGTAACATCGGCACTCCGCCAATTAAAACTATCTACTTTTTTATCCTCATTCGCAGGTCACTCGACCTGTGTGTTACCGGCGTGTGGATGACATAATAACAAATGTGAAATACTTTTAGGCGTTACTGATAATATTTAAAGACATTTTGTGAAAGCAATTTTCATACTTCATCGGCAGTGAGTTCAAAGATAATTTCTATTAGGGACTAGGAAACTGCTCTGTGTCAGTTTTTTCACACTTCACAGCTCAGTGAAAGTTTGAAGTACATACTCCAGTAACAGTTTAATGTCGTTTAAAACTCAATTACTCCTACTTCAATTGGGCTTAATTTCGCCTCATTGAAAATAAAAAAAATTCCTACACAAAATTACTTTAAAGCCCTATTTTATAATGGATTACAGCGCAGTGCAATAATTGAATTAAAAAAAGTCCAGGAAAACACAGCTAAATTGCTTTAGGCACAAAGCAATGAATTAATAAAGAACCGAAAAACAACAAAAAAGAAACAAGGCGAAACATAAAAAATGTAGAAATAGGAATGCTAAATTTATTCCTACTTAAATTTATTGCGTAATTAACTTACTTTGCTCGTTTGATTAACGGAACGCTGACGATCCAAGACCGCCGGGCAAATGGCTGTTGGTGGTACAATTAAATCCGCATACTCGCCCAGCGTACATTCCTTCTTCACCGAGGAAGCGCAACGATTGTGTAGCTGCGGCCCAAGTTTATTGGAGAAATGGAATGAAACAGAGATCAAATAAATTACAAATTAAATATATGATAAATAGCTATTAGTAACAGTAAGGGGACGGAATTTTGGGTAATTTCAATTTATATAAATGTTTGAAATTTTATTTGAGGATGCAAGTAGAGAGCTTAATTTTGTATCTTAATATCGGTCTAAGGCAGAGTGGACACTCATAGAGGACAACAATTTATATGGGCCTCGAACTGCGAAAAAGGCATTTTTATTAGTCTTTGAAGTGTGAGCTCCTTATGCGCTACCCTCGACAAAAATCTACAGCTAAAAACCACTACCCGAAGGTTTAAGGGGCAAACAAATAGTTCCCGCTGTTGTCGGGCTAGTACTCAAACTTTCAACGTATACAGCAACAACAACGACAACAGAAACACTCAGGAAACAGAAGGAAAAGGTAAGAGGAAGGGGGAGGGGAAGGGAAGGAGTAAGCAGAAGAAAAGATAAGAAAACGGGGAAAGTGAAAGAAAAATAAAATTTAACATAGAAAGACAATGGAAAAAGTGATGGAGGGAAGAATAGGAAGGATAATAAGTACAAGAAGTATAGTTGAGATAGTTGTGTCATATTGATGGAATGATAGCGGTGACAACGGTGGCACGTATATGAAGAGCGGCACTAACCGTAACTGCAACTGTTATCTCGACAGAAACTTATACCGCTATACTGCTACCTTATTGTTTTTGTTATGGTTTTGGTGATAGTTATGGTTGTGGTTATGGTTATGGTTGTGGTTATAGTTATGGTTGTGGTTATGGTTATGGTCATGGTTATGGTTAAGATTACGTATATGGTATTGGCGATTTTAGTGAAATTGTCTCTGGAATGGATGCGGTTACAATAGTGGTATTGTTGTCAACGTTCCGATAATATTTATGGTTTTAGTAACTGTGATGATACCAGAGCTGTACATACATTTTGGCCAAGTTCATCGCTCAGGTGATCAGTCATGCTTAATACGGTACTGGTTGCCTAGCGGCTAATTATCGCACACGTGTGTATGTCTATATGCGCGTAAAACACGAGCCTGCCCAATCGGTAGCACACGCACTCCGTTACATAACAGTGTTTAACTAACGTAAGAGTTTTCAAAAAATAAAAAAATTGATACATTCTCAAATGCCAAAAGAACTGTCCTTCATAGCTTCGGATTTCTTTCGTTCCCCTGATACACGTTTCATTATTATTTGCACGTAAACAGCACCCGTTTGGCGTAATACACCCCACGGAGTTTGTCTTAAGGTGCTCTTGTTATTTCGGAAATTTGAAAATTTACGCTTAGTTAATTAAATTATCACGAAAAATTCTAAATTCTATTGTTGTACTCAATTAGGCTGCTATAATTACGTATCACGCTTTGATGAAAATTCAGCTTACAAAGGTAAATATTATGAATTCGAAACGCATATGGAGCACAAGCTCTTAGGTATTCTTGTTTTTGAATAAGCTTACTAATGGTTCAGGGTCAGATTCTACCCAGCCATATTTGATGGTAGACCCTACTTTGTTTCTTGGGTTAGTGAGCAGTGATGGTGAGCCGTTTTATTAAGGCCATCGATTTGCCATCCACTGCCACTCAACACTTGTAATGTAACTTCACTAGCACCTAAGAGCACACCACAAATGAGCACCACGATCACAAGCTGATCGACAGAAGCAATCACCTGCAGCCAATACAAAATTATGTACAGGCAAATAACACACCACGGCAAGCAATTTAATTTTGAACCGTTTTACAACTGGAAATTCAAAATCATTCACTTTAGGTGAATCAGTGGCAGTAGTCGCCTCTCGGTTTATCGCTCCAGTGACTAGCTAAGTGGAATACCCGTGCTGCTTCGGTGGCATTCTGACGCTACACTAATCGCTAGTCTCGACTGTGGGACGAGTTGCGGGTTGATGGGGGAGCCAGTGATGCTCTGCTTAGAGCATGTGCTTACAATGCCTCCCCCACAAGCCAACTGTCCTATACGACAATTAACCGGTACACCATCTATATAGGGTGTGCTTATGGATGCACCTGCTTAGCACCTGTCGCTGTTCTCACCTCTACTCGCCTCGAATTACTGCCACTCTATCCAGCCATGGCTTACTTGTTTCTGTGGTTCAGTCCAATTAGGGCTAAGTTTTTTCCCTTACCTACGATATCGGTAGTCTCCTCAATCCTTTCTATTCGGCAGTAGTAATTTTATGTACCGCGTCAGTCGGGGGTTGGGAATTGATACGTAAGCATAGATGAATTTCGTTTGGTTGAGTGATGCTGCAGCGCTGGAAAGGTTGGGAGGCGCTTATTTCGGTATACGGATGCATGAAGATAGGCGTTGCAGCAAGCCGACGCAGCAGACGCGAATATATTGCGAAAGCCTCCAGTGCACAAGGTGTGGGGACCATGAGCAAGGGTCTTCTGCGATAAAGTGCCACGGCTTCTTTCAAGATATGACAATTTTGGAGTACAGACAGCCCTTAAAAATAGCAACATGGGACATAAACAACAATTTTCGCACTATCGCGAAAAACGGTCTCGGAAAAACCACAAAATTAAATTCAATTTGCGTGCGACAAATCCCAACAGAAATAAACAGGCACACGTAAATACCAACAACAACGCAAACAAACAGACACATGGCTTCACAACGGGACACACTGCCAGACACACAACGCAGCATATGCTCATTATATTCGTGTTCGTGTTACAATTTCGCCAACACCAACAATGCAAATTGAGTTAGAGATACGCTGCTTGCCAGAGCGCAATAGAGCGGGTGTCAGTGTGGTGCAGTGAGCACCTCAGTGAGGGGGAGCATTGGTGTGCAAATGCGAGCGAAAATGTTGAGTCACATTGTTATTGCAACATTGCATGTCAAATTAAAATTTCGTTCGTATTGCTGTCAATAAAGTAAATAGACAGTTGCGAGTGTTTGTTAAGTGGGATGAGAGCGAAATTTTTGTTGTGCACTCATGCACGTGCATGTTACATATGCAAATGGCAATATAAATAAAAATAAATTTACAAAAACAAAAAAAAAAAATTCCAACAAAATAAACAAAGACGAGGAAGAAGTGTCACCAAAACCAAATTACAAATTCCAAAAGAACTCAAGGCAAGTCAGTGACTTTGATTGCGTCGTGGGTTTACGATGAGGGAGAGAAGTACATTTTTATTTTGCCAAGGTGTTGCAGAGTTGCATTTTGTGTTGGTTTCACGAGGCGTGAGTTGCAGTTTCGGTGGAAATGAAGACGCTCTGCAATGTACGTGCTGTTGACGAAATTGACAGCTCCTGTGGGTACAAATGAAGATTTCATAGAGTGGAACTACAAGGAAAAGGACACGAGAAATTTTGCGAAAACATGCTTTTGGAGGGGTTGCTTGTGCTTAAGTGATTAGTCTATAACTTAGATTTGTGGATGAGAGAACTATAAAGAGATTGAAAATATTTTTTGCAGATAAAAACAAATGTTGATAGCTTATGCACAAATCGTTGGTGATTTGATCTGGGAGAGAGAGACGGTGTAGTTAATTTAAGTTGTTGTAGCTGAAGTTTGTCTTAAGCTGTATTTACTCTTGTTATCCAAAATGAAACCAAAGAAGCAGCTTCATAGGCGGAGGAGAAAGGCGTAATATACAATAAGCCATGGAGTTACACGTCCCTTCCCTAAGATACACTCCAGTTCGCTATTTTTGATGTCAAATTGAATGCACAGAAGAAAGATAATTTAAAATGTTATACCTGCAACAGAGCCGAAAAGAGGATCATCCGCCCGACATTAGCGTATTGGGCTTGGGTTTCGTGGAAGGCGCTTGACAAAAAACAGAAAGGAAAGGAATATCGATCGCAGTAAGTAGCTAACCTGTACGCGCAGTAGAATCTACCTTATGGCAATGAGACACTTAACCCTCTGCGATTGACATGGTAGTCTGACAATAAACTGAAAAATGTCTTTTGCACCACTATTTTATAATCGTCGATACTTTTAATATGATCCCTTGCTGGAGAGGCTGAGCAGATTTTAAAATACGCTATACTTAATATGATAAATTTTGTTTATAAGTATAAGCGTTGGAAAGTCATACTGTGAAACTCTAATATTTAACATAAAAAATATTTTTATACAACGATTGAATTTTTCTCTTTTTTGTTTAAACGAATAAACTTAAGTGTATTTTATAAGAATTTAAAACTTAGAAAAAAAAGTATCGTTTGAAATACTTTTTTGTTGCTTGTTACAAAGGTATACGTTTTTTAGGCTTAATTTGGGCGAGTTAAATAAATACCATTTAAAATGAATTAGGGCTTTGAAATAAAAAAGTACTACAATAAATGAAAACCTTAATATTTGAACTAAAAATGGCGATGGTTTCATTAAGTTCTTGAAACAGGACGAGACGAGATAAACCATTGAAATGGTGTCTGCTGGACTACCACGTCAGTGTAATAGTGAAAAGATATGGACGTCAGTCGCAGAGGGTTAAAGCCGTTTATGATATTACCAAGCACAGGAAGGATTGGAATTAGATATGGGTTATGAACGAAAAGTCAGCACAGCAAGGAGATCAAATGTTTTTCTTTGTCTTCCAAGCGATAAGGCGCAGCTCTAGCACAATGTCGTTACTGTTTTCGCAGCCGCAAAAATCCACCCCGAAGGTTTTGGGAGTACTTTAGGTATGGGAAAGCGGGAACGATTTGTTTGACCTACTAAAACTTTGTTTTGTGCATTTTAGTCGTCTCTTACTTATAGCTTACTATATAACCTAATGGGGGCCCGCAACCCCCTGCCTTTATTAAAAAGTGTACCCAAGCATCGATTCTCGATACCCATATCGAGTGTACGATATAGCTGATGAGATGTCCCAATACGTCAGACAATGTGTCGCAGGCTAATCGCAACCAAAGGGGCTCTTTATTTTGCGCTTTCCTTTTGCTAAGCGCTCCTCGCACTTCCGGAGCAAATTTCCTTGGGTTTTGTTCCTGAGGAGAAGAAAAATTACGTAGAGGGGTGTGATCGCCTTTTCTTGGAAAAATACGTGTGGGGTTGTGTACCATTTGACGGGGCGACCGAGAGTAACACGGATTGCGGCTCAAGGAAGCCTTCGGCCTGGATCGAGAAAATCTTTTCTCAGTGCAAATTGATAAGTGTTTAGTAAAATAATAAAGGGAAAACTTGAGAAAAAAATATAAAAAGGAAATCATCCTTTGTGGAAAAACTATAAAGTAAAAACTTAAAAATTTTGAAATAGTAAAGGACTTCGTTTACCTGGGAACCAGCATTAATACCAACAATAATGTTAGCCTAGAAATCCGACGAAGAATCACTCTTGCAAACAAATGCTACTTCGGACTGAGTAGGCAATTGAAAAGTAAAGTCCTCTCTCGACGAACGAAAATAACACTCTACAAGTCACTCATCGCACCCGTCCTGCTATATGGTGCAGAAGCGTGGACACTAACAACATCTGATGAGGCGGCTCTGGGAGTATTCGAGAGAAAGGTTCTTCGAAAGATTTGTGGACCTCTACGCGTTGGCGACGGCGAGTACCGAAGAAGATTTAATGATGAGCTGTATGAACTTTACGCAGACGCCGACATAGTTCAGCGAATTAAAACACAGCGGCTTCGCTGGCTAGGCCACGTAGTGCGAATGAGCGAAGATGCTCCAGCCCAGAAGGTATTCTTATCGGCACCCGCCGGTGGAAGCAGAGGAAGAGGGAGACCACCACTCCGATGGAAGGACCAAGTGGAGACCGATTTGCGATCCCGCGGTGTTTCCAATTGGCGCCAGTTGGCGCAACGAAGAAACGACTGGCGAGCTATGTTGGACGGTCGAAATCGCCCAGGCGGTTAGATGACCATTTAAAGAAGAAGAAGAAAAACTTAAAAAAACAAGTAAGGAAAGGGCTGCCTTCGACTGTGGCGAAGACTTTATACCTTTCATGAATATGCATCACGGTTTTAAGTGTCCGATCCTTACTCACAATTAGTAAAACTCTGCAAAACTTATAATTGAAATATACATAGCCCAAACCCCACTTATCGAAACTATCGATTGTATGGGAGCTATGCGTTGTATTGCTCCGATCTTGCTGATTCCGACAAATGAATAATATTATGCAAAATGGCGGCCCCATACCAAATTTCATCAAGATATCTCAAAAACTGAAGGACTAGTTCGCGTACAAACAGACAGACGGACAGGAGGACATGGCTAAATCGTCTCAGCTCATCGCCCTGATTATTTCGCTATACTTATTGGTGGGTCTATCTCTTCTTCTTCTCATACTTACAAACATCGGACCAAAGTTTTAATAGCATTTCATGTTCATGAAAGGTATAATTAATGCTCGTTAGTGAAGATCAGTGAAGTGGTATAGTGTTGTGCTCAACAAGGAAAGGCGGGTTCAGGGACTTTGCGAGCGCGTTCGTAACCTTTTGGTTGGACTTCACCTAGGGTATGTTGATCTGTTTTTAGTAGATCGTGTCATTGAACTTTAAACCCCAAACCTCTAACTAGTAGAGTCGTTAGCAATATATAAATAACTCCCTCTTTAGAAGTTATCAGAATGAGGAGATTTTGCACAAGTCCAAGACTTCGGGAAAACTACTCAGATTTCTGGGGCAACGTTTTATCGATAAATGCAATGAAAGAAATACGGAGCAATGTGTTCCCACAAGTCTCTACCGGGACACAAAATTCCCTAGATACAATTTTTCCACACTTAAAATAAATTTAGAAACAGATGGCAACGTTTTTTTTTTTTTGTTTTTGAAAACATGAAACGTAGTTATTCATTTGTCTGTATCATGTGTTACTTACGGCAAACGTGGACTTGCTCAGTGGGGTTGTCCCATCTCAAAACTGTGCCTGCAAAGCTTTCACTTCAAAAAAAAAGTATATTGGATGATTTACGGCTTACACGAATTGAGGTATAAATTAAAATTTTCCAAGAACAATTTGGAAGCTGCCAGCCAAACCGCTTTGCATACGATTTGCAGCCATTTTACACAAAGCTCAGTAATAAGTGTAATAACTGATATGGGTGCGAGATTACTAAGAACTACGCTAAAGCAGATTAACTAAATAAGCACATTTCCATTATTTCCTCTTGCCTCATTACTTGATCTTCACCTTTGTCCTAAGCAATTCAAGGAAATTCAATAATTCAACTGGCTCATTTACATCTCACCTACTCTGTAATAATATCTCACGTGAGCACAGCTTTGAAGTCAATTGACATAAGCCTACAAAGCACAACAACAACAACTATATAAACATTAAGCACTCAACACTTACCATCATGTGACACCAACGACACGTCAGCCCAGTGATTCCGTGATATGCTTTAATGCGTTTGCGACACTTTGAACAGCGGCCATAGCAATTACCCTCAACCCAATGATGTAGCAAATCACCACCTCCTTTGGCCTTCTTCGATTTGACATAGGTCATGATGCAGGAGGCAGGGGCATGTTGTACGCAACGTTCGTGTACGGTATATTTGCATACTGTTTGTTTGTTGTTTATGTTGTTGTTGCATGCGTCGGGTTATCCACAATCAACAGTTGCAGACATTGTTTTGCCACCATCATTATCAGCATCATTATTTTCATCAATATCATGGCGTTTGTATGTTTACATACAATAATTTCCGTTGCATTTAATTTTTGTTGTTTGGTTGGTCATTTGTTTTGTTGTAATAGCAACAGAACCACCAGCAGCAGCAGCATGTTCAATGTCCAACATCAAATGTGAAAAAGGGAAAAGTGGAAAAAGGTGTTGGAAAACATTTGTTAATTGCAATTTCATGTCAATTCAGAATGCTGATACATAAACACGTACCCTGCAGGGAAGTTCTCTAGTTCATTCACAAACAAAAATCTATTATTAATTATTATTATGAATAGAAATTATTACAATTACTAAAATGGGTAGAAAGAGGAGTTTAGCTAATAGAAAATCGAAACACTTCTCTGCTGAAGAAGTCTAGCAACTCTCGAAATGGATATATCAGAAAAACTATGGCGGCTGTCTTTAAGTGTTCCCTTTCTATTCAAATAAACCACTTTAAATAATAAACAAAAAAATTATTAAAAAAATAAAAGCAAAAATAATTTTACTCAATAGGGCTGGTTCAGACATAAAACTTAAACACATTAATTTTAATCGTTTTTCATCAAAGATATATATATATTTCTTAAAACAAATTCAATACTCAATATCTCCGAAATAAGTTGAAATATGGTACTTAGTTGCGTCGCTTATTGCAGAACTCGTTAGCACCTTTCGTTTGCTACCCATTTTGTACTAACAAATTTTGGCTCACCCTGGTACACATATCGGTCGATAACACCGAAACTGGCCAAGGAATCGAATTCAGGGATATATTAAATTTTAACTTAAATATCTAGTAATGCAACAGTAAAAGTTGCATTCAATTATATTCCGCAGTTTTTGGGTGATATGCGCTCACAGATACAGACAGACAGACGAAAATTCTAAAAAACTGGCTTTGGATTCTATTGCCTCAACAACGATCCCCATTTTTCTTGAATATCTGCAACGTACAGTCATTGACCGGTTACAATTTTATTATATGAAATGGTTCCACCTGTCGATTTTTAAGTGATGAAGATCTACCACCGAACGAGTCCTTTTTTAACACTATTAGTTCTAGTTCTCAACCAGAAAATCATCTGACTGGTTACCAAGTTCCCTGCAGGGTATTCTCATCAATGTAAATGCATTTGCGTGTGTGTGTTCCTATGGTAAAAGCAATTTTATTCATTTTCAAAACAAATTGCATTGAATTAAATTTTAAAAGTTCGCGTGTTTACTTGAAGCTACTTGCTGATGGCATGTTAACCTGTATTGAACCTGCGTACATAAGTACGGGTAGTGTTTGGTTCCTCGAGCCTATTTTTAATTATTTACGTAGTAAAAATCCAGAGTAGGACTACTTTTCAATATCGTTTCTGAGCTGACCGGCCAAATAAGTAAAACGCTTCAGGGTCCTGAAATATTTGTACTGATGGTGCCATGTTATGAAAATACAAGGTGGCGCAAAAGTAAGCTTCCGATGTTCAGCATATCGGTTGTGGCACGTGCAGTGTGTGCTGTTGCACCGTCTTGTTGGAACCACATGTTTTCCAATCCCAATTCATCAAGTTGCGGCAAAAAGAACTCGTTGATCATTGCTCTGTAGCGCTCACCATTCACAGTAACCGTTTGGCCCCGACCGATTATTGGTCAAATAAATAGTCAGCAATATTCCGCGTTCTGGAGCAGTGTAGCGTAACACTGTTTATTAACGTGTATTTCGCATGTGTTTACTACAAAAATGTCAAAACAGAACTGACTTTAGGGGCCAATCGCAAAATTTATAGCATTTTCTGATAGGAGGATTACTTTTGCGCCACCTTGTATTAAGGAGACCATCAGAAAACCAAAGGGTTCGAAATCCTTAGGCCCACGCGGCACCTCCACATGTTAGAACACCTTGACAGTGAGGAAGTTAATAACTTAAAGGCTGACTTTAATTTACATTTACCATTTCTTATGGAAAGAGGTGGGGTTCTTACCGCTTTTAAAGACTCGGAGACTAGCTAAGCAAGGAGTGGCATATATACGCATATCCGTTCTCTCACCAGTTGCAAATACATAAGAGACCCCACTTAACTTCTGGCTAGCCGACCATCAGCATACACAATGTCTTATGAAAACAAAGTCTCAACTCGCGGAACTTGAGATTGTCACTAAAAATCCTCGATCAGCAAAGTTTCAAAGTTCAAACCGCTACAAAATATTCAAGTCACTGGCTTGCAGAAGCGCTTCTATGTCGCCTGTTGTAGTACATCACCACCGCTGGCGGCTCCACACCTGAATAGCTGGGCGGGTAATTCGTAATTAAGTTCTATTTTGTTTTGTTTGAGCTGGGATATCCGGTGAAAGTACAAAAACCGCCTATGGCCCTTCTCCAAACTGCGCTCACAGGTGCGAACGATATCGGGGAACTCAGTCTTTCTCCCATAAAAAAAGCATCACAGCTGCACGTATAAACCCCATCTATGGCATTATCTAAATGATGTTTCACGTGAAAGGTGGTGATTAAGGGGGCATCCATCAGCTGGATAGAATAATATTTCCTATTTAGGATACGAATATGTCTTTTAGTCTGTTTTTCTTAAAAAGGATGTTGAAGTGCCGTCATTTCACAGATCCATCACACAACCTGCAAGCGTCCCTTGCACCCGAACAGAGAAAATTCATTAGCCCAGCTCTTTGTTGCTCTGCTTCCTTAAAGCTGTTATGTAAATAAACCAATTTCTTGAAGCAATTTACGTGCCGAATGATTTCCGGTTAATAAAATGCGCTTGGCAGTGCCAACATGCACATTCACGTACATTCATGCACATTTATTACACATGAGAAGATTTAGGTGCAGGGGCATTTGTAAAATGTAAATTAGAATGAGTTGCCAGCCTTTCTCTTTTTAGTTTGAACGCGGAGCCACCCACCAACCCCCTCCCCGCTTCAATTTAACTTTTCACTTACTGAGTTATTTGAATTTCCGGCGTTTAAAATGAACTTCATCTCGCACCGGAAATGCATTCAGAGAAGCACACACAAAGCAAGTCGAAGTGCATGTGCAACACACAACGACACCAAATGCAAATACAACATATTAATTTGCATACAAAAACAACAAAGTATTGATTGTATGAACGTTTACTTACACACACAACAGAGACCCTTCTTGCCAAGGCCAACCAACATATTCAGGCATAGATTGCAATATGCCGGCTTGCTGAAATGCTTCAAACGCCACACATGAATGCCATCCTCCTTAAGTGCCGTATTGTCAACGCCTGCAGAGAAAAGAAAGAAGATTAAGTTGAAAGAGTCTTCCACACACACGAGAGCTTTGCAAATAAAAATAAAGATGCGTTCATATATAGACGTCTTAGCATGTAGCAGAAGAGTCAAGATAAATTATGCGAAAACGAGTTGATGCATTTTGTGATCGTAAATTCGTTTATGGGTTTATCATGCAAATATGACTATCACCAAAACGTTCACACAAGAACGGTAACTGTAGCGTGATTTTCGTGATTTAACAAAGAACAGGAATTCAATGGCTGAAGCAGAGATTTTTGTATCCAAGCTGTCAGTATGGCGATGTAACAAAAGTATCTTAAAGTAACTTAAACGTTTTATTCTTTAGTAGGGCGTAGCGTCAGAAAACTGATCGGAGAGATGAGTAGACTTATGCTGACTGTTATTTGTGCGTTCCCCACATCCAAACACAACGTGATAATTTCGAGAGGCCAAATTTATGTTATTTCGTAATAAAGATCTTTACATATTTAATAACTTCTAAGGACAGCTACCAAAGAAGCTTTTGACAAGCTGTTGCCTTGACTAAAACTGAGTTTTAACTAAAATTTACTAGTTTTATGGCTGAGCTCCGTTCACAAGGTTACCTTTGAACATGTTTTGCACTACGCCTAGTCAGAGAGTCTACCCTGGATTCTGAACACCGATATCTGAGCATGCTATGTTTGGCGGAACTTGTCTGGATTCTGAAAGTACCCTGCAAAAGACACGATGACTCTTGCGTGAATTCAGGATTGGTCACAAATTAGCATGCGACTAATGCCAGTTTAGATCTCTTTTTATGTGTTGAAGTGCTCCCTTTTGGTTTATCCAATTTGTTCGCCTACGGACACGGTCGGGCAAGTCTATTTTCAACACCTATAAATAATCTAAACAGCTTATAATAGATTTATTGCAGCTATGCCCGCAACGTAAGGGTTGGGATTAATTGCAGCCCATTGTGGATGGAAGGTATTATCGCGGACAACTCTCTTTAGAGATTCATCGCACAATTTTTTGCATGGTAGTACTGCCTTATTGAATAGATACTTCCGAATGCTGCATACTTTTAGGGGTAAGAGCAGATCTTTAAGCTAATTAGTCAACTGCAAGTACAGAAGATTGGATCAGCATGCATCACGACAATAATTTCCAGTCATATTGCCTTGAGCAAAAACTCACGAGCACTGAATTCCTTGTATTTGTTCCGCCTTCATTGCATGTAGGCTGATATCGACTTTTAAGCTTGAAATATTTGCTGAAGCTTAGTAGGCTGCACATCGTTTTCTAGTTGCGTCTGTGTTCTTTGGTCCTCAGTGCGAGACTGATAAATTTCCCTCTTTTTTTTTCTTCGCGTGAGACTATACGATAGCCTATAGATTACTAAAGGTTTACTTCGACAGAAAGTTACTTAAGAACGAAGCTCGCCAGTGGGGAAGATTAGAAAGTCATACACGGTAGTCATGCTCTCTCATCCATAGTTCATAGTAAATGGACACAATCGCTAAATCATTCTACTACCTCGAGTTGTTTAAAGGGATACCACAGAAGGCCAGACTACATCTCAATTCAATCAAAGCTTATAGGAATGTAGAAGGAAACCACTGCCACATAGGACAACATACAAACAGGGCGCAGTACTGTTAGAACGACAACAAAATTTATGGAGTGAGAAGGATTTTCAAGTCAGCTGGTTGAAAAAGGAAAATTAAACTAGTTCGTGGTACCAAAGTATCGCTTTTGTTCTTCGCCTGGTTTGTTTGGGATAGACACTGTTACGCCCAAACGATTAAGGGGCATGAAATATAACCGGGGAGGAGCATGCTTATCTTAAGAGGCGACTAATGGTCAAACAAATCGTAGTTACTGCAGGCGGACTAGTACCAGAAGGAGCGCACCGATTCATGCTAAAAATGGGTGTCCACTGCCTTAACACTCCCTAAGCCTTCGGTGATTGTTTGCATTTCCACCTTCAGCTTATCTATAGTGCTTGCCTTATATTTTATTTTAAGCACTGTAATAATTCATTCACAGACATGCCCGCACTTAGACTTGTGCGTAAAACTTTGTTGATTAAAGGCTGAAATAAGCCAAATCATTAGCAAATCAATGCTTCTTTTGGGCTACAACTCAGTAAACTAGGGCCGCTAATTCATTGCCTCAAGTTGGGCTCAGTCAAATTAAATCGTTTATTTGTACAAGTTTTTGGCAGGCTGTTTGAAATGAAACGCCTGTCTCATGCAGCCATTTAACTAAACTTACCCAATAAAACCAACAAAGGAATTGTTGTCAAACCGCCACGTTGCCATTCTTCCAAGGAAACGGTGCCATCGGCGTCGTAGTCAATTTCCACCATCATGTCTTGCAAAATCTGAAAGAAGAGGAAGAAGTAAATGAAGGAGTGTCAGAAAAGTAGAAGAAAAAGGTCAAGAAAAAGGATGTTGTACAATTTGCATACCAAATTTAGAACAATGTGTGTATGTGTGTGTGTGTGTACAAGGAGGTAATGTGTGAGCTGACATTTTCAAGTGATACACGGCGTATAAGCAATTTTAGGCGACAGAAGCGAATATGGATCTTTGTGTGGCGTGTGTTTGAATGCCGTGGGAGCTGAACACGAGATTTGAACACTCAAATCGCACATTGTCATGCACCTGCCGCTGTGTGCTGTTCTTCTCATCTTCTTCAGCTGCCAGCACTGAGAAAAGTGAATAGCATTTGCTGCCTGCCAGTTAGGGTTAACGCGCGCTCTGCTACGAGCACTTTCAATTCAAAAATTTCCACTGAAATCTCTCTCCCTCTACTGCTTAACGGAAGCATGCTGGCGTTAGTAATAGCGCACGAAAGCATGTAACCAAAAGCATGTGGCCAACTGAGGAACATAGAAAGCTGCAAAAGAAAGGAAATCGCTCCTAAAATAGTAAAAAAGAAGCGACAATAATAAAATAATTTAAAATAAAATACGAAATCAGTTGCGTGGGTTGTTGAACAGCTGGAAATGTAATTTTCGGTTAAATGGCGGCAAAAGTGATCGGGAAATATCACGACATCAGCGCTTAGATGTTACGAAAAAGAAGTTATTTGAGCCAATTTTGCGCTTGCTCGAGGAAGGCATAAACCATTTCAGTTGAGAATTGATGGCGTTGTATGCGAATAATGTGTAGTACTATACTGAGTGTTTACTAAGTGCGATGTTTAGAGTAACACCGAACTGGAATTTCCACTGACCACCTGCTGGCAAACAAAAATCTCTTACAACTTCGCTTTATACATTCGTCAACAATTTTTTTTTGAAACCAGAGGATATCTCTTATACATCCTTAGCTGAAATAAGCTTAGTACCACTCAGGGGGTCAAACGTGAACTTGGCGATTCTGTTTGGATGGTTTTAAAGGACTGCGCCGTTGGCTAAAACGCTCTTATTGTATGTTATCGACTTTTGGCCTACGAAGATGTTTTCTTATTTGCAGTTTTAGGCGACTCAGCGTCAAGCAAACAAACTGCACGTAACATTTTAGGAAGGCTTGAAGACCTTTTTTGGTACAAAATCGCAAAAAATCCCAAAGTTTGTTAATCCTCTTTAATTTTAATACAAAAGGAACTGCAATTTTTTGATTGAGAGGAAAATTTGAAGCTTTTCGTAGTATATCGGCGCTTATCATTGATGCAATGGAAATAAAAAATTGTAGCAGAGTATTGTAGTAGAATTTAGGTAATGTAGAATTGAGGAAATAGCGAATTGTACTAGAATTAAGCAGGATTCAGAGCATTTTGGGATGGTCTTTAGGACACTTTCTGCATCGCATCCTTATTGTTTTCTGCACCATTTCAGGACAATTTCGGTATTTTTTCGGGACTCTATCGGGATTAGTTTAAGAACTATTTCGAAAATTTTTTCGGGATCATTTTAGTATTATTTTCCTTAACTTTTCAGGACCATTTCGAAACTTTTTTGGGATCTTTTCAGGACATTTTCGGTATCATTACGGGATATTTTCGATACTTTTTCGGGGCCGTTGTCAGGATTTTTTCTGGATAATTTAGGAATTGTTTTCGGGATTTTTTGGGATCATTTTGGGACTTTTTTGGTATAATTTCTGGATCATAAAGGGCTCGTTTCGGGATTCTCAGGACTTTTTAGGGCCATTTTCGAAACGTTTTTTGGGCACATTTCAGGATCACTTGTGCATTGTTTACAGGACTTTTTTGGGACATTTTTCGAGCTCATTTTGGGACTATTTCGGGACATTAAGACTAATGTAAAGGATACATGAAATTATGACCTTAAATAGAAAAAAGAGAAGTGTCACTTCAGCTTTTGCCCGATCGAAAACTTGAACAAATACTTTTTATTAAAACTATATCTTTTTACTAATCTCCGGTCCAAGCCCTGTCATATGACGCCAAAAACCTAAATATCCAAAATTTAATCTACTTGTCAGTTGCGGTTGCCGGTACAATGGTATTTTCACATCCTAAAAATCACAAAGCGCCTACGAAGTTTTTACTTCGAATAATGTTAACAAATTTAATTAGGAGATGTCGCGCCGAATAGGGTTTCGTAGCAAAATTAAATAGTATCTTAGTTTTTAAAACTCAGAACGAAAAATATCTTACCAATTAACAAAAAATAAATATGTAGGAAAGCTCAATGAGTAAAAACAGCCTTTAGAAATAAAAAAAAATTAAATTTTCTAATAAATAAAAGTAGCTAAACCGATGAATGGTTTAAATTAATTTTAATTTAAAGGCATGCATCCACATTCATATGCACTTAATCAGACCTTAACAAAGCATTTTTTTTTTTTTATTAATTCGGTAGTTGTTGCAAGTGCTTCAAATATTCATCGTCAATTCAATTTATTTAATTTACTTTGATGAAGCTACACTAAACGCCCTTGGGTAAATACACCGCAAAAAGGTATTCATTACAACATTGAAATGAATAACCAACAAACGCTCATTCACAAACTCACACACACATACACAAAGCGATGTCAATGAAGCCTAAAGCAACATGAAAAAAAGGGAAGAGAAACTAAAAATAGTTTTCATGAAATCAAATAAAAGTAAACTAATAAACGTGTAACCAGCTAAATAATCAGTAAATCAGTGTGTTAGTATGTCTGCATGTATGTATGGACATGCTTGTATTTGTATGCGAATGAATGCGTTGATATTTTATGCTTGCGTAAGCACAAAGGCGGTTTCCGAAAGTAGCAATAATTGGAAAAGTTTTATTGAGTTTGGCCGCAGGTTGTGGTTTTGTGTTGCCAAGAGGTCAGCCCATGTAAATGTTAGTTTTTTTTTGTTTTTGTTGCTGTTAATTTTGTTTCTTTTGGCATTTTGTTATGAATAAAGGGCCAAAGAAAATTTGAAATGAGCAAACTCATTATAATACCCAAAGTGGTTGAATAGCAAAAGCTTTAAAAACATTTGACTTTATTACAATTTGTTAGAAAATTTTAGAATCTCCAACATAAAAAGGTGTTTTGAAGTATCTTGTTATTTTTGAAACAGCTGTTGTAACCAAACCATATCAAATTGACAAGTGCATAGCATTGCTTGTTTTCGACTTGAATGAGGTTTACTTAGGAGGACTTCTCCGCTCTTTCTATGCAACTGACAACAAATCTTTGTAAAGAAGAAATGCCTGCCTCGCTTTTTCGAACTCCGCTTTAAACTATATTCCCCACATTCGCAATTCATTCCAAGTTGATACCCCTAATTAAGTACGTATAGCAACAACAAAACACACATATGTATCAATAAATGCTCATTCACTTTGAATTGACAGGTCATTAGGCGCACGCAGCAGAAGGAAAGTGCTCAATAAAAGCGCGAACTTTATCATAGTCATCATTAAAATTAAGACGACATCAAAGAATTTTATTGCTTCCAGTGCCCCATCAGCACATTTACAAATAGGTACATATAATTGACTTAAACGCTTACAAACTCACATTAACTGATGGTAAGCAGGAATAAGCAAGTAATAGTCGCAATAATCATGAGTATATTGACGGCTGAGTGGAAGATCACCCTATTACAAAATATTTTTTAAAAACGCCCTATCTCAGAATTTCTTTGAAGAACGTCCTATCTCAGAATGAGTTTCAATAACGCCCTATCTCAACGAAAATTCAATACATTTTTAGCTGAGATAGGGCGTTTTTGAATCAAATTCTCAGATAGGGCGTTGTTGAAAAACATTCTGAGATAGGGCGTTTGTGAATAAAATCCTAAAATAGAGGTTTATTCGAACAAATTCTGATATAGGGCGTTTTTTAAAAATATTTTAAAGTAGGGTGATATTCCACCCAGCAGTCGATATGTACCTCTTTAGAGCGGAAAGAGCTTAGGCAAGAGGATTGTTTGGTAGTGAAATCTCGATACTGAAAACACCGATTTTCGGGAAACACGACATAGTGTAACATGACATAACACAACATAACAAAACAGAACATAACATAATAGAACACAACATAACATAACAGAACATAACATAGCACAACATAACGTAGCATAACATAACATAACACAAAACAAGAATAACAAAATGTAGTATAACAAATTTTAATATATAATATTGATGAAATTTGGTGTAGTTCAACAAAATCTCTTTGGCTTATAAAACTTTACAACAAAAGATGTATCCAAATTCAGCTTTTACAGTGAGAAATATTTCTTGTGAATCTACCCTCCATTGTCATTCGGGCATTAGCACATAATGAGCCTGCACTGTGTTAAATTTATAGACGCACATTTTAAGATTATACTTCACACATGCGTGAGTGTTGCCAGAATTGAAATGACAAAATGATGGCAATGATTGAAACGACTTGACGATGACTTGCTTAATGTCACTCCCACGCACACAAAATGTAAATCATAAATGGAAATAATTATAGTAAAGTAGATACATATATTTTCGACGTATTTGAAATGCCCACTGTCATAGAGACGCATGCAAAAACTTGCTCTAAATTTCAAGCTGGCGCCACCAAGTGTACTGAGATTTGAATGACGTGTGGGCGTTGAAGCAGCAACATGCGGTGTTGCTTCGTATTTGTTTTAATCTTTTTGTTTTTTGTTGTTGTTTGTATTTATATCTAAATGAAGTTCTAACTTACCGGCCGTAATTCGCTAACATCCCAACCAAGATATTCGGCTACAGCCATCATTTGATTAACAATCGCATCCATTTCGGCGGTATCCAGAACACCGTTGCTATCCGTGTCGTATAGGCGAAACATGACTAAGCAGCAAATATGGCGTGGGGAGACAAAGAGCAAATAAAGTAAATTAGGCATTATTTTTCGTGTATAGAAAGAGAAAGCAAACGTATTTAACATTATTCCGCTTGGGCTTAATAGCATGAGTGTTTGAACGTGTGGAAAAAAACGAACGCTGATTGCAACTAAAATAACTAACGTTGTGGGTGGCAACATCGTAAAAAAACATAAAAATATGTTTTGCTGAAATTTGTAGAAATAGTGGTCGCTATAAATTTTAGCTCTCTTTAAGGTAGTAAAAAAGTAATAGTAGCGACATAATAGTTTTCTTTGGTACGCATAACTTGAGCATAAATTATACATCTTAGACTATTGTAACTACCCTGTAGGAAAAGTACAATCCCTTAGACAAAACTTTTCACGATTTAAAGTTTAGATTAATTAATCTATAATATATCAATTAATTAATCAAAAAACAATTCTTATAAAATAATTAAAACGTCTGATTTCCCAATTAATAAATTCTTGATTCAATTAAAACTGACTAATTTGATTATGCAGAAAATTTAAATGTAAAAAACTCATCACCTGCACGTTTTATAATCATCTCTTATTTGTTGAGGAAAGCATTCAAAATGATTAAACAAAGTTCAGTGAAATCAGGACTAGTTCCTCAACGAGCCAAGTCATTGGCCATCTCGTGCGATTCTAGACCATTAAGAGAGGGTAAGATAGAACTTGGGATTTTCGATTCGCTCTTGTATACCATTCTCAGCCCATTCAAATAGCTCCCTGCGCGAGCCCTGTTTTCACGTTTAGACCAAACGCAGGCATCTTAGTCATCCACATAGGCAGGCACTTTAACTCCACTGCACACCTAACACCACTCTGTGGAGTTCCTCTCCACGGATGTACTGTGGTCTCACTAGTTTTCAACTTGACGCCTCTTATTATCGAGCTCTATGCCATCCCTACTCATTTTTCGTAAGGGTCTTCAATACCAAGAACATCTTCCAAGGCTTCCAGAGGCTTACATAAATCGTACCTCTACTCAATAAGTCATAATAAAAATAATGACTATTGATTTGAAAAGAGCTTTTAAATGTTTCCAAGCATACCTAAACATAACTATTATCGCATTTATAACCATAGTCATTGAGTTTAAATTGCTTATAGTTCAAGCATAGGGCTGTGAGTCAAAAATATAGCGAACTGATATAATTATACTATACTTCTCCCAAATATTTAAGCTTACCCCAAAACAAGAATATTGAACTTCAAAGCAAAATATAACACGATTTGCCTTCAAATAACTGCTTACAGCACGCAATTCATTGTAGCATACTCAAAGGTGTAAGAGGCGGAGTTTAAATCAACTCATTACGAATGAATAAGCTGCACTTTAGGTTAAGTTACCTGGGTTGGGCTGCGAATTTTGTTTTCGTTTCATGATTGTGCCAAGAACTATTGCGATTCATTTTTGTTTTGGCTAAGTCCATAAGGAGTCATTAGTTTTGCTTCTGCTTTATGCTCGCTTTTATTTAATTTATTTGTGCTCGTTTGCAGTAATGCAGATGAACTTTATTAGATTTGCTTTTACGTCTCTAAATTAGGCGAAATTATGTAAGAATGACAACGGCAATGTAAATGTGATTTGTTCTCTTTCAAGAAGTTTCTATTGAAGTATTTTCTTGGCTATGAAGCTTAAACAAATAATCTACTTTTGTGTTGAAAGTATACGCTTACTCAAATGAAACTGCTTTTCAAATATTTGTCTATGTTATGAGTGGCGGTGAAGTAGCGGAGACGAGGCTAGAAATAGTGAAATATTGAGCAAGCGAAAAATTTCAGTAAGCTAACTTTAAAAGTTGTCTTTCGTTTTCGCCTCAAATGACGCTTGTGTAATTAAAAAAAGAAAAAAACATGCCAAGGTTGACCAAGGACATCTATATTTCGATAAAATTTATCTCTCAAAGTATGCATGGAAAGGAAAAGTGATGTATTCTGTGTATGCGGCTTTGGTAGACATGGTTATATTTTCAAAAATTTACATCGAAATATATGTTTAAACCGGTTTTCTGAATTATTCATTTATAAATTCATCATGCTCTTCAAACGCGAACGTGAACGCGAATCAAATAAGAGCGTTCTTCTTGTCTTTCATCTTGAGAAACGAATGCATATGTTGAGTAGACTATTCGCAGAAGGTTGAAGTAGTAAATATGAAAAATGCTATTTCAGGGACTCCCACAGCGATGTGACCCAAAAAATTCTTTTGCCGGAACGTGTTGGATTTATTCGGATACATATAGAGATCTGTTCAAGACTACTTTTCTGTACTTTTAAGAGATAATTTTGGGGTTGTTTTTCGATAATTTCGGGATCGTTTCGGGGGATGTTTTGGGGCCATCTCAAAATATTTTCGGTATTAATTTGGGACTTTTTGAGACTAAGCAGAATTTTGGAAATCGCTTAAACTTTATTTCGATAGCAAAAAATTTCTAACTTTCGGCGGCATTTGGGATTCAAATGAATGGCCCTACTTCGTGACCAAAATCTCAGAAAAGAAAGCAGTGGTCGAAGATTAGAGAACAACACTGGCCGGACAGCGTCAAGGCAAATCAATGATTAATGATTATAATACTACAACACGTTAAGTAAAACGCAATCCTTTCTAACGTGCTATGGGCAGATAAGGGCACAAACGATCTTCCAGAAGCCACAACGTTAATCTATTATCGTTTTTATTTTTATTATAATAATAAAGGGATCCACGGGATCTTGTAACGATTTACACCATGTGCGGAATTTCTCAGTTAAAATGCTTTGCGATTTATTTGAAATACATTTATTATATCTTCTGAGGACACTCGTGACTTCCGTAGGTTAAATGTCTCATAAATTGTTAGTACTTCTATTTTTCCAATTCTATACCTGAGAAAAACTAGTAAAACTGTCAAAATTAAAAATTACTGAGAGCGATAGAATAGCACTAAAAAGGAGAGGATTTACTTCTAGTAAGCTCTGTCCATTTCTGACTACTTCTGGCAATTTCTGCTTCGTAAGGTTTTACAACTAAATTGACAGCTGGCAGTGCTATCCCAGCCACCCCAACGAATAGATAACATAACGACATGCGTTCCAGAATCACAAGTAAGCGAATTCGCCTAATATTCAAAGAGTTCCTTTGCTTTGGCATATTTTAACATCCAGGCGCTGACGATGTCTGGAATTCCGTTGGTAGTATAAATATTTTGGGAACTCTTGCTCACTTCCTATCATTGTTAAACTCCTTTCTCTTAATCGCTCCTCTTTGGCTCCTTAAAATCTTTCTTGTCTTGATCGCTAAGAAATGCAATCCACAATTGCAATTAATAAACGTCGTTAAAGGGATGGTCAAAAAAGGTAATATTACTCGATTAATGTATGAAACGATTAATTACAAAAACAAACAATCGATTAATCGAAATTTCTTTTCTTAACAATATAGCGAAAAAAGTCATTCCGTTCGACTTAATCGGTTTCTAAAGCAAATTACACGATTGACACTATTCATTTCATTAATCCTTGTATTCTCCCTCTTTACTTTATTTCGCTATCTAACTCGAACAATACTTACACTCGAGCTTATCTTCCGGTCTTCCCGCTTCCAGTAATGATAAATAACATACGACATCTTTTAGCGGCACCTTCAACGTCAAAGGATCAATATGCGAAAGTTTGCGTGTTAAGAGTTTGACATCAGCTGAAAATGCAAAAAGAAAATAGAAAATAAAAAATTCCACAAGAGAAAAGTAAATAAATGAATGCACAAACAGGCAGCAAGTATTTAAAGGTCTCAAAAATGCTGAGCTGTAAAATGAAGTGATGAGCGTGTGAAATTCGAAACCAACCAAAGCACGGAAGCCAAGCACACAAACAGTTGAGCATTCGCAGTTTTGCTTAGCTTGCTGATTGCCTGCGTGAATGTGGCTGTGTGCGTTGTGTGTGAAGCATCAATCTTGGCTATGGAACCTTCAATGTTATTTGCTCACTTTGAAAAATGTTTCAGTTCTTCCTTTACGCCACTGTTAGCTACTTTTTTGCCCCGCTGGGTTGCGAATTTTTCGCTTGCATGTAAGCTGATCCTTCATTAATTCAATCCAATGCAATCGTGAGTTGATTACATTCTCAATTTGCTCGCTTTTTCTCACCCTCGGGCATCGTTCTCATACATTCACTTGCGTTATTTATAATCAAAGTTTTTGTATGGAAGTAAGGGATGCTCCAAGGCACACACAGACAACCAGACATTTTATTATTACACTTCCAGTTTCTTGTGAAATTTCACTTTTTTGAAATAAAAAAAAATTGAAAAATTAAAATTGTCAATCATCGTCCACAATATTTCGTTTAATGTATTAACTTTCACAAGGCCAGAAGCCAACGTTTTAATTTGATTGTACATACATTTATTTGAATGATTTCCCATCGCCCATCTTCAAATTTGATTTTTCGATAATAAATATTCGGTTTACCGTCATTTTCAGTGCTTCGTTTCATGCGTTTGTGGTCACAGAATCATATTTGACAAAGAATAACGGAAATCGTTCAAATAAACATCAATTTTTAAAACCTTTTTGCTGTCAATTCGAAGCCTTTAATATTTTTCTGTTTATATTCAAATGCTAATTCACTAATGGCCACTTGCATGACGGAAAGTCATCTTTTTAACTCAGAGTTAATTTAAAACTGTAAACTTTCTCTATAATATTTTTAATATTTTTGTTTAAATTCCTGTCCAATTTAACAAAATTTCTTTAAATGTTGAATTTACTGGCTTTAATATACATTTGCATACAATTAAACACATTTGTCCTAGAGCTGTTATCGAAACAGATGTCGGTTTGTCTACCAGCTGTGAGTGGTAGCTATTTTTCTAACAAAAATTTTATCGAAACCCTGTAAATTAATACTTTTATGCCAAGTAATTGCATATTTAACAAAAAAAAAAGACCTTAGCTGCCATTGTGATTCGGAATCAAAATACATTTTTATCTTAAACCAGCTCAATCTAATCGATAGTACAGTGATCAGCAACCTTATCTGTTGGTTAATTTGGAAACCCACCGATTTTGCTTTAAAATGTTCATAAACAAGCTCAGCAATATACTGTTCCGAATGAGTTTCCCATCCCCATTACCACGACAACCGCCCCTACATATCATGACTCTGGCTTTACCTGAACAACGGCTGATAATTCAGAGATAATTTTTTCCTGTGGTGTACACCTTCTCACTCGTCTTTAAATTGTAACCATTGAGACAGTTCTACCACTCAACAGAGATATATATAAAACTATTTCCTTTTTTCAAACTACTAAGACGAAATAATTCAGCTATTAACAAAAAGCCTAATTTGTGTCTATTGAAATGATTGAAAAGAAATTTAACTTACGGAAATAATAAGTTTTGATTTTGATTTATTTTGCTTTGTTGATTTTCCGACAGGGTGAAAAGTTATAACGAAACTAAACACTGAGGCTTGCTGAACGCCGAAACCGATTTGTTACAAAATCAAATTTGACAAGGGATGACGGAAAATCGCTACAATATGCATCAAGTCTGGATTTTGTTACATAAGTGTTATAATGAAGATATACTTTCCTAGATATGGATGGAGGTAGAAGTGTACATGTATATAGATTAAGATGTAGAAAAAGAAGGAGGAGGACATGAAGAGGGAGAAGAAGAGGAGTGGGCTGGGAAGTTTGAATGCGAGTGGGAAAAGAGTGGATAACAACGAACAAAACTAATCTCGGAAATGAGTTTTGGTCAAATTATTTTCGAAACATTTTTATTAGGACAAACCCGATATTTGGACGCCTTTTCAGCTTTTTAAACCTTAACAATAAACTGGTGAGCCGGATTTCTATAAAACATTTAAATTATGTGTTCAACGAAAAATGTCACTGAAGATGGCACAGCACCGAACTGATGATGGGAAACTTTACATTTATCGTACGTAAGAAGCAACTCAAGTTTATTCAGTAAAAAAAACAAGTAAGGGCTTCTAGGTTCGGGTGTAGCCGAGTATTATATTCTCTGTGAGTTTTGGGATCAAAATAGGAGTTATTTCTTGCTTGATATAAATAAATTTTTCATCAATATCAAAACGTTTGAGACCTACTTTCATTGAGTTCACCTGTGTTCTAGAGCCTTATTACTAAAGCATTTTATAGAATGTGAGAGTGAATATCAACCGATTTGACTTAATTTTTGGGTCTTTAATGGCTTCAAGTACTGAACAGGCGTCCTTGTATTTTCATGAAAGTGGATATATAACTTGAGAAATAAGCGAACCTTTAAAAGCAGGAAAAAATAGGAAGTGTGAGTTCAAGCGTGGACAAATGAAATTTGGTTTAATTATCTTAGTCTTTGAGCCTAATTTCCCTCGTGCAACGCTTTTGGTTTCAGAGATGTTGCTTTTCGATATTTACTGATGCACTTTTTTGACTCTGTTATCAGTTGTGGGCGTGGTTGTCAAATTGATTTAGCAAATTTTTGTTTTTCGCAATACCTGAAATATTTCTAAAAATTATACGTCAACTTCTCCTCGTGTTATGGCTGCCAAAATTTCAAAATAGGCTTGGACAAAACATTGTCGGTACCACGCCCATCTTCAAAAATTCCATTTTTTTGGAAATTCTTCTCATAATAACAATTTAGAATTTAAATAAAATTTACATACAACTATCTTTTAAAGAGATATAGCCTATTATGTTCGTTGCTTTAAAACTCTTTTATAAAAAAGTGGGCGTGGTCCTTAACCGACTTCGTACATTTTTTCTCTGTACATTCTTTATAATAAGGGTAATGTTTGCGTGGAACTTTGTTATGATATCCTCAACGGGGTTTGATTGTTGGTTAATAATATTTTTAAAATTAACTACATCTAAAGTGGGCTGTGCCATGCCCATTTTCAGAAATTAACATTAATTTCAATTTAAAAAAAATGTTAACCCATGTACCAAATTTGGTTATCACAGGTTTATCGTGTGCTGAAAAATCACTTTTTTTTGGTTTCCAAAATATTAGATATACGAGTATCTATACTATAAAGTGGGCGTAGATGTCATCCGATTATGCAACTATAGATAGCCATGGGAGATGAGTGCTAGGGGAACAGAATACCTAATTTCAATAAGATAACTCAAAGTATGGACAAATAGACTAGCATGGCTAAATCAATTCCTCTTTCCTTCAACTTCGATATCCATAAGTCTATATCTCTCTCATTTCGATTATGCGAACTAAAAAATAAAGTAAATATATTCTGTGAGCTACGTCCAGGCGAGTATAATAAAGGTTCCTACACATCTATTGGTAAAGTCATCACATTCATCACAAAGAATCCGCGCCCTTTCAACTAACACCTCTACTATTGGAGCATTGAACTTTCGTTGCAAATCTGAAGTGCTGCCCATACATCCCTTACCGTATTAAAAACAAATCAAGGTGTCATAATTGAGGTGAGGAGTTTTAGGCTTTTACATTTCAGCACATTTCTTAGAGGTCCTAACTCACGAAAATTCCACGATTTCTAAGAAAAACCGTGAGTTGAAAGTGCGTGAATAAGCCAGCTTAAGATATTAAGTAGCTTGTCATCACCCCTCAACGCAAGTAGATCTAAACGACAAAACTACAACAAAAAAACTAAAAACACTTTAAGTCTCAGTAGGCATAAGTTGAGAGAAAAGTTTTCGCCAACATAAAAACAACAAAAGTTGCTATGTGGAAAGGTGCATGAGGAAAGTGACAAATTCATTAGCTACTTGTCCACTCAGTCAATTGCTTGTCAGCTTAATAACCTTAATTTGTAAAGTGCTTACTCTTTTACATGCTTCTTTTGGCTTTTCCTATATTTCAGACGGCCAAAGTTGACTCTAAATCCTGGAAAAAACAACAACAAAAAATCTTTCAAATATTTCTTCCACACTTGAGTCTCATTGCATCAGAACTCCTTCACAGTTGAACTACACCTGCTTCTTTATGCCACAGCTTTCTAAGCTTACTCCTTGCTTGGCCACACATTTTTTCACTTTGGTTGGTCGGTAGCAGGCGTTGAAGCAGAGTCCTGCAAACACTGCCCTACAAGCACAAGGCACACTGGTGGAGTTTAAGCACTCGTAAATATTTTTTATGCTTAGTGAAAGAAAATTTCACGCCAGACCACTATCTCTTACCTTTCTCGCATTCTTTGCCTGCTTCTTTATCGCTCATAGTCCTTTTGAATGCGAATGAGCTCTATTTTACAGTTAGCTCGTTCTAATTAGCTTATGATAAAAATGTGCTATAATTCCCAATTGCAATTTTTTTGTTCGAGCATCAAAGGTAAAATAGCCAAGCTATTCAAAGACTCAGCTTCAGTTTCAGCCTTTTCGCAGGCGATACTTGTTGCTTTACTTTGTTATTTGTTTGGAGATAATTAATTGGCTGGATTAATTTTTGCGCTTTATTTCTCAAACGAATGGCATTCGACTGTGAAGTATTATTAATAGTGAGTTGGCACTCACATCACTAAATATAATAAAATTGCAATAGGTCGATTTCTGTGCATTGAAGAAATACAAGAAAAAGGGAGGAATCATTATTGAGCCAATAAAATTAAAAGCAACAGTTTTTAGAATTTTTGTCTGTCTGTCTATATGTTTGCGCACGTATCACTCAAAAACCGCTAAACAAAATTGAATGCATTTTTAACGGTTGCATTACTAAACGTCTATTTAACTTAAACTTTAAGATATAACTTATTTCGCTAACTCGATCGGTTTGGAGTAATCGTTTTATATGTGAATCAGGACGACCCAAAATTTTTTGGTACAAAATTGGTATCAAACTAAAGGTGCTAATGAGTGCTGCAATAAGCGATGTGATTAAGTTCCATATCCCAACTTTTTTTGGAAATATAATGATTAAAATCGAACTCAGTCTATTACAAATTCTGAGACGCATCGCATCGTGCCGTGTTTTCTAGTCATAAGGTGCAAATAGCGTAAAAATGGGGTTTTGCATACCAAAGATGGTCCGCAAATTTTTTTGGAATATCTGCCATGTTGCCTATGCAATTCTGACCTAGTGGTCGAAATCAAAGAGTTCCTATGTTCATGGATATACCATTAATAAAAAACACCTCATGTGGCACAGTACCTATGATAAAAGTTGGGATGGTTTTCGAAACTTTTCGGAACCAATTCAGGATTATTTCAGGATATTTTTTGGGATCCTATCCAAATATTTTCCGAAATAGTCCCATAATGATCCTGCAAAAGTCAACTGAACAATTAAAAAATTATGCTGAAGTGATCTCGAAAAATCACCGACATGGTCCCGAAAAAGTCCGAAAAACTACTCCAAATGATCCCGAGAACAGTTCCGAATTGATCGCGAAAATACCCAAAAATGGTCAAAAAGAAGTCCTTAAGTGACCCTGTAATGATTCCGAAACAGTCCCGCAAACAATCCCGAAATTATGTTAACCCTGCCTGATTCTGCTAATTCTTAAATTCCTAAACTTTGCATCGTTGCCTAAGAAGATAAGTTAAAAAAATCCAAAAAATTGTAAAAATATATACGTATATTTGTGGCCTATCATGCCGAAGGTCCAAGGTTCGAGTCCTGGGACAGGTAACAACAAAAGTCATTTGAAACAGTTTTTCCAAAAACGGCGTCGCCCTCGGCAGTGGTTTGGCAAACTCTCCGGAATGATTCACAGAAAAAAATCATCTGGGTCCTGCCAATTTGTAGAAAAAATTAGAAGTTGCACACCACAAATTGGTAGAGAAGCTCGGCCTTAATATCCTGTTGTTGCTTGTTGAAAATTAAAATTTTTTTGCTCGTCCTTCTTGCAACTCATCGCTCTTTGTCATTCATCAAATATCATAATTGGCATAGGAAATTCTGGTTGCGCCGTTATGATAATGGAGGAGGGTCCACAAAAGGTAGGCTTTTGCACAAGAATTAATGAATGGATTTCTCAAGGGACGTTGAACACAAAGTGACTGTCGGTTGTAAATTATTCAATGTGTTGATGGCATGAGAAATCGCACAGCAGCAAAAACGAAAGCAAATTATACACCTCCAGCTCGCATTGGACAAAGAGTAGATAGCGAAAGGAGCAAAAAAAAGAGAAAATAAATTTTAGTTTTGCATTACCGACGTAGGTCAATTATTTTACTAACCTAACTTGCTTTGCGTGCTCGTTTTTTATTTGCTTTTTGCGACGAGAAGAATTCATAAAAGTCTTGTTGAGTAATTGCGTAAGGGTACTTCTTTTTTTTTGTGTTGGTCGGTTAGGAAGTCGAAAATAAAAAATGATTGAAAAAACGCATATTTTTGTATGGAAATATATATGTTTGAGTTGTGGGCCCTACAGCTTCTGAAATTGTGAATTAAAGAAGGATTCCGTTTGTGCGCCCCATGTCCATAAAAGGATATTTATCTTTTAGTAGATTCATGTGGTATATGTGTGCTTGGCTGCCACACCGAACAAATTATAAGAAAAGCCCTTTCGAAAACAGTGTCATGGCCCTGAAAATGCTTCTCAGTAAGAATGCAATTGTCTCAGCCATTTAGAGTCAGCATAGATCGTTTGAAAAGGACACAGAGGCCTAGGGGTAACGTAAAAGTAATGAGAAACAATCCACCCTATTACATATGACAAGGGAATACAGATGCTAGGCTGTATTGCAAATTTTTAGCGCCATAAATATGCTAACATAAAAAAATAAGCTGAAAGTTAGAAATAATAATTCATAGGTTTTAAGTCCCGCTTTATTGCTGGTAAGTGTTAGATTTGCTTGTGCTATACATTGGACTGTGATGAAAATTGACGATCTTGGATATCCCCTTGGTAATAACAAAAACTATGTTTCATATTTTAAAAATAATCTCTACAAAAGCTCCTTTCCCCGCTTCAGCCAGTCAAAGTTCACAAGGATTTAAATAGACAAACACATTTTTAACTTTAAGGTCGGAAAACCACGAAAAAAAATTACACACGCACTCTGAGATCTCCGCTAGAAGTGAAAATTAGAAATTTACTGTTTTTTTTTTTTAATATTCAGAAAATATTTAATTGTGCAGGAATAGTTTTAACTTAAAAGTTTTTTCATTCATTACTATAAATTAAATTAAATAGCTACATAGCAAAAATAAAACATCTGGAAGACTTTCGAAAGGGCAAGCAATAAACTAACAGGTCGGAAATGAGTGGGATAGTGCGGGGACATAGTTTTGGCGATATGGCGAGCACTGTTACTTTATTTGAGAAATTCGCAGTCACTGCGAGCTAGTTTCCAGCACTAATGGTTACTTTGAAATTACTTAAACTTTAGGCATTGAGAACGTCGTGGTTGCTACCAAAAAATGGACTAAAGGTTGCAATCCAAATTGTTATTCAGTGAATGGGAATGCATGGACTGCATTCCGACATGAATGCATTCCTTAACAACTCTGGTTGCTAGTAAGCCAGCCTCAAAGTTTTCATAACTTGAAATTTACAAATTACGACAGCGACGACTAACTGAAGTTGCGACTACTTTTAAGTAGTTGTAATAATTTTCCTTACGTTTTGTGGTCCTCCATTGCCCTTTTAAAGTTATGGAGCTTTCAAGTTATATTTAATAGAGATAACAATCTTTCCGTTACCTCCAGAGCTAGACGTCAATGTCTACTAAAAGTGCAAAAGAGAGGACGAGGGCTAAATGATTTTTATTGCTGTAAAAAAGAGAAAGAAGCAATGTTCGAATAAGTGTTGCCAACTCTTGAATGTCGCATCCACTAAGGAGACTAATAAATTGCACCAAAAAACACTAACATTTCTTATTTTGTAATCATTTTAGCATGCCGATTATTTATTTATTATTTTTGGCAAATCTTTTGATATTTTTGGAAACCATTTTGTAATTTTCGAATGTAAACAAGTTATAAATGCAACCAGGGGGTGGCAGCGGAAACTTTGAAGCATGAGACTTGTGGCGGTCATAACTTTGCCACTACTTTAAAGTGACGCTATAGCGACATTTGGTACTTTGTCGTGAATATAAGTTTAAAGCTATCAAGTATTAATTACTTTCAAGGGTTGTTTGCTGGTGAATACGACTTCAAAGCTATTCATTTTGAGATATCCTAATTTCGCTTTTAGGCTAGAAATTAGAATGGACAAGAATCCATATAAATACATAACGAAAAAAAAATATTTAATAACAAAATATTTTGGAAGATAAAGCAGGCGAAAATTTAAAGAGGAAAGTCGTAGTTACCACGCTGCTACATAATTGCTACGTAACCGTAACTTTAACGGAACATTGTTGGATATCTTATATGAACGTCGCTGGAACGTTGCGGATACCAAAAAATTATTCGCCATTTTGGTTGCAAGCACTTAATAAATAAGTTCCTACCACGTGCTTGTGACTACTGGCTTAACACTTTAAAGCCACAACAATGGTCGGTGCTCCGTTTCAGCGACTACTTGTGCTAGTTGAGTTACAAAACCAAGTGTCGCTTGCGGTAACAGTATCGCGTACAACAGTGTTGCCCAACTCAAAATATACACGACGTGCCTAAAGAAGTTTTCACTTCTAAAATTTATGCACACTTTGAACTTTGGCTAACTGCGCTGAGCCTACGATGTTCACCAATAGACAATTTTCAAGCCTTCATTCATATTTTTATTGTTACCAAACGATATTCCAAAAAGTTATATTTTCGGTGCAGCCTAATGTTCATATTACTCATAAGCCCAGTGAGCTCACTCAGGCGGAAGTGAACATTATTATTCATGCTATCAGCAAGTGTGTCTGTACGCACTGAAACCGGCATATGACAAATATGAGTAATTTGATAAGTGGCAAACCACCATAATGCCTTTGAAGCTTTCAGTGCACAAACATACAAACATAGACTCCCAGCTGTACGGACACAAAGACACAAAATACTTGTGTGAATGTATGTATGTAGGTCTGTCCACTTGGGCTTACTAGCTTGAATTTCCTTGTATGTTTTTGATGGAATTTTGTCTCGTTGATATTTTGTGTATCAAGCAGTATGACTTTTGTGGATTTTGAAATGAATGCATGCATGAATGTGTGTGTGTGTGTGTATGTGTGCGACGTGATGTATCACATCATATCAACATGAACGTATGACAACATGTCAAAAATGTGAAATCTATACGCTTGTGCTTCAAAATGTAAAGCAAATCGTTGTTTTAATTGTATTCATGTGTGTATGTATGCATGTATGTAGGTGTGTGTGAATGTGGGTTTTTTGCAAAATCATGCTAGATCTGTACGTGTAAGCACGTCACTGATTTCTTGTGGTAGCAACACACTGAATTGTACATAGAAATCAAAACTCTCGAAAGATATGTGACGCCAAGCAAATGGCTTGACTTTAACTAAGCAGAATCTCTTCTCATGAAATGAATTTCTATGTGAATCGTTAAGTTACAGTTAAATCACTTTGTTTCACCTTAAGCACTGGTGCATGTGTAGATCTAGATTTAAGTGAGCTAAAAATAGGTTACGAAACTCGGCACAGTAACAACGCTATGGAGACACAAACATGCATCAAAAGAGCGCATCGAAAGAGCAAAAAGCTCATCGCTTTGTGGGGTGGTTTCGAATTGTTTTTTTTTCTGGTCACACTAGGGAGTCGACTTTGCTCATTTAACATCTTTATAAAAGAAGACCCAAAGTGAATGAACTAAAACTGTTTCCTCGAAGCGAAAATAATTGCTGTTTATTACTTTAGAATCGGCTATACCCACTGGCTAAGAAAAATAGCCAAATTTGTGCTGTGATAATTTGCTTGTCACCCGATCGTTTTGCATATCGACGGATGAGTGGAGGATCAAACCATATCTAAGTACTTTTCAAAAGTGCTCTTTATCAAAATTTTTCCAACAGCTCCATCTCTGAACATTATAAAGGGGATCGTTTTCGAAACTTATTTTGTGATCTTGTGTTTTTCAATAGTTTGCTGATAAAGGGTGAACTTTCCTAAGTCTTTTATATACCAATATTAACAATGACTAGCTGTAAAGAAGCGTAATATTTACGCTAAGAGCCAAACGGAAATTAAAGCGGTGAGCGCGGATAAAGAACGTTTGGGATATGACTGACATCCCTGGAAATTTCCGCGTGGATCCCTTGTTGAAAGCGTCTACGGGTGACCTTGGAGTCCCGATACCTGTAGATTACTCCTGTACAATGTCATTTGCTGTGAGGCAGGGACGCAATATTTTGGAGCCGAGTTAAAAAAGCTCTCGCTATATAAATAAATCCGATTTGCTTTATTAACCCCCTTCTAGTTCCACTTTAGATACAGGTCTTGTCTGAGCTCGTATCGCAACTATCCCGAAAAATACCCAAAAGTGGTCCAGAAGAAGTCCCAAAAATAGTCCCGAAATGATCCTAAAATCATCTCGATAAAATCTCGAAAGAGTCCCGAAAAAAGTTCCAATTTGGTCTTGAATAAGTCAGGAAAATAATCCCGTAAAAGTCCTGAAATAATCCCCAAAAGTCCCGAAAACAGTCTTGAAAGTGTCCCGAAACTATACCGAAAAGTCCCCAAATGATACCCAGAAAGTTCCGAAAACGATGGCGAAATAATTGGAACCCTGCCTAATTACGCTTCAATTTGCTATTTTCAAAATTTTATATTCCCTTAATTCTACTATAATACTCTCCTACCAATTTCTGCATAAAAACAAAGTGTTGATCTACTACAAAAAACTTCTAATTACACTATAAATCAAAACTTTATATCGCCAGTGTCATCCTGTGATAGCGAAGACACTAACCTTTCTTTATTTCAGGTTTCAACCTATGCACAAATCAAACATCCATTACCTTTTTCGAACCGGAAAGAAGCTAACACAGTTTTCCTACTGAAATCCGAAATCAAAGTTAGAGGAAATTTCCCGAAGACTCAAGTTGCTCTTTGCGCTTGGTATTAATCTTGGTGCTCATTAGGCCAGCTTGAATTTAAATCTGAGCGTTTTCGATTAGAATATTGTTTCAGTTGGAATTCTCTGCTTCATTTTTCCTAAACTCTTGAGAGATATATAACTTTATACCACCTTTGAAGTATCCATGCATGAGAGCCACACATTAATTCTGCCGTGCAAACATTTTATATCTCTTTATTTATAATATTCACATAAGATGTACCGTTAGTATTATTCAATATAGTCACGCTCTCGTGCAGCGTAGTTTTTGGCGTCAACCAATCTCGCGGTAAAATGCGCTGCAGAAAGGGCACGTAAGCACTAATGGTCGCCAAACGATTCACCCAACCGGGTATGCTTTTGCCACAGAGAAATTGCGCCAAATAATCACAGAAATGATTACAATTATTACTGATCAAATGGTATGAGCAACCAGTAAACCTTTGACCCAGCTCTTCCACAATCTGATAAACTTGATCGCATGTAAATTGTGTACAACCCAAATGGAGCGTTTGACGGAATCTAAAATGCTCACCCAAATCCGAATAATCGCGTGGTAACATTTCGAAAATGCCAGAAAATGGGAATTGATGTCCACCATAAGCAAATTCAGTGCCATAAACCTCAATACCCGAATGAAAGACGCCAAGACCAATATAGGACGAATATTCATTGATTTTCAAAATGTCATAAACATTGAGTCTGACGGGTTCACAGAAGTGACCGAGGCGCGCATGCTCACAAATGCGTGGCTGAGTTTTCGCTGTTGATGCTGTAGTTGTTGTTGCCGTGCTTGCTACAGGCGAATCATCGCGTCGTCTTGTGAATGGCGTTCCAAAGCAGCTACCGAAATTCAATTTGCTAAAAGTTGACTTATTCGTAAACATAGTTGGGATTGTTTTTGTGTAGCCAAAGTATTTGCATAATATAAAATATAATAATCTTGAATTATTTTGCAAAAATAAAAACTTTAGATTTTGTAAAGAATTTTGACATTTATGAAGTGTCAGCTACCAAGAAATTATGTAAAAGCAAAGTGTCAACGATTATATAAGTATAGAATTGGGCAAATCAGTCTTACAAGGTAGTCTCTGAGGTCAGATTGGAAAATTGTGAAATTATTAACATTGGAAGAAGAAATTCTAAACCTTAAGAGTGGAAGATGAAGAAGCTAGAAGTTACTAAGCTAATGCTTACAGTCAAGGTTACTGGTGACGGAATCGTGACCATACCCTTGGAAGTTAAAGAAACCATGCCGGGCCGGTGTCCATTAAAGTAACCGTCACAGTTACCGAAAAATGTGACCATTTAAGTGACGGTGACTACGAAAGTTAAAGTGAGCGTGAGCGATAAGGTGTGGCTTGTCCAAGGCTGAGTTAAAGCTCAGTCCGTCCAAGGTCAAGCAGAGGTTCCACAAACCTCCACTGAATAAAACATGATGTTTGTGTGCTAAGATCGAACACACACACGGCCTGGGCCGTTAGGAGGATATCAACTCTCCACTACTTCAGCAGATCCGGCAAGGCCACCCGGCGGGAATAGTTGAACAACAGCTGAGCGGTGGTGTCCTACAGCGGATTCGGCACAGCTAGCAAGCGAAAACAGCTGAACAGTAGCAGGGTTTCATCTTTTACAGAAGTTTCGAGGTGGAAGGCTTATCTGTGGCGAAACAGTATTACTCCTGGGATGACGATTATGGTCGAGGTACTCGAAAACGAGACTAAAGTGAATCCATTACGATGGTCTCCTTTGGCTGTACACTACCGCCTTGATATTCACACGCTTTATAGGTGCCTGAAAGGAGGGCGGAGTTGTACCAGCTATGACGATCCGTGGGATGGGGGGAAGTGCACACGCATTGGTCTACGTCAGAGCCAGTGCTCAGCCGAATCGGTATGAAGTTTCCACTTAACTAGACGGTAGAGCAAAAAACCGACATGCTGAAAGTCCACCGACTCACCCAAATAAGGAGATTCCCTTCGTTCCCCGCTCGTATTCGTTAAAATATCCTTGTAGATGTCACAAAATAGTGAACGGCGCTGTACCGGTTGCTTGCTGTTTAGGACCTCCTGCGGGTCAGGAGATTGGATCATCATTGCTGCCCATTCAACCCACAACTCGTCATAAGTACGCCGCGAAGTAGCACGAATGTTTCGTATTTCCAAAATCAAGCCTTTATGTGGGACCAGTTGTAAAACAGTTGTGAATGACACTGCTGGCCATAGACTGTTATTTGCCTGGAAAGGAATTTGCTTTGGCTACATTTGCCTTGTTGTTGATGCTGTCGATCAGCTTGTTTCCGTGGAGCACAGTGTGGTATGCTTTTAGGCGCTAGTTAAAGTTACAGTTGATCGTACTATTGTAAAGCACCTTGTCATGTGTGGGATGTCTCTTTGAAAGCCTCCTCAATGTCAGAAATTGAAAAAAAGCTCGTGCTATTATTTTAAAAAAATAAAAATTTATGCGCTTTATTTTGTATTAGAATTCTAGAAGGGATTTGAAATTTCCTATAAATTAAAAAACATGCTAAGCGAGGAAAAAAGTCAGCACACTCTAATGTCCACTTTAAACTTTGACCTATAGGTTGTGAACTTGTTTTAGATTTCCAATAACTTATATTTTTGAAATAGAATCTGTTTGTTTATATTTAGCTTTTAGTTACACGAAGATGGACAAGCAATCACACTTTCTAACTTGAATTAAACTGCTTAAGCTTAATCTTGTTGAAATGAATTTACTTAGAAATGGGACACAAAACATTAAATTTTCACTATTTACCCAATTCGTCCGCCCTTTACCATAAACTAAGTAAACTCATTCGTATTTTGTGGAGTGATTTTACACAAAACTTTTTTACTTATAAAAAATAATCTAGCAGACATATTTTCTTTATAAGAGTTGGTCCTCCCACTTTTTTCCAATAAAAACCAAAGATATGAGCTCAATCAGGCCACTAATACTCGACTACATAGCCAACTCATACAGTTTGTTAAGGCTTCTCAAATGAATGCAAACGCAATGTGCTATAGCGCCAAAATTCTTTTAATTCACCATGTACGAATTATTTCGAAACGCATTAAACATTTGAGGTGCAGCCAATCTCGTGTCTCTTAAATAAGCGAAGAAACTCAAACCTTGACTCAACACGCAGCTCAATCACTTCATTTAAAATTACACATCCATGTGATAAGCGCTTGGGGCACGCGTATGTTCACAGTGCATGTGCAAAAGCGCGTATGTTAGTACTGTAAAAAACGATATGGCTACTGCAATCAAGTTATTTTGTTCGCTTCATATTCTACACATTAAAGATATGATTTAGGTGAAAAGGGCATTCAAAAAATCGGTCTTTAAGCGAAATTCTCCTGTAAGAAGCAGCAGGCTGGAAATCAAGCAAGAGATGATATCGCTTACTTAAGTGTTAATACCGAATTGGTTGCTTTTGCCACTTCACTGCCAAAAAGTAATTTTTATACCTAGTAGTGCAACGCACACAAGGTATATTAACTTTAGTCACGTAACGGTGGTATGTAACGGCATAAACGGATCGAGATACATATTGACTTATATATATCAAAATGTTCAGGAGGAAAGAAGAAATTGATTGAGCCATGCCCGTCCGCCTGTTAACACGATAACTTGAGTCAATTTTGAGATATCTTAATGAAATTTGGTATGCAGGTTCCTTGGCACTCATCTCCGAGCGCTTTAAAAATGGGCGAAATCAGATCATAGCCACGCCCATTTTTTATACATAGAATATTTTCGAAAATACAAAAAAAGCGATTATTCAGTATCTAATTCACATATAAGTAAAAAATTTGGTGTGTACATTAATAATAAGGCAGCAAATAACTTTTTCAAGAAATTTTTGAAAACGGGCTTGGCACCGCCCACTTTTGATTAAGTCAAGTTTAGAAATAATATTAATCATAAATCAAAAACAGTTCAAGATATCAAAACGAAATTTAGCACACATCTTCTTTTCTTTGATTTATTTTGTTGTGTTGATCTTCCGACAGGGTAGTAAGCTGATTTTTGTTGGAACGATTTTCCGTCATCCCTTGTCAAGTTTGGTTTTGTGACAAACCGGTTTCGGCGTTCTGCCATTTTCAATGCCTAGTTTCGTTCTGGTCTGTGTCTATCCGCTGCGTTGTTTTTATAGTCCGTGGGTGCTGTGGCAGGTAATGTCAATCTATGTGTTCGTGGTAGGTAACGTTAATATGCGTGTGTGTGTGCGCGGTATTGATACGTCCGAATTGTTATCTGTCCCAAGGGTTGTTTTTGTAGGTATGTAGACATACCGCTTGTTAGCTAAGCGGTAGGTTGAGGTAGGTAGAAATCGGTGATTTTTGCAGTTTGGTTCATATTTCGTTTTTGCTTGTTCATTGTTACGTGTTTGGTTGCTGTACCTGCTGGCTTGTGCTGTTTTTTGTAAACTAGTTTTAAGGGTTCAAATATTTCGTCAGAGATAGTGTTGGTTTGTTCGTTTATGATCCTGCCGTCAAATGTTTTTAACTTGTATATCTCCATGTTCTCAAGTACATTAAGCCGCCGGCCTTTTCCTTGTACGTGAAGTATTCGAGCCGTTGTTTTTATGTTAGCTGGGGTGCAGTTGTTCTCGAACATGTGGTTCGCGAAATTAGATTCTGGTATTATGGTGGGTTTTCGTGTTTTTTTGTTGTAGTCCCTGATATGCTCTCGGAATCGTGTGCTTATTTTTCTTCCTGTTTGTCCTATGTAGCTGTATTGACATTCACAAGTAAGCCTATACACTCCGTGTCTGTTGAATGGGTCATCAGAATTAGTGTCGGTTCTTAGTTTTTGTCCGACGTTGTTAGATGTTCTGAATGCTGTGTTGATGTTATATCTTTTAAAGAAGTTTGCTAATTTGTACGTCGTTTTTCCAGTGTATGTCATTGCCGTCCAAACCATTGGATTTTCCTCTACGTTTACTCTTTTTTGTGTTCCATGGCTACTTCTGAGTTTATCCACAAGTGCTTTCTTGTATCCATTATTTGCCGCTATGTTATATATTGTATTAAGCTCTCTCCAGTATGCTTCCTGTGTGAGCGGCGTTCTCTGAAGCCTATCCACTAAGTGCCTCAATGCTGCATTTTTGTGCTGTTGCGGATGGTTTGATGTAGAGTGTATTATGGTGTCCGTGGCAGTCGGTTTTCTATAAATGCCGTAGTTGAACCTATTTGTTATTTTGTCAATCCCTATAGTTAGGTCCAGGTAGTTCATTATTCCATCTTTTTCTACTTCCATTGTGAACTCTATGTTGCTATGTTGCCTGTTGAGGAACTCTAGTATTTGCTCTTCGTTATCGTCATTTAGGATGCAGATGATGTCATCCACGTATCTAGCGTAGAATGCCACGCCTAACTTGGTTTTTAACTCCTGTATATATTTTCCTTCCAAGTTTTGCATGAATGTTTCCATGAGAATGGCCGATGTTGGGTTACCCATTCCTAGTCCGTTTGTCTGTCTATATATTTTGTTGTTGAACCGGAAATAGTTTTGCCGCAGCGTTGTTCTTAGCGCGTTGGTAATTTGGTCAGTTTTTACCTTATCTTCAGTTTTGTCCAGTAGTGTTTTGTTGACTATATCCATTGTATCTGTTAGTGGTATTGACGGGTATAAGTCCTTTATGTCAAAGGATACGAGTTTACTGCTCCTTGTGAGTTTAACGGTCTCAAGTCTTTGTAGTAGTTCTATCGTATTGCTTATTGTGTATTCGTGCCCTAGTTTCAGAGTGTCCTTTAAAATCGTTTTTAGATGTTTCGACAGTTTATAACCCGGCGCGGACTTAAAATTAATTATAGGTCTCATCGGCGTATCCTTCTTGTGGATTTTAGGTAACGCAATGAGTGGAGGAGCAGATGGATTCATTTGTGTTAGGGTATATGCCATCCTCTCGTCTATTATTTTGGTAGCATTTTTTATAACCTCTTTAACTTCGGTCTGGTATTTATCCGTGGGGTTATCCCTAATAATGCGGCATTTCATTTCCTCGATGAGCTTCTCTGTCTTTGCTATATATTCATCCTTACTGATTAGCACCGTTGTGTTTCCTTTGTCTGCCTTCGTTGTGACGATGTTGTTATTTTTTAGCTTTCGTTGTAGCCTTTTCAATATTTTCAGCTCCTTATTTCCTTTTTGTGCTTCCTGGGCTCTTACTTCCTTGCTTATGATTTCTCTGCACATGTGCCTTGCGTGCTCCTGTTCCTCATATGGAAGAAGCGATATTGCAACCTCTGCGTCTACTATCGCTTGCTCAGTTCTTTTTGCTTCATTGCTATCCGCGATGTTGTGCTTCAGGCCCTTCCCCAGAAGTTGCGCTTCTTCGTTGCTAATGGCCACTGTTGTTAGGTTTACGAACCTTTTGTTAAATTCGTGTGTTTGTTGACTGTTACTGTGATCGCGTCGGCCCGATCACAGTAACAGTCAACAAACACACGAATTTAACAAAAGGTTCGTAAACCTAACAACAGTGGCCATTAGCAACGAAGAAGCGCAACTTCTGGGGAAGGGCCTGAAGCACAACATCGCGGATAGCAATGAAGCAAAAAGAACTGAGCAAGCGATAGTAGACGCAGAGGTTGCAATATCGCTTCTTCCATATGAGGAACAGGAGCACGCAAGGCACATGTGCAGAGAAATCATAAGCAAGGAAGTAAGAGCCCAGGAAGCACAAAAAGGAAATAAGGAGCTGAAAATATTGAAAAGGCTACAACGAAAGCTAAAAAATAACAACATCGTCACAACGAAGGCAGACAAAGGAAACACAACGGTGCTAATCAGTAAGGATGAATATATAGCAAAGACAGAGAAGCTCATCGAGGAAATGAAATGCCGCATTATTAGGGATAACCCCACGGATAAATACCAGACCGAAGTTAAAGAGGTTATAAAAAATGCTACCAAAATAATAGACGAGAGGATGGCATATACCCTAACACAAATGAATCCATCTGCTCCTCCACTCATTGCGTTACCTAAAATCCACAAGAAGGATACGCCGATGAGACCTATAATTAATTTTAAGTCCGCGCCGGGTTATAAACTGTCGAAACATCTAAAAACGATTTTAAAGGACACTCTGAAACTAGGGCACGAATACACAATAAGCAATACGATAGAACTACTACAAAGACTTGAGACCGTTAAACTCACAAGGAGCAGTAAACTCGTATCCTTTGACATAAAGGACTTATACCCGTCAATACCACTAACAGATACAATGGATATAGTCAACAAAACACTACTGGACAAAACTGAAGATAAGGTAAAAACTGACCAAATTACCAACGCGCTAAGAACAACGCTGCGGCAAAACTATTTCCGGTTCAACAACAAAATATATAGACAGACAAACGGACTAGGAATGGGTAACCCAACATCGGCCATTCTCATGGAAACATTCATGCAAAACTTGGAAGGAAAATATATACAGGAGTTAAAAACCAAGTTAGGCGTGGCATTCTACGCTAGATACGTGGATGACATCATCTGCATCCTAAATGACGATAACGAAGAGCAAATACTAGAGTTCCTCAACAGGCAACATAGCAACATAGAGTTCACAATGGAAGTAGAAAAAGATGGAATAATGAACTACCTGGACCTAACTATAGGGATTGACAAAATAACAAATAGGTTCAACTACGGCATTTATAGAAAACCGACTGCCACGGACACCATAATACACTCTACATCAAACCATCCGCAACAGCACAAAAATGCAGCATTGAGGCACTTAGTGGATAGGCTTCAGAGAACGCCGCTCACACAGGAAGCATACTGGAGAGAGCTTAATACAATATATAACATAGCGGCAAATAATGGATACAAGAAAGCACTTGTGGATAAACTCAGAAGTAGCCATGGAACACAAAAAAGAGTAAACGTAGAGGAAAATCCAATGGTTTGGACGGCAATGACATACACTGGAAAAACGACGTACAAATTAGCAAACTTCTTTAAAAGATATAACATCAACACAGCATTCAGAACATCTAACAACGTCGGACAAAAACTAAGAACCGACACTAATTCTGATGACCCATTCAACAGACACGGAGTGTATAGGCTTACTTGTGAATGTCAATACAGCTACATAGGACAAACAGGAAGAAAAATAAGCACACGATTCCGAGAGCATATCAGGGACTACAACAAAAAAACACGAAAACCCACCATAATACCAGAATCTAATTTCGCGAACCACATGTTCGAGAACAACTGCACCCCAGCTAACATAAAAACAACGGCTCGAATACTTCACGTACAAGGAAAAGGCCGGCGGCTTAATGTACTTGAGAACATGGAGATATACAAGTTAAAAACATTTGACGGCAGGATCATAAACGAACAAACCAACACTATCTCTGACGAAATATTTGAACCCTTAAAACTAGTTTACAAAAAACAGCACAAGCCAGCAGGTACAGCAACCAAACACGTAACAATGAACAAGCAAAAACGAAATATGAACCAAACTGCAAAAATCACCGATTTCTACCTACCTCAACCTACCGCTTAGCTAACAAGCGGTATGTCTACATACCTACAAAAACAACCCTTGGGACAGATAACAATTCGGACGTATCAATACCGCGCACACACACACGCATATTAACGTTACCTACCACGAACACATAGATTGACATTACCTGCCACAGCACCCACGGACTATAAAAACAACGCAGCGGATAGACACAGACCAGAACGAAACTAGGCATTGAAAATGGCAGAACGCCGAAACCGGTTTGTCACAAAACCAAACTTGACAAGGGATGACGGAAAATCGTTCCAACAAAAATCTTCTTTTCTTTCTTGAAATGGTCATCTAACCGCCTGGGGGATTTTGACCGTCCAACATAGCTCGCCAGTCGTTTCTTCGTTGCGCCAACTGGCGCCAATTGGAAACACCGCGGGATCGCAAATCGGTCTCCACTTGGTCCTTCCATCGGAGTGGTGATCTCCCTCTTCCTCTGCTTCCACCGGCGGGTGCCGATAAGAATACCTTCTGGGCTGGAGCATCTTCGCTCATTCGCACTACGTGGCCTAGCCAGCGAAGCCGCTGTGTTTTAATTCGCTGAACTATGTCGGCGTCTGCGTAAAGTTCATACAGCTCATCATTAAATCTTCTTCGGTACTCGCCGTCGCCAACGCGTGGGGTCCACAAATCTTTCGAAGAACCTTTCTCTCGAATACTCCCAGAGTGCGATGAGTGACTTGTAGAGTGTTATTTTCGTTCGTCGAGAGAGGACGTTACTTTTCAATTGCCTACTCAGTCCGAAGTAGCATTTGTTTGCAAGAGTGATTCTTCGTCGGGTTTCTAGGCTACCATTATTGTTGGTATTAATGCTGGTTCCCAGGTAAACGAAGTCCTTTACTATTTCGAAATTATTGCTGCCAACAGTGGCTTGGTTGCAAAGGCGCGAATGCGCTGACTCTTTGCATGATGACAGAAGGTACTTCGTTTTGCCCTCGTTCACCACCAATCCCATTTTCCCATTTTAGCACACATATTTACATTAATACAAGGTATGCTCCAGAAAAAAATTAGCGAAATCGGTTACGATCCACTCCCACTTTTATACGAAATATTTTGAAAAGGATCTTAGATATATTTAATAGGCAATAACTTTGCATACAAAAGCTTTATATCATTTCTATTTCACTTTCAAAGTGTCCGCGAAGGAAGAAAGTCGAAAAATATGAATGGCGTGACCCCGCCCCTTTTATAGTGGATTATTCCAAAAAACTTTTTATGGCAAAACTCCGGCAAAAAATTGATTTATCGAAACGAAATTTGGTGAAAATGTTCAATATATAAAGGAAAATGTTTGTTGTAAACATGGGCAAAATCGGTCAAAGGCCACGCCCAGTTTTTTACCATAGTTCTGAAAACTTTGCTTGTAAAATGTAAAACGCGATATTTTTATAACGGTGCAAGCTATATCAATAAGATCTTGCACATATAATAATAATAATTTTAAAGCAAAACTCGACCGCAAAAAAATTTTGTGTATTTTGGGGAAGTAAGCGTGGCGCTGCTCACTCTTCAGCATAAAAATTCTTCTATTCTGCTTTTAGTTTCAACTAGATATTTCAATCAAAATTGGCCAGCTGCTTTTCAATAGTATGTAGTATAGTCCTGCCAAAAATTAAGCAAATCGGATAACACACAAGTAAAATATCCGGCCAAGTTCTTAATACCCCACTGCAATAGGGAAGTTATATACCGTTTTTGAATTTCATACCTTTAATGAACATGAAATGTTTGTAAGTATGAGAAGAAGAGATGGGCCCATCAATAAGTAAACTGAAATAATAACGACGATGAGCTGAGTCGATTTAGCAATGTCCGTCTCTCCGTCCGTCTGTCTGTCTGTACGTCTGCCTATTTGAACGCAAATTTTTCAAACATAAAATGTGCATGCATTTGTATTTCGAAAAAACAGAAGCGCTTTTATTGAAAACAATGAGCTGGCTTTATAATACGAACTGAAAAGTATTAAAATAGACCTGCGTAAATTGGTATGCCTTAATAGATCACTACTAGGTATATAATGTTCGGTTCCACCCGAACTTAGACTTTCTTACTGGTTTCTGTTTTTATGCATGTATGTATATGTATATGTTTGTATATACTCACTATCGATTTTACAATTAACCGAGTTGTTGCTCTTCTTTGATGAGTTGCGTGACATTTGCGAATGATTGGCTTGTGAATGTGATGGGCTTGAATCGACTGAGCGACGTGCCGCAGCGCTGCTCTGGAATATTGATGGGCCACTAGCAAGTGGACTGGGTGTCACTGTGACCATAGGATGTACGCTGCCTGCAAAATTAGAAAACGTTGAATAAGGAAAAGAAGCTATTGATTGAAGTAAATGAAAGAAAATAGTTTGCGAGGCACGGAGCACTGGATGTGTTCGGCGAGAAAACTTGCAAAGAACTGTTATTAAAGAGAGAATGATGTAAAACTCTCTCGAAAAGCAACAAGTATAAAGCTTTCACCGAACAGGAATTTGTAAAAATTTGCAAGCAAACAGCTGTTACTGTTTTCATTGGTTAATAAATCGAAGTTTGAAGTTGTTGTTGTTGTTTTTCTATTTCCCGATCAGCTGTTTTTCACTCGCAAGTTTTACTGAATTAAATTTTGCCAGCAGAATCATGCAGCTTCTTCCCCAAATGAAATGAAAAAACACGCTCTCTCCCTACAAGCTTTTTGTATCGCCGAACGCTAATCACTAAAGATTAAAAAAACATTTAAAAAAATGCATGCTCGCCGAACACCGTTATTATGTGCATACACACCCAGTAGTATGGCTGGGAGTATTGGAGTAGGCGTGTTAGATAGTATAACTACTTTCAAACCTTGGCGATTGTCTCTATACTTAGGACTGAATTAGGTCATGTATATCAAGGAGTTGTTGCAAAGTTAACTTTTTAAAATTTACTAAAGTAGGCGTGGCTCTAAGCATGTTTGAATAAGCTTAAACACATAAAATCATTTACTATTTAACGTCTTATTAAAGTTTATTGGTCTGTGAACGTTGAATTACTCAATTGACTTTTTCGAGTTCAAGAACTGGTCTGTTATTTTTAGAGGTTTCTTTGAATGTTAAATTATAAATAGAAAATGTGGATGGAACGATTTCGGACTAAACTGCTAAACTTCACTTAGCAATGAAGGAATTAGCAAGCAATTGACTAACCTATCAAATGGTCAGGTGATTGACATTTGGCTCCATTCACCTTCAAGCCATTACAAGGCACTGTTATCTAACCAAAGTCTTAATAAGCTGCGTTCCAGCAGCACTGGGCAGCAAAATTAAATTTAAATGGCACAAATGTTAAGAATTGCCAATCAAAAAAAAAAAAATTAAAACGAAATTTCAATGAAATACTTTGATTCACATTTACTTTGCTCTCGTCTCACTTACCCGTCTTGCTGGGATCATGTTGCGTCAAATGGCCGCCCAGCGAATGCAGCTTATCGGTGATGCCATGTATCTTCTCGACAAAAGTATTGCGCGGTTCACTCACAGCTGGCGCTGTAATTTCGGCAATGCTATTGATATTCGGAATGGAGCCTGCGAAATGCAAGTGGAAAGAGCAAGCAGAAGCAGCAATCAAAAGTAGGAAAATAAATACGATTAAACATAAAATGAAATGCCTAAAGTGGCAAGAAATTGAAAGCGACACTTTTGACAAGTACGAAATATAAAAAAATCTCTAAGCATTTGGTTTAGCTTCTCCCACTTTGGCTTGTTGTGTGCTCTCTTCTTGCCCTTTCTTCATTGCATATATGCATGTATGACATTTTTGTGATTTTTATTGTTGTGTACTTACCCTTAGTATGCGATGTGACAGCCGCACAAGCCGCCGTACTGCTAATGGCTGCCATTTGATTGAGCGCTTTACTATGCAGCTGAGACTGTGTGACATTTGGTTTGAGGAAGGAGACAAATAGATGTTTGGCTAAATCGATGGGTATCTCACAGTCGAGAAAGGCATCGAGAAAACGACGAAAGCCATCGTAATCAATGTCCTGGAAAAGTGGAAGTTCAAAGAAAAAATGATTTGATTATTTGAAACTCAAGTTGAAAGCAGTTTGAAGTGGCTTAGTAAGTAAGACAAGACTTTCTATTTTTATAATTTTTATTATAGTATTTATATTATTATAGATATTGAATTCTTCACTCACAATTTATGGTATGAAAGAGATCAGTATATATAACAAAATCTTATCAATTAATGTTAGATTATCGAATAGTAGCTACAATTTGTCCCACAGTTTTTGACCCCATTATCTGGACATGACGAAAATAATTTATTAAGAAGCTGTATTAAAGTAGCATCACACGGGCGCCCCCTCTCACTCTTCACTAACACACGCGCCGCCACGATACGAAAGGTAAACAAATCAGACGTAAGGTACAAGCACAAAGCAAGTGAGTGCCTCGCATAATTTTCTTCCTGCGCGATCATTTACTGCATAACGTGTAATTCGCAAGTTGCTTATCTTAATTTATGCTTAAGACAATAACTAGATGTTCAATAAGTGCCTACGGCGCGGTTCGGTGAGAGAACGGTAGTCTGCCCTTCACTATCGCTCACTATTTTGGTTGCGTCTAAGGAATGTTGAGGAGTGGTCTTATTACTAGGCCTCTCGCCTCTTAATTGGCTGAATACTCCCTCTCTAAAAAAAAAGAGCCACACCTAGGAATTGGGCATTATCGGCTTGGTATGGGCGCACGCCATTTACTTCTCGTAGGTTTGACGATGGTACTTTATAGTGTATAAGAGAAGATCATCTCCAGCAGTGCTACCTCCATCAAGTCAAACCAAGTTTGTGGGAGTTTGTATGCAACAGGTAGGTCATAAGGATAAACCCCAACCTTCCCGCCCTCTCAACTTGTATCTCATATGAAACCTGGAAGAGAACACCACCTTGCAAACGCCAAAAGCAATTTGTGATCAAACCAAAATTCGCTTTCCATCCTATTGGAAAATTATAAAAACAAATAACCCTATCAACTGTCTAATAAATATTTTCATTATGGCTATAATGTAAGTCATACAATATAATCACAATTATATCAGTTAAGTTTTAAACCCTAAATTGGATATGATTATGCTTATTATGATAACTCAATTTATGATGTATTTTCTCTACAATTTTCTTATTACAAACTTATTTGCATATTAAGGTAAGTTTGCGATTATTACAAAGAATTGATATGTAATGTTTGAAATGAAATAATTGAACATTAGCGCAACTAATTTTCAAACCCAACCAATTTATTCTAATTTACTATTTAAATATATATATTTACTAGAAAAGCTACGAATATTCAGCAACTTATCGGTATTCGGCTATTGGACCACTTTCTTCGCTAATTAGTATTCGGGCGAATAGTTTGAAGCATTTGTTGGCAATAAGGTTTTCTACAAGCTTCGAAAACACCCACTCACTTTTTATACTGCTACTGGCAGATGATAAATAAATCGTAGCAAATTGTGAATTGACATTCGCAACCGAACTTTTTTGTTCTACACCTTCGTTTGAAAATGCATTCTCTACAATAACTTCCTCAAAACAATTCCATCATGTGTCTTTGTGAGTCTGTTATTTTCATGGACCTTCGTTTTCTTTCGAAGTGAGGATGAATCATCATCGGCGCATTAATTCAGCACAACTTTCTTTCAGATCCTGGTCCACTTATTGGTGGATTACTCTGAAACCGGTCGAGATATCGAAAAAAGGGATATCTTTAATTTTAAGCTACACATCTAGCAATGCCACGGTGAAAGTTGCTTTCAATAATAAACATCAGTTTTTTAGTGATGCGCGTACAAACTTACAATCAGACAGACAGATAACAACCTGAAGACTATAGATTTGGATTCTATTGGCTCAATAATGATCCAATGAGGCATTGATTAGGCGTTAAATTTTATAAACAATCGTGTTCAGTCAGCCGCGGAAAGTACTAATTGTTGGCAAATATTCGGCCAATAATGTTCAGCGCTTCGGCCAAGCGACTTCCCGAATGTTCGTTATTCGCCAAAATAAATGTTCATTGAATTATTTACACATATAAATGATAATAATTTTTGAAGTTAAGGTAGGTAATTACAAATAGTCGTAGGTGAAATTCTCGAATACGCACTCACATTATAATTAACATTTCGAAAAGCTCCACGGTCGCCCATACTACATGACTTTGGCTATGAATATATGCATGCGTGTCAACCGCAGGCTACAAAGTTCGACTGAGCATCGCAATGAAAATGTGGCCTGACAATTTAAAAGTATCAAAACGGCGATTTCGTATAGGCACTGAAGTGCTGTGAGAAAATTTGCATATTCGCTGCGGTTGAATTGAGGTGACTATCGCAAGTAATTTACGCCGATTATTATTATGGGAGATGTGCGTCGTGAATGATGTGTTTTTCGTATGACCCATGACTCACTTTACAGCTGCTACAAGCTAAATTTGTGAATATCAACTTTCCATGCTTGATTATATTTGAAAGCCAAAAGTCAATAATTTCGGCCATAATAAAAAATAAAACAAAATAATTGGCGCGATATATACCTCCGAGGACATTAAGGCCGAGCTTCTCTTCCAATTTGTGGTGAGCTGCTTCTAATTTTTCCTACAAGTTGGCGGGACCTACAGTTTTTTGCCGATTCCGAACGGCATCTACAAAGGAGATGAATTTTTTCTAAGAAGCCTTCCATTGCAAAAATACACCCGGAGAGAGAGCCAAACCACTGACGAGAGGCGACCCCGTTTTGAAAAACTTTTTCAAACCAGTTTTGCTATTACCTGTACCACGGCTCGAACCTTAGGCCTTCGGTGTGGTAGGACCGCAACACTACCGCCACACCACGGCGGCCGCCATAATATGAGAGCCCAAATAAAAGTTTTAAATAACAAAATTTATTTTATAAATTTATTGTTGCTTTGCTGTGTAAATGGCATGAACAGTTGCACTGAGTTGGGTTCATGTGAGAGTTTATTTTTGCACGGTAAGACCGTCATTGATTTGTATGAACTTTGGTTTCACAGCAGCTTTATATGATAACTGGACAGCAGTGGGTATTTTTGTTTAGGAAAAAGTAAAGGAGGATGAAGAATAAGAGGAAAATATGGGCAGAGAGAAAAAGTTATATGAATATGAATAGAAAGAGAAATATATATACTAATGTGAATATGAATATGAAATAGAAAAAGCAGAGGAGAATTAAGAATAAGGGGAAGAAGAAAAATACTACTAAGATAAGAGAATGTGATGTATCATAGGAAAATGCTTGGAACAAAAAGAAAAAGAATAGAGAAATTATGATATAAACTATGAATCTTTTTCTACTTCAATATTTTATACCAATATTACTGTATCCGATACATGTTTGAGCTTGTCTATATATACGAAAAATTTAAATATTTCAAATCTTTATGAAAAGTACAAGGTGCGCAAAAGTAAGCTTCCGATGTTCAGCATATCGGTTGTGGCACGTGCAGTGTGTGCTGTTGCACCGTCTTGTTGGAACCACATGTTTTCCAATCCCAATTCATCAAGTTGCGGCAAAAAGAACTCGTTGATCATTGCTCTGTAGCGCTCACCATTCACAGTAACCGTTTGGCCCCGACAGATTATTGGTCAAATAAATAGTCATCAATATTCCGCGTTCTGGAGCAGTGTAGCGTAACATTGTTTATTAACGTGTATTTCACATGTGTTTACTACACAAATGTCAAAACAGAACTGACTTTAGGGGCCAATCGCAAAATTTATAGCATTTTCTGATAGGAGGATTACTTTTGCGCAGTAACCGTTTTTCACCGACCGATTATTGGTCAAATAAATAGTCAGCAATATTCCGCGTTCTGGAGCAGTGTAGCGTAGCATTGTTTATTAACGTGTATTTCGCATGTGTTTACTACACAAATGTCAAAACAGAACTGACTTTAGGGGCCAGTCGCAAAATTTATAGCATTTTCTGATAGGAGGATTACTTTTGCGCCACCCTGTATTTTAAACTTGTTTGAACATTTTAAAGATTTTAAGTTCTATCAGCAAAATTAGCAGTTTTAAAGCTGAGCTCTTGCTAGCCCAGCGCCTCTCAAACTATACCCTCTTACGGTATAATTACAGTGGACATCAAAATTGTGTGATTTTACGTGTCCACAAAGAACTTAATTCACTCTATTTTCCAAATTTTTCCTTATTACAATTTCTTACACTGAATGAAATGCTTGAGAAAAAATCGAAATGTGGCACATTTCCCTATACGAGTATAAATCGCACTCACAAAATCACGCATTTAAACCAAATTACACAGCAAATGCGTTGAATTCATGAAAGTTTGTTTCGAAAGGGTCAAACTTGTTCGATTGATACTTCTTAACAAAGGAACGAACGCATTCAAAGCCAATATAAACACATTCGAATTACTGGTCTGAAATCACACATTTTAGGTCAGTATAAATGGGTTATTAAGCTGATATATTTCAAAATGTTTAGATTATAATATGGCAACGTCCTGCTTATTTGAAACCTGCAACGCAAAGAGGGAGTCTGAGAGGTTGATAACTTGCTGCATATGCGAGATAGTCTTGCCCATGTCAAGAGTTCTGCTATGGCTGAAAGACTAGCTGACATACTAAATGAGAGAAAATGCCTTCGCTGGTCCTGCCCAAAGTGTCAGTCGACCGAGACGTATAGATCCATGAATATATAGAATACCAAGGAGTGGATTCCTTGAATTGGTAAAGAGCTACAGATCCTTAATCAAAAATTATAGTAATACGATCTTTCAAATATTTAGATACCTCAACCGTCGACAAAGAGAAACACACTTTCAAAATGCGGAAGTATACAGATGACTATTGGTGCCAAATCTTTTATCTGCGATTGCGACAATGAGCTGATTTTATTTAATTCGCCTTTGACAACACCTGCTCCGATTTCTGGAACTAATTCTCGAAATCAAGTACCGGAACCGAGTATTGTGGACAATATGGAATAGGAATGGACCACCGTAAAATTTAGCTTTTGACGATACTATGCCGTTCTTAGTCATGTTCCAAGTTGTTAGCTAAACTTGAAGTGACATAAGTAATAATCGACTGAAAGATTCCGAAACTTTTTAAAGAATTTTCTCATATTATGGAACACTGAACTCATTTCAATTTTTGGGTTTTTTCGGATTAGTTCGAAAGCATTCAGTATTTTTCTGACTGGTATGGTATTTCACTGCTGGGTAACTTAGTGACTCAGCAAGCGGTATGCAGACGTGCATCTTGCCAATTTGAGTGAGCTGGTTTATGGTGAATTTGTTGGTTTGCTGATATTTGGTCATCGTGGTCCCAAACCAGTAGACAAACTCAAATTGAATTGTGTTGGATGTGCTTTGATACTTAGCGCAAGTAAACTTTGCATAATTGTATTACCGTTGGTGAATAAAGCTAATTGCATCGAAGGATTCAGTATGAAGACCGATTCAGAAGTATGCCAAAGTTATGCGAATTGGTGGAATTAGTTGATGGCGTCGCTGCTCCTTAGTCAATTTGTGGAAGGAGAAGGATGTATTTATTGTGTTTACTATATTTGGAATATTGATTTAGCTATAGGAGGTGGTTTAGGCTTGGAGTTTAGACGTTTATGAGCCTAAATCGAGAATTTTAATCTTGATTTATTATGAACGGTCTTAGAGTAAGTCTGTGGGTAATAGGCTTGTTGGGCCCCTTTTGTTGTATTAACAAAAGAATACTCCTGGAAGACTTTGTGCAGTATTAGCTTTTTCCGGATTTCACGCTAGATACTATAGATTTATAAGTGATATTAGACTTCAAGAGAAAACCTATGAGGGTGTGCATAAACCAATTCAGAAAGCGAAAGTTGAAGAATCAGGATGATAAGCAAAGTGAAAGGAAATAGGCAGAAGAAGGGGAAAGGCAACTCTAACAAAGTAAAATTAAAGTAAGATGAAAGATAGTAGGAGAAAGCAGAAAACAGTGAACTAAAGAGTGAAAGTAACAGTGACTAACACCTTAGCTGTAACAGATACTATCGCAGTGATTGTGACCGGAACCGAGATCGTTACTGTTATCATGACACCGTAACTCCGACAGTGACAGGAACCGTGACAATTACCATGAAAGTGACTGGAGCTGAGACCGTGACAGTTGCCATGACAGAAAAATCGAGAATAACGGTGTTATTTAGATCTTAGAACCCATCTAACAATCTTAGGACGCATCTTCATAATATAAAATTCCCTACAAGTTTGAAAATATTTAGTACTTGACTTGATACTATATACTTTGATCGGTGGCTCGAGAGTACCTACAAAATTACTAAATTATATATTTTAATCATACATTTCCCCAGAACTAATTCAGGATAAATCGGAAATTACTATCGTTACTTAACCGTCACTTGAAGTGTTTTCTCTTTGCCTTAACAAATTTTCTTATTTGATGAAAAATTAATAGCCTTGTTGATTTATAAAATATTTGATGATTTTGTTGAGCTAAACGCCAATTCAAATAAAACCCACAATTTTTATTCTTTGCGTATTTTATTCATGTCGATACTTCGACTTCATTCTGAAGTCATCTTCGGGACTAGGGGTATAAAACAATATTAACATATACAGGGTGTTTTTTTTACAGGTTTGTTTTTCGAATAGAGATAAAACTGGCATTTTGTGGTCAAATCTGGCAACTCTAATGTCATTTATGTTCAGTTTGGTTTGCCATTTTATCATGAACAGGTTAACAAAAGAACAACGCTTGCAAATCGTGCAAATTTATTTCGAAAATAATGGTTCAGTTCGCGAAGTTTACCGTGAGCTCCGTCCATTTTATGGTCGACATAATCGTCCATCAGAGCAATTAATTCGGTTAACCATGGATCGTTTTCGCACTACGTTTACTCTATGTGATAATACGCATCCGCAGAGACGTCGAACAGTGCGCACCGAAGAAACAATTGCCGCTGTAGAGCAAAGTGTTGAAGAGGACCCGAATGAATCGATTCGCCACCGTGCACAGCAATTGGAGCTTTGTCCATCAACTTTATGGAAGATTTTGCGCAAAGATCTTGGCTTGCGACCTTACAAGATCCAGCTTGTGCAAGAATTAAAGCCGCGAGACCATGCAATGCGTCGTGATTTTGGTGTATGGGCCGAAAATGAGATTGATTTCGATGCTGATTTTCATCGCAAAATTTTGTTCAGTGATGAGGCTCATTTTTGGTTAAATGGCTACGTCAACAAGCAAAATTGCCGCATTTGGAGTGAAGAGAATCCACATGAGACCCTTGAAACGCCATTACAACCACAAAAACTGACTGTTTGGTGTGCTCTATGGGCTGGTGGAGTCATTGGGCCATACTTCTTCCGCAATAATGCTGGAGAGGCAGCTACCGTTAATGGAGACCGGTATAGAGCCATGATAACCGACTATTTTGTTCCCGAATTGGATGGCATGAATGTGGATGAGTTGTGGTTCCAACAAGACGGCGCTACATGCCACACAGCGCACGTCACAATCGATTTATTGAAGGAAACATTCGATGAGCGCATAATTTCGCGGAATGGACCTGTCAATTGGCCACCAAGGTCGTGTGATTTGACACCATTGGATTATTTTCTTTGGGGATATGTGAAGTCGCTCGTCTACACCAACAAACCAGAAACGTTAGGGGAATTGGAAGCCAACATTCGTGGCGTTATTGCCGACATACGGCCCCATATGCTCGAAAAAGTGGTTGAAAATTGGACCTGTAGAATTGGCTTTATTCGAGCCAGCCGCGGCGGCCACATGCCCGAAATCATATTTAAACATTAATGGCATAAAATTATCCTTCCAATAAAGCCAAATTGATGGACCTTAAAACGATTTTCTTGTGTTTTATTTCAATTCAAAGTTCTATACCCCAAAAAAAACACCCTTTATATACATACATACATATTCCAATTCGACTTACTCAAATGAATATGGTCCATCGACTAAATTTAGGAACGACAAAATAAATGGCGGCCGCCGTGGTGTGAAGGTAGTGTTGCCGGCCTACCACACCGAAAGTCCATGGTTCGAGCCCTGGTACAGGTAACATCAAAAGTGATTTGAAAAAAGTTTTTCAAAACGGGGTCGCCCCTGGCAGTGGTTTGGCAAACTCTCCGAGTGTATTTCTGCCATGACAGGCTTCTCAGCAAAAATTCGTCTCCTTTGTAGATGCCGTTCGGAGTCGGCAAAAAACTGTAGGTCCCACCAATTTGTAGGGAAAATTCAAATCGGCACACCACAAATTGGAAGAGAAGCTCGGCGCAAAAATCTCTTAGGAGGTTTATGATGATATACCTGTTGTATATCGTGCCATAGAGAGAGAGAAAATAATTCTTACAAAGGTAGCGAAGAGAGAAAAAACTTGACAAGAGGTAAACAATTATAATGTACCGCAAAAGTAAAAAATTTAAAAATTGAAAATTATAACAATAAAGCACCTGTAACAAGACTTAGCTTAATGTGTATACATATGTACATCCCATCCCTCATTTCGTTTGCTGCTGCGCTGGTGTGTTTTTTTTCGGAATCGAAAGCAACGAAAAAATAAGCAAGTAGGTAAAATGACAAAAAAAAAAGGTCACTTACTCGCAAGCGACTAGTTCATATTTCATTTTCAAAGGGAAACTCACATTTTGATAAAAAAAGGCACCATCGTTTTATTCACATCTTGCTAAGCGCTTAAGAATTAAAAAGGGGTCCGTATAGACTAGAGTTTTGAACATAGATTCAATAGAGAGAAGACTTGACACTTAATGCTTATATTATGTCAGCAGCATTCATCCTAATCCTTAATAGTATTAGGCCTAAGCTACAAAAATGTTAAATTAAACACCGGTCACGGGTTTAAAGATTAGTTCTGCTGATTTCGCTGGCTGCGAACCTACTTCAATTTGTAGGATTCTTTTCTAAATTAATAAACTTATACCTACCAACTAATGAAGTACAAACAACAACAAACTACTTCGACACGTCGTCGCTGAGCATACTTTGAAGTACGCTTCGCAGGTCTCTTAAAGCGGCATTGATTGGCAGGACATACTCGTACATACATATTTACAAGATGAATTGTAGCGTTAAAGTTAAACTAATCATCTTTGCTCGTGAATCATAAAGTTTACCAATTCATGCTTCACTGCAAATTGCAAAGTTGATTGCGTAAAGCTTTTTTGATTGAGTAGTTAGGTGGGCGTAGAGTCTTGGAGTACAGCGATTGGATTGTTGGTGCAAAAAGGGGGTGAATATAAGCAAAAGGCAAATCAATCGACATAGATTAAGGGGATTACTTTTGTAGTGATAAAAAATGAGTTTCTAATTAGTTAGGAATTTACTCTCGATCTAATAACGATTTGATAAATTTTGCGCTCTAACTTTTTCAATTAAAAGTATGTAAATGGAAAATTGGAGCAACAAAAATAGTTAAGCAAAATTACTAACTAACCTACGTTCCTCAAGTTGTTAAGTAAAAATTTGATCATACCTCAATTAGCCTTCCATGTGCGGCTAAGCTCATAGCATAGCTTTTTATCTATTTTAGTGCAAACTAAAACTTCATTGTGTTCCACAGCAGCAGCAAATCACCTCTTCAAAATTGTAAAACGCTGGAATCCTCAACAGTTGAGTGAGTTTATGAGCTACTCAAATTGCTTAAAATTGAGCCACAAGCACATGAGTTCTTCCAACAGTTGTTGGGTGAGTATTTTGTTTTTGTTAAATGTCTGTACAAACAAGTAAAAGTTCCCATAACTATATATCTATGTATGAAATAACTAAAATTTCCGTTACTTTTCAAAGAAAAATGGTGTCACCTACTCACATATAAACACATTCTCATCATCAAAACTACGCACGAACATGGCTCAAAGACCCATTAACAAACTAATTCTTATTTTACGTTTGTAGTGGCATGTTGAGTCAGGTAAGCCGAAAACTATATGGAGTGGCACACACAATTGTCAGAGCTACATATAGCTTTATTATTTTTTGTATGCTTGTTTGACTATTCAAACATTTTTTATGTCATAAAGATCAAACTTTCAAATAAAAAAATTTTTCAATCACACGCACTCTGTTTCCTATGATTTATATTCGTCTCTCTTCGCCTTTCAGATCCTTCTCTCTCTTTTTTGCTATCTTTCTGTATAACCGTTTTTCTCTTCCGTGTTATACTATACAACTATTCTTCTCTGAGTTTTACCCATACTTATTTCAAGGAAGAATACAACTACCATGTACTTAAAGTTACATTACAATTACATTATAAAAACAATACCATTACCTTACAGCTAAATCAAAATTAAAAAATTAAAATAAATAATAAAAATTACAAATAAATAATAAGTACAATATAATTAAATTAGAATTAAATTTTAATTACATTTCAATTACATAGCAATTACATTACAATCCAAATACAGTTACATATGTAGCTATTGCACTTGAATTTTATTCTAATACCCTAAAAGTAGTATAGCAATTTCGATACAGTTATGTAACTAGAGCATTACACCATATCATTTAATTACAAATAGTTTCCAATTAGTAACAATCACATTACTTTAAACCTACATTACTTATTCAATATGAAGTCCATATCAAAATGATTGATTACATTTTCGATTCTATAAAGTAAATTAAACTCGATTTTGGTAGGCGTTAGTTTTGGCCCTTTACCCAGTAAAAACTAACTACTTAAGTAATGATTATTAGTCGTAATGATTACCAGCTAAGTTGATTATTTGTTGGAGGAGCTATTTAATGATAAATCGGAAAATCATTGATTACTTTTTCGATTCTATCATTTAATCTCAACTTGGCTTTGGTAGGCGTAATTTTTGACCATTAACCAAGTCTAAACTAACTACATAAGTAATGATTATTAAAGGTAATGATTACAAGTTAGGCTCATTACTTGCTTAAGAAACCAAGTAATAATAAATTGAAAAAGGATTTGTTACACTTCCGAATGCATAAATTAATTTGAAGTCGATTTGGGTAGGCGCCATTTTGGCCAATTTTCTAAGTTAAAACTAACTACTTAAGTAATTATTAGCAAACGTAATGCTTACTTGTTCAATTGATTATTTGTTTCAAAAGCCATTTAACGGTTGAAAACAACCTTTTGTTTGATATTTTCCAATTTATTTTAAAATGAATTATGAAGAAAGTCAAAGGTAATCGAGATAACAGTCCACGCCGAATCCGACAAAAAATATTGAACACCTGCACTGCTACCTTCTCTACAACATAAAAATACTCCCAAACAGGCAAAAAGTAACCACTTGTAACTAAATAATTTGGGCATCAAAGCATAAATCTTCATTTCCGCTACAACGAAGAAATTCACAATAGAATTTACCAAATGTACCTGCACTTACATACTTACATACCAGGTATAAACATTTGCAAGGCAGTTAAAGCAGCTTTGAGATTTATCACGCTTGATTACAACAGTCCTTTAAGGTTTCGTGCAGTACTCCGAATTTGCTTTGTGTTTTGTACAAAAGGTGGAAAGCGAGAGCAAACCATAAAGCACATTTTGACTTTGTCGACCTTAATAATGTAGTTCCTTGTATTTTGTTCCAATACAAACATAAAATTTAATTTATAGCGATAAATGTGTGAAAGAATCATACATTTCCAGGAAGTTTAAATCATTCCTTTAAGCATTTCATAGGGTGATTTTTCGTGGAAACTTATTGATGTCAAAAACAGATTTGAAACCAATTACAATTTAAAGTCACGCCTTAAAAAATACAATTTATTTTATATTTACTGAAAAAACACATCGTTCTGATAACTTAATGGTTGACAGAACATGAGAGCATTTTTCTGATGAAGAAAAATTGAACCTTCCAAAATGAAATAAGAAGAGCGATACCTAAAAGGACTGGGCTATGACATACCTTTAAATATAAAACTAAAAGTCCGAAGCTTTTAGAGTATCTTTTCGCCACTCTGAAAAATTATTTCAATTAATTCTTTTTTTTTCAGTCATAAAGATTTGTTCTTTTTGCACTGTTTAAGGTCACCGAAAATACAACAAAGTGCAACCCCGAAGTAACTTCAAACTCGGTTTTAATTTTACGCTCTTTGACTAAAAGCATGTGCTATGCATATGAAACGCACAGCATGGGCCCGCACCCACATTTTTTCCTTTGATAAATTCACCTCGGTACATTCGAACGGGTGAACGCTTTTTGAAGCCTTTGTTTGCTTGCTTAATTTTATGAGTAAAATGTTTTGACGCTCGTAAAAACTGGAATCACTACAACTAACCCGTACATGAGTTCCAGTGGAGCAAATCTTTGACGTACTCTTCCGACTTGCTAAAGTGTTGATTTTTGAACTTAATGTTGTGCAATGCATGCGAAACGCCACAAAATAAATAAACAAACAAGCTCACACGTAAATAAGTACAGAATGTGGCCCATATGTGAAACTACACGAGTACAGGAACGCCCAAACACACACACATATACAAATGTAAAATTTTGATAGTATTTTTACTGCGCACATTTATTCAAGTTTATTTATGTATTTACTTTTTAACTTTTCACTTTCTAAACAAGAATAAAAACCAGAAAAAAATCGAGCGCAATATGCTACGCTTGTTCGCTGGTTGGTGGGATGTTTTCGTTGTGTACACCATGGCGTATGATGAATGCCAAAATTATCTGGCAACTGCGCCATCAAACGTTCAACATAAAATTCAAAAACTTTGCTGCTGCCTTTGTAATTCATTTAAGTTTTTCACATTATTAGCAAAATAGCTTTATGAGCCCTTCCCAAGACAGATGATATGCCGTCATTGTGCTCGTTTGGCCATTGCACACAAATTAACTTGTTTACATTGCTCATACACGCCCGCCTCTCCCCTCGCACATCTTACACGACGCACAGCACAGCAAATTGAAAAATAGGCAAAGTGTCGAGTGAACGGAAAATGTTTGCTGCATGAAAAATATGCAAAAATATGTCGGTTTGACGTTACAAATGAGAAATTATGTTGTATATGCGTTAACGCATAAAGAGGCACTGAACAGAAAAAAAAAAAAAAAAACCAGTAAGGAAGTCTAAGTTCGGGTGGAACCGAACATTATATACCTAGTAGTGATCTATTAAATCATACCAATTTACGCAGGTCTATTTTAATACTTTTCAGTTCGTATTGGAACGCCAACTCATTGTTTTCAATGAAAACACTTCTGTTATGAGTTTCGAGAGGTAAATTAATTAAAAAAAAAAAAAATGTATGGCGCGATATACAATAGGTATATTATCCCAAACCTCCTAAAAGACTTTTGCGCCGAGCTTCCCTTCCAATTTGTGGTGTGCCGTTTGGAATTTTTTCCTTCCATGGCAAAAAGACACTCGGAGAGAGAGCCAAACCACTGCCGAGGGGCGACCCCGTTTACCTGTGTCCTTGGACCTTCGGTGTGGTGGGCCGGCAACACTACCGCCACACTACGGCGGCCGCCCTTAATTTATTGGTTTATAAATAGCTTCCCTACCAACAATTGCTAAACACATATTTTCAAAATACCAATACATGCACATTTTATGTTTGAAAAATTTGTGTTCAAATAGACAGACGGACAGACAGACAGACGGACATGGCTGAATCAACTCAGCTCATCGTCCTGATTATTTCAGTATACTCATTGATGGGCCCATCTCTTCTTCTTCTCATACAAAGATTTCATGTTCATGGAAGGTATGATAATCAAAAAAGCTATATAACTTATCTATTACAGTGGGGTACTAACTACTTCCCAGGATATTTTACTTGTGTGCTATCGGATTTGCCTAAGTTTTGGCAGGACTATACTACATATTATTGAAAAGCAGCTGACCAATTTTGATTGAAGTATCTAGTTCAAACTACAAGCAATCGCCTTTGAAAATAGCAGAATTTTTATGCTGAACAGTGAGCAGCGCCACGCTTACTTCCCCAAAATACACAAAATTTTTTTTGCGGTCGAGTTTTGCTTTAAAATTATTATTATTATACATTTGTGCAAGATCTTATTGATATAGCTTGCACGGTTATAAAAATATCGCGTTTTACATTTTACAAACCAATTTTTCAGATCTATGTTAAAAAACTGGGCGTGGCTGTTGACCGATTTCGCCCATTTTTTCAACAAATATTTACCTTTATATGTTTTCGCCAAATATCGTTTCGATTAATCAATTTTTGCCGGAGTTAGGGCATAAAAAGTTTTGTGGAATATTTCAATATAAAGGGGCGAAGCCACGCCCACTTTCAAAAATTTATATTTTTCGACTTTTTCGTTCACGGATACTTTGAAAGTGAAATAAAAATGATATAAAGCTTTTGTACGCAAAGTAATTGCTTATTAAATATATCTATGACCCTTTTCAAAATCTTTCGTATAAAAGTGGGAGTGGATCTTAACCGATTGCGCTAATTTTTTCTGGAACATACCTTGTATTAATGTAAATATGTGTGCTAAATTTCGGTTTGATATCTTGAACTGTTTTTGATTTATGATTAGTATTATTTCTAAATTGGACTTAATCAAAAATGGGCGGTGCCACACCCATTTTAAAAAATTTCTTGAAAAATTTATTTGCTGCCTTATTATTAATGTACACACCATATTTTATCCTTATAAGTGTATTATGTACTGAATAATAATTTTTTTGTATTTTCGAAAATATTCTATATATAAAAAGTGGGCGTGGCTATCATCCGATTTCGCCCATTTTAAATAGCACTTGGAGATGAGTTCCAAGGAACCTGCGTACCAAATCTCATTAAGATATCTCAAAGTTTACTCAAGTTATCGTGTGAACAGACGGACGGACGGACGGACATGGCTTAGTCAATTTCTCTTTTCGTCCTCAACATTTTGATATACTCGTACATAAGTCAGTATCTATCTCGATCCGTTTATGCTGTTATATACCACCGTTACGCGACTAAAGTTAATATACCATGTGTGCGTAGCACTACTAGGTATAAAAACCAGAAAGTGGTTAGCAAAGTGGATGTGAAATGCAAAACGTCTAAAATTTCAACAGTTCCATCGTATCGCTCAGTGGCGCATGATTAATGGCACGCAGCTCAGCTTGTCATCCTTGCAAAAGCAGTGGCGGCAGGCGCAATAGGAGTATGGTTGCTAAGTGGGAGAGAGAGCGCTTGTTTATCTGTTTCGAGTCGCTTGGCAAAGTGGAGAATTTGCAATTCATGGCCGCAAAATAAAAATGAGCTGGCAAATATAACAAACAACTTTAGCTCAAATTTTCTATGTTTTTTTTTATCCAACAGATGAGGCTGTTTGATTTTCGTAATATAAATAAGCTTATTCATTAACAAGACATTTCTAGCCTCTTTGGCTTTTTTGCCATTAACAAACTGCTGTGAGTGTAGTAAAATATATTGTTAATCACCTGGAAGTACTTAAACTGTGTGCAGTCTGTTGATTGTTGTTGGCAGAAAATTTTCTCGCAATGATAAAGCTTTTTTACATTTGTACATATCAGATATCGGAGCATAGACTAATTAACTAAGCTAGTAATTGGGTGATATGTTGTCATGTGATACAATAACATTCGATTAACATGATCAGTTTTTAAGGAGGTGATCATAGAAGGCTTGAATATTTTCGGGAGTGTGTCTTTTATAGCATGCGCCTTTTCGTCACTATCCCAACCATGCATAAAAAATTAGAAAGGTTTATTATTCAAAATTAGCTTTTATTATTTAAAGTTAGTATGGAAATGTCTTTTCGAAAAAACTGTATAAACAAATTGTATGCAATTTTTAATGGGTGTGGCATTTTTGAGTACAAACTAGTGTATATTCTTGTTGTCTGATACGAGTACATACGAATTTCTAGCCACCGCCGATACTTGGGGGTAGTAGTGATAAGTTTGAGAAGTCATGTGACACATCACCGGTTGAAGACACATATTTGCCAAGCAAAAAATTAAAAGAAAGAAAAAATTATACTATAGTACTATTCAAAAAATAGTTAAGCATTGGATAAGACAACAGACAGTATGCCAAAATATGCAAAGTTGATAATTTGAAGTGATATCATGTGATGATGTGATGTCATATGATGCGTCGCGGTATGGTGTCGCGCAATGGATAAGTTCAAGTTTCTAATTTCTTCTTATGTGTGAAGCTGTGCGGGGGTCTCATTGCATGTCATTTGTGCACTAATTATATATGTATCTACATTTCGTTTCCGTTAGTATATGCCGTTAAGCTCAGTAGATATGATCACAATATTCGCATCACTTAAATTGAGTTAGATTGCATAACACTTCATTACATCACATGACCTATCAACATATCATAGCAAATGATCTTACAACTTTTGAACTGAGCTTATTTAGGGCAATGTGAGATCATGTAAAATCAATGGCGAAAGGCATTTAAAAAATTGGTGGATAACCACCACAAAATGATATATCATAATAAAACATAACATAACATAACATAACCTAAAATTCCATTTACACTCACCCCATCGGGATTGAATTTGGGTGAGGCATGTGGCGCACAAAACTCCTGCAGCACATCCTGTAGCTTTCTAGTTGAATCTGCAATGAAAAGAAATCATAGCTAAATATAAAAAAGTGCCCTCATGATTTTATAAATAAATTTATTCAATTTTCCGTAAAACTAAGCATGTATACTAAAATGAGTTGTTAGATAATTAGAATATGAATAATTGCATTGAGAGTTTTGCTTCTTCAATTTGCATATTAAATTCAAATTTACTTACGTAAACAAATTGGTAGGAAATCATTGCAATTGCTCGATTTCTCATTTGAGCACATAGCCAAGCAATTATTCATACTCAGGGTTTTATCCTATACCATTTGCCCTTTGGCATTGCTAATCAATTGGAATTTCATATGCAAATTATTTGTTAGAAAAGCTCAAAAGCCAGTTTTAATCGGACAAGTAAGAGATGATTTGCCCTCTTTGTGTAGCTCCAAGGCTTGCCATGAGTAAAACTGAAGACAAGTAGATTCCTAAAGATCAGGTCAATGAGGCACGGGATGGAGGTCCGGAAGGAACCCAATCAATAAACTTTGCCTGAAGAGTACAAAAGATCCTCGTACCTCAGACCAGATTTGATTAACCTAGCCAATCTGTGAAAAATGATCGGCTATAAAATAGCAAAGGCAGACATGCTGAGCCTAGGGAGCTCATCAAGGAACATCGATGGTCGCCTAAAGAGTGGGACACGAGATAAAAGCGCCTCTTCAGCACAGTATCACCAGAGAGAAAAATTGATGATATTCACAGCTGGCATTGGAAAGTTATTGTAAGCAATCTACCCAATGCCGGAGATCAATATCTCGCCATTCCGGGGCGATCAATACATTGTAGTCAATCAGATTATAGTTCAGTTATATCCATGAAATTTTTAAGCCTTCGTCACAGCCGTAAAGAGCACTCTCCTTACTTGTTATTGTTGTTATTGATTCCATTAAGTGAATGCCAAAAACCTTTGCTAAACTCATTTCATTTGCAAATCATTTTTGTATACTCAAAAAGTTCGCACTAACGTAACTCCGCCCACACCAGGAAATAGCCACCAAAATTTAATTTGTACCATTTAAATATAATTGCTATACAGTTTCTCCTACCTATTTTGTTTTCGCTTTTTTATTATCCTTTGCTCTATTCATTTAGCTCGTTCAAAATCAACATTTCAGTCATTAGTTAATTGTAACCCATTTGTTGCAACTCAATACAATTTAGCCATTGAGGTGAACGCATTGGAATGAGTGTGCGGTAGGCGATTAGTTAGTTGGGTGTCGCCAGTCGGTCCACGATACGACAGCACAGCAATTCAACCAAATTTTGATGACCTGTGTGTGTGTGTAGTAATGCGAAAAATGAGTTTTCTTCATCATGCGACACATGTACGTATGTACGAGGTGTGTTCAAAAAGTATCGCGAATTTTGTGTTTTTTCAAAAATTATTTATTTATTCATAAATATATATTTTGTCCCCTTCAAAGTAATCCCCATGAGATATTATACACTTGTGCCAACGGGTTTTCCAATCTTCGAAGCACTTCAAAAAATCATTTTTTTGTATCTTGTTCAGCTCCTCCTTCGATGCCGTCTTTATCTCGTCAAGAGAAGCGTAACGTCGTCCTTTCATGGGCCTCTTCAGTTTAGGGAACAAGAAAAAGTCACAGGGGGCCAGATCTGGGGAATACGGTGGCTGCGGCATCATTAGTGTGTTGTTTTTGGCCAAAAAGTCGCGCACAAGCAACGATGCGTGGGCAGGGGCGTTATCGTGGTGCAAAAGCCAATTTTTGTTCTTCTTTGCACATCTTCTTGGCCTTCTGAGAACATTTTGTACCACCGATAACCGTTGCTTCGGGCCAAGGTAGCTTCTCCGTATGCCACAGTCAACATTCGGAATGCATCCGCGCACTTAATTTCGTTTTTCACACAAAATTTGATACAGGTTCTTTGATCCATTTTTTTGAATAGGTAAAAATCGAAGACGATCCAAAACACGTGCAAGCAAAGCAGCTGTCAACAATTAACTGAACATTCAAAATGGCCGAGCTTGTCGGCATAAGTGAGAGACATGAGTACCAACATAACGCCACAAAAAATTCGAAATTCGAATATACGTAGCCAGCGAAAATTCAAAATTCGGGATACGTTTTGAACACACCTCGTATATTGAGAATGTGTTTTGTTGGTAACATGTGTGCAATGAGAAAATATCCTAGCTAACCAAGAAGGAGCGCTCCGAAATAATGATCCAAAAGGAGTCCGTAATTTGGGTCTTTCTGGAGTGTTATTTAAATTGTTTTCATTAAAGAACTAATAACATTATATTTTCAAAAGTTTATAGTTAAAACTGCATTAACAATTAAAAAGTGAAGTTTCTTTGGAATAGAGAGACAAATATAGGAATCTTAAAAATAAAAATAAAGCATCCAAAAGGAGTCAATCAAGTTCTCCAAAAATGATACAAAAACCATCAAAATGGAGAAAAAAGTGGCCTTAAAAAAGCTTCAGAAAATCATCAAGAAAAAACTCCAATGTCCACAAAGGCTCTGAAGTTCATAAGAAAAGAGTCATTTGGATTTGTATTACCGTTACTTTTAATTTGCCCGCGCAGAACGATTTTTTGCTCATTATAGAGTCTTTCTCCCTCTGTTTCGTTAGCTGGGATGCATGTTGGCGTCATCACAAATGCACGTGAGCCCGTAAGTACCCTGTAGAGAAAATCTCTAACAACTACTAGCTTGTCTTGCATTCATCAACCAGCGAATTTGAAATGTAGATAGCTTAGGCACTGGAAAATATCACCACGGCATTATCTTGTTAAAGCCGCGAACTAATGAAATATTCTACAGTTTTGATTTGGTTAGTTCAATCGTACTATTTCTCTGGTTTCGGACTAGTCCAACATTCAATATCTATATTGACTCAAAATCTCACCCAATTTTCAAACTTAAAATAAAAATTCAATTGAAAAAGTAAATTTCGTTTCTTGTGTAAAGTTAAGGATAGATTGTCTTTATCGGTTAGATACATATTAAAGGTTCATGAAAACATGGCTCTTAATATCTTTCGTTAGAGAACAGTCTAAGAGAATAATTTTTTTTTTTTCAAAAACAGTTCAAAATGCCTTGTGCCTGTTACTCAACTGACAGCTTTGAGCTAGTGAAAGTCTAGTTACTATCAGTTCTAAACAAGAAATTTATCTCACACGCTACTGAGCTCCCCGCAGGGTTGTATTTCTATGAATGGCTGGATGTTTGGCATGGTCGCTTTGTCTTTCTACTTAAATTGCGGCGATGAAATGTGTTGTGATTATGTATGAAGGTATGTATGAATGCTTTAGAGAACCGCTTGCAGCATGAATTTTTCATACCAAAAATATATATATCTATATAGAATTGCGTGAGATCACACTTTCATATGTTTGCGTGTCGGTGTGACTCACTGTGGTACGTACCACGCACATCTTTCCTTTCTCAATTCTCTTATGGTTGCAAAATTATGCATGAAAATGTCATTTGGTACAAGCACTCACAGTTGGCACCTGCTATATAATTTATGGATGATTTCGGTTCCACTACGCTCAAAGTAAATATTTAAAAAATTACGTAAGCAAGCAACGGAGAGAAAATGTTGAAATGAAATGGCATTAGGAGAGTACCTAAATAAATGTCCAATTTTTTAATATATCCTAAACTATCTTGTGGACGATTGTCAGTGATATAAGCGGAAATCTTTTGTACTTGAGTTGTAAAAGAATAACAAGAAAAGGTATGAGAAAGTATGAGAAAGATGGCATTGAGAGAAAACAATAACAAGATTAAGCAGGGTCGATGCTGTTAAAGCGATAGATTAGCAATGCAGGTGTGCAATACAACGACTGAGGAGACCGGCAATGCGGACTTGGACTCCATGATATAAGAATCATGATTGTCCACTTTAGTGTTTGGGCGGGTAAGGCCCCTTTCTTGGTACTACAGCTGAAAATATTACAAAACAAGTGGATTTTGACTCGACATCCCTTAGTGTTTCCAATTTTGGTCGGCTATCCCTTAAAACGTATGGTTTGACACGCAAGTACCAAAATCTCATAGTCAACTAAGCGGTAATGCATCACGCCATGATGTGATATCACGTCAATGCACTTCAACTCATATGCATATTTCTCTTTATGGTAATTTCAGCAACGCCCACATGTTGCCGTATTACAAAAATTGTGTAAACTGTAAAAGTTAACTGTGTATTACATTATTTATAATGTTTTTACATACTTCAACGACTTTACAGCTCAACGCATCAAATATTTATTATCTCAATTTTCATGAATAATAAGTTAATGTTTTAACCGCAGATATATGAATGTTATTTTATTAGAATTATATGCAAGTTTTAATGGCTAGATATTGAGATTAATATTTTTTTTGTATGATATGTTATTGTATACACATATATACATATGTGCGACATTTTAAATAAAAAACTCATACAACTAAAAATTCGTACGATTTATATTAATTGGATTGCCTTCGAGCGATGCCACTCAACTGATTTATGCCAATTTGAATAATTAAAATTGATTTGAGCAAATGAATAAATTGAAAATTAAATTCCCTAAAAATTAAAATACTATATATTTAACACTTCCTTGCGTCTGTGGTTACCGCAGTAAGAATGCATGCATGAACGTTAGGCTGTTGCTTTTTCAGTGATTTTTTTTGGATGCCAGATAATTTGATTTCTTGTCTTTATGTCGTTATAATACTCTTAATAGGCTGATGTATGTACATTATCAATATCAACGAATGCATATGCGGTATCTTTATTTGGATAACAGAAGTAAAAACAACAGTTTTCTAAAATTTTTGGCTGTATGTCTGTGTGTTTGTACACGCATCATTTCAAAATGCCTGCATGGAATTGAATGCAAGGTCAATCGGAACGTTGCTAGCCTCACTTAAAGTTTAGGTCTCCATTAATTACAGGAAATACATTCGATGTCGCCGAATGCAGTGGTGGCAATAAAAAAGGCTTACCTTTCACCTCTAAAACTTAACTTAGTCGGCCTGTATTTACTCGGATAGGCTTTCTTGTAGCTAATTAAAAACAAATTACAAATTTAATTTTGGCACCGAAATATGAAACTTTCCTGATGCAATTTACATGAAAAATGGAAAATTTGGATGAGCAAAGAAGCCTGAAATCATTGTAAATTACCAAGTCTAACTTTGCTTTGTTTTCAAAAAATGTCGCCTTAAATTTAAAAGTCATTAAGTACGACCATATTGTGGCCACAAGTGAATGCATTGACCGTGATAAAAGCGATGGCCAATGGCAGCTTAACTGCTCATAACAAAACGACCTGCCGCAGCAGCAGCGTCCGCCAACAATTATAGTCATCGACCAGAAAAACGTCATCATTAGCATCAGAAACAGCTAAGAGCTAATGTTGTGACGACACAAAATGCGAAATGCCAACAGCACGCGAAATAACGAATGTGATGAGCGAAAACGAAAACAAAAACAAACAATAAACAAATGAATTGACGTAACAAAAACATAAACATTTGAGATGCACATAATTCCACATATGCAAATATGCTCTGCAGTCAAACTAACTACTTGAAAATATTTGAACTGCCTCAGGGCCTAGTTCATAAGCACTCGGCTCCCATGGAAGATGTTTTGGGTTCAACTACTGGTGCCGGAAGTAGCACAATTTAAACAAAAAGATATACTGGGTTGTTTCTACCTCTGGACATTTCAGTAGTCTGCTCAAGCATCAGTTTTCATACAAGTTTGGGCCTTTTCAGACTAGTTCGATACCAATCGGAAAATTCTAGCTGCATACTGGTATGTTTCCTTCCTACTTTGGTACTACACTGCAGGGTGTTTGGGTTTATGTATGTGTTTGTGTGTTTGTGTGCACTTGGATCGCATTTGATTGCAATTGTTGGCTGCACCATTGCTGTTACAAAACAATTAGTATGATAGCCAATCAATTCAACTTTTATTTCATAAAACATTATTTGGGTATGCCTGACCGCCATGAAGGCCGTATATTCTTCCGTGTAGTTTTCATAATCATTTTTTTTTTTAATTTTTGTTTTCTACCATGTAAATATTCCTCAGTTTCTGTAATCCCATTGACAAAAATTTTCCAAAATTTAACAAATTGATAAAATTCCAGTTAAAGTTTGAACATTTTTATAAAAGTTAATGTTCAAGTTTGGCAAAGCTTTATTAATATTTTCTGTTTTTTTTTTCAAACGTAAAGCTAATATTCGATATATTTCGAAAATTCAATTAAAATTCATTAATATTTAAAAATTGTATCAAATTTTCACAATTTACCACTTTTTTCATAATTTCTTGTTTCAAAATTTAAACAATATTTCATAGAAGTTTTGCAAGGCTTATTAAAAATTTCGAATTTTGAAGCTTTATAGCTTAGAAGATATTACAGCTTTGGTAAAAGTTCAACACTTAAGACAAATTTTTACAATTCCTTAAAAATTTGACAGTTCTATTAAGGTATAAAAAATTTTAATATGATGTATAAAAACTGCAATGCTTGATCAGAATTTCACGGTGTGTTTTATTAAAATTTCAAAACCAAACCAAAAAAAAAATACAAATTTTCTTAAAATCTTCTGTGTTGTAAATATTTTAATATTTTATCAAAATTTCATAGTTTTGTAAACATTTAAGGATTTTTTTTTAAAGTTTCAGGATTGCAATAAACATGAATTTAAGCAAAATATAAGAATTTGCTGAAAATTACTTTGTGCACAAACCGAGTTAAGGAAGAAATAAATAAATAGTTTGGTTTCCGCGATTACGCCTTCAAATCCAGAAACATCTGGGACAACTACATAAGACACTTGAAATGGCACTAACAAGGGACGGTATCCAGTCAGCGGTTGGGTGGAGAGCAACACAAAAACTCAAACGAACAAAGCGCTTCAAGAGCCTGTCAACAGGCGCAGCACAAACGACCACTTAAAGTCAGTCCCAAATCGCCATAACACACACACACACACATACACGCATAAAAACGCACTACAGAACAACCAACAAATCAAACAAGCAACCCAACTGCTAACTGTCATCGCGTTGACTAAATATTCAGTCATCATACCGTACGTCAGTCAGTCAGGCATTTGAAAACTCTCCGCCCTCTTTTCCTCTTACTCGCTTTCTTTCGCCATTCTTCGCGTTTTTCCGCTGTTGTGTTCGCTAGCCTCTGGACTCAGCTTGCCTCTGGTTTATTTTGAGTCGTGACAAATTTGGTTTCGTTCGTTTTGTTTGCTCTTAGCGTAGGGGGTTTTTGTCCAATGCAAACTCCATCTGCCACTGTCATCGAACGCTGGTTCCTGTCACTTCAGCAGCGCAACTACAACAATACATCACAGCAGTTCGGTGTTCGTTGCCTTGAGCGGAGTTGTTGTTGTTATCAAACTTGTAAAGTACTTTGATTGCTTTCTCGTATTTTACGTTGTTGGTTGCTTGTGCTTTTCTTGCCGCTACAATTTGACGGGTTTCGACGAAAAACTTGCTCAAGTAATCTCTTCTATGGTGTGCTTGGTTGGTGGAAAGTACTGGACACGGCTAGCGCTGTTAAAAGGCTGGCGTCTGCCCAGGCAACTATTCTGTTGGGTGCCAGATTTAATCTTACGACTGCCGGTAGACATTGCGAGGCCGTGCCCTGGGCGTTAATCAGGCTTCTGTGTACCGGTATCTGCCTATTTGCTAGTTTAGACACAGTCATTACCTAGAGGGAAGAGGAACTCAGTTGGGGCAGTGGACTGGTAAATTGGTTCACAAATGTACTTAAAATGGAACGGAAAGTTGGAAGGAGAGTTTTCTGTAGGGTGTTTGGTGTAATCCGTAAGTTTAAGCTGACTAATCATTGACATGTTTTTCAAATCGAAGTCGGTACAATGAAGGACATAATAGACAGGAGGCTCTGGGCTCAAAAGTGATAGGGTGGAGTTTGGTCTCGCGATTGTCCCTCTCTGCATTGCCAAAAGCTATGCCAGAATAAGCATCCTGTGGCAGAGCAATATTCTGGGAAACTGTAGATGGGAAATTTTGGCCCAATTGAGTACTTGTGTTATGCACATGGAGGGTAGCGGAGCGACCGGGGCTCTACTGAACACCTTAAGTCCGTTCTTGTTCAGATGGGCCTCTGATCCACTGAGCGAACTCTAGGTTAACTTTACCTCTTGCATAATTGAAGGAACCGTCTGGCCAAAGGTGGATTGCGGTGATGTGCGGAGCTCATTGGATTCATCAAGGTTCAGTTATACCTGATGATTGGTCTTCTGACAAGCCACTGATTGATCGCCAGGGTCGAAGTCAATCTTTTATGAAATATTATGAAAGCGAATCAGCAATTTTTTAGGTAATTAGAGAAGTCGCCGTTATTTGCAAGTGGGACAGTAAAGGACTTTCGTATTAGTGAATTTCTCCTTTAAAAGGTAGCTACCATTAAGTTAATTCTATCCCAACCTCTCGGTTCATTATTTAGAATGAGGCACCTTATTGCGGTTTAGGTTCTAGTGGAAAAAGTGAGTAGATGGTAATGAAGACGTTATGAAGTCTTATCATTATATAAATTTCATTCTTGAAGAGAGAGCGGTATAATTTCCTCTATAGACGGAGCTAGCTACAGATCAGAGTTTTATATTGCTGATAATTTCAGCAAAAAAGAGGTTCTTTCATAAAGTTGGACGTTGCTGAGTAGAAACGAAGCGGCAGTATAGCATAGGAAACATGATAGAGATTAGAAACTGATTGATGTTAAGTACCGGCTTTTATTTCGGAAAAATTAGTCTGATGTGGGCCCTAATTATCAAAAGAGGATAATCAAACGAAACAGTCTGTGTAATCAATGATAAATTTGCGAATTAAGTATGAGGATAAGTTGTGCCTTCCCGACAACCCTAATCGGTTATTGTCATTCAATGGGCAAAAAGTTGTTTTAAGCGGGCACACTAAAAGGACTAATATAAGAGATCCAAAATGACTCAGATGAATTCGAAGTCCTTTTGAACTCTTTTTTGCTCATTATTTCCCCCATTTTGTTAGTTTTTCGATCCTTTTTGGAGTCATATTTGAGTCAGATTACGGACTAATTCTGGATCATTATTTTTGAGCGCCCTGGCTTTTGTTAGCTGGGACACATATACCTACTTTCGCGCATATTTCAATGTGTAGAGAAGTGTAGTTCATTCATTCTCTAGAGCGAGCGTTAGTGCAACGCTTTGGGCCAACTGTTCCGCACTTGAAATATTTTATTTATGTTGGGAAAATATACACAATATATCTATGTTGGTACAAAGAAGTTTTGCTGAACTTGTCAACATACTAAGGACGTGTTTTTGTTGCACAGAGCAAATGTGCCACTAGGAGGAGGAGGGTAAATAGTGAAAAAATGCGACCCGCAAGAATGAACTGGACGAAAAATCAGCGATGCAGCACTAAATAAATGCCAAGAGAATTATTGATTTTAAATTTATGGAAAAGAGTAGAGCTTTTGTGAATAGATAAGGAGGGAGAGGGGGCGAGAGAGTAAAAGAAAAAGAAAAAACATGAATAAAGTAACTGCAAAGTCTCCAAGGATCAAATGCAGCACATGCACTCGAATGGAACACGAAAGCATTTGCCAAACAGTTTTTATATATTCATTTGAGAGCAATTTTTGGCGCAGCACTTAAGTATTGAAAACGAAGCAATTGATAAACAAAACAAAAGTATTGGAAAGAAAGAAAAAGTAGTACTAAAAAGCAAAGCAAATACGAAGGAAATTTTTTTATATAAGAAACTCCCGACGCTTCAATTAAATGTTTTTAAATGCAAGTAGAATTGCTGTTGACATTTATGTGATTTTATTAAATATATTTAATTTTAGTTTGGGCCGTGTTTATAATAACAAGCGTGAAGATATTGAGTGGGAGCGTGTTCAAGTGCTACAACAAGGGGCCAACATACAAGGCGTAGTGGGCAGTTTGTACTACCGTCAATTTAGTGACTATAAGTAAATATGATTAACAAGTAAATATTTTAAACTTTCCAATTGATTTAAAAAAAATACGAAAGCACAACATACAAACAGGTAACAGGAATGGAACGAAAGCAACAAACACAAATTAACCAAAGACTGAAATTACTGATTTCTACCTACTTCTGATGATGCGAAATTTGTAAGAATATTTAGAGTATAAATATGAAACAAAAATAACTGAAATCGCTATAACGACAGCGTATGTGGTTGTTTGTAATTTAAAGTGATTTGCTGGGATTTTCGTGAATTTAGAAATTGTTGGAGAGGCGAAGCAGTTCGTAATATATTTTAAATTCAATACATTACAATACAACTCTGTATCCTTTATTGCTTTATCATTTTTCTTTTGAAATAACTTTGTAACACTCACTGAATATGATTAAAAGTCAGTCGTGTTTTAGCAGTTGAAATCTTCGGAACTTTAGAAATTATTTTGCTTTACCTATGTGTCTTTTAAAAGGGATGGAATATTATATGTCTCCAAAGTCAGTTGAAAAGAATTTGTATATTATTTTATTTAATTTTTATTTGTTTTTTTTCATTTTATTATATTATATTTTATTATATTTTATTTTATTTTATTTTATTTTATTTTATTAAATTTAATTTTATTTTATTTTGTTTTATTTTATTTTTTTATTTTATTTTATTTAGTTTTATTTAATTTCATTTTGTTTTATATTATTTTATTTTATTTTATTTTATTTTATTTTATTTTATTTTATTTTATTTTATTTTATTTTATTTAATTACATTTTATTTAATTTAATTTAATTTAATTTAGTTTTATTTTATTTTTTTATTTTATTTTATTAACTTAATTTAATTTAATTTTATTTTATTTTATTTTATTTTATTTTATTTTATTTAATTTAATTTAATTTAATTTAATTTAATTTAATTTAATTTAATTTAATTTAATTTAATTTAATTTAATTTAATTTAATTTAATTTAATTTAATTTAATTTAATTTAATTTAATTTAATTTAATTTAATTTAATTTAATTTAATTTAATTTAATTTAATTTAATTTCCCGGCGGGGTATCGGTTCCCCTACCGGGCGCCTCCTCGGGTGGTGGATAGAGGAACGCTTCCCAGAAATGGGTGGCACTGAGGAAATGAAATACTCAGGGCGAACCAAAACGAATAAAGGGCGAGTGGATGCGGCCCTTAAACTCTAACTAAGCATCCTCAGGATTGAGTCCAGTAAGATCCTGAAGACCGAAACTGGAAACATGATTAGGAAAAGTATGTTACGGGCTGGCGAGGCCGGTAGTCTGCCACCTCAGTAACCAAGGGTGACACCTTGGCGAAATGGCTGGTAGGTTAATATCGGCATCGTCTCCGTCTCGTTAAAACCCTAGCAGGTCTTCAAGTACGTTCGAAGCACGTCGTCATTAAGTTGGTGGTGCAGGCTCAGTTGAGACAACTCCTGACTAATGCCGGATTCTGGCACTGAACACAGACTCTCATAAGGACCTGTGTCAACCCTAGCGTGGCCTCCCTGCAAGCGCATAGATAACCACGGGAATCAATAACGGCGACTGCACATCGTGCTGAGTAGCGGCTTGAAGCGGAGACCCAATAGAAATGAATAAACCAAATCAAAACAACGAAGAAAGAATGGAGAACGAAAGCGGCGACGAGGTCGCATTCAGAAAAAGCAGTAAACTGCTAAGATCGCCGGTTCTAAAAACGCCGGCTAGAGTGGCCACTCCAGTTATGCCTTCGCGAGGCTCTGGACCGGCACGAAACACACCAGTGGGATTCGGCACCAAAACGCCCGGCCAGTCAACACCCACTGCTACCGGCGGGAAGCTAGATCCCACCCACAAGAAGGCAACCCCCTTAAAAAGCGCAATGACACTTTTTAGCCTTAAAGGGAAAACCCAAGGCCAGTGCTTGGACCATGCGCTAACGGTGCTGCGTACAATGCAAACAGCCGCACAGAGACAGAAGACCGTGTCCATGGACATAAAGAACGGAATGGCTCTCCTCGAAGAGGTGTTGAGCTATATGAGCTCACTGAGCCCAAATAAAGAAGAGGGTGACGAACCGGGCCCATCAAACAAGAGGGCTCGGACTAACTCCGACCCTCAGCTCATAGACTCGGAAGCCAAAAAGAAAAGGGACGAGGAATCGGAGATTACCCATTCCGAAGAGGCTTGGTCCAAAGTAGTAGGTCGGACACGGCAAGAGCGTCCTAAAGCAAAAAAGAAGCCGCCTGCTCAAGCCCCGAAGGCAGTCAAAAAGAACAGCAGAGCCGTAACGTTTCTGGTGAAACCGGCCGAAGGCAAAACCTACGCCGAAGTTCTAGGGGCAATCCGAGGTCAGCTCCGGCCTGCCGAAACCGGAACGGTGATACGGTCAGTGCGCAAGACCAAGGCTGGTAGCGTACTAATAGAAACGGCGCAGTGCAACGACCAACCGGCCTTTAGAGAAGCCATTGGTAGCGCGGTAGGAGAAGTTGGCGATGCACAACAAATCTCTAAGCGTATAAAGCTAGAGGTATTGGGCATGGACTGTCTCACAACGGCTGAGGAAATAGAAGAGGCCGTTCGAAGAGAGATCGGAGAAAGCTCAGGCCAAATCCGTATCTCTCTTTTCGCCGTAAATCAGAGAGAGCAAAAGAAGGCTGTTGTCGAAGTGGACGAAGGTCCCGGAAGCCAACTGCTCAAAAAAGGAAAAATTCCCATCGGCTGGATCCAATGCAGGATCAGACAGCGTGCGGAAGTGCAACGCTGCTTCAGGTGTCTCGGCTACGGACACCGACAGGCTGGCTGCAATGGGCCCAACAGGAGGGACGCGTGCTGGAAGTGTGGGAACTCTGGCCACAAATCCTCATCCTGCACTGAAAAGGCAAAATGCTACCTTTGCACCACGGGAAACCTCGATCATCTTCCCGGGTCTGGAGCATGTAGCACGTTTAGAGAAGCACTTGCTTCGGCGAAAGCCAAACTGTCGCCCCAATGACCAGCGTGATTCAAGGAAATCTGAATCGATGCAGGTTAGCTGATGAACTGCTAGACCGACTGGTGCTTGATCACCAAATAAACTATGCAATCATCAGCGAACCTTACAAGGCCAGAGACAGCTGGTACATTGACGAATCTGGCGCTGCTGCTATCTGGATAGTGGACGCCAATACCAATGTTACTAATCGTGCTGCCGGGCATGGCTACGTCCGTGTAACTGTAGCGCGAACAACTCTTGTTAGCTGCTACCTTTCACCAAATGACCCCATTCAGAGGTTCAAAGAAAAGCTGGAGCTATTAGAAGACGACCTACGGGACCAAACGGGCAACCTGGTCATCGCTGGAGACTTCAACGCTAGAGCAATAGAATGGGGCATGCCTCAAACTAATACCAGGGGAAAACTAATTCTGGAAATGGCAGCCCGACTCGGTGTGGTCGTACTGAATACGGGCACGACCCCAACATACAGGCGCCCGGGCTTTGGGTACTCGATCCCCGACATAACGCTCGTCTCGGAGAGACTCTTTCCAAACGCGGTTGGGTGGAGAGTGATGGAGGACCTTACTGGCAGCGACCACAACTACATCACCTTCCAACTCGACCATCCTGGTCAGAGACCGGCAGCGAACGCATCATACAAAACCCGTAGATGGGATGCAGCTAAAGTTGACGCCACCAGGTTCACCGGAACAGTGCTGGCGAAAGCCAGACGGATAACCGACGGCACCAATACGCCACATGCGGCGGTTGAAGAAACCATGCAATGCATGCGCCATGCTTGCAACGTCTCTATGCCACGAATAGGAACGTGGCGAGGCAAGAAGCAGGTATATTGGTGGAATAGCGAAATCGCGGAACTCCGGAAAACATGTCACAGAATGCGAAGACTGGCGACGCGCTCACGTGGCAGATCCGAGGCTCTTGAAAGGGCGGAGGCGTACAAGGGGGCGAAAAAGGCTCTCGGCGCCGCCATAAAAGCAAGCAAACTAAGATGCTGGAAAGAGCTCTGTAAGGAAGTGGATCAAGACCCCTGGGGACAAGGGTACAAAATAGTTATGAAGAAACTTCGACCACCAAATCAGACGATGGACGAAGATGACATGAAGAACATCGTGGAAGCGCTATTCCTCACGCAACTTACTAGAGAAGAGGAACATGCAGCACGAGATGACCGCAACGTGGTACCTTTCAATGAAGAAGAGCTAGAAAGAGCCCTGCGTAGCATGAGGGCTGGTAAAGCCCCAGGACCCGATGGAATACCTGCGGAGGCAATCAGATTAACTGCTAATAGTTGTCCAGAGCTCTTGTTACACATGTATAACAAATGTCTAGAAGCAGGTGTCTTCCCCGCCAGATGGAAGACAGCACGGCTCGTCCTCATACCGAAAGGCAAAGGGGACCCAAGCTCTCCATCATCCTTTCGCCCACTATGTATGCTCGACACAGCGGGAAAAATGATGGAGAGCCTTATAAAGCAACGTCTAACAGCAGCCATAGAAGACGAGGGTGGACTCTCCCACCGGCAACATGGCTTTCGGAGAGGGCACTCCACAATAGACGCCATAGCAGAAGTCGTAGAGGCAGTCCGGAAGGCCGAGACGGCAAGCCATCAAGCAAGGCCGGTGGTACTATTGGTGACGTTAGATGTTAAAAACGCTTTTAACTCTGCCAGGTGGGAAGACATGCTTGATGCATTGGAACGCTCCTTTAAGGTCCCGATATACTTGTTAGATATATTGAGGGACTACTTAAGAGACCGTTGGCTAATCTATGAAACGACGCAAAGCCAAAGAAAGGTGAAGCTAACAGGCGGGGCAGCACAAGGGTCGGTGCTCGGCCCTGATCTTTGGAATGCTACCTATGACAGTCTCCTTCGAATGCAGATGCCAGAAAGCACTTTTCTAGTTGCTTTTGCAGACGACGTGGCTGCGGTGATAACAGCACGAAACTGCGACCTGGCACAGCTTAAACTGAACCAAGTGATGCGCAGTGTAGACGAGTGGATGAATAATCACGGCCTCCAACTGGCTACAGCCAAGACAGAGATCGTGATACTAACGAAAAGAAGGATTCCCACAATCACCAACATGAATGTTGGGGATCAACAGATAGAGACGCGCCGGTCTACGAAATATCTAGGGGTGAAATTGGACAACAAGCTGACCTTCTCGGAGCATCTAAGAAGCTCCTGCGAGAAGGCTGTGAAGACCATCGCAAGTCTGAGTCGGCTAATGGCAAATACAGGTGGACCAAAGCCATGCATAAGAAAGCTGCTGGCGTCCGCCTCAGATTCTATACTGTTGTACGGTGCAGAAGTCTGGGCGGACGCAATGAAATTTGGGAAGTATCGGGCCGCTATTACCGCAGTCCAACGTAGAGGGGCCCTGAGAATCGCCTCAGCATACCGCACGGTCTCCGCAGATGCTGTTCTGGTCATCGCGGGGACTATACCGATATATCTCCTCGCTGAGGAAAGAAAAATGACTTACGACACTCGTGCAGAGGTACGTAGAGACGTTGCTGCAACGCAGGCGCGTGGTGATTCGATCCGGCGGTGGCAACTACAATGGAGCAGCAGTGCTGCTGCAAGGTGGACCAGGGTATTAATCCCCGAACTAGAACCATGGCTGAACCGACCTCATGGAGAAGTCGACTTCTACCTGACCCAGTTCTTAACCGGACACGGTTATTTCCGTGAATATCTCCATAGAATGGGCAAAGTTCAAACCCCGAACTGCACCTACTGCGGAGCCATAGACGACGTACGCCACACCTTCTTCGAATGCGAGCAATTTGCAGAAGAAAGAAGGCGGGTGGAAGAGACAATTGGCGAACTTTCCCCGGGCAGTGTCATTCGCAAGATGACCTGCGAAAACGTTAGATGGGACATAGTCAGACGATACGCGAGGAATGTCCTCCTTGCGAAACGGGAAGACGGTTGTCTAGCCAGTTAGCGTGAGAGTAGCCATAGAGCTCACGTAACGCGCTTCCTTACCTGAAGTAATGCTAAGCGCGGTCCCAGGTAAGGAAGAATGCGCGGGCCGTGGGAGGTTAGGTTTTAGTGCGGTATACTTCAAGATAAGAAGGAGTCCCACACTCGGAGAGTTCCGCTGCTAGAGAATCTAGTAACGAGGGCTGAAACCCGGTTAGTGCATAAAGCATTTCCTCCTCCCACGAACACAAAAAAAAAAAAAAAAAAAAAAAAAAAAAAAAAAAAAATTTAATTTAATTTAATTTAATTTAATTTAATTTAATTTTGTTTTATTTTATTTTATTTTATTTTTTTACTTTATTTTATTTAATTTAGTTTTATTTTGTTTAATTTTGTCATTTTATTTAATTAAATTTTTTTTCAATTATTTTTATTTCGTTTTTTTTTTTTATTTTGTTTTATTTTATTTTTTTTTAGTTTATTTTATTTTTTATTTAATTTTATTTTTTTTATTTCATTTTATTTACCTTAATTTAATTTAATAATTTTTTTGTTTATTAACACATATGGCACTAATATTTGAAGTTACAGTAATACAATCTTATAATAAGCTGGAATCTAGCAATAATATTTATAAAGCTTCTTAAATTACTTCTATGTTTTTACTTTAAAAAAACTTTACGAAGAAATATGTATAAGCCTTGTGCATATTTTGAGCTCACCGCAGAACGGATGTTTAAAGACCATTCCGTGAGCAATTGATTCCGGAAAGTTTTCCGCTGTACAGGAAATTGAGAGTAGTTGAGTGGAATAGAAGGTGAAAAGAAATTGTACGCCACTTTAGCGGAATGGGAAAGCGTTAACATTTTGAACTTACGCACACATTTACATTTATAGCTTTCTGCACCTGGCAACATATTTCATATTTGCACTGACTTCTTGTTATTGCTTTCCAGCTGGGCTGCATGCAATGACAAGGATTCGATATTATTAGATTTCATTGATGATTACATCACGACCAGTCGCAATGTGTCTACAATCGATGCCACCTGTTTCATTGTCCTTGCAAGCAAATCGAATCCATATTCTGAGTGACTGCAATGACTAACGTTGCTAAGGGAAAACAAAGAAGAAAGGAAAAACAAACACAAAAGTGTCAACGATGAAGAGATACTCGTACGCTGTAAAGACTTTTGCACACCTCAACTGTGTTTCCACACAATGGGCAGCGGACTGTTGCAATTATATGACAGCTGAAGCAAAATTAAATAAAAGAAATGAAAAAAAGGAAACTCAAGTACTGAAAGCCGGATGCAACAGTGCGAATCGCTTGCACATTCAATGGCCGATTGTTGGCAAGTTATCTTCTTGACCCGTTTTGTGTGTCTATTTTAAGGGACCTGCCACTTTTAACAGTTTACGTTGTTTTTGTTGTACATACATACAACAGAATATCTGGACACTGCGCCTTAATGTTTGCAAAGAACGACAACAAACAAAGCAGACAGTGAAATGCGCGTGCACGGTGTATTGGTATTCTGCTGCCAGTGTTGGCATAGCCAAGATGGGCGTTTTTCAAGGAATCAATCTCTTTGATGATATCAAAGAAGCGCTTGCGACAGCGCGAAGAAGACCTGGCTGATTTGCTAATATAATATATCTTCTTGAAAAAGCCTTTGGTATAATGGGGCTTCAACCAGGACTTGATTTTTTAGACTCTCAAGAGATTTTCGAATTCTTCTATAAATGAAAATTTAGTCGCAGTTCCTCATCAGTCAGTTAATCACTTCTCCAATATTGCCCACCTCTGGCTCATTGTAAGGATATTTGTAAGCATTTCCGGGCTCTTAAAAACGAATGTTGTTATGCAGTTGCTACCCGCTGAGCTCGTCGACTGCTTTTGATAAGAGAAATACGAAAATAAGCGTTATTCAGCCAGTTGCCTTCATTTGCTTTTTGGCTTTTCACTCTTCTTCTTCCTCTTCAAATTCATTGATTTGTCCTTCGCATGCGCGCCTGGTCGGTTACATACAATTGACAAATGAATTGCGCGGCTCACGGTGCTATACTAATTGACACTTTTCATTAAATATTTTCTTTTCAATTGGTGATTTGTATAGGAAAGCCGATTCCATTTGTTGTTGCTCACGAACAGACAGCCAGCCAGAGTGTACTGAATTCTAATGAGTTTTAAATAAAAAAATACTAAAACCAAACTGAAACTTCATACAAACGGAAATTTACCCATGGCTACGGATTGCTATAGCAATTAGAGTCGCTTTTAATTGCGCGTTTATGTGCCGCTCAAAGTAACAGCATTAAAGGCTTTTGTACAAAATTGTAATTGATGAATTTGCACGGCGCTGGCAGAGTTTTCCTTTGTTCCTCGATGCGAGTTTAACATTTGGCCAAAGGCGATTTTTTCTTTTATAATAGCAATTTAATTGGAGCAGTTAAAACCATTATTTCACCATTAATTTTTAAAATTAATATAGGATGGCAAAAAAAGGTACTCGGGTCAAGAGTCAAAATATTTTAGAAGAAATAATAAAATCGTTAATCACAACCATTTGTGTCTTTATTGAAAGGGTAATACATTTAATAATAGATTACTTCTCAGCTCTTTTTATTTACTTCTTTTATTCTTTTAACTTAATGAAGATACTGGCAAAGCAGTCGAACTTTCGAGATCGCTAAAACTTACACATTGTATCAAAATATCTTCAAAAGAATATGTGCCTAAAATAGGCAACGTTTCGTTTAGACCCTCTAATATAAATATTAAAATCCTACGTTTTGATCGCCATTTAACTGAGACGGCAATAATTATTGCAAGCTCTTAGCTTTAGCTTTTAGTATTTCATATACTTTCGACAGGAGTAAAACAATATTTTGAACGGCACTAAAAGTCCATTGGAACTCAAACCCAAATTACTTTGGGATTTCAACTGTACTAATCATTAAGTTATCAAAAGATGCTATAGTTCACGGCTATTCCTAAACAAAGTTTTGTAGAAGTTTATCTTCTTCGGAAAGATCAATTTCCAAATATGAAAACGTTCTCAACGATTTTGTTGACTCCCACTTCATCACCTTTTCCATACATTGCTAAGCAGCAGCGACCGATAGTGATTTGCTAGATAAGGCACATCTCCGTTGCCGGGTTGTTCTTGTTGAAACAGCAAAATATATCGCGAACAATGTGGGAATACCTGCTGAAGGGACAGTGCTTCATCAGATAAGAATACGGTGCGCTACAGCAGTATCATCTCAAATACTAGTCCGACTGTCAACTGAATGACTTATGACCACGACGAACCTTCTATGGCATTCCATACCATCCTTCTGTAAGCAACTCTCACTCGACTGAGTAAGTTTCCAAGTGAGCTTACATTCACATGGACTCGAGAGGCTATGTGTTGGGGTCAAAAACGTCTTAAATGCGTCCCAACTTGCATCAAGGTAATACTAACAGAGACGAGCACCTTTAGCTTGTAACGATTACGTAACTGCCACAAACATATGAATTTGATGAATTAGAAACTGTATTTGAGAAATTCGCAATCGCTACGAGGTAGTTTCGAGTACAAATGGTTATGGTGAACTTATTTAGATTTCAAGTAGAACTACCGGTATAGAGAAAGTCGTGGTTACTAGTAAGCCAACCTTAAAGTTGTCAAAACTTGAAAGTTACGAATGGCGTTGTTGGCGACTAACCCATTTTACTTATTTATAACCTCAAAGTTGCAGATACTTTTAATTTACTGCAAAAGTTTACTTTAAAGTTAAATAGCATTACTTTGAAGTTGTGATTTTTGGTAAATACGTATTTAAAGTTATTTATTGTAAAATACCCCACATTTTTCCTGAACGTCGCATTTACCACCCTGATACATCATGGCCACGTAACCATAACGTCATGGGAACGTTGTCGTTACCAACAAATTATTTGTTGCAAACAAGGACTGAAAATAATAGTTATTTTTTGCTAGTTTAGCAAAAAAGGTTACGCAAAAATGACCTTTATACCATTTGGGAATTTTTAACCATTATTACAAGAAATATCTTTTTTGGTCGCCTTAACCAATATAAATAAGAAATATTTTTTTTTTGTTAAGATTCCCATTACCAAAATTTTTCGTGGCCATTTTATTTATACATCAGATATGTATATTATAATCGGAATCGTCCACTCCGCTTTATAATACCATTCGTATTCAGTATTCCTACTCCTACTTTCGTATGCGTATTCAAACCCCTTTATATTTTGACTTCTTAACCCTAGACACGTAACCTTCGTCGATTCGACGAATACTCTTTTAGACATTTCTGTCTCTTTTTAAGACTGCCTTTCTTGAAGACTTTAAAAATATATACTTGAATTGTGCCAAAATAATACAAAAATGGTTTATTTCGAGAATTAAAAACTGGTACACATATGCGTACAATACATCAAACCATAAATTAAATAACTATATTAGAAATAAGTATTTTAAAGAATGTTCGTCGAATCGACGAATGGTTAGGTTTTATAGGGAGTGAGCGAAGGTTAGCTCACTAGGGTTAAAGATCTTAATTCAAAAAATCAACAAGCAACTACTTACATGATGCTAATTCCTGCAGCTGCTGAAACTCACGCGGCGACAATTTGTCCCATTTATGTGATGTGGCGGTCATTGTGCCTGCAAGTATGCAATAAAAAATATCTCATTAGTCCAACTGAAGGGGTGAGTAGTATAATCAACAGACATTAGAGGCTTTTAAAACATTACTAAGTACATACAAACATAAAAACTATAATAAATGCGACCTACTTATGAGTTTATTAAAAAGGAAAGTGAAGCTTAAGAATATATATAAAGTAAAACAACAACAACACGTAACCGAATGACAGCTGCTTGTCACATAATTTATCGTGCCAAGTAATTGCGACAAATTACAAAATGTCAAAAGTGTTGAGTGAATCCAGTGAGAAGAGGACAAGAACATTATACAAATCGCACATACAACTACATATGTCTGTATGTAAGTGTTGTCTTTTTCCTATAAACAAACGAAATAAACACATGCGACGATGTGACGAATGTTAAATGTTAACGGCATTGGCGCCGCGATGTCAATAAGCGTCGTTGATGGGAAAATGTCGTACGTTGGGTTGTGTTTGTATGATTGAGTGTGGCTGTCAAAGAGCAGCACACCGGAAGGCAAACTAGGAGGCTGCTGGTTGTTGCCATACACCACTCAAAGCAGCCACAAAGTGTACAATGCTAATGATCAAAAGGGAACTGGTGAGCACAAACCCGAGGACGCCTCATATACTGAAGAGAGGATATGTGCCAGTTAGCAAAAGCAGAAGATATCATGGATGCAAATTAAAAATATTTTTTTATAAGCCAAAAGAGAGTCTAAATACTCTTATTAACCATAAAAGATATAACAACAAAATCAAATCCAACGAAACTGTGTCAAAAAATGGCTCAGATATGACTCAGAGCTCCAATTAATTTAAGTTCAAAATACTCTGACTTACATAAGTTTTTAAATAGAATCAGAATTAATTCTGATTTCTATTATCTGGTTTTGAGGTTATTTCGGTAGAGTTTTCTGTATCAGCCCAGCCATGAAATTCGAATAACAAAAAATTTAAATTGTTCTAATAAAACATCGAAAAGTATAAAAATTGCTTCAACATGACTACAGTAAGAGTTCTGTTTAATAAGAACAGAGTTAAGAAGCTTAAGTTTCTTGCAGATTTCAAGGAAGCCATTTCTGGTAAAATTGAACAGCTTGTAGAGCTCGATATCAGTACACCTGCAGTCTGGATATGACCATCGGCATCCCTTTACATCACTAATAAGATCGGCCACTCTCCCGGCGGCCAAACAACGCTCCGACTCGCTTTTCAAGTGACAATTCGTCTATAGACTGGAAATTGCCATTTTGGTGAATGAGAGTAAAGGTCAACAATTTGTATGAATAGCACAAGAAATTAACGAGCTATGCACAGCTGATATCAACAGTTGGAGAACAATTATGAAGGCACTGGAAATTGTCGCTGACAGGTGAAAATGTTTCGTAGCCAATGGAGCGAGATACTTAAGCAGCTGATCATAAAGAAGAAAAATGTAGCCGCGATAGGCACCAAAGTACAAAGCCGCAACAAAATTCTCAAGTCACTAGCTGGCAGTACTTGGGGGAAGTATAAAGAAACGTTGCTGGCAACGTACAAGGTAATCGGCCAGCTCGGTGTAAATGATAATAGCGCGATGCTGACCAGGCAATTTCTGTTGAGCTGCTGTAAACCGCAACATCCGAACAGGAACCTGCTTAACGAAAATCGGCCTCCCCGGGAGAAGTAGGAGTCAGCACTATGACGAGATCCGGCATCACATTTTCTCGCCGTTTGATCCAAAGGTGCATCGGCGGGCCCTCAATCTCATCCACATGGAGTCGGTAAACTCCTTTGTCAGCTCTCGTCCGGTGAACGCAGTCCTACAGGCACAAACTCCACCTGTTGCCGGTGAGGAACGCGAACTGCCTAGAGAGAAAAGGGGCATGCTGGCTCAACTTCGCCCTGGATACTGTAACAGACTAAACTCTTACCTATCCAGACTGAACCCTGGCATTCCAAATGTCTGCCGGGACTTCCCATCAGTTCGTACTAGAATATCTGCACTGCTATTTGGTAGTTAATGTTGGCTAAGTAAAAATGCTTCTAAGTGATAATTTTTGGTTAGCTGTGATATCTATTCATATGGGTGGGTGTATGAATGTAACCACTTTGCTAGTGAATTCTGTTAGTGGCTTGTGAAAACTCCACGAAATATCAACAACAACTACACATTCATATAGACCACATACAACATTTACTGGCCCTTTGCCAGTAGCCATCCTTGTCGTTGCACCACATTTCGCGTTCTCAATTAAAATTGTCAACATTGCCATTATTGACTTTAAGCCGCCTAGTGCTATGCTTTCAATTTATGCCGTTTACTTACTGCGAATAAATATTAAGAGTATTTATTAATGCGATCGTATGTTTGTATATTTGTTAGTGCCCCTAAAGTCAATTTACTATCGCATTTATGTCGTCGCAAATGAAAATATAGGCGCCATAACTCTTGGCTGCCAACTGTTTGCTACATAATTACTGCTCAGTTTGGTTGACTACTTAGCTCTTAACCACATTTCAAACCCTTGAATATTTTAGAAATGCGAATGGCGAATTATTTACTTGGTACTCGGGGATTCAAATAAGAATATGACTGAGGAACAAAATTTTTCTGTCAAATAAAAGAATATAATTACAAACCTTCAGCTATGCCTTCGATTGACAAAAATTGAAATCTTTTTAACGTTCTGCCATCTGCCAACTGATTTTTTACTTTTTAAATTTTTTTGTGAAAATTCTTCGCTCGTTTAAATGTTTTTTCGATTCTGTCATTTCCATTCTGATTTGCTGGTACCTTATGGCGTCTATCAACTCATAAATCCATATATATGGATATCCACACCTCCGTTGCTTAGGTATTTGCTTATAAGTACGTCATCAGTAGCTGTCATCAACAGCGTAATTATATTAAAAATGATTGTGGTGCTTTGGCGTCCTTTAAGGCGCTTAACGAATTAGCCTATTTTGCATGCCAGCAAAGGGCAAATACGTACCAACATACCCTATGTAGCTTTGTAGGTTTTCAGGTGATATATACAAATGTATATTTACTTATGTATGCATGTGCAGTATTCGAGAATTTAAAATAACATTAGGAGTGTTCCTATTTTGCGTCCTCTTCCATACCAGAGCCCTGATGCGGTTATTGCGGTCTGCCAGTCTTTGCTGTGGTTGCCGCTTACGCTTTTGTTTTTGCTGTCACTTCCCACTCAATCAGATAGCACAATGTGAATGGATATGTATTTTAATATTTTTCTGCAACAAATTGTTCGAATAGTCGCTAAGGAGAGTCATCGTTAGCTTTTTATTAGGTGGATTCGGGCACTGATTTATCCCAAATAATGACTTTGAGAAATGATTTCGTTTTTTGACTTAATTGAATTGAATTGAATTAAATTAAGTTTAGCCATTAAAAGAGAAAATCCTGGCTGTGATTTTAAGTAAACAGTGATTGAAAAATTTGATTGCAATCACGATTGATTGCAATAAATTTCTTTGCCTTTTGTTTGATTTTTAAACACAAAATCCTTTTTAAGTAATTTACTTTGGAAACAGCTTTTGGTTGTACAAATCATATGAATGCAATAATTAAAAATTCTGTTATGATTGTCTTCAATGACTAAGATTTTGATGCTTTGTTGACCTTATTTAATGATTATGAATTTATTTACATTGGATGACCAACTTCATTAATAATAATTAGAAATAACCAAATATTTTAAAGTAATGTTTAATCCAATAGAATCATTAAAACAATCAGTTGTTATTTAATTATTAGTTAATTCAATTGCCCGTTTCATTTATTCAGTCGATTTATTTTAGGTTTCTCGATTTAAATTTGCCTAAAGTATTAAAGAAAAATAATTGTTTTGATGAATTTTTCACACTTTTCAATTCATCTAAATAGCCATTGAAATGCAAAAGAAATGCAAAAACAATAAATGACTGATGCGAATCAATCAAAAAGAAAAATCAACAAAAATTAAAAGTGCTTGCCTGCTACCAATTCATCCCGTCGGCAGTCCAGACTAATCATATTTTTTGCCCGCTTACTTGTTGAATATGTTTGCATGTCTTGGCTAAGTGTGGCTGTCTGTCTGCTACCCACGCACATATTGCCGCTCGTTCTTGTCACTCTGCCACTTTGCTATTATTTTCGTTTTTATTATTATATTTTGGTTTTGTTGTTGTTGCCTTTATTCTGTTCTTTGCTTATCTGTGCTAAATTTAATTAAGAAATTTTCTTTTCTGAATTCATTGACGTGGCACGTTTTTGTTGGTATTCATAGCCATTCCTAATGCTTTAGTTTTTTAAATGATTGTCTTTTTTATTGTTTTTGTCTTTTGCATTTTTTCTTATTTTATCTGGATTACTTGTGGCGACAAAATGGAATTTGAATATAAAATGTTTGTATTATTAAAATCATATGATCGGAATTATAATATATGTGTGGATGTGATATGGGTGAGTTTTTGGTTATTTGTGAATATGTTTGTAGATGCTCTATATATATTTCTGCTTGGTGATAGTTTCTTGTTGTTTTCAGAAAATTTTTTCACAAGTTTTCTTAAGAACTAGAATTTGCTTTATTTCTTGGTAAATTAGTAAATATTCCGGCCTTTTTCCGCTTCTTACATTTTCGGATTTATATTCTAGTTTATTCATGACCGTTCCCTCACCAGTTCATACCATAACATTTGATGGGAGCCCCACTATCACATAACCAGCACGCCAGACAACTCACTGACTCATTTTTTAAGTTGCAATTCTCGTATGGACAGATAAAAATTTGTATGAATAGCAGGAGAAAAGCAAGCAGCTATGCAATACAATTATAAAACAACTGGATGGCGCTGGAAGCCAGTGGATACTATTACTGACAGGTGAAACAATTTGGCAGCCAATGGAACAAGGCACTTAACTAGCTGATCCTAAGTAGTTTAAGAAGAATAAAAATGAAGGAAAAAGTAAACAGATCAAATGAGTTAGCAAATGAATTGGAAAAAGCACAAATACTCTTCAACAATAATTCAGTAAAGCGCACAAAATATTTGAACACAAAGCAAAATAAATCAATTTGAGCACCAATATTTTGGAAAATGCAAGACAGTAGCATTTTATTATTATTTCACTTCAATTCGCTAGACTAAACTGTTAAACTTTTCCACTTAATACACCCAGAACAGATTTAGATTGTTAACAAATCGAGTTACAATATTAAGTCAAAGTAGGAGCGCACACACACAACAGGGTGAACAACTTTTCACACGCTTACATTGTAGCGCCTGTTTTGCTGAAATTTCCAGAAAGAACTCACTTTTGTCCAATTAAAATTCTTAGAGATCGCCTAGTGGTTGAAATTCAACCACAATACTTTATTTTATTTTAAATATTTGCTATACCCCTCATTCGATTTTTCCCCCTCCTTTCTCTGCCGTTCCTTTCCTCTAACATATTTTCGTTTTTCTTGATTCCTTCTTTTACTCTCTACAGTCTGTATTTTATATTTTTTTTATTCTTTCCTTTCCTTTTCTTTTCTTTTCCATTCCTTTCCTTTCCTTTCTTTTCCTTCTCTTACCTTTCCTTTCCTTTCCCTTCCTTTCTTTCCTTTCCTTTATGTTCCTTTCTATTCTTTTCTTTTTCTTACTTTACCTTTCCTTTCCTTTCCTTTCCTTTCATTACCTTTCCTTTACTTTCATTTCCTTTCCTATCCCCTTTCTTTCCTTTGCTTTATTTTCCTTTCCATTTCTTACCTTTCCTTTCCATTCCCTTCCTTTCCTTTGATTTACTTTCCTTTTCTTCACTTTCCTTTACTTTCCTTTCCATTCCCTTTCTTTTCGTTTCCTTTATTTTCCTTTCCCATCCCATTTCTTCCCTTTCCCTTCCTTTCCATTCCTTTCCTTTATTTTCCTTTCCATTTCTTACCTTTCCTTTCCATTTCCTTCCTTACTTTCCTTTACTTTCCTTTCCATTCCCTTTCCTTCTTTTTTTTCCTTTCCTTTCCTTTCTTTTCCTTACATTGCTTGTTTAATGTCTCCAACAAATCAACTTTCTCAGGATAGCCGCTCATACTGGGCATCGTAGCCAGTGATCAATGCAATAAAAGCAACTAAGAACAAAATACATGACACGTTTACCCACACAACAGAGGCTCTATAGTGCGAATACTTGCTTTTCATTGGTCCACTAGCAACTCTTAGCACTCACAGTTAGAACCGATCACACGAGTAATACAAAAATATGCATGACATGTCTACTCACACAACTACGGCTCTGCAGTGTGAATACATGTTTGGCATTTGTGTTGGTGTAGTTTTTAAACTATTTTCCTATATTTTTATTAATTTTTTTTTCAAGCTCTTTTGATTGGCTGTACTGGGGTCCGGTCATATCTATCCATACATATATGATTGTTAATACCTTAAATGTACAGTTTGGCCATAAGGTGGGACAATTTCCCCCAACTTGCGCATTTATAATATAGATGCTCTGAAGCCCGAACGGCCACTCAAAGTCCTAATTTCTTAGTATATTAAGGATGTAAGAGAAATTTTTCGTTACTAAACAATACATCTTACGTTATAACTCTCTTTTCTTCTCTGTTGCTTTCACTCACTCTGATTCTAAATTTCCAATTGTTTATTCTTTCGTTCTTATCCCCAATATTCTCTAGCTCTACCTTTTCCTTTTCTGTCTCCCTCCGGTGACTCTTTCCTTTCGCCTTCAACTTTTTTCCTTATTCGTATTCCTATTTCTCCGTATAATGCTCTAGCTCTACTTCCACCTCTAAGTCTACCTAAAGCTGTTCATTTTAAATTTGACGCAAGAGTTTCAAAATGATTTCTGAGCAGGCAGTTTCATAGCCCATTAAGTTCTAACAAAAGAAAGTGCAAGTCTAAAGGCTCTTAAGATTGCTTTGATTTTCGGAAATTCTTTTTCAACATGGTGTTTGGTATTTTCTGCCATATGAGCTTTTCACAGTAAAATAATTTGTATTCTCACACCAATCTTTGTATATTTCAAGAATTCTTGGAACTTTTCATAAGCTTAGAAACACTGATTTACAAAATTTCTATGACAGAACTATCTATATTTTTATATGAACCCTATAGGAAAATCAGTTAACTACAAGTCGACTATTAGTTCACAATTTGTCAGCTAGCTTGGTCTTTCTCTCGACTACTTCACATTGCTTTTAGATTACTACTTTTACATGGCTATGACGCCGAGAAAGTAAGGGGGGTTTCCGCTGACTACAAGTTGACTTCTCCTGAATAAAAGACAACATTTGGAACTTTCGATTCCTAAATTTTTAGTTGGTTAATATTTAAATGTTTATTATAATATGGCTATTGTGAGTTGCGGTGTATCGGGCATAAATGTGTCAATGTCCTTAAAACATGGGCAGAAAGCCATATTTTAACCATAGCAATGTTATGGCACACAAATTTTCAACAAAGTCGAAATACAGAAGAAAAATCAATTGATTGTAATAACAACAAAATGGCACATAAAGAAATACGCAAGTGTTGAAAAAATTTTAGATACGATTTTTCCGATTGATAGTACTCGACCACAAAATTCCCCACAGAGAAACTAGAAAATGAATTTTAGCTGGAAAAGTGTTCGAATTATATTACAAGAACCAACTAGACGAGTTTGAGAAACGCTTTCTGCTCGGTTTCCCTAAGAAATGTTATTTGCAGCTCCCAAATTTTATGAATGCCTTTTTTTGCAAAAAATAGCATTTTACAGTGATTTTGAAATACTTAAATTCTAAGGAATTCAGCTGCACAAAATCAACTCTTAACTTTTTACCGCACTTCAAAGTTATGACTTTGGGTAATTTGCCAGTTCAATGGCCTTTTTCAATAGATATACTTATGGCAAAATTCTGCATAAAAACGTTTAGGTTTATATATTTTGTATGGAACATTTAGTGAGTGTTGTTGGTAACAAAATGTCTGTTAGCCAATTTCATTTGTTCGACCATAAAACCAGAAATCTGGACTTTAATTTATGACAAAAATGTATGGCTGGTGGTGCTACAGTGAAGTTTACTTAGTAATACATTTTGGGGCAAGTCATGCAAACACGCAAACTCCTTGTTATCATGCACAAAATCGTAAGTTCACATTGATGTTTTGCGAGGCCTTCATGAATTGCCCTACTGTTATGGTTTCTTTTTTATAGCTAATAAAATTATATGAGCATAAGCGTCATAGTGACTGAAAGCACATTTGGGAGCTTTCGCTTATAAAATGCACTCACTGGTGGACGAATACACATGCATACGTGTGTGTGTATATATGTATATATAATCAACGAGTCTCGAGTTTCTTTTGCTAATTAAATTATTAAAAATTAGTTTAAAATTGAGTAAACGAATACCGTCCAAAAACTCAAAGGTTTCTTATTATAAGAAAAGCCGAATACTGAAAAAAATGTTTCATTTTTTATTTCGGAAATATACTCAACATTATTTTAACTTGAAAATTATATTTTTACGTTTAATCATGCCGAAATTTTATACGAAAGTATTTTAAGTTTAAACAAATATATATTTCAACATTTTAAATATTTTGCTGAATACCGATTTCATTTCAAAAGACACCATTATGAAAGAACTGACAAAAATCAAAATTCATTTAGGAAAATGTAGTTTTGTAAAATTTTTCAACTTTAGAAGTGGAATGTATACAAAAAATTTGGAAATTTGTTTCAATGTATGGCAAATATTTTTTTTTTTAATTCGAAAAAAAATTAAACAATTTTGTTTATACAACTTTTGCAACCAGTTTACTTATCTTCGAATACTGAGATTAGCGCTATGAAAAAAATTTGAAATTTCAAACACTTTTTTGGAAAATGTCAAATTTTTTCATTAAAGAAGCTGAACTCGAATATGCAAAAAAAAATTTGAAACTTCATTTGAAAGAAAAGAATATTTGACATACATCAAAACCCAAAAAAAATTTTCAACACTTTTTTTATTTATAAATTTTTTTAATATATCGTACATACATATTTATGTACAAATTTTTTTTCCAATTTAATTTCTTTTTCATACATATGAAGCTAAATGCTAACCGCTTCAAGCAATGCTCCAGAAAACCTTCCTGACTAGAATCTGATAATGCGGGATGCACATTAAAATACATTATATAAAGAAAATCCTTATAGAAAGCGATACACAAGCTTTAAAAAAAATGAAAATTTTGCTTCCATGTTAACAATAAAAAAGTTTTTTAAACGTTTTCTTGCTAACTGTATTCAGCCCCTATTCCAATTCCAAATCGCATGTCGAACTTAAAATATAGCAATAATTACTGCGCTGTTGCTGAAAATTTACCCAAATATATATTTCAAAAGTTGTGTATAGAGCAATGGTCGGCAAAAAGAGAGCCGTCGATAAATTAGTGCATTCATTTGATACTAGTAAATTTCTATGTATTGGTAGTACTACGCTTATCGAGCATCCATCTGCTCCGTTCAAACTGAATAAAATGGTATGCTTATGTGCTCTTTCTGTTGGCGTGCATATGGTATTCGATTGAGTATATGTGAAGGCCGAACATAGTGATATTAATTTATTTATTATAGAAATACTGTAAATTACCTGAAGCGAGCGAAAGAGCGTAACAATCTGTATGATTAGAGAGAGCACAACTGTGTAATTAATTGGCGATGCCTGCAGCATAGAGTAGCAAGCAAGAACGAGCTAATCAAATGCTTAATACACCTACCACACACCATAGGTAGTTTGCTTTTCACACGAGTATATTAAATCAAAAGTAATTTTTTCATGCAAAATTTAAAATTTAACTGTCCACAAATTGAATTTATAAAATTTAAATTAACAAGGAAAATTTCCAAGCAATAAAATTACCAAAAATTGAGCTCCGAATAAAATTTTGTGCACGTTTTTGAGACTAAAAAATGTCAAGTTGTCTGTTTGTATGTCTGCTGTATTAAACTTCTTAACTTTCATTACATTATGCATTCAAGCAGCTTAAATTCCCCAATGAACAATTAACTCCTTAATAAATTAATTGCTGCAATTCCCACCGAAAAAACATTTAGCATGCAAAATGAAGGTAAAACTTTTGCTAGGAAAAACAAAATGCAATAAACAGCAACATACAAAAACTGAGCCCTAACACGAGTAAGCACTTAAATTGCCCATTAAATTTTTTTCTTTTGTAATGCGAGGTAAACTGAGACTTTCATGAACGTGTCGTGTCGCTCCTAGCTCGCTTTTCTCATGTTGGGCACTGGTTAACGCAACCCTGCTGCAGTCATAACTTTGTCCATTACTCTTTTCAAATTTTTTTTTTTCACTTATATTGATCTTTTTTGCTGTTAAAAATTTTCTGCTGCATTGTCGATAGCTTAAGTTAGTTGATTGTTAAATTGTTGTTTGATTTTTACTTGAGTTGGGTTTTATGCTACGGCGGAGGTATCTGCTTGCTACGTAGTGAAAGTTTAGTTAAGAAATTTTCCAATTCTCAAATGAAAATATGCAGAAGTTTTGCAGTGAAGTTGGGTACTGCGTAAGAAATTTACTTGTTCATATTACATAAGTCGATATGTGTTTAAGTTTGTGTTTAAAAGCCAGCTTTGTGTGAAAGTTTTTTATTGGTAAATAATTGGAGAATTGCAAAAGTTATTGTGCTAAGGATTTTCGCATCGCTTTCAAAGGTATTTTAGCTGAATTTTTGTAGCTGCTCAGGGGAATGAAGTCTCAAATTGGAAGGAAAGTGTTGATAGCAAACTTATGTTTAGATACTTATCTCAATAGGGCGCGAAGATTAATTTATTAATTTTGTGTAATTTTATTGCCAAATGTTTGGATTTTTCGTGGTAAATGTTTTTATTGGTAAATTAAATTCAGTTTTTAAATTTGAAGTACTGAAGATTTGCTGGCAAAGCGAATTTATAGTTTTTCTGCCTTTCAACTATTCAGTTGAAGTTGACTCTATTTTCAAATATTTTTGAAGGATACGGTGGGATCACTCTGACATACTCGTCTTGTTGTTAAAACGTTTCTTTACCATGAAGCGGAAGTTTGTATTGCCGGAAGTGGATCTCTATATAAAAGGGGAAATGTTTTTGAATACTGTAGCCGGGTTGAGCTTGGTACCCGAGAAAAACATATCCAATGAAAAACAAGTAAGGACGGCGCTGTGTTCGGCTGTGCCGAAGGCTTTATACCTTTCATGAATACGTGCAAACTTAAATACGCAATGTTTAAAGTTCTCTAAAACTTTGTCAGCAATACATTTAATTTTCTTTTACCATCTATAAGCAAATATCTCACCAAGTTTCAAGTTTTAATATTTCAAAATGAGGGATAAATGGCCATAATCCTCTTATCTGAACGATCGGTTGTATGGGATATATACTATATATAGCTCCGATCTTGGTGATTATTTTACGAAATTTTTTATTATCTGTAAGCAAATAGCTCACCAAGTTTCAAGTTTTAATCTTCCAAAATGAGGGATAAATGGCCATAATCCTCTTATCTGAACGATCGGTTGTATGGGATATATACTATATATAGCTCCGCTCTTGGTGATTATTTTACGAAATTTTTTATTATCTGTAAGAAAATATCTCACCAAGTTTCAAGTTTTAGTCTTTAAAAATGAGGGAGAAGTGGTCATAATCCTCTTATTTGAACGATCGGTTGTATGGGAGATATATGCTATAGTGACCCGATTATACCGGATCCGACAAATGTCTAATATAATACAAAAATACATCCGTGTGCCAAATTTCATCGAGATATCTCAAAAATTGAGGGACTAGTTTGCGTTCAAACAGACGGACGGACGGACGGACAGACGGACATGGCTGTATCAACTCAGTTCATCGTCCTGATCAATTTGGTATACTTAATGGTGGGTCTATCTCTTATATTTCTAAACGTTACAAACATCGGACCAAAGTTAATATACCATTTCATGTTCATGAAAGGTATAATTATATCCTATTTTCTAACGATGAGCATGACAAGCGTTCTAAAAATGGCGATTATAAAGCATGTTACCAAGGCGTGACGTCCTTGTTAAGAAAAAGCCGGAGTTCAGTCTACTACAGTGGCTATCAAAAGCCTGCTTGATGCAAATTTGAAACTGTGAGGGCCTTCGTCTTTATCGGCACCAACGGAAATAATGTAAGCCAAGAAATTCAATAGAGCATCTCTCATAAAGAGATTTGAACAGCGTCGAAAGAAGATGTAATATTTGTTGGAGATCTTGAAAGACAATTCCTCGGAAAGATATATGATCCTTCGAAATTGAATGAGTTCAATGAGTTTTTGCAGAAATTAATAAACTTTATAGCTGAAGTTAATCATTTCTGACCGTATGAAATGCAGTGCGCTTCTATTCAGATTCTTAATGATTTGCTAATTCAATAGTCTGAATGAATACTTAAACGTATTTATGCAACTGTTATGAACATACCCTGTAAGGAAGATTTCTCGCTGTGCACTGGTGGGCATCTACTTCTTTTCCAAGTAATCAGTTGGCGAATTTAACATGGTGTGTCATCGGTTCTTTGAATGGTGCGTGCTCCATTACTATATCTATGGTTTCCAATTAGTTGTACATTGCATAGCTTAGATCTATTATGTTTATTTGTACCACTCTTTTGTTTCTGAATATGCTCAAAATTGTAAATAGTGATTCCAGCACAACTTCACCCTGTATTTCGATACGTCTCAACTACTCTATAGCCATATACAAGCGCTAGTTCGTTCAGAATTTCTCGCTGCTAGTTGTGAATCATTAAAAAAAATTCTTTCATTTTGTTTTCTTATACAAACGTAAAATAAAATAATATAAAAATGAATAGCTGAACTTAAAATAATTGCCGGTTTTGAACTAGCTGCTATCGAACGAGTTGTTATTTGGAACTTTTAACCTAGTTAAGAACCAAAAACTGGTCTCACTAGTTATTCACTTCCCTGCAGGGAACATAAGTATCCTACTTCTACAGAAAACACCAAGTGCCTAAAAGTATGCAATCTCTCAGCCAGCTACACGAAGAGCAATTTTAACATGATTAAAAAGTGGTTAACGCGGCTCACTGTTTTTCCAGCTTTCTAACCATTGTGGATTGGCAGGGTACACACCTTGTACATATGAAATTGTATCTGTGAACAAATACTCTCAATGGATTCGTAAAAAGTTGTAAAAATTGTTATTAGTATGCAAAGTACTTTTTACGCAAATCTATAAAAAAAGTATAATTGTATTCAAATAATGATTGCGATCAATAAATATAAAACTGTATAAAGTCAAACAAATGGAGTAGCTGAAAAAATTGTTTGAAATTAATAGCATCATTGAAAAGGTTTTGCAGAGTTTGTATATTTTTTTTATTATTTATACTATTTTTTAATGTTACATATTGCATGTAGTGCAATGAATAAATCATGATTTGTAAGGAAAAATATTACAATATAAAGTGAAATGAAAAATAGGTAAACAAAATATATATATATAGTCAAAAACGCCTCTGCACGGAAAGAAAGAGCTGAGGTTGAAAATGTTTATCATTAAAATAAATTAAAATGAGCAGATTAAAAGCACTTGTGGGCGCATATTCCCAAGAAAAAAAGGGAACGTAAAGTAAATTTTTAAAAGCCTTATTAAAATAACCTTCAGTCCCTTAAGTCCTAAAAAATAAAATAGGTTTATAAAGTTGTGTGGAAATATCATTTTGCGAAGAAATATATATACTTTTTAAGGAGAAACAGGTATCAAGGCAAATTGGATACTCAAAGTAGGGCAGATTCTTTCAAAATAATTTTACATATACACAATTTAACAAATAGGTCGAGAAAATCGTTATTAAAAAATAAAATATTATAAAAAAAAATGTTTTTCGGCATTATATTTACAATTTCTCTGCCTTTTATCAAGATGGGTTAACAATTGATGCACTGGTAAAAGCGACAAAACAACATCTTTTTAACGGCTTGAAAATCCTGTTAATCGAATAAACAAAAAAAAAGTTAAGCAGTAACCTGTGGAAAGGGGGGCTTATACAAGGTGGCGCAAAAGTAAGCTTCCGATGTTCAGCATATCGGTTGTGGCACGTGCAGTGTGTGCTGTTGCACCGTCTTGTTGGAACCACATGTTTTCCAATCCCAATTCATCAAGTTGCGGCAAAAAGAACTCGTTGATCATTGCTCTGTAGCGCTCACCATTCACAGTAACCGTTTGGCCCCGACCGATTATTGGTCAAATAAATAGTCAGCAATATTCCGCGTTCTGGAACAGTTTAGCGTAACATTGTTTATTAACGTGTATTTCGCATGTGTTTACTACACAAATGTCAAAACAGAACTGACTTTAGGGGCCAATCGCAAAATTTATAGCATTTTCTGATAGGAGGATTACTTTTGCGCCACCATGTAAAATAGAGGTGTGTGGCGGTTGAGGGTGCCATAGCCACAGAAATTGATAAGAAAAAATCATCAAAACTATTGCAGCTAATTTAAGGAATATTCAAGCGTTTCATTTTACAGTGAAATTACCCCTTTTATCCCATAACATTCCTGAAGGAAGTATGGGAAACGATTTTTCTGTATAAATTTCGTGTGCAAATTTTTTATCTGCAAATGCAAGGCATATTGAATGAACTCAAATACAAATATGCAAATATTTATGCGCACAAACACAGTTACAACTTTTCATATAAGCACACATACATAAGATACCTTGTCAATTATTTGTAACATTTTGATGGCCGTCATTTCGATTTGCGCACATACCAAATACCAATCCTTGCGTTTCGAAATCATACAGCCTTCATAGCACAAACGCACGTTCGAGGCTTAAAAAATGCAAAAAATAAAATAAGTACGGCGCAAAAAAAAAAAAACAAAAAAGTAATGTAATAAAGAATTCAGGATATAGGAAAATATTTTCGTTGTGCTGCATACTAGATGTCGATTCAGTGAAGAGGAAGAATTTATCATCATCATACTTTTTAACACATTAACAGGATATCAGAAAATATGCAAACTGGGGCAGTGAATAGTTTAAAGGCAAAAGCTCAAGGAGTCTGAAAAATTTTAAAAATGTATCTTGAAAAATTTATTCGGTTAAAAAAAAAAATGGAAAACTCTGCATAATAGCCACAACCCATTTTTTAAAAAGATCTATTTATTTTTTATTTGCTAATACATAGCTATTCAAATAGTTTATCCAGTGGTGCTTTTGAAACTACTGGAAAATTGTACAATAAAAATTGAGATTTATCGAATTAAAAAAACCGTTAATTCGCCGACGACGAGTACTGTTCGAGTTCAGAGGTGTTGGGATGGAAGTGCCAATTTAGAAATTCGATGCAAAGTTCACAGTCGAGTTTCTAAGCCAATTCGTTTATATATTTGGTGGCAGGGTTTTGGAAAAATACTAACACAAATCCTTAACCGATTTTTTTAGCAAATAGGAATTAGATAGTAAAAGGGGACCGCAAACTAACTTTAAGCAAGTTTGTAAGCGCTGTGCGAGGCGAATTTAAAAGGGTGCTTATTTAAAAATCGATCTCTTATCCATGGCTTTTATCTCTCGCTATCAATCGCGTACTTTCATTCCAGTTAGGTGGTACTATTAACTCAATAGAACCGATTTCTAATCTGTTGAGATGATCCGAAGCTTCGACGAGCAAGTGAAGTGAGAATAGATCAGGTTAATTTTCATTCCAGCTTCTTTAATCTTTTACTTTTGGTCTCCCAAAGAAAAATGTTATGTGACTTAGCATTAGGAAACCATTATTGAGTAATCAGTGTGGGAAATTGGTGATAAATGAACTACTTGAAACTTTAAGTTTAAGTCTAAAAAATGTTTTTTTTCCAAATTTCGAAAGCTTAGCCGTCTTTGTAATATTGTTAATCGGTTATATCCACCTTGCCTTTGCGTTGTTCGTACACCTTTGACGGGCTCACCAGTAGGAGTGGGCAAAATATAGTTTATTATTATTATCATACTAGACAACCCGGCCATGATTCGCTGCTTCTCAGCTATTATAATAGACTGAGTCCGACTTTATTCACTATACGTTCAAAACTATTTGAGATATGGAACTTAATCACATTGCTTCTTGCAGCACTCTTTAGCACCTTTCGTTTGATACCCATCTTCTGCTAACACATTTTGGTTCACCCTGGTCCACATATCTATCGAGAGCACGGAGCCCGGTCGAGTTATCCAAATAAGAGATATCTTAAACTTTAATGCAGTGGTGAGAGCTCCGTTCATTTCCATTCAACAGTTTTTGAGTGATACGCGCCCGAACATACAGACAGACAGACAAAAATTCTAAAAAATTGTTGCTTTGGATTCTATTGGCTCAATAATGATCCTTCCAATCAATTTTTCCTGAATATCTGGCGACGGACATCGGCCTGCTATGAATGTAGAAATAGGATCCCAGCGGAACTTATTTAATTTAAATTGTATGCAATCGTGTCCTGAACTTTGTTCGTGCCAAGTTACAAGTTCCTGGGTCAACGGGAAATAGTTTTATTTCTAGGAGTTTTGTATTTTCTTTTAAGCCTACTGGGCTACCTACCAAGATTTTTTCGATGAAGTATTACATTGTTGCCTTAAACTACCTGGAAAGTTACTAAAAAACCTGATCAGTGCACCATCTAACGATATTTTCTGTATACAGTATTGCATGGCCCTTATTTTATTTAGCTTGAGTAACATTTTGCCAATCCCGAAAATGCTATGCTTGTAAAAGAGTAAAACGCAAGATCGGCATCCATAGTCTATATGTTTGTTCGACCATCAAGCAAAAATAAATGCAATTTTCACAAAATAAATGATATACACTTCGAAACATCAATAGTGATTGAAGCTTAATCTCTCTTGTTAAAAACGTATACCAAATTGTTGTTCCTTTCGTATGCAAAGTTTTGCCAACCTCTGAACCATATTCCTGGTGGTATCGATGTGCATATCACTATTGAATAATTTATATTTTGCAGCTACCCACAAAGGATTTATGTGATTTTCTCAAACAATTCAGCGTACTGCTCATACCGAGTTTGTTGTTTGTTTTTACTAAGCTTTCCCCTACACTTGTGACCAGACCCGCATGCATTTAAGAGCACACACAGCGGCTTTTTTGTTTTGGGCTAGTTGGCTAAATATTTGAAACATTTGTTGTTGTTGAAAACAATTTAATACCTTTCAGTAAAGTTTTTAGATGAGACTTTTTGGGGTTATTTTGCCTTTTTTTGTTATCTCAGTGATTTTTATTTAGGTAGAGCACAGCAGAATTGCAGAATTCGATATTTGCGTTTGTTTTTAAGGGCACGCTAATATGAAATATTGATTTGATAAATTATCGATGAACAAAAATTATAATCTTATCCAATCTGCTTCCGATGCGATGGACGTATAGAAAAACAGAATGCATAAACGGATGGAAGGAAAGTGAAAGTCTTCGTCTATGTGGGAACCAGCGTCAAACACCGAAAATAATAGGCGCCTCGGTATAAAAATGAAAATCACCTCTAGCGACAAGTGCACCTTTGGCCTAATAAGTCAATTCCCTTCCAACGAACAGAGAGCGAGCTCTATAGGTCCCTTATCATACACATCCTAATATGTGGCTTCGTAGCTTGAATGCTGTCAAAACAGCACGTGAAGAGCCTCATACGAATTTTCCGCATCAAAGTTTGTTCGCTATACAAATGAAGAAACCCATAGGCAAAACAGCTATAAAAACGTGTGCAACAAAAACAAAAACAAGAAATAATATCAGACTTGTAGCTTGCTTTAATCATAAAAATTGCTTATGGCAGGTGCGCTGATTGACGGGTAAACATCTTGATTTTTCCTTTGTACAAAAAAAAACTGACAGATAAAATGTTAGTTGTAAACTATGTATTTATGTATATAGCGCTCATAAAAAAGTTGGAAAGAAAATAAACAAGATATAAAGATAAAAGTTGTACATAAATCAGAACATTTCGCAAAGAGAGTAAGTTATAAATATGAAGCAGGTAGCAAATAATATATAGAAAAAAATAAATTTATGACTTCTTTATGGTTGTATACAAGTATAAATAATCACTTTTGATGAAACTAAATTTTGCTAGACACATTTATGTGTGCTCACTCGACTTTCGTCCCTGAAGGCAGTTAACAATATAAATAAGCATAAAAAGATACTTTTATTTTCACTCTTTGCTGGCAGTCCTTCGTTTTCCCATGCTCTGATTTCTTTAGCTTATATTATCAAGTAATTGATTCATTATTTAATGTATTCATTTATTCAAATATAGACGTTGTCTATTAATATATCAGCCAGATGGCAATGGTTTGCCAAAGTTGGGTACACCATGACGTATACGTAATATTGACAACTTCCGCGGTCCGTGAAAAGTGCTTCCCAGAATTACTGCGGCTTGCGAGATATGTAAACATGTTTTTAGAAATATAGAAAATTGACTAAAGTGGTGTATACGGAGTTAGAATTAGTATTATAAGAAAGAACGTTTATGGTATTTGCATAAACCACAAGGCGCAATTTTAATGCATTTAAAGCAATTTCTCATCCTTTTTGTTTTAAGCGTAAAGATAATTGTGAGAAAAAATAAGGGTAGGAGAGTAATGTTCCAGATTATATTCTGCATTTTTTTTTACTGTACCTATACATATAACGTACAAAGTCTTTATTTTTGATTGTCTATCAATAGTCAAAAAATGTAAACCAAGTGAAGTGCCATTAAAATTCAGCAGAATAATATATATTTTGATTGTTTGAAATTTCAAAATTTGCACATCTAAGAGCTTACCTATACAAATATTTTTACATAAACTTTATTTTCAATAAAAAACTAATAGACTGGTGTTTTCAAAATTAAATAAATACAACTGTGTAAACCATTAAAAAGAGTAATTTCTTTTGATTAGAAAGACATAGATTTGAATCTAAAAAATTTTTCTAAATTAAATTAAAAGAGTCAAAAGCCTCAATATGATTCCAAAATTATCCAAACCTGTTAAAATGGACGAGAAAACGTGCCTAGAGGGAGTCAAAAAAGACTGCAAAAGCCTCAGAAGGCATCAATGAAAAGCTCCAACATGATTAAATAAGACTCCGAAGTACATTTCCTCCTTCATTACCTTTGTGCATATTAGTCACCTCTTACGACCGGTAGGCCTACCTCGGGCATATTCTAAGCCCCTAACCGTGGGGGGGTTCCTGACTCTTGTCGATATATTTGGTTCTAAGATAAGGTTCCTCCAAATAAACCATGATAGCATGCTTCAACTTAACTCTCAGATTTCGTGGATTTCGCCATACGGCGGCCGCCGTGGTGCGAAGGTAGTGTTGCCGGCCTACCACACCGAAGGTCCATGGTTCGAGCCCTGGTACAGGTAACATCAAAAGTGATTTGAAAAAAAAAAAGTTTTTCAAAACGGGGTCGCCCCTCGGCAGTGGTTTGGCAAACTCTCCGAGTGTATTTCTGCCATGACAGGCTTCTCAGCAAAAATTCGTCTCCTTTGTAGATGCCGTTCGGAGTCGGCAAAAAACTGTAGGTCCCACCAATTTGCAAAAATCTCTTAGGAGGTCTATGATGATATGCCTGTTGTATATCGCGCCATAGAGAGAGAGAGTAAAAAAGTTACACATTCACATGTACTTACATTAAATACACATGTTTCGTATACTAGCCATATGCATAGACGCAATCTATTCATATGAAAAATAATGCATATTCATGGTACGTAATGATGAACACATTTCTACATATCTGGCAACATATAAGCCAAGTTCGCGTGTAGTAGGTAGGGCAGTTGCAGACATACCGACAGCACCAAAGCTCAGAAGGCTGGCGCTTCAACGGCAACAGCTGATCGCGCTGTTTAAGATTTTTTGTGAAATCAATTTAAATTTATATAGCTATATGCGAATTACATTTGAAAAGCGTTCGTATATAAATAACTAATAAAAAGAACATATAAAAAGATAATACAAACAAATTTCAAAAAAAAAAAAACTGAAAATTAATTTAAAAAAAAATATTAAAATTGAGTAAACAAGCAGACGTTTCCATCATTTATTATTTCGCTGGAATAAATAAAAAATTACAAAAAAGAAGGCAGCAATGAATTGTAAACACAAATGGTTTAAACAAATAAAATCAGCAAATAAAAGTAAATATCCAAAGGAAACTTAACTGGTGCAGGTGTTGGGCGAAAAGAAACCATGTGGCCGTACAACCACTAGCGGGAAAACTCATGGCATCATCACAGGGCCAGCTGGAATATGCTGTCTTGTGGCAAAAAATTATTTGTTTATAAATGAGTCCAAGTTTTCAAATCCATGACCTTTCTTGTTTCGTTTTATTTATAAACACACCCTCACACCTACATATGTTTATATGTTTACTTTGACTTACCATCTAGCTATAAATTGTATCTGCGTCTATTTTCGTACAACGCACACTCAACAACAGCAACAAACAAGAAAGCAAACACACACCCGTAGCCATTCTTTTACATCGGCGCGATCTTTAGCCCATTTTTTTCGTTGGATATTAGAAATTTAGTTGTTGTTGCCACGTTTTATTGGCTGATGCATGGAAGTGGCACGAGCTACAGAGCAAAGTTTCCCATAGCGTTAATTGGGGAAAAGTGAGGAAAAGAGTTGGCTGGGGTTTTGTTTAAATTTGCCTACCAGAGATTCAGCGGAAAGTGAAAATAACATCAATTATGCATCTCAATTTGCTAGCCGGAATGGCGTGTATGTAAATACGTATGTGTGAGTGTATGAGTATGATTGTACGCTGATGTACCTTTGACGTCAGTAGTCGATGGCTTTTAGTGCTAAAGCAAATTGGCCCAAAAATTATATAAATGTATTAATTTGTGGTAACACGAGGGCTACGCTGAAAGTTTTAATTCTGCTGGAAGGATAAAGGCGCCAAACATAAATCAGTTTTTTTAATTTGATTCAGCTGAAATGTAAGAGTTCTTGCGTCAATCTCTACATAAAATTAATTGATAAATAAATAAATAATTGGCGCGATCAATACCTCCGCGGAGATCAGGGACGAGCTTCTCTACCAAGTTGTGGAGTGCAGCGTCTGATTTTTCCTACCAATTGGCAGCACCCAGAAGAATTTTTGCCGACAAGCCTTCCATGGCAGAAATACACTCGGAGAGTTTTCCAAACCACTGCCAAGGGGCGATAGCGTTTCGAAAAAACTTTTTCAAACCAAGTTTGATGTTACCTGTCCCAGTGCTCGAACTTTGGACCTTAGGTGTGCCAGCTACACTACCGCCACACCACGGCGGCCACAATTTATAATATGTAACTTGCTTTTGTTTAAAAAAATTAAAACTTTTTTAAATACCTATCTCAACCAAGATTAATTTTATTCATCATAATTAGATACTCCAAAGGTTCGTTAATAAAAGTTGGAAATTTGAAAAGCCTAGAAAACTTTTTGAAAAAAATATTTTAGATCAAAAAAATTATTAATTTTTCTTTTTAAAAGCTTTAAGATTACAAAATGTGAGTATTTTTTTGAATGTTTTGAAAATTTTGCGGAACTTTCCAAGTTTTTGTTATTTTCAATAAGCTAATAATATAAAACACAATGTCACTTACATTTAAATTTTTTTTTTAATTTATAAAATGCTCAAACTTTTGCTTTCCAAAACAATTCTTTTTCAAAATAAAAAGAGAATAAAGTAACCTATTTTCAAAAAGTTTATGAAAGTTTAAGGAAGTTTTCAAAAACTTTCCTCATTCCATTAAAATCTGTGTTGAATTAAATGTTTAAAACTTTTGCAGCCGCGAAAGAATAAGGGTAACTCCATTAAAACTTTCTAAACTTTAATTTTTTAAGTTTTATGAGCTCAAGACTTGCTGATAATAATTATTTTTCAACCATTATTTTTGTTTTAAAGGAAAATTAAAAAATTTAAATAATTTTTTTACAATTTTAATAAGCTAAAACGTCGCAAACATTCCTTTTTTTTGCGGAAAATTTTGGAAAGACTGTTTTGTTGAAAAAAACTAAAATTCACATTTTAATTTATTTTATTTTATTTTATTTAAGCTTTTGTGTTCCTACCAAAAAAAAATTCAATCAGTAAAATTTGGAAGTGCTTGTAAAAAAAAAAGTTTTAAACAAATTTTTTTTTTCTGAAATCTAGAAATATTTTTTTAAAAAATTTAAAATTCTGACTAAAAATGATATTATTCAATAGTTTTATTAATGAAATTATAAAAACTAGTGAAATCTCATTGAAATTTTCAATTTTTTCAAATGCAATAATCAATAGTTATTTCTTCAACAATTGTAAAACTTTGATTAAAAACAATATTATTATAACTTTTGATTTTTTATTATAACTTTTGCATTTTTTAGAAAAGGTTCAAGCCTTAGTAGATATATATTTTTGCCTGGAAAAAATTTGAAATTAAAAATTTCATTGAAATTGGAAATATTTCAAGGCATTTTGTAACAACTTTTTCGCCGTTTTTTATTTGTCAGTGCGATGGTAAATAAAATTTGTTTTGCTGGTCTAAATTTTGTTTAAATTTAAATCACCAAAAAAATAAGCAACCAGAACACATTATAGGCGCTTACAATTTTAGTTGCTTCATTCACATTAGATTTTCAACGAAAGTGGCAATTTTTGAAAAAGGATTTCATTTCGTTATTTTATTCATAACTCGCTAAGTGCTTAAAAGAAAAAAAAAATCGGCTTTTATTTCCTAAAGTTTTCGAATCCAATAAAATCGCAAGACCTCATCAAAGCACAAAGTCACGAAGCGCAACGCAAAATGAAGTATGAGTAAAAAACAACGCATAAAAATTTAAAAAACAACCAAGTTGAAAAATTTTAGAGCCACCCGTCGTAATGTGGCAAAAATGAACGCACTCAATGCTTGGAAATCTGAAAATATTCAAGGTTGATGGAAAATCAGTTTATACATAGATTAGGCTTTAATTGTGAACGTCAGATTGCTTTATTTTTAGTCATTAATAGAAACCGAAGAAGTACGTTATACAGACTACCGTCACCGATGACAAGCACAGCACGGATTGAAAGGTAAAGTGGCGTGTGAAGTGGTTTGAAAATGTTTGCTCAAAGCCGTCGTTGACTGCTTTAGAAGTGTCTTTGTATCCAGCTGCAAGCCCATCTTCTGTTGGAATTAAGAGGCATTGCTTCTGATTGGATAATACTAGTCGAATCATACAGACCTATATAAATGAACTCACTAAATGCAGTTTCGAGACTGACGAAGCTAAGGCGCTTACCGACACGTTGGTCGGTAATAATGAATTTAAAACGAGCTAACAATGGACCAGCTATCAATTATTGTTATTGAATTATATAATTATAGTTAGACTCGTTTCTTATGTTACTTTCTTATTGCCGACTCGTAATTTGAGAGCAACTCTGCATACCTTCATACATACCCCATCTTATAGTTTCTGCCAAACCCTAAGAGGAGGAACCTAAGAAATCCACATCAAAAACCTTTTCAAAAAATTTATTCCTTTACTAAAGCTTAACGGCGGCCATTCCGGGCGTAATAATCCCTTATTCTTACCTGTCGATACTGATTTTACTGTTCATCTTACTATTCATTACGCCACCTAGATACTCTACACTTGGGGAGGAGCAGGAAGCTGTACCTTTCAGAGCGGTGAGTCAAACCTATGGTACTTTGGAAAGAGCCTCGTAAAGGTGTTTTAGGGAAATAGAGCAGGTGCCAACAACATCACTCCATTTTTACAAGCTCTAGTAGAATCTTCTTTAAAACAAAAAACCAGGAAAAAAGGAAGTCTTTTGCCGACGGGTTAAGAGGTACATATAAAAATAGCCTCTTTCGTTCTGCCTCTGTTCATAAACCTATGCAAGCCTTGACTTCATGCCCTCTAACCTTAAGGTGACGTGTAATTGACGTTCTTTTTAGCTATTATTTAATCTCTAGCAAACACAAATATCTTTTATAAATGTTCGTTTTTTGAGAAAAATTAACACAAATATTCCGTACGAAATTTCAAATCAGGATAAACTGCATCTGGATTTAATTTTGTATTTGCTTTCTGACTAAACGTTGACACAAGCAGCCTGCAAAAGCTTCGCTGTTTATTAAGACGTCAACTCTCAAAAGTCGTGACTCGCTATTGTTTGACGAGCGCAGGATCAGGCATACAGCTTTACAAAGGAGCTTTCTTGTCAGTTTTCCTACTGCAATAATTTTTATGTTCTATCGTGTGCTGAGCATAAGAAATATATGAAGGTACAATACAAAAGCAGAGCTAAGCCTTATCACATGGCTTACCCACATAACAATAACTTACTAAGTAGTACAATCACTAAACAAAAGCCCAACAACAAATAAATTTTAAAAATGAAAAAAACAAAACCTCTGAAAGAAGAATTATGTAGTAACTCACATTTGCTTGATGTACCCTTTTGTTGTGTAGCTTTCAAGTACATAATTACCAACAAATGCGAGTTCACAACATAAACGACACACGACGACCGCAGCTGGAAATCGCAACAACTCAACAAAACTTAAACGCAACCAATATTCCGGTTGTTTTAGTTTTTCTTTTCCCACTAAGCTCACTGTCAACAGCGTTGCAAGAAATGCAAGAATGGCACATAAGAGCTGTTCTACAAAAGGATTTGAAATTAATTTTTTCTCTTACTTCATTTTGTAGTTTGTATGTATTTCCTAGGGCAAAGCGCTTAGCATGTCAAAACCACAAAAACTGTAAAATATGAGAACAACGAGACTAGAAATGCTTAAAGGACTAGTTAGATAATGATACCAAATTATAAAAATATCACCATTTAACATTCACATATTGCATGATCTTTATTAGTATTTGGCTATTTGTAAATATTATGATTTTATTCAATAAGTGATTATTGCTACTTATTTTTATCTTTTTCTTTTACAGTCGCTCAGCCATAAATGTGTTTATATTGCTTCACTAGATGCTCACGCGAAATAAAGGCAATTTTAACAGCAGTGTGTTCAATATTTCAAGAAAAATCAGTCAATCCTGTGGAGGAATTATTTACTGATGCGCTTACAAATATTTGTACATACATACACACAAACAGGAATGCATTTTAAGAACTGTTGATTTGGCTGCTGTTGGGATATCAGCCTACTTCAGCTTCACAATATATACAATGAACATTGAACTTTTTTTATCGCCACCACTGTATACAGATGAAACACAATATTTATTGAAGGTAAACGTGGTCCTAAATTTTATGTTAGATATCTTGCATTAAAGCGGTGAAAATTTTAATCAACTCTATACAGCGAACATATTTTTTTGTGCATTTTTCTTCGGTACATCCCAGCTCAACAAAGCCGGAACGCTTCGAAGTAATGATCCAAAAAGAGTCCGTAATTTGTAAAACATCAAAACATTTACGGAGCCTTGCAAGAAAAACTGAAGCGAACAAACCACAAGATTCAATTATACGAATCATTTAGAGACATTTCTGTTCCTTTTTGTTGTACACGTAAAGAGAATGGAGAAAAAAATAAACGGTGGAGAGCGGATGAACGGCAACGTTCAATTAAAAAAATATTTTAGAATATTTTTTGACTTTTTTAAAAATCTTTAAAGAGTCTTTTTTTCTTAATGTTTATCAATAGTCGAAAGTTGGAAGCCAAAGGAAATTAATTTAAAATTAAACAAAATAATCTATTCTATTATTTGATTGTATGAAGTGTTTCGATAAGTTCCAAATGAAAAATCTATACTCTTAGATTTGCTTATTTATATAAATATTTTTACATAAATATTGTTGTCAGTAAAGAACTAATAGCAATATATTTTCAAAATTATATAAATAAAACTGTATAAACCATTTACTTAAAAAAAAAGCACCAATAAAAGGCTGCAATATCAACTCAAAAGATACGGAAGCTCATTTAAAAAGAATCGTAAAACATTCCAAATCCATCGGACTCGGAGTTAATTTCACTGCGTTACAAAAACGAGCTTTAGTTCTGTCCCATGAACCAAATATACTTTTTCGGAAAGCGGAGAAAAAATAAAAATACACGTGTATCGGCGATTTTCATGTACACGTCAGAATTTTTTTTTTATGTATAAAGTATAAAGGTCGTAGTGTCCGTCTGTCCGCCTGGGTGAAAGACTTTGGATCGATTTTTAACCCTTTTTCCGTGATCCAATCAAGCTGAATTTTTGCAGGCAGACTCGTGGAAATGTCTGTATCACGTCAAATTTTTTAACAAATTGGTTTTTATCAATTTTCAGATTTTCCTGAATTTTATTTTTTTTAAATGGTTATCGGGGTTTTTGTAACGGTTTCAGCTCATTAAGAAACCGAAATTTTTTGTTAGTTTTATTATACTAAAATTAAAAATTTCCAAAAAAAAAAGAAGATTTCGTAATATTTAAAAAATTTTTACTTGGTGCGAATAAGCCACAAACGTAATAAAAGTTATTTCGAGTCGGTCACTGCATTTTTTCTCGGATGAAATATATAGAAATACGTTTTCGCACAACAGAACTTAAAACAATTGTCAAAGTATACGTCTCCTAGTAGCGCAACTGTCAGCTAATCGGACCAAACACATCGAAAGTCTTTCGCACAGGCGGACAGACGGAAACTACGATCTTTATACTTTATACATAAAAAAAAAAATTCTGACGTGTATATGAAAATCGCCGATGCACGTGTATTTTTATTTTTTCTCCCTTTTCCGAAAAAGTTTATTTGGTTCATAGGACAGAATGTGTGTAACGCTGTGTTTGTATTCTTTTTTATGATCTTTATCATCCATTTCTTTATAAGACAGTATAATTGAAGTCATCTGAAACCAAAAAGTTCAAAATTTCTTAAAAAGCTCATAAGCTTAGCCCAAAAAAAATATCACAAAACTAAACAAGTTAATTCACAGCTCTTTATATATTTCTATTCATTCAAAATTTAAATATTCAAAGTTCATTCTTTTAACTCAGAGTTTAAGGAATGGATCCCATAGAACTTTATAAATCGCGATAAATGCTTTCAAAAATGTTGTTAAGTGACAAGCTTAATGAAGCATCTCCTCTGAACTCCGACACAAATTAATTAAGAGGCATATTCCTACGGGTCTCAAACCTGAAAATAGGAAATATGTTATACTCTCACAAGTTGCTCTCCGATTTCCTAGGTAGACGAAAATAGTTGCGAATATGCGGGGCGGCACCCCTTTTATTCAAAAAAGCTAATCTAGTTCTTTACATACTGAAAATAACAGTACCCGTGGGCTGTGTCACTCTTATTTTAAAGTTTGTACAGCTTGCTTAGTTGCAGAGATATCGAGCCCAAAGACACACACTTTCAGCGAATTATACGTCTGACTCTAGGAAAAAAAGTAAATTTTTGGATAAATTTTGGAATTTATCCGAAGATTGCAGGTTCGAGTCCTGTCACAGTCGCCATGTTAATCGAATAAAGAATACAACAACTTTATACTTTTAGTTTTCTTTTAAAACTTTTCTTTTATTTATCCACTCAGTTTTAGAAACAGTGTTTCCTTTTTGATGGCCAATGATTAATTGATGGCCGCCAGCAACGACATGTCCGTGGAACCCGAACGTTTCACGGTCATGCCGTTCCTGTCGGTCATCGGTTGTCTCTTCTCTGGACAGGTGCCAACATAGCGTATAACACTTACGCGCCATATAGTGTCGCCCCTGTCCAGCGAAGTGACAACTTATGCAGGGAAGTATTTTGGCTGATCACATAATGCCCTGTGGGAACCATGTGATCAGCCTCCCTTATCATTACAATGTTAACTTCAACGACCGGGCGCCGTGGTGTGGCGGTAGTGTTGTCGGTCTACCAACCGAAGATCCAAGGTTCTAGCCCTAGTACAGACAACATCAAAAGTGGTTTGAAAAAGTTTTTTCAAAACGGGGTCGCCCCTCGGCAGTGGCTTGGCAAACTCTCCGAGGGTATTTCTGCGATGGAAGGCTTCTCAACAAAAATTTATTTCCTTTGTAGATGCCGTTCGGAGTTGGCAAAAAACTGTAGGTCCGGACAATTTGTGGGAAAAAATTCGAAAAACGGCACACCACAAATTGGAAGAGAAGCTTGGCCCAAATATATCTTAGGAGATTTATGATGATATATCTGTCGTATATCACGCCATTTATTTTAACTTCAACGACTCTCGCGTTTCATCCACAATATTTCAGTGTTTCAAAGAAGTCGTTTTGTTTCTCTGTGTTTCGCCCTCCGCGATTGCCCAGCAACTTTCTTTGGGGCTTACCATTAGTTATCGTTTCCAAATTATGCTTCATTTTCCATTTTCTTGTTCTGCCTCTTCCGTTTTCCCACATTTATCACGTAGCTGTCCGTCATAGTTGCTAATAATAGTCGTCCTAGAATTGAATGCAATTTTTCAGCTCCCATTTTGTCTTTTCTAAACGTGAACCTTCGTCCTGTTGCTATGCGCTTGGCTTAAGTTTGTTTTCATGGTTGACGCAGGCAGCGCCATTGCTGCCTTAGAACGCCCACGTGTCACAATGCGCGCTCTGCTGGTCAACAGCCTTGACAGCAATTTATTTTTGAAACGTGACAGTCCATGCTTTTGTTTATAAGGCTTGTGTACTTGTTGCTGTTGTATTAGGAACTTGCGTGTGTTTTCTTGCTATCCGCAGCCATTTTTTATTATTTATTATAATTTTTCGTTTGTTTTCACTTCCATGCTCCAGTCCTTAATACAACCGCCAATAACGTTCTTAACGTTTTTAATGCATTTGTTGGAAACAATTGAAAGGAAATTATTGCTCATCCGCTTTAGCGTCGCGATCACGAAATCCTTAGCTTGATATGGCACGCAGTGGTGATTGTCGTGTTGTTGTTATTACAAAGTATTTCTCACGCATAATACACGTTTGAGTGTGTTAGGGTAAATGCGTGCGTGTAAGAAGGGAAAACGTCTCCATCGTATAGTGGGTGCTGTGCTGAGCACCCAAACCGAGGCCTCATACCACCACTGACGCTTAAAGGTTCCAGAGATTGAATTAGCATTAGATCTTATAAGTGCGGCTTTTACCTTGTAAGTCTCCCAATGACCAGATCTTCTGCGTTAGAAAACCCGAAGAGGAGCTGATTGTTGCTGTTATGTCTGTATTTGAATTCTCTGCAAACGGTTATACAGTTATGCCTTTGAGCAATTCCAAAAGCTCCATCAACTCCCATTGTCCTTGCCAGCTTTTATATAAATAGCATTTGAAAACAAGTTATGCTCAGTGCCCCTCCCTGTTTTTTATTGAAATACACGATTTGCAATTAAATGTAAATTACACTTTAAACAAAACTTTATTAATTATTGTTAGCTTTTTGTGCCATCTCTCCTGTGTGTCTCATAAATTTACAGTTCGGAATATTCTACAATTATTGTTTCCATATCACGAATATTTTAGTAAATTAATGTCAATAAATAATTTTGCAAATATTGAAATGCAATTAGACTTCCTATTTGTAATATTAGCCACACTTACGGCAACTGAGTTATAAATGCTAATTCGAAAATAAATAGAATTGAAAATTTTACTAATGAATCATTGAAGTGAAAATTATCATTCATGCACATGAGAGCTGTAGGGAGCTCTTTGTAGGTTAATACATTCCAGCTAACGAACCGGAAGGAAAAGGACTTCTTTCGGAGCTATAAAGCACATATATTTCTAGAGCACTTTTCGGAGCCCAAAATGAGCAAAATATCGTACGTCGCGGGCACACTAGAGGAGTCAAAAAAGAATCCAAAATAACTACGAATTCGATGAATAAAGAGAGTTTTATATATTGGATGTTGGACCTTTTATTGATGTTTTTCTGAATTTTTCTTTAGTTTTTTTCCACTGTTTTTATTATAATTTTTTGCCCTTTTTTCACCCACTTTGAAGTCATGTTATACTCGCTTGTAAAATAATATGCATTATCATGTACCTAAAATGTCTGCAAACAGAAACAAAAACTAATGTTAACCTCCTGATTATGTATGCGAAAAACAAAATATTGTGGAAATTGTAAATATTTATGCCATTTAAATATCGGATAAAGCAGCCGTAACAACTTTCATATTATACAGTTAAGTGTGTGAGTTAAGGTGGGTCAGTTTGAATTTTTTGGGTTGAAAATAAATTCGGAGCGTAATAAAAATGGTATGTCCGTTTAACAGAAGCTATAAATAAAGTCAGCTTAGAGTATGCGGAATTTAAAAAAAAGATTGGTTCATTGCTGCTCTCTAAGCATAAATTAAACATAACTGTTATAGAAATTGTCATATAAAAATGCAAAAATGTTCTCACGTAGCCGGAGTATGTAATTTAATTACTTGAATTTAAAAAATCATAATTTTATGCATACGATTTTATAAAGGCCGTTTTTATTCGTCAATTCGATGCTAGATAAAGTTTTTGATTTGAAACCAATAAAAATTTTGGCTGCTATCTCTAAATGAAAAGTTCACATTTGTTTTTCGAAGGAAATTTCAAATTTTGCAAAAAAAAAATTATTTTCCAGTTAAGTAGCTTGTACGTTTTTTCCCAAGTTTTGCATGCACATTTTCAAGGATTTGAAAGTAGCTTTCATAGAAGCTTATATCCAATTAAAAACGTGGAGAGGAAATATCCCAACCCTAATGGAAATGTAAGACTTTCTTTTTTTTTGCATTTTATAAAAATGGTTTTGTGGCTGGTTTTTAGTCTATCTGTGTTAGCAACACAGAAAATTTACAAAAAATTTTCATTAATTGTCATACATAAAATAAAATATTTGCTCATTAGTCAAAATGTGGCGGTGGAAAATGTATATAAATAAGCATACAAAACCCGATTAAATGCATGAGTTAGCAAGGGATGAACTTTTGTATGTAAATGTAATATTTGTAAAGCGTGTGCACCGCCAAAGGTAGCAAACAAACATTTACGTTACAATATTTTTAAAAGCTGATTAAAATTTAAAAATCGTTTATGTTTAATCTCGATAGCCTATATTTGGTTAAACGGATTAGTCTTCCAAGCCAAAAGGCATTAAAAAAAATTCAAAAGAAATATGTGGCGCAGGAGTTACCACCCTTGATTCCGATTTGTTTCGCATCATTATTGAGCCAATGGCATACAGAGCAACAGTCTTCAGAATTTTTGTTTGTATGTTGTTTGAACGCGCATCACTCAAAAACCAATAATTTGAATTGAATGCAGCTTTCATTGTTGCCTTAGTAGACGTCTCACTTAAAATTAAAGATAGCCCCTATTTGAATTACTCTACCGCTTTCAGAGTTATCAACTAATATGTGGACCAGAATAACCCGAAATGGGTTAGTTCAATAAGCGATGTGATTAAGTTCCATGTTTCAACTGGTTTCGGATATATAATGTTTAAGATCGAACATAGTTCTAGGACGCAACGAAGAGTGCTGAGATTAATCAGATCAAAGATTTAATCGAATAATTTTTATTAAAAATTAATTGAATCGCAAGCTTTTCTTTCAGCATTGCCTGGTTTAAGAAATGAAATGGCAGATTCACACTAAATGAAAAAGGAAGCTAAACTTGATCATAATCATTTGATATTTACTTCAACCTATTAATCTTTTTTTCGCCATCTGTACTAAAAAATTATGGAAAGAAGTTGCTTAGATAGTTATGGCATCTCTTATGAATATGTAATAATTTATAATTGACTCTCTTTCACTAACCGATCTCTAATGTACTGAGATTTATCGACTTTTATATATTTCTTCAATTTAGTTCGATTGTTACTAATAAAACTGCTTCATTTCGAGTATTAACGTCCTCTATCGTTTTCTCTCTAGCATACCGTGAACTCTCCAAATTCCCCGGATTCGGAGTAATTTTGGCTTCTTTTTTGTTTTTCTTTAAATAATCGTGGCTGTTTTCGAAATAGTACTATAGCCTGTATATGTTTGTTGCTTTCAATTTTTCCTCTATTCAAAAATAATAAAAACTAACTAAGAATTATTATCAACTGGTCTTGAGCTCGTTATACTTACAAAAATATGTAAAATGAACAGACCGTAAAACCAACAACAAATTAAATAATTTTAGTGACCCGCGTGGACCAATTTTTTTCTCATTTTGGGCTCCGAAAAGAGCACATTTTATGGCTCCGCATGTAGTCTCTTTTTCTCCATTTAGTTGGCTGGGTAGAAACAGCTTTAAAATGAAACAGTCTCAATCAACATGAGGTAAAGAGTGAATACTCATAAACGGATGTGGTTTTTCGAGTGCGTAAGCTAAGAACACAGCGATATGTAGAAATGCGAAAGGACCAGAATGACAGTTGCATTAAAGGACCTATTAATTTGCGATAAAATCTGCTAACTCTAGCCATCAAGATGTTTCAATAGAACGAAACGAGCTAATTGAACTAAATCTGTGAAATTACCAGCTCTTCCTACATTTTTAAGACGTTTTATTTCTAGTTGTGTTGTTGTTTGCTAATAGTGTTTTTCAGTGCAATCCTGTCTTATTTTATTTTTCAGCCTTTCTTAGCGCCTCTGAACACTAAACGCAACATCTTCTTTTACAAAAATGCACAGAAATAGCTCCATTTTCCAGCCAGTTTTGTAATTCTCGTTTCCGAAGCGGCGAAATTTTTCGAAATGTATCTTTATCGCACCGAATTTATAACCTTATCATCCCCTTGCCCATAAATTTGAGCAATTGGCTGTTGTTAGTTTTCTTTGCACGTAGCAAAAATTTGAAAATTTAAGTGTCTACGAGGATAACAATCAGAATGCAATAACAGTAAACGAGTTCTTGTTCGAATGCTTCCAATCACACAAATAAGTCAAACGCGTTTTATGGATTATTAAGTTTTTATGCCTTCGCTGCTGTCTCTGCGACTTTGCGAAATTTCTTCTTTTTTTGAAATGTCAGCAAAACACTTTTACTTCGCCTGCATAAAAATCAACGAATGTACTTGCGTCATTGCTGACAATACTTAGACGACGACTTTGATTGCATTTTTGTGCCACGCCGCCCACTTGGCAATAGCAAGCCGTTAGGGACGTATGTATGTGTCATGTGTGGTATCAGTTGCTTCACTTTATTTTATGTTTCATTCTGTTTTTCCTTTCAACTTAGTCTTAGAAGGTTGCAGGCAAAGCTGGGAGTTTGTATGTCCTGTAGCTGGTCGCTTAAGGCATCAGTGACACATATCATTTGTCTCCATATGTCATATTGATGGTCATACGGCTATATGACACCTGACAGTTGTCATGTTGTCCATTCAATAGCTTTTTTTTGGTCTGTGTCACCTTCTGGTTTACGAGCGAATCAATTTTTTATTTCGATTAAAATCCTTTGTTGTGGTGGCAATATGAGCATGAACTGAAACTTGGCTCTAATATCGAAATGCACACCTAAAAGTGTTCTTGGTGCTCTACAAGTTCAGCAAGTCAATAGGAACAAATAAGTTATTATGATAAAGAGACCCCTGTGTAGTACAGTACACGTGATAGAAGTTAGCTTCGTACTTTTTCGGAATCGTTTCGGGAAGTGGTGGAGACCATATCGGGATGGTTCTCGAAACTTTTCGGGAGCACTTCAGCATTATTTCAGGATTGTTTTGGGACTTTTTCGGGATACCTTTCTGGAACCCAAAACAAGTCCCGAAAAAAAATAGCGAAAGTCGCGAAATGGCGGAAATTATTCTCAAATGTTATCCAAAAAGTCCCAAATTGATTCGAACCCTGCCCAATTCTGCTACAATATTATGTATTTCCTTATTGAAGTATTACCTAATTATAATAAAATGCTCTGCTACAATTTTTAATTTCCATTGCATCAATAAAAAGTATCGCTCTATTCCAAAAAAAAAAAAAAATTCATTTTCAATCGATACTTTACATCGCCGCTTTCGAAGCTAACTCCAGAAATAACGAAAAGCAATCATATATAATTAGTATCTATTAAGTTAATAATTATTATATTTATCACAAACAGATATAATCAGAATCAATCCTAAAGTCTAGGATTATTTAAGTTAAGTATAAACGATAAGATTTATATTAATGAATTAGAAATAAGATCTAATAAAATAACTCAAAAATAAAAAATGGCCTAAAACGAATCAGAGAAGAAAACAGGAAAATATTTGAAGAGCAATTAAAATTAAACAGGCAAAATAAATGCTAATTGATGCTTCATAAGATTACTCAATTAAAAATGTATCACTATTTATTAGTTTCATTAACCAATCAGTTGCTAGAGTGCAACTAAATGCTGGTCGTTTTTTATTCGTCACATTTGTTCGCCTTAAAGAAATTTGAATTGAAAACAACAAATGTTTAAGCGAGTAGAAAAAATTATAAGCGTCCACAAGGTTTTTTGCTAGTTCGCATTTGAATTTCAAAGAATATTTAATATTTTAAAAGAAAATGATTTTGTTATTTTTATATATCATACATAACGAGCTAAGTTCTTACTTAAAAAAAAACTTCTGAAAGCTACATCATGGTTAATCAGTTAACAAAAATAAAATGAGGGCAAACAAATCTGTTGTTTTCATTATAAATTTCTTTCATCGTAAGAAAACTAGTAATGAATATTTTAATTATTTCTCATTAATATATCAACGGTCATAATAGGCTACGAGATCCACGACCCTAGGGTTTGAGAGGCAAATTAATCATTCACATGGAGCAAGAAGTTGGTTATATCGGAGCTTATCAGACTCAATCCGGCAAATTTCTTTCCGTTCTTTTTTTCCCGCCACGAATTCCCGAAGTAAAAACGTGAAGTCAAAAAACAAAAAATTACATTACTCTGGAACGGCCCAAGTGCTGGACATATTAATTCACAACTTTTTTATGGGTAATTCTACTATTGAAAGTGTATGCAGCTAAATGTTTTTACTTTAATGATTTGGCAGTTTTGAAGAAAAAATGCGACCTGATCATGATAGTGTTGAAAATGCAACGCTGAGCAATTCACATATTCATGCAACCATGCAAATGTCAGATTTGAATGCAACTTATAATTTGCCCTTCACAGTCTTTCGTTCACTTTCAACTGATATACATCATATTATATTTCGTGTTAAATAAAAGCTACTATATATTAAAACCAAACTATGTGTTACGATTTACTTGGATTCAGGAAACTTCCGCAGTGTATAAAACACTAAAGTAAATAATATTCCCACAGATAGATATTCTACATAAATTTAAAAAACTTAATTAAAACAGCAAAAAATAAGGGAGCAGAAAAAATTAAAAGCGGTCAAAACTTTGGTTGCTATCTCACAAGCGAGTTCACATTTGATTTTCAAAGGAAGTTTTAAATTTTGAAAAAAGCTTAATTTTGTTTTTTTATTTATAAGTCGTTTAGTGCTTGCAAAAAAAAATAAAATAGGCTAGTATCAAGGTCTGAAACTTTTACAGTAGTTTTTGTTCGTTATTCTTAAAAATAGTAATTATCAATATAATTTTCAAAAAGTAAAATTTTATTGTCTAATTTTTTCCGTCAATGAAATCGCCATAAAATACAAAACTGCATAGCGTAAAATAATTATTCGAACTAAATGTACGAGGTGTGTTCAAAAAGTATCGCGAATTTTGTGTTTTATCAAAAATTATTTATTTATTCATGAATATCTATTTTGTCCCCTTCAAAGTAGTCCCCATGAGATATTATACACTTGTGCCAACGGTTTTTCCAATCTTCGGAGCACTTCAAAAAATCATTTTTTTGTATCTTGTTCAGCTCCTCCTTCGATGCCGTCTTTATCTCGTCAAGAGAAGCGTAACGTCGTCCTTTCATGGGCCTCTTCAGTTTAGGGAACAAGAAAAAGTCACAGGGGGCCAGATCTGGGGAATACGGTGGCTGCGGCATCATTAGTGATTTGTTTTTGGCCAAAAAGTCGCGCACAAGCAACGATGCGTCAGCAGGGGCGTTATCGTGGTGCAAAAGTCAATTTTAGTTCTTCCACAAATCCGTGCGTTTCTGGCGGATTGCTTCGCGCAAATTGCGCATAACTTGCAGGTAATATTCCTTATTGACCGTTCTTCCCTGTGTCAAGAACTCATGATGCACCACGCCCCTGCAATCGAAGAAAACTGTCAGCAAAACTTTCACATTCGACCGAACTTGGCGCGCTTTTTTCGGTCTTGGTTCGTGCGGCAGCTTCCATTGAGATGATTGAGCTTTGGTTTCCACGTCATAACCATAAACCCACGATTCGTCACCAGCTATGACCCTCTGGACCAAATTTGGGTCGTCGCGGACAGAGTTTAACATCTCATTAGCAATGTTCATGCGATGCTGTTTTTGGTCACAATTGAGCAATTTTGGTACGAATTTCGCGTAAAAATCGAAGACGATCCAAAACACGTGCAAGAAAAGCAGCTGTCAACAATTAACTGAACATTCAAAATGGCCGAGCTTGTCGGCATAAGTGAGAGACATGAGTACCAACATAACTCCACAAAAAATTCGAAATTCGAATAAACGTAACCAGCGAAAATTCAAAAGTCGCGATACTTTTTGAACACACCTCGTATATAAAAGCAACTATTAGGGAAAATCGGGTTGGCCAGTAGTCTTTTTTTCGCCACCATCAGCCAATTTGTAGTCAATGAATTAATTTAGTGTTGAATTCTCTCTAGTTTCTATGTGAATGAAGTCGCGTCATATAAATGCGTATCGGCGCGCGTAGCCCAACGTTATCAATTAAGCTAAAGCTCGCTGAAAATTGATTTTGCCACCCTTCACTTAACAAGCTTGAAGCAATTGGCAGAGCCAAATAGAACACCACTTCTCTGTGAGTTTTTTCCAACAACAGCTTACAAATTTATATGAATACAGCTTTTATAATATTGTTCGAAGCTGTTAAGTGAATGCTACGATGAGAGAGAGCGCGAAAGGGGAAACGTATGGCTGAGTGCTGGCAAGAGCGCAAGATGCATCTGTACGCTTTGGAGATAAATATTTGTCTGTTTGAGCGTTAAAATGCAAGCACTCACACACATATACATACAACCAAACATTCAAATTCGCATCAAGCTTTTAACAAACTTTCGTTAAAACACTTATCAGCAGCCGGCAAGGCAGTAAAAATTAATTTTGAACGTTGTAAAAAGTGGAATGACTGCAAAAGAGATGTGGAGCGCTTCTGTATGGGTTTATTTATAAATGTGTAGGCATGTGTGTGTATAAATGAATGTACACTGCAGAGAAACAAGCAAAGCAAGTTTACAACTAGAATTTTCTAACTCAACTCAAACTAGCCCGAAAGAAACAAACCTTAACCACCAATAATTTAAACAGTTTCGAGAGCACTGTCGTGCCCTGACGTGGAAGAATGTTAGTAAAACTTGTGGTTTTCAGCACAAGAGCTCGCACCTATGACCACTCCCATTTAGAACGAGTACTTGTCCACCATGTCCAAAGGCATTTACACAATTTTACCTTAACAACTACCACGAATATAAATGGCCTCAAGCTCAAGAATAATAATTTTTATGTAGAAATAATCGCCTTTCCAGCAGAGTAATGGTTGGTAGCTGTGTCGGTTGTTTCTCATATTGATTTCGAAGTAGTCCAGAACTAATTGCTTTGACTGCAGGGTAAATGCATGTTTCACTAGTATTAATGTGTGTTAATAAACTCATTCAAATAATTTTTATAATTGCGTTAATTTTTATAAATATTAAATAAACATCAACAAGCCCCCAAGAAAACTTTTGGCTACAAGTTGCCAAGTCAGCAATTTATGGGCCATTTTTGCTAAAATTTTGGTGGCAGCGAAACATTCAAACTTCATTCTTTAATATTTCGCATATTTCGTATATTGGGGTTTCGTTTGGATAGGTAAGTTTTTAACCGATATCAATAGTCAGGCCGACAATCACGTTACTCTTTGCTCGATATAAATATTCCACGAGATATGGGTCTACGTATCAAAACCCTATGCCCTATTTAATCCACATCCATGAGTGGGCATGCTAACTAAACAGAACAAATTGATGCTGACCAAGTGGAAACAACACCTTGAGACATGCAACCTCTCCGGCGGAGTCGGCAAATTATGGTCGACTGTCAAGGCCCTATCCAATCCGACCAAACACAAAGACAAGGTCGCCATTGCTTTCGGCGACAGTGTCAAATCGGACGCCAGGAAATGCGCGAGCTCCTTTTGCCGGCTGTTTATAATGCATCCACCTGCGGATAGGACTAAGAGAAGAGCCTTCCGACGTGCGCGCAAACACAAACACTCTACTGCGCCCATTGCCGTCTCAGTCGCAGAGGTTAAGGAAGCTATAATGAAGGCCAAACCCTCAAAATCCATCGGACCCGACGGAGTTGCCATGAAGATGATCAAACACCTTGGCCATGAAGCACAGAATTATTTAGCAGCTCTCTTCAATCTCTCTCTAACTACCTTCGCTATACCTGAGATATGGAAACAAGCGATTGTAGTTCCCCTATTAAAACCAGGGAAGCCGGCGAGCCTAGGAGAGTCTTATCGTCCGATATCCCTCCTTTCGCCGGTAGCGAAATTGCTAGAGTCCATTCTGCTTCCTTACTTCGTTGCAAACCTAAAATTGGCCGATCATCAACATGGTTTTCGCAAAAATCACAGCACGACATCCGCTTTGAACGCCATTACAACGCAGATTAACAACGGTTTGAATCAAAATCCACCAAACCATAGGACGGTTCTCGTGGCACTTGATCTGTCAAATGCATTTGACACGGTCAATCACGCCACTCTCCTCCGAGATCTGGATGAGACACCGCTCCCTGCCGGCCTTAAGAGGTAGACCGCTAATTACCTCAATGGTCGACAGGCAACATTCAAATTTAGGAACAAGAAATCTAGACCACGAAGAATAAAACAAGGGGTGCCGCAAGGTGGTGCTCTCTCTCCCCTCTTGTTTAATTTCTATATTTCGAGACTTCCCCCCCCCACCAGAGGGAGTCTCCATTGTTTCCTACGCTGACGACTGCACGATAATGGCCTCGGGCAAGGGTCCCTCCATTGATGAACTCTGTATTAGAATCAACAGTTACCTCCATGACCTTTCCAGCTTCTTCACCGAGCGTAATCTGACCCTGTCTCCGACTAAATCTACGGCGACCCTGTTTACTACATGGAATGCGCAGATGGGGCAAGAGTTAAATGTCCACGTAGATGGAGTACCTCTACCTACTGTCAACCACCCAAAAATCTTGGGTGTGACATTTGACAACGGCCTCACCTTCTCTGGTCATGCCACCGCAATAGCCTCAAAGGTACAGAGCCGCAATAAGATGCTCAAGTCACTGGCCGGCAGTACTTGGGGAAAAGACAAAGAAACATTGCTTGCTACATACAGGGTGGCTAATGAAAGCCGCTACCAAAAAAAAATTAAATAACTTTTTTTCTATTTAATGAATCTGGTAATTTTTTTTTTTATTTTGCAGATTGACTTTTACATTTAACAAAAATGGATAACTGGGACACTGAAACAAGAATTTGGATTGTCCGCCGCTATCACGCACTGGAGTCCGTAGTTTCGGTTCAAAGAGAGTATAGGCGCACGTTTGGCGGCAATCCTCCCAGCAGATGGACCATAATAAGACTTGTAAACAATTTTTCCGAGCATGGGACAGTCAACAGAAGACCTTACCATCGAAACCCTTCAGTTCGAACGGAGGAAACAATCGCTGCTGCAGCTGCTGCCATACAAAACAATCCACGTGTTTCGACAAAAAGCTTATCTGCTCAAATGGGTGCAAGCAGACAGTCATTACAGTCAATTATGCACAAAGATTTGGACTTATTCCCATATAAAATTCAAATGGCCAACAAACTGAACGCTGCAGACTTGCCGATTCGCTTGGAATTTTGCCAGAAGATGCTTCAAATGGTGGAAGAGGATGGAAACATGTTGAACTGTCTTTTCATGTCTGACGAGGCCCATTTCGATTTAAACGGCAACATAAACAAACAAAATTGTCGAATATGGAGTGCTTCCAACCCACAGATACTCCATGAGACGGAATTGCATCCACTTCGTGTCACAGTGTGGTGTGCAGTTCCATCACGCTGCATTGTCGGGCCCTACTTCTTCGAAGAAAACGGTCACACCGTTACGGTTACTGGAGACCGTTACTTGAGCATGTTGAGAGAGTTTTTCTATCCAGAATTACGCCGAATGAGAATTTCTTTCAACTCTGTGTGGTTTCAGCAAGATGGTGCAGCTCCTCATATAGCCCAACCTGTTATGACAGAATTGCGACGAAAATTTCCCAATAAGCTGATATCCAGAAACTCCACATTCCGTTGGCCACCCAGGTCGCCTGACCTTACTGCACCTGACTTTTTCTTGTGGGGTTATTGCAAACAGGAAGTCTTCAAAGCAAAACCAACAAATTTGAATGAACTAAGGCAATCCATTCGAGAAACAATTGCGGCTATTCCTGTCTCAACTCTCCAAGCAGTAATGAACAACTTTTTGGTAAGATGCCGCACATGCATCGACGAGCAGGAGGGGCATTTAAATTCCATTATTTTTAAAACTAATTAAGCTATATTTAATAAAATTTAATGAGCTTTAACATGAATAAAAGAAAAATGAATTCCATACACTGAAAAAAAAATTATTTGAGTTTCTTAATGTAGCAAAATTCATCAGCCACCCTGTATAAGGCTATTGGCCGGCCGGTTATTGACTATGCTGCGCCTATATGGTCGCCCAACCTTTCTGACACCAACTGGAGGAAATTGCAAGCCTGCCAAAACACCGCCGTCAGAACTGCTACGGGATGCCTGCTTATGTCATCTGAGTCTCACCTCCATCAAGAGGCAAAATTGCTCAATGTTCAAGAGCACGCGGAACTCTTGAGTAGACAGTTCCTTCTGAACTGTCATAAACCTAGTCATCCAAACCGACATCTTTTGGATGCAGCACCGCCCCTCAGAGACATAAGGAGACATCTCCGTAAGCATTACGATGAGATCCGGCATCATATCTTTTTGCCGTTTGATCTGCGGAACCATAGACGGGCTCTAAATGACCTCCACACTGAGTCGGTAGACAGATCCCTCAGATCTCGGCCTGTGAATCCCGTTATTAATACTCAACCACCTGATTTGGCTGAAGAGGAGCGTGTACTTCCGAGGGAGACTAGAGTCATACTGGCACAACTTCGCTCTGGATATTGTAATAGGTTAAACAGACTGAACCCCAACATACCAAATACATGCCCTGCATGTGGTATGTCCCCTCATGATACTCGTACCAAACATCTCTTCTCCTGTTCAGTCGAACCCACTCTTCTAACACCTACATCACTCTGGTCCAACCCTGTGGAAACTGCGCGTTTCCTCGGACTTCCGTTAGAAGAGCCTGATGACAATTTAGAGTGATCGAGCCCATTGGGCAGGGCGAAGCACTGTTAACAACAACAACAACAACAACAAATTGATGCTGCTAAAACAACAAAATTTTAGGACTCAAACAATTTATCCAGAATATCCACAAGCATTTTGAGTATGAAGTGTTACAGCTCACTTATTCTTAGTATATAAACGTGACCGTTTTCTTTGCTTCATTAACCCTCCCCCGCCTTAATACCTCATGTGTAGAGAGCGTTGAATGGTGTACAAATATTGAAAAGTATTAAGTTCAAAGGTTATTCCCTTTTCTCTCAGGGTAACTTGGTTTATTTCTATTCACGTTAGGAAGTTCCGTGCGCCATTCAATGTCAGTTAGGCGCTCACCTCCACAAAGCGAGCCAAATAACTAATCATGCGCTCCGGTAAGTTTTGTATGATTCACAGTGTAAATATTCCCGAGCTTGTGCGCTAATTATAATCAAACCAGACAACCCATACGATTTTCATTGCGATAGCTTTGCTCACTGTTCTAACGATTTAAGAAATTTTGTTTCATTCTAAATCTCTCTCAATTAGCTTTTATTTTAATTACGCTTCGAACCGAGAAGGCTTCGCAGTTGACTTCAAAATGTGAAGCAAAAATATTGACGATATTTACAAATTCATATTAACATGGTATTTAATCAGAACTCACCTGTTGTTTCTGTTTTAAGCGTATAAACGGAGTAGCTTTTTCAGACGGGAAACGAACGTTAAATGCGCTTGATGCAGCTACAAACCCTGCGTTGCCAATTTAATATCAGGCATTGCAAAATTATCTGAAAACATAAAGCACATAAATATTTTATAAAACCTCTTTTGTGTAAATTTAAAATTTCATTAAAAAGAACTGCTACTAATCGACTTATCTATACGAGTAAACCATTTATATACATACATATTACAGCAGACAGATATATTTCTGCTATGCTACAATGCGAAAGGAGCTGAAGTGGAAAAGTAGTTGAGAAGGATGAAAAAAAATAAGCAAGATACTTGGAGGAGGAAAGTTCTTTAAATATGGGCAAACAAACTTTCGAACTGGGAGAGGCAGAAGAGAAAAAAGGTGTACAGGCTGAGACAGGAAAACATGCGAATGGCTGTAGGGTAGACTAGTAACTTTATAATTAACAATGCAAAAAAAAAAAAAAAACTAGTAAGAAATACTAAGTTCTGTTGTAACCGCATATTATATACTCAGCTGTGAGCCACAGCAATAAAGTTAGAATGGCTGTAGTTTAAAAATGAAAATAATAAGCTAGCAGAAAAAAATATCAGCGTTCACAATTTTTGTTGCTATCCTGAAAGCGGCAAGTTCACATTTGAGTTTATGATCAATGCAAATTTCTAATAAAAAAAATCTTATTGTTATTTTATTCATCAATTCGCTAAGTGCTTACGGAAAAAGCCGGCTATTGGGTTTCATATCACTCAAGCCTTTATCAAATTTGTTCTTCACAACTAAAATTTGAGTAGAAGAACTGGAAGCTGCTCGGCCTTAATCTCCTTGTAGGTATATCGGGCCAAATTATTTTTATTATCACTAGAAAATCCGTCCACGATTCGCTGAATCTCAAAACTAATAATAGACTGCGTAGAATTTTAATCATTATAACTCCGAGACAAGTTGAGATAGGGAACCTTACCACATCCCTTTCTCCACCATTCAGCCAGACAGACAAAAATTCTAAAAACTGTTGCTGTGTTAGTACAATATGGGCATCAAACGATAGTGAGTGCTACAATAAGCGTTGTGACTAAGTTTCATATCGGAGCTGGTTTTGGTGATATAATGATTAAAATAGCACTCACTCCATTATAGTTTCTGAGACGTCGCTAAGTTCAGCGTTTCTAGGTTCAAAATTAATTAAAATTCGTATATCAAGAGACGTAACGAAGGACGGACAGTCATGGTTTAATTAATGTCTATATCCCTTGTGAAGAGTTTGATATGAATAAGTCCATATCTATCGCTATTCATTTTTGACGATACTGTCTACCATTAGGCTTATATAATTAATATACTCTGTGACCTTAACATGCTCAACAGAGTATAATAATATTTAGTTAAAATTGCTTTCCAACTCTGAGATGTTCTTTACACAATAAAAGTATTTTCGTACGCACAACCGACATCGTCCATGCACTGTTGCTCAGAAGTCAAAGGACGATGTTTCATAGAATTCCTCAAAACTTCCCTAACAACGGCAGTCACATGCAGCAAGAGTTTCTTTACGTGAAAATAACTGTTTTCTAATATGCTGCTAGAGGCACTTCAAACATACTTTTACGTTTTGTATTGAACAATATCTGCACATGTTGTATGTAAGTGTGTGGGGGAATGGGTGTGTGGGCGTTTTAATAGCCTTATGTGCATGTTAGTTTGGTAGTTTCTAGCCTGCATACCAGGGAGTGCATGTCAAACAGCTTTGGTTGCAAGAGTTAAAGCAAATAAACAAGAAGAAACAGCAACAGCATCCAGTGGCACCCACCCTGTAGGAACAAAAGGATACAGCAGCGGAAGTGATGCTGGGCTAAAGTGCTTTTATTGCCCGATATAAAGTATTGATTTTGGATGTATTTTTGCCAATCAATGATTTCGAAGGATTTGCTCTAGTTAATAAGAAGAGGAACACAGAAATTGCTCAAAGAACCCTAAGACTATGCGGATATAAAAAAACCTATATATCGTTGAAAAGTAACTATACGTATGCACTAGTAAACGAATTCCATGAGAAAATCGTTATTAAAATGAAAATGATTTTAAAAAATTTAATTTTCGACATTATTTTTACCGTTCCTCTGACCTTTATCAAGATACGTTAACAGTTCATATACTGGTCAAAGCATGACATCAAAATGGTCTTCATCTTATACGCACAAAAAAAATTAGGGGGGAAATACATGACTCAACCTATGAAAAAGGGGTTTTGCCCCCTATCTTAAAAAGCAGAGCTGTCAGCCGAAACGGTACTAGTAGAAATATATTCCATAAGACTATTTACTACATTTGGAGGTTTCTTACCATGTGTAAATGCTGAGTCCCTATGCTTTTGGAACTAGATAAACTTGGATTCGCATCGTCTGATATTACGAATTCTCCCCTTAAGTCCAAAAACGATGGTCACATAAGTGAAATTTTAAATAGAAGTTAGTAAAGATCCCATAGAGCAAGTTTCAAAGTTGGTGTCCTTAGTAATAATTGATTCTGCAGATATTCAGCTAGTTTCGAGTTCATTCAATAGCTTAAAAAGCTGTAAAAAGTTTGAAGGATTTCGAGTGGCCGTTGGCTCCTATCCAATGGTAGTTGCTTTTATTGTTTAACCAGGCCCTCACGTCGCTAAAATGGTGCGACACTCTTATGATCGCTGTAGCGGTTGCAGATGCATTGAAGATTAGGAAAGTGTGCGGGATTGTCAATGTGCGAGACTGAGTAGTAGATAGTTAGGGCGATAGCTAAATATTCACCGAAGTGGTTCGATTCCATGTATTTGTCATAAAAGTGCGTAGAGATTGTATGGAGTTTTACAGTGGACTCTGGTGAGGCACAAATATCTAGCTGAAAACTTTTTCCTAGTGTAGGTTCAGCACTTTCAGCTCAGTATTTCGTTATCAATTTGAAAAGCAGCTCGGCCTTTCAATCATTCCCTTCCCACTTTTTTTTACTAATCGACTTCGTTATCGGTTCAACTTGTTGTTTTAAATAGTACTAATAAATTAATAAATAGTATAGTCAAGTATTATTCTCAAATTTTTCTAAATTAGTTTTAACTGGGCGCGCTGGATGTGTCGCACACAAATATTCACCCTTACACCCTCTTACATTCTTGACGTTATGGCTGTAGTTGAAGTGTTGAAGCAACAAAAGATGCAACTACAGTGACAACACATGAAGTAGTTAGCTGACAGTAGATTAGTGACCTACAACTACGTGTTTGGGTGTGTGTGTTTGCACGTGTGATTGTTGTTGCAGTGGCAGGTAAGCATTAAGTGCTGCTTTTCTGGCTGTTAGTTGGTTGTTTCCGTTTCGTTTTCTTCTCCCTTCTTCCATTGGCTTAGAAATTGTAACAGCTCAACGCACTCGTTTGGCAGTTTTTCTCTCTCTTTTTGCTCGTTTCGTTTTTTCTTGTAGTTCAAACAATTTTTTTTTTTTTTTGTTTTTTGCTATTCATTTTTTATGTACTTCCCCTTTAAGGAAAACAAAATGTTGCTTTGCTGTTGTAGTGGTTGTGGTAAATTGGCCTGCAGCTAAAGAAAGTTATTACACACACAATGCAATTTAAAAAATAAAAAACTGTGTTCTGCTAAAGCGTTTGGATGGCACTAGATAAGCACAGCTTAAGCTACGGAAGCTACTGAGACTGCCGCTGAAAAGTGAAACAGTTTCATAGCCAATGGAACGAGGCACTTAAACAGTTGATTCTGAGTAACTTCAGCAAACAATTAATATTAAAGAATAAAGTTAACAAAACAAAATGGTTATCAAATGAATTGGCAACATCAGAAATAATAAAATACACTCCAACAACAATGCAATATAAGCGCCTGCTGCTGCTTCCAATGAAGAGGCAGACCATTTATGAGAAATTCTCGCTTTCAGACGCCGCCACATTTGACTCGCTTGGTCACTAAACTGTAAGTCGGTGTCGATTCATCTAATATATATTTTGATTACTTACTATCCACCCTAATCTACACACTTACACACACACTCATGCATGCGTATGTATGTCCAAATAAAATGTTCACATCAAAGCATTACATTTTTGGCAAATATCTTTCTTCCTCGGATGTGTTATGTGGTACACGGTATGTTGTTAAGCATTTTGGCATGCTTATTCTTCCACTAAATTCATGCTCTTAAACAACGCTGCAAATACCTTTGCTGCATAGCTTCATCAGGAATTAACGCTATTTGGGTTCAAGAAGAAATATTCCCCTTTTTTTTTTGTAAAATTCCGAATGTAACTTCTTGGAATGTTTCCAGGTTAACTAAATCTGTTGGTTTTTTGCTTTCTAGTAAATATTTTTTTAAGATAAATATGAAAATATTTGTTTATGAAATTTATAAAGGCAGTGCCGCAGGTTATGATCAAATAGTTGTGCAGTAAGCATGTAGTGCGTGCGTAAATATTTTTTCTTACAGGATGTCAGAAGAAATTGGTGGGGGATTTTGGTTGTTAAGCTTTGAGTGTTTAACAAAAGTTTGAAATACCACAACTTAAAGTTGAGATTCGAATTGCAATGAGCTTAAGGCCAAGAATAATCATTTTTTACATGAAAATTATAATTTTTTTACTTTTTTTAATTATTTGTTACAAGCTGCTATTAGAATAGGGATGGAAAATAAACAAAACCCAAGAGCACAGCCAGAGTGTCAAAAATTGACGCAACAAAAAAAACCAAAATCCATAAAGGCCAATGTTCCATACCGCCCGTTGCCGGTCATTACACATATTTATGGCAAAATGAACAGAAATAGGAGTTTAGCTGACAGAAAAACCAACGTTCTAATAGCATATGATTATTTTAAATATGGAACTAAAAGCTTATAATTTCTTTATATTTGTATTTAAAGTAAATCAGCACCAGTTTACCTTAAGTTACAAACATATCAATGAGACTCACGACAAACGTCAGCATTTGAAACTTTGAGCACATAAAATCTTCGTCGAAAGCCAAAAATGCGTCGACATTGAATGAGAGCAATTTAAAAATACTGCAAATAGACCCATAAATAGCTAGAAACTATAAAATTTTAAACAAAAAGCAATTTGTTGCATTTTTATGCAAAACTTGCAACAATAAGAACTCACACGCACACTAATTGGTATTGAAGTTTCAAAATGATTGATAATTTACATTTTTGCAGTAAATTGATCGATGGCACAGCACTCAAACGCCCTAAACTAATTACATCAGCGTGCCCGTAGCGTGTTAAGTTAAAGGTGGTGCCGCTCAATTCACGCCAACTTTGACATGACCTTTAAACAGCCACACACCAAATGTGCCAAACCAGTGGAACCATGCGGCAGCTAAATGCATGATGAAGTAGTCGAGTAATCGACCGCAACAATATATTACTAATATATATATTACTATGTTGCGGGCTTAGTTAAGAGACTTGCACTGGCGAGGCATGGCGTATACGTAACTTTTGCATTATAGGTCAGCAGTATGGATGGACATTTATGTTACCGTTGTTGTTTTTCAAATGCAATGGATTGCTTGACGATATCGATATCTATTTGATGTTTAGCCAGACAGTGTGATACATTTGATTTTCTAAGCAAATTTCAAAATTTTCAAAAAAAAATTTAATTTTGTTGTTTTATTCATAAGTGGCTAATGACTTGATGCTTTTTAATGACTTTTAGATGCAATCACCTTGAAAAAATCTTAGTGAAGTGCAGTTTACTAACAATTGAAAGTTCACTAAACATCATCGTTTAAATATCTTTATGAAGATGCTGAGAAGGTCCTTGTCCTAACCATTTGAGTTATCTTAGATTCACCTATAAATATTAATGTATTGGAAGAGTCTAGCCCACATCATCATAAGCCCAACGCGGGTCCCGAATGTCGAATAATTATGAAGGTCTTTGCCCGAACTTTGCCTGGAGCCAGCATCGTCTTACATACAGAGTGATGGACTTAGTCTATTTCGAAGCCAACGTTGCTGCCAAAATATTCAAATGAGAATCACTCATGGCACTTTGTACTATTAATTAGACAGTTGGGGAGAGAAGTCTTCCGCCGAAGAACAGCGACCACCATCTATAAGTCTCCCAACAAAGCTAAGCTGATGCATGGTTCGGAGTCGTGAACAATCCAACTTTCGTCTACCTCTCGTCAGAATTATTTAGCATCATGTTTCGCATGAACTGTGTAATTTTGATGGTCTTTGCTATATCAAAATTCAAAAAATGAGCAAATTATCATAATTAATCTAGTAGACGCTATCAATATCAAATTATGCCAAGTTGATTTTTCGGCTCCCTATCATATACATGTATGCACATCGATGTAGTAGACCATGTGGCCATCAACGCATCAGCACATATGAGTTATACGAGGTAGATATATTGTAATATATAATCTAATCTTATATTTGAGTAGCAAAAAAGCGCAGACCAGTCAAACACATTAAAGTTTATATATTTAGGTTTAAGTACCCCGTAGGAAATAGATGTAGTTTTTCCAGTATTAAAACTGGCTGCCACTCAATTTGTGCCACTTTTATTTCCACAGGTGGGCGTCTGTACTTTGTACATAGGGAAGGAAAATTGATAGGGGGATCATTATTAAGCCAAATCCATAATTTCTAGAATTTTTGTCTGTCTGTCTGTATGTTTGCGTGAGTATCACTCAAAAACTGCTGACTGCAATTCATTGCAGCTTCCACTGTTTTGTTGCTAGACGTCTAAGTTAAAATGTTAGATATCTCTATTTCGATTGCTCTACTGATTTCGGAGTTATCAGCCAATATGTGGGCCAGGGTGACCAAAAATATGTTAGTATAATATGGGTATCGCGTGTATCAGTTCCACATCACAGCTGGTTTTTGAAATTAAAATCGAACTCAATCTAAAATAATTTCTGAGAAGCGGCGAAGCGTGGCCGGGCTTTCCTTTGAGTGAGCATAACTCGCCTGTGTTTAGTAGCAAAGAAAAGTTTGAAAATATTTGTGCAGTGTGCTGCAGAGGTAACCAAATTTTTTGGTTTTTTTTTTTTAATTTTTATGATGACAACAATATTTTGTCTGCTTCTTTTTACCATAATATCCTACCCGTGCTGAAATTGATTGTATTCTCCGCTCAACACGTGAATATGTAATCTCAGTCAAAGTCAGCTCGTGTAAGAATTTGGTAAACAAACCATTTTATGGTTTGATAAAAAATCGTGGCTGGCGTTAATTGTGTAAGAATATTATGAAAATAGATTTGTTGAAATATATTTACTTATATACATACGGCGGCCGCCGTGGTGTGGCGGTAGAGTTGCTGGCCTGCCACACCGGAGGCTAAGGTTTGAAAATTTTTTTTCAAAACGGTATCGCCTCTCGTCAGTGGTTACGCTCCCTCTCCGAGTGTATTTCTGCCATGGAGGGCTTCTCAGCAAAAATTCATCTACTTCGTGGATGCCTTCGAAGTCGTAGGAAAAAATTCAAAACGGCACAAAACAAATTGGAAGGAAAGCTCGGCCTTAATCTCCTCGGAAGTATATATCGCGCCTATTATTTATTTATTTATTTTTGTACACATACGTATGTATTGAAGTACATAAAAGGAAGAAAAAGTAAATGGTTGAAGCAAAATACATACATTTTCAAACCCCTGATGAAGCTTATACATATGTACGAGTTTTCATATAGGACTTCTAACACTTTTTGCAGAATATATATACAAACTTACTTACCAAACAGTATGTACATGGAAACTAATAAATCTTTGCAAAATTTAAGAAATAAAAATTTCTAATAAAAACAAAAATAGAAATCAAAAAGCCAAATAGCCAATCGCCAGCAGACAAGCTGCCTTCAGCACAGACAGTAATTACAGTACAAATAAAGCTTAGCATTCATTTATATTATTAATTCAATATTTACATATCCATATATATATATATCACACACATACGTACACGCAGCTGTGGCTGAAATAATGACGACAGTACCAAGTTACTACGAGTTTAGTACAAAAGCAATGCATCACCTAGCGCCTTACACTCGTAGCAGACCAGACGATGAGCGAATAATTGGAAAAGACGTAAATCATGACGAATTGACCAAATTGAACCCACACACATACCGTGCATCAGTCAGTGGTTAGAAAAGTAAGAAAAATATTTCGACATATTAAGATTTTGCATGCAGTGAGATTTGATTTGGATTATACAGGCAACTTATAACTTTAAAGAAGCTGTTGTTGTAGTTTTGGATATTTGTATGTCATCCAATACAAATTCCGAATATCAGCTGAATCGCACCGCACAATACTTTTTCTTGATATCTCAACACCAGCGCCACCTAACGAGTGTTTTTTTTCTTGAAACCGAATAATTGATTAACCGATAACTAATGGATTAACCTACTCCTATTTATATTACACGATATTAGCGTGAAGGAGTGTTCATTCCATCTCTTTTGTTTCAGCTATTCTTTGGAAAACCGGTCTTAGATTTTACCTCATATTTTCTCTTCATTCGCTAATAATTTTTTGCTTTTGCCTTTTTCTTTTGTCTAAACTCAGCAGAAAGATTATTCAAAAAATGTCTCAACTATGACGTGTGTCAACTTGTTTGTTTACCTAATTTTTCATATTTTTGCTGGCATTTTTTATTTACATGACAGCAACACACAACCAGGCAATGATAAAACCAATTTCTCTTATCTCTTGTTATGATTATGCTGTTTGCATTAATTTATAATTTGCTTTTGTGTACAAACCAACTTAAAAAAAAGAAAAAAGAATAAACTAAAAAATACAAAAATGTGCCTCTTTTACACTGTGCAACGGAAAATGTTTCATCAGAGTGAACTACAGCGGATTTTTATGAAGAGTTGCAGCTGTGGTTTCCAATGAACAGAGCAACATTTCATTATACACCTTTACCCCTCTAAAGCTAAAGAATAATTTTTAGTGCAACAAGTGTAAGTTTTCGTGGATAACTACATTCTTCCACTGACTGATAGTTTCTGTTATTCAAGAAATATTACAGCTAAATGATGATTGCCACATTCCCAAATGCATGTTCTACCACGCGACAGATTATGAACTTCATAGCAGATTCCATGTAATGACCAGTGTAGCGTGTATGTCTTTCTTACATATGTACATATCTTTTCGACTGCTTTTATCAGATTTATATTTGCTGTTTGTGTACTTGAGTATAAATTAACATAAAATTGTATAACAAATAAGTTATTTTAACTTTTATTCTTACCAAATGGCAACATACTTTTGAGTCCAACACACCATTGTTTATCCCAAATTTTAAAATATATGCGTACACTTTGGCCTGTTACCAAAAAAAAATGTTTTTTATTTGAAAACTATATTGTCATTTTTTATTATTATAAAAGCAACTTTTAAATTTAAAATATTTAATATTGTTATTTCTGTGCTGAATAAGCGGGAAAAGCCGAACTCAAATTTTACCGAAAACGTTCCAGACCTTTGCATCAACTTTAAGAGGTTTGTCGTTACTAGTTACTATTTTTAGGACAGATTAAATTTTTGGTGTAAAACTACCAAAGCATTGAAGTAAATTAAAAATTAGCTGCATATAGTCTTACAGGAAGCTAAATTTCCCAGAAAAAATGTAAAAGAAAATGTCGATAGTAATTAAGCTTTAAACATTTTTATGGATTTCTGATTTCATGTTGTTGTGTGTCAAAAAGAATATGAAAAATAATTTCTAAAACTAACGTGCAAGAAGAAAATAAATACAGCTTCCTTAAGAAAAAAATAATATAAAAAATATTTTTAAAAAATACCTTTTTATCGTCCAGTCCAGCACATACGCTGTCTTGTTCATGTCTTATGGCTGTTTTCTCATCAAGCCTTTAATTATACCTTTCATGAAATGGTATTATAACTTTGCACCGATGTTTGTAAGTATGAGAAGAAGAAGAGATATACCCACCAATAAGTATAGCGAAATGAACAGGGCGATGAGCTGAGTTGATTTAGTCATGTCCGTCTGTCCGTCTGTCTATTTGTACGCAAACTACTCCCTCAGCTTTTGAGATATCTTGATGAAATTTGGTATGTCGGAATCAGCAAGATCGGAGCAATACAACGCATAGCTCCCATACAATCGGTAGTTTCGATAAATGGGTTTTGGGCTATGTTTTCTTAAATGATCAGTTTTGCAGAGTTTTTACTAAATGTGAGTAAGGATCGCACACTTAAAACCGTTATGCGTATTCATGAAAGGTAAAAACTCTTCGGTACAGTCGAAGACAGCCCTTTCCTTACTTGATTTCAGCGAACTTCGGCCCTTTAATTTGTAGTTAGACTTAGTTAAGCTAGTATGTTATTCAATGCAGTATAGCTTTTCTCTTAAATTACAAAAACAAATAGTTGCATATTTGAACTTTTTTCATTTTGTGTCTTCGTCGCATATACCCAAAGGCACACACAATCATTGAAATAACATAAAGAAATCACTCAACTAGTTTTCTACATATATTCTAACTAATTAGGCTGAAAGCTTGTGTAAGAACTATTCTTATTTGCTTTTCCAAATAAGGGTATCGTGCTCGGCTGTGGTACAAATTTTGCTTAGCTAATATCAAATCCCAATGTGGCTTCGTTTCGTAGAACGCACAAAGCTTCCAGTTTTAATTCTTCCCACCTTCAAGTAAAATTAAAAGAAAAAAGCCAATAACAGAAGCTGCAATGGTGGGTGTAAAAAGTTTAGAATAAAATGTATAAGAATCATTATCTTTAGTACCAAAGTCAAACATTTTCAAACTAATGTGGCTTAGTCAAGAGATTGTTCGACCTTGGGACTTGGAGAGGTTTATCATTTGCTATGAATTCTACCAAAAAACGTTGTTGTGTAAAAAGTACTTAGATCGCAAAAAAAGTCCTGAAATATTGATATAAGGAAACAAACCGATGGCCTCAATGGTGCTTTCGAAGAAATAAACAACAAAAATAAAAAAGAAGATATTAGCACGCTAGTGAGTAACCACTCAGATGGCCAAGTGATTGGAATGCGGCCCCAAAATTTCGCTGATAACAGAAGTTAAGCCTGTTTCGGAATAGATCTCTCCTAAAAGCTGTAGTGTTTTTTTTTTTAATCTTGCACATTTTTTCATTTACAATATAAAGATAATATATTAGTTTCGTGGACTAGCGAAATAAATTTAATAGTCTACAATTTTATTTATTTTCTTAAGTTATTCTTTAAATTTTTTACTTGTAAGAAAGTGTATAGATAAATTTAATCTTCTAAAAGCTTCTTAGAATTTTGCGAAAATTCGAGACGAGAGTTGGGAGTGGTAACAATATATTGATTTTGAAGTTAATTATTTCCATAGAACTCCCTATTCAACGTTTTGCAGTGATATAGTGAGTAGTGTAATGGCCAACCAGGTTGATGTAAGTAATATCGAAATCAAAAAACGGGTTGGCCCTCTTGGAAATAGTCTGGCCCTTAGTTCCTCTTGCTAGGCACAACTCAGATATTTCCAATGAATTATTTAGTACAGAAAGATCGATTTACACTCTTTCGAATGGCTTGGGTTGATGCTAAAAGTCGACCTTTGAGAAAAGGATTTCAAGCGCCGGGAATTATAACGTCAAAAAAACAAGAAAATAAATTATTCAGAACGGGGTCGACTCACGGCAGTGGTAAGGAAACCTCCGACTGTATTTATGTCATGAAAAGGCTGGTCAGAAAAAACCCCATCTGCCCTGGTAGGTGCCGTTTTGAGTCGAAAAAAAAAAAACATAGATCTCGCCGATTTGTAGGGAAGAGAAGGTATATCGCGAATAATAATTTTTATTATTCCTACTTGAGATGTTTCTGTTGTTTCACTTTGGCCATATAATTGATTTCCATGCTGTTACAGATCACCGTTAGGCTAAAAAGTAAGTATAGAAACCGATGAATATTTCATAGCTTCTCCACTGATTAATATATTGATTGCGTATACGCCTAGGCAATCGCACTCTCACTTTATGTTGTGTTGTTTTGTTGTTTGGATGGGACCAAAGAGTTTAACAATTAACTGAAACAACTGATATTTTATGAAAACTGTTTGTTGGCGATCATAGTAAAGTTTCACAGGTAATTTGCTGTCATCATTACGCTGCTCCACTCTTAGAATTTCACTGGCTTTCCAGAAGTATACAGTCAAAAGTGCCAATGGATGAATATGGTTATGGCCCACAAAACAGATTTTGAGCTCTATTACTTTTTCAAGTATTCTGTTCTTCCTACTTACTGAAATTCAAATTCCTTCTCGCTAACTGTTCATGAAAATTTTCAAACTCATTCCTGCCCTTTTACCGCTTAAAAGATTTTGTAAACAATGAAGTTCCCTGCTTTCATTGCTGCTGCAAAGAAGATATTCCAGATATGCTTAATATATTTTCCATGCTCGCAAAACAACCAAAAATTTTAAGCTGATCAATAAAAGTGAAAGCAAAACATCGTAAATAACTTTGCCAACCTTAGATCATCAGCACAGCTCATTTCAGTTCATTTCAGTTCAGTTCAGCTCACCACATCACCGCGCCAACGCGTTGCACTGCATTACACTTCTTCGGTGTGCTTTTATTGTCCTCGACGTAGTCGGGAGTTCCTTTAGCACAGATACTGACACAAAAATGTTTTTTTTTTGTTGCTTTTTCTTGGTTTCTCAAATACTTCACTCCGGTGCTATGCAACCACAAATTCTTTTGGGGTTTCTTATTTTTTTGTTTTTCCCTTTTTGTTTTTGTTCTACTTCTTTGTATTTGCGTTGCTGTTGATTGCCTTCATTCTACTCTTTAAAGGCGTCATAACTCACTGTTTCACCCATTTTTTGCTTTCACTACACCCACTTTGTTAATTTGTTCGGCAAATTTTCTTATAACAAATACTTTTGAAAAGCTTTGCAAAGAAAAAGTCAACCAATTTCTCGACGTTGTTGCTGCTATTTCGGCTGCTAGACAATGCTTTCTTGGTTTTTTTAATTCTTTCGCTTATTCTTCTATTTTATTTATATACAAAATAGTATTTTCATATGCAGAGCAAACAATTTCTATAATATATGCATATTTCTATATTTATAAATACTCTACTTATTTTTGTTATGGTTCGTTTCCTTTTTTTGTTGTGCTGTCACTACTGCTGCTTCGTTTTTGTGTTTTTAATAATTCACAAACAATTTACTCTATTTTTTTGCTTTCCAGTAAGTTTATTATTTATCTTGCTTAGGTTTGTTTATATTTTTTTACAATTTGTTATTTGATTTATTATTATTTAATTTATATTTATTGAAATATAATTTCTTTGCTATTTCTTCTTCTTCATTTAACGCGTTACCGTCGGCAGTTCCACTGAAACTGAGCCAATTCACAATTTGTGATTTGCTTTTATTCATTGTGGCTAACGCTACTACCAAAATTGTCTCGCTTTACCATTGGCGCTTGTACAAATGATTTGAATGTTTGAGAGTACGTTTGGCTATCTTTGCTCTCAGATGGCGCTCAAACAGAGAATGTTACCAGTTTGTATTTGTTGTGTTAAAAAGCACAAGTGATGGGCAAGGTTTGGTGACATTTGCTACCAGAGCGCAAGAGTTAAAGCGCTCTCTACTTAAGAGATAGTCATTACGTAGTTGGGTATTGCCAGATGGCCACTTAAATTGGTATTTGAGAAATTTTGTAATAATTTCTTATCAAAGACAAATGGCGCAGATATCAAGATACGAGGTGTGTTCAAAAAGTATCGCGAATTTTGTGTTTTTTTTTAAATTATTTATTTATTCATGAATATCTATTTTGTCCCCTTTAAAGTAATCCCCATGATATACTATACACTTGTGCCAACGGTTTTTCCAATCTTCGAAGCACTTCAAAAAATCATTTTTTTGTATCTTGTTCAGCTGCTCCTTCGATGCCGTCTTTATCTCGTCAAGAGAAGCGTAACGTCGTCCTTTCATGGGCCTCTTCAGTTTAGGGGAACAAGAAAAAGTCACAGGGGGCCAGATCTGGGGAATATGGTGGCTGCGGCATCATTAGTGTGTTGTTTTTGGCCAAAAAGTCGCGCACAAGCAACGATGCGTGAGCAGGGGCGTTATCGTGGTGCAAAAGCCAATTTTTGTTCTTCCACAAATCCGGGCGTTTCTGGCGGATTGCTTCGCGCAAATTGCGCATAACTTGCAGGTAATATTCCTTATTGACCGTTCTTCCATGTGGCAAGAACTCATGATGCACCACGCCCCTGCAATCGAAGAAAACTGTCAGCAAAACTTTCACATTCGACCGAACTTGACGCGCTTTTTTCGGTCTTGGTTCGTGCGGCAGCTTCCATTGAGATGATTGAGCTTTGGTTTCCACGTCATAACCACAAACCCACGATTCGTCACCAGTTATGACCCTCTGGAGCAAATTTGGGTCGTCGCGGACAGAGTTTAACATCTCATTAGCAATGTTCATGCGATGCTGTTTTTGGTCACAATTGAGCAATTTTGGTACGAATTTCGCGTAAAAATCGAAGACGATCCAAAACACGTGCAAGCAGAGCAGCTGTCAACAATTAACTGAACATTCAAAATGGCCGAGCTTGTCGGCCTAAGTGAGAGACATGAGTACCAACATAACGCCACAAAAAATTCGAAATTCGAATATACGTAACCAGCGAAAATTCAAAATTCGCGATACTTTTTGAACACACCTCGTACATCAACAAAATTTTGGAAAAGTTAGACGCGGTGTCATCGGATGTCTTCCGACATTTGCATATTTCAGATTTTGATATAAACTCTATAGCTCATATAAACGAGTTTTCCAACATAACATAAAATCTGATTAATATATTAAAATGAATAAAAATAAAATAAGATAATAACAATTAAAATAAAATAAAATAAAATAAAACAAAACAAAATAAAATAAAATAAAATAAAATAAAATAAAATAAATTTAAATAAAATAAAGTAAATAAAAATAAAATAAAATAAAATAAAACAAATAAAAATAAAATAAAATGAAATGAAATAAAGTAAATTAAAAAAAGAATAAAAAAGAGTCTTTTAAAAATGTCCACTTTCTGCCAAAACATATCTGGTAGTAATAGCAATCAATGTTACGTTATCTTGTCAATGTCAACTAAGTTGCAGCAAAAACTTAATTAAAAACGATTTATATGTTTACGCTCCATCAAATCGTTAAAACATTTCAATGATTGAGCACTTAAAATAAAATAAAAATAGAAAACAAAAACAAACTTCGAACTGACATCGACTTAATAACGCCATCATTGTAACAGTCAGCTTCGTCATTAAAACAAAAGAGCGTTTAAATTTGTTTTCGAAGTCACCAGCATTTCCATTTCCGCTACCTGTTTAAGGTATATAGCTACGACTATATCCTAAGAAGAAGTATAATACATTTACTAATTTGCAATTTTTAAGCTCACCGAAAAACCTGAATCACTACAAAATCTAAAGTGCTACACTGACCTCCTTAAAAATTAATATTTAATTGGATTATACAAAATACATAATTCGATGAACAATACTTTGCTCTAAGAGTAGGACTATTTAAAAGCTAATACTCTTTACTAGTGAGCTTCGAATTTAGTTACTCGCATTGTTGCTCTTAAATTTGCTCACAAAGCAAAATTTCTTAATCCAAATGTTATTTTTTTTTTCTATAAAACGTCATCACTTCAAACAGGCCTCCGCGTTTTCGCCACAATCAAAAACTATACAAAGCAAAAATGATGACGTCATAAACGCTCTTGACACCAATGTTGCGAGCATTGCTCGTTACTTGAATGAACGATTGATGGCTATTGTTCGTGCGTACATTCGGGGCTGGCTCTGTGCATGAAGGTATGTATGTATGTATGAACAAAATATTATCAAAGATTAACTACTCAGTGTGGAGTTATGCATTTTTGCACGTGTAATTTTTATGAATTACCTTTAAAACGAAAGAGCTAAACTGCGGCTCTTTGGAGAGCATGGAATGCATGTAGAAACATGTGTACGAACAAGTTGTGAGTGCATGTGCGTAAGTTTTGAATGAATTTTTGTAGACGGGCAAGTGTTGAGGCTGGCATGTTGTTGCTGTGGCATTAATTGAAAGTAAAAAATGATGCATGATGGAGTAGTGAATGAGTGCCTCATTGACAGAAGTTTCAAGGGCAACATTTTCGTATTTTGATTACCTTGGCGGTACAGAATGGAAATTATTCAAAGTTTGAAGTATTTATTGTTTCCGAAGACAGCTTCAAGATTGAATACAAAGTCTAATTAATTTATTATTTCTATCCAATCTTACGAAGACGTTAAACAATAAAATTCTATGCAGGATGTCTGTGAAATCTTATCAACATTGGAAAATGCGAAAATTGTATTAAGCGCAAGCATTGTAGGCGTCGCTTTTTGAGCCTGAATGAACATAATTACAATAAACCTGGCAATCGAAATTTGTATTGCTAAATTTCAATTACCCTTTGTGAGTGGGTCGTTATGATCGACTAAGTGATTGATGGAGAACTTAGTTTAGTTTGAATCAAATTAAATTTGAAATTTTGGTAACGTCGAAAATAAATTGAAACGCTCTTTTGTTTTAATGACGAAGCATTCTGTGACAATGATGGCGTTATTGAGTTCATGTCAGTTAGAAATTTGTGTTTTTTTTCTATTTTTATTTTATTTTTAATGCTCACTCATTCAAATATTTTAACGCTTTGATGGAGCTGAAAAAGTATGGTGTTTGTTTTTCATTTGGTTAAATTGTCACAGAGAAAAGGTCTTTGGCTTCATAAAATAAAAAAAATAAAAAACACGTGAGGAAATCGTACAACAAATAAATTTTTTTTTTTGTAAAATGGGAGTGACACCAACATACAAAACTGACGAAACCCGTTAAACACCACGTCCACTTTGTTAGAAAAATTGTGCAAGGAAACATTTTATTTTATTTAACTTTTTTTATTTTATTTTATCTTATTTGATTTGATTTTATTTTATTTCATATTATTTTATAATTTTATATAAGTTAATATTTTGGTCTTTTTATTGTTCGCTAGGCTGACTATGAGTATTTCGGACGCCCTCCAGTCAAATTTGCATAGAAAGCAATATTCAACAGTTGGTTTAATATCCGCCCAACGGAAATGACAGGCCTAGGAGAGCCTGCTCTGCGTGTCTGAATGATTCTTGTTTTATGCTACCACAGGCTATTTAATCCGCATTCGTTGTAGAAGAATATTTAAGCAAACCCCGCTTGATTCTCCTAACCCAGTACTACTGAAACCAATATACTCGCGTCTTTATTGCCTGGTTGATGTACCGGTTGTTCAGTTTTTCCACTAGCTGGGTGTTATCTTTTATTTCTGTAGAACTACATGCTCTTCAGAGTTCACTTCAGTTTCCTTAGCTATAATGCCCAAGTGTGTGCTGTTCTTCTATCATTAATGTTGGTAAGTTTGCATAGCAGCCCAACCGGGATTGTCCTTTTCCAACCAATCTCATGCATATTCACGAACCTTTACATATATTATGACAATGTTGTTTGCTGTTTCTGCCTTTTCGTTGTCAATATCGGCTTTTCGCCGTATTTTATAGCATTTATTTGCATTAAAAAACCAACAACAGAACCCCACCAAATAGCACACAACTTGCCGAATTTTATCAGCGAGCATTGCGTGTTGAATGGATTTTTTTTATCGTTTTTGCTACTTGGCTCAAATGTTGATTTGTGTTTGTAATGACCTCTTATCTGGACAGGCACACATGCAAACACATACAAGGAAATTGAAGCGAAAACTGGAGTATTTGTGAACTACGAACCTTCCGTTGATGTGGCTTTCTCAGTCACATTGTATTGCTATCGCTTTTATTTATGTACTTTTCATGCCAAAGGGTACATTTCTAAGTAATATTTAGCGTTATTGTTAGGTGCTTTTTGGGTTTTGAGCGTTAGGGATTTTTTAAAAATACTTAATAACAATAATAAAATTTGGCGCGACATACCTCCTAGGAGATAAAGGCTGAAATTCTCTTTCAATTTGTGGCTTGCTAAATATTTTATGACGAGAGGCTTCTGCCAACATAAGCTAATTTTTGTTAAAATTTCAACATGGTATACCAGCACGATATCGTCATACTTCAGCGTTATACAGATTACTTTTCCGATGAGAAAATTTGCTTGAAATCGGATGATAACCACGACCCTATTTTTGGTAGATATCCAAAATTTCGAAAATCATATGAAATGAGATAATTCATTGAATATTGTAAAGTGAATAAGCCGCAAATGTATTACTTCTGATAAGTAAGATACATATTATATATTATTATTATTGCTTTTTTATACCAACAATTTTTGTTGATTTATTATTATTATCAGGCACTTATATAAAGGAGTCAATAGAAGATCCCAAAATAACTCCAAACAGGATTTGAAACCAGCAAGAGATTGATTGAAAAGAGTCAAAGAGACTCCAGAAAAGCTAGAAGAAAGCATCAAAAAAAGGCTCCTGTGTGAGTCCAACAAGACTCCGAACTTCGCTTAAAAAGCGTCGTAAAATATTCTAAATTCATCGGATTCGGAGACATTTTAGATTCTTTTTTATGACGTCTTTAAGTGTACCGTAGGATTTCTTGGCCGTTTTGTATTTTGTATTTTTCCTATTTGTTAATAAAGTTTGGGTATAAAATGAAGAGTGTTTATGAGTGCTGCAATAGGCGAGGTGCTTAAGGTTCATATCTTAACTGGTTTTGGAGATATAATGATTAAAATCGGACTGAGAATATTATAAGTTCTGAGATATAAGGGCTTGGGATAACTTTAAACGAGAAATCTTAATAGCAAATATGTTTAGTTATTTTATGCCGTCTGCGAATTGAATATAACTGTGGACTTTACCGCCAAATAACATTCTACGCCTCCTTTACATTGCAACAAATAATGTCCATGAATACTCACATACAAATAAATTTTCAGCTTCCTGCAGTATCATTTAAAAAGTCAGTTAGTTGTGAGTGTGAGTTCACAAAAACAACTCCAAACTAATAAACATGTAAATATTTTGTTGCCTGAAAGGCGTAAATAAAAAAAAAAAAGAAAGCTGAACAAACTGCCGGAAAAACGTTGAGCAAACTTTGCCCAGCACACAGCAAGCGCCGTAGCAGAAAACATGAAAAAGAATGCAACACTACTTTGTTGGGTGCTCCAAACCTAGAGCGACGAGGCATCCTTAATTGGCTGACTGATTGTAGGAAGTGCAGTGGCAACAAGAACTCGAACTCACGCATTTGGTTGTAGCATGTGCGAGTGTATCGTGCAATGCCATTTTTGAAATTATTAGGGTTATGAGCCGTTTCCGTTGTGCGCTGCCATGTCCTCTGAATGGTTGTGAGTAGTGAACAAATGAAATTTCGAAATCAAATAAAAATTAAATAGGAAAAGTTAAAATTAAAAAACTTTTAATACGCTTCACACATGAAATCGAGTGTGCTGAAATAGAAGACGACTCTTCAGTTTGCTTCGCATGCGCCGCTCAAATTCTTTCTAGCGAAAGTCAATTCTTACTTGCTGTGAGTGCTGCTTCTAGGTATTGTAAGTCAATTATAAATTTTCTGCAGAATTTCTTCAATTGAAGCATGTAGAAATTAAGCTCAGCAAAGTTGGGTTTCCACTTAACTCTAAAAGGTAATGGCATTTTGGTTCTTTGGAAAATCCACTTACATTAAAGATATAACCTATATCCTTTCCTGTACTTGATATGAATATCAGCAATTTAACAGGCAATTCGTTCGATCATTGATAATTGCAATTACGAATTGTTCAAAGCGGCATATTTGAGCACTTGAGCATACTCGAGATAAGTCAAACAAACATCAACTTTAGTAGTAATAATGAGTGAGCACATACTTAATTATGACTATATTTGGACTGACCTTTCCATTCACTTACAGGCGTATTTTCTCTTTCAACTCACTATTCTTAAATAGTTTAGGTTGAAAAAAGTAAAGATATTGTTTGAGAAATGATCTGATCTCAAAATTTTAGCATTTATTTAATTTAATATTTATTAGCATTTACTTATTTTATTTATTTAATTAAAAACTATTTGTTTTAATGTCGTTACCAACAAGGCAAAATCATATCCATCGTTTTCATCAAAGTGAGATTTATTGTGAAATTTTTAAAATGGATCATTTGAAAGCAATTTTTCTGAAAAAACCTTTTTGTAAAACATATGTGTGTTAATGCTTATTAAGTAAGATGGTAGCGAAAAAGGCCAGGTAACAGTTCCGATAAGAACTCGAAAAAATCAAGAAAATGTCAAGTAACCCTGCAATGATATGACAACAATAACGAAACTAACCCGAAAAAGTTCCAAAGCGTCCCGAAATTATTTGCACCCTGCCTAATTTTGGTACAGTTAGCTTTTTCCTAAATTCTATATCACCTAATTCTACTACAGTATTCTGCCACATTTTGTTATTTCCGTTGCATCAAAAACAAGTGTCGGCCTACTCAAAAAAATTCACTCACAATCAGAGCTTTCCATCGCCGCTTAAGCAAATCAAGATAATTTTCATTCACATATTTAGTGTTTAGTAACATATAATTTGATTTGCCTAAAGCACGGGTTTGCAAGAAAGAAATCCCGTCACATTCGGCACCTAGAAAAGCACATAAGTGGCATCCCTATTAGGCAATCGCCACCCCCCACCCCCTTCCCCCCTTCACATTGTAATTGCAACTTATAACCTTTTAATATAAACGAATTAGGCAACTGAAACGACAAGCGGAGCATACCAGATTGTGCTAATTTATCAAAGCTTGATAATACTGTGAAACCTATTTGAGTTGGTTGAAACTAAATACAAAAACAATTCAAAGCTTTGTGTAAGCAAAATATTTTTATAAATTTATTTTTACGTTTACAATACAAAATAGTTATGTCAACGAGCATTTGTATTTGCACAAATTTACATAATCACATATGTACATACATAGAAAAAGTGTACAAATATTTGATGTGAATGCGAAGGACAGCACTCATTTCGCTATGGTTGTGTGTTCGATTCCAATTGTTTCGTTGTCAAAGTGCTGTGTGCCACGGCGTATACGCAACATTCCAGTGCTGGCGGAGGGAAAATAAACGAAACTATTTTTGTATGAATGTGTGTGTATGGTGATTGTTGTAATGTACAAATAGCATATTATTTCTATGCTAGATTAAATTTGAATATTTCATTTGTTTCGTCCCTTTTCATTTGACTATACTGAATACTCATAATCAATGAAATTCAAAATACAAAACAAACTAACACAAAATATAAACAAGTGATGCTACGGAAGTGAGTCTAACGAAGAATAAAAGTGAATTTGGTGTTCTGGTTATGCATAATTCTATTGCAGAAAAATACTATTGGGACTCTGCTCCAACAGTTTCAATAATTAAAAGGTGAGGTCCTTTGAGATCGAACTAGCTGAACCGAACCCTCAGGCCGCCAAAAAATGTAGTAAAGCTACAAATCACCGCAAAAATTTACGGAAAGATCTTCGACGTTTGGAGAGTTTGCTGAGGCTCAGTAAGAATCCCAACGACCTTTGGGTTACATAGGTTAATTACACCATACTATAAACTAAAGGTCAATCAAGACCTTGTTGTTGTTATTGTTTATAGCGACAAAATCACTCCCCGAAGGTTTGGGGTCCTTTGTCGGGCATGAACCCAGTACATTCCGGTACTCCCTTGTGGTACTTCCTGATTTGATGACCAGTGCAGCCTTTTAGGTCATGTCATGAGAGGTGAGAGGCATCATATCCGTAGATCAACCATGTAGTTGCACGTCATTACCTTTGTGCATATTAGTCGCCTCTTACGACCGGTATGCCTAACTTGGGCATATTCTAACCCACTAACCCGCAATGTCTATGAACAAGGGATAATGTGAATTATTGGCTTGACAAGAGTAAAACGATTACTTGCGAATATTATTCAGAGCTTTTCTACAAAATTTTAAATTGATTTGAAGCAAAAGTGATGACAATGCTATTAGGTTTAGAACAGCTGCCTTATCCGGAATATTTGCTATATTTAGCCCTGTCCCATTATTCTCCGTTTCCAAAATGTACTTTCAAGATCTTTGTAAAACTCTAATGATAGAAAGAAGGAGAAATAATGGAAAAACGATGGAGAAGTGCATCGAGTTAAAATAAAGTTATGTTTAATTATACATTTTTTTGGAAGAGGAATTTTTAAATTCAAAAAGCCAACGAATTTTCAAACTGTCTTCGAATTTTTTGTTCATGATCCAATTTTATTTCGTTTCATTCAATAGATGAATTTATGTTACGGATGGAGTTTGGATTATATGCAAAATAAAACGCCCAAATATAAGCAATTTAATATTTATAAGAAAATTCAGTGGCGAGTTTACGAGTGGGATGTTTTCGGGCCTTAGCCCCTTTTGGCGCGATAGCATTTTTCTCATGTATTTCGATGAAGATATGAAATATTACATCGGCCTCATAAGTTGCAGGCGAAAAATTCTAAAATTGGTAAAACCAAAACAACACAAAAATAAAATTAAAATTGTTGGTTGATATTAGCGAAAAATTACAACGCTTTTCAACAGCGATGTTAGGGGATGACATATTTCGAAGTCACCCTGGTAAGATTTTAAAACGGCCACTGAGCAAACTTACAAAAGGAACAAATTTTCAGTCATATGATTTTGCATATTAATCCGTTCTCACCTATGGATATTACAAAACTTTACAATTCAGTTTTAATGGCATTTTATTTTTGTTTCTAAGAATCTCTATTTATTTTTCTTCTATATTGAATTTTGCATTTCGACAACTTTCCAAAGTAAAGTCGTTAAATAAACCATATCAATGTGTAATTGCTCGGGAACGGTTCGATTGGCAAAAGGTCTCTGCATTTATTTTGATAAATACCTAAGTATATCAGCCGTGACATGAGGCCCTAAACACCTAAGTTTAGACTGATTGTGTTTTCAGCCTCGCAATTGTATGAAGTATATCCCCTTCCAGTGCAGACCTGAACTCAGGCAGATATAACTGAACCCACAGTATACCGGATAAACAAGAGGTAAGATATGGTGGCGGCCGCCGTGGTGTGAAGGTAGTGTTGCCGGCCTACCACACCGAAGGTCCATGGTTCGAGCCCTGGTACAGGTAACATCAAAAGGGATTTGAAAAAAGTTTTTCAAAACGGGGTCGCCCCTCGGCAGTGGTTTGGCAAACTCTCCGAGTGTATTTCTGCCATGACAGGCTTCTCAGCAAAAATTCGTCTCCTTCGTAGATGCCGTTCGGAGTCGGCAAAAAACTGTAGGTCCCACCAATTTGTAGGGAAAATTCAAATCGGCACACCACAAATTGGAAGAGAAGCTTGGCGCAAAAATCTCTTAGGAGGTTTATGATGATATACCTGTTGTATATCGCGCCATAGAGATACAGAAGATATTGTATGAAATATATCACTTACCTATCACTTACTTATTGTTTGACTGAGCAAAACAAATACAGTTGCAAGCACAATGCGGCACACGTTCTATCAATCATTTATATATTTATTTAACGTTTTAGACGTACATACATGCATATGTTGATGCATGTCAGTACCTTTCCCTTATTATTTTATTGTAAGGTATTTCAACCAAATTGGGAAAGACTAAAATGAATAATTCATGGTTATACAATTTTTTATACATTATTTGATTTCAGCTTGCGCTTGGATTGACAGTTGAACCAAATTGCTATATATGTATACATTTCTACAGTTCTATTACGCATGTGAAATACAAACCCTAGAATGATTTTAAGGGCTTTCACCAACACCGTCATTCTTTGTTCTCCTTGGCTTTTCTTCGTCTATTCCTGGCATACAAAAATATGATTTTCTGGCTGATTGATAAACAATAAAACCTTTCATTCTACATATATACAAACACACACATATGGACGTATGCAGTAAGTGGTTGATCGAAGCAAAGTTAATCACTTCCCTTTTAACATACTTGGCGCATAAATAGGGTATTACAAAGAACTTTCACAAGAACCAGATACTAAAAATTAAGAGGAGGGTCCAATTGTTTCCTGTAACTTGAGCAAACATAAAAGAGCAAATATGAGCAAAAAACATGAAGTCGAAATTTTAAAATGTGGTAAAGGTCATAACTGCCAAAGTTAAATGTTTACCCTAATTAGATGAAAGCCCCAAAAATAACGGAAGCAGAAAATATTATAAGCGCTCATAATTTTGGTTGCTATTTTCTAACTTGTGGTTGCACGAAAGAAATTTAAATGCAAAATAATTTTTTTATTTAGATATTATATGAAATCTAACCGCGAAAAAAATTAATTTTCACTCAAATTGCATTCGTGAAACTGGTTGTAGAAAAGTTACAAATTTTGTAAAAAAAAAAGGCATTGTTTTATTTTATTCATAAGTCGCTTAGTGCCTACGAAAACAAAAATCGGTTCCTTTGATTTGGTTTATATTTGATAACAAAACAGAAATTAAAATTTGAGCTAGTTATAACAAATCTTGGTCCTGTGAAAACAACGTTTCTAATATATAGCTAAATCTTTTCCAAACTCGACTACGGCTGTTATCGCTTTCTGGTGCACTCTAGCCAAAAATATATACCATCTAAATTAAGTGTCAATAAAACGAATTGTCAAATTAACTGCTTTTTTATGATGTTGAGCATATTTTATGGTCTTTTATTCATCAATTTTTTCCCACTAAAATAGTTCAAGTCGTAGCAAAATACAAACATATTTGTGCTATATAGAGTGATATGTCCTATATATTCATGTCCTTACAAGTATATAACAAAATTTATGGAAAACTAATGTATATAAAAGTGCCAATATACGCTCCAGGTCTTTTACTTGAATGTTGATGCTGACTTGTGGACTCACGCCCAGGCTACGTTGCAACCAATGAAGCCCCGTATGTGTAGATATGTATTTCGTTTCCTAAATTCTATGCTGCTACGAGTATATGTGTTTATGTATGTTTGTGTCATAGTGTACCAAAGTACGTCGAGCTGTTTGCGCGTTTGTTGTAAATACTTTCTTGTTTATTTATTTACTTAGCCAAAAAGTAATAAAGTTTAATCTTGAACACTCATAAGTGAGATTTACGACTTAGATGCTTGTGTTTACATAAATACGGACGTATATTGCACATAAATATATATTTGCAGTGGAGTGATTCTACAAGCATTGGTACAAAGCTCACTTTGATCAAAAAACCTGAAAACGGGTCCAGAAGAACCGAGTTTTGTTTGCTATGAACTTGAAACCCGGTTTCTGTTTATTTGAAGTTGTATGGAAGTAATATAGTCCTATGCCGAAATTAAACACAAATCATCACATTATTGGGATTCCAGGTTTCATAACTCCATCATAAACACTTCTAAAGATATTCAGTGCAGGCTTGCATTCGAGGCGCCACCCGCTTTTCCGAAACGCCTTCATTTTTCTGACTAGGGCACTGATTTCGTACATATATCCTAGTGCCAATTTGGGCCTCGCTACTATGAACGTTTTTTGGGATTCTTAGGATGAGAAATTTAGTTTGTATGGAAGAAGTCGCTTGTGGCACGCCCACTTTTCCCATAGCCTACATTTTCCTTGTAGCGTTAGAGATTAACCTCATATAACTCCTTCTCGAGTTCTACTGTTCTAACATTAAAACTTCCATAGTTACTTCTCTCTTTATGGCGCGATATACAACAGATATATCATCATAAACCTCCTAAGAGATTTTTGCGCCAAGCTTCTCTTCCAATTTGTGGTGTGCCGATTTGAATTTTCCCTACAAATTGGTGGGACCTACAGTTTTTTGCCGACTCCGAACGGCATCTACAAAGGAGACGAATTTTTGCTGAGAAGCCTGTCATGGCAGAAATACACTCGGAGAGTTTGCCAAACCACTGCATAGTTACTTACATTGTATGCAAAGTGCCACTACCACTTTTCCGCTATCGTTAATTTTTCGGCTCATCTCAATTAGTTTCTCACTGAATTTCAATATTCTAGCCTGAATACTCCCAAAGACATGCAGTTTCAAAATATTTATCGGCTTAGCGATGTCACTATTTTTCAATATATTGAAATAAAGAGTACCCTACCTTTTAAGTTCTCTTGAGCCCCAACGGGTTAATGGTTTAGAATATGCCCGAGGTAGGCATACCTCTCGTAAGAGGCGACTAATATGCACAAAGGTAATGACGTACAACTTGATGGTTGATCTACGGATATGATGCTCATTTCTCATTACCCATTTGTTCCTTCCATACGGAATGAGGGATGATATGACCTGGAAGGTTGAACTGGTCATACCAAATTGCTTCCACAACAGTCGGGAAGTACCGGAAGGGAGTGCCGGGTTCATATCCGTCAAAGGACTGTCACTTTGAACAAGGACTGTCCCCAAAACCTTCGGGGAGTGTCTTTGTCGTTACAAATACAACAATCTCTTTAGTTTCAGAGTCCATTGCGCACTATGTATTGAACTTTCACTTTATTGTGCTTTAAAGAATATTCGATTTATGACAAGTGCGCATAGCTACCATCTGATTTCGTAATTGTAAAGGTCTCTCCAACCATTCAAATTTCAAAAGCAGCTTGACAAATATGGTTGACTCAACTTACACCGAAAGGTGCAGATTGGAGACGCGGCGTCTCCACTGCATTGCCTTGTAACTTAAGACATTGGGTGAAAACTGCTTTATTGGTAAAACGTAACTATCATAGATGCGGATTGAAAAAACGGCCATTCCAACCGCTTACCTTCCGATGACCTTAGGAGACATGTAGTTCGTTGATTACACACGTATGTAGTTACAATTATAAGCGTATTTTTGTTGTTGGACAAGACCGAGCTCCTTTAAATAACTCTCCAGACTAGTAGAATAAAAAATCTAGCAAAAGATCCCCAGTTCAGAACCGAAAAGGGAGTACAGTAACGCTGACCAATAGACGTAGAGACTAGTGCTCAAATCACCTCCTGACGGAATACTTAACGGTAGTACCGGTGGGATCGGTACAAGGCTGTAGGAGTTTTAGTGCTGGTTCAAGTGCCACACTGACTGTAAGGCTTTCGATGCTTTCCCCTTTGAAAAAAAAGAAGAAAAAAAAAAACCATCTGATTTTACCCATTTAAAAAACCAAAGAGATATATTTGCCTAAGCCCCCCTCCGATCCGTACAAAATTTTAATATATGTCAAATTTGTTAAAATTGTCGTGCTCACGGACATAGCTTAGTAAATTTTTTGTTCCCCCTAAACACTTGGACATATATCTCTCTCGATTAATTTATGCCGTTATGAGCTCCAGCTTTGCAAATAAAATTAAATTACTCTTTGAGATTTTTTCAGTGAAGTAGTATTACCAGAGGTCGGATTATATGCAAATTAGTGAGCCTAAAAATATTTTCCTTTTGTATGTTTGCTCAGTGGAGATTTTAAAGTCATAGCAGGGTGTCAATTTAGGTGGCAAACAATTTAAGAACTATTTATTTTTATGGAAACCGTTTGCTCGGATTTATAACCTTAATTGTAATCTCAGAAAAATATTGAGTGATTATTATCAGTTTCAGAATTCAACTTAAACTCAAAGCGAATTACAAAAATATGCTTATATACGAATTAGATAGTTTTTTTTGAACAGGACATTTATTTTATTTATTTAGTAAAATTTTAACTAAATAATGCTTAATAGCTTCAAATATGCGAATATATACAATCCGATTCCACAAATGATACCATTATATTTTATATAATATCTATTGAAAACATGAATCTCGTAAAAGCGGTTTACTAAAGTGCGGAGAGGACAAGCGAATGGTGATAATTTATAAAGTACTGCCGTCATTGGGTCTACGTGTGAATATTTCCCGAATCATTTTATATTTATTGTTTAATAATATTTGTTTGGGTTTTACAAATTTCAGTAGTTGTTGGCGTACAACTCATGAGGTAGATGTACTATTTTATAAATGTTCTATCTTTATTTAAATACATCAGGGAAGTTCTTTCACCTCATAGGGGTGATAACACCCTACTCGTAAACTCACCACTGACTTTACTTATAATATTATACTGCTTATATTTAGGCGTTTTAATTTGGATATAATCCGAAACCTAAGAAAATAGCAACAACCTTTTCTCGGCGATAACATTGTCTCCTCTTTTTCAACTGCCGAATGACGGAACAAAGACAAAATGTAAACATAGCTATCAGCTTACCTCACCTGCTTCTTCCACCAGGCTGCATACTACGCCCAAGTAAAATATCAAAAAGTCTGTTACTTTAACTTTTGATTCGATTTGCCTTCTTACCTGCTAGTTTTGAATTTGTTCTTGTAGACAATTTGATTTCGTTTTACGGTATATTGACAAATTTGAACAGCTGCCTCTTGAAAATGCAATTACGTTCTTCGCTACTCACATATAAACCTTTGAAAGTCCTTTGCTTGCCGGTACTGTAATGAATACTTGAACTTTCATTTGTAACAATTTCGAAGGTATGAAGGTACTACGTGCTCGTGTTGGATACTTTGATTCTGTACTATGAACACGTGCAACTTAGACCATATGTTAGGATTGAACAAGCGCACATATGCACTAACTACGACAAGGCGTGCTGCAGCATCTTCTGCTAACATTCCATATGGTCTCGTAATAAATCCGCTGAAGCAGCAACAGAAATTCATTTCATATTTTTAAAGTATTAGAAAATTTCGTAAATATATGATAATACATCTGTATGTAGATATGTGTGAGTAAGTCCATTTACTCGAGGCACACTTGCACTCGAAGGGATTTAACTATTCTAAAATAGCTTTACTACATCTGTTTTTTTTATAAGGTAGGCAGTTTTAAGAGCGAGATCTTGTTTAGTTTTTCTCTTTCTATATAGTTTATATAAGAGAAAAATGTTAAGTGACTGAGCTACATGCTAACTTACTTATTCAAAAAGCCCTGCTTCTCTTAAGTAATGACATCACTCGCTGTCGGAACCATGTCCAGAATTTTAAAATCGCATAACCCAGCTAACCAAACCGAGGGGAAAAGACTTCATTCGGAGATATACAAGGCACATTGCTCAAATTATTTCCCTCATAAATTACCTTTTTTGGAAACCCAAAATGGGCAAAAACCCGCACTATAAAAGGAAGCATAAAAAGGTATACAAAATTACTCCGAATCCAATGAACTTGGAGTGTGTAATAATTCTTTTTAAATGAACATCGGAACCTTGTGGGATCATATTAAATAAAATAAATAATTGGCGCGATATATACCTCCTAGGTGATTAAGGCCGAGCTTTCTACCAAATTGTGGTGTGCTGCCTCTAATTTTGCCTACAAATTGGCGGGACCTACAGCTTTTGCCGATTTCGAACGGCATCTGCAAAGCAGATGAGTTATTGATGAGAAGCATTCCATGGCAGAAATACACTCGGAGAGTTTGCCACACCACTACCGAGAGGCGACACTGCTTTGAAAAATTTGTTTTCAACCACTTTTTGATGTTACGTGTTTCATGGCCCGAACCTTGGACCTTCGGTTTGGGAGGCCAGCAATACTACCGTCACACCACGGCGGAGTATTCTCTGACTCTGTTTAGGCACATGTTTTTTTCTATTTTGATGGTATTGGATCCTTTTTTGAGTCATATTAAAGCCTTTTATTGGCCATTTTATGAAGCTTTTATAAGTTTTTAAGACTCAAATCTGTGACATGCTTATCAGAAAAAATTACTTTTTTTCATGGTTTGTACATTTTTATTAACATAATTTCGAAAAAATAATACTATTTTTTCTTTATTGAAAATATATTTTATGTAAAAATATTTGTAGTTGTGAGTCTAAGGGTACACAGTTTTTATTTCCTTATTACTTTTTCTGCTAGGTAGAATGAAAAGAACACAGAAATTCTCTAAATCATTCATTTTTATGAACCTTGCGGTATATCTGCCCTACAACATTCATTTCCTCCCTCAATACTTAGCGAGTCTTCAAAAAGAAGTGGGTTTTTGTTATGAACCTACGGTCTCCTTTTGGACTAGCTATGCTCCAAACTAAATGGATTTTTATTTCATCACTCGAGAGTGGGGGCTTTATTAAGCTTTTTTACGTACAGCCTAGCACAGACAATATGGAAGCTTTTTTAGTCGATGTTCAGCACTTGATCCGAAAGGTTGCTAAATCAAGCGTTGATCTTCTTTCAATTTATTAATAAGCATATATGTATAAAAATTATGTTTCTTAAATTTTTATTGTTTTTTTTTTTTTGTTAGCGTTTATATCTAAAACTTTTAAGTGTTGAGCTTTCCAACATTTTGTTGGGTGAACGGGAGCTTTTACTAAATGTATGTGTCTGGCAATCACTGATGTAAACACTAACGAGCGCAAATATGTTTCGCCCTCGTACCGTTGACGTCATTTACTGTCACATGCAGCGTTGGGTTTATTGTTTGCCACTCGCATTGACGGCGTCACGGATAGAACTTTTTTGTGCGTTGCTTCTGCTTGTCTTATGGAAGTGTTTGAAGGTACATACATACACATATATATTTAGGTGTTAATTAACATCGCTGAGCTCGTTGTTTTTTCTGGCACTCCACGCTATATTTGTATGGGTACGCATTTAGTAACCAAGTAAGGTAAAGTTTTAGGTCTGAATTGGTGCATTCTTCTTATAGTGCATTCAGAACCACTACCAGTTCATCTGTAGTCTATATTACATGCATTTAACTAGCGAGTTTAACAAGACTTGTTTTGGTATTGCCGAACCTGGTCAAATTTCAGATATTTTACAAAGTACTGGTTTTTCCAGGGATTCAAAATCCAATTCATTAATGGCATTTCGGCGGCTGAGTGGAAGACCCACCTATGCCAAGATGTTTTCAAAAACACCATATTTGAGAATTTCTTTCAAGAACGTTAAATTTCGTAGAAAAACACCTCAGAATGGTTTTCAAAAATGTCCTATCTGAACGAAATTTCATTACTTCTTTAGCTGAAATAGTGCAGTTTTGAATTAAATACTGAGATATGGTTTTTTTAAGGTATATGTTGAAATAGGTTGATCTTTCACTCAATTTAAAACATTGTAATGGGTACTTAAGCGCCAACTTTTAACTGATGTTAATCTTATTACTATCAAACTATGTATTGTATGGTACTTTAGCTCTAGATCTGACCCAGAAACATGTCTTACTACACTGCATTCAAACACAAAACTGGTTAGCTGCAGTTTATGCTAGTTGCAGTATAGTTTACAACTACATAGTTGATTTGTCTACAGGGTTGCTAATGTGCACCCTGTAGTTAATGTTCTTAACCTCTACCACTACAACTGACATTGTGCTTATTCGTTTTGGTACAAGTTGATTATGTTGTTGTACAGTAATAAACATAAATATGAGCCCTCTGAAGTGTCATAAAAGTAGGAAGTCATGCCAATAGAGGTGATGACATAATCGTCGCAGCTTAAGAAACTAACTTAATTATAAATGTATTGTGCATGCCAGCCATACTTACAAAAACTCATGTTTAGATAGCTACCGTACAAACATATTTCTTTACATATTTTTGCTTACGTGAAATTTTGTGCAGACGCTGCAGCTCAAATGGAACCATTGAGTAGTCCATATCATAAATGAATATATTTTGGAAATATGTTTGTATGTAAGGGTACCTACAAACACACTGAGGAAGCCGTGGAATGCCTTAATTTTTGCTTATCAGCTAAGACGGATATAAAGGTAATACAGACGGTAATGTGTACTACGTCACACACAGATCGCTGTAAAGCAATTCGGTTTTCTTTTCCTGTATTGGATTATATGCAAAAGAAAAAGCCTAAATGTAGGTACTATATATAATATTTATAATATAATAATATTATACAACCCAAACAACACAAAAATAAAATTAAATTTGTTTTCGAAAACTTCGCACCCAGAATCCATATCAGCAATATATTAAATGAACACCATCACCTTAAGCTTTCTTCACTTCGGAAAAGCGTTTTCATGAGATTCATATTTTGAATAGATGGTATAAGAAGATAATGTCATAGTGTCAGATTGTATACATTTGCATATTTGAAGTTGGTAAACATTGTACAGTTTAAATTTTACTAAAAGAAATTATAAAAATCGCCTTCAATAAATGCTATTTTCTTCATATATAAGTGTATTTTTGTGATTCTTTTTGAGTTTAAATTTAATACTGAAGCAGATAATAATGAATAATATTTTTAGGAGCACGATTTTGCACATAAATCCGAACTCTACTGATAAATATCTAAAAAGGACAAATAATCTTCAATATATAAATAAATAAAGAAAAAATAAAGCATTTAAGGGAAAAAGTGTGAGATGTTTTCAAGAATTTCTGCATTCCAGCTGAAATAGATTCGACAATAGATGTAGTGTTATAACATAAAAGACAACAATCATTATTGAATTTTTACACTTTTTCTTTTCATCACCTACTTTCCTTTGCTTTTCACTTAACAAATCATTTGGTTATCGAACTCATATATTTTTCAATCACAAACACTGACTTTTTTTAACTTTATATGCCTTTTGAGACCCTTTTCACCAGCTCCACGTTTGCACCTAAGCCGAACTCTGTGCTGTCACATATGACCAGTAATTGTTGACAGCTTGACCCTGTTCAAGCGAGATGAAAGCTAATTTGCAGATCTAATAAGCTTTTGGAATTTTTCACGGTCCTTTGTTAACGTTTTCTAAAGCAACCGCGTCAAGTGCCTGTTCCACATTTATTTTTTTTCCTATTTTATTTTTACTTCATGACCCTTGTCAATGTCATTCGCTGAGACAAAGAAATTTATAAAAAGTAAATCAGACAAAAATCCAAATACATAATTAGAAATGTAATTCCACATTGGCACCCACATCCTTCGAATGTTATTTCGGTTAAAAAAAAACCCAAAAACGCAAGGAAAGTAATTGGCTTAAAAGCAGGCACAAAATTTACTGCTCATCTGCAGTAGATATATATGTTCATACACATATACAGCGGGGCCCATTTAAATAAATCACTTGAAATGAGATATTTTTGACCAAAAGCTTAAATTTTCGGTAGTTATTTTTATTCTATTAACTAAATTTTCACTTAAAAAGGTTCAATTTTTATTAGTTATTTTTTTACCTTATTAATTAAATTTTCACTTAATATAAGAGGTTTTCAAAAAGGTTAAATTTTTACTTAAAAATTATTATATAAAAATATTAAGAAATTTTAGGGAGCTGATCTTTCAATTATTGACACAAGTTTCACTTAGTTTCACTTATTTTCACATAAAATTCTTAAAATCTAAGTTTACCATAGTCCCACGGCGAACAAGGCTGGTATTCCTCTTTGCATAATTCTGCTACTAATGGCAGTCCCTGTTTGCCTCCTTTGTGGGTTTGTAGTTTTGTTCGATTGAGCTTTACCACCGGGTTGTTTGTCCAGTGCGTTGGGGCGCTGCTTTAGGGCCACTAGCTATCACAAAAACGGGAGTGGTTTAACGCAAAGGTCACGAGGTACTACTTTAGGGCCTTTTAACTATTCGAAAACTAACGCGACTAGAACGTTGGGCGCCAGTTACTGGTTTCTATAATGGGAAACCAAAAAAATTATTTTTTTATTACTAAACGACTAAACGACTGAATGGTAATGCACGGTCAGCAAGTGATTGGTTGCGCGTGTGGTGTCATATGCCCGTGGGATAGCGACCTACTTGTAGGTCGCATGCTTACGTAGCATTTCATACTATTGTCGTATGAATAATTACATATTTATATGTGGGCAGTTTTGGAGCCCAATTTCGGAGTATGTGGCATTAACTTATTCAAAATCATGCGCCTAAAAATAGGATTCGTCTGTAAATTTTGCTCAGTAGTGGTTTTAAAACTTTACCATGGGGTCTAATCGGACAGTAGGGTGTTTGGTCAATTTAGGGGTCCAAAAACTTAAGAAGCATTTATTCTTAATTCTCAATTTTATTATTATAGTTGTACCATAAGGCAAAACATTCAGTGATTATTTTCAGTCATAGTCATGGTACTTGATAATGTATAGGCCGTAAAAACCAACAAATTGTTGGAATAAAAAGCAATATTTTCAGTTTCCGTATTGAATTTAAACTCAAAGCGAATCACAAAAATGGGCTTATTTACGAATTAAATAGTATTTATTGATAGCGGATTTTATAATTTGTTTAGTGATACTTAAATTGTATAATATTTATTTTTACAATCAGGATAACATGCTCTTTTATATACCAGATAGTGAAAACATTAATCTCATTAAATCCTTTCTCCAAACGGGTGATGATAATTTATAAAGTATTGCGTGCGAATATTTCGCAAACAGTTCTTATTTTATTTTTGTGTTGTTTGGGTTTTACTAATTTCAGCAATTTTAGCGTGTAACTCATGAGGTTAATGTACTATTTTATATATGTTATCGCTTGAAATGGGAGCTAAGGCCCTGAAACATCCTACTCGTAAACTCATCACTGGCGTTGCTTATATATATTATAGTGCGCACACTCCAAAGACTACTGATCACCACTTCAATTTGAATATTTTTTTCGAATATCGCAATAAAGCAAAATATATTTTTTCTAATAAAAAACAATATTCAAATTGTTTCACCTTATTTGGGGCCTAATTAAGTGTCCTCCACTGTATATACCTGGAATTTAATGAAACTCGTTTGCAAGATACAGGCAGCCTAGTAATTAGTACTTAATAAGAGCGACCACGTTTTCCTACTTTACTGAAATTAATAATTTTTTGTCTTTCATATTGGGTCGTGGAATTTTATGAGCTTTCATTGCTTTTGGCGAAGCGACTGTAAATAAATAATTGCATGAAATGCTCTTTGGCTTCATTATTGCATGCCCAACTGATAGACAAGTCTTTGGATGGCGAAACAAACTATTTCTTTTGTAAAAATTTACAATTTATTCTCTGCATCTCCTTTTGTAGTTACATCCTTCTATGCACATTGGCTTTTGGCTTGCTATGTTTTTAATGACTTGCCATCTAATTTGCATTATTTTCTTATTCTCGCTCTATATACATTTTAATGCTCCAATCTTGCTGCTAAGCCAAAGGAATAACGGATGCGCGGGATAAAGTTTTAATTTGGCTTCTTACAAAAATATTTGTATGGCAAATATCTGGCAAACATACAAAAATAAATAAAACTTAATCTTAAAAAGCACAAAACGGAAAACAATTTTTCAGGCATTTGAACGATTCTCATGACTTCTGTGTTTGTATTTGAATCGCTGCAGTAACGCGTATTATTGAAAGAATTTCCAGCAACTTATATAGCACCCACTTTGGCTCATCCTCCGTTTTTATCGGTCACAAAATTTTTCAAAAAAATTTATTTCAATAACAATAATAATAACTAGTAAGATGGTCTAAGTGCGGGTGTAACCGAACATTATATACTCAGCTGTGAACTTTGAAAGCAAGTTAGAGTTACTTTTTCCTTGATATAAGCCTTGGCTATATAAAATTAATTCGTCAATATTATTAGCTTTGGAACTACATTGATTTAGCTAATCTGTGATTCATGTCTACAGAATGTGGACATGGTTATCAACCGATTGATTAAATTTCTGGCAGTTCAATGGCTGCATCGATTTTTTTTGCAAGTAAATATATGGCTTAAGGAATTATCATTTTGTATAAGAGGTGGCAAAATATCGTTTTCTTAAGTTATTATTTAAAAAAAATAATACTTAAAAAAAAAATTTTAAGTGCCACAATTTCAGTTCACTCACAAAATTTGGTATTTATATTTTTATCATGTAGTATACATCCGAGTATAAAAAGTGAAAGTGAAACAAACGGTCGCTTCTGCATTTAATATTCGTTCATAACTACCCTGCAAAAAATCGTGCGACTGAGCTCTAAAGAGAGTGATCCGGGATTAAGACCTTTCGTATACAGTGGGATACAATTGATCTCCCACTATTCTGTTAAGGCATAGTTGGGGTAAGTCGATTTTAATTTCTGTAGCCTACTTTTAGGTGTTGAAAGTAAACTTGTCCAACCGTACCCGTAGGGAAACAAAAGGAATCTTGCCGACACTAGCCGTTTGGGCATGAAAGGGACCAATTAGTCTCTTCATAGGACATGCTCAAACAAAAGGGATCACTACAACCCATACAAAAATATCAAAACTGGCATTGGTCGCATGTTCCTTTGCGCCGCATCCCGCATCCATTCTAGACTAATCGCATTTTTCGCAGGGTATGTACTCATGTATGTTTGTATTATATGAAATTATTTATGCTGAGTCGTCAAATTGTTGGCCAACAGTGTAAGTATGGAAATTCAAGTCAAAAATTCATAGCATACTTATAGGCTGCAATATGAATTGAGCAACATGATCCATTACCAGTTGGTGTGCTTTTGTACTTATTATGTTTGTATAGCTATACTTATATATGTGATTCCGAATCCACGAACGCTTTGATTTTAAATAAAATAGTAAAAAAATTCTCAACTTATAGTTATTTTTGATATAATATAATAGGCAATCGTTTTCGTAAGCGCATAGCGACTTATGAATAAAAAAACAACATGAATTCTTTTGTCAAAATGTAAAATTTTCTTTAAGAATCAAATGATTCCTCGATTCCTTAATTGAGGAATGCTTATAATTTTTTCTGCTTGCTTATTTTATTTTTTTGTTGTTTTCAGTTAAAAAAATAGTTTATTAGCCAACAGTGGGTTAGAACTCAATATAATTCAAATGTTAAATAATACGCTTAGCGGTAAGAAAACATGTCGACCGTAACCCATTGGGTAGTAAGAACATCAGTCCTATCGTACCGCTTCGATTATAAATTAGTCTCTCCATACTACATGCTCCCACAGATGTGAAGAGTTTAACTCCTGTAAACTGATCCCAGACTAATTGCATTTTTTTTCAGGGAATTTTCGAAGGCAGGGTTCGATAAAACAGGCATAGATCAGCACTCAGCTCACTCAAAATTTTTATAAACGACTTATGGTTTTGGTGATTGTTGTCGAAGTGCCCAGCTTCTCATCAGACCCCTTCTCGGACACTGAGATACGATCCCAAGTGTCTGCACCAAAGCCGCTGTTAGAGTACTCTAACAACTAAGCTATGATGCCCTGTAGCGTCACGATGCATTTTTCCTCTAATGTGCCATTTGCTTATTCCTTTTATACATTCTTTGGTACATATATTTTATATGTCAACTCAAGGAAAGTGGAATATTTTTAGGCGCGTTCATAGAACAGTTTTTAGATACAGAAGGGCTTTTTTTTTTTTTTGCATATCAACACTTCCGTGTTATTATGGTTTTGTTTCGCAACAACTACTTATTGCAAAAAAAATACTGCTCTCTCACAGAGGGTTTCGAGCACAGATTTCGAAACTTACGATATAGTTTAAATGAATTTTTTTTATAACCCTAAGCACGACCCCGCCAACCGCCAATTAGTAAAAATAGGGCAGGTATGCGCTCTGAAAGGCTGCATACTTTCATACTTGTTGCTATCCCTACAAAAGGAAACTTCCTATTGTGAACAAGCCAATCAGTACACTGTTTAACATTTATCCTTTTGACTTTGATATCCGATGCGCTTGAAAATATTTGATAGATAGGGTCACTGGTTGACTTTTGTTTATTTTTTTCTGGACTTATATTTTATCATTTTACTTCTCTGTTCTCAATAGGAAAGACTGCTTCTTTTTGACTGAAGTTCTGCTGCGTTTTAATTAACTAGAAAGACTGTCACGATTTTCATAAAAGATTTTACGATTACTATTTTTTACAGCTCGACTAAACCAAAATGATTAAAATTTAAGAACTGACCGATATTAAATATTTCTAAACTTCTTCAAAAAAAAAAAAAAACATTTTAGCAAATACCATTTTCTTCAATTGAATAAATGTGTAAAAGTTACACCAAAGCGGCAGTTCACGTTGTAATTTACAACCTGTGGAATGCGAAATGCCCTATATTGCACTTTCATCGACGTTACCCACATAAATCTTTACTTGAACAAGTCAAGGTCGTACGGCAATCTCATACCGAATGTAATTCGAAAATATTGCAAAGTCATGATGGTTTAAGTGAGCCAAGCCAATCAAAAACAACAAAAATCATGTAAACTAAACCCTGCCAGCCAGCAGTGGGTATACGAGTAAATCTGATTAGAAAGTGAACCTTGCGACATGAAAAAGTGGATAAAAATGTAAGTACGTTTTTTTGGACGTTTTACTTTTTTAACCATTGCGAAATTGCCTCCCAGGTACGTTGCTGCTTGCAAAGGCTGCAGACCTTTAGGCGCATTTTCTTCCATACGAATTCCATAAATATGCGTTGGTGTTGGTATTAGGGAGAATAATATGTGATGGTGTTGGAATCTAGCGTGATAATGACAGAAAGTGCCCAGCTAAAGAAAGCTATTTTGGAGTGTTAATTCTATCTCTATGGCGCGATATACAACAGGTATATCATCATAAACCTCCTAAGAGATTTTTGCGCCAAGCTTCTCTTCCAATTTCTGGTGTGCCGATTTGAATTTTCCCTACAAATTGGTGGGACCTACAGTTTTTTGCCGACTCCGAACGGCATCTACAAAGGAGACGAATTTTTGCTGAGAAGCCTGTCATGGCAGAAATACACTCGGAGAGTTTGCCAAACCACTGCCGAGGGGCGACCCCGTTTTGAAAAACTTTTTTCAAATCACTTTTGATGTTATCTGTACCAGGGCTCGAACCATGGACCTTCGGTGTGGTAGGCCGGCAACACTACCTTCACACCACGGCGGCCGCCGTGTTAATTAGTACACATTAAAAGAGGCACTTTTTTATGACGATTCACAGAGGCTTGGGGGAAGAAATTAATATTGTAGAGTGGACAGGCTTGTCCGCACAGGGGAGTTTGGGGGTTCACCGACTGAATTTTTGATGAGAACTGGATTTTGGGTTTTAAAATTGTGTATACTCGTCTTAAAGTGAGCGTGCGTGAAATTTGCTAATTGTGGAAGGGGCCTAAAGTGGAATAATGTAGTTACACTCCCACTCCGGCATAAGCAGGCAGCTACAGGCTGAGACTTGTACAAGGTGGCGCAAAAGTAAGCTTCCGATGTTCAGCATATCGGTTGTGGCACGTGCAGTGTGTGCTGTTGCACCGTCTTGTTGGAACCACATGTTTCCCAATCCCAATTCATCAAGTTGCGGCAAAAAGAACTCGTTGATCATTGCTCTGTAGCGCTCACCATTCACAGTAACCGTTTGGCCCCGACCGATTATTGGTCAAATAAATAGTCAGCAATATTCCGCGTTCTGGAGCAGTGTAGCGTAACATTGTTTATTAACGTGTATTTCGCATGTGTTTACTACACAAATGTCAAAACAGAACTGACTTTAGGGGCCAATCGCAAAATTTATAGCATTTTCTGATAGGAGGATTACTTTTGCGCCACCTTGTATCATTCTCTCCTTGGTAGCGCTGAATACTGTAAGTGTACCTGCGTGACATATGATCATCTTCATCTCGGACCTTGCATAATCGTGTAAATTAGGTACATTTTCTTTCAGTTTTTCATAAGTGCGATTAGTGCGATTTTCGTAGACTCAGGTCATAATATTCTCTGAGCATCTAAAAGTTCAAGCACATTATTACAAAAAACATGCAAACAAGAAGATTTTTGTGATGCATTTTGTATGGGACAAAAACAATTTTGTTTGCAAAATTTAACTTTTTTTGCGGATTTCGGTAGCATGTTAAGTTGTTATGAATGTTTGTTCTAGCGATTTCTTCCTAAAGGTGACAAACCCCTCGAAAATGGGATGGCTGGCACCCTACGTACGAGGTGTGCTCAAAAAGTATCGCGAATTTGGAATTTTCGCTGGTTACGTATATTCGAATTTCGAATTTTTTGTGGCGTTATGTTGGTACTCATGTCTCTCACTTATGCCGACAAGCTCGGCCATTTTGAATGTTCAGTTAGTTGTAGACAGCTGCTTTGCTTGCACGTGTTTTGGATCGTCTTCGATTTTTACCTATTTTTTTACCAAAATTGCTCAATTGTGACCAAAAACAGCATCGCATGAACATTGCTAATGAGATGTTAAACTCTGTCCGCGACGACCCAAATTTGCTCCAGAGGGTCATAACTGGTGACGAATCGTGGGTTTATGGTTATGACGTGCAAACCAAAGCTCAATCATCTCAATGGAAGCTGCCGCACGAACCAAGACCGAAAAAAGCGCGCCAAGTTCGGTCGAATGTGAAAGTTTTGCTGACAGTTTTCTTCGATTGCAGGGGCGTGGTGCATCATGAGTTCTTGCCACAGGGAAGAACGGTCAATAAGGAATATTACCTGCAAGTTATGCGCAATTTGCGTGAAGCAATCCGCCACAAACGCCCGGATTTGTGGAAGAACAAAAATTGGCTTTTGCACCACGATAACGCCCCTGCTCACGCATCGTTGCTTGTGCGCGACTTTTTGGCCAAAAACAACACACTAATGATGCCGCAGCCACCGTATTCCCCAGATCTGGCCCCCTGTGACTTTTTCTTGTTCCCTAAACTGAAGAGGCCCATGAAAGGACGACGTTACGCTTCTCTTGACGAGATAAAGACGGCATCGAAGGAGGAGCTGAACAAGATACAAAAAAATGATTTTTTGAAGTGCTTCGAAGATTGGAAAAACCGTTGGCACAAGTGTATAATATCTCATGGGGATTACTTTGAAGGGGACAAAATAGATATTCATGAATAAATAAATAATTTTTGAAAAAACACAAAATTCGCGATACTTTTTGAACACACCTCGTATGTTTAAAATTTAATAATTTGTGAAGTGCCGTCAAAATGACTTTTAAACATTACAAACCCATCAAATCAACAAAAATTGTTGGTATAAAAAAGCAGTACTGGGAAAAAGTGATAATAGGGGGAAAACTAAGCATTTACAAGAAAAACTGTAAAGACTCTTTCGATGGAGAATTCTTCACCAACAAACTGTGGAAGAAATATTTTTGACAGATGTTACAATTACCGAAATAATTAAAACAAAAACAAAAAAATTCACTTTAAATGGCTGTAGAAAAGTATTCTTTGCATATTTTTGGATTATTCTTTCACCCTTTCATGTCCACTGGTAGGAGAGTTAGATAAACCAAAAAAACCTATGGTCCGCTCCACTTCCGAATTGAATCCCTGTCGCCTGGACTAATAATTCTGTGGCAATAAGGGACAACTCCAAAACTCCAGGAAATTTTCAGTAGAGCGCTTTGGGATTGAGACATGGTTTTTGTCACTAAAAATCACAATTTTGAGGAAAAGCCGTGAAATATTGGGTGATTATTGATCCCAGCACGAAGTACATCAGGTGGTACTATTCAATTTTCGACCACATTTGAGTTTGGCTTTTTCCGCTTATTGCCATAGAATTATTGACTTTATTTCAATTAAAGCAGTCAACGGACGCGAACTTATTGACGAATATATCTAAATTTGTTCACAGCACATAGATCTTTTTTTTTTGGACCTCTACGCGTTGGCGACGGCGAGTACCGAAGAAGATTTAATGATGAGCTGTATGAACTTTACGCAGACGCCGACATAGTTCAGCGAATTAAAACACAGCGGCTTCGCTGGCTAGGCCACGTAGTGCGAATGAGCGAAGATGCTCCAGCCCAGAAGGTATTCTTATCGGCACCCGCCGGTGGAAGCAGAGGAAGAGGGAGACCACCACTCCGATGGAAGGACCAAGTGGAGACCGATTTGCGATCCCGCGGTGTTTCCAATTGGCGCCAGTTGGCGCAACGAAGAAACGACTGGCGAGCTATGTTGGACGGTCAAAATCGCCCAGGCGGTTAGATGACCATTTAAAGAAGCGCTGTGTGAGCGCTTTAAAAGCTTCGCCCATGGGCTACGTTTAGAGCGTCTCTGATGTAAACGAAATGATAATGAATCAACTGAGCAAAAGTTCGGGAAACACTGCCTTCAAATGGTGTGCGATGCACTGCAGAGAGCTCTAAAATGTTTGTACAACAACAACAATAAAGCGAGCTTAGCAGGTGTGATCGCAGTCTCAACATTTAAGATCGCTCAGCTGTGCGGCGGCACCAATTAAGTTAGTTAAAGCCGCTCAACAACTCCATCATCGCACGTCGTACGTAACCAAAAGTCTTAACGAAAAGAAAAAACAAAAATAACAGTAACAGCTGAGTAGGCGCTCTTTGGACAGAAATCACATTGATAAAGAGTCAATGGAAGCTAGCAAGCTTGAAACCAAAATTTGAAGTTAGAGCATGGAGCTCGCTAGCAAGCTTGAAACCAAAACTTGAAGTTAGAGCATGGAGCTCGCCGCATAACTAAGACTGCTAGTGTTTATCATACTCTCGTATTTCTTACCCATTTGCTCACCTCCGATCTTCGTCATCATCAGCTGTGAATAGCGTCATCGCCTTCGCCAGCGCTAAACGCCTTAGCAGTTGAACTCAGCTTTGCCGAACGATCATTGTAAATTTAGTTCTTTTTCAGTGTTCATGTCGAACGGGTTGACGAACGCGGATCCGGCAGCTAATATCAGCTAAACGTCTGTGTAAACGGGCTGCGCGCTAAGTCTCCAACGGCAGCGCCAAATAATTTGGAGCCGAGCGCTGAGGTGAATTACGTAGGGCAATTTTCCATTACTTTCAATAGATTTTGGTACTTCGGTCAATTAAGAATCGAAAAAAACACAGCGGAGCATAAAAATTTAATTAACAATGAAAAAACGCAAAGTATTTTTAATTTTCTTTGAGTGCACTGAAGCGTAAAATGCTGATAAATGAATGATAAATGATTGCAAATGAAATCGAAAGTGCGTTGCAAATGACGGGAAAGGAAACCGAAAACCGATTCAGCAACAACAAAACAGCAATCACGAAACTCTTCCAAAAAAAAAAAATTGATCAGTTGTTGAAGCGAGTTTTTTTGAGGGTTTAAGATGCGCTCATAGAAGTGCAAAGTGCAAACTGAAGTGAACAATGATGCTAAAGAGAAATGTGAACAAAAGGGAAATTGTCATATTTTGGTTACTGAAATGCAGGGAATGCAAGAGAACATCAAACAAAAATATTTAAAGGGTTTTGCAAAAATATACTTTTTTGTGATTTGCAGAAAAACTGGGATAATGTAATTTATTTGTGTTTGAAAACGTATAAAGATATTTAAAAATATAGCAAATGTATAAAAATATTTGGAATTAGTTCAAATAATATAAAAACATTCAAAAACACAAAATCTTGTTTTGTCTATCTGGTTGTTCGCGCATCACTCAAAAAGCGCTGCATAGAACTGAAAGCAGTTTTCACAAAAGTATTGCTTACTGACTAGCTAAAAGCGGAGGACCCTTTTCATGGCACGGATATATTTTATTCTTGGCCAACAAGCAATAACAGCGAAATTCGGGCAAGGATGAGAATGAGTAATAGCCAGCATTGCATTTTGCAAACTAAAATGTGTCAACACACAAATTTACATAGCTGTTACTCAAAAACTGATAGCCCAAAAACCAAACAACCAAACTACTTTCTGTGCTTGAATTTGTAATAAACACCTAACTCAACATTAGTTGAGGAAATCGCATATATTATTCACAAGACTTAATTTTGCTTAGTAATAACAACCAAGCTGAAGTCAAAGTGTTCTTTGTTTCAAGATATTTAAAATTTCATTTACTTTCTTTAACTTTTTGGTTTTTTGAACTTCGAAGAATTTTGAATCTATAGAATTCGATTTTTTTTTAATAATTTTTTAACTTTGTGAAAAAAAATGACTGGGTAAAAATAATATTTTTAAATTGTGACACCTACACACTGTATTTAAATAAATAAAAATTTATTTTTTCCAAAAGTTTTTAAATAAAAAAAAATATGAGTTAAAATTTTGTTGAGAAAAGTAAAATAGCTCCAGTTATTCTGTCATTTTTATTTTATATCTACTTAATTTTATTCAATCTTTTAAATAAAAAAAGTGTTATACATGGAATTTTCTTTGTTTTTTTTTAATAGTTTTAAAGTTAGAAAAACTTTTATTATCCTTTAATTTTGCAAACAACAATGAATAAAACACTTTAAATTATATATGATAATTAATATAATAATTGATATATTTTTAAATTTTTAAAAATTTTAAGGTTCAATTTTTAAAATTTAGAAATAAATGCTATAGTGGAAAACTATATTTTTTAAATTTTGCCATCTATATGTATAATGTGCTTAAAAAATATGTTTTATCATTTTAAATTCTGTAAAAAAAAGTTAAAAAGACTTTTAGATATTTCGTTATCTTCAGTTTCGATTAATTAATTTTATAAAATTTTTCAATTAAAAGATGTTTAAATATGAAGTTTTTTGTATTATTTTTATTATTTCTAGCCATCAGCCTACCACAAACAAGAATTTTTTAAACAATTTTGGAAATAAAAAATTTTAAGCTATAAATTTTATTATAAATACTTTTTTTAAGTTAAAAAAAAATGTTAGGTTCAATATTCTGAAAAGACATTCGTTAGCTATTTAGTCATTTAAATTTTAGAACACCTTTTTTAACAAGATTTTCAACAAAAATTTTGAGTTCATACAATTTTTTTTGAGGTTCCTCAATTATTTAAAAAAATATATATTAGATTAAATGTTTTCAAAGTAAATCAAAGCTGGAGACACTTCTCTTATTTTTTGTACTCTTTATTTCAGAAATGTTTGTAGAAAATTTGCTTTCACAAATGTCCTTAATGAGCTCAAGGGTAAGAATAATGTGTTTTTATTTATATTTTTTTTTTGATAAGTTCTAAATGAATTCATAAATTCATTGCGGAAGCTCCTAGACTTCTTCATCAGAGAAATTTTTGGTACGTTCTGTCAACCATTAGGCTATCAGAATGCTGGGGTTTTTGTCAGCTTAACTTTTATTTCTATTCTATACAAGTAGCGCCATCTGGCAATAGTGTTAGCAATGGTCATAATAGATTTTCGTTTTTACGGGTCTATTTTTAACACTCCGACTGTGCTCTTTGGTTTTGTTTATTTTGTGTACCAACAATTCAATTCAATTAATGTAGTTAGTATCAAAATTAAGATCAAATGATTATATTCACAACATAAAATATATCGTGCACCTTTATTTTCAATTAGATAAACTTTCCTGAAGCTTATGAAAAACAGTTAAAACTTCAGTTGGAATCAATGAAACCCAATTTATACTTACAATATTCATTTCTTAATTCATGAATTTGGCACGCATTAAACTTTTCCAATTTACATGTTAACATTTCAATTAATTGCACTTTACATAACCAAATTTGGAACAACAACAAAGAGTTCCATACAACGCTTTAACACTTCCACAAAGATAACTATTTACTACAGGGTGGCGCAAAAGTAATCCTCCTATCAGAAAATGCTATAAATTTTGCTATTGGCCCCTAAAGTCAGTTCTGTTTTGACATTTGTGTAGTAAACTCATGCGAAATACACGTTAATAAACAATGTTACGCTACACTGCTCCAGAACGCGGAATATTGCTGACTATTTATTTGACCAATAATCGGTCGGGGCCAAACGGTTACTGTGAATGGTGAGCGCTACAGAGCAATGTTCAACGAGTTCTTTTTGCCGCAACTTGATGAATTGGGATTGGAAAACATGTGGTTCCAACAAGACGGTGCAACAGCACACACTGCACGTGCCACAACCGATATGCTGAACATCGGAAGCTTACTTTTGCGCCACCTTGTATAATATTCATACAAAAAATGTTGCTCAGAGCACATTAGTGAACTTGAATTTGGTCGAGCGTTTGAACGTGTTTCCAAAGACGATCCATCTTTTATTTTCTTTTTTATTGTTTTTTTTTCATTTCTTTGAATTAATTTTCACTTGAACGTGTAGCGCATGCGCACGCAAATCTTGGTCAGCAGTGCGAACGATAGAAATAGCAAAAGTTGATTCGCCAAATTGCATTGGTTCGCGCGCATGCCTAATGCACGGCAGACGGAAATCGTGGAATAATTAAGAAAGCATGAAACAAATTCGCGTGAAATATCCACCAAGAAAAAAATGAAAACTAACAATTTGCAAGAGAAATGAAATAAGACGAAAAAAATTAAATTGTCTGCATTTTACAAATTTTGCCGATTTTATATCGAATCAACAACTGGACTGAGCACATATTTTTTGTTCACGAAATACATTTAATTCAATTTGACAGCATTGTAAAGCAAACTTAAATACAAACGCGAACAAATGAAACAATGAGTAGCAAAATAGCAACAAAAACAAACACCAATAAGTTAAACAACAACAAGCAAATATGAAAAAAGTAAAAAAACGTGAATAAAGCAAAAATTGCGAAAAAGTTGCATAAGATTATCAGCCAGCCGCGGCAGCAGCAGCAGCGACCAAAACTTCAATTTCAGCGGCAGCGGCCAACAGTCCTCAGCCAACGAAGTTAATAATCAGCGTCGCATCCGCAGCTTTGTTCTCCGTTTGTTGTTGTTTTCAAGCACTGCCGCCGCCGAATCAGTTGTCCATTGCAGTCACGGCCGTTTGGCTGCTGACTTTTTTCAATTTTCTTACTCGTTTTGGCTTTTGTTTTGTGTTTTTGTTTTCGCATTGTTGTTTACTCGTCTCCGTCCCGACTCGTCTGCCGTTTAACTGGCTTTGGGTGCATAAATTTAACTTTTTTATTGCTTTTATTGTTGCTGCTCATCTCTTGTGTTTTATTCAGTGCAATTCTCTTCGCTGGCCGCTTCTTTACATTTTGGGTGTATGATAGAGTCTTTAGGGAGTATTAAGCCATTTTTTTATCGCATGCTATATTTTAGTCATTTTATGGCCCCTTTTGGAATTCGATTAGATTGTAGTGAGGGTACTCAAGCTTTCATACAACTCTCCTTCTGTTTTTGCTAAAATTGCTTAAAGCAAAGTATTTTTATCAAATACAAGAAAGCCCGGCCACGATTCATTATATCTGCGGAACAAGTTGAAATATGGAACTTAATTACAATGCTTATTGCAGCACTCATCAGCACCTTTCGTTTGATACCCATATTGTACTAACACTGTTTATCTCATCTTGGTCTATATATTGGGCTATAATTTCAAAATCGGGCGACTTATCGAAATAGTGCATATCTTTAGATTTAAGTTAAACGCCTAATAGTGTAAAGTCGAAAGTTGCATTCAATTCTATATAGCGGTTTTCGAATGAAGCGCATTCAAGCACACAGACAGGCTGAGAAAAATTGTAAAAACTTTTGCTTTGGATTCTATTGGTTCAATAATCATATCTCCTATAAATTTTTCTTGAATATCTGCAATGACTTATACTTTTATGCTATGTAAAGATGGTGCTCAGATTTCGAAGACCAGACACCTAGTCCACCAGGATCATTTAAAACGCAACGAAAGAAATAGCGCTTATTCGCGACTACCCCTGTTATAAGAGACTCACATTTTTTTTTTTTTTTGTTAAACATTTAAAGCAAAAATTTATACTAAAAACTGAAAATAAAATATAGAAAATTACCCATAAGTTTATATAAATTTTCTTTAAAGGATCAGCTAAAAGAATCAAATTGAGGTTTGTGTTTTTGTGTTTCACTACTGTTAATTGAGAGCAAAATAGATACAACAAATTTACAAGAGAAAATTGTGTTTCTTATTTTGGGGAAAACAACCAAAAACCAAAAAAAAGTGTTTAACGAGGAAATCACAAGCTCACATTCCAGTAAAGAGAGGAACAGAAAAAAGAACGAAGTAAGTGAATTTCAATTTTATAAAAATAAAATGCAGTATTAATAAGATAAAACGCCGGATTCTGTGTTCTTGACAAATTGTCAATAGTCATTAAATAATCACGGAAAAAATATTTGCATCAAGTGTTTTAAATTCTGGGTCAAAGATAAAAGTATTTTTATTGTTTTTGACAACAAAATTCCATGATAGAATATTTTAATTTTTTACTTTTCATGAAATTGTCAAAAACACAGAAGCGGGGTAAAAATTTGCCTTGGGCAAAACATTACATTTAAATTTACCTCTTGACTGCAGGGTTTGGAAAATTAATGTTTACAAATAGTTCTGAGGTAAAGCATTCTTCAAACAAACAATGGAAGAGGTCCTTTTTCCATCGTTTGTAGGAGAGAGAAAAAGGGAAAAATCGCCAATGCAGAAAATATTCTACGGATCATTCTGAACAACTTTACTTAAGAAACTATGGGTCCAAAACCGATTCGAGGTCAAAGATTCTTGAGGGTACAAGGATTCATAACTTTTTCAATTTTTATCTGATTATGAAACAGTTAACCTCAACACAATTCCGGTTTGGAGCCATAATTTCATAAGAATTCTTCGTAGAATACTTTCCGCACTGGATTTTATGACCAACAAATCGACCCGCTCTAATGTATATACAAAAATTGGGTCGGTTGCCATTCCTTGCTACTTATCTTTAATATCACGCAAAAATTCAATGCGCACATATGTAGATATTAGGGATAGTGCTGGATAATTATGCACTTGGGTAACAAAATTAATAGGTATTTGGGTACTATAAGTCCTAGTAGATATACATACATATCTAAAAAATTGTTTAACACATATCTGAAGTTTATTTGAAATAAATAAATAAATAGCAATTATCGAACCAAACTCGACTAATCAATCAAGCACTGTATAAATCAACAAATCTAATCATTTTTAATCAAATTGTTTTGTAGCTAAAATTTCTTCCCACCGCTCCCAGAAATAATTATTTTTAAGCGCACGAAATTTATAAAGAGGTTTTATTGAAAATAAGTACATACCCTACCTACTTTTTTTTAACAAATATACAAATAATTCGTTTTTAAATTTCTAAATTAATAATGCCCGTTTTTTATTCGTCTTTTTGCTGGTAGATAAAATTTAAAGCGCTTACAATGTTGGACGCTATCTCGCAGGCAACACTCATAAGTAGCTTAATGCTGAAGATAAAAAATCGATCAATATTGCCGGAATGCTAGTCAATTTGTAGAAAACATTTTTAACAGTTTCCAAGTATCTGTGATAGGAGAGAAATAAGCGCACATGTTAAATACAGTTTCAAATATCTATTTGTCAACAGTGGTTCGTCTCACTTCTCCTGATGTTGGATGGTAGACTTACCAGGTCCTAAGCCGCATCTTTATTCCACCAATATTATGAATATATAATTTAAAATTTTATATGGTTCTGAAAGAGTTCCTAGAAACAAGTGATACAAATTAAATGATATCAATTCTAGGTACTAACTGTATGATTCAATTTGAGAAATACAAATATTTTAAGCACCAATAAAGATGAAGATGAGTCGTGCATGAGGTCGATTGCGTTGAGCCATGATTCATCGACACATCCGCAATACCTCGACAAGAAGGAAAAATCTTCATAGCTTTATTTGAAATGAATTCAGTAAGAAAGTGACGCGAGCGGGCATTGGCCCATTTATGACACATTTATTGAATTGATTTTTATACTTTAACTTATACAAGTTCATTGGCGATTCTCTCAATTAAGGCAGAATTGGGCATAAGCCATATTAATGATAAATTTGCATCGTGACCTAATAGTTACAACAAAAGCTAACACCAACAACCTAAGCAAATCCGTTTAAAGATTTATTTTGCAAATATGAAAAAATATAAAATTTGTATTTATTAACATTAACAACACCAAAAAGGGGAGGGTTCATGCCAAAATGTCGTCTCTTAAAATGCTGCAAATCAACTCAACATTCAGTTTTATTTTACATCACAACAAAATCTTTTTTTTTCTCGGCATCTGTAATCGCTAAAGATTTATTGGTTGACCTGGTAAAACCGGGGGTTTTTTTTTTATTTTTACTGTCTGTTTTTTATTTGTAATTTCAATGCTAGTTACAAATTTTTCTGCTAAGCCAAAAATTTTGAACGGAAAACAACGAAAAGTTAGCAGCCAGAAAAAATTATAGGCGCCCACAATTTTGGTTACTATCGCGCAAGCGACAAGTTCACATTTGCTTTTCAAAAATAATTTCAAACTCAAAAAAAAAACCCTTTGTTATTTTATTCATAAGTCGCTAAGTGCTTGCAAAAAAAAAGGCTATTATTCATTTATAAAAAGGTATTTTCAGAAACCTAATGCATGTGAACAATATCATGTATATAAATAGGTTCATATACAAACAAGTAAGGAAGTGCAAGTTTGTATGAAAACAAGCATTATATACCCAGTTATCACTTTAAATCAAGACACATATTGAAACCATTTTCCGGGAAATTTGTTTTGAAAAGAAGGCGGCTTTGGGCTCGGGTTCGACTATCTGCAGCGTCATTTTCAGTTTCTAATCATAGCCTAGGATTTGTAGTTGGTACGTAATAGAACAGATAATGTTAAAAATTGCTCCCACTCTCATCGGACTAGTATGAGAAAGTGCTAGTACCGGAATAAAAATCGTTCTTCAAAAAAATTTTAGTTAAGGGGCATTTCAAAATATACTATGTAGGCTGGGTATAATAGTGTTACTTTTTTCATTTATAATTTTTATTTACTTTTTTTTTGAATAATCCATGAATGATGCATTACTCATATTTCACATTTTATTCGTAAACAGCTTCAAGTTAAAAGCAGGTAAAATTTTTTTTTGATTTTTTAAGTAAAAGTAATCAAAGGTGAAGAAATGCTTTAAACGAGCCTGGCACACAAGTAAAAGTAAATATTCAAAATTAAATAAAAATCAAAGGAAAAATATGAAAAAAATACAAAAATCATCAAAAGAATGATAAAAATCTGCTGCCACCGGCAAAAACCATAACAAAACTCCCACAATTGTTAGCTCGTCACGACTCTTTTGAGCTATCACTCTCACACAAACACTTGTTTCCTTACTCATACATACATATGTGTATATGTAAATATGTAACATACACGGTTGCTTACTAGCAAATATGCTCTTTTTATGGTTTTGCGCAGCCGCCGACGCATTTGAGCAGCCACTTAAACCTGTGTCAAGCACATTAAATTGTGTGTTCATAGTAAAAAGGAAATATCTCTAAAAAGCAAATACGAGAAATGTGAAATATCGTATGTGCATATGTATTTATGTCTATATGTACCATGCTGTTAAACCGACTGGTTGTAAAGCACCTCGCAACTAGTATTAATGCCAAGTTTACAGTCTGTTTGCCATATAAGCAGATTATGTCTGTATATCTGCATGTTTGTTGGCTCATCACTAAATAACTATTGCATGAAATATGATGGTTTCTTCACCGATTTTTTTTTATAGGTCTATCTTGAATATAGAACACATTTTTCAGTTGCTGCTGTATAGACTGTTTTAACGAAGCCTAGTACTACCGCGGGAATCTTGTACAAAATAAAAACCGTGTTAGTGAAAATATAAAAACCAATATTTTACCAGTCTATCAACCTAGTTTAAGCAAGTACGAGTCACCCTCCTCCGCACTTTGTTTCCAACACGCTTCGGCATTAGCTTCTGCAGCTGTCAGCTATTTATTTTTTTTTTTTTTTGCCATTTTGGTTCTTGCTCTACTGTAAACCTCCAAACTACTAAGTTTAATCATCACTCAAGTGTTCTAAATATGCTAGATCGTCTAATGAAAATGGTGAATTTCCATAAACCAAACAATATTAATTGCTTAAATTAACATTTGGAGACACAATAATTTAGAAATTTGATACCGATTTTACCAAATAAAAATCACTGAAAAGAATGCTTTCGGCATCCGGCTTAGAGCGATGATTTGAAAGTGAAATATGGCAGGAGAATGAAATTTTGGTGTAAAATATTAATTGATGTGGACAAGTATAACAAATCATTTTCAAATAAAGGAAGCTAGATTTTGAGAGCTGAATAGAGATAGTTAACAGAGTGAGAATAAACTTAGAAAAAAAAAACGAATAATCAAATCAATTAGCAAAAAAAAGAACAGTAAATTAAAAAACTTTTTATTTAATTTTTTTATTAACTTTTTTTTTCAAACAATAAGTAGTTTTGGTAATTGTTGTTGGAGCAGTGCTCGAATTTTTATGTTTGTTTGTTAATTGATATTAGAGGAAAAATTACAACGATATGCACAGCGATGGTATGGGATGACATGTTTCGAAGTGCCCAACTTCTCATCAGACCCCTAAGCTTTGATGCCCTGTACCGTCACGATGCATTTTTCCTATAATGTGCCATTAGTTGTTAGAGTACTCTGGTGCAGACACTTGGGTTCGTATCCCAGTGTCCGAGAAGGGGTCTGATGAGAAGTTGGGCACTTCGAAACATGTCATCCCATACCATCGCTGTGCATATCGTTGTAATTTTTCCTCTCAATTAATAAGTAGATTTGTTATGTTGTGATTACCTACGTACAAACATACAACAGCTAGCTTTTAAATTACAATTAATCATTATTTATTAACTTAAAAGTCATTAAGTAAACGAGATTATCACTCATTTATGAACACCCACATCCAGCAACTGCAACCATAAAATTTTTTTTAAATATTAAAATATATATTCAATGTGATTCTAAAGAAAAATAATATAACAAATTAAATGAAGGCAATTAGCCAGTGACTGGCCATAAGCTAAAAATAAAAAAGTAACGAAATTACATATTAGATATTTTGTATTAATAATTTTGTATGTGTTTTGTAGCCACAATGTTTCAAGTTCATCGGGGAATATTATAGAGACTTGTAACGAAACCTCGTATAGAAACTAAACTTCGTTACTGCTGTTATTGTTCCGAAGAACATAGAACTATTGAAACCTAATTAGAAAGGGAATGATTACAACAGTTTCCAAAGTGTAAAACAAGAGTAACGAAAGAAAGCTACAGGGACCATAAGCAGGTACGAAACGATGAAAATGAAACCTGTAATGCTAATTGAGTAACGAAATCGTAACGAACCTTATAATACCAATCTAGTTTGGAATTATTAAAAAATTAATGAAAAATATATTTCTATTGAATGGAGTTTTAAGTCCTCTATCGATTCTAATATTTGCGCCATAAACTCTCATTCTCTTACTTCAGCATTGCACTCAATAACTTTAAATCTGCCAATCGAATTCTTTGTTTTGATAAATTTTTTGCAAGAAGATAAGCAACCAGAGCTCAATATTAATATTTGTTTCATTGTTTATTTATTCACGCCTTTCTAAAAATTTGCAATTCTAGTTTTTGTATAAAAACGAATATAAAAGATTAATAGGTGACGATCTGCCATTTGCATGGATTTGGATTTATAGCCCCACCTTTAGTTGCTGCACAAGCTTCTTTTGAAATAACTACTAACACAGTTTTATTTTTATTTTAAAGCTGTTTGCAAACGAAATACCTTGATATATACATAGTCACTTGATACGCTGAGGCATGAATTAATTTCGCTGTAGTCAAAAGCCCTAAGCGACTATCAGAATAGCTTTGCGCTCACCTAATAAATCCGCTATTCAACGATCAAACTAAACTAATATTTGCGATTTGTAGAAGTTGCCTAATACTTTAAACAAATATTATTTAACACCTCCAAAACAATAACGGTAAGCCAAATTAGCACTTTGGAGTAGTCAATGAACTCAAAAGAATAGCCGAAATGTGGATTTGGATGAGTAATTTGTATTTTGAGCTCTACTCCGAAAATATTGATTTGGAACACTAAATACGTTTTTCTATCTTAGATTGCTACCAGAAGTTATAAGCGCTTGATATTTTTGCAAATTGCGAAACTTCCGCTTAAGTTTTAACTTTTTTTTTTTGAAGATATCTTCACAACAAATTACTAAATATACAAATAAATAAATATTATAATTCTGGTGAGAGCCATATGCACATCTGACAAATTATTACTTATTAAGTAAGCTTTTAAGTTGGATAGTACTATAGTAAAAATACAAATTAGCTACTGCAGCACTGACATTCGTACAAACATACATAGTACTTTTTGAAAAAATTAAAAAATTGAATGTTAAATAAGCCATTCATTTTCTTTGCACAATCACATTTTCGGTAAGAAAAAAATAGAAAAATTAATTTTAGTTCTTTGTAAAATAGAAAATTATATACCCAGATGTGAGTAAACTTATTTCATGCTGGGAAGAGTAATTCGTACAAGTGGTATTTCTTTTTCAAACACTTAGGCGTTTGTAGTTACCCAGTAGAACCAGGGATCATCGTTTTATTAATCCCGGAGTACTCCCTTGAGAGTATTGGATTACTCCCTATACTTCTGTGTATTACCATATAATTTTGTGAACTCTCTTTTAACATTGCATGTCCTAGAAGGGCGAGTAATAGAAAAACTCCCTTTCACTTTTTTATGAATCTCAATGGAGTAATGGGGGAGTTTTAGAGAATTTTAGAAGACCTACCAGGAGAGTAATGATATTGCTCCTAAAAGGCCAACGAAAGTTCTTTGTAGAATCATGAATCAATCCTTCTATGGAAGCAAATAAAGACATGGAAGCAAATATATGCCCCCAGCATACCAGAAGAATGGGATAAATTATGGAAAATGGCACAAATAACATTCATATAAAAAAATTGAACATTGAAATTTTTACGACTACAACTTTTTTCTTTTGTTGAATTTTTTTCTTTTGTTGACAGAGAAATTCGGTTTACTCAAAAAGTTGTTAGCCGGGAGTATAAATTGGAGAAATCTCTACTTTCGCCACAAAAATATATAGAAGGGAGTAATGATTTATTATGAACTTAAGGAGGTCTCCCCTATTGATCCAAGATTAGTAAACTCGGAGCCCAAAGTGTAGAAATCTCTGTTATCGTTCCGAAAGGATGTTAAGGGGAGTACTCTCTTGTTCATCGCTTGGGGATGTGTCCTATTTTCCTCCACAAATAGTAGCATAAGAGCAGAAAACGAAAAAATTATCTTCCATTGTTCCAAATGGATGTCAAAGGGAGCTCTTTCTTATTCATCGCTTGGGGAGATCTCGCTTCAAGTTCTACTAGGTAGTTTCCCACCAGGGCTTCGGCCACTTAATTTTTCTTGATTCCCTTACTTGCTTTGCTGTTTTTATTGTTACGTAGTCGCCGCTGCTCTGTCACAGACTCCCATACTTCGTGACCACCAGTGTTTGGTAGTATCGCTAACAAAAGTGCTGATAACTCGATTCTGAAAAGTATAGACCGTATTGCGTTATTCACAGTATCGATTCTGTTTCTTAAAAATTTTCTGTAGAGAGACAAACCAGTAACCATATCGAGAAACGAAACTAGTAACAACGAGATATTTTTAAAGTTTTGGGAAACATTTTTGCAAAAACTCAACTGTTTCGCCTTTAAAAAGTGCTAAAATTTTTAACGTTAACGTACTTTTCCAATTTGTCAAATTTTTTTTCTGAATAAAACAGCTTTCGTTTTAAAAGGACTCAAAAAACTTAAAAGAACCCATCTCAAATTCATTTTTTTTTTTAAATGTTGTGTGCAAAACTTCTACATAATTTAGTGATTTGTCATATCTAATCGAGTGCCTACGATATTGCACTGAATCCTGAACACTCAAATGCTTCCGAGGCTTCGTTACAATTTCGTTACACAGTGTAAAGGGCTTTGTTTCAAAATCCCGCGTTTCTATTACAGTTCTGTTGTTATGATCATCTATGTGGACAGATTCTGTAGGGGTTTTGCTTCCGCTCAGTCATAAAGTAAATTCCTACTCGTTGTGATACAAAAGGGTATCCTTTTTCACAGTTTCGTTACCGCTTTTGGTATCGCATATTTCAAAACAATTGTGTTTCGTTACTTAACTGTTCAACATTTTAGGCAAACTCATTGAAAATATATGGATTTAATATGTTTCTGAGGTAGCACGCCCTTCAAAGCTTGGCTTGGGGTCTTTTCAAACCAGTAACCGGGTTATGACGATCTTCCACGAAAGGTATTGCTATTATACCAGCTGTACTACAGCAGCTGGGTATAAACATCGATAGCTTCATGGATATAAATGATAAATAAAAAATTTGGTTGTTTAAAAGGTATCTCCTTGAGAGTTTTTTTGTTTCTAATTTCTTGTTAGTTTATGCTAAATAATTAAATTTGACCTAAAATTCTAATTTAATAAAAGGTCAGTCTTGTTTAGCAGTGCACCTAACTAATTATACAAAGCTTAAAACGTTCATTAAGAACAACAAATTTTTTTTCGCTGCTCCCATACTAACTAGCGTTTGTCCGAACTCTGGGTCAATCTAACAACGAACGAGGCGGCAATCAATCGCTTGCTACAACAAGCAGTAACGCTTTTATGCCAAGCAATTTGCATAATATTTGGGTGGCAACAAATCAAATACAACAACAACAAAATTAAAAATTTTAATAACATTTAAAATAGCATGTCCAATAACAAAATACATAAATCTGATAAATTCCCAAACAAAACATGATCGATGATCTGTGGCACTGACTGCCTCAAAACACTAACAAAATAGAAACAATAAAAAACCAAAAAACAATGAGGTGTGCTACTCAAAGGCCTCCAAACCAAAAGTGCATTTGCTTTACGGCGCTGCATTCAAATAAAGTCATTGATTTCAATTTCGTTCTCTGATTCTAAACAACAAAAAATTGTTTCCAATATTTTTGTTTTAATTTTTTTTCTTCTTTGCATTTGCTGCATTTTGAATGCTAATTTCAAAAATGTGTTTATTGAAGTGCAAATTTAATAAATCAAAATAGCCGCTTCGTATGTGCATCTGTGTGTATGTTTGTATGTTTGTAAGTAAGCAATTTGTTAGCGGCTATAAAAAATTGCTTATTTATACTAGGCTTAAATATTTGTGAAAAAAAACCGTTTTGATTGTTTGAAATTGGAAACTCGTCAATAACGAGAAATGCATTTTGTTTGATTTGCCTTGTTAATGCAGTCGCGTTTGTTTGTTTGTGTTTGTATGCTTGTATGTATGTATATATGCATGTGACTGTATTTGTTTATGTTAAAATGTGTAGGCGTTAGTCAGTTAGTTGGTCAACAGGTTGACTTGTTTGGTTTAATCGATTAATTGTTAGGAAACGTGACACTCCTTAAAATGCACCAATCAAATTTGTTTCATACGAAAAAAAAAATTATTCATGAATATTATTGTAGAATTCTTCAGTGTTGTTCATTGTGATAAAAAAAATCTTTACTGAATCATGACCATAGAAAGAGTTAAGCCGTTTATGCTATTAGAAATGCATTTACGCTTTTCAAACAGACATCAATCAAACATTGAATTTGAAGCAAAAAGACAAGAAAGCTTGTTTTTGAGGTGAGGAATTTTATTTGTTTTAATATTAACAAACATATTCTTTTAAATCTCACATTTTAAGCACATAGACAGTACGATTAAAATTGTGTAGGTTTTTTAGTTGTCCTTCTTAGTCTATACGTGTAATGAAAAACGAGTCACATCAATACCATGGGTGTATTTATGAGAGTGGATATAAAATAAAATTAAATTAAATTAAACTAAATTAAATTAAATTAAATTAAATTAAATTAAATTAAATTAAATTAAATTAAATTAAATTAAATTAAATTAAATTAAATTAAATTAAATTAAATTAAATTAAATTAAATTAAATTAAATTAAATTAAATTAAATTAAATTAAATTAAATTAAATTAAATTAAATTAAATTAAATTAAATTAAATTAAATTAAATTAAATTAAATTAAATTAAATTAAATTAAATTAAATTAAATTAAATTAAATTAAATTAAATTAAATTAAATTAAATTAAATTAAATTAAATTAAATTAAATTAAATTAAATTAAATTAAATTAAATTAAATTAAATTAAATTAAATGAAATAAAATAAATTAAAAAGAAATAAAATAAAATAAAATAAAATAAAATAAAACAATATAAAATAATGCTGTTGGGTTTTGGCGACCTGTGTTAGTTTATTTTGTGGTTTAATGCTGGCTCAAGGTATTTTGAAAGTTGTCTGCCTTAATAAAACAACCCAGTTTTGGGGTTTTTTCTCCGATATACACTACACTACGGTAATCGTCTACTGACTATACTGCACTAAACCCCGCGTCACTGCGCAGGGACATGTAAAAACAATTTTTTTTTTTTTATTTGCGATATTAACTTCAAATGCATAAAATATTGGAATCGTAACAAAAATAGTATGTTGATGTAAATACACAAAAAAGTTCAAATAATAAATTATACAATTTCCGCTTTCGGCCATTTTCTCACACCGCTTCAAGCACTTTCACCTGTTTTTTATTTATTTCGAGGGGCATTTTCAAACAAAAGCAGAATTGCACAGCCTGCAGGAATATATAAAAATCAAATCAATTAATTAAAAATGTTTTGTTACAAAGCGTCATAGAGACTGAACAAAAAAATAATATGCAGCCGTGGGCAAACAAAACAAAAAAAAATACCATAAATCGATTTTTGTTGGTAAAGCATATTAGACAGCGACATTCGAATGTGAATATTGATTGATATTAAACAAAAATGTCCAGCAAAATTTGTTGCGGATATTTGAGCAGTTGGAAACATTTATGTATTTATATATGTATGAATGTATATATTTGTATATTGTGGAGTCTACATTGTACCTAAGCCGTTGCTGTGGCAAAATGACAAATTTATTGCCACGAGCATGATGTGAAAAGACACTCGCTTCTCTGTGATGTTGAGATGAGGGCGAGGCATGTGCTAATTGACATAGATACCTACTTACATATATACCTACATATGTGTGGTTTATGTTCATATGTTTCTTGTTGCATAAGCTAGAAACTGGGACGATCACACAAACGGTGGGAAAATGATATTTACTTTAAAAAATGCTATTGTGATATGCAAAGCACTGAGTACTCAGGAAAATATGTATACAAAGAAGTTCAAACTTAATCAAATACAATTATTTAGCTTCATTAAACTACGTAACTGATTTTTTTCCATTCAAATTTTCAATGTTTCAACTGCCTTCTTTTATTTCAAACAAAAAAGTATTAGAGCCCATAGCCATGTTAAGCGCATTCAAACACCATTAACGGTTGTTATCACCAAAGTTAACACCTTGAATTGATCGTGAATGTATGTGTGTTATGGAGCGCGAAGTGCATTGATACATATTTACATACTTTTTTTTATGTTTAACACTTCTCTTTGGTATATTTTTCAACTGTTAGCTAACTAACAACCTTACATGTTTCCATTCAATATTTAATTGCAATGTTGTTATTCATAAACAGCTAATTAGCATTTCGAAAATGAAGCAAAGAAACCAATTAGAAATAAACTTATACAAAAGACATGCAAAGTGAAAAAAAAGTTCAAGGAAAAATATTTAGTATAACAAGCTTGACTCATTCCGGAAAATTATATCCGTCTAGATGGCCAATTAAGAGCAAGATATACAACGGTGAAGATGCCATTCAATTCCATGTGGTCATTATTCAGTGATGCGCTTACATACATACATAGGGACAAGCAGAAATCTGAAGTATAGTTGCTTTGGATTCAGTTGCTCTAGTACCTACACGTACTCCTTTTCACATAATATCTTTTATGTACAGACATTAGCCTGTTTGAATTTCGCTACACGTAAAAATATTTTTTGAGCCAACTTTTTGACCCAGTATTTCCATTTACACTGGGCCAATACTCATTTTCGGGCAGAAAATGTTTGACTTGATTTTGGGTACATTTTGTGAATGTATGGTGTGAAAAAAATCAATGAAACTTGATAAACAGCAAAAAGTTTTAATAATCGTTTAAATAACTTCAATGGTTCATCCGCCTCATTTCAATCGCCTGCTTTGCGCATGCGCACAAATCTGCTTTGTTCATCATGTTGTTAGTGTTGTTGTAGGCATCACGTTTCCTACAGCCGGTTGGACACGTGCAAATGCCGAGTTGTCTTAATAGCACTAAAATGTAGCAATTAATAAAAAAATAATTCGAAATGCATAATCCACAATGGTCATAAAAATTCGATTAATGACATGTTCCAAATGACTTATTTCTCCGTTCACATGGGAGCTGAGTGCATGTGCGAGGGTGCGTGTGTTTTTGATCAATTCACAGCTGGTGAACAAACAAATTAAGCCACATTTATATGCCAACCAGTTTTATGTAGCGAGAATGCATTTCAAAGATATTTAATAAGATGCAAGTAATTTGTAGTGAAGTATGTTTTATATTTGCACAGCACCCTGTATGGAAGGGGGGATGGGGAAATAATTGACTTAGTAATTAGCGTGTGTGAATTTAGTTATGTGCGCCCTAATGACTTGCAGCTGACACTTATTTTATGCAGTAAAATGCAATGAACCGAATTAAAATTTCACTCTGCTCCTGCGCCAGTTAGTTTAAGGGTTGCCCATAAATAAATTCACCTAAAACATTCGAGTGTTGGCAGTGCTGTATCAACTTCAAATAACGCAAACATTTTTTTAATTACCACAAGTCGTTAAGACAGGAATATTCGTGGCGTTGACACCTGATGGTGCCACACACGGCTACGCGAACTTACAATCCAGCAATCAACATCGATTCTCGGCACACCACTCTGCATGGTTGCCATTTGCCTAATTTCAACATTTACCATATGTACTAAATTCATAGAAAAGTTTTTGACACACATAAAAAAATCATCAACTGCATTTAAGACTACCAACAGCAGAAATCGACATGATATGAACTTTATTTGATATGATTAGGTGCGATTTGATCTGATCAAGCGGGTTTCACAAAGTCTATTTAATGTAAAAGAGAGCTTTCAGTTTGTATTTGTTGAAAACGAATGTAATGTGTTGTGATTTGATCTAAACTTATATGATGATTTGATCTGATCTTGCATGATGTGATATTTTCTATTCAGGCTGATATGATACTTGAGCAGATATGGTGTTTGATGCATTCTTTTCATCTCTTATAATAAGACTTCTGGTAACTTAATTTGATGTGAGAAAAATTAATTTTTAATATTTGGTTCAATACTAATTTGATGTAAATCATTGGTTCAATGTCATATGATATCATATGATTATATTTGTCCGGACCTAGTGCTATAGAATATTACGTGTTATTTCTTTGGCTGTGAAATCTTGTATATTTTATTATAATATCAAAACAATTATTGATCTCCACCCAATATATTTTACCCGGTTTAAGGTATGTCTATGTAATTTGTGTGATGTGATATCATATGATATTATGTAACCCAATTTCATTTGATTGGTTTTGAAGAAATTTATGTTTCAGAAGCCCCCCATGTCCATTTAGGTTGATTTATTATTAATCCACTTCTAACTTGATTTTATCCACTCATAATTTGGCTTAATTTTATATGATGTGATCTGTATTGACATCATATCACATGATATGACCTATTTTGATATGATTGCATTTGAATCAGCTGATATTATGAGACAAGTTATAGATAAACTGTTTATATCCATTGTCCATCTGTCTTTTATAATGCCAGTCGACTTCTTTGCAGCCGATATCGGTCAAACGAGAAATATTTTATTTGCGATACTACATTGGAAAAGTATATTTGCTGTGATGTGGTGCTATTTTATTTGACATGACGTGACCAAAACATGTTGGGTAATATATCGCTTAATGAAACGTTATGATATGTGGTGTATATGGTCATAGTTATATCGTTTGATATTACACTAATAATTCTGGTATTTCAGAATAAATTTTCACAAGTGGCCACTCAAACCAAGTTTGCAATTCCCATACTCAACGAGTTCACCCACATAAGTTGTTTCGAAAATTTTGAGAGCGGCAACTCTGCTACCATCCAACAGCAGCCCAAAGAATTTGCTAAACATTAAAACAAACAAAGAAATAAATAAAAGCAACGGCTTAACTTTTTAATACGAAAAGCTGTTCATTTAAATTTTTGCATGGATATGCTCGTTTGGTATGTTTGTTTGACCACAAGCAGCCGCACACTCGACGACCACTCGTTCCGCAAAGTGAAAGGGCTGTCGAACCGGAATAATCTGTTCTATAAGTGTTTTATATGTATGGCGAATCAAAAAAAAACAAGAAGACGAATTATGAAAAAAATAACGCCAGTTTTTTGAAAACAAGAAGATCAGTTCAAAGCAGAGCAGAGAGCAGCAGTACAACGCACAGCATAGCACAAAAATGCAGAAGTGGCTAGCGTGCTTTGACCACTAGAGAACAACAAGCAAACTCGTTCGTGTTGAGGACTTTAGCTCTGTGTCTTAAAGTGCGTCTGTATGTATGTTCGTTAATCTGAGGTGCTTGATACTGACGTAAACTTGTTTCAGTTTAAACAAATTTTTGTTTGTTTTCAGTTTTTATCACCAGCAAATTAAATAAAATCAATTCCATTAAAAATCAAAATAAAAATAAAAATAGAAATATGTTAGGCAAGTAGCAAAACAAGTGGATGTATGTTTGTAGGAAAAACTCGTAGTTGATTTTCTCATGTTTCAGGGCTTATCAGGTTGTGTTTTGCTTACGCTATTGCTCTGGTTTGGATTGAATTGCAGATTGTTAGTGGGTCTGCATTAGACTAGCAGAAGCCAGATCAAAAGTTTTTAGAGCTTTCGTCTGTCTGTCTGATCGAAAACCTGTAGCAAATGGATGTGATTAAAGTCTAAGTGTTCTGTCTCATACCCACAAGATAGAAGATTTTCGAACTGGAAGGGGTTCTATTCAGGATACCATACGAAAGCCTGACATGGATCGACTTATTGGAACTTATCAGTGTGCCGCTGCAAACCCCTTTAAATAAATAATAGACACACTTCATCTCTTTGCCGATTTCAAGGTAACATTTGTGCGAAAAAAGAGCTGCTTGTATAATTTAATGTCTGAAGTTTTGTTCCACAGCTTATATAACTGAGCAATGTATCGCTTCGAGTCATTCGAAAGCAAACGAGACTCTACACAAGGCGACTTCCTATCGTGGAGATAATTCGACCAACAGAGCTAAACCGCAATGGCACAATCTATTAGTTACACGAGTAGTCTGGGTAGTGGCATCGTTGCACAAATTGACGCTGATGTGCCACAAACCTTTTACATATCAGAAAATATTGTATGGTCCCTTGTATTTAAATGGTAAAAAAATCTATTTGTTACCACCTACCATAAAAATAATATCTTCATTTATTACCACCTCACTTCATTAAACTTTTTATGTAATATTTTTAGTATGAGTAATTGATTGTGTATGGAAATGTATACATATTTTAATGAAGTAAAGTGGTAATAAATGAAGATATTATTTTTATGGTAGGTGGTAACAATCATATGTAAAAAGTTCGTGGCACATTAGCACCAATTAATATAATTTTTCAAAAATGTGTACAAAAAACGAATTTTCCCATTTCGGCCAACTTTAAAAAATTATATAAAATAATTGTGTAATGCCACAACATGACCACGAATTCGTGTTCAGCATAAAAAAATCCTTTTTTTTTTTTGCTTTACGATTACAGGGTCCTGTAACTAGTGGTCCCAAATAGGAATAATTTATTTTATTTAGTAGTAGTTTTGCAAACTTTTTTAAAAATTGTCAATTTTGTTAATTTATGTGAGTAATAGAAACCGTCTACACCAACAAGCATACGAAATCTATTTTTGAAAAGATTTGCTGGTCAAATGTATCGTTTTAGAGCTCTAAAAGGTTTAAAGTGAGGTATTTCGCAAAAATGACATATATATATATATAAAGTTCGACAACCCTATGCCTAAGACAGAGGAGGCAACTTAGAAGTATAGTCTTAAGTAGACGAACAAAGATTAGACTCTACAAGTATCTCACTCTCTCTGATGCAGGGGTCGGAATCATGAAAAGATATTGAAGTGACCGAGAGAAAATATCTCCGGGTATATATAGTCTTCCTCGCAAACCGAAAAAAAATTTACGATGAGCTGTTCGAGCTCTACGCAGATATCAGCATAGTGCACAGAAATAAACCCAACGGTTTCACCTGCTAAATCATTTAATGCGAATGGGCAAAGACGCCCCAACCTAAAAGCTGTTCCTATCGAATTCCGATTTTAGTAGCAAAGGACGAAGGAGGTACCACTTCGTTAAAAAAACGGGTGGCGGATGTTTTGGCAAGCCTTGGTATTTCCAATTATCGTCAGCTATCGCTTAAAAGAGACGACTGGAGTGTTTTTTCAGCCCATGACCAAAATCCAATGAGCAATTGACCGCCAATAAATGATGAATGAATGAGTCATATCGTTGTTTATTTAAATATTTGAAGATTAGTGAATGAATACAAAAGCTTATTGTAACGATATGAGGGGTGTTCAATGTGGTTTGGTTGTAATTCTGGCACGCAAAACTATTATCAATACTAAATCACTCTATTTAACTTGACTAGCGAGGTGCTAAGTTACAAAGGCGATGATGTATACGTATTTCTCGCGCGCTATGTGATTAATCAAATCTGATTATATGTATACATATATACACAGATAATTTGGACTTGGCTACTGCGAATTAAACATGAAAAACACCACATCTTCAGGAAACGCTACACATACATATTTACACCTTAAAACGCAGTTTTTTTTTATTAGCTGGCAGAGTGTAAAACTCTTTTAATACAACAAAACAAAACTAGCCACGATGCGCCACCAATTACAATGCTATTAAAACAAAACAAAAGACTTAAGACACAAACGCGTACATTGTGTTTAACTTTTGTTTAAAATACAATGCGGATATACGAAATAAAATTAGCATTAAACCTTCAAATGTGATTTTATGGAAAATTAATATAAAAAAACTTACAAAATTTTTGCATAAAAACAACGAAATAGCAAAAGAAACTTCACGAAAATTAAAAATATGACACTGTTGCTTACAAAGTTTAACTGAGATTTTAATTAAATGCCATTTTGTAGCCAAACTTAGCTATTGTTCTCTGCGTTTTTTATGCATCAAAATAGTTCAAGGTCTTCATTGCACTTAAAATCAAATTTTTGGAATTTTTGGTTTATTGATTTGAAATTGTTGGAGAATGCATATTTGAGTAACTTTTGAGGTCACTCACTGCAACTTAATTCTGCCGGCCGGTAGGCAAGAATAAAATACTTTTCTGTCAAAATTCTGAAAGTTTGGGGCAGAATAAATTATTTACTTCAAAAAGTACTGGCGTGAGTGTAATTAAAAAAAAAATTTCGTAATGCCTTTTCCCAAGCCTTCATTAGGCAAAGTTTCCAAGTACAAGAATATCGGTAGGAAAAATTGTAAAAATCAATAAGAATGGCTCGATATGTATCAAACTCTTTTAATATTCATGTAATCGAAATATGTTTATATTATTCAACCGAGATCTACAGAAATCGATAAAAAAAATGTAATATCGAAAACTATCGATAAATTCAAAACATATCTAACACATGGTTGCTTCTAAATATTCTCTACAGCTAATCGATAAATAAATCGATAAGTAGGAGATAAATGGAAACTCGAGCGACCACTATTAAAAAAGTATGATGGCAAAAAAAACTCAAAGTCTAGAAAACTAGAAAATAATCGAACACAAATCGAACGAGCTTAACTCCAGAACAATTTTTGCAGTTCTGATTATAAAGAATCGATGAGTAAACAAATCGATTAAAATTAATAATCGGTAAAAAGCGAAAATATCAGATAAAAATCGATACGAAAATTTTATCGATAGTTAAAACAATACGCATGTATTACAAATGAAACAGAATTAGCAGGAATATGTAAGGCAAGAAGAATTACACTATACTCAGTAGAAAGGTAACCAAACTAAAATTAGCAAAAATAGATAAAAACCTGATAACTTTTTTAAAAAGCATTATACTCGTATATAGGTATATATAACATTCTTTTCAAACCAAAAAGTGTAGTTATTAATTGAAAAAAGTAAGAGAGTTATCGATACATTTTGAAAAATCTATACAATTTAAATTATCGATGCCATAACGAAAAACTTCCGAGACAGTCGCTATTTCCAAAGTTCGTTAATATTTAAAAACTATTCAATACAATCCAAAATGTCTAGTTGTTAACAGATAGTCAGATAAAAGTTGAAATAAGCGCTAACAAAACTAAATCCTGAAGAGATGACCCCTTATTTTCAGAGGTTGTTCATTTGCAACAACTTTTAAAGAATTTGTACTTTATTAAAAACTTCAGAAGTATAGCGAATACTGATTAAACATATGTCACTCACTACAAAATAATTTGGCTTTCGTAGTATGCATATCTGAAATAATCAATCTATTTTTAAAAGTGTCTGAAATAAGTTATTTTCATACCTTTTACAATCCAATTATACAAAAATCTAAATATAAATATCCACCTACAATCTTACTTTCCCTGCTATGCATTCACATGTATTTAGACAATGTTTGCTTCTGTATTCAACTCGAATGCATACAATTCAGGAAACGAGAATAGACTCAAGCATTTAAGTATACAACAAATATAGCAAATAAATTTCATATGCAAAAATTGGTGATGTTCCTGCGAATAATAATATTGGAATTGTGTGTGAATATATTCGTATATACTCATCAATCATTGTACAAGTGTAAAACAAATAATCGAAAAAGATCGTAAATGGAAATAAAATTTATGTTTGCACAAGAGGGAAACATATTTATACATAAGTGCATACACATATACATACATTCGACTGTTTCGTGGAAAACCAAAAGACTCCAAAAAAGCTCAAAAAAGCATCAATAAAGGGCTCCAACATGTGTCCAAAAAGATGCCGAAGTCCATTTAAAAATAGTTTGAAAACACTCCAAATTCATTCGATTCTTTTTTACTTCTGAATTTGGGCTCCAAAAAGGGCTCGTTTCGGAGAAATGTGCGTTTCATAGCTCAGAATGGAGTCTTTTTTCCTCCCTTTGGTTATCTGGGATACTTCACTTTATAGTTGTAATTTTACTAATAAATTTGAAATCTGTTCAACAAATCGGCGATATCCTAGATACATATAATATATGTTCCGTACAAGGGATTAGTCTTTTTAATGAATTTTCGTAATAACATTCAAAGAAATTTGTTCAAAAGAAAAGTTCCCTTCGAACTGACATTGAAATAGTGCTCTCTAAAACCACAAATTTTTTCAACGTACGTATTTACTTATTCTTAGTCACTTAGTTTTAAAAAACTCAACTTCAATTATGAAAACTAAGGCGAATAGAGTCCCACCTTTCCGTTTTTTTTTTTTTTGAATGGTCTAATATACATATACAGGCATACATTCAGATGAATGCGCGTAACTGTCGTTGAAATTTCATAGCATGTAAATTTGTTTTTTAGCTGCGAAGCTCTACAAGGGATAAAAAAAACCACAAACATGAATATTTGTAGAACATTAAATTTAATACGAAGACGGATAATCTGGGACAAAAAAGAAATGTTTTTTTTTTATTTCAAAAAGTTAATAAAACGTTAAACACAGCAAAAATTAAATTTCAAAGTGAAATTTTTAATTTTCATTTATTTTACTGAACTTTTTTTTACGAAACCTATTCTACACACATATTCATTCATGACAAGTACTTACGTCAGTGTAAGCTAGCTACAATTAAAAGGCCACTAAAGTTGACGCACCTTCAGTGAAGTGACCTTTATAGCGGTTAATATAACTGCAAAAGTGTATCATATGAATACTTACGGGAATAATACATAGATACATACATAAATATGAATTTATTTACACCGATGAAAACATAAAAGCAAATATAGTAGCTGCGGTGAAATCCTTAACCAACAAAGAAAACAATTCAAAGAGGTCATTCAAAGTGGGCACCCCTTTTTGTAACAAAATTGTACGTGTCCTAAATTAATATTAATCATATAATCTGACGTCAGCGGGCTTATATATTAAAATAGAACAGGTGTACTGTCGATTAGAAGTGTCAAACAATTTTTGGATCTTCATACATTTTTTTTTATTATTTTGGGATGTTTTAAACTATAGTTTTAGCTATCATAAAAGTTGTAGGTCTTTGATTTTTTATAGAAACCAACAAAATTTATCGTCCAAGGAAATATTTTCAAAAGATTGGTCAAATGTCTACCTAAGACCTTATGGAATTTTAAGGTTAGTTCATAAAAAATTGAGGTTAAGAGATTTGTTTCCAAAAACCCAAAGACTTTTGAAACCAAAGGAACTTCATACAAATTAAAAACTTCATATTGTTCTAACGCTCTTCAATCTTTAAATTGAAGTCTGCTTTACAATTTAATTACACTCAAGTATTCCTAAATTCAAAACTCATAACGATCACAAAGACAGCGCACAGTCAATGAATTAATCGCCATAGCAGCATTACAAATATAAATTGGTTAAATAAATAAAAACAAAATAGTAATAATGGGTCAATCGAAACCTAACCAAGGTCAACGTCAAAGTCAAATCATTTTACAAATTCAAATCGTGTCTTCTTCGTTTCCATTTGTCTACGCTAAAACCATTTAGCAGACAACAAAGGCACAATGAAACGCATGAAAAGTTTTTATATGTCTCTTTGTATGTCTTTGTTTACACATATGTGTTAAGGGAAATTGGGTTTTTGACACAAACGATAAATGTGATAATGAAGAAAAATACAAAAATTTGAAAAGGCAATAACAACAGCGAGTTAAAAAAAAAAAAAAAAACAATACGTATAATGCTAAAATGTGTTTTTGGTTGAGAGTAACAAAATGCTACTCAGGCAAGAAGAAGAAGAAAAACACCGGATTTATGACAAAAAGTTACAGTCGTAGTCCTTGTTAAGCGGGAACGTATGTATGTATATGTTTAAAACCGGCAAAAAAATTTATGGCACTGGTCTCCCAAGAGAGTCATCTCGGATATCTCGTTACTGAGTACAATACGGAATAATTTTTACAATTTTTTTTTTTACTTTACATACAAACTTGCAGACAGATAGATAAAAATTATCAAAACTGTTGCTTTGGATACTATTGGCTCAACAATGATCCCTACTATAAATTTTTCTTAAGCAACTGCAATGTACAGACATCGAGCTGTTATAAAATAGGTAGAGACGATATGCCCCCGGTTATGCAGCCTACTAAAACGGAAGGAAAATAAGATAAATCTTCGGTCATACATCTCTAGTGATGCGCCTAAAAATATACATACAGACAGAAGGGAACAACTTGAAGACTGGTTACTTTCGTTCCTGATCCTTTAGTCGAGACTCCCATGGTTAAAAATAATTGTATATAAAAAGTTGATTTGGAACACCAAACGAGATATCTACATATTATGAAAAGGCATGGCATGTTCCAATTTCACTATTTGTATAGAAATGATGTTAACCAAGCTGTATTGCCAGCACTCTATACAGCAGAAATAAAAAATCCCTTTACGTAGAATGGGTCTAAACTTTAAGTTGGACTTCTGGCAAACAACGAACATTTAATTCAGATCTGTTTATCGTGTTTTGAGTGATTCGCATACAAACATAGAGACACAATTTCTGAAAATGGTTTTTTGCCATATATTCTTAAATTAAGAATCGTTTAAATGTTTCCTTAATATATATAAACGAGCCTCACAGTAGCTCCAAACTCATACGAAACTAACCATTTAACTTAAAAAAAAGGCATTAAAACACCTCGAACCACCCACCGTCGTATCTGAGAGCCTAATTTAACTTGTTTTTAAAATCATGCTCGAACAAAAGTGAAGAGCTTATTCCATAGAAACCAATCAAACCTGATATTATTGTCTTATCCATTGAGTCTAGTCCCTGTCGCATCACGTACAAATTGCATTTTTCGCTGGGTTACATGCACTTACCACATGCTTATGGACTTATGTAAAATATTCGCTCAGTACTACAAGGTGGCGCAAAAGTAAGCTTCCGATGTTCAGCATATCGGTTGTGGCACGTGCAGTGTGTGCTGTTGCACCGTCTTGTTGGAACCACATGTTTTCCAATCACAATTCATCAAGTTGCGGCAAAAAGAACTCGTTGATCATTGCTCTGTAGCGCTCACCATTCACAGTAACCGTTTGGCCCCGACCGATTATTGGTCAAATAAATAGTCAGCAATATTCCGCGTTCTGGAACAGTTTAGCGTAACATTGTTTATTAACGTGTATTTCGCATGTGTTTACTACACAAATGTCAAAACAGAACTGACTTTAGGGGCCAATCGCAAAATTTATAGCATTTTCTGATAGGAGGATTACTTTTGCGCCACCTTGTACATTGGTATTGCGTATTGTTATGTAAATTATCAAACGGAGTTGACACATTTGTGGCATATTTTGACAGTGCAATGACAAGCGTCATACGCGCGCCCTGAAACAGAAATCCACACTGTGCATTTGTGTTTTATAGTTGTTGTTGTTGTTTTACTTATGCAGTTAGCTGCAACACTTCACGTTAGACACTTGTGCAAAATAATTGCTTTTGTAATTTGCGCGGTTTGTTTTTGGTCGGTTTGTGTGCGTGCGTTTAGTGCTTTTGACACAGTTCACTGCACTTTCAGTGTCAATTCCAGCTTTGTTTCTGTAATGCCAATCCAGTGTTAATGCTTGTAGATATGTATTCGTTTATGCATAAACCAACACCATGATCACGGTCGACTAATAATTAACTGTAAATTAAATGCTGCAGTAAATGGTCAACTTTTATATGTTTAATTGTTGTTTCTGTAACTAGTTTTCTATGCATTTTATTCGCCTAACTATAGATCGTAACGGCATAAACGATTCGAAATATATATCAAAGTGATCAGAAGGGAAAAAGAAATTGATAAAGCCATGCGGGAGAAGTGGAGGTTCCGTCTTAAGGGATTATCGGGTTCATCATTTCCTTGTCTCTTCTTGTTTATCAATGAGAAATAGTGTACGCTCCGTATCAATGTGCTCCGACTGCTCGGCTAAATCGTTAAGTTAAAAATATTTCTCTCAGAGGATACCTCAGAGAGTGGATAAAAGATCAGCTGTATGTTTTGTGAGCAGCCTCTTGACCGCAAACTTTCGTTGCGTCATTCATCACATAATAGATTGAAATAGAATGAAAATAATAGATTCATTAGAGGCTCGCTTATTTGGTCTTTCGCACTCTTCAAGAAATAATTCATGATTACTTTAATTGAGTGTCTATGTTGTGACATTTTTCAGCGAGATATTTCAAAACATTCATATATTTTATTATAATCTGCAAAGGTTATTCTAAAGCTCTGCATTGGGCGCTTTTATTCCAGAACAAGTAAGAAAGTCTAAGTTCGGGTGGAACCAAACATTATATACCTAGTAGTGATCTATTATGGTATACCAATTCACGTACCTCTATTTTAATACTTTTCAGTTCCTATTATAAAGCCAGCTGATTGTTTTCAATAAAAAAAACCTTTTGTTATGAGTTTTGAGGGATAAATTAATTTATTTGTTTATAAACAGCTTCCCTACCAATAACTGCTAACCACATTTTTTAAAAATTCCAATACATGCACATTTTATGTTTGAAAAATTTTCGTTCAAATAGACAGACGGACAGACAGACAGACGGACGGAGAGACGGACATTGCTAAATCGACTCAGCTCATCCTCCTGATCATTTCAGTATACTTATACATTTCATGTTCAAGGAAGGTATGATAATCAAAAACTGTATATAACTTATCTATTGTAGTGGGGTACTAACTACTTGCCCGGATATTTTGCTTGCGTGTTATCGGATTTGCCTGATTTTTGGCAGGAGGGTACTACATACTATTGAGGAGCAGCTGACCAATTTTTATTGAAATATCTAGTTGAAACTAAAAGCAATTGCCTTTGAAAGTAGAGGAATTTTTATGCTGAAAAGTGGTCCGCGCCACGCCTACTTCCTTAAATCCACAAAAAATTTTGGGGAAGACATTTGCTTAAAAAGCTTATTATGTGTGCAAGATCTTATTGCATAGTTATAGAAATATCGCGTTTTACATTTTACAAACAAATTTTTCAGAACTATGTTAAAAAACTGGGCGTGGCCGTTGACCGATTTCGGCCATTTTCAAAAAAAACGGCTACCTTTATATATTCAATATTTTCGCCAATTATCGTTTCGATAAATCAATTTTTGCCGGAGTTATGGCATAAAACGTTTTGCGGAATAATCCACTATAAAAGGAGCGGGGCCACGCCCTTTTTCGAAAATTTATTTTTTTCGACTGTTTTCGTTCACGGACACTTTGAGAGTGAAACAGAAATGATATAAAGCTATTTAACGCAAAGTTATTGCCGATTAAATATATCTATGATCCTTTTCAAAATCTTTCGTATAAAATTGGGCGTGAACTTTAACCGATGTCGCCCATTTTTTTTCGGAACATTCCTTGAATTAATATAAATATGAGTGCTGAATTTCGAAAACATTTTATATAAAAAGATATCTCAAAATTGACTCAAGTTATCGTGTTAACAGGCGGACGGGCATGCTCAATCAATTTCTTCTTTCCTCCTGAACATTTTGATATATATAAGTCAATATCTATCTCGATCCGTTTATGCCGTTACATACCACAGTTAGGCGACTAAAATTAATATACCTCTTAGTGCTTAAAAAAATCGGCTAATATCAACATTCTGAGAGATATATTTTCTATATTATATCAGGTACATCGTACGTACATGTGTTCCAACGAAAATTACAAAACATTGAACTCAATATTTTTGTACAAAAGAGATGCAACATTTGTGAAGTTTTTGAACTTTTGTTTGTCTTAAATACATCTCATTGGATGTCTTACTTTACAAAACACGTGAAAGATATTATGCTGTGCTCCCTATCGGACATTTGCAGCTTTTGCTGAATTGGTGTCAACAAAAATACTTTCAAATAAAGCAATAGGAGTGGCTCCCAATGCACTAGAAGTACAAGAGTTCGGAAGTAGAGATTCTCTCTACACGATATGTTTTCCATTCTATGTGTCTACACTCTTGTGCTTCTTCCGTGATAGCATCACGTGGGCACCTCATCGGTTTTCGCTTTGAAAAATGTTTGCAGTACATATATTTCACGAAGTCAGTTTCATTTCCATTATATTTAGGCGATCTTAGGGAACTTTATTGCTCAGAATTCGCACACAAAATTCTTTATAAACTTTTATATATTTCCTACAGGGCACTTCACTCACTTCAAAATCTGTGTCTTCCTTCTTTTGTATGCATTTATTCAAGTGCATGAGTAAATTCGCAAACATATTTGTTGTGTAAATATTTCGAAGATAAATTCTCGTTTTAACGAATTATGCAATTTTTGTCATCAAGCCAAGTATTGTTTGCTATTTGAAGTTGCAAAATGAAAATTCTTCTTTTTTTTTTTTTTTGTTTCTGTGAACCCCAACAAAAATGCAACATTACTTTTGAGTGCTTGAATTTTTGTTATGCCTTCTTTTGCTTGGTACAAAATAATTTTATTTGCAATCTGCTAGGAAATATTTGTAGACTTAACTTATTGAGTTTAATCTTTAATATTTAGTACACTAAATTCTGTATGTTTGTATTTATGTATGACTATGTTTACTATGGTCACAACAAGGCTACCAAATATCAGCAATATGATAGATTTATTAGCATAACCTTCAATCAACCGCACTTACCAAACTGAAAGCATCAATATATTTGCTCATTTTCATACAAATTTTCCAAATATGTGTAGCAACTTCAAAGCTCTCAAGGGCTGCTCCTATTCAAATTAAATATTTGCAAATTACGAATGCAAATTTCATCCATCTTGGGGCAATTTTTTCACTGAAAAATTGTAAATATTTGCTTTAGCTTCCAGGCATCATATCATATGCATACAAACAACCACGCATATGGCCGGATGTTTCACTAGTTACGTACACTCCCTGCAGTCAAATCTACTAGTTGTAAGCTACTTCGAAACTAGTATGAACACCAAAGTTTTTATTAGCATAGAAAAGGAACTTTAATATAGTTATCTGTTCCGCATCCCGAATCGGGGATGCACTAAGCAGGGAGAAGTACTCTCAGTACAATAACAATCTCTTCCTCTTTGTAGCGATTTAAAACGAGGTTCAGACAGAATGATCCCATAAGTTCGATCCGTTTGCGTGTGGGTGTACGATGCCAACTTAATTATAAACAATGAAATTTAATTATTAATTCAAATTTTTAACAATTTTTAATGGAAAGTAAATATTCACAACAACAAAAACTAAACAACCACAATTAGTTTTATCCCAAAACAACTAAAAACAATATAATCAGCGCTGAGTTATAACATAATCACAAAACAATTCAGCATTCATCATCAACGAGCCAGTAAAAATTAGACAACATCGCACTGTTTGGTTTCGCCGCTATCTCATTAAAATCCTGTTTTCTTAACTCCCATATCTCCAGCTCTTTAGCAGAAAGCGCACAAATTAAGACGAGTGAGTTTTCAAGCAAGGCAAGGTGTGAATGAAACCAGTCAATTTTTACTCTTCGCACATTGTTACGCGTACAGAGCCACCAAAAAATTTGCTTTTAATTAATCAGAAGCTTATAAAATGACGCGCTCAAAACCATGTTGACGTCCTTAGTGCACCGCTGGGACTTGTAACGAAATCTTTTTTAGAAATGAAACTTCGTTGCTGCTGTTACTGTTTCCGAGTGACATAGAAATATTGAAACGAAATGACTGGAACAGTTCTCAATGAGTAACAGAAGAGTAACGAAACTCTAGGTAACAAAACTACCTGGACCTTCAGCAGAAACAAAGCACTGCACGGAAACGAAACCTTTAAAACCTGAGTAACGAAATCGCGCCGAAAGGAAGCGAAACTGAGGGCTGTTAAAGCTTTCAACATTGAAGCACTTTTCCAATTTGTTTAAATTTCTTCTGAATAAATAGTTTATTTTATCAAAATATACCAAAAGCGCTTTTCGTTCCAAAAACGACTCGAAGGACTTAAAACAAACAATCTCAAATCAGTTTTTAACCCGTTGCTTGCAAAAATTTCAGGTAATTTTGTAATTCTTCATATAAAATCAAGTTCCTCAATATTGCACTGCACCTAGAATGCTCAAATGCTCCTCATAATTCCATACAAGTTCTGTTTAAATACCCAAACGTTTCGTTACAGTTTCGTTATTCAGCTAGCATTGCTGTTTTGTTGCGATATCCCGCGTTTCGGTTACAGTTCTGGTCTTATGATCATCGTTTTGGGCAGTTTTTGTAGGGGTTTTGCGTCCGCTGAGTCAGTTTCCAGGAAATTATTACTGGTTCTGTTACAAAAAGAGTAACGTTTCTTGCAATTCCGTTTTGGTTTTGCTTGTTTGTTTCAAATTTAAGTTCAAGGAATTGGATACGAAAGTTGAAACATGTAAAAGTGGTCTCACTTCTCATAATCATTTACAACACTTTTTCTTGGGTATCAGCAATCACACATTAAAAACTGTGTAAATGTGTACAAAGTGTTTGATCGTGTATTTGTTTTATCATTTTTTGCAAATAGTTTGTTGATTTATCATTAATTCTGTTTGCCACTTTTGCAATTTTCACAACTTTCGCTTTCGCTTGACCGTAGGATTGAACTTCGTTAAGTTTGTTGTCAATAGCGCTGTTGTGTTTTTGTTTTTTTTTGAATAACGGATCTGGTACGTAATGAGCAATGAGCTTATGATGTGTGGGCTCAAGGGTTCGTTGCATTTATAACTGATTATTGCTATTTTTAGCAGATCTTAGCTTTGTTTGACATCGACGAATTCAATATTTGTAATTCTATGAGAACCGCAGGTTTGATCAAAAAATTCGGAGCTTTCATTGGGAGTCCAATTACTACGCTCATACACCCCTTGAAAAAACTTTGCAAAGAGATTACAAGTTTGTAAGGGATTTTCCGATACCTCGCCATCATACTCTAGACATGTTGGGAAACCATTAGTTTTACGTTTATTATTAATGAAAACCCAGGAGTGCTTGGGGTTGCACTGTAGATCCAGCTCAACATTAGAGATGTATTGATAATATAAAAATTGTGAAGAGATTAGCTTAATTAGGCGTAAATTATCTTCCAAGGTATTTGACGCCTTGAATTTCTTATGAACTTTGTTTTTCAAATTTTTCAAACGGCTTAACCTTGTGTTTTGTGGCGATTTGGTGCACACCCCACTAACGTTTTGACAATAAATCGAAAAGTTAAAATGAGCATTGTTTTGCACATTCTTGGACGGTCTACTGGGATTCCTGGGCAACTCCCGCTTTGAGAAAAAATTTAAAGGGGCGAACTCTCACATCAGTTGGCCAAATATCGGAGCATATAACTCTCTCAAAGTGGTGGGAGGGCACTCCCAGCTTGAAATTTACACTGCTTAACGAGTCAGTTGAAGTACCCTTCTTCACTAGTACTAATTGTTAGTAAGGATCGGACACTTAGAACCGTGATGCGTATTCATGAAAGGTATAAAGTCTTCGGCACAGTCGAAGACATCCCTTTCCTTACTTGTTTATTCAGAAAATTGTAATAAAATTGCAAATGCAAAATTGTATATGTAATGCAAATATGTACGTGTTAATGAGTACGTGCCTTTGAAAATTTCACAAAAACCTATAAATCTCCAACCTTGGACTAAATTTGAGATAAGTGGGAAATAAAATCGTATCTATAACCCGAATATGCGAAGGCTGGATTATAAACAGATTTGACACTTTCGCAAGTAGGCCACGATTATTTTCATATTAAGCATACAAACTTACTCTATGAGTAAATCAGCGATGAGTAGTTGCTGAAATATTTCACTTAACGCATTACGTCCTCATTTGTTTGCAAAACTAAATTGGGATTTTTTTTGGTTGAAAATCGTACACAAAAGCAATGTCATTTCATATTTTGCCTCAATTGCAACAACCTTATTTAATATTTTAAGAAAACGCAACTTTACGAGATTTGTTGTTTGAAGCCAATGTGGGATATGTAATACGATGAAATTGTTTACACCAACAATTTAAATATTTAGTACTGCGGCGTGCGTTATGCAAATGCTGCAACATCAATTTAAGCGCTTTGTTGTGGCAAGGCGAAATGGCTTTCAATATTTTTTGGGTTTAAAAGTGCGAATAGTTTCAATTTAACAAATATTTTGTGCGCTGACGTAACTACGAATTTGTTTTTGGGTTTCATTTACATACAAACATGCATTTCTTATCTCACTTGTCTCGCCTTATGTAAGGGCAGTGAAGGTAAGGCGTGAAATATTTATTGGTAAAAGTTTTTTAAATGGGCAATACAGCATTCAATTTTTAAGGAAATTAATAGTTGCATATTTGAGTTAAGACTTTTTACATAAGTCTGGTAATTGCATATCAACTTACATTAATAATAACACTGTTGTATTTAGTTGAAAAATTTTTCAAACTGGAGTAAGCTCAGCTTTGGAGAGAACTCGAATGTGTTGAGTTAACCCCTTAGACGAAATGACCTGGACAGGGTTGAATCAACATCCACCACCCCATAGAACGGTTCTCGTGACACTTGACTTGTCAAATGCATTTGACACGGTCAATCACGCCACACTCCTCCGAGATCTAAATGAGACACCGCTCCCTGCCGGCCTTAAGAAGTGGACCGCTAATTACCTCAATGGTCGACAGGCAACAGTCAAATTTAGGAACAAGAAATCTAGACCACGAAGAATAAAACAAGGGGTGCCGCAAGGTGGTGTTCTCTGTCCCCTTTTGTTTAATTTCTATATTTCGAGACTTCTCCCCCCACCAGAGGGAGTCTCCATTGTTTCCTACGCTGACGACTGCACGATAATGGCCTCGGGCAAGGGTCCCTCCATTGATGAACTCTGTATTAGAATCAACAGTTACCTCCATGACCTTTCCAGCTTCTTAACCGAGCGTAATCTGAACCTGTCTCCGACTAAATCTACGGCGACCCTGTTTACGACATGGAATGAGCAGATGGGGCAAGAGTTAAGTGTCCACGTAGACGGAGTACCCCTACCTACTGTCAACCACCCGAAAATCTTGGGTGTGACATTTGACAACGGCCTCACCTTCGCTCGTCATGTCACCGCAATAGCTTCAAAGGTACAGAACCGCAATAAGATCCTCAAGTCACTGGCCGGCAGTACTTGGGGAAAGACAAAGAAACATTGCTTGCTACATATAAGGCTATTGGCCGGCCGGTTATTGACTATGCTGCGCCTATATGGTCGCCCAATCTTTCTGACACCAACTGGAGGAAATTGCAAGTCTGCCAAAAGACCGCCATCAGAACTGCTACGGGATGCCTGCTTATGTCATCTGAGTCTCACCTCCATCAAGAGGCAAAATTGCTCAATGTTCAAGAGCACGCGGAACTCTTGAGTAGACAGTTCCTTCTGAACTGTCATAAACCTAGTCATCCAAACCGACATCTTTTGGATGTAGCACCGCCCCCCAGAGACATAAGGAGACATCTCCGTAAGCATTACGATGAGATCCGGCATCATATCTCTTTGCCGTTTGATCTGCGGAACCATAGACGGGTTCTAAATGACCTCCACACCGAGTCGGTAGACAGATCTCTCAGATCTCGGCCTGTGAATCCCGTTATTAATACTCAACCACCTGAATTGGCTGAGGAGGAACGTGTACTTCCGAGGGAGACTAGAGTCATACTGGCACAAATTCGCTCTGGATATTGTAATAGGTTAAACTCTTACTTATCCAGACTGAACCCCAACATACCAAATACATGCCCTGCATGTGGTATGACCCCTCATGATACCATGCATCTCTTCTCCTGTTCAGTTGAACCCACTCTTCTAACACCTACATCACTCTGGTCCAACCCTGTGGAAACTGCGCGTTTCCTCGGACTTCCGTTAGAAGAGCCTGATGACAATTTAGAGTGATCGAGCCCATTGGGCAGGGCGAAGCACTGTTAACAACAACAACAACAACGACGAAATGACCTATGGCCCCAACGAAAGGTTCGTAGGTTAAGGTTTTGTTTCCAATCACACACGCAACATCTACTGTTGTTGTGGTAACGACAAAAACAACCCCCGAAGGTTTTGGGGAGTGTTGTCGAATTACCAGTCCTGGGCCGGATTTGAACCCGGTACGCTCCGGCACTCCCTTGCGGTACTGCCCGACTGTCGTGGCAGTTTTTATTTTTTGTTTTTTTTTAGTAAAAATGGTGCCGAAAGCAAAAAAAAATCGCTTAAAACAACAACAACGAATAGGCAGGGCGAAGCATCGTTACAAGCACAACAACAGAGTATTTTGAGAGAAATACCGTTGTGGCAGAGTTGTATTTTCATTTCTTACGCTTTGTTGGAAGTAGTACATACATAGGTCAAGTCAAGTGGAGAATGCGCTATACTCAGAATTGTTAATTTACCGCAAAGTCAACTTATAACACCGAACAATAAGAAGAACCGACTCAAGTGCCCTAGCTATTGCAAGCCCTTGTAGTACATAGTTCTTGAAAAGTTAGTTTCTGTTCCTTCAATAAAAATCACACGATACGAGGTCTGAAGCCTCGGCATGCTTACAGAGGCCACCATCAGTACCGATTGGGCTTTTAGTGTTGCTCGTCGCCGTTTGACAAAGCAGTATAAGCTTTTACAATGAATCCTCGAGGTCTAAATAATATCAAAATTTTTGCTAAGAAACATTTAGCTGATGAAAACCAGATATTCATTGATTCCTAATCAAGGCCGGGCTTATACATGGCCAAGGACTCAATGGCATACATCAATCTAAAACAAGGACTTCAGAGCCGGTATTCATACGAAAGATACATCATTGATATCTGCATTTTAAAAGTGTGAACATTTCCAATTTCTTTCAATTAACACACTCTGCCATAAAAGGTGTTATAAATGCCGTAATTAACAATCAAATGCAATCTAAAAGCAATAAAACACTTTCGTGATATGTGAAATAGATTTCCTTTGCTGAATGCAATTGCATAATGTAAGTACCTATGTATTATGCTTGTAAAACAAGAAATCTACATACAGCTAAAAATGTCGAAATAAAAAGCGCAAGAAAGGCAAAGCTATCAATCGATGAAGAGATGGACTTGCGAAATCCAGGAAAAACTTTTAAATTTGCAAGCGAGTATGTGGTTGCATCAGTGTGCACCCTTCGTTGCATCAAACTGTATTTTGGTCAATACAAATTTTTTTTCATAATGGCTTGAGAAGAGTGTAATTTGCTGCTATTGTAAATGAAATACAGCCCTATTGCATGTTCATATCAAGAGCTTCAAAAGCTTTATTACATGAATATGCGTCTTTGATTTTTGTCTTTAATCCCATTCCAACGCATGGAAAAGTATAGCAAACGCAGATACCGACGCACAAAGTGAACTAAGGTAACTTCAGTGAATTCATTGTTTATTAAGTTATTTGACTGTTGGCCAAGTATTCTATTAGTTAGCAGGCCAGTGATGTCGCGAATATTCGCATTCGCACTCGCATTTGCGAACATTCGCATGTTTTGAGACATTCGTATTCGCAAAATTTCTGCGAATGTTTTGCGCATATGAATATCAGAAAAAAGTAATTTGAAGATAATACCAGGTTAATAAAACTAAAATCCATTTATTTCCAATGTTTTGTAATGCATCCAAAATTAACTCAACTAATAATAAAATAATAATAAAAACTAAAAATATATTTTTCAACAATAAAATATAAATATATGTAATCTAAACAAACAAATGAAAAATTGGAGGCGCTTTAACAAAAATACTTCTTTCTTAGAAAATAACAATGCATTTTTTTGTTTTTAACAAATTTTTTCAGTTAATAATTAAACTTCCGCCACTGAAATATAACAATAAATCGCAGAACAGCTTCAAAGAAAACCCCGTGACTGACTGGATTTGACATAATCTGCTCCCGTTCTCAATCACGGTTGCAATAATCGCAATTACGTATTGGCTTCGTCAATATGAACCCATGAATCTGTGATTTGTGTTATTTAGATGATAGAGGAATGTAGATGCGAATTTAAAGTTATAACACAAACAAATACGTGCAGGCTAAAAAAATGGATGCTTTTCCCCAATGTTTTTTAATGTTTATTGCAACATGAATTAACATGAGCTTGCTTTAAGTTTCGAATGCTCAATTTTAATAAATGTGAATATTGTCTTTTGGTGTGTAAAAGGAAATTACTTTGGAAATGTCGTATAAAAACCAAAACTTATAGCTATTTTTGGAAAGGTGGGTCATTATTTTGCTATTGCTATTGTTTCAATTTGATTAAAAATTTCTTAAATTTTGCAATATTCGAACACTGAACATAACGTTGCATAACCAAAACAAAGATAACAATAGTCATTAGCTGTGTTCGGTGAAAAAACTTGCAAAGAAGTGTTATCAAAGTGAGAATGGCGTAAAACTCCCTCGAAACGCCGAACAGAACTTAAACTTGCAGCAAATCATCTGTTGCTTTTTTGATTGGTTAATAGCTCACATTTTTTAATTTTTGTTGTTGCTTTCTCATGGGACGATCTGCTGTTATCACTTGCAATTTTCACTGAGTGCAATTCCCCGAGCGGAAACTTGCAACTCTCTCTCACAATGAAATGTCAAAATGCGCTCTCTCGCTGCAAATGTTTTGTGTCACTGAACTTTTTCCAGCAAAAAATTTTATAAAATTCTCTTATTCTGTGTCTCGGATCAAAATAGCTGCGACTGAGAAATCATAATCACAAGACACACTGTTCATAAAAAAACTAACTCTAATTTCAACAGAACGCTGTAAAGATACAAATTTTTTATACCACTTTGATGCCACTCTTCTGAAAATTATCGAGCTAGAACTGCTTTATCTTCAATTATTTGTGAATTTTATGGGTGAATATTATATTATTTAAATTTGTTTGTTTTAATATTGAATGCAAACCACCCTGTGTGGGTTTGTGTTGTGGGGCTTCGGAGTAAGTAGCGCCACTAGTAGACATATACTCTGACCAGGAGGGCCCGGAACACTAGATTATTTATATATATAAAAATTCATCGCAGAAATGTTCGTAGACGGCGCCATGGAAAATGTCGAGAGCGGTACCCAGGAGCATAGTATATGGAGTACCTTCATCCGCTACCTTGCACTCCGATTAGCAAAAGAAGATGTCAAACTAGTAGAAGTAAACAATGCCCAGGAGTCTTCGCAACACGTCGATTCGCTAACAAAATGCAAACAATTATCGACAAATTTGAACAAAAACTGAACATTCGCATTTGCGAATATCATTAGTGGATATTCGCATTCGCGAATGTTCAAAAGTGGCATTCGTTACATCACTGGAGCAGGCATGCATACCATTACTCTGCATACCCAATTGATTAGTTATTGGGCCGCAATGGATTTCATTGCTTATCTTAGTTTCAGCCCAATAACTGCGCATGCATACACACACATTTACAAATACAATGTAGTATATCGAACGGTGATGTTATTGCTTGGTACAAACCCTGCGGTAAAAAAATATCAATTGCTTAAAACATTTGAATTCGTTGAAAAAAGTCAATATTTTAGCAAACTTAAAAATAACTAAATTCTAAATAGAATAAGTGATCCAGAGAAATCAAAAATTCCGCGTCCAGTTTGAAAAAATTTTGATTTTATTATTAGTAAATATTAGTAAGTAAGTATTTATAGTTTGAAATTGTTAAAAAAAGGTGGAAGTGAAAGAAACTAACATAGGTTACTAAAAAGAATTGAATGTCGATAGGATACAGAATTTGATGCTTTTATTTCTAAACAGCTAAAATAGATAAATAATATGGACCTCGGCGTCTATTGCCATTTATAAAAAAAGTCATTTTCACAAGGTATTTGTACGAAGAGCTACAGAAAAAAAGAACATATGTTCAACTTCGTAAACATTTTCTTTAATTACAATTAAACTTTTTAATAGTTTTTCAACAATTTATGTGTAGATTTGTTTAGATTTCGGTAGGTCCCTAATTTAAAATTTAGGCATGTAACATTTATCGATTATGTAGCTACAAATAGGTTTATTTATGTTTTTATGCAGCAGTGAACGATACAAAACGATACTCCAGTATATCAATGCATATATGTATATTTGTACGAATGTTCGTGCATAAATCTTTTTTCTCAAATCTATGCTAAAATCACGCAGTCATGCTCCTATGATACACTTATCTACATATGGCGTATTCCATGGTTGTTAACATTAAACCTTCAAAAAATTAATACAGAAAACGCTTATCTATCGTATATAGTATCAAGTTTACTTTAAGGTATATTCTTCTTCTTTCTTCTGCCTATTTTTTCCCCGCTTTCTCCTTGAAATTTTCTTTCGAAGCAATCAGAAAACAATTTATAATTTATTTAATACAAATAATCCACTAAAAGACTGAAGTGGCTTGATATTCAGTTCGCTATCGACTACCGTGGAATAAGCCATATCTAAGTATGTGAATACACGCATTTGATTTTGCTTGAATTTATACATTTTTATATGAATTTATACTGCATTGCATGGTTTTTCTTTTGTGGCAACCAGGAAGACATTTACATCAATCGTTCGAATAAAAATCCAAAAGAAAACAAAATTCCTAAGATTATAGTTATTATGTAGAAATTGTTCATCAACGCGTTGTCAGCGCGACACTTGGAATGTTTATTTATATATAGTTAAATTTTTTTTTTTTTAATTGAATAATTTTTTTCTTTGATACTGATTTTAAAGAGGCTGACAAACCTATTTTTCTAATAGTTGCGTTATCATATTATAATGTGATGAGAGCAAAATTACCGATGGCAGTGACACCTTTCGTTTAAATCGTATAAAATATAAATTTTTCCACTAAAATTTTACCCATAACTAGGTATCACTCACATAGAGCCTTGAACAATAAAGCCGAGCAGACCAAAAATATGGCCCTTTCCTGGATTAATAAACAAGTAAGGAAATCTGACTTCGGATCTAACGGAACATTAGACATTACTGGTAACGCATCCACCAATTTTCAAGAAAGTGGATAACATAGGGAAAATTTATCTTAATATTGTTAAACTTTGTTAAGGGGGGGGTAAGGTCAAATCATACGAAAAAAGCCATGTTTTCGTGATTTTTTTTCTGACGACGCAGTTAAAATTTCTTTACTCAACCAATTGTACATTGAAGTATGACATTCGAAGAATGTTTTATCAAATTTTTACAAGGAAATATTAAAAAATACGGCAATGGCAGCAATTGTTCGGACGTGTCTCGACAAAAAGTTGAATTGCGGTGCCCCTCATAACTTGGTGCTGGATCATCTGAAATCAAAAAATCAAAGTTCATTCGTTAGATAATAGTTATTCCCAGGTAACGCTGTCGAGTTTTTTCCAGTTTTTTTCATTTTTTCGAACACTTTGAAATGAAAAACACAATTTTGTGGGAAACAACCGGCTAATTTGTTATTGCGAAATCAAAATTATAGACAAAAAAAAACTCGACAGCGTTACCTCGTAAATGATGTACAGAAATAGTGTTTGAAATTTCAAAAGGATCGGTGCAGTAGGTTTGGAGTTATCAGGGGCACCGACGTTGAAAACCTGAGTTGTGGGAAAAACGGTTTAAAGTTTTAAAAACAAAAAAATCCAGTTCAGTTCAGGTATAGGTACAAAAATCCGGCAGGTATAAAAATACTCATAACTTCGTCAATTTTGATTCAATTGACTTGAAAGTTTGACACAATATTTTTCAGATATTACGGATTCAACTTCGAAAATAAAACAAAATCCAAAAAAAACAAATCTAATACCTTACCCCCCCCCCTTAACCTAAGTTATTATTTTTCCAATTTCAATCGTTCAACTCTTTTGGTTTCAGAGATACATCTTTCTCAAATTTACTGTGGTACTTTTTTGACACTATTATCAAAAGTGGGCGTGGCCATCGAACCAATTTTTCTCTTAAAAATATTTGTTGTTACTCGTGAAATATGTGTGGGAAGTTTTGTTGTAATACATGACCACCGCAGCGCTACAGCAGGTGTGGTCTAAAAAATTGCGGTTGCCACACGCTTTCGCAAAAATTTGAATTTAAAGCATTTCTTCTTATAACGACACTGTCGAAATAAAATATAAATTATGTAAAACAGTAGAATAATTATTTTATTATGAAAGAAGGCACATGGAAATCTAAATCGTAATTAAAATATTTTAGCCCAATGACGGCCAAATGTATCAAAGTCTTTGTGAAAAGTAGGAAATCAATTTTTATGGAAAAGGTATCGTTGGGTAGGTAATTAAAGTGGCGTTGACAAAAATGTTTATGTTTAATTTAACTAAGCCCTAGTTAGTTATGAGGAGCCAGTACATAAGAATCTGGTGTCGTATTTTCGGTAATGCCAAGAAACAATAAAAATTGCTTTCAGGGGGTTTAATTACAGCGAGTGCAAACCAAAAATATTTATTGAAATAAAACCTCGTCGTTTCCCGGCAAACTACGATCCAATGACCGTGTCGTTGCTATAGTCAATAGCGATGTAAGGCCAAAAATGTGAATTTAAAAGAAGGCAAAAAGAATATGCTGAATAAATACAAGCAAATGAAATAACATGCTGTAGCCTTTAATTTACGAGTATTTAAGGCTTTTGTAATGCAGGATTCCACTCCCGATTTATTTGTAGCTCATAAATTTACATACTAATGTGTCAAACGATCCAACCGGAAAGAAGGAAAATGTCGATTACACATAACGGCCGAACATGAGTATGTTGACATAACAGGGTACCTCATATAACTTAATAAGGTAATGTTTACAATAGAGGTATTCACACTGCTTAGCACAAAATAAGCAGTAACAATGCGTAAAATTAATAAAAATGGATTCAGTATCTTGGGAAAAATAAAAATGTTGGCAATTGGGAAAATTTTTGATATTACAAGCAAAAAACTTTCAAGTTCTTAAATATTCAAGTTCTTATTCGCTAGCTTTATCTCTGCTATAACTCGTTGATGAGCGTTTTTATTGGTCGCATCGGAATTCGTAATTTAAAATAATTTGCTTTGCATTCTAATTTTTACAAACCAATGCATAGACATACATACGTATAAATACCTAAGTATATAAATACCAATTTGTATATGCACATGCCCATACAACATTTTGATTACATAAGGCATACCAAATATAAATCAAAGTCGCAATGCATACAAAATCAACAATGTTACTCTCAAGGGCAAGGTTCTTGTTTAATAACCAACAAAAGCAAGAGCCAACATGCCAGCATGCATTAGAAAAAAAAAACCAAAACACAATAAACAAACGAAGACATGTAAAATTGTATGTTAAACTAACTGCTGATGAGCATGTTAAAGAAACAAACTTAAATTAGACCAGTAATAAAGCAAACCACTTAGGCATTCAAAGGCGATACTGCTATAGTGCTGTCCATTGTTAAAGCAACAGGAAATGTAGAGCGATTTGGTGCCGCTTTTTGCACTGTATTTCTCTAACTTTTTTAATGTAATATTTATTACAATTTCTCTATAAGTATAAAAAAACATCTACCTCTATTCTATAAAGTTAGACATCAAGCTTTGCTGAAAACTGTATTAAATTCGATGCATCAGATTTTAGATGATGCGCGAACAAACATACATACAAATTCTAAAAACAGTTGTTCAGCCTACTGTTATTCCACAAACGATCCCTGCATGAATTTTGCTTTGATAGTGTGCTGCTAAAATTTTATCATATGTAAAGATATGAAGCACAATCGCTCAAATTGTGTCAAAATTCGTCTGGTGCTGTAATTATGAAAAGCACCTTACATAAATACATACTTACATAAAGTTAATTGTGTTTAATTGGATAATCGTAAAATACCGTTGTTAGTATGTGATTGTATACCTACAAATTTATGCAAGTTAATTACAAATCTTACAAGTTATTAGCTATAAATGAATCTTATGACCAGGGAATGAGTGAACAACTTTTTTCGAAACCTCAAACCAAAAAGTAAGATGAGGAGATTTAACCGTTTTGATAATTGAATACAACAGAGGAATATTTTGCTGATATGCCAATCATTTTTGACTTTTTTCTCTGAAACATCTAAAAAGAACTATTGAAATCTGAAGTTTAGTTTTTAACCTAAAAAAATGTAATTTGGTTTTTAATAGTTTGACTTCTCTATTTTTATTATATTTTTTGGCGTTGATAATTCGGCTGAGAAAAGAAGTAAAGCTGACTGGAATTACAATCATTTATTTTTGACTTCTCTACATCTCAACATATAATAAAATTGTAATAGATCGATGTCTGTACACTGCAGATATTAAAGAAAAATGTATAAGAGGGCTCATTATTAAGCCACTAGAATACAAAGCAAGAGACTTGAATAGTTTTTTCTGTCTGTTGTACAATTGAATGCAACTTAAGCTGATGCATTACTCGAGGTCTAACTTAAAATGTAAGATATCCCCTATTTCGGAAACTCGACTGGTTTCGGAGCTATGGACCAATATGTGGACCAGAGTATCAAACTAAAAGTGCTAATGAGTGCTGCAAAAAGCGATGTCATTACGTTTCATATCTCAACTTGTTTGGGAGACATAATGATTAATATCGGACTCAGTCTATCATATGTTCTGAGACGCAGCGAGTAAGTGCCGGATTTTCTAGTTTAAAATAAAAGTCATAAACGTTACGTTCCCTGCTTTAGAAACTTAGAAGATAATGTTTGTATTTTAAGTTGTTGCTAATTTTTGCATATTTAGCTACAGCTGTTAAAATTCTCATTAGCATAATTAATTTGACTTGCTATTGATTTAAATTGTCAATACAGTGTTCTTATTACTTGAAGCTCAACAGACGTACGCAAGAGCGCTTGACCTCAACTACATAATAAATGCTGATGTCTATTCATTTGGTTCAACTGAACGATATAAAGAACGAATTTCCAATCATTAAGTAACCAACGAGCTATTGTGATATGATATTTGTCAAACCTTTCTGACAGTCACTTCAATGGGGCGTTCTGCTGGAACTCCTTTTCTTAACGAATGATCGAAAGAGGCCAAGATAGAATATTAAAAAACAGGTGGTTACAGCTGATTCTTATTTTGGCGTGTGAAGCGCGAAAGTTGCTAAAAATGTTCCAATCCTCATTTACCGGTTCACATGAACTTAAAGACATGTTCTAACCGACATCTACAACTTTTTTCCCACAACACTTTACATGTGGAGTTTGATAATGATGAAATTCGAAAAATTACGTTTCATCGGGTAATTCGTTTCTAGGTAATCCTCAACTCTTTTAAATGAATGTAGCCTGCTTTTCAAGTTCTTCTTTCTGCTTTCTTTTTGGGCCCTTTGGTCTCTCAATTTATATTTTCCTTGTCACCAGAATCGCGTACTTTTTTATTCGTGCTATCATCTAGAACAGCAAAAAGTTTCTCAAAAACTACAGAAAAACATAAAACGAGAAATTAAACTGGAGCATCTTGGTGTTACATGTTGTTGTTGTTGTTGTTGTTGTGGTAACGACAAAAACACTCCCCGAAGGTTTTGGGGAGTGTTGTCGAATTAACAGTCTTTGGCCGGATTTGAACCCGGTACGCTCCGGTACTCCCTTGCTGTACTGCCAGACTATCGCGGTAGCGATTTATGACCAGTAAAACCTTCTAGGTCATGTTACCGCTCCTTCCGTTAGGAAGGATAAGGTGGGTAATGAGAGGCATCATATCCATAGATCAACCATCGAGTTGCACGTCGTTACCTTTGTGCATATTAGTCGCCTCTTAGGACCGGTATGGCTACCTCGGACATATTCTAAACCCCTAACCGGCAGGGATAAGGTGTGTTACATCTCCAACATTAGGTATTTTCCCTTACTTTTCTAACTGAAACTAGTAGCCCTGTCAAACACTAACAATCCGCGGAGAGCGAGAAAGTTACTCAAAAGTATGGGATTGACTTCTAGTAAAAAATGTTACTTGTGTCAATTACAACAAAAGGTGGGAAACTTAATCACATCCCACTAGAACAAAACAAAAAAATATCACGCAATTTTAAATAAATTGTTGGCCGTGTATTTATGAACGCCTGCACTATTTCATTTCATTATTTCCCAATATCTAAATTCGAAATTTAGTTTTATTTTGTTCACATTTTTTTGTCAAATGCACAACAGCTGATCGTTTTGACAGACGTAGTTAGCACTAGAAACTAAAACTTGCAACTTCTGACTGAGAGAAACTCTCTTTTTTGTGTGCTTATTAGTCAGAGAACCAAGTACTGGATGGATGTCATGTAGCCTATGATTATTTTTGTCTGATTCTGACTGCTTCTGACTCGTACGGTATCACAACTATTAAGAATATTTAAACCCCAGTTGTTCCTGGTTAAAAAAACTGTCCTTACATTTATTTATTCTTCTGCGCAATTCACTAATAGTATTTAATTATAATATTTTTTTATAACTATTAAGCAGCTAAGTTTTGTACTTATGAATATTTATTTGAACCTCAATTTATTAGATCCAATTTTTATCTTCTTCTGAATTTCACAACATCCAAGTAAGATTAATTTGCCTTCTCCACGAAACCTTTTACGCAATCACCAACCCCAACAACTTCAGTCAGAAGCTTGACGTCATTTATGTTGCCGTTTAATTTAACGAGTTCATTAATTAAACCAATACATTATGAATACATATGCTAACTACAATAATTATAATTACATATAATTAATCAATTAACCATTTGTGCATTTAGTAAGTAATATTTTTTTGTGTTTTTATTTATTTGCAGCTGTCAAAGCAAACAGATGTTCCATGTAAGTCAACTTCCAGATGCTAATTCAAATATGCAATTTCTAAGTCGATTTAATGAACGAAAAGCCAGGGAATGCAAACTGCACAAACCACAAGATGAATAATTAAATGGTACCTCAATACCTCACTCTACAGTAAATACCTACATCGTACTTGCATATATATATATACATATATGGGTATATGAGTGGTATCGTAACCTCTGCTTGGGTTTGTTTTAGAATCACTTAACTACATTTATGTCTATTCGTTAAACATTTTTGAACTTTTTTTCATTTTGTCTAAGCGTTGCTTCTTGCCTAGCTCAGCAGGCACGTGTTCACGATTTGTATATTTTATTTGTTTGAAATTCCTTATAGGAGTATCTTCGTAGAATTTACGTGTCGAGCAACGTGAGCCTGCTAACATAATTGTTTGTTAATTTGATATTCACGAGCAATCTTTTTTTTGTGTTTTCTCTTTTATGCACTTTAAAAAATTTATTGAATCAGGCAAGTCATCAACAAATAAAATACGTTCCGTGTGTATTGTTCTCATTAAAAATGCCACCTATTGGAATTATTCCCAAAAGTTTAGCATATTCACTTAAATTCAAAATATTTCAAATATACGTGCTGAAAGTCTCTTTGCATTCTGAGCAAAGTTTTGAAATTCATAAAAACTTAATTGGATTTTGTAAGTAGATTATGGTTGATCTCAATCTCGTTTTTTAGAAACAACCAATTTTGGTCTTAAGATACAAAAACCAATATCCCTATCTCTATACAACTTTCATATTTATTCACCTTGTAAACCTTCTCTGGAATTCCACAAATAATTCAAGACCAAAATTAGCCAAATCGGTGCAGCCGTTGTCGAGTTTTAGCGGGACTAACGAGCAGCAATGCATTTTTATATATATATACAGATTATTATTTTTAAGTTTTTAATGGAAATATTTGAAAATCCACAAACATATACAGGCTATATAGATCCCACCAATTTGTAGGAAAAATTAAAAGCAGCACACCAGAAATTGTTTACTTATTGTACGTGTAACCCGTGCTCCGGTTTTTTTTTTATTGGATTTACGGCCTGTCCGAGCTCAAGACCACTTGATAATAATTATTATTAAATTTTCCAAGAAAACAAATAATTTTGTTCTGCAATATAACGGATCAGAGGTCTATCTACTTTACTTGTGAACCTTAAACACTTTTGGCATGCTTGATACTTCTTTTGTTTATAAAATTTTTACATCCGGCAATTTTAAGAAATACTAGAATTATTTTCATTATTTTCTGCCTAAGGCGCTTATGAAAATACCTCAGGATTTTTAAACATAAACAAACTTTAAACTATTTGTTTACATAGACAATTTGAAGAGCCTACAACTCGAGCACGGTATTTAAGCTAAATTAATTTTATTGTACGCATTATTTTTAATTTTTTTGTTGTTATTTTTAGTTTCTTTGTTTTTGTCTTTTTCGTGATTGATTTAATATATAAAGATTTATAATTCAATTGCGTAATTAGAGCTGTCAGCTTGGGTCTTCTAGTCATCTAAAAAATCCAAGTGCTCAAGTTCTTTTAAGTGTTTTATTATTCTGTTTATCTTGGTTATTGTTTTTTCTTCTTCTGTTTTTTTTTGGTTTGAATGTTTATTCCATTACACTTGGTTACATAAATTTATTCTCTAAATTATTATTTATTAGCGTGCCACAGTTATCACACATTTCCCAGTTTCCTGTATTTTTTTCATTTATAATAATCGCTTTTAATGGTATAAAAAATGTTGACATCAAAACTTGAGTAGCATGAATTGAAGTATGAAGCCTTTGGCAATAAACCACCAAGGTAAAAGGCACAAGGAAATGTTCTAAGTATTATTTTGGCAAAATTATGAAGTCGTTTGCACTTTGCGTTTTTATTGTTGTTATCTACTGAATGCTTGAAATCACTTAAGTTGCTAATTGCTTAGTTTATTTTTTCAATTAATTACGTAAAATGTTTACTCGAAAGTGGGTTAATGTCTTTTTATTACCCAGGCATAAATAGGAGTCAATAACATGTTGTTTATTTTTTGAGTAATTAAAATATAAAATCTAGAAAATATCTGAACTTAATTGCAATCCGCATGGGCAGTTCGATTTCGAACTTAAATTTAGCTTTGTATTTTAGTATCTATGTCAATGCTAAATAAATAAAGTTTACAAATTAATAGAAATCCGAGCATAAGTTTTGAAGGTAATGAGTTCCGGTAAGCTCAAACTAGTAGGACTGCAAACGCTTGCAATTATTATCAGTCTTGCTAAGCCATGGCTGAAAGGGCCCATTATAAGGCTAAGAGGTGCAAAGACCTCCTGCGCTTTTAAGATATCATCGATTCCTCCCATATCATGCAATGCTTGGAAATACCTTTCATGTGATTATGCAGACAAACTTATAAAACCCTCTGTACTAGTAAAGCTGGCTTTAAATATTAATAGCTGCATCCCAGCTTTTCAACATATTCAACCAATCATCAGTTTCTACGTACAATCATACCTTTTTCATATAAAAAATATTTTCTTTAGCAGATGCTCTTGTCATATTTTTAAACCTTACATTCATAAATTATCTGCTACGGCGTTCTATAGCCTGAAAACATTCATAATTTATGATTATTTTCACAGCAACATAAATAGAGAAGTCAATAATTTATTACCGCAAATAACGGCAAAAATATTATGTCGCTTTTAATTAAATAATTTTAGCGCGCGCATCAATTACGCTCCGTAATAGAACATAAAAAATTCATGAAATTCAAATAACAGAGCTTCACCACACGCAGTTACGCATGCGCACACTGCTAGCTAAACACATTCGCAAAAACAAATGTATGTGTGTCAAATTGGGTAAATAATCAAAAGCCTCCCTTTTTAGAGTAGTCATTAATTATATTTTAAAAGAAAAAAAAACAACCATTTACTTAATTATTAATAATGTACTTATGCATACATACTTATGGGGATAAAATATGTACCCTGTAGGGAAAACTATTTTTTTAGCTGGTGTTAAAGCTATGTTAAGATTACATAGTATAGACTTGAGTTGACTTGACAACTTAGCCTTGATTGTACTCCATTTAGAGAATACAATCTGGTTATTTTTCCCTGAAATTAAAAACTAGAGAGTCCGATAAAGAAGTAAAATGTTTAAAAGCACTAAAACCAGTAAGGAAAGTGCTGTCTTCGGATGTGCCGAAGGCTTTATACCCTTCATGAATACGGTTTTAGATGTCCGATCTTTACTTACAACAAGTAAGGAGGTCTAAGTTCGGGTGGAACCGAACATTATATACCTAGTAGTGATCTTTTATGGCATCCCAATTTACGCAGGTCTATTTTAATATTTTCAGTTCGTATTTGCGTTCAAATAGACAGACGGGCAGACAGATAGACGTATCGAGAGACGGACATGGCTACATCGACTCAGCTCATCCTCCTGATCATTTAAGTATACTTTTTGATGGGGCTATGTCTTCTTCTTCTCATACGTACAAACATTTCATATTCATGAAAGGTATGAAAATCAAAAAAGATATACAACTTCGGTTTTGCAAAGAGGGATTAGCTACTTGCCCGGATATTTTACTTTTCATCCTGAACGTTTTGATATACATTCATAAATATATATCTCGATTCGTTTATGCCGAATGAAGTAATATACCTTGCGTGCGTAACAAAAATAGATATAAAAAAGGGTGTATTTTATAGGCGACAAAGAACTCAACCGATCTTTATGAAATTTTCACAATATATACTTGGGTTCACAGGGTACAACATAGAAAATATATAGTTTTGGAAAAGTAGGCGGAGCCACTCCCACTGGCTATATAAAGTTTCAATGCGTTATAACTCCGAACTTTTTTGGTCTAAATTAATGAAATTTGGATATATGTCACTTAGTCAATATCTACATCATTTTTCAAAAGTGGGCGGTGCCACGACCACATATTTTGTGTTTTGTTTTGCTCTTGAACTTTCACGATAGGTCCAGGAGTTCGCTGAGCACGGCACAGTCTGTATATAGCTTTTGGAAAAGCCCCCTGGTTATATAAAGCTGCAGTTCGGTATAGCCTGGAGTTTATTTGGTTAAAGTTAATGACATTTTATATATAGATGTGTTCTATGTATCAAAACGTCAAAACAACGTCTACCGGGTTTGCTAGTATATTATAAAATGGCGAAAGCAGACAACGAATCTCAGCATTCTTTTGTAAAATTGAGAGACTAGAGACGGACATGGCTAAATCGACTCCGTTCATCGTGCTGAATATGTTAGTGAACTTTTATCTTCTTGTTCTCATTCTTACATACATTTAATGTTTATGAAAGGTATGAAAATCAAAAAAGATATAAAACTTCGCTATTGCAGTGGGCTATTAACTACGTGCCCTAATATTTTGCTTGTGTGTTTTCCGATTTCGCTAATTTTTGGCAGGAGTATAACACATATTAGTGGGAAGCAGCTGACCAAGTTTCATTGAAATATCAATATTGAGTTATAAGCGATTGCCTTTGAAAATAGCATAAATTTTATGCTGAAAAGTGGTCCGCGCCACGCCTACTTCTTCAAAATTGACAACATTTTTGTGCGGTCGAGTTTTTCTTAAAAATCTTTTTATGTGTGCAAAATCTGATTGATATAACTTGCTTAGTTGTAGAAATATCGCTTTTTAAATTTTACAAACAAATTTTTCAGAACTATGTTAAAAAACTGGGCGTGGGTATGAACCGATTTCGCCCATTTTTATAACAAACACTTGCCTTTATATATTGAACATTATGACCAAATTTCGTTTCAACAAATCAATTCTTAGCGGAGCTATGGCATAAAAAGTGTTGTGGAGTAATCCACTATAATAGGGGCGGGCCACTCCCATTTTCAAACACTTATATTTTTCGACTTTCTTCGTTCACGGATATTTCAAAAATAAAATATAATTTATGTAAAGCTATTTTACGCAAAGTTATTGCCTATTTAATATATCTACGATCCTCTTCAAAATCTTTCATATAAAAGTGGGCGTGGACCTTAACCGATTTCCCCATTTTTTCGGCGAACATTCCTTGCACACCTGGAAACCTGAGTGCTGAATTTCGTTTCGATATCTTGAACGGTGTTGGATTTAAGATTAATAACATTTCCAAATTTGACTTATGAAAAATTTATTTCATGCCTCGATCTTAATCCAAATTTTATCCTTATAGGTTAGAGCGGGTCTGATTTTTTTTCCATCAGGAGTATAGCACAGACGTAATCAACAGATGATTCTAAGAAAAATTGCTGAAGACACCACAGCTCTAAGTCCGATTTCGAGTCCCCCACTTTTGCAAAATAGATATTTTGCCATATGAATGTAGGGTTTGGCCAAAAAATCTTCATAGCTTCTGATAGAATTATAGGAAAAATATCATATTGGGTTTCGTACGTTTTTGCTATACTCCTGATGAAAAAAATCCATCCATACAATTTGACCCGCTCTATTATAATAAGAGGTGTATTATATACTGAGTAATCACCTTTTTTGTGTTTTCGAAAATATTCTATATATAAAAAGTGGGCGTGGTTATCATCCGATTTCGCCCATTTTAAATAGCGCTCGGAGATGAGTGCCAAGGAATCTGCATACCAAATTTCATTAAGATATCTCAAAGTTTACTCAAGTTATCGTGTTCACAGACGGACGGACGGACGGACATGGCTTAATCAATTTCTCTTTTCAATTTCTCTTTTCATCCTGAACATTTTGGTATATATATGTCAATATCTATCTCGATCCGTTGATGCCGTTACGTACTGCCGTTACTCGACTAAAGTTAATATACCTTGTGTGCGTAGCGCTACTAGGTATAAAAATCCAAAGCACGAATAAAGAAATACTAAACTACCGAAATTGTGTTTTGTTATCCGTTTTACGAATAGAATTTTCCGTGAAAGCAAACAATTTTGGGTGTTGGGAAAGTTTTACCCCACATAAACTTTAATATCAGCATTGCATAGCTACGTGATTCTATTAAATAAACTATAATGTTCATTGAGAATAGCTCTTGTTCTTATTTTCCACCACAGATCGTACCCTAGTAGAATTAATATAGTCATACTAGTGGCTATATAGTTACTATATATTGTAAACCAGAAGATCTGGTCACTAGTTATTGATTTTCCTGCAGGGTATATCGTGAATCTAGAATGTAAACGACAATCTAAGTGATTAGTTTGTTCACCTTAAGTGGGGCTAACGTCACATAAAATGTATATATACATTATCTCCGAAAAAAAAAAAACAAACAACATTCAACAGCTTTTATTCAGCCGAGATTGATATCGAATACTGTTAATTTTGCTCTTTTGGCCACGAATTTATGCTCAACATGAACTCGCTGATTTGCGCAACAACTACCACTACAGAGTTGGCTAGCAGCGATAGTGGAGGATAAAATTAGAAAAAACGAATAAAATTTGCATAATTAGATGCCAGTACAATGAGATATAAAATCTTTTTTCTTAGCTTAATATGTACCTTTGTATGTGAGTGTGATTGTTGACCTGCGCTAAAGGCGTCAATATTTTTTGTTTCCTTAGAATTACGATTTCTTCAAAAACAAAAACAAATTGCTTTCAATGTGACATAGTTTCATGCGCAAAAATGCTTATTGCTTCGGCCATAAGCTCATATGTAGCCTTAAGCGGACTTCTGGAAGTCGGTAAAGTTTGCACTCGATCGCTTAAAATCTCTAAATGCATTTTGGCAACATTGGGCGACTTTTGCGATTCCAGTGACTGACGATTTCCTAAAATCTCCATTCTTCTGTTCATTTTAAATCATTTTTTAGCACATTTTTAGAGATAAACATAACTGAATCAGCTGTTTTTTTCCACTCCGATGGAAGGACCTAGTGGAGACCTCCAATTGGCGCCAGTTGGTGCAACAAAGAAATGACTGGCGAGCACTGTTGGACGGTCAAAATCGGCCAGGCAGTTAGATGACCATTTAAAGTAGAAGAGTCACTGGGTAGAGAAACGGGTTATGACGAAACCGGTTGTAAGAAATTTTTTGTTGTATCACTTTTCGGTTTCAATATGTTACAACAACTATTATATAAATAAATTTTCAATATGAATTTAATAAGAAATAATAAAATATAAATTTAAATTAATAGAAATAACTTTTTTAATAATAGTCGAAAAGACTCAGCTAATGGGTTCAAATCTGTTTTTAAGTAGCTTAACACGAGCAACTACAACCTACAATCTTTTTGAAGAATTTCTATGTAATAGCGAAAAACTTAACTGCTAGCTAGTTCAAATATTTAGTAGTATAGTTGGTTGAGATTTCATTCAGAAGTAACCATAGTTGACCGGATTCTGGGCATCGACGAACAAAAATAGTTAATCCGCATTTATGAAAATAAACAGTAAATAGTCGTGAGTGTGCTCCTGTTCAGCACGCTTTGCGAACATATACAATGAACACGAGTAACTATTTGTGTGTTGTTTGGCATACCCTGACACCTTAACCAAACTCAAAAGTCACTGAGCGGATACGCACTATTACAACAATATATCAAGTTATTACACCGATATAATGCCTACAGAGACAAGTTTCGTCATGCTGCTCACTGAAGGAAATATAAATATTTTTTTCCTAAAACTATCATAGCATAATTGCTATTAAATTGTGAGAAAATCTTAGACTGTTTTTTTCCTCAGACTTAATAGTGCATGGCGGAGCATTTACTGACAAAAAACGTAAATCATTGAAGGATTGTGTGGTGTGTGTGTTTATGTGAGTGGTTTTGAAAGCATGCACATCGGCGGCGGTGATTTAATAGACGGTTGGAGGAGTCATAAATCTAAATTTAATAATACATTTTTATGCTAAAGCGTGTGCCCAAGAGCAGCAGCACCGACGCCATTTATGTATGAAGCCTGCATGAGTTGCGCATGCGCAGCACGAAAGCTCAAACAAAATTGCCAAGCTTTGGGTTCATATGGGGAGATAGGGTTTTGAGCGGCTTAATTAGTAGCTGCCAGCTAGAATGCAATGTAGAATCAAAATGTTGTGGTTGCTATAAAGAAAAAAAGCAACAATAAAACAACAAAACCTTAGAAAAATCAAAAAATTGTTGGTATTTATTTAATGTTTTGTTGACAGTCGACGTTTACATTTGTGTTAATTATGTCACTTTGCGTGCAAGATGGCCCACAGACCCAAATACTTGGTTGAAGCGAAGATGACACGACAAGCAAAACGGCATTGATGGCGTGGATAATGATGAGCGTAGCGCGAGTAGCGTTTACTATGCGCAATCTTTAAACTTTGTTGTTGTATGCAATTTTAAGCAAGCTTGTGTATACCTGGTGGTGCCTAGGTATAAGGTACTTATTCTAATTTTGTTTGACAAATATATGGACTTCCACGAAGTCGATTGATCTATATGCCAAATTGATATTTCTTAACCAAGTTTGTTCCTGAAATTTATCTGTATTTTGTATTGAAATATGAAGCCACGCCCATTTGGGAAAACTGAAAAACTGGAAAATTGATGACGATTTTGGCAGAAAAAATGTTGAAGATTTTTTAAGCAAAGTAGTTAGCAAGTAACAATAAAGTACCCATTTTGAATTTGCTATTATATACACATTAACTGAATCGGTCAACGACCGAGCCCACTTTTTCATAAAACTTTGTTAAACCGATTATAACCGATTATAACACAATCAAATATTCGTGGTTTGTAACGGTATTTTACTCATATTTTACCGTAGCAGTGGTATCCAAAATTTAAAAATATGTAGAAATAGGCAACCCTCCCCCTCCTCCCACCTTTATTGTTTTAATCATTTCTCAGCACTACTCTATCTCTGCAAATACTAAACCTGTAATAGTTTAATCCCCCTACATTGCAGAGATGCATGCAAAATTTATAGGACAGATCATTATTGAGCCAACAGAATTAAAAACAAGAATCTTTCAAATTTTTGTCTGTCTGTATGTATGTTTGGGCGCGTATAACTCAAAAACCGCTTATTAGAATTGAATGTAACTTTCGTCCCTGCATTTCTAGATGTCTGTGTTAAAATTACTTCGATACCTCGACCCATTTCGGAGTTAGCGACCAATATATGAAACAGAGTGACCCAAAATGTCTTAGAAGACTATCCAACAAAAGGTACTAATGAATACAGCAATAACTGAAGTGATTGAGTTCCATATCTCAACTGCTTTCGTAGATATAATGGTCAAAATCAAATTAAGCCTGTTATAGGTTCTAAGACGCAGCGAATACTGAAAACTATTACAATGCATGGTGTTCCACAATGTCTCACAACTAGGTATATATACTCCTCTTCACCCGAACTTAGACTTCCTTATTTGGTTGTTTTTTTAATTTTGAACATTCGTCAATTGGCAGACCCACGACACAGCTTGTTGTTGGTGTTGTTTGAAGTTGTTGCACACGTGAATGATTGCACGCGTCTGTCGTGAAGTGGCTGCATGCAAGCGAATTAGAAGGTAAAACCGTGTGTGGCAGCCGTTTATTTGCCCATCAATGGCGCAAGAGAAGCGCGCATGCGCACTGAGAGTAAATACCATTAATGTGTAGAGATGTATTGCTATGTTTGAAAAATGTTGCTGTGGTTTGTATGTTTGCGTAAAAATTATGCGACTATTTGAAAATCGTTTTGTTCAACCTCAGCGGCTTGTGGAATTCGGTTAATTAATTTGAAAATTGATTGAGGAATTTTAAAATTTTACTTATTTACAAAAAACTTAAATAATTGTTAATTGTGCAAAAAAAGTATGAAAATGATAAAAGACTAAAAATACTTAATTAACAAAAGTAATAATAAAGTCGTAAAAGTCAGCAGCCAACATATGGTTTTCTTTTCTCTAAATAATTTTGAACTTCTGGTGTCTTGCGTCAGAGCTCCTCAGTTTTCATTTAATTTTTGTATGATATGCTATTGTTGTAACAAGCTTCAAGCACCACGTGCCCTTATAAAAATTAACCTGAATAACACGCTTAACTAATAGCACCACTTCCTTGAAACCGATTTCATTTTACCACATTAGCGTCTCTGACTTAATAACAGATTGAGATTGATTTTTATCATTATATCTCCGAAACCAGTTGAGATATCGAACTTAAACACATTGCTTCTTGTAGCACACACTAGCACCTTTCGTTTGATACCCATAATGTACTAATACATTTTTGCTCACTCTAGTCCACATATGGGTCGATAACTCCTAACCCGGTCGAGTTATCGAAATAAGGGATACCTATTATTGTAATCTAAGTATCTAGTAAACCAACGTTGAAAGCTACGTTCAATTTCATGTGCCGGTTTTGGAATGATGCACGTTCAAATGTACAGACAGAGAGACAAAAATTCAAAAAACTGTTGCTTTGGACTCTATCCTTCCTATCAATTTTTCTTCTGCAGTTTCCAGACATCGACCTTTCCCAATTTATATATCGAGTTACAAAATAGATTAAGTGTTTAATTTTAATTAAATAGAAAAGTAGAATTAATAAATACTAAACAGAAAACAGCAAAATTAACAAAAATCTAATAAAATCGAACATATCAGAATAAAATATGAGGCAGAAAAAATTTCAATAAGCCCATAACAATATGTAATTGCGATATTTGTGAGACTAATTAATTAAGCTGAAATTCCTTGCGGAGCACACCAATTAGTCCATTTCTTCACCACCTTAGAGATAACTAGCAACTCTACGAGACCATTCGGCAAATAAAGGACACATATTTTAAGGTTATAAGAGTCTGATCTAGTGAATCACTAAATCAATAACTGAAGGAAAATTTAGTGATGCAATCGATTAATAACTTTATGTATTCATTTGCTATCAATTTTAGCTATTTTCGGATAAATTGATGTTTTTTTTGTTTTATCACCTGTTCTCCATTTGGGTTTAGGGGAATGTATTCCAAGACAGCGTAAGGGCCATTCAATAAGCTACAGTCTCAATTGTTGAACTGCTGCACGTCGGCAGTATCGAACTACTTGATCTATAAAGCTGCATATAAGGAAAGGGTGGTCTTGGAATTAAAGGGTTTGTGAGACACCAAGAAAGACATGAACCACACATACGGCTCACCAAGCACTCAATGTGTTCCATCATTTCTTAGAGAGTTTGTTGTTGTAGCAGTACTTTTTTCTTAAATTCCACTACTTTTCATCAATCTGTTCCTACGAAAGCCCCAAGTAATTAACAATTTCAATAGGTTTGGACCATACTAAGCCTGCGCGGCCACATGAATAACCTAACCTTTTACTACTCACGTCCAACTGCTTAACAATAATTTGTACGCGTTTCACTTGACACCATGAAGTTGAGGTTCCAGCCATTTGTTGTTCATCTATTTACTTCACATGAACTCATGACACACAGCGCTTATTTGCTTTTGCTGTCAGTTTGCGATGATAACCCTTTATATAAAATGCAAAAACAAAAAGTTTGTTGTAAAAAATTCAATCATGACACACCCCACAGCACACGAAAAGTGCCAGCGGGAAGAAGAAGCAGCTACAACTGTAACTACAACTTGCTTATTTGCATTTTGTTAACTTTTTCAATGTGATAATTTTTGTTCGTACCTGTTTTATCAATGATAATATGACGTAGCAAGAAACGAGTTTGTAGCTTAAGTCTTTTCTTTTTAACTTTTTTTCATTTTGCCTGCAGCTTTTAAACAAATTGGTGCTCAATAGTGAAGCTAAAATTTTATTACTTAGCGCATTTTAATGGCTTTTCATATTCGCGTTAGTGTGTTTAGACTTGAGGATAGGGAGATTATGGATGTTTGATAGCTTATTAGAGGACTCCATACGAATTTGCATTTTGCATATATACTCGTACTTACAAATGTTAGTTACAACAAGTATAATTTAGCAAATCTTTTGACTAACTATTTTAACTTAACTGCACAAACTGGCACAAGCAGGCAACAAAAACAACAACAAGGGAAGTCTACTAAGCGCGAATAAAAGCAAACTCTCGAAGCACGACTATTGATAGGGGGCTGCGGTTCACCACAGCTAATTTCTGGTATTGCACCAGACCGGCAGTAAGCAAACGTGTTTTGTACATTTCAAAACAAACTCAAAAGTAAAGAAAATAATAAATTAAATATAGAAGTTGAAATCAATATGAAGATGCACAACTGGGCTTTCGCACAAGCTGAGTAGTTAGACAAGTGAACAGCGCTGCAGGGTGGATATAGGTGGCGGAGAATAAAGAAAGACGATACTAATAAGGTTGCATGCGAAAATAAACTTCCAATTTAGCTATTGAAAGTCGTAAATATTGAGCCAACAATTAAAGATGCAAGTTTATGTTGTCACTAATTGGCTCCTTGAAGCGCTGCACTAAGCAAGAGTTCTATGACTCGACGGAGGCATATCTGGAGAGCCAACAATAGACACGGGTGCTTCTTTTCCTACATTACTAAGCGAGGTGTCACGTAGTAGTGGCTGAATGGGCCTCATCTTCGTTGAGCAGAAAGGAAACTCGAGTTAGTTTGTTAAGAAAGCTTGAACCCAATACCGCACTCCTACTCTCTTGGCGCAGACAAGCTCACTGCTTGAGCAAACTGTCAAGGTATCGTAATAAAAAACCTAGACAAAAAGTCTTCATGCTCCTCATACTACAGGGAAGCCCACAGAAAGCAGACAACAGCAAACATTCTGATAAACTTTCCTCGAAACAGACTGAGACAACAGGAAAATCAAGATTTCAAAGTGTTCAGGAAAGTCATGACCTCACTTAAAACCTTCAGGAGAGCTGTCAATAAAACTTTGTTTGATGCAGGTACTTAAGCCCAGCCCTAAAATAGATTATCAGCAGAGAATTTCGCAAAATACAGAAAGAAAGAATGTCGTCCCAATCGTCTCACCTTCTTTACATTCATTAAAGAAATATACATACATACGTTGGCTATTTATTAGTGGCATAAAAGCCAAAACAACAAATTTTCGAATTTTTATACCTTTCATGAAATGGTATTATAACTTTGGTCCGATGTTTGTAAGTATGGGAAGAAGAAAAGATAGACCCACCAATAAGTATACCGAAATGACCGATAAGATTAGTCATTGATCAGACCAACATAACATATAGCTCTCATATAATCCATAGTTCCGGTTAACGGGATTTGGGCTATATCACTTTAAATTAACAATTTTGCAGAGTTTGTACTAATTGTGAGTAAGGATCGGACACTTAAAGCCGTGATGCGTATTCATGAAAGGTATAAAGTCTTCGGCACAGTCGAAGACAGCCCTTTCTTTACTTCTTGTATGTATGTTAGTTCGCGCATCACTCAAACACCGCTGTATAGAACTGAATACAATTTTCACCGAAGTGTTTCTAGATGCCCAACTTACAGTTAAGGATACACTTTACAGCGCCAAATATCTTACTCCCGCTGTAAGCAGTGCTGTTAAAAAACTGTATTGTATGCATAGATATTGTGAAATCGAAACAGCCCGATGTCTGTATTCAAAAATATATATGGATATTATTAATTGGAGCAACAGAAACCAAAAGAAACCTCTTTTCATTCCTGCTTATGTACATATGTTTGTACGCGCATCACTAAATAACTACTATAACACACTGAATGGTTCCTTCAAGGATGTATTTTCAGAAATCTATGTAAAAATATAGGAAAAACTTTTTTTTGCTCAAGTGTGCTGTGTGGGTGCTTGACGAAGCCTCGCACGTCCCCGGGCCACTGCTTTTAGAGTTGTGTAATAAGAAACTTTATTAATATAAGCTTCAACACTTTCCGAATCAGCTCAGTTTTCTCAAGCCATTTTGGTTCATGATCCTGCTTAAAAGTGAGCCCTTTGGATTCATATGAAAGTCTGCTCTTTTGCAAAAAATTCCTGAAAGGAAATACGTATCTAGAGTAAGAAACTTGGAAAATCTTTGCTTAAAAACTAGAAAACCTGGCCACGCTTCACTGTGTCTCAGAACTTGTAATAGACTGACCCCGATTTCAATCATTATATCTCCAGACCCAGTTGAGATATGGAACTTAATCAAATCACTTATTGCAGAATTCATTAGCAAATTTCTTTTGATACCCACATTATACTAACACATTTTGAGTCACATATTGGTCGGTAACTCCGACACCGCTCGAGTTATCGAAATAAGTAATATTAAGTTAGACGTCTAGCAATGCAACGGATAAAGTTCCATCCAATTCTATTCAGCAGCGTTTGAGTGATGCGCGATCAAACATACATACAGACAGACTAAAATTCTAAATAGTGTTGCTTTATTATCTATCGCGTCAATAATATACCCTAGTTACATTTTTTCTTGAATACCCGCAATGTACAGACATCGACCTTTTACAATTTTTTTATATTAAATCGAACAGAGAACTCAGAAGAGCCGGAATCAATGTTCGGGGAATACCTTGCTAAATTTCAATCATACTCTTATTCACTTGTTGAAACACAAACATCTTCATACACATATACAAAGGTATAATCCTAAACGTTGTAAAGTGGGTCAAGTTTGAAATTAAAATTTTTTATTTCCATTTTGTCAACACAACAATAGCAACCTTTTTCGTTTTTGCGAGCCTCACATTTCACATCACACAGCGCATATGAGTTACGAGTTATGTCTACATTCTGGTGAAATTAGCCATGTGCCAGACATCAGCTGTCAGACGAGTACCCGTGAAACTCCATTGTACTCGTACTGCATGCGCATACTCAGCCGGCAATTCCCCGTGTTGCATAAGCGCGTACAAGTCGGTATTTTGTTTGTTTTGTTTTTATTTTTTTTTACATATTTTGTATATTTACTTCATTTGCTTTTTTTTATGAAGCTGTGCGCTAATTTCTTCTTGTCAAAGCTGTTTCTGTTGACGTTTTGTGCGTGCGACTTGTTTCACTTCACAAAAAAAACGAGAAAAAAACTGCAAACAACAAACTCAAGCAGCACAAACAGCAACGCCTACAACGAAAAATGAAACGGCATAAAGTGCTTAAATATTTTGTATTGTTTGGCTTTAAAAGCTACTCGTTAAACGTAGGTGTAGTGTATCAAATCTAAATGGCATGCGCGCGATCTAAAAGCTCTGTTGGTGATGCGTTTACGCAGCGGAGCTAGCTTTGTGCACACCGTAAAGCGCCACCTCGGATTAATTCATCAAAGCGTGTAGCGCACACAAGAGGCAACTTTAACCAACTGTATAACTTGCTTTGTTGTTTTTGACTTTTGACAGCTCATTCAGAAAACTTTTTCAGAAAAAATAAATTTACTCTTCCATGCACTTTGGTGGGTGGCTTATCTTCGCCCATCTCAACTTCTCTTGATTTCATCATTCGTCTGTTTTCTCCTATCCACTGGCTCTTTGTTCCAATGACTGAATGCGGCTTAAATTACTCGCCACCAGGTGAAGCTGCCTGATTTATTTATATGCGAGGAAAACCATACCCGGTAGGAATTTCAAATCTTACATTATACCAAGTTCACATCAACGTTATGGACGCCTCAATCTTAGCTGAATCATGAATGAAATATAAGTTATTTCGTTTTTTTAAATCAGTCCGTAAATTAAAAACGCAATACTTAGTCTCTACATATACTTCAAATAGAAACTCCAGCCACGCTTCTCAACGTCTCGGAGCTTATAATAGACTGTGTTTGACTTTAATCGTTCTATCTCCGAAACCAGTTGAGATATGGAACTTAATCACATCGCTTATTGCAGCACTCATTAGCACCATTCGTTTGATACCCATATTGTGGTAGAACATTTTGGGTCACCCTGGTCCACATATGGGTAGATAACTCGGAACCCAGTCGGGGTATCGAAATAAGGGAAACCTTAAATTAAAAGTTGCTTCTAATTCTATTCAGCGCTTTTTGAGTGACACGCGCGCAAGCATACATACAGAAAGACAAAAATTCTAAAAAATATTTGCTCTTGATTCAATAATGACGCTTCCTATCAATTTTTCTTGAATATGAATGTTCAAGCAACATTACACAATAACAATTTTTAGAATTTTTGTCTGTCTGTTTGTGTGTTTACGCGCTTATCAGTCAAAAGCTGCTACATAAAATTGAATGCAACTTCCACGGTTCCATTACTAGATGCCTAGCTTAAAATTTAAGACATCCTTCATTTCGGTAACTCGAACGGTTTCTGATTTATCGACTAATATCTGGGCCAGGCTTACTCAACTGTGCTTATACAATATGGGTATCAAACGAAAGGTGCTAATGAGTGCTGCAACAAGCGATGTGTTAAATTTCCATGTATCAACTGGTTTCGGAGGTAGAATAATTAAATTCGTACTCAGTCTGTTATAAGATCAGCGACGCATCTCAACATTTCCCTACAAGGTATTTTCAGCTGCGCCTAAATACACATGTTGACCGCGTTAACGCAAAGCAAGGTAAAAAACGAATTGCGGGCAATAACTGATTACAATGAAATGCTGAGAAACAAGATTTATTCACACCTTACTACAAATGTTTACATGCGAATACATACATACATATGTACGCATATTCAATATTTCGCAACTTTTATTGTTTTGTTGCTACATTTTACAAATTTGTTTCTCTTTCATCGCATAGCTCAAACTTTTTCACGCCCTCAAATTGCTGGCTTTTTATGAAAACCTTTGCGATTACTTTTTATATTACCCTCCAACTTGTACATAACTAAATTATCGTCATCGTATGTACGTATGTCTGCGTAATTGTTAGCAGTCTTTTATTGTATTTCTGTGTGCAGTTGCGGTGTGTCATCACTCATTCACAAAGTTTCAATTCGAGATACTTTTCTCACGATAACAATGACCCAATGGCCCCAATATAATGGTTGTGTATGCTCTTGAGTATGTCTGTATCAACATATATGTATCCGCGAGCAACTTATGCATAAAATTATATTGGTTTCATTTATGAAGTCATTAAAGTGCATGTAGTACCTTATTACACCATAGCTGAAAATTTAAAAAGCAACTTAAAATTGCAATAATATAAAGTTCGAGTGCTGTTACATAGTCAGCAGTGTCACGAGCTCACAATCACACCTTTTTAGCTGTATATCCATTTATATTAAGCGCCAGAGGAGCTGAGGTTTTAAGCTTGTCAGTTTCCAGAACAGATTTCTATCTGGCATTGTCACAAGAAGCTTACCTCTCCTTGTGAATAGTTTTATTTTATTTTATTTTATTTCATTTTTTTATGAAATCACCCGAACCCTTCCAAATTCTGCTACAATTTTTTATATTCGTGGATCAATAAAAAGTGTCGATCTACTCCAAAACAATTACAAATTTCACTCTCAATCAACGGCTTGGCATCGCCGCGTAAGAAGTTAAGTTCCAAAAAGAAATGTTTTTACTTTTAATAGAACTCATATTGATCCCGGTCCCTGGTTTCTTATTGGTTTAATGCATATATGTATGTACCTACTGAGACATATTGAGCTTCTAACGCTACTGGCAAGTACTTCAGTGGCAACTGTGACCGCTGTAGCGGCTGCGACTATGGCGCTGCGCATGTGTGTCACGGTCGTTCCAATGGGCAATTGCTGCACATAGCAGCGTCGTGTTGATTTTTTTTTTTTTGTTGAAGTTATTTTTGTTGTTATTGTTACTAACTGCAAGCGCTTGCTAGATAACTCAACTATTTATGTTTGTAGTAGTTCGATATATTTAGAAGTGTGTACGATTGCACTTAAAAGCAGTAAAGCTTCAAGAAACTGTAGCAAACAAAAACCAAAAGCAATAACAAATCGAAAGGAATAACAAGCGGATATAGCAACAAAAAATAGTTAAAACATTCTGAATTTGACTGCGCCTAGCAAGGGGGTTCTACAGCACGGCCGGTGATGGATGTAATATGCCGCTGGTGCTATAAATTGCGGACAACAACAACAAGCGCTAAAGTGAACTGTTAAAATTGTTGTGCCACTGTGCGTTGGCTTTTCTTTTTGTTTTTTTTTTTTTTTTTTTTTTTTGTTGAAATCGTTGCATTTTGTTGGATTTACACATTTGTTAAGCTGTGTTTGTTAAGATTTGTTTATGAACGTTTGGCGTTTCATGTTTGGTTTAGTATTTTTGCAGCAAATAATTTTTCATTTACAAATGACAACAAATCACAACTTGAAGAAATGCCAACTACATTTGAAAAAAATATAAATGAAAACATAATGCATTTTTCACGGTATTCAATTAACATAATTGCTTTGGAACAGCAACCTATTTTTGAGCAATTTTGCAGCAGAATTTAATTTTATTTTTATACGATTTCGAGATTTATTTGTAATATGAATTAGTATTACATAAATAACTTGTTTTGAAATATTTTTTTAATTGCAAAGTAAAATTAAGCAACTGGTATGAAAATTAAGTAACATATTTTTTTTTATTAATTAAAGTAGATAAAATTTAAGCTACAGTGAAGATTTTTCCACAAACATTTAACCAATTTGTTTTCCGCTTTTGTTCTTAGTTTTTAAATTGTGGTCTGGAATTTTCTTTTTCGAAATTATTTGGAAAACTTGCTAAGCATTGTCCTTATCTTAAGCCCATTTTTTTTTTCGTAAGCACTTAGCGACTTGATGAATGAAATAACGAGATGAAATTTAACTCAAAAATTGCAAGTTTCCTTTGAGAATCAAATATAAAGTGGCCACTTTCGAGTTAGTAACTAAAGTTGCCATCGGTTACAATTTTTTTCTCCCTTATTATACCTTTCATGACCATGAAATGGTATTATAACTTTGGTCCGATGTTTGTAAGTATGAGAAGAAGAAGAGATAGACCCACCAATAAGTATACCGAAATGGTTAGGGCGATGAGCTGAGTTGATTTAGCCATGTCCGTCTGTCCGTCCGTCTGTCTGCTTGAGCGCAAACTAGTCCATCAGTTTTAGAGATATTTCGATGAAATTTGGTAAGAGGCGGCCATTTTGTAAAGCATTAATAATTTGTCGGAGCTAGCATGATCGGACCAATACAACGCATAGCTCCCATACAATCGATTTTTCCGAGAAATGGGGTTTGGGCTATGTATCTTTAAATTAAGAGTTTTGCAAAGTTTGTACTAATTGTGAGTAAGGATCGGACACTTAAAACCGTGATGGGTATTCATGACTTACTTCTTTTTTTGTTGCTTTCAATTCAAAAACTTTTTTTAACGGAGCAGAAAAAAATTTTAGCTCTATTCATTAACAAAAAAAAACAATTACGGGCTTTTGCCTATTCTTAAACTTTTATTTGAGAGATTACCAGAATTCGTAACATTCTCTACTAATTTTTTTAATGACCAGAACTATTAGCTAGCATCGTAATGACGAATAAAAAAGGTGAATGATAAAGTTTACATTCGTACAACTTACAATTTCAAATCAACAAATTTTTTATTCTCCAACTATCTCTAATTTCTACAGCATACTCGTATCTCGTTAACTTATTACTTTGTTAAATTTTTTGACACTCGAAATCAGTGAATATCTCAAGCTGTCCATATCTGCAACAAAAAATGCCCACACACTCACCGCCAGCTGTGCAAACATCAACAGTTTAGAAAACAAATTCTTCGATACCATACCGAGCACAATAGCAAATGGGGTCAACTAATAATCTTTAACCTTTTCTTGTTCATATAACAAGCAGTGATTAATCAACTAAAAAGTTCTTCATTTTAATAATTGTAGCACAACACTGAGAAATAAATATTTAAGTGATTGATGTGACTACCACTTTTAAATCACTTCCATCTGAAAGTTCAAAAGCGGTTATGTTGTCAATTTGTTTAAAGTCTTCTGCAAAACAGCAGATTAACTTTTACTTACACGACGTCACATTTAGTGGTTTGTAAAAAATCTCATTAGAAACGTGAATATTTGCATATTTAGACGTTGATGGTACCAGTTGGTGCCGGTCTGAGCGCGATTTTTAATATTTCTCTATTCATTATACATTTAATTTGGTAAAATACCCAGAATTTATAGAAAATTAATGAAGCACCCGCCGAACGCAGAGAAAATGTTCTCTCTGAAATCAGTTCCTTTTAGACTGTCGGGCTGTGAAGATGCCGGAATAGTAAGGCGACTGTTTTGTAAACTCAGCGAATCGTAGAACGTGAAGTGGCTAAGGGAATTTCGTTGTGACGTACCACACTTAGTCCGTTTATAACTGTTTTTCGGATTAATCTGTATTAGTAATTTATTCGCTGGAATGTTTTTGTGGGCATTAATTGCTTTATTTGCATACTTGTCGATATAACTGGGAGTTTTTGAAAAGGTAAACAAATTAGATTTTAATAAGCAAATTAGGTGAAATCATAACGATTTGTCAATGAGAGTGTTACAATGCTCAAAATTAAGCGAAATCCCTTGGAGATAAATAACGTTCCAGATAAATAACAACTAAACTACAAGTAAAATCTCTAAGGATTGTTTTCTAAGAACATCCCAATTCAAAATTTGGTTATAAAATGTGATTTCACCGAGTTTGTTCCAAAAACACTATATCTGAAGTGAAGGTGTATTGAAATTTTGTTGAAATATGTAAAGCGATTTTGAAATATATTCTGAGTTATGGCATTGCCTACCCAATTTTTGAGAAAAACGTGGTTATACAACAATTAAATTATTCATATTAAAAATCAAAGGTTTCAATTAAACTTAAATTTGCACAATCCATTTCAAACATTTTCAGACATAAAAAATCATCCTCCAACTTCATAAAAAGCAAACAAAGGTAAAGAACAGATTCGACCAGCACATTCCAAGTATGAAAAATGACAAAATCAAATCCGTTCTTAGCAATTTCAATACCGACAAATGGCAGTGCTTGCGCGATGGGGAGGTAAAAATGAATATACGAGGTGTGTTCAAAAAGTATCGTGAATTTTGTGTTTTTTCAAAAATTATTTATTTATTCATGAATATCTATTTTGTCCCCTTCAAAGTAATCCCCATGAGATATTATACACTTGTGCCAACGGTTTTTCCAATCTTCGAAGCACTTCAAAAAATCATTTTTTTGTATCTTGTTCAGCTCCTCCTTCGATGCCGTCTTTCTCTCGTCAAGAGAAGCGTAACGTCGTCCTTTCATGGGCCTCTTCAGTTTAGGGAACAAGAAAAAGTCACAGGGGGCCAAATCTGGGGAATACGGTGGCTGCGGCATCATTAGTGTGTTGTTTTTGGCCAAAAAGTCGCGCACAAGCAACGATGCGTGAGCAGGAGCGTTATCGTGGTGCAAAAGCCAATTTTTGTTCTTCCACAAATCCGGGCGTTTCTGGCGGATTGCTTCGCGCAAATTGCGCATAACTTGCAGGTAATATTCCTTATTGACCGATCCTCTCTGTGGCAAGAACTCATGATGCACCTCGCCCCTGCAATCGAAGAAAACTGTCAGCAAAACTTTCACATTCGACCGAACTTGGCGCGCTTTTTTCGGTCTTGGTTCGTGCGGCAGCTTCCATTGAGATGATTGAGCTTTGGTTTCCACGTCATAACCATAAACCCACGATTTGTCACCAGTTATGACCCTCTTGAGCAAATTTGGGTCGTCGCGGACAGACTTTAACATCTCATTAGCAATGTTCATGCGATGCTGTTTTTGGTCACAATTGAGCAATTTTGGTACGAATTTCGCGTAAAAATCGAAGACGATCCAAAACACGTGCAAGCAAAGCAGCTGTCAACAATTAACTGAACATTCAAAATGGCCGAGCTTGTCGGCATAAGTGAGAGACATGAGTACCAACATAACGCCACAAAAAATTCGAAATTCGAATATACGTAACCAGCGAAAATTCAAAATTCGCGATACTTTTTGAACACACCTCGTAAATAGGGCTTAAGCTGAAAAAACGGCGTTGTTATTGCCTAATGGTTAAAAGAGCGTGCTAGAACTTATCTTATGAAGTTAGTCTAGCAGCTTCCGAAATGGATCTATAGGAACAGCTATGAAGGCTGTCGCTAAATGCTCCTTTAGCCATCACAAAAAAGCGGCTAGTTTTTGTTTGCCTCTACAGAAAATTTTGTTTGATTGCCAAGTTAATAGAATATGACATGACGCATTTTTTACAAACTACACAAGCTTACAATTTTATTTATTCAAATTTGGATGTTATCGCTAAAGTCGCGTGCCAAAGTTGGTTGCACATACATGAGTATATGAATGTAGCAACAAAGCACACAAATCTAAAAAGATTCTTTAAGCCAACTTTAACAAGACAAACAAACGGCAGCGGGCTTCATATTTTTGTTCGCGGCTAAGAACTCAAAGTAACAGCGCCCGCTGACTACCACTTTGCCACCACCATTTTCCTTTGTCATGTTCAAATAAGCCACTTAAATCATCGCTTTTGTGAAGATGCGTGTTTCTCTTTCACGAAATTATTATTCAAATCAATCAGCAGAATAATCTAGCCATTACTAAGAAAGAAAGCAAACAAACCAGTGAATGAACTGTTGACTAGATAGCCATGGCGTAGTTACTCATGTTAGTTCTATGGCTTGAGGGGATTTGTTTTTTCGCGTTTGATGCAGTCGAATACAAAATGAACAAGTTATGTAGAAACGAGTTTGAAGTGAAGTGTTAATGAAGCAGTAAATGTCTGAGACTTCGTTTATCCTGAAACCTGCGCAAATATATGTTTGTTAATAATTAAAGCCACAAAAATCCCTACAAAAAAAATTTCTCTGACAACGTGGTTCTGAAAAGCTTTTAGGAATATCAAACATCTCTACATTGAAAAAACTCTTCTCAAAAATGTGTCCACTCAAGAAAACAAAGCCTTTTTAAAACTGCATATTTTTATATAACACCAAGCATGTCTACACGAACTCTACAAAAAATTGTTCTCTACGAAAAACTCTCCAAACAAATTTGGATCTCTCTCACAGAGGTAGCGTACTATGAAGCTAAAGCACGTTTACGATCTGCAACCATGGAGTTCCCTGAAATAGAGGGCGATCTAATAGGAACATTTATGTAAAAATTAAACAAACCAATGTAAAAAGTTTTCATTCCTTAAATTTTCTTTGCTAAAATTGTAAATTTTTTCAATTGTGTTAGAAAGAACTCTCTAGAAGCCTCCATTTAATATTTTTAGTTATAAAAATGTACAATATATGCCTTTAAATTACTAAATGTTAAAATTAAAAACTCTCCTAAAAAGCATCCACTCGGTGGTTTATTGTTGTAAAACCAATTAGCTAATTTTATAGGTGTCTCTCACCTCCAAAAAAGTCTCCATTCAGCATTTTAGTGTTTTGATTTCAATTAGTTAATTTGAGAGCGTAACAAATGTACTTACCTATTAAGATAAAAAAATTCTCCAAAAAGTCTCCAATCGTTACTCTTGCGTCATTTTCAGTTAATTGTATAAGAATATTAAATTTTTACAAAATAATACTTCATTCATATTTTAGTTCCTTTTCATTCATTTGCTCGTTATTTGTGTACTCAAAAATGCGGAATCGCAACACTGGAATCGGTATTGTGCAACAGCAAACTTATCTTTGGTTCGTGCTAGGGTTGTCTCAAGCTTCTTCGCCCTCCACTGCATTTTCTTAAGCTTCGTAACCGCTCTACGGCGTGCCTCTTGATACAACGTTCGCTGTCAAATTTGAACATTTTTTCGCGTTTCGTGCAATTTATGTTGCTGTTGTTGGTCGCTGCCTTCACTCCAATTGTTGCTGGTTGTTAGGTGCATCTCTAACTCACACGTAACAAAGTCTGATTGTCGAATCCAAATGTACAACAGTACCGTGGCAAGCAACAAAACTCATTTAGTTTTCACTCATACATATCTACAACACAAAGCAATGATGCGGCAATTTCCGTTAAACAGTAGCAACAACCGTACTAGCAGAGGTAGCAAAAACAATAACTAGACAACAAATACCTAGCCGAAATGACAGCAGCCATGCCAAACAGTGTTAAACAGCAATAAAGTGTAGTACAGAGCTATAAAAGTAGTTGTTGTTGTGGCAGTAGCAACAACAAAAGCTCTAACAAAAAAATGCTAAATTTAAAAATATTAGCGCATGCAACAACAAGAAGTAAACGCGCAACCTCGACACGACTTTTGTTGTTAACTTTTTTTGAAGTTTCTTCAGCGGGCGCACAGTGGGCTCGCCTCAAAATAATTTCTAAAAAAAAAATTTATAAATTGGAAAAACGACAAACTTCAAGAAAACTTGAGAAAACAAATACAAGCTTAGAGTTCTAGTAATTTTTAAGATGTGGAAAACTGGCACAAAGTTTATAGAATTCTTAAGTTATTGAGAATTTTCCAATATTTAAATATCAATTGCAAGTAAAAAAGGCCAAGAATTATGAAACATCTTTCATATCACGTATGCTTTATTTTCAAAGCGCGAAATTACACACAGGCAGATATACAAAAATTCTAAAACCGTTGTGTTTTGCTTATTTTACTCTAATCCAAAAACAGGATTTCTTTGAACAACAACAACAATTTTTTGGCAGTTTAAAAGTAGAAATTCTTTTTTTAAAATTTTTAGAATTTCAGAAAAATGTTCTAAAACCTGCCCACTGTACGCAGTTGCAACTATTTTATCTGTCGGCTTGTGTATTGCTGCAACACTCTTTGTTAAATATTAGCACTTTTTCAACCTTTTTGCTGGGGCGATACAAGCAGTACTGCAGTCGCCTTCTAAGAGTAAAGGCAAACGAGAAGGGTTTCAGCATGAACTTCAATTGTATATGAGTATTCGTACATTTTCTATCTGCTTGCAAATGCAGTTTACAACACAGCTACATTAGATATATAGTTACTATGAAACAAACTTTTGTTTCTATATTTATTCAAAACCTTAACGTAATCTGCACCTACTTTCATCAATTTCATTGCATTAATGTATTAAATTGCTATCAGCTATCTCAGAATTTTGTATTTTCGTTAGATTTAACATAATCCACCCAAATTGAAAGTTTATCAAAGCTTATTCACTATTTTTAATGATGTCAGCAACTAAATAAATTTTATAATTTTAATGCAATTTAAAGCGTGCAACGAAATTTTTATTTTTTTGATTTCCTTTAAACCGTCAATCATTTGTCACAATTTTTGCATTTTGTTTTCGTGTTTCGAACTATGAGGTTGCAATTGGAGACATTTGGTGGCGTCATTGAAATCATCATTATTTCCATTGCTGCTTGAGTTGTTGTAGAAGTTAATATCGTCTTGTTGTTTTTGCATGTTGTTATCCTACACCGGGTGCTAATGTAATTACAATAATTTACAGGTGTCCCATTTAACATAGAAAATAATTATAGTCATTCCGGTTATTGAGTTGCTATTAAAGTTGCAATTATCAATTTATGATTTGATAGCATTCTAAAAAGTTGCTCAATGTTAAAATGGTATTACTATTTCTTCTCTTCTTCTTTTTTTATTTATAAACATGTACGTTCCTCAGACTTCAAAGTTTCTCACACGAAAGCCTTATTTTGAACTGTTTGGCTGTATATCTGGAAAAGGTTATTCTCACGTCATAGTTACAACTTTAACAAGCTTGTTGACTTCTTCAATTCTTACTCAGTTATAGATTCGTCGCGTTCAACCGTAATGCCGAACACTCTGATAAGAATGCGAAAGATTGTACATGTCGTTCTGTGGGCCTTAAGGAAGATGTGGGTTTCACAAAGAAACTAAAACCTCTTGAAAGAGATTCGAATTTGAGATCTAATGACACTCATTTCGAGATTGTTTAGGAATTTTTGTTTTATTTATTAATTTAATTATTTCTTACAGCTTTATTAAGCCTCGCTTAAACCTAATTACATTTTATTTGTTGTTGTTGTTTTTAGCGATAAAAATACTCCCCGAAGGTTTTGGGGAGCTTTTTCAGAAGTGACAGTCCTTTGACGGATATGAACCCGGTACGCCCCGGTACTCCCTTGCGATACTGCCCGAATGTCGTGGTAGCAATTTGGTATGACCAGTGGAATCTTCTAGGTCATGTCACCCCTCCTTCCGTAAAGAGAGAGAAGATGGGTAGGGAGAGGTGAGAGCCATTATATCCGTAGATCAACCATCGAGTTGCACTTCATTACCTTTGTGCATATTATTTAGTCGCCTATTACGACCTCGGCATATTCTAACTCCCTAATCCGCACGGGCAAGTACATTTCATTTATTATATACATATTGCCAATTAGTAGGGCTCATTGGTCTGAGGCTTTCAGATCATACCAACACAGTGAGGCTTTTTCGGTATCATTTTGGCATAATTAGAGGATAATTTCGTGATTTCTTCTGGATGATTTCAGGGCCATTTTGGAACTGTTTTCCACAGTTTTTCGGAAACATTTTTGGGGTCTTTTGCGGGATGAATTCGGGACGGTTTTTGTGACCATTTCGGAATTTTTTTGGGAATATTTCGGGATTGCTGTAGCATCATTTCAGGATTAGTTGGGGATTCTTTTCGGGACCATTTTGGGACTTTTCGGGATCATTTACACAAGTTTTTTGGATTTTAACCGATATATTTGTACAGCATATCATATCGAGCTCTAACAGCCAAAATACAATTTTACAGGAGAAGGTTTTTTAATTCACGAATATAAAAAAATGTAAAGCAAAATGTTGCTTACATTATAATTACCCTTGCTTTATGCCTGTAATGGTACATATTAGAGTTGTAATATTTTGTGAGATGGTTTAAAATAAACAGAATTATCGATATCTGTCAAAATACGAATTTTCAGAATTTTGTTGGTTACGCCAAAATTGCCGTTAGGGCTCGATATACATCACATATTTTTTCTTTAAAAAACCACGGGATCCCGGTATACATACAATTATCATCTATTATCAAGACTCCCCATATACGTTTTTACAAAATAATATATATTTTTTCTACAGACATCGTCCTGTTTCAATTTCAATAAATCGAACTTTTATTAATACCACTACATAAACAGAAAATACAGTGTCTCCTTGCTTTAAATTGGATCCCAAATTTTAAGTTGACATCTAAAAATATTTCAGTGAAAATTGCATTCAATTCTGCACAGAAGTTTTTGAGTGATGCGCGATCAAAAATGCAGGGAGACGGACAAAAGTTCCATTCTATTATTTAAAAAAAAACCGCCACATGCATTTTTCTTCAATATCTATAATGTTACCTGTTACCTTTTATTATATGTTACGATCACAAGATAATTTACAGGATCTAATTTTAAGTTGTTGAATAAGCAAAACGGTTACGTGTTTGCATGTAAATAAAGCAAGAATAAATCATTCCTTAACCGGACTTAATAACATCCGTTTGCATTGAACATTTCTGCAAACAAAAAACACTTTCAAGCGACTTTTTTCTAAACCAGTTAATCCACCAATCGCTCACTTCTTTCTAATCAATTTTTTGTTTGTTTGCTTCCATTCCCAGCAATTTTTCCTAAGCGTTTTAAATCTACGGGCACATGGTGTCTTTTATGGCAAATCATTGTACTATATAAATAGCAGGGTCAAGAGATGATAATTAAATACGCAATGTCAACGATCTTATTGTGAGCTATAAATTCTAATCGAACGGGAAAAAAATACGAATTTTAAGTTAGCGATTCTTAGAATTCAAAATACACTAAGTATTTGATATGACTCTCTCTCTCTATGGCGCGATATACAACAGGTATATCATTATAAACCTCCTAAGAGATTTTTGCGCCAATCTTCTCTTCCAATTTGTGGTGTGCCGATTTGAATTTTCCCTACAAATTGGTGGGGCCTACAGTTTTTTGCCGACTCCGAACGGCATCTACAAAGGAGAGGAATTTTTTGCTGAGAAGCCTGTCATGGCAGAAATACACTCGGAGAGTTTGCCAAACCACTGCCGAGGGGCGACCCCGTTTTGAAAAACTTTTTTCAAATCACTTTTGATGTTACCTGTACCAGGGCTCGAACCATGGACCTTCGGTGTGGTAGGCCGGCAACACTACCTTCACACTACGGCGGCCGCCGTGATATGGCTACATACTATAAATGGCCATATATACTACGTAAACATATATATCTGATATTCAAGTAAAATTTACAAGAGGGATCATTATTGAGCCAATAGATTAAACAGTTTTTTTATACCTAGTAGTGCTACGCGCACAAGGTATATTAACTTTAACGGTGGTATGTAACGGCATAAACGGATCGAGATAGATATTGACTTATATATATCAAAATGTTCAGGAGGAAAAAAGAAATTGATTGAGCCATGTCCGTCCGTCTGTTAACACGATCACTTGAGTAAATTATGAGATATTTTAATGAAATTTGGTAAGCAGGTTCCTTGGCACTCATCTCCGAGCGCTATTTAAAATGGGCGAAATCGGATGATAGCCACGCCCACTTTTTATATATAGAATATTTTCGAAAACACAAAAAAAGTGATTACTCAGTATATAATACACTTATAAGGATAAAATTTAGTGTCTACAATAATGTTGAGGCAGAAAATACAATTTTCAATAAGTTGATTAAGTCAAATTTAGAAATATTATTAATCATAAAACAAAAACCGGTCAAAATATCGAAACGAAATCCAGCACGCAGATTTCCAGGTGTGCAAGGAATGTTCCGGAAAAAATGGGCGACATCGGTTAAGGTCCACGCCCACTTTTATACGAAAGATTTTGAAAAGGATCATAGATATATTTATTAGGCAATAACTTTGGCCCCGCTCCTTTTATAGTGGATTATTACAAAAAAAATGTTTATGCCGTAACTCCGCCAAAAAATGTTTTGTCGAAACGATGTTTGGCGGAAATATTGACAGTCAAGAACAAAAGGAAGAGACGGGCCCATCCATAAGTATACGGAAATAATCAGGACGATGAGCTGAGGTAATTTAGCCATTTGTCTGTCTGCCCATCTGTCTATTTGGACGCAAACTTTAAAACATAAAATGTGCATGTAAATGAAATTGAAAAAATGTGGTAAGCAGCGGTTGGTAGGGAACCTACTTAGAACTCATAACAGAAGTGTTTTTATTGAAAACAATCAGTTGGCTTTATAATACGAACTGAAAAGTATTAAAATAAAAGTGCGGGAATTGGTATGCCGTAATAGATCACTACTAGGTATATAATGTTCGGTTCCACCCGAACTTAGACTTCCTTATTTGTCTAGAATTTTTGTCTTCCTATATGTATGTGTGAGCACATATCACTAAAAAGCTGCTGTGCATAATTGAATGCCGTTACATTACTCGTAATTTAAGATATCCCCTATTTCGATAACTCGACTGGTTTAGGAGTTATTGCCTAATATGTGGACCAGGGGGACCCACAATGTGTTAGTACAAAAGGGGTATCAAACAAAAGTTGCTATAGAGTGCTGCGGTAAGCGAAGCGATTAGGTTCCATATCGCAACTGGTTTCGGAAAGGCGTCCAGCATAGTCTCCCGCAGAACAGCGCCTGTTTAGAATCCAATTATCAGGGATAAATTAAACCTATTAAACGCAAGTATTTCAGCAAGCGCTTATTGTCAATGTCTGGTCAGAAGGATCCCCCTACCCGTTAAGAAATGGTGGTAGCTTAGAGCTGTCTTAGGTGCCTACTTTAAATGAATTCATAAGTTCACTCGTATGCTATATCACGAACTTTGCTAATTCCAAATTATCTACCGATTTCAATAAACTGGTTCATAGCAATTGAATTGTAAATTAAACGGAGTTGGTTATTGATACGCTGATCTGAACAACACGGATCTTAACAACAAACGGGCAATTCGCTTTCGTAAACAAATACACAGCTCCAACCATCCGTTAAATGCTTAAGTAGGCTTGTGAGCGGCAACAAACTTAAAAAGAATAACAAAGTGCAAAATGAAATTATCAATAAAAATTCTAAATAATTTAATTGACTTTCAAAAGCCGTTCGCGGTTTTGTTTGATTTGAAAAAATTTAGACTAAAGTTATATACGTGCGTTTAACTACGCCATATTTGTACAGGAGCATTCTGCGCCACATTATTTTTTTTTTAAATTCGTATAATTAAAAAATGGATCTGAAAAATTGTTGCAAAAATTTTGTAATTTTAAATTTTGCCTTTTGAATTTTCTATTAAATCGACGATCTAGTTCTAAGTTTTGTTTCTTCCTTAATTTGTCTTCAAAAGATAGAAAATTTTCAAACGGTTTACTTGGAATGCTCCACAACGTTTTGCGTGGAACCTACCATATTTAAGCTAACTGTAACTAAAGAAATTTACAAAAAATAATGAAAAACAAATTCGATGTTTTGATAAATTTTTCGTTACCCCTTTTATTTTGCAGATCAATGAGAAATTCCAATTAACTGCAACAGCAATAAAGCTGCCAAAATTACCACCGATATTGTGTTCCTAACGCCTAATTGCTGCAGTCGCTGCCGCAACACTTGTTTCGCAGTCGTCGCTGCAGCTACAGAAAACGTTGTGTTCAACAGCGGAGGGTACGTCCCATCTCATTACGCCTTCCAACGTTTGCAGCGCCATCCTCACTGCCAATAAAATGCCCATTTGTAATAAGCCAACGCTAGCGCTCAACCCAACCAAAAGTGCCACCGAATCTAATGATCACGCCTCAGAGGCGGCCAAAATGAAGCGTACACGCGAGCAAGCATACTTCAATTCGTACAATTTCGACGCAATCGAGGACGCATTGCCCTACGAGCATGACATGCGTGACATGGATTGCGACGAGGGGCGTGGAGAAGAAGGTCAGCGGAATGTTAGACAAAAATTGGATAAAATGGGCGGGAGAAAATCTATCGCAACAAATTCAAATACAATTCCCGCTACGAAAGTGAGGTCACTGTCGCCGAACACAGGCAGCAGCTGTCGTAAACAACAAAATCAACAACAACAACATAATACGCTTAAAACCATATATCGCGGTGCATCGTCACTCAACTCATCGCAGAGTAATCCCAGCAGCAGTCGTAGCAGTGTTTGTGTGAGTCAACACAGCGATCGCTGCAGTGACGATTCCGATTTCTATTTGCATCGCCCACCTGCCGGCGTAGGTCACTACGCTTATATGCAGCGCTTTGGTACGCTTTTAATACGTTCGCGTAGTCCCTCGCCATCGTCACATTACGTGAAAGAGGATGAAGATGATGGTGATGCGATTAGCGTTAAAAGAGCAAATGGAGGAGTTGGTAGAGATGGTGAAGGATTAGGAGTAAGAGTAGGAAGAATAGAAAACTGCGAAAGTGTCGCTGCATCCGTAATTGTTCATGGGAAGTGTGAAACGGAAGCGTTGCCGAATGAGAATTTTTTGCTGCCACGCGCCATGCTGAAATATCAAAGGTAGGTCAATGCCCCCATTTAGCTATATTCAAATATTTTTATTTCATTGGAATAGAGGTGTTAGTAAAGGAAAATAACGCGAGTTTTGCTGAGAAAAAACGAGTTTTAAACACCGACTCGAGCATGATTATTTGATGTTGTTGTATTCATAGTTTATGAGTAGAAAATTTTGAGAAAATCACAACAACATTCATACCTAAAACTGTCTATCATACTCAAAATTCAAGGATTTTTCTTTAGTATGGAGGATGTTATGGGAAAACCTTTTCGGATATACATATATTAAAAAGAAGTCAAATAGACTGAGGTATTTTTTCCGTTTCTGTTATATCTGATTGGAACGTAAACTTCCTTATAGTAAACTAAGATAATCTATGGAAAGTGCCAGTCCCAGTTAATTGGTTAATTTAATAGATTTTTCCTTAAAAATACAGGTCTTTTATTTTTTTGTTTTAAATTGTTACTTTTACAATTTTACTTGAATATATCGAGCCCTGTGCGCAAAGAAGACGTAAGAGCCAGGAAGAAAAGTTTACAGGAGAGGGTTTTTTTTTAATTTATTTCACATTCAGTGTTTTGCCATGAAATTAGATTAGGTACATGGCTTTTCTTTAGCGCAACCTATATAATGCAATCAATTTTATTTTTATATATGCAATATAAGCATAATTTTTGGCGCATACATCTTTTTTGCCCTCACCAAATTAGTCTACTTTTTGATAATTTGGCTGTTACGTCACAAATTTTCTTTGACGAAGTTGGTTTTTCTGCACTTTTCTTTTGTAATTTCAAATTATTTGTCCTCATATTTAAAAACCAGCTGGTACTGGTGGATTTCCTGACGAGCTATTCAGTCACGGCGGCGAGAAGCTGATAAAATGTACAGAAAATGGAAGGATGAATGCATGGTTGAATCATTCTAAGTGCTCTTTGCTGGCTGTATAGTGCAGAAGGCTGGACGTTGACAACGGTTCTGGGAGTATTGAAGAGAAATGGTCTTCGCAATATTTATGGCCCTCTACGCTTTGGCAATGTCCAAAAAAATTTAATGATGAGGGGTATGCAAACATCGACATAGTTCAACGAATTAAAGTACTGTGGCTTCGTTGGCTAGGCGATGAAAAAAGATGTTCCGGCCCTGAGGGAGACCACCAGTCCGAATATAGCACCAAATGAAGACCGTGTTACGATCCTGTGATCTTCCCAATTGGAGCCAGTTTGCAAAGCGTAGAAATGACTGGAGGCAGCCAAAACCATTTATGATATATTGCCCCTGCGGGTTAGGGGTTTAGAATATGCCCGAGGTAGAGGCGACTAATATGCACAAAGGTAATGACGTGCAACTTGATGGTTGATCTACGGAAATGATGCCTCTCACCTCTCATTACCCACCTTATGCTTCCTTACAGAAAGACCTAGAAGGTTTCACTGGTCATAAATCGCCACCACGACAGTCGGACAGTACCGCAAGGGAGTACCGGAGCGTACCGGGTTCAAATCCGGCCAAGGACTGTTAATTCGACAACACTCCCCAAAACCTTCGGGGAGTGTTTTTGTCGTTACCACAACAACAACATTTACGCTCTATTTAAGTTAGTAAGTAAGAGAATCTTCTTTTATGTCTTTTTGAAATGTCCGATATCGGTTCACAAAAACACATTATATTAAAGTGGGAATATTTATTACTTGAGTTTCCTGAGTTTTCGCACAGACATGCAGTGTGGCTTTTATGTGACCATGGTCGAAAAGCGATTATATTTAGTGGGTGTACTTTTCCCAACAATTATTATTCTAGCGTAAGTGGTTTTCAAGTTATTGACACTCGAAATTTGAAAATTTGCTCATTCATACGTGGCCGGTTCCAAAATTTATAAAAAAAATCTTTAGTAGAAGGATAAAGTTAGTATATATACCAAATCTTACCATTTTAACTGATTTTGACTATGAAATATCATATTTTTTCATTAGTTTTAAAAGAAAAAAAAGACGTGGCAGCCACTTTGCACTTACTAAAAATGTGAAAAAAAAACACATGAACTTTCGTCTAAATTGCTTTTGCTCTATGTTCATAACGGTACTTTTCACAGCTACGAAACTTTTTGGGAGGTTATGTGTGTGTTAATAAGTGATCGATGGGCTCGATATATTAGCCATTGTTTTTTCGTAAACACTTAGCGACTTGTGAATAAAACAACAAAATAAAAATCTTTGCCAAAGTTGGAAATTTGGTTTGAAAATCAACTTGTCGCTTGCAACCAAAATTGTGATGGCTCATAATTTTTTCTGCTGGCATTTCTCTTTGTCATTTAATCAAAAGTGAATTACCATAAGTCTTGCATAATTCATTTTCCTTACTTGAAAACTCCATATTTGACGGCAGGTTCTACCCCAATAAATTTAATTTATCAATTTATCATATCGGAATACCAAAAGTGGAAAGAAATCGAAAATTGACTACCCGATAAGTCAATTGTTGACTCAATTTTCATTAAACCAATCAAATGCAATAACGCGGTCAAGTTTTAAAGCGGCTTAACGCCAAACAACAACAGCCACAGTCCCAGCTACACCCACGACTTCATCAGACTCACACCAACAGGCAACGATTTTAGTCTTTAGTAGCAAACAGCTGCTTCCAATTCGAACACATAAAGAAACATTCTCAAAACAGCTCCAAGCACGTCGACCAGCTGGTGCCGTGTACGAGTCGGTACATCCGAGTACATATATCACATATGATTACACCGCACAAGAGTGCCGAATTGAATATTTAAAAAGTTTGCTTTATTTGGCATGCAAAAAAGTACTGCTTCAGTTGTGTTTTGGTCTGGGAACGTTCGTTAACAGTCTGTGCAGAGTTTACGTTGAATGCGCCATGCAAACAAGCATCAAACAAATTTTTCTGGGAGACACGAATATGGTGTGACGGAAACATAACAAAAATGCGACAATTTTATGTGCAAAATACGTAATTCTTACACATTACCAAATCGATCGTGAGGATGAGCGTGATGTAAACTAGAAACGCTACACCGCTAAAAATTGTAACCTAAATCTTAAACTTTTCTGGGCTACATATATGTCCAAACCAAATTTGATTTAGAATTTAAATTGTGCCAGTTTTCGAGAAAAATACCGTGAAGAAACGAATTTAAATTTCAAACCAAAAAATTAAAAAAACATGAAAAACATTTGTGTCAGTTGGCAGGATTCGAACTGACGCTCCCGCATCAGAGTCGTCTGCTCTACCCACTGAGCTTCGGCGCACACAAAACTGTAATGAGAAAAATTCAATGGCTTGAAAAAGCTTTCAGAAATAAATGAAAAGAAATTAAAAAAATGTTAGACCTTTTTTTCAGTTCAATTATAAATCTAATTCGCAATAAATTCAAAATTTGTGTAGGTAATTGAACGGTGTGGAATTTATTACAAAAACGTTTAAAAAATTGCTTAAACCGACGAATGATCTAAAATTTAGGCTCACATTTTTTGCCGTGTACTGATGATATGGATAGTGGGCTATTTATACTTTTTTGTGTTTTTGCTTTGGATGAAAACAGAGCTTTTAAGTAATGATTATTAGAGGTAATGATTACCGATTTATTTGATTATTTTCCTTTAAAAAGACTTAATGATTACTAAACCATAGATTTAAAAAATCATTAATTTTGACGAATATTAAAATAAGTAAAAAAAAAACATTTTTTTATTGCGAGATAATGTAATCAATTTTAAAATTTTCTAAAAACCATTGAAATTATCTTAGATAAGTGGATAGGTGGAAATACCAGTTGGTTCGATAAGACTAGATTATATTAAACTATATATGTTGGATTATATGAGATATTCACAAATTTATTAATCAGAACATTTAAATTAAAATTTAAGAAACTCCCCACTTTTCGGGTTTAATCAATTAGGAACCACTTTCAGTGGTAGTTTTATATTAATTAATTTATTTGCTTAGAAAATTACACGATTTACTCAGATTTTAATTAATATTCTTTTAGTAAACATTATTTGGGATCAGAATCTGATTTATCAACAGCCTTGGTTGTTCAGAAGAACTATTAATGACGAATAAGTTGAGTCGATTACTAGCACATCTCTAGATATTTACCAAAATAATATAGAACTCAGGTAAAATTTTAAGTCCATAAGATTATATTATAGTTTCTATAAGATTAGATCCCAGACTAAATTAATTAGATTAAACAAAAGTTCATAACTTCAAATAAGGTTAATATGTCATCTGAAGGACGGCGGCCGCCGTGGTGTGGAGGTAGTGTTGCCGGCCTACCACACCGAAGGTCCATGGTTCGAGCCCTGGTACAGGTAACATCAAAAGTGATTTGAAAAAAGTTTTTCAAAACGGGGTCGCCCCTCGGCAGTGGTTTGGCAAACTCTCCGAGTGTATTTCTGCCATGACAGGCTTCTCAGCAAAAATTCGTCTCCTTTGTAGATGCCGTTCGGAGTCGGCAAAAAACTGTAGGTCCCACCAATTTGTAGGGAAAATTCAAATCGGCACACCACAAATTGGAAGAGAAGCTTGGCGCAAAAATCTCTTAGGAGGTTTATGATATACCTGTTGTATATCGCGCCATAAAGAGAAAAGAGAAGGAAATAGATTAGCTTATAAATCATTTCTGATTAGATGCGATTCTACTGAACCAGACAAAGTCAGTCAAAATGAAGATAGAAACGAATGGGCAGCCGATGTCTGCCTATTGCAAATATTAAAGATTAATCAACATCAGATTAGTGGAAGCCGAAACATAGGTTTTGAGAATTTTTGTCTGTCTGTCTCTATGTTTGTTCGCCCATCACTCAAACTTCGCTGTATAGAATTGAATTGAATTTTCATCGATGTCTTCCTAGATGTCCAACTTAAATTTTGCCAAACATTTCATGCCAGGAAGTATTTTATTCCAGCTATATACAGTGGTGGTAATAAAAGCTTTCTCAAAATTAATTTATACCTGAAGTGAAATTGGAGCAGGCCAATACAGGTATCTGTATATAAAACTTATTAATAAAAGAAGCAGATGTTTTCTGTCACCAAATAACTTTTACATGAAATTGAATGGACACGACCGCGGGCACCTAGTGCTAAATATAAATGCTCAAAGATATACTCAACACAATTAGTTTTCGTAAAATTCAGATAAGAATATATTTTGTAAATATTTTTCAAACTTAAAACACAATCACAAGCAACAATGATAAATACATCACAACCACATTGAATGGTGGAGCGCCTTAAATTTTCGATTTATAAACCTCACCCAAAACATATTTAAAGTAAAGCGTATTGAACTGCTCCAAAATGACAAAAACCAGAATTGTATTTGGCACGATACGGAAAGAATATGGAAAATAACCACTCCACAATGCACGAGGTCCTTCATTCGTTGTTGTTTTTATAATAGCATCTACTAGTCCTCTATACTCCGGTTTTCCATTAACCACTTTCATATTCTGTATGCGCGTTTTCCCCAAATCCACTGGCAATGAGACCGTCGCGGTCAATAGACCCGAACCCGTACTTGCTGTGAAATGCAAAAGCATACCCTCTTTCAAACGCAAATACCTCTCAGCTAAATCTCTAAATTGTCCATAGGAAGCCAATTGGGCAGCATTTGCAACAATGCCGCGTCCAACTGTTGGCACTGCACCACGCCACAATGCTAAGACACCTTCCTCTCTGACGATGCGTGTCAAAGCATCGAGCACATTTTTGTAGTTACGTCGCTCATTGGGCGGTAAACGTGCATCGCCCATCATACGTATTAAGCTCAAATCAGCGGGTGTGCCCACAAAGGATCCCAGCCCACCGGCTAGTATAGCAATGAGTACACTGGCGCCGACGGTAGGCGGTGCTTGAAATTTATTGCGATAATATTCTGTGCCACTTGTGAAGACACCCAAACGTGTTGTTGAATAGACGGTGTGACGTAACATTGTACCTGTTAAACCTCTATACAAACCGGGTATACCATCCGTTTTAAGGGCAGCCGTAATCACTTGTATGACACCGGGTTTCTTTCCCTTCGACAACTCGGACAGTATTTGCATACGCGTCTTAACCAAATCCATAGGATGCATTATAGAGGAGCCAATAACGGCTGCTAAGCCACCGAATGTGTATTTGAGCACGGTGGGTATGCTGGGCTCTTTCTTTTTGACGCTATCTACTTTTTGTGACATTGCTGTGCAGGGAATATGAAAACTTGCGGTTTTATTCGTTGGCAGATTGTTTCAAACACATTTTTTCTGGTACTTTTTGTTTGTTTGTAAATAAATTATTTTTATCTTGACATTTTTCCATTTTTTTATGAAGTTTATAAGAGTTTCCAGTTTTGAAATTTTGAGTTGATTGACTGGGTATTTTTCCTTAGAGCATTGCGTGTACTCGCTTTCTATGTTTTTATGATTAGTTTTGAATGATATTGAAGACCATATCGATTTAGTTAGGACTTCGGATTATTCTACCGGCCGCCGAAGTTCATCTTTGATAACACTCAATATAAGGAATTGCCCAAAGCCCCTCTCCTTGTAACTTTTTGAATATTATTAAAGCTCGTTTTGATAGAAGGGTTAACACACAGTATACAGTAGACCAGATACTGACGTATATGCTTACTTGAAAATTAATACATGAAAAATGTGTATGTATTGGTGATTTAACCCATTTGAACCGACTGTACAGAAACACACAGATAACTTTTTATATGAATTTTCATACAAAAAGCCGTATTAATCGACTGTGTCTGTTAGATAATGCTTCTCATCTTTGATAGCATTCGTATTCGTATCTCCGGAATACCCGGATACCAATTTATGAGTCTAGAGAAATGCAACAGAGAGCACATAAATAAGTAGATAGTGTCAATTGGTTTCGATACTATTCGGTGCTGAGGAATATAAACCATTCTATTATATTAACTAACAATTCGTATTTGGATGATCAACCCTGCCTTATAAATATAAACGATCTTACTCTGTTTGTGTTTCAGCGTCGCTTTTTCAGTCCTGTCCTGAATGCATTTTTTGAATGTGGGAAATGAACTTAAACCACGACCAAAATAAAATAAATTCCCCCACAGAATCCGCACCACAACGAGTAAACTTTCCTGTCACCTGGACCCTCTCACGGCATTTCGTCAACAGGTACATATATTTTCAAAAAATCCCTGAATGAAAGTTAGTTCACCTACTGATCGCCAGAGTTGTGCCTAGTGTCACACATGGGTCGTCTTGGTACTACATCAGGACTTAGGCGTTTCCAGTTCACGCTTGAGGAAGAAAACTCATTTGGACGAAATTTTTTTTCGCAAATATGTGATGTGAGGGTAATGATGCTCCTCATGAGACTTCTATAACATACAAGGTGGCGCAAAAGTAAGCTTCCGATGTTCAGCATATCGGTTGTGGCACGTGCAGTGTGTGCTGTTGCACCGTCTTGTTGGAACCACATGTTTTCCAATCCCAATTCATCAAGTTGCGGCAAAAAGAACTCGTTGATCATTGCTCTGTAGCGCTCACCATTCACAGTAACCGTTTGGCCCCGACCGATTATTGGTCAAATAAATAGTCAGCAATATTCCGCGTTCTGGAGCAGTGTAGCGTAACATTGTTTATTAACGTGTATTTCGCATGTGTCTACTACACAAATGTCAAAACAGAACTGACTTTAGGGGCCAATCGCAAAATTTATAGCATTTTCTGATAGGAGGATTACTTTTGCGCATTAACCGTTTTTCACCGACCGATTATTGGTCAAATAATGTACTTATAGCATTTAGCATTCTTACACATGAAGCACGCATTTGTCTTTCCCAATATTATTTTATTAGGAAGCAATTAACATTCACGAAAATTTCATAGAAATTAATTTATTTTGGGTTAAGGCAAATGACAACTTTTAGACAGAAATGAAACAAATTTGTCACATAAGCATATTTACATTGTTTGTTTTGGTTATCTGGTCTACTGTACACTGGGGGTTAACAGTTTTGTCTGATACTGCGACAAGCATTGAATCAAGTTTTGGCTGAACTGGTTAGTTTACCAGTCCCTTAATCACAAAATACCGATTTCGAGCCCTGTTTAACAAGATGTTCGCCTGTTCATTGTCGTCATGTTTATTGCCAAAAAGTCTCTGTGGTATCTGTGCCTTTATAAATTACACATACATTATTCAACCACTTTGCGCCACTGTGGAATGGACATGTTGTGCAGTCGATTTCGTTTAACGTCATATTAAATTTTAAATATTCTAAATACATTACGTAATATTTATTTGAGGTTAGTGACTTATTTGGCGCATTTCGAGTTGAATTATGAGCGAGCACGAATGACGATCACTGGTGTTTATGTAATATACGCGCACTATATAAGGCCGTGTTCACAATTTTTACTAAAACAAAACCAGAGACGTGTAACGGATTTCTCTGCTACAAGAAATTAAACTTAAATGTTTTCTTTCAAGTCTTGGGGGCTATTCAGAATTTAAAGAAGTCAAAGTACCTACTTTTTAGCTTACCCCTTCAACTTTTGCGATCAGCCAGTGAGGGAAAAAATGGGTTACTAATAAGTTTTATGATTTTTTAGTAAATGGCCTAGAGCGAAGTTCAGTAACAGTCAAGGTCCAGTTATGTATATATTTCTCACTGCTATCGGAACTAGCAATGATACCAATCCAACTAAACTCGACTTTCTAGTAATCTGGTATAAGGCCTGGGACTTCAGTATAGACTTCAGGACGTTTGCTTTGGGATCAATAACTAATATGCTCCCCTAAATGCTGCTATGATTTCCTACAGAAGTCCCTTTTATGGAATGATAACCCTGCCGGGACTCAGGTCATATGATGTGTCTGAGTTTAATAATGGAATCGGTGAGAGATGCAATTGACTTATTTTGGTAGAGATAAGTCACTTCGAAGGCGTTGATTGTGCAATATATTGCGGCTTATTTCTGGGCTAGATAAGATTGAAAAATTTCCATAATTTAATATAGCTACTTCCAAATAATTAATAACTATAGACATCATTAATTTGGTCATAACTTTTTTTTTTTAACATCTATGCCCACCTGCATTTAACATAAAAATTAACACATTATATGATATTGCAGTTGACGTGCTAAGTGCTATTCAATTGAATGATTTGTAATGCTAGTTGAATTAGATTTCCATATTTGTGTCGCATTGTGGACATTAGACCGTTTCATAAAAACACAAATTATTTATTATATTAGACACACAGACACAAATTCAAAAACCTGTTGCTTAAAGAACAAATATAAAACCTCAGAACTGGCATTAGTCGCACTCATCCCTGACTAATCGCATTTTTTTTGCTGGGTATGGAGAAACAAAATATGCATTTGTATGAATTTTATGCTAATAGCTTGCTATTCGTTTTCAATGAGACTATCCAACTTTGCTAGTTCGTGTTGATGTATTGATACGTGAATACATTTTGCAAAGTTTATTGTTAAGTTTCAAAGTTTGTTTCGATTGTTTGTTGTTGTTGGTTGCTGCTACTTGTGGTAATGACACTGTTCGTGCCTTGCATTTTCACTAGATAATTATAGGAAAAATAAAAATAAAAAAACCAAAAATAATAATAAACATATGTACTCACACATAAATAGATAATATGGCAGATCAGTAGTTGCCAAGTAGAGTTCAAGTATCTTCTTTTTATATTCCCCACATCCGCTGACATACAACGCTGATACAGACAAATGAACGAACAATAGCAACAGCTTGGTAACATCAATTATGTGACAATTGGCAATTGGAAATTGGCATTCGACAATTGTCATCGAAGTTGTGCTGCAATTGGAAATAAATCGGCCGGTGGTTTGGCAGCTTGAACAGCCTTCTGGGCTTGGCTGTCAAGTGATGCTTCCGGTGGCAATTCTTTGCTTTACATTAACGTGTTTACATTTGAGCTAAAATTTAGCTATTTGCTGTGGGTGTTTACTATTATATTTATTTCCATGCCTTACTTTTTATTTGCCAATTCATTTCTACATTGCTGGTAATGATCTTTAATTGCAGCTACTTTTGATGTTTTGCGCCACGATTTGTGTAACCAAGATTTAAAGCTTTCAATTGCAATATTTCTATACTCAGCTGAGCCCACAGCGGCATAAAGGAAACGAGATAGATACAGAGTTATGTATATACAAGTGTTCAGGAGGAAAAAGGAATTGATTAAGCCATGGCCGTCCATATGCCCATCCGTCTGTGAGCGCGATAGCTTGAGTTAATTTTATGATACATAGGTTCCTTAGCTATTTTAAGTGTATCGCATATTTTGAAAAATACAACAAAAAATATTAAACTCCTAAACTTTCGTCCTAACGTGTCCAACTATCCAACAGTAAAGAAGGAAACTGTCAATGCCACGTAATCGCCGAACATATGCGCCAAGCAGATACAGTACTTCACCGTCGACGTATCCGTCATACGTCAAAATTTAGAGCAAAATCTACTTTGCCGTATCCGTCGAATCTGTTGTTACGCACACAAACACACACATTCCACTTAGCTGTCAGTTTTTTTTACGTATCGCCGTATTGTATCTGCTTGGCGCAATATGATGTCATAATAGGGCACTTCATATATCTTAATATTAAATTCTTAATTAACCATAGGGCGATTCATATAACTTAATAAGGAAATGTTTAGAATTGAGGTATTCACATTGCTAAATACAAAATAAGATTTTACATCTTTTTATTTGATACTTCCAAAATTGATGTTTCTGTACATCTTTTATCTCGTAAGGAATTCTCTTAGATATTTTCCTAAGGAAATACTCGTTAGCTAACGAGGTTAGGTACTTCCCAGTATTTGTCCGCTTCCACTTTTCAAGCTTACAACTCTCCGACCCCAAGTGCGATAGCAGTTGGGAGCTTTGGCAATCTTACGCCTGCTATGATACCTTCTTCTTCAGTATTTTCGAAAGCACATCTACTTTTCTTGTAGCAAAAGCAGTTAATTGTATATTGAAACGATGTTTGGTCATCCAATATACTTGTTCATAAGTTGAATTTTCGTCCATGAGAGTTAAGATATACACAAACAAGTTGTCCTACTCAAGATCGTCATTTTCAAAGACCATTTAAGGCCAAGCATAAAATAGGTTGGGTAAAACGACTTTGTACAAGACTCTGGTTTAATCACCTTGCCTAGTTCAACAACGATGCCACAAATCTATCATTTTATACCGCTATCCTGTTGTTGTGAATTCGTGGTGACATCTGCGTGAGTGGAACTCACCATAGAGCAGTTCTTTTAAATCATGATTATCAGCTTGGCTTGTAAAACTTTTCAAGAGAGATAAAATCTAGAAGTTGTTAACCACAAACATGATATATGGACGATCTCTCCTTACCCGTAGACAAGCCGCAAAACCTTGGTATACGAGGTGTGTTCAAAAAGTATCGCGAATTTTGTGTTTTTTCAAAAATTATTTATTTATTCATGAATATCTATTTTGTCCCCTTCAAAGTAATCCCCATGAGATATTATACACTTGTGCCAACGGTTTTTCCAATCTTCGAAGCACTTCAAAAAATCATTTTTTTGTATCTTGTTCAGCTCCTCCTTCGATGCCGTCTTTATCTCGTCAAGAGAAGCGTAACGTCGTCCTTTCATGGGCCTCTTCAGTTTAGGGAACAAGAAAAAGTCACAGGGGGCCAGATCTGGGGAATACGGTGGCTGCGGCATCATTAGTGTGTTGTTTTTGGCCAAAAAGTCGCGCACAAGCAACGATGCGTGAGCAGGGGCGTTATCGTGGTGCAAAAGCCAATTTTTGTTCTTCCACAAATCCGGGCGTTTCTGGCGGATTGCTTAGCGCAAATTGCGCATAACTTGCAGGTAATATTCCTTATTGACCGTTCTTCCCTGTGGCAAGAACTCATGATGCACCAAGCCCCTGCAATCGAAGAAAACTGTCAGCAAAACTTTCACATTCGACCGATCTTGGCGCGCTTTTTTCGGTCTTGGTTCGTGCGGCAGCTTCCATTGAGATGATTGAGCTTTGGTTTCCACGTCATAACCATAAACCCACGATTTGTCACCAGTTATGACCCTCTGGAGCAAATTTGGGTCGTCGCGGACAGAGTTTAACATCTCATTAGCAATGTTCATGCGATGCTGTTTTTGGTCACAATTGAGCAATTTTGGTAAAAAAATAGGTAAAAATCGAAGACGATCCAAAACACGTGCAAGCAAAGCAGCTGTCAACAATTAACTGAACATTCAAAATGGCCGAGCTTGTCGGCATAAGTGAGAGACATGAGTACCAACATAACGCCACAAAAAATTCGAAATTCGAATATACGTAACCAGCGAAAATTCAAAATTCGCGATACTTTTTGAACACACCTCGTACTTTGTATAAATAATTGCTCTGCATAGCATACCTTCAGGTGCTCATGTTGTATGCAATTAGTTTATGCTACTTACTAAGGTTGTAGCTAGGAAAGCAACAGGAGATGTTGTAGTTGTAATTTTTGTAGTTAATTTTATTATAACATGCTAATTATTCTCTTAGCAAAATTCTCATTAAGTATAATTAAGCCTTAATATTTATGTATATATTTATACAAGTACAGACTCTAATAACGTATGTGTATGTACGTGTGTGTTTACCTTACCTTGAGCTGATTGGTCACATTACATCAACACCGTTGAACTCTACTTAGTGTTGCATGTGGCAACCTATTATTCCTACACTAAAAAAAAATTGTTTAGGTGCGTAAAGCTTTGGCTCGAAAACTTCCTTCCGATCAAGAATTATCAATTGAGTAAAAAACTTCCTTTTTTTTAAGACTTGCCCTTAATTTAAAAACTGAGCGATAGAACAATAACACATAAATTAATTTTTCTAACTTTTTTTTGCTTAAGTACAAGTTATGTAAAACGCTATGAAACGAGAGTGGTGAGTGCGAATGTGAGCGAAGTGTCCTGTGTTTTACATAACAAGCACATATAATTATTATTCCAGTACCAAGAAAAAAACTTATCTTTACATATAGTGAAATTGTATCATTGTAGCTAACAAGAAAAATTGATAGGAGGGATGATTATTGAGCCAATAAGTTAAAAGTAATAGTTTTTAGAATGTTTGTCTGTCTGAATGTTTGAATCGAATTGGATGCAATTTTCACCGGTGCATAACTAGATGTCTAACTTAAAATTTAAGGTATCCGTTATTTCGATAATAGTTATTGATCAATATGTAGATCATGATGACCCAAAATATGTGAGTATAATATGGATACCAAAGGAACGGGGCTAATGAGTGCCCCAACGGAGTTCGGAGATATGTTTATTAAAACCGAACTCATAAGTTCTGAGACAAGGAATGTAAAGCGTGGCCTCTTTTCCTATTCCCTTATAAAACTACTTGAGTTGTCTTAGGAAACTAAATCATTTCCACTTCTTACACTTCACTTTTCTCAGTTAAAAATGAAATATTTTTTTGGGTGTAGTAAAATTTAATTTTTTCCCACAATTTACTAGCTGCAGTATTTTTTGTTTTATATCACTGCTGTTTTTTCTTAACTCTTTGATTTTTTTTCATTGTTTTTTTCACACTTTTATTGTTTGCATATGCTGAAGTTCAAGACGTGCAACGCTGTGGCAGCAACGCTCTGTTAGCCATCATATACCTACATTTATATATAGTTATCAGTATATCATTATGTCTCTTCATCAGTTGCTGTCTTGCTGGCTGACGGTTGTGGCGCCCGTCGGTAACCTTCACCTCTTTTACATCTGTTAGCTACTCTGTGGTTGTGCTTCGCGGCGTTAATGACTGCAGCAACAACAAGAGCGGCCAATTGCAGCTGTACAACTCCACAAGTGACACCAACAAAGCAGCAAAATTACTAACCAAAAACTTACAAAACAAATTCATAGCAAGACAACATTAAACATATTGAGCATACATGCATATTTTAATGCAACATCAACAACAATAGCAACAACAAGAAGGCAGCTGCTTACTACACGCCCGACTGGCATCGCCACCTGACTTTGTTAGCCGCTGATTGCTGCCGCGTCAGCCAGCTGCCCCAACGGGGTGTCCAACTCGAGTGCCATTATCGTCCGTCTGTCCCAAGCGTGCGTTATTCTTTGTATTATTCTCTACTGCTGCCTGCCGGTTTTTATTGTTGCTGGAATTGTTTTAAGCATTCTTCTTTTGATTCATTTGTTTTTGCTTTTTTTCTTTTTGCTTCAACACGCTGCTCCACGTCTTTCGGTCGCTTCAAGTGTGAATTAAATTTTCATTTGCATTGTTTATGCTTTTCCTTGATGATTTTATGTGCACTGTTGTTGTTTTGTTTGGTTTTTTCACTGCGTTTTTACCCTTCTTAAGCTTAATCGCATTCTTTTAGCTTTTTATCTCGCCAATTAAACTCAAAGCATAGTTTCCAAGTAACAAACGAGCCACTGTGGATCACGGTTTATATTGAGCAAGCAAGCATCCTTTTTGTTGTTGTTATATGTTATTTACATCGCTGGTGTGCCGAATTGACCGTGTGACCGATTGATTATTTCATTGCTATTGCCACTTTACGTGCAATGTTCTTTATTTACAGTTTTTAGTAATTGTTGTTGCTTCTGCTTTTTTTTCTGTTGCTGCTGCATTAAACGTTCTTTTGCAAGGTTACATTCTTTTTTTTAGTTTTTGCTATTGTTTTTTAATATTAAATGTTGCTTGCTGACATATTTGTATCTATCACTATTAGATTTATTTTTTGTATTTACTTGAAGAACTCCAAAAGCCTCGTCTTCCACTTAATGGTGCTAGATCTCATCTGTGCTCAAGACTTTGGCAGTCAAACTTCGACCAAGCCACCAAGTATGCTCGAAGGAAGCTGATGAGTGTTCATTAATTATAAGTCAAGTAATTATCAAGTCTTAAGATATTTTTATGACAGAACTTAAAATATACTGAGTTCGATTTTAATCATTATGTTTCCGAAACTAGTTGAGGTACCGAGCTTAATCACATCACTTATTGCAGCGCTTATTATCACCTTTCGTTTGATACCCCTATTGTACTAACATATTTTGGGTCACCCTGGCCCGCGTATTGGTGTCTAACTCCGAGTTATCAAAATATAAGATATATAGCTGTAAGTTGCACGTCTACGCGAGCAAACTTACAGACAAACGGACAAGAATCCCAAAATCTGTTGCTTTGGACTGTAATGGGTCAATAATGATCCCTCCTATAAAAATGTTTTTTAATATCTGTAATGTGCAGAAATCGACTTTTACGGGAATTGACCTGTTGTGGGCAGCTCATTTTCGTCAAAATGGCCAAGTTACACACATTTTTCGGAGAGGGTGAGTATATATAACAAATCATATAGAACTTTGGACCTGGAATGAACTTTTAAGATAACCCCAAATCTCCTTCACTATGCTACTGCTTCGTCATTGGTGCTGAGGATGTAACCGATCCGAATAGATGATCAGAGCGGAACGACGAGCCGTCAGGCAGGTGCGTAGGCCGAAAAACCGCCAGATGCCTATTAATATCACCACCACAGAGGAAAGAGGATATCAGAAAATCTAAATAATTAGCCCTGACGGTATCTCTTTACTAATGGTACAACACCTTGACAGTCAGTCCATCTTTTTCATTCTGGAAATATAGAACAGCCATTTTATTTCATGGGAAGCCCACTAGTTAAGGGGGCTCATATCGCTCGTTATCCCTCTTCTAGCCATTAGACACCGCTAATTTAGGACTTACCGTCCATCAGTATCAGTAAGTTATGAGCAAACTACCTTGAGGTAGTGGGTAGTCAATTATCTTATTGTCCGGCAAACAAAAGACACTAAATTTTATAGGGCGGTTCTGGCTAAGGCATTTGAAAGACTGTTGTCAAAATTGCCCTGTAAATCTTCCTCAAGTGCAGTGACTTCGTCAACCCAGCACGCAGTAGCATACCATGCAGGAATACTACAAGAAATATCAGCGGTGGGCAGCTTTCGCGTCCTCAATGAAAAAAAAATTTATTAATAATTATCTACAATATATTTGTTGAAATTTAAGCGGGCCATAAAGCTCTCTATCGATTTTTCATCTCATCAGAAAATCGCGATTCTAGCTCCAATGATGAGAACGAAACTAGGCATTGAAAATGGCAGAACGCCGAAACCGGTTTGTCACAAAACCAAACTTGACAAGGGATGACGGAAAATCGTTCCAACAAAAATCCAATGATTTCCTTTTTTGTTCAAAATCAATGTGGCGTAACTATTTTCGTAATATTCAGAATGAAAAATGTTTTAGCACCAAATAATTGCAAATTAAGTAAATTAGCATTTGACCTTCAAATTCAAGACGAATTTCAGCTAAAACAAAAAACCAGGAAGAATGTGATTCACAATTTTATGCTCTTGTCACTGAACACCGCTTAGAGTTATGTTGCCTCCAACGCTCCTCACTTCCCCTATGACCTTGGCAACAATTTGCCTCATAAGTTTCGCATCGCTGCAACTACAATTGTAATTTCTCGCTCATTCATCTTGCCACTTGCAATTTGCAACTCATCATTATTGGCTTAATATATGTTGTTGTTACTGTGTTTTGTTGCTATTGATACTCCTGTTGTCATTCTTTTTATTTAATTCGGCGTAAAATATTCCATTTGATATGACATTTATCGTCCCCATGATAGAATGCAAGGTCATCAATATCGGAATTTTGTTTATTAAGAGAGTGTACGTTTGTATGTGTGTAACCCTGTAGGAAAAATCTCTAGTTCTGAGCTGGTGCACTTCTACTATTTCTATAGTTCCAAACTAGTAAAATATCCTACATATTAGATCTATTTCGTTTACTGGAACTATTTCCAGACTTTTACTTAGTTTTAAAGACTATATATTTTCGTAAAGTCCTTACATATCATACAATATTCATAGACTCGTCTTTCCATTATAGATATCAAAGCAAAATTGGCCTTAGTAGAGCAAAAGAAGCCAAAACCAGTATTTTTATAATCTTTTGTTTGTATGTCTGTATGTTTGTTCAGGCATCACTCAAAATCCGCTGCATAGGATTTAATGAAATTTTCACGGATGTATTGCTACATATCTAGCTTAAAGTTCAGAAGCCATTTTTAACAAAGATGAATAATTTCCACTCTATAAAGTCGTGACAAGAAAAATAAGATAAATTTTATAACGCGGTCATCTGTATAAAATGCAATTATTCAAACTGATTTTGAACTAGTAAAAATCGAATTACTATCGGATTAATTATTATTTGACACTTTAGAGTTCCGGACCAAAAGTGGTATGAGCCCACGTACGTGTTTACTGGCACATACAAACTTCGTACATATTTTTTATTTTTTTCATTTTTTTAAGTTATTTTAAATTTATGTACGTTAATATGTATATATGTAGATGCGTATAGTTCCTTTCAGCTACTAGTATTTACATGAACTTCTTCGCCACTGGCGCTGTCCGCTTGATTACGCTGTGCCGTGGTGTGGATTTAATGCGCATGCGTGCAAATTAAGTTTTGACTAGCACTTTAAGTGAATTTGCATACTACTAAATATGCGTGTGTGTCTTTGGCAGTTTTAGTGAACCTTCTATTTTCTTATTTCACTAAAATATGATTAGCATATAAGTCGGTTTTAGACGTTTTAAATTCCATTTGATTCCACTTCAGCAAGTTGTAAATTAGTTGGTAATTGCTGAAGTGACTAATTTGGCAATGGATTCAAAAATAATAGTCGTACAGGCCGAAAGATTAATTGCTCATGTATGTAAATATTTATGTATGGTGAGTAATATTTTTTAGTAAATTAAATACCTACAAAGAATTCATATTCTAACTATTTTAAACGATAAAAATATTGGGGTCAATTGAGAAAAAGATTCTACCTGCATCCTTCTTTGTCTTCGCTTGAGATTGCAAACTTTGTGTTAACAACAGAAAGTCAGTTTCCATTTCCAGTACATTTCCAATCAATAAAAATGTTAGCGCTGAATTCAATACTGTTTTTTTTGTTTATTTTCATTATCACTCAAAAATTTAGTTGACGTAAATTTGAGTGGTTAATTTGTCGATATTTAGAATGGAATTTAGCATCATAGTCAAATTTATATAGACACACATCTTTAGTCAAAATTATCGTCTACTGATAATGAAGTAGTTTCACTAAAATCCAATTTTTAGTTATAACTAGCTGACCCGCCGAACTTTGTTCCGCCTTAAAGGCAATAAATGAGCAGAGTTGGATTTTAATTATATTAGAATGATAAATGTAAATAAAAAATCAATTCTTTTAACGATTCTTAATTGGTCATGTATTTTGGTGCATGGGTTGCACTCTTCAATCAAGCACCCTGTGACAGACGACATTTTTCGTTTTATTATCAGGCGCAAGAACAAATAACGCAGATGGTCTTCCGACCCATGAACATGCCTCATATAATTGACCATGAGAAACACATGGATTTTCTGGATTCAGACCACAAACTTTCAAGGATTGTTCTTGTGATTTGTTAAGGGACATGGCAAACAACGTCAATTTGTCCAATGCGAAGGCTAGAATGCAAGCAGTAATCAGTGCAGCAATCGTTTCGAAACGCTGCTCGATTCAAAACAGTACTTGATAAATTTCTTCCTGTGTGTCGAAAATTATCTAGTTGGTGATTTCTAAAGTTTGCTCGACGATTTCGCTTTGCCAACCGAGTAGTTTCTCGGACTGCCTCTCTTTGCTCTTGTAATTGAGAAGCCCGATTTCGAGCCATACTAACGCGGCGCTCTTCACGTGCAATTTCTTTGAGATTTAATCGTCTTGGTCGCGGCATGATACTGTTAATGATAATACCGGAACAAAACACTAAAAGAAACTCGAAACACACAAATCAACTTCAAAATATTGAGTTTTTAAAACTTTCAAAAAAGTGTCAGTAAAATTAGAATGACGAGAAACTCTCTCGAAACGCAAAAAGTTTCCGCCTAGCAGGAATCAGTAAATATGCAAGCAAAACTGCTTTTGGATTTTTCATTGGTTAATAGCTTAAATTTTTAAGATTTGTTTGTTGCTTTCCTATGTCACGACCATTTGTTTTTGACTTGCAAGCTCTACTGAGTGAATTTCGCCCAGCAACTCTTTCTCCCAATGAAATGTCGAAATGCGCTCTCTCCCAGCAAATCTTTTTTGTCGCACCATAAATAAAAGAAGATTAGAATAGGTCGATCCCTGGTCCACTTCCCGGAAAAAAAAGAATATCAAATATCAACAAAAGCAAATGGCTACAACTATATCAAGTTTTAAGCAAATCGCACCATAAATAAAAACTTTTGGCATAGATCGGTCCCTGATCCACTTCCAGGAAAAAAAACCAATCGTAAATTTTAATAAAAGTAAAAGGCTACCAATGTACCAAATTTCAAGCAAATCGCAAAGTAAATAAAAAATGTTGGAATAGGTCGGTCCCCGGTCCACATCCCGGAAAAGAAGTCCCCAAGTCCGTTCCCTGGTTCCAAGCTACCTCCCCACAAATTTTCAGCCAAATCCGTGCAGCCGTTCTTGAGTTATGAATAGTGCAACTAACACAACCTTCTTTTATTTATATAGATAGTAAAATCTGGCCGCTTCGCTGCATCTTAGAGCTAAATATAGTCAGAGTCCGAGTTTCATTATTGTATCCCATACCAGATAGGATATGGCACTTAATTACGTCGCTTATTGCAGCACTCATTGTCTTCTTTCGTTTGAGACCCATATTGTACTAAACTCATTTTGGGTCACCTCGGTCCACATATCGGTTGATATCTCCGAAACTGGTCGAGCTATCGGAACAAGTGGTATCTTAAATTTTAAGTTAAACGTCTAGTAATGCAACTGTAGAAGTTACATTCAATTACATTGAGCAGTTTTTGAGTGATGAGCGCCCAAATATACAGACAAACAGACAAAATTTATAAAAACAGTTGATTTGGCTTCTACTCCCTGCTCTGTATCCCTGCTATCGATTTTTCTTAAATATCTGCAATCTACAGACGTCGACTTTTTACAATTTTATTATATGTAGATATGAAACTAAGATACCACTTAGAAATCAAATGTTACAATGAAAATTGAGTAGTTAGTTGATTTCTGTTTATATATAAAAAGTCTCATTTCTGAAGCATCCACGCTGTCAATCCTACGAGTTGGCACACACAGCCCAATCGCTCGATGTTCTTTCTTATTTCCATATTACCAATTATACGGATTTAACTTGGAGGTGTCCTACGAAATATCAGTTAACATCCTCTGCATCATAGTAGACTTGGGTTGAAAAAATCAAGAAAATTGCCAATTACATTTCAAACCACTTAATTGAAAATTCAGTCATCAAATATAAACTCAAGAAAAAATTAACTTTATATGGTCAAAGTGATAACTCTTTTATAGAATTCTAATGTGAAAGTTCTTTGTAACAAATTTATTTTAAAAGGCCTATAATATGATACAATTTTGCATTCGGTGTCTTATGTTCCTTTGCTCGCCGCTTTCGTTGTCGCAGCTTCTAAGCGATTTCTTTTGATCGCAATTAGTTAAAACTGAAAAAACTTCCTTTTATACATTTTTGCAAAAACTTTTTCTTCAGAACTGCTCACTCGCTGGATTATGATTTCACTATAAAAAACCATAACTTACTAGATATGAAACTTTAATTCAATTAAATTAAACTTTGAAACCTCAAAATATTAGTGAAATAAAAAACGAAAATGTACCCTGCAAAAAATCGTGGGACTGATTTCTAAAGAGTAATTCGAGATCAATACCTTTCGTCTACAGTGGGCTACAATTGATCCAAACTATTCCGTTATAGGCACAGTTGGAATAGGTCGACTTTAATTTCTGTAGCCTACTTTTAGGTGTTGGAAGTAAACTTTTCCGACTATACCCTTAGGGGATAAAAGGGAATCTGTCCGATACTACCCTTGTGGGGCATGAAAGGGATCAATTAGTCTCTTTATAGGGCATGCTCAAACAAAAGAGTTAACTTCAACCCATACAAAGAGATCAAAACTGGCATTGGTCGCATGCTCCTTTGCGACTCATCCCGGTTTCATCCTAGACTAATCGCATTTTTTGCAGGGTAAGATGACATGCTTAAGTGAACGATTGCTAGCCGAATATATAGATGTATGTATGTACATATGTATCTGTGGACAGTTTTGGAGGGTTGTTGCTGCTTTTGTTAATAGAAGCGATGCACTCGCTTAGCGTGGTATGAATACTTCCACAAAATTCTAGTTAATGGGCTAACATGTTTTGCTAACTAGTTTGGGTGTTGACTGCAGGGTGAGGCTCGGGACAGATACATCCGAAAAAGCGACAGCTGTTGCCTTGATTATACTTCTGGGGGGGTAGAGTAAGAAAAAAAAATGGTATAAAAAATAAATAAGAAATATAAATAGGCGAGTAGCATACCTGACTTCAATACAAAATTTGTTAGGTTCGAAGTCATGGGGAATCACAGATTTAAAGGTTAGGTTGGCATGGGCTGGGTACTCGTCTCTTTAAATCTTTTTTATCCTTGGTGGGATTTGAACTGACACTATAATCTTTTTTATAACCACCAAGCTTCAAAATAAAGTCTCAAAAATGAAAACAAAATTGATTCAAATACAAAGCAACTGCTTAATTTTTCTTCACATGGGCATTGCATGTGGATGTGTGTACATTGAATAACGGATAACGGGCGTATGAATATTGGCAGTTGGCCTTCGTCAGAAGCGGGTCAGTAATATCTAGTTGGCTCTTTAAGCTGCACACCAGTTGCAGCCAATTGAAGAATCAATGGTAGTTCTTGCATTAAGCAATGAATTAAAAACAAATTTAACATGTTTTTGGCTGCCAACTTGTACAGTAAACATAAGCCAGAGTGGGTGGTATAATACGCGAACATATTTATTACAAATGTACATATATATAAGCAAGCAACATTATAAAGTATTAATTACAGTATACAACAGCAATTTTGCCAGAGAGAGAGTCATGGCATTTAATTGAAAGCGGGCTTCGAGTATTTAGTTCTTGTTGAATAAACTTGAAGGTCGTCAAAAGGGACCAAGCATATTGACTTTTTGTGCCTGTACCTGTAAACCCTACTCCACTGCTCTCAAACCCCCAAACTTTGGTAAGAGCGAAACTGACGTTCTAATAATAATAATAATTCTCAACGGATAACCCACCATCCCGCCCAACCGACACGAGGGGCGCAACCGCATAACGCACGGCTTTTTTTTTATATATATATACTGCCGAGTCGTTGAAAGGCAGGGGTTTATTAAGTGTCAAGATCTTAAACTGCTCAGCTACAGAGGAAAACTCATCAGCTAAGTAACACAAGAAATTAAAACTTATAAATAATGTATTAAGCGAAGAATGAATCAGTTCGATTGTAAAGAGTAAATTCATAAAGTTGCTATGGGTTAGGCGAGGATAGTATCGATTTTTAATGGTAAAAAGCGAGTCAGAAATATCAAATGTGCTGGAGTGAGTGTTATAATTATCACACAAACATCGGAAAGGCTCATTTAAGTCAAAGTTAGTCCTACACTTTTCTTAAAAAAAAGAGGTTTAAAATGTCTTGATGGCCGAAAAGTTAAAGTTTACCTCTCCCAACAAAAAGGGGCTAGAGACCAACCCGTTTAATAATTTAATCATAAATATTGTTCGGAGCATTTCCCTACGACTAGCAAGGGTAGGAAGGTTAATAAGTTCCAAGTGATTAGTACTGTGAGCGTCAAAGAAAAGTAGACACCATTTTCAGTTACATCTATGCTTTTATTGTAGTCCAATTGTCAATAAAAATAAAAGTTATCTATCGCAGATTACAAGGCATATATATTAAGAGTTTAACTGTACAGAAACATTAAACAAAAGTAAAACACAATTCAAAATAATTCACGTAATATTAAAAAAGTAAAGATTTTACGCGTCAAAAAAAATTTTACATATTCACATTATCCAAAAAGTTGGGAAATTAGTTTTAATACTTAGTTTGTCCACCTGTTGCCTTACGCACCTCATTCAATCTTCTAGGCATGGATTCGACAAGCTTTTTGGTTACATCGGGAGAGATTTTGCCCCATTCTTCAACTAGCGCTCTTTTAAGGTCGTTCTTGTTGGAAATAGGCCGCTGTCTAATTTTTCTGTCAAGATGGTCCCACAGATGCTCGATTGGATTAAGGTCAGGGGACTGCGGTGGGTGATCAAGAATCTTAGGCATTCGGTACAGCAACCATTCTCATACAACTTTGGAAGTATGTTTGGGATCGTTGTCTTGCTGGAAAATCCACTTTCCAGACAGTCCCAGTTTTGCAAAGCTAGGCGTAACATTTTCCCTCAAAATCTGTAAATAATCCATTTTATTCATTGTAGACTCAATAAAAACCAATTCTCCAACCCCTGATGCCGCCATACATCTCCAGACCATTGCTGATCCGCCGCCGTGTTTCACGGTGTTTGTAACACACTTTTCAAGAAAAGCTTCATTCTTCGCTCGCCATATTTTTGGGGGCTTTTTTGCTCCAAATATTTCAAATTTACTTTCGTCGGTAAATAAAACATTATTCCAGAAGTCAACAGTCTTATATTCATACTTTTTTACATAAGCCATACGCTTCTGCCGATTCACTTTGGATATGGAACTCTGCCATGTAGACCACTTTTGGGAAGTGCTCTCCTAACTGTACTGGCTAACTGTACTTTTCCGAAGTCTCTTATACATTTTTCGACATTATAACTGCACTCGAACTTGGATTGCTTTTCACTTCTCGAACTATTGCCCGCACCTCCATTTCAGTTAGCCGCCTTGGTCGTTCTGCTCGTGGTAAATTTGCAACGGTATGATGTTTAGCGTATTTATCTAAAAATGTTTTTATTGTGCAGTGATTTCTGCCAACTATTTCTCCAATTTCACGCAAAAATTTATTTTTATTATGTAAATCTAAAATGATTTTATGCGTCTCGTTAGTGGTATGTTTGCCCATTCTAAAAATTTGATGTCCTTGCACTTTCTTCGATGGTAAACAACGCGAAACTGTTGGCAAACCTTTGTTCAATATTCTCTAGTTTTTATAAGCACAGTTACTAATTATTCATTTGTGCTTCCCCGAATTAAAAGTAGGAATGCTGCCAGCGTTTACTTTTTTTTGACGTGTAAATTCCTCAGTTTTTAAGAAAAATCTGAATTATTTCCCAAGGGGATTTACTTTATTAAATCACCCTTGTAATCTATTAATAACTTTTAATTTTATCTTTATTTAGATTTGCAAAAAAGGTATAAATGCAAATAAAAATGGTGTTTACTTTTTTTTGATGCTCACTTTATAGGGAGGCAAATTATACAAGAAATCCCATGAAAGATATCTTAAAGCGAAAAGTAAGAATTGCTTTTGAACCGATTCTATCCGATTAACGTGGACCTGATAGCTCGGATTCCACCGATTCCTCTGATTCAAATTTTCAAATGACGTTTTCCTGATACACAATTATATAGAGATGCTTTTGTCACTTTTTTCGCACAAAAATGAGAATTAACTCCAACGTTTATATTTTTGCTGTAGTGTAGCCATTGTTTCCCCGCAAATGTGCAAATGTCAATGTTACAAGGATATATAGCCATTATATACATGTAAATATATTTGTAAAGCACACTCAAAGTGCAACTAAAAAATACATCAGACTTTTTGAGCACTAAATACGTTCGGCGAAAACTATCTATACAAAGTCCACTTTCTGAAAAATACCATGGTTGCTCTGCGTGGAAAAAATTTGAATTTGTTGTACTGTGTTTTCAAAATAAGTACGTATGATATGAGTATTACCCCCATATGTAGCTTCATCTGTATATTTTTGTAACATCCCAGCTAACCAAATGGAGGGAAAAGAATCCAGACTGAGCTCTTTTCGAAGCCAAAAATAAGCAAAAAATAGTTCCACGTGAATATACTAAAAGGAGTCATAAAAAGTATCTAAAATGGTTCCGAATCCGATGTGTTTGCAGTGTTTCATTACTCTTTTTAAATGAACTTTTCTGTTTTTTTATGGAAATTTTTCCGTCCATTTTGATGGTTTTCAGATAATTGTGGGAGTCATATTTGAGACGTTTCTTCTTCTTTTATGGCGCGATATACAACAGGTATATCATCATAAACCTCCTAAGAGATTTTTGCGCCAAGCTTCTCTTCCAATTTGTGGTGTGCCGATTGGAATTTTCCCTACAAATTGGTGGGACCTACAGTTTTTTGCCGACTCCGAACGGCATCTACAAAGGAGACGAATTTTTGCTGAGAAGCCTGTCATGGCAGAAATACACTCGGAGAGTTTGCCAAACCACTGCCGAGGGGCGACCCCGTTTTGAAAAACTTTTTTCAAATCACTTTTGATGTTACCTGTACCAGGGCTCGAACCATGGACCTTCGGTGTGGTAGGCCGGCAACACTACCTCCACACCACGGCGGCCGCGACGTTTATTGACTATTTTATTAAGGTTTATATACGATTTTAAGAGTAATATCTGGGCCTTACTAATCAAAAGAAAGTATTTTTTTTAATAGGCCATTACATACAGTTTTATTTATATACTTTCGAAAATTTAATACCATTAGTTCTTTCTTAAAACAAATTTGATGTAAAAATATTTGTATAAGCAAGTACAACTAAGAGTACGCATTTTGCATTTACATGAACTTCCCTCAAGAAAAGCTCTAAAACTTTGCTATAATTGACCCTTGGCACACACTTCCCTTTACGTGCACAACAAAAAGCATCAGAAAGTGCTCTAAATCATTGATATAGTTGAGCCGTGCGGTTTATCCGCTCTACAGTATTCATTTCTTCTCCCAAGGCTCCGTGAATCTTCATCAAAATGTGGTTTCATTGATGTTTACTAAATAACACTTGAAAAAATCTCAAATCACGGACTTCTTTTGGATCACTATTTCAGAGCGCTACGCCTTTGGTTCGCTGGGGTACTAAGATGTATGTAGGTTTAGGCAAGAGTATGAACTAAATATGTGCAGAAAAGCGATTACAACCATTAAGTTTACGTTTAATTCGTTTGATGGCGCGTCCACCGTGAATTATTAAATGAAAAACCAACCACGTCAAGGTGTAACCTTCTGTGTACAAATTTTTACTTAAATAATTACACACACATGCTCATTTCTTTGTGTGTGGAAGCTTTGATTAGCTTGCAATTGTTGTTTTTAATTTAAATAAATTTTTTTTAATTTTTTTTTTTTTAATTTGATGGACACTTGAAATTAAATTCCAGTAATTGCCGCAAATTCTATTATTGTTTTTGTTGTAACTGTGTTTAATGATATTTAAATTCTTTTGAAGAAACTTTGTAAAACCTACAATTTCCTTTTTATACAAACAATCGCAGTTAAACGCTTGTAAATGTAATTATTGCTTGTTGTACTGAGTTGTGCATTTAAATTTTTTTTGTGTTAACATATGTCAGATGCTAAGTGCTAAATGTGCATTTGTATGCTTGTTCGAAAAAGGTCAACGTTTAGTCACTCAGATTTTTATGTTTTTCCATACGAAATTGTTTAAGTTTGATGGACAGGCGTGCCAGGAATTCTTCATGTCGCTAACAGATTGATTTTGCATATTTGCATGGATTTAATTATAGAATTTAATGCTTTTCATACATATTTGTATGTACACTGTGGACTTGAGTACATGTATCTACGTAGATATGTAGTTCCCTTGGTATGCTACTGCGCATGCGTGTCGCTGCTTTGGTATTCAACAGGGGTTTCAATTTGCTTACTGTTTTACTTAATGATCGTTTAATCGCTGAAAAATGCGTTATGAAGTTGTTGGAGTTGTAGTCAGTATTTCATTCAGTTGCCTGCGCCGACCCCAACTAGCACGAAAAATCGCTGAAGTGGAGCTGCGACCATTGTTGTGACTTTAAAGTGTTGCGCCTTCTGCACTTAACGAGCAGCAATAGTACTCCCGGAAACGAAACACTATATAGAAGCACACAGTCGACGGATTTGCTCCTTAAAAATCACCTGGTCTTGATGACGTCCAAAACCTAGGTGATCCTATCGTCCTCTGGGTTGATAAGAATATTAAAGTAATCTTCATAAAAAGTCCTTTCAAAAACATAGAAATCAGAGCAATAGTCAGATCTAAGGAGTAAAAATAAGACGTTTGGACATAGTCAATTCTAGAAAACAGGTAGCGCCCGCTCTTCACAACTGTCATATTTCGCACCCAACGAGATACTACGTGAGCTCTATACAAATGAAGTAAAAGCAGTAGCTGTTCTGTTACCAGGTGGCTATGATAATTGCCTCAGTGAGCGCATTCCACTTTTGAAAAGCAAAACCACGGTCAAGAAGACGTAAAGTTTGGCACACTAACTCCATGTTCCCGCTATCAACTTCCACAACATTTTACTATTATTTATGTATCTCTTTACTCAATCCGAAAAAAAACTACATTTTACGACTCTTTAAAGTTCAGTTTATTTTGATCCGACTGCACTTCTCATGGCGTTTGTGGTTGGCGCCACCTAAATGACTACACTTCACATGCATTCGTTGATTAATAAAACATTTATATTTAATTTGATTAAATAAATAAGAAGATTCGGAGGTACCCACCCAAAAGTTGGCAAGCATTTCAATAAAGAGTTGGCATAGCAGTGGTTGTTGTTGGATCAAATTACTCTTTTAAGTCTTCAGTGTGCCGATGGCGGTAAAGTTGGCATAGACACGCACTCTGTTCAGTTTATTATTGCTGGTCATATCGCTGACACAGCGCAGTCAACGCATCTGTGGACAACATAAAAGAGGCATTTGATATTCATTATTTATGAGCTTAGTCCATTTGCTGACAAGAAATAAGTAACGCATAGAGCAATGCAGAACAGAGAAGCTGTTGGCTGCACTCTTTTATTTAACAAATTTTCGGAAGCCTCCTTGACGTCTGCATTGACAGAAGGCTACATATTAACTCTTGTTGGTTTTGTGTTAAGCTGTCCTATGACCAGTTTAAGAATGGGCTTTTAGCTCAGAAACCTTACATCACACAGATTACAGTCCAACTAATCTTTAGTAATATTTATCCTTTCTATAACGAAAAAACGGGCTTTAGCTGTTCTAAAGATTGATTATCCAGGTTGATTAATCTTTAAGTGAAAGGAGTAGACCTGGCATAACTTATTGATATTAGAACTGTAGATCGTTTGTGGCACTAAGCCTCCACACATATATGTATCTACAGGGTGTTTTTTTACAGGTTTGTTTTTCGAATAGAGATAAAACTGGCATTTTGTGGTCAAATCTGGCAACTCTAATGTCATTTATGTTCAGTTTGGTTTGCCATTTCATCATGAACAGGTTGACAAAAGAACAACGCTTGCAAATCGTGCAAATTTATTTCGAAAATAATGGTTCAGTTCGCGAAGTTTACCGTGAGCTCCGTCCATTTTATGGTCGACATAATCGTCCATCAGAGCAATTAATTCGGTTAACCATGGATCGTTTTCGCACTACGTTTACTCTATGTGATAATACGCATCCGCAGAGACGTCGAACAGTGCGCACCGAAGAAACAATTGCCGCTGTAGAGCAAAGTGTTGAAGAGGACCCGAATGAATCGATTCGCCACCGTGCACAGCAATTGGAGCTTTGTCCATCAACTTTATGGAAGATTTTGCGCAAAGATCTTGGCTTGCGACCTTACAAGATCCAGCTTGTGCAAGAATTAAAGCAGCGAGACCATGCAATGCGTCGTGATTTTGGTGTATGGGCCGAAAATGAGATTGATTTCGATGCTGATTTTCATCGCAAAATTTTGTTCAGTGATGAGGCTCATTTTTGGTTGAATGGCTACGTCAACAAGCAAAATTGCCGCATTTGGAGTGAAGAGAATCCACATGAGACCCTTGAAACGCCATTACATCCACAAAAACTGACTGTTTGGTGTGCTCTATGGGCTGGTGGAGTCATTGGGCCATACTTCTTCCGCAATAATGCTGGAGAGGCAGCTACCGTTAATGGAGACCGGTATAGAGCCATGATAACCGACTATTTTGTTCCCGAATTGGATGGCATGAATGTGGATGAGTTGTGGTTCCAACAAGACGGCGCTACATGCCACACAGCGCACGTCACAATCGATTTATTGAAGGAAACATTCGATGAGCGCATAATTTCGCGGAATGGACCTGTCAATTGGCCACCAAGGTCGTGTGATGTGACACCATTGGATTATTTTCTTTGGGGATATGTGAAGTCGCTCGTCTACACCAACAAACCAGAAACGTTAGGGGAATTGGAAGCCAACATTCGTGGCGTTATTGCCGACATACGGCCCCATATGCTCGAAAAAGTGGTTGAAAATTGGACCTGTAGAATTGGCTTTATTCGAGCCAGCCGCGGCGGCCACATGCCCGAAATCATATTTAAACATTAATGGCATAAAATTATCCTTCCAATAAAGCCAAATTGATGGACCTTAAAACGATTTTCTTGTGTTTTATTTCAATTCGAAGTTCTATACCCCTAAAAAAAACACCCTTTAGTTATCTCCCTCTAGATCTCTAATTAGTGTCACTGGTTGACAATATTTTTTGTTCTTTATTAAAGCAATAAATTTAATTACACACATCAACTAATTATTAGCTGACCTCTTGCTGAATTGACCATGAAGCGCTCTACCTTCTTGCACGAAAATATTTACTTGCTACCAGCCATGTCTTAATATAACCACTGTCGCACGCTAATTATCTATCATTCCGTGGCACAGCAGGGAGTTTGGAGTGTCCCTGAAGAACGAAAAATATTAATGATGATTAAGCAAACTTAGGAGTCGTGATGTGTGGATGCGCTCGAGTGCTCAGCGCTGTGGTTAATTATAATTGTGTTTAATAATTTTTTTTTAGAGTTAATATCCATCGATTGGCCGTATTTGGTACACACTTACTACTTACAGCATTTTTACAGGTTTTTTATTGCTTTTTGAACAAATTATTTGCTTTGTCGTTGTTGTGATTATATAGAATAATCTTGCATCATTTAACATTAAAGCATGCGTTCAATGACAGCCGTGAGGCGTAGCTAAGAATGTACATATGTGTGTGGAAAAATGCAATAAGAACAGAGAAGTACAAGGCTTGTTATGTTATGTATGTATGTATGTTACAATTCTCTTTGTTTGAATTGTCATTGCTACCTCACGGATGTGGCACTACGGAATACCAAAGCCACAAGAACTCATGAAAACCACTTTCATTGCTGATGGCCATTAGCAATGCACAGTGGGATGTGCTGAAGAATTGCTTTTAAAATCAAATATCTAATTTTAGTTAAAGCCAAAGATTTTTCCATATATATAATCCCATAGACTTTATGAAGAAGAATTCAAAAATGTTTCAGAAATTTGTATACCTAGTAGTGCTAATACAAGGTAAATTAACTTTAGTCAAAATGTTCAGAAGGAAAAAAGAAATTGATTAAGCCATGAACGTCCGTCCGTCTGTTAACAAGATAACTTGAGTAAATTTTTTGAAATCTTAGCGTGGCACCTCCCACTTTTAATTAAGTCAAGTTTAGAAATAATATTAATCATAAATCAAAAACCGTTAAAAATATTCAGCACACATAAGTATACCTACGATCCTTTCCAAAATCTTTCGAATAAAACTGGGCGTGGACCCTTCGATTTCGTATATTAATAATGAATGATAATAAATGTTTTGGGAAAAAATGGGCGAAATTGGGTAAGGTCCACGACCACTTTTATTCGAAAGGTTTTAAAAAGGATCATAGATATACTTATCAGGCAATAACTTTTCGTAAAATAGCTCTATATCATTTCTATTTATTTTTTAACTTTTGAAAATGGGCATAGTGGATTATTCGAAAATGTTGAATATATAAAAGTAAATGTTTATTGTAAAAATGGACGAAATCGGTCAAAGGCCACGCCCAGTTTTTTATCATGGTTATGAAAATTTTGTTTGTAAAATGTAAAACGCGATATTTCTATAACCATGCAAGCTATATCAATAAGGTCTTGCACACATAATAAGCTTTTAAGTAGGAAGTAGCCACCCACTTTTCAGCATAAAAATTCTACTATTTTCAAAAGCAATTGCTTTTACTTTCAACAAGATATTTCAATTAAAATTGGTCAGTTGCTTCTCAATCGTATGTAGTATACTCCTGCCAAGCAAATCGGAGAACACACAAGCAAAATATCCGTGCAAGTAGTTAGTACCCCACTGCAATAGATAAGTTATATACAGTTTTTGATTATCATACCTTCCATGAACATGAAATGTTTGTAAGTATGAGAAGAAGAAGAGATGGGCCCATTAATAAGTATACTGAAATAATAACGACGATGAGCTCAGTCGATTTAGCAATGTCCGTCTCTCCGTCCGTCCGTCTGTCTGTCTGTCCGTCTGTCTGTCTGTCCGTCTGTCTATTTGAACGCAAATTTTTCAAACATAAAATGTGCCTGTATTGGTATTTTGTAAAAATGTGGTTAGCAGCTGTTGGTAGGGAAGCTCTTTATTTATAAAAAAATTAATGGCGGTTGTGTTGCCGGCACACCACACCGAAGGTCCAAGGTTCGAGTCCTGGGATAGGTACTATCAAAAGTGGTTTGAAAAAGTTTTTATAAACTTGCCAAACTCTCCGAGTGTCTTTCTGCATGGAAGGCTTCTCAGCAAAAATGCATCTCCTTCGTAGATGCGTTCAAAGTCGGCAAAAATATGTAGGTCCCGCCAATTTGTAGGAAAAAATTCAAAACGGCACACCACAAATTGAAAGGGAAGCTCGGCGCAAAAATCTTTTAGGAGGTCGCGCCATACATTTATTTTTTTTTTTAATTAATTTACCTCTCAAAACTCATAACAGAAGTGTTTTCATTGAAAACAATGAGCTGGCTTTATAATACGAACTGATAAGTATTAAAATAGACCTGCGTAAATTGGTATGCCATAATAGATCACTACTAGGTATATGATGTTCAGTTCCACCCGAACTTAGACTTCCTTACTTGTTAAACTTAATTTCGTATGAATTTAATTTATGTTGTGCATATGTATATCATGTTATGTTATTTTACGCTTTGTTGTGTTATGTTATGTTATGCTATGTTATGTTTAACGTAGTATTTCTTAATTTGCTATATAGATTTAGGCCACGCTATATGGTGTAGTGTATTTTATTTTGTCACGTCATGCCAATTTAAGTTTTTTATTTGTTATTTTAAGATATGCTTATTTTATGTTTTGCTATGTCACGTTGTGATATAAAATATTATGGTATGTTACATAATGCTATTTCGGGCACCTATTTTGAGTTGATTAATTGAAAATCCATTTGGAAGATATAAGTGAAGTTTGGAAGACGGGTGCAAATTAAGACCATCAGTTGTTCAACGAAGATTTATCTCTCTCCTCATCAGACACCCTTTAGTCAAACCTCAAAGTTCAGTGCGACAAAGGGTAGCTTAGTATCGCATCCACACTGGGAAGCCTGTTGAAGATACCACTGTAGCCCAACTGCTTATAGCTTGAACTTCACTACTCTCGGATGTGAATTTCTGAGATACTTCTAGCAACATGTTTGTGAAAGCATTTTTTTGAAGAGGCAATAATCACTCTTTCGTTTATGGTATTAATTCCTCAAAAGCACCCACAGTGCGCCGTACTTTAATAAAACAAAGTCACAAGCCGGTGCATTCGCTACTTCTATTTGTACGCAAACTCGTACGCTAAGCAACCATTCGGCCTAACGCTGCCCACTTCTTACATATATACATACATATATACGCCCAGTGGCACAATACACGTTCAAGTAGTTGACCACTCCAATGGACGCAAACACTAATTGTGGCATTTGCCTCTTGACTTACTTACAACGTTGTACTTACTTGGCTTGTGGTTACTTAAGTTTCATATATCAAAAACCGTTATTTACGCTTACAATCCCGTTTCGGCTTTTAAAACAAGTTTAATGCGTCAATTTTGAAATCGAATTTAGTTTACTTCTATGTGATTTATTTTTGTGTGAGTTCATTTGTTTTGCTGTTCTTTTAATTTTTTTCCCAGCACCGCAGTAACGATCGAGTGAACATATTTCAACTAATCCCTCATTCATTCGTTCGCGTGCATTTGTTTTATTGCGCCAAATCAACTGTGATAATAACTCGTTAATGAGTTTCTCGCTTTTATTTGTGGTTGTGATTGTGTTTTGTGATTTGATAGCAAAAAATGCATTGGATGCAACGCTTTAGTAGCTGATTATAAACAATACAGTTCAGTCGTTCAATAACGGTAAATCGAAATTGAAGCTTTGTGCAACGGTTGGGGTAGAGGTCGGCAGACGTTTTCAATTAAATTTTATTAATTTTTGAAAGTGAAATACATTTTCTTTTTCGTTTATGCTAATTAGAGACCCTGACTTAAAAAAAGCTCAATTAATACCTAAGATATATATATATAAAATTAAGTACATTCATGTATTTATACATATATGTATGTATGTCTATACTGAGTGCAACTTTTCCGGTTGATCCAATAATTTAATAAATTGCCAAACTAAAAACTTCGGCGATGAACGGAAACAAGCGATATTCAAGGCTATTAGAAGTCTTCCATAATTTAGCTTAACCAGTCAATAATTTTTTGTTCAAATACCTTCAGAGAATTAACGTCATAATTATTAGTATTAAGCAAATGTTGTATTATAAATAATAAATTGTTAGATCATTCTAGAATACTTAGCTAAACATTTGAGTGTAGTAGTAACCAGCAAGTCTTCCAAATATTTCGTGTTCAAACATTTATGTACACATACATATATGTGGCAACTACTGATTTCCACACCGCTTCTATGATATGGTAACCCAAACAACTGAAAGCAAAATTCACCACAGCAAGTTGTCAAAATTATCGCACGCTATGAATTCATGGGTAAGGAATTTACCATGGCGTGCCAAAACTCACCTCCATGAGAATTACACTAGTTGAACTTTACTTACCGCGTTGGTTCCTATCTTATTTCGTGTTCTTTGTGAAAAAAACAAAATAATTATTTTTCTCTACAATTTCTGCTATCGCCATAAGCACACGTTGTTGAATTAAAACATGATATTTGTAAGTAATTTTGAGATTTTGATCAAATAAAAAACTACATATATATGAGGGTTAATGATAAAGGAAAATCATTACTTCACTAAGAGAAGCGGAAGATATTATCCTGCCCCCAAAAACTAGTTCGTTACCTTCTTTAAACCGCAGCTGTGGGTAGCAAGGGTATAAACTCACCATTCGGCCAATAAAATGTTGGTGAGTTAGTGAATTACCACTTTGCTATGTGAAATATTTCTGTAAACAAACAAAAACAAATTTTGTTTTTCTTTTTACTTGCGTTAGATAAAAATAGTTAACTCCATAAGCAATCACTTTCTATTTTTTATTTGATGAAAAACGACAATTTCATTGCCAACATGACAGACCGCAATGCAACCAGAATGCCCATTTGACAGCCGAAGACACATGTGGTTTGGCCCACTTTTCGTGTTGCCACACCACTCCATGCGACGACTATTGCCACATGCCACTTAAATGTGCGCGCAAGCATTGAAATAAAATGTGTCCAGCCGTGTTCATGCACAGTAGAGAGCAAAAAAATTTTAATATCTTTTGGTGATGCCTACAGAATTTGACTTTTTAAAGCAGTATACATTTATATGACTCTCAAATGGAAAAATATGAGCAAAATACATATTTAATTTCAAATAATATTAATAATAAATGATGAGAGCAAGTTGCAAGAGTTTCTTCACTTTTACAGCCAAACTACGAGTATACAACTGGAGTATAAACAATTTTGTATGTGCGGATAGGTCTGCTAAAGCTGCATTGCCAGCCATCAAACAAAATTTAAAAAAAAAACGAATTACAATATGGAAAAGTCAATTTAAAAATGGCATCACTACAAATTAAAAGCATTTAGAATCGTTTCTGAGTTGATGTTAACTTCTAGTATACGATGTCCGCTCTCACTGAGAAAACGAAGAAGCCAACTCAAAGCATAAAGCCAGCAATATTAACTCTGAACAAATATGTAAACTAAGTGTAAGTTCACAGGAGTGAATTTTGTTTTTCTAATCGTTGTAGTTAGAGTTATGTAAAATGAAATAAGGTAAAATAAAATAAAATTAAATAAAATTAAACATAATGAAATAAAATTAAATTAAATTAAATTGAACTAAATCAAATTAAATTAATTAATTAAAAATAAAATTAAATTAAATTCAACTAAATTTAATCAAATAAAATTAATTAATTAAAAATAAAATAAAGGATCCATGACTATAAATGAATTCAAGGCCAAGAATAATAATTTTTATGAAAAGTATTATTGTTTTATTATTTTTTTGAATAGAAAAGGAAAACTTTAATACAATAAAGTACAATAAAATAAAATAAAATAAAATGAAATATAATGAAATAAAGCAAAATAAAATTAAATAAAATTAAATGAAACCAAATTAAATTAAATAATTAGAAATAAAATAAATTTAATTAAATTAAATTAAATCAAATCAAATTAAATTAAATAATTAAAAATAAAATAAAATAAAAAAAAATAAAATAATATAAAATAAAATAAAATTAAATTAAATTAAATGAAATTTCCATTAAAATAAAATAAAATTAAACTAAATTAAATAAATTTAAATTAAATCAAATCAAATTAAATTAAATAATTGGAAATAAAATAAAGTTAAATTTAATTAAATCAAATTAAATTAATTAATTAAAAATAAATAAGTTCAAATTCAAGAATAATAAAATAAAATACAATAAAATAAAATAAAATGAAATATAATGAAATAAAGTAAAATTAAATTAAATTAAGTCAAATTAAATAAAATGAAATATACTGAAATAAAAAGAAATGAAATTATATTAAATTAAATTAAATTAAATTTAATCAAATTAAATTAAATTAAATAACTAAAAAGAAAATAAAGTATCCATGACTATAGATGAGTTCAAGGTCAAGAATAATAATTTGTATGAAAAGTATTATTGTTTTATTTTTTTTGTAATATTTTAATTAATTATTGAAAGTTTTTCAATTGAATAGAAAAGGAAAACTTTAATTAAACAAAATACAATAAAATAAATTAAAATAATCTAAAATAAAATAAAATAAAAAAAATATATATTAAATTAAAATGAAATAAATTGAGATGAAATAAAATATAATAAAATAAAAAATCACGCTGAATTTCTAGATATTTTTTCACGGCACCTTTTCACAAAATTCTAAAAACTCTTCGCGATAGCATGTTTCATCCAATTTTGCTTGAAAAAACTCCGCTTGCAGCCATTAAATTTCCTTTCTCTTTAAAAAAAAAATGTTAAAAACATAAGTTCAAAAGTTTTGCTCCTGTATGTTTTTCAAGATATTTGTTGGTATTCGCTAAGTACATATGTATGTGTGTTACTTGTTGTAATGAAAATAAATTTCCCTTTTAGACATTTTCACTCATTTTATTTGTTGCTGTTTTTTCTTGTTTTTCTTTATTTGCAGCATTGGCAATGCGATTTCAATGCCATTGGCAGCCAACTGCGGTGGACGCGCAGATAAATTACTGCAAAATGGACACAATAACCACAACTATAGTGGCAATAGCAGCAGCAAAGCCAACAACAACAAAAATAATGACAATAAAAATTATAATTATAACAACAACAGCAGTGTCACGAGCAGTAATAATAAATTCAACAACAACAACAGTAGCAGCAACATGAGCACTAAAACAACAATGATGACCATCAATGCCATTAACAAAAACAACAAACAAGCACATCACAACAACAACAATATTAGTAGTATTAATAAGAGTAACACTATTACAAATACAAACAACACAAGAGCGCTAAACAAAAGCAATAACAATAATAGCCATAACAGTCATAGTAGCCATAACAACAGCAACAGCAACAACAACAATTTTACTAAAAACAGGCAAAACTATGCGAAAAACAAAGATGGTTACGCCAGTTTACTAGTCGACAACGACATCAATGCTATTGCGCCTTTCAGAGTAACAACAACAACAGTAGCACCACCAACAGCAGTGGCCACTGAAAAACCAAAGCTCTCATTAGCAACAAACTCTGCGCCGGGTACGGCAGTGCGCGTCAAGAAGCAGTCTACCAGTTCAACAACAACAACCAGCGAATCAAGTGCTAGTGCCGAAACCGACGACAACAACAGAGACCACAACTACCAAGACCACGAAACGGCACGGACTAAAGACAAAGGCACAACGTCAAACGCCAATAATAGCAAATTGGCCCAGAGCGTTGGTAGTGAGCTGCGCGGACGCACGAGTTCACATCAGTCGCATTATTCGACGGACAAAAGCGGCTCGTCCGGTTATTATAGCTCGAATGTTTGTTCCACATATTCACTGGACGAACATATCTATTGCGAACCGGTTGTAGATATCCTAGACGTGAGTAAGAGTAAAAGTGCGCATACTTGTGATAGCAATAAAAACCCAACAACAACAAAAACATTGACTAAAAGTCACGTGCACGAAATGAGCCACAAAGGTGGTGCAGCTCCAAAACGTAGCGGTGGTGGTAGTGGACGCAGAAACAGCGCACGCCCGACGACGACAACAAAGACGTCGAATAGGAATGGCAACGGTGGTGTAGCTGGTTGCAGTGAGGAGCTGGGTGACGAAGATGCTTGCGATGGAGCAGATGGCAAGGTGCCACGTATGCCGCACGATGTGCGCAACAAGCCAAAGGATGCTTTGGACGGTATACCAGCTGGCTTACAATTTTTATTAGAACGACAAACCTCAGAGGAATCACAACACTTTAGCGAAAATCTGCGCATACTGGAGACGAGCATTGAGAATCTCGATCGCCATTTAAAACACTTTCCAAGTCTGAGTTCACATGAACGCATTGCCGCATTTGTTCAGTCACATCATCATCATCCGCCTTCACATCTACTTCAGCAGCATGCGTACCTGCCGCCAACTGCAGAGGTAGGCGACAAGCCTGCTGCAGCACGCATCCCACCTTATACACATCATCATCATCAGCATCCGCATCATTATTTACCCACCATTATGGAAGGTTACGATCCCAACAATCAACCACATCGTTCATGGCCCGATGAGATGGTGGATGATTCGTTGCTCGACATAGACCTCGATTCTTTTTTGCTAGTCAATGAAAAACGCAAAGTTGGCGTTGGTAAGCAAATACGCAACAAAGCCCAGATGCGCGATAGTGGTATTGATAATCCCACATTTCTCACCGAAGAGCAAGAGGAAGAGAATAATTATAAATGTGCAAAATATATTAATTCCTGCCCTGATGATGCGTATCGCGTCGAAAGTGATATAGTCGCTGCTGGCTCAGCCACTGCCACTGCCCCCGCTTCAGAAAAGTCCATCTCGCTTGTGGACCATTACATGAAACGATATGAAGATCAAATGCATTTTCAGAGCACACGCGAGCTACTAGAAGATGTGCGCGATAAAATACGTTTGCTCTCGCAGGTTAGCCGTAGTGACAGCGCGGGTTCGCATAATCCTATCGATCAACAAGCACGTTGTCCTACAAGCGAAGAGCAGCTACCACACGAACTCGAAGGCATGATTAAGACGCTTAAAAAGGAATTAGAAAATTATTTAGATCGCATGAATCAACATAGTGAGCTGGAAATACGTCAGCTGTGTAGTGGGCTCGTACGTAATCATAACATCGTGAAAATGAAAAAGGCATTCGAACGCCGTCGTTCAACACATAGTCTCGGTACGCTCGAGTCGGATTACTGTTACAGCGGTAATTATGAAGCAATCTGTGATGGTGGTGGTGTGCCGACGAGTATACGCGAACAAATCGTTTCGATACGCTGCGCGAGTGATCCGAATTTCAAGATGAAACGTAAATCCCTAACCGAAGTGTTTCCCGCCACCGATTGTTACAAAGAACCTGCAGCTTTGCAACGCGTGCCGTCACAGAAATCACAACAAATGGCCCGTCGTGCGTCGTTAACGCGTCATGATCGCGATCTCGTTGTTGCGGATCAGGGTATTTATCAACGTGAACAAAATATGGTTACGTTACATAAGCCCACAACACAATTACAACGGAATTTATCGTTTCAACAACCGATTCTAAATAAATTAGATGCTAAAACGTTAACGACGACGACGGCCATAGATGCCGAGGTTAGTGAGAAACGTAATGCAAATAGTGGGGGTAGTAGTAGTGCGGCTGGTAGTACCGGTAGCGGTGCTGAATCGGGCGATAAGGATTCAATACTGGAATGGCATCGCAAGAAGCCAAGCAGCTGGGAAATGTACTACGGCACAAATCGTATGAATCAGTCGCTGTTGGGCAAACGCAATGCTGTGGTCAGCAATAGCAACAATCAAGTCACAATGTCATATGTGAGTAGTGAACAATTTGTTTATGATTTATTTAAAAGTAGAGCATCAGAGTTGTCCTACCTGGGCAGTTTTTTTTTTCAATCATCTAAGCCCGCTTTTACATTAGTCAAGTATTGAATTCAAGTCTGCCGCGACATAGGCGAGGGAAGTGAGAAGAGAGTAGGAGAGTACGAGTACCATCGTACCGTCAAGTCGCTTCAAGTTTTCCTCTTTATCACGGTCTTTCTCCCTTGTATGCCGCTTTTTGCTTCACAAGAAAAATTGGCACATGTAAACTCGAATAGAAAACGCAAAAGAGAACGCCAACAGAATTGAAATCAACAATTGACTAATGTAAAAGTGGACTAATGTGATTTGTTCGTCTTTGAAAAAATTGATTTTCGCGCAACCGTTACTCTAAAAATAGAGGGTATCGGTAGGGTCACAAATTTTGTTTAATATAAATCAGTTTTGGGAATATTCTAACATATTGTAGCAAAAATCGGATGCTGGTAACAATGTCATAAATTTTTTCTTTCTCCATAAAAACTTCGAAACTGTATGAATCCTGTGTTTCTATAAGCTAGTTTCGCTAACATATTCTATACTATTGAAAAGCTTCTTGTTACACCAAGGTGATTCAATTCGGTATGGATACTGTATTTATGATACCACGATACATCTCTTCTAAGGTTTTTTCCCGAGAGTATGATTAAAACCCGCACTCCAGCATCCATCGCTTTGACAACATGGAACAAGAAGTCCTGCTTGGTGTTGCATTGTTTTTCTCAAAGCCTTCTTGCTCATATTTACTTCCTACATTTATGGGAAATTTAATTAACTAGTGATCGGCCAGTGGTTGAAATTCAATCACAAAACTTTTTATTTTAATTATTTGCTGTTCCATTTACTTTCCTCTTCTGTTGTCTGTCTTTTCCCTAATTTCTTCGCCGTTCCTTTCGTTTAATATATTTTAATTTCCTTCACTTTCCTCTTGTTTCTGCTCTTATCTCTATTTATTATTTTATTTTGTTTTATTTCATTTTAATTTATTTTATTTCATTTCATTCTATTTTATTTTTTATATTTTATTTTATTTTTATTTTTTTAAATTTTTTTTTATTTGATTTTATTTTGTCTTATTTTATTAATTTTTTTTTTCTTTTTTTTATTTTAATTTTTTTTTTTATTTTTTGTTATTCTATTTTATTTTATAATATTTTAGTTTATTTTATTTTACGTATCTGCTAATGCATCGTGATCTCAGTGAAAGTCTCCTACGCGATGCCCATAACATCAACTCAATCAAGCAAATCTAGTGTGAATACGTGTTTGGCTTTTGCAGTGGTGTCACTCTTAAAAGCTGTTAACATTAGTCAATCTCACAATCAATGTGATTTTTACACATTATAATAAATGTTTTCGAAATTTGTTTGATGAATGTCAACACGGCTTGATCGGACCTATCGATACGCGACACACCCGTCACAAAAGGCGACCTCGACCTTACACTTTGAGCATTTCAATACACCCACATATATAGCTTAAGTAACTTAGTGGTATGTAGAAACAACAATTTGCCTTTGTAAGCCCTGACCTTACGCAAATCGTCTAAATTAACCAAAGCTTTTCTAAATTCGATTGAGTCCTTTTATTTATTTTCAACCTGCCAAAATTACATTTGTCCCTGTTCTAGTCATTGGCGCCACCTCCTGAAACACTAAAAATAGTTGTATTTAAATGCGCTATCAAATTATTTCAGATTGAAAACTTAAGCCAATAACGTTTGGAATAAATAATATTTAGTTTTTAGTGATTGCATGCACAGTGACGTGCAATAAAATAGTAATGTGTTATTTTTAAATATATGAAAAAATATACAGACTGATATTGGTTTTGCACGCTGATGTACTGTGTGCTTTAAGGTTTCATATTCTGTTGAATTTTTAAATATTAAGTTAAAAGTTTGAATGTATCCAGCCTACATATTCTGCTATTTAAGTTTTATACAACACTGTTTATTTTACAAAAAGTGTACGACAAGTTTATCACTTTGCAATTAAGTGTTATCTGTGTGTAATAAATAATTAATTTTTTTTTCTTAAATTTGTCAGTTAAATAATGCAAACATTCTCGTTTAACAACATAAACTTACACTTTTTTTTTAAATACATGAGCACACATATTCTGTGTATATGTAGAGGTATGTAACCAGTAATCTGACCGACTTGTCTTGATTAATCCACTAAAATAACTTCCACTCCACATTGCATTTAGCTGAATTATGTGGGCTGCCGCTATCAATTATCTGCACTTAAAATAGTTTCAATTTTTTTTTTTATTAATTTTTTGTTGTAATACATTCATTTTATTTACTTCTATGTGAAACATCTAAATAGCGCACAAGTGGGCCAATTTGCATAGTTTCATTTTCAATTATATTTGAGAATTTTGTATTTAATTTTGTTTTTTGCTTATTTTCATGAAAATATTCGCAAAAGCAATGTAAATTATTGTCAATCAGAATTGTGTTATTACTTCAGTCACTTGTAATTGATATCTCAATAGACCATTCGAATATACAAAGTGACAAATGCGTACTTAGTCATTCATAACCTAGCAGAAAATTGGACTAGCTTAGATCTAATCTCAAGCTAAATCATTTTACTACAGTACTAATTTTAACCCATTCGGACTAGGTTTAGCTAGTTCTCAACTGGTGCTATATCGAAAAATTTGGGGATAGAATTGGTTCTGGTTAAGTAATTATCGATAACCAATGCTTTGAAGTGTCTCTTAACTATCGATTTTCAAACCGGCAATGACCGAAATCGCAAAATACGTAGGTACTTGTCTAACAAGGGAAGAGGTCATGAGTTTGAAGCAACGTTTCGAAAACAGCTAACTTCATATAAAAATTTCTTTTTATATTCCCAAAAACTTTGGAACTAGTATTTTTCCTGACTAGTTTTGGTTTTGCTATTCATTCGGCAATGCAAAGTTAATGACTTCAATTATTTTAATTCGTTAACAGTTAGTTGTCCCTAACAGATGAATTTTTGCTGAGAAGTCCTCCATGGCAGAAATACACTCATAAAGGGGCGACCCCGTTTTTGATAACCTTTTTCAAACCACTTTTGATGTTACCTGCCCTAGGCCAGCAACACTACCGCCACACCACGGCGGTCGCTTATTAAATATTTATAATTCAAAAGTTGTGTGCAAGTGTCATTTTAAAAGCCAATTTAATTTTTTTATCGCACTAGCAAACATTAAACCGTACCAGTTTATCAGAAAGAGTTAACAAAAAACGCAAAAACGGTCAGCAAATAAATATAATTAATTTTTATGAGTTCAAACAAGTTTAAAAAGACTTATAAAGAGGAATCCAAAATAAGTTTACCTTAAATAAATTAAAATGTCAATGTGGCAGCACAAATGGCCATGATAACAATCAGCTGTTTGATGACAACAAATTTCAAAGGAAAAGTGAAAAGCCGCATACAGTTTCTGAAAATTGTGATTTTATTATTGCTAAGTAAAATTTTTTTAGTTTAAAAGTGTAAGAAAAAGGTCGAAGTGAAAGAAGCCAGTCAGTAGATAGGCTAAACCATTGGAGTGATACAACAGAGGTAGTGACAGGGCCAGTGGCCGCTACATTTGATGTTTCGGTGTTCGACTTTCTTCTTAACTATCGATGGAATACATGGAAAGCAAGGGCTAAAAGAATATCGGCAGTTTTTTGAATCTTTGTTTTATTGATTTAACAGCTGCATAATGTTTTTATTTCCATACAGCTAGAATTGCTAGTTTCGTTCCAACAAATGGCTTATATAAAAAAGAAATTTTCACAAAGTAGCTGTGTGGTAAGCTAGCTACATAAAAGAGGAAATTTTTTGTTAACAAAAAATGTTTTTATCCAACAAATAAATATTAAAGTTGGAAAACTTCTCCTAATAAATTGCCGTAGAAATTTGTTTACAATATCAAGTCCTAAGAAACTTACTTCTGACTGTAAGCTATCAATTAGAGGTCTTTTAGTGGGTTCCTGAAATTTATTAGGGACACATTTAGCATCGTCAACAAAATAGCAACAATAAAATAATTTTCTTATAGTTTAGTTTCCGCCTTTATAACACATTGCACAGGTTGTCACCTTCTTATCTAGACTCGTAACATCCCGAAATGCAGAATGCAGCCACGACCATGAGATTAGTCGCACGAGTTTATTACTTTTGAGGTACATTAACTTTGATCCAATGATATGTATTAGAAGAAAATGCAGAAATGGAAGGAAAGGAAGGAGTGTAGCATTCCAGGCACAATATTTTCCAGTTCGAGAACAATATTTTATTTTGACTAAATCGGTCCTAACAAGTAAATGTAGTGGCCACCACCATGAATCGAAAAGCAGGAATGAACCCCCATTACCAACACCGCTTTATAGTTTGTTAGGTATCACTCGAACTTAGCTTTACAGAATTTTTTAACTTTAAAATCCTAGACCGTTAGATAAATAAATTAACACAAATTTACAATTTACAATAATTTTTCCACGATCCTTAGAAACTTTTAAGAACTATTTAATTTTAGTGCAGACGCCAGGTAATAAATTAGATTGAAACTATTTTTTGTTTAAGTTAAAGTTTAAATATTATGCCTGTCATCTTATTAGCATACATCAAATTAAACACCACGAATATTTAGATACTTATGTACATTGCTGGATCTTATAAATAGGGAGAAAATATTTAAACCACATTTCACAACGTCAATCCTTATGTCGATACTTTGTAGTAATCCCCCACTTCAGGTTGGGATTCACATATTAATTACAAGAAAACCCGGCCACGCTTAGCTTCGTTTTAGAACTTATAATAGACTGAGTTCGATTTTAATCAATTTATCTCAGAAACCTGTTGAGATATGAAACTTAATCACTTCGCTTATTGCAGTACTCATTAGCAGCTTTCGTTTGAATCCCATATTGTACATATTTTGGACCACCCTGGTCCACATATGAGTCGATAACTTTAAAACCGGTCGATTTATCTTAACAAGAAATGCATTCTATTTTAAGTTAGAAGTCTGGTAATGCAACAGTGAAAGTGGCATTCAATTCTGTTTAGAAGTTATTTATTTAATTTTTTAAGGACCACCCTAATGTACATGCATTCGTAGATCACTATCAAATTAGATATGCGACCAGCGTTGAGCCAACTTCCGAAAAATGTTAATTTTATAGCTATTCGAGTCGAACCTGTTTTCTTTTTGTTTCTAAATATTCTTTTCTATTCTTTGAGCCTTAGTAGACACTTCATAAATTTTTAAATATGACTATTAATTTGTAAGGGTCGACCTTCGCATGGTCAACAGTCACTTGAAAATGTTATGCAGCCTTACAAAGACATTTTTGAAAAGACAATCGTAATTTTTTTTTTGTGAGTTTCATTAAATTTATATGTCTGTCTGTCGGGGTGAAATATCTGAAGGTCATGCTAGCTACTGCTGTTGAATATCATAAGAATTAATATGACTAAATATAAATGAGAAATAGTTATTTATTTTGTCGCCTCAAAGCACGTCTCTAGAATGCTATAGAATGTTTGACAACATTCTTTTCTTCGGGGCATCATCATTCTTATTGCTCAATTAAAAGGCATTACTTAAGAGCCAAAAACTCTGCATACATTTTGACGCCGATTTCCGCGTACATAAATTCGCTTTCAAACGGGTTGACGTAGTGCCTGTAGTATTTCATTGCATAGCTTCGTCGTGCTAATAAAAAAAATAAACATCCAAGTGGTTATTGAAGACGTGGCTGGATGAAGAAGATATGTTGCGGAATTCATATTTCGGAAAAAATTAGTTTAAAGTTTCACTTTTATGCATGCAAATAGATTGGTATTTGCAAATAGATTGGGTTATTATTCCTTTCGTAATAAAGCTATCGATTTCCGAGGTATGTTAAAGCAGTGAGGGAAGAGAAAGAGCTCTGTATAAAACCCCAGTCTTTGCTGTTCGTAAGGGTCATACTCTATCATCCATCGCATGTATTTATTGAAATCTAAATATATCTTTGTTCCACATAACTGGCATTTGTTGTATTTGTTGTAAGCTCTTTTTCAACATCAATTGACATCCTTGGCCGCGTTTACAGACGAATTTCGTTGTTAACATTATGGTAGTTTTATTTGCAAATTCATTTGTGCGACACGTTCAACGAAATTTAATACACACTTAATTTGCATATGTGTATGTATGTATGACAGTTTTTGATTCAAATTCAAGCCATAAAATATTCTAGAGTTGAACGATGTTTAGCGCATAGCCGGAGGTACCGATTTCACTGTTGAGCCGGGTTCTTTAAAGAACCGGAGTTTCTTGGTCTAACAAGATGTGAATAATGGATCCAACAGAAAAGAAACCCAATTCCAGGGACCCGTAGAACAAATAGCTTCTCGGGAACGGTTCATTAAATACTCGGAGCCGCGCATCATAGACTCGATTCGTAGCTAAAACACGCACATCTCTTAGTGCATAACTAAGCTGTTTCAGAGCCCAAAATGAGCAGAAAATCATTATACGCGGGCATACTAAAAGGATTTATAAAAAAGAATCCAAAATGATTTCGAATCCAATGAACTTCAACTATTTCTATTTGTCTTTGATGAGTCATATTGGAGCCGTAAATTTATGATTTTCTTCAGACTTCTGTTGTTGTTGTTGTGGTAATGATCTCTGTCTTGTGATTTGCCTAATTGTTTTAAAAGCATAGCACATACGACGATTATAAGACATTGTGAATTGCCTAAATCATATCCCAGCCAGCATTCTTTGAAAATTTTAAACAAAAAGTATTCAAATATCATTCTCCAGGTGATTAAAAACGATCAAATTTAAAAACATTTTTGAATCGAATATTAATGCATCGTCGGGAGAAAAGTGTACCCTTAATATGACTATCCATGAATAATCATTGATGATTCATATTTTTAAACATTTTTCCTTCATATCTGATATCATTGGAAGGCCGTATTTAATTTCTTTTGTGATAACATTTGACTGCTTTTTACAGTAATTTTGTGTTCACTTTTAATTTGATTTCAGAACCATAATCGATTATTTTTATGAATCCTTTATAGTTATTTTTTGATCATATTTGATACAATTTTTTTATTCACAATAAATGAATTATATGGTTAATTTTTATGCAATTTTCTTCTATTCTTCAAACAAAGGTTAATGTACTTTGGTACGAAAGATAGTCATGATCATAACATATATAAATGGTCATTTGAAGAAAGTGAAAATTGTTTAGAGCAGTGAGGAAGCTATTATGTTCAGACATTTTCTATGAGCAGATTGTTCAAGCACGTTCAATAAACTTTTTATATTTAAATTTTTCTGAATTTCGTGATAAAAAAAATGTGTTGAAATGCAGTTAAATAAAAATTTTATTGTAATTTTATAAAGTACAAAATACATTGTTATCAGTTTTAGTCATCACAAAAAGGATTATTATTTTTTTATAATCAAAAATGAACATATCTTATTCTCCATTTTATTCAAATTATGGCGCCACAAGTATTTAGTCACAAGAAGTGATCAACTGCAATTCGAAAAAGTGATATAGAAATGAATGTAAGTTTTTTATTTATTATTTGATTACTCCCCCTGTTCAATGTTGTGGGAACTCCGAATTTTATAACCTGAATTGCTCAAAATTGATTGCGAAAAGTGAATCATATTTGAGTATACCATATGTTCAATTTAATTAAAACTCAGTATTTAGTCCCTAAAAATAATCAAAATACAACCAAGTGCCAATATTTTCAAAACTTATTCATCCAAATCGACTGCTGAGTGGAAGATCACCCGATTTCAAACTCTTTTTCAAAAACGCCCTATCTCAGAATTGTTTTCAACAACGCCCTATCTAAGAAATTCATTCAAAAACGCCCTATCCCAGCTAAAAATGTATTGAATTTTCGTTGAGATAGGGCGTTTTTGAATCAAATTCTTAAATAGGGTGTTATTGAAAAAAATTTGAGGTGGGGCGTTATTCAAAGAAATTCTGAGATAGGGCGGTTTTTGGAAAATATTTTGAAATAGGGTGATCTTCCACTTAGCAGTCGAAATGCTGTGTGGGATGTATAAAATTTGAATAGCACTATACAATGGAGCATCCTATCTATATCAACCCCCCAATTCTGTGTTCTTGAAAAATTGTCAATCTTGATAAATAATCAAGAAAATGAATTTCACGTCAAAAATAACAAAATAACTTTATTTTCATTTTTTATCAACAATTGACAGGTTTTCAATAAAATTCAACTTAATGTTTATGAATATGACATACAACTCAAGAGTTGTTTTAAAAGAAATCCTACACAAGACTATAAGAGGCCTTGTGAATTGCCTAGCTATTTTGTTTAATTATAATGCATTTCCCTTGGCTTCCAAATTTCGAACATGAAAAAAATAGAATCTTTACATTCAAAAAAAGTCAAAAAATGCTCTAATCATTCCTTAAACCTTGCGGTTTATCCACTCTACAATATTAATTTCTTCTCCCAACGCTCCGTTAATCTTCATAAAAGTTGGTTTCTTAGATGTTCACTAAACAACACTCCCAAAAAGCTCAAATTACGGGGTCCTTTTGGACCAGAAATTCGGAGCGCTCCGGCTTTAGTTCGCTGGGTTCGTTTACATCTAGGCATTATTCTCTTAAACTACTCACCTCAAATCGTCGAACATGCTTGCTTGTTTCTATGCAGACGCATATTTGAAAATATTTATTGTTGTTAATGCTATAATCGCAAATTTTCTCAATGGAATATATTTTTAAAATTTTTTCAGCTCCGTGCAGTTTTTACTTTCTGCTCGGTAAATACTCATCCGCATGTGGACATGATTATTTTCTAAAAACTTCAACAATAAATCCACATTTTTTGTTGTTGTTTTTGTTGTTCCAATTGCTGCAATCGCAGCTGTTCTATAATTACCGTTCATAAGTTATTGTTGGGCTACTGTGCCAATACTTGGCTGTCAAACAAATATCTGCAGCTGAATGGTTGCGGGTGAACCAAAGCTTGCGTGTTTCTGTTGAATTGTTGTTATTGTTTTTATTTTGTTGCTGCTGCCGCGGTTTTATTGCTTAATGTTTGTGCTTAGCATCATTGTCATTTTATTGTTGCGACATTTGCATTTGACGGACATTGACTGCGATTTTCAATGTGAAGTTTCTTTATTTTTTTTCATAATGGTGATTCTCGATTTTTGCTGTAACTCGTTATTGGTGTTTTGTGTTGCTATTGGTGTTAGTTTTTATTGTATTAATTTTTTTATTTCTTGCTATTTTGCTGAGTTTCTTTGCTTTGTTGTGGATACTTTTTTTGTTCTCGGATTTCCGTAAGATTTATGATTTCATTTAATTATGGCTGGCTTAAGTATACCTACTTGGTATATTAAGAGAACCTTTGAAATAAGTTTTTGAGTAGATAATATTTTCTTTTAACTATTTTTAGCAAGAAAAACAACAACAAACATTTTAAATTTTATTTGAAATTTAAATTTAAGCAAAGCAAATTCAACTTGTAAGAAAGTACAAGTCATATTAACCCCTATAAAAGAGAATGTACTATTCTATAAAAACTTTTGTCAGTCGTATGGACTGCGGGCCAATCTTGCGGCGAAGAGGAAAGGGACTTAAATTAACATATATTCCATTAAACTTATAAGTAAAACTTACCAAAACAAAAAATTATGGAAAAGTTCAATCAACCATAAATAAGTTTTAACTTCTAACTCATATTTATAGCTTTTGGACTTTGATCTTCGAATTGTAAATGCAAAAATCTTGAGCTGAATTAGGTCAATATATCCAAGTATAAATTCATTCAACTATGAAACTTTTCACAGAAAATTATTACAGAATTTCAATAATCACTTAATTGCATTTAGATATAAATGTATGTATGTTTGTGCATTAGGGTGTCTCATTTTCGGATAACTTTTTGTCTTGTCCTACCGTTTCTTGTCCTACCGGTTGTGTATTTTATATTTCAAAAGAACCCATAAGCAGTTATTTGAGATTTATGGACTTATTATTAAGTGTTACTGAATGCCCGTGGTAGTACTGGGCAGACACTCAAAAAAATTATATATACAGTAGCAAAGGAAAATGTGCTCCTCATTTGGAAAAATACCTCCAGAAATACACCAATAAAAGAACCATTCAATTCAATTCAGAACCTATGAAGTGATGCGCACACAAATATACTGACAGACACGTGGCACTGTCAGATAAATAAAAATCACTGTGCAGCTGCTTATAATGCAAAAGAAGTTCCAGCCCAAGTAAATTTTTTATATTCTCCCTAATATTTTGACAGAATAAAGAAAGTATACTTATTTAAGCAAGTCACCCTAATGTACCTACTCATATTGTTGTAATACAGGTGCCTGCTAGTAAGTACGAATTGTAAAGTTAAAAAGTATATGAATTTAACTTCGAACTTCCAGACTGTTTAAAACATCTTAAAAAATTTAACAGTTCATATACATAAACTTGTTGATTAATATATATGTATGTACATCCGTAAGCGTGTGGGTGCATAACTTCCTTGACCGACTGCGGTCATTCAACCAAATTCGGTATGTTTAGTTTTTTTGGTGCCGAATGCGTTGACAATAACAAAATACAACAAAAAGTAACAAAAGCTGTTGAGAAAACAAGTCGAAATATTTTTGTAAAAAAATCCTACAAATATACTTTTTCAATGCTGCCAGAGTTTTTTTACTAAGTTCCCACTTTGTGCTCCACTAATGGCTAATTTTTGGATTTACTAATTTGCAAAAAATCACCATCACTTTGCAGTTGCATCTACGCCTAACTCAACATTTGGAAAAAGCTAAAAAATTTTTTGCGAAAATGAGAAGCAGTTAAAAGTAGAAATGAACTGATGTGCAGTTTTTCTGTTGATTGTTTTTATTAAAAAATTTGTAAAAAAGTTTATGATGGTAACAAGAAATGAATTAAGTGATAAAATTATTGCCTCCAGCCACAGTATTGAATGGGGTTTTTCAGCTCGGATTCATTCAATCTCCCGGTAGTAGTACCGAATTGACTGCTTCTTTGTTAATCGTGATCGTTTAGATCTTTTTCCAGCTGTCAAATTTAAGGCTTTGAAGCAAATCATCACACCTTTTTTGATTTTGTTTAACGAATTGAAGAGCATTTTTCCTCCCTATTTCGGCGAGAGATCACACTATTTCAACACACTTTTGAAGAGGGCACTATCTCAGAATTTGTTTCAAGAATGCCCTATTTTAGAATTTGGTTGAAGAACGACCTATCTCAATTGCAAATATATTGAATTTCCGTTCAGATGGCGCTGTTTGAATAAAGTTCTGAGACAAGGGGTTTTTGAAGTAGGGTGATTTTCCGGTTTTCGGTTTGTTAATATAAATTTCCTGGAACTGTTTTATCTTCGAATCAAATTTACGATATTTCAAAAATTCCCCAAACCGTATTTAAAAATAAGATGAAGCATATTGGATGCAAAAAAGTATTTGAAAATGCTAGGAATATCCTTTTAGTTCTTGAAAATTGTTTTTAAGAATTTTTCACATTTCAGTAGATTTACGATTGAAACTAGCAGACCGCGCAGACGTTATTTTTCCAACTTCCTGTTCGTCTTTCCTCATTTCTCTTCCTATACTTCTTCTACCTCCCTATCTTCCCTTTTCTCTTTAATGATGTCCTACTTGAACATAGAAAGCGAGCCGCTTAGAGAGAAATGCATTGAGTTATCGATTCGTAATGTTATGTAAGCTTTTAGGCCAAAGGTTTACTACCCAATGCTAACTTGACAACCTATGGTTTCTAGCTAGAATTTAGTAATAGTAGTGTAGTTAATTCAACATAAAAATTTAGAGTCGAGACTTGATTGTGGAATATAAGTTAACTCGTCACTCTGATAATGGTCTTCAGTATTTTAATTAAAAATATTTCAATAAAAACCGCCCCATATTTTTGTAAGTTTTACGAGCTCAAGACCAGTTGATAATAATTCTTGGTCAATTATTATTATTTTTGATTAAAGGAAAGATTTAAAGCAACAAACATATAAAGGATATATCCTGGAATTTAAATGATAAATATTTTTTTAATTATTTATGAAATTGGATGACAGAATATATACAGATAAATTTGATTTACCTTTAGCAAACAAATTTCCAAAAATTAAGTAAATGTGTAAAAAAATGTGGGGTAAAAGTTAAAATCCCTTTATTTTTGGTTGAAGTCCACACGACCGGCATCACTGCATTTAAATTTCGTAACTTTTTTTTTTTGTTTTGGCATGCTGTAAAATTACAAACCCGTCGGGCTGTCATCTTTTCGCCCAACCACAACAAAAGTGTGAATGAAGATGACGTTACCTAATAACATAGTTACATACTTACACACCATATTTGCAAGTGGTTTTACACGAAGACAAACATATATATGTTTATAAAAACGAGCATGCATGTACTTATGCCACTTTTTTATGAGAATAATATGTCATTAACAGCAAAGTTAAATACTAAATTAATAATAAAATTTGTTACACAACGGCGAAAACTACCTAGGTGACTCTTAATGATGATGGTCAAAGAACCTGTCACTTAAACTTGGGTCAAGGCTTGAACTTTCTGCTCAAATTCTTGAAATTTAGGGTGTTTGTATCGGATCATACAAACTTTTCTCAGACCATGATTTTGTGTTTCAAAGAACATTCGTAGTAGGTATCTTGTTTTGCAGATTAACAAAAACATAGCCTCCATAATAATAAGGCATACGTTAAAGTAATTGCATTTATCTTAGCTTGAAATGTGAATGTCTGCTATCTTCATAAACAAATATGTTACAACATTCGTTAAAAATTTACTGCAAATTACAAAATAGTTTTATTTCTGCTGTTACTTTTCATATTTATTATATACGAACACAGCCATACTTTCATACTTTAACTTAAAAAAGTGAGCAAAGTGCAAATATTAAACGAAACAAACAGCACGCATTTGCCTATTGATGTCCTACCCTGCAGGAAATGAATCTATCATTAAAAGCAACTTTAAATTACTTAGAAGTTAACTATCTTTCGACTACATCTAAAGTAGCAAGCAGTTAGGTTGTTTGATATTAAATAGGAATTATGCAAGAAGATTATAGTTTAATCACTGTTAAGAACAAGAACAACATTATAGTTTAATACTAGCTACTAAAAACTATTTTCCAACCCATTAGCTCAGTCTTTTTGATTATTGTTAAAAAAATGTAATTGCTATTCGTTTAAGTTCGTATTTTCTTATTATTAAGTCCTGTCAATAATTCAGGTACTAACAGCTGTTGTAACATATCAAAACAAAACAATTAAATAAATTTATATACATTAGGGTCGATTTATTAACCGATATCGCGCTATCGATTTTTCAATAGGTTTTGGGCTCAGGAAAAAAAGTTCCACTACGCATACCCAAAAAAATAATTTTCGAGCCTGCGAAATTTAATTTTTTTGACTTTTTCGACTTTGACGTTTTAAGCGGACATTTTTGAGTCGGACAGGTCATACATGAAAATTTTAAAATCAAACGAAAATTTTTTTAGTAGGTCATGAAAAAAACCTTAAAAATCAAAGTCGAAAACAGTAAAAAAAAATTAATTTGGCAGGCTCGAAAATTATTTTTTTGGGTATGCGTAGTGGAAGTTTTTTTTCCTTAGCCCAAAACCTATCGAAAAATCGATGCCGCGATATCGGTTAACTTTCGTCAATACAAATCGACCCACCCTTTTTTTATGCATTTAATATCTGCTCTATACCTATCACACAAAAACTAAAAAGTGATACAACTCCACATTTTTTTTAAATCGGTTTTTTCATAAACCAGTTCCTCTATCAGTCTTCTTCTACTAAAATATTTTTGGAACTTTCTAAAATATTTTGGAACGAAACTAGGCATTGAAAATGGCAGAACGCCGAAACCGGTTTGTCACAAAACCAAACTTCACAAGGGATGACGGAAAATCGTTCCAACAAAAATCAGATTTGACAAACTTTAAATATTATGTTTACAGTTTCGTTTACATTTTGGATATACATTTTCGTTTAAATTTCAAAGCTTATATGTATGGAATACTAATAGTACATACGATAATAACTAAAGATAGATGTCAAGCAAATGTTTACAAAGTTGATTATACAAGGTGGCGCAAAAGTAATCCTCCTATCAGAAAATGCTATAAATTTTGCGATTGGTCCCTAAAGTCAGTTCTGTTTTGACATTTGTGTAGTAAACACATGCGAAATACACGTTAATCAACAATGTTACGCTACACTGCTCCAGAACGCGGAATATTGCTGACTATTTATTTGACCAATAATCGGTCGGTGAAAAACGGTTACTGCGCAAAAGTAATCCTCCTATCAGAAAATGCTATAAATTTTGCGATTGGCCCCTAAAGTCAGTTCTGTTTTGACATTTGTGTAGTAAACACATGCGAAATACACGTTAATAAACAAAGTTACGCTACACTGCTCCAGAACGCGGAATATTGCTGACTATTTATTTGACCAATAATCGGTCGGTGAAAAACGGTTACTGCGCAAAAGTAATCCTCCTATCAGAAAATGCTATAAATTTTGCGATTGGCCCCTAAAGTCAGTTCTGTTTTGACATTTGTGTAGTAAACACATGCGAAATACACGTTAATAAACAAAGTTACGCTACACTGCTCCAGAACGCGGAATATTGCTGACTATTTATTTGACCAATAATCGGTCGGTGAAAAACGGTTACTGCGCAAAAGTAATCCTCCTATCAGAAAATCCTATAAACTTTGCGATTGGCCCCTAAAGTCAGTTCTGTTTTGACATTTGTGTAGTAAACGCATGCGAAATACACGTTAATAAACAAAGTTACGCTACACTGCTCCAGAACGCGGAATATTGCTGACTATTTATTTGACCAATAATCGGTCGGGGCCAAACGGTTACTGTGAATGGTGAGCGCTACAGAGCAATGATCAACGAGTTATTTTTGCCGCAACTTGATGAATTGGGATTGGAAAACATGTGGTTCCAACAAGACGGTGCAACAGCACACACTGCACGTGCTACAACCGATATGCTGAACATCGGAAGCTTACTTTTGCGCCACCTTGTATGTTCTTGTTTTTCTGTAGCTTTTTGAACAGTGTAAATGCGAAAATGTCTTCTTTTGTAACTGCCAATGGGCGCCGGTGTTCATGTTTTATTTCAGGACTGTCAGCTGTAAGAGTAAAGAAATAAAATAATTATATAAATATAATGCTGTTAAATAAAAACCAAGCAATTTTCTATATCTAACAAAGAATCGAATAACTACCGCTATTCTTTAGCCCTTGCTTTTCGTGTATTCCATACTCTACTAGCATACTGACTTTCATTTGTTACAACATCTGAGAGTCAGTGCTGTTAATCTAACTATCGAATAGCAAAAAAGTATGTCAACAACCCTGTACGTGTGATTAGCAAACTAATAAAGAGCTGCCAAGTGCATCGACTTATCAAATTTCAGGCAAAATCAAAATTAATTTTTAGACGAGTAGCAAAAGAACAGCCGATAGTAGACGGAAAGTTACGTTAATATTAATTTTCATAACTCCTATTTGATTGACACTAAAGTCAAAACTTGAAAACTTTCTTCTTAAACCTTTTATTGTCATTTTCAAAAACCAAACCTCACGCTTACAACTAACTACATAAACGTGGGAAATTGCAGCCTTCCGCCAATTATAGTTAAACATGAAGTGTTGGGTTGTGGCAGACGAATAGGTACAACACTGATTAGTAGATGGATGTGTACCTGTCCAAATGACCCATGCCTTTTAAAACAGTTTTAATAGGCCAAAAAAAGAAACATTTTTTTTAATAATTATTTTTCTACATTGTGTTTTTACCAAGTTCCGAAATAAAATCGTTATATCATAAAATCATATTAATATTTAAAGCTTAAGCTTAAGCGACTCACCTGACGACAATGTTCATTGAAAAGTTTTTATGCAGAATTCAATTACCTACAAAACTAGTGGTTGGCAGAGCGTGCCGAAATTTCTCCGAATAAGTTTTCGAAAGGGGTCTATAAGAAAAGCTATGGCAGTTGTCTCTAAATTTCCCTTTTCTATTCAAATAAAAACTACTTTTAATAATTGATGAGAGAAAAATTATTAAAAAAAATTAAATCAATAAGTTTCATAAAAATAAAAAACTAGTATTCTTGGCATTGAGCTCATTTATAGTCATGAATACTTAAAAAAAAAATCACACTTATTTTGCTTTAAGTAACATATTTCCAATCGCAAAAATTCCGAAAAAGGCGTCCTACTTTACTATACATTTCACGGTTTCTTCCCCACACTCTCCTAGTTCCATTTTATTTCCGAAAATGGCGTGTCGGCCCATTTCAGAACGGTCGTTCCTACTCGCTAGGGTTCAAAACGAGTATTTTTTAACTAGTACTGTACAACTATGACCTAAGGCTTAGTCACTCTGAATTTGCTTACGACTCTAAATTAAGCGCTGGTTCTAACACTACTTAACGTAGACTTACAGTTGGTATATATCTTACAGCTACTCTACGATAGCTCATTCTAATATTTGGTACAGGCATGTGTTCCTACACACTACAATTTGAATAACTACTAAAAGTTCAATTAAAAAAAGAAAATAAGCAACCAATTTGCTTAGTAAACGCAAAGTACTCAAATATTTAGCGTGGAGTTTAAGAAACATTGGTCGCGCCTAGAAATGAATGCAATACAAAAAACTAGTTTTCCATAAACATTAAATCTAGTCTAAACTTAGAGCGGGCAGGCCCAGCGCTTGCAGAAATATATTTACATTTAGACAAAGAAGTTTTGCACCCAAAAATATAATGAATAATAGCAGAAATATTCGCAAGATAAATTGAAATAACATAAAAAATAAACAAATCAATATCAGCCGCTGCGCCTGTGGCCACTTAGGCGGCCTGAAATAGTGCAATTCCATATTCATAACAATAGGCGTGCTTTATAAAAGTTGAGTTGAATTGCTTTGGGTTTTTTTTTTGTTTTGAGTTCTTTCAACCATTTCAATTTGGCTGCCATTTAATTGCCAATTTATTGACCCCTTTTGAGCAATTTGCTTTTCAGCAGCACCTACATACAAAATAATATATTTTCGCAATTGTTAGAGTGGTTGAAAAAAATATTTTGTTGCGAAACTAAAAAATTCTTAGAAGCGATTATTTTATTTTTTAAATGAGGCTAATTGATTTGGGTAAGTGCTGCCAAAAACGTAAGCTGAAACCATAAATCTAAAATATTATTATTTCAATAAAAAAAGACATGCGCAACAATGAAGCTTGCAGAATTTTTAGACAATACTGATTCTCGTGTTTTGTTTTTTTTTTGCATACTTTTCACAAATTTTGTTTTCATATGCAACTTCAATTCGCTCATCAAAATCACGCTTTTCCAATTTGATACACCGTACGCCGATGACTTAATACAATCATGACTTCAAAGAAGTGCCGCCGATCATATGCTTGACAACGGTTGAGTGACTGGTCGCACTCCGTTTGATCACTTCTTGAATTTGCATGTCAGCGATTTATAATTTTAAATTTTAATAAAAATTCAATCAATGACTCGCTGTCGCATGAACTCCCTCGCATTTGCTACTTGTCACTACCATAAAACCATGTTAGTAAGGGTATTCACTGAGCTGAGCAAACGTGAGGTACGCGAGCAAAAGTGCAACCAACCTTAAATACATTTGAATTTGAAATGTGCAACATTTGCCACAGCATAATTCGTTTATTTCAAATTATTCAAAAATTAAAATTTCCTTTTTATTTTAATTCAAATGCCGAGCAGAGGAAATTCGTTTACCAAAGGAATTCACTAAACATAATTGTACTCAGCCTGCCAGCACTGTTGCACAATTATTTGAATACCCCTCATGTATGTAGTAAAATATGATAAAAGTTATTGACAGAAAAAACCAAAAGCAAAGTACAATCGTTATTTTTTCATATTCGACGCCTCCACGTGGTGTTATTAATGCAAGATTTGATCTCCTTTGTGTTCAATTGTTTCAGTTCTTCGTTTGCGTGGAATAAGCATGTTGGCGTTGCGGATATGAACTGCAATTTCGGGAGTACTTAGTAAACAAAGCCAATAAAAATCTAGTGTTGCTTTTGCTTTTTATGGTCTTACTTTTTTCAGCTAATTTTATACCATTGTTGTTATGCGTTTATGAGATGAAGTATTAACCACCCATATCTGCGTTATTCTCTGATATACAATTAAGTAAAGTGGTAGAGAATGAAGAACCAAATTAATTAATTACAAGCAAATGTAAAACGGCTTATGAAATCTGGTTTCCCCGATGTCTTCAACGTGTTTTCACATAAAAAATTTATTAAATGGGACGATAATGTACCATGCAAGGGATAAGCTTTCAAAAGTTGATTCGGGAGAAAAACGAAGGTGCCTGTGAGAGCCGCTCATACTGCGTATCGTATGCCAGCGATTAACAAAATAACATCTACTCAAGCAAGCAAACATGTCTACTCATACGATAACGGCTCTACAGTATGAATACAATTTCAGTATTTGTGGTAGTACCCCTTTTAGGATGTTTGTTACATAAATCAAATGACCGTTATTTCATAGGACGTTATTTCGTGGTATTTCGATTTTTTCATCCAAACAAGGAATTGGGGGAGTTTTCATTAAAATTGGAAATGTAATAATAAGGATTGAATTTTAGGAAATAATAATTAATATTTTACTAATTTTATAATGTCAAGCAATGAGCCTCACGTAAGGGGACGTCTTAAGTAAAGTGTTTAGCAGTTCGCTGTATATTCTTAAGCCTGTTAACAATTGATCGTAAGCTTATTTTCATAATGATGACAGTTTAGCATTCAGTGAACAGTTATTAATTGTTTATGTTACTTCAAAATACATTCCAATAGTTGCTTCATAGTTTTTATTGGATATTTCTAACCAATGAAATTGGGGACACATTTTTGAATTAGTACTTTATAGTTTTCTAATTTTTATTAGCTTTTTTATAAGAAACCCTTTTCTTTTAAGTATTCCTTTTATTACATAAAGCCCCAAAGAAGATTTTCAGGTAATTTCGTGGTAAAATTTCATCAACCTTTTCGTCAATATTTAAATAGAAAAGGTCGGAAACGCACAAATTTATACCGAAATTTGCACATGTCATGGTATAGGCGCTCGTACTACGCATTTACATTACTGCACTGAGACGGAAAGTACGCATTTTCGGTTAAGTAGTTTATGCGCGAATTTTATTCAAATAAATTTAAGAAAACTGTTCCTTTTAAATGTAATTGATTTAATTCGTTCTCCGATCGCTGATTATGGGCAAAAGCTCGTTAAAAAATAAAGGATTTAGCAGCAGCACTCAACGATGTCAAAAACATTAAAAAAAAACCCAAAAATCCAAATCCGTCATGATCACTAGGGCCCGGATTTATATGCACTAAAAACTGGAAATTATGCACATATAAAATGCCATGAAAAACTAAAAATATGCACTGAAAAGAAAAAGAATATGCAAAACGACTTCTCACATTTGTTTAGTTTTTTTTTTTACTTTTTATTTAGTTTTCACATTTTTTTATAAAATTAACTTAAAGATATGTTGTACTTCTGAGGGCCACGAAAAACTTAATAAAGTATACATCTAGAATTTCAAGGATGCAATGAATCAAAAAAAAAGTAAGAAATTCATTTCAAATGCATAAATAAAAAATGCAAATGAACATACATACATATGTTTGTGTTGATTTCCTATAAATTGTTTCAGTTTTCTCTACTCAGGGTTTTATTGGCAAACAAGATAAATTGTTCTTTAAAATTTTCAAAGCTAAAGCTTACTCTATTTGGGCGCAAAAATGTTTTGTATAAGGAGAACTTTCTTTCTAGCACACCAGATATTACCTTAAGTTCCTGCAACGCCGTATTTTTTTGCAGAACGTTATCCAATTTTTCCTTGATTGCCAAGTTCACCTTGCACACCTTGAATAGTTGTAACCGCAGCCTCCACAATATGCAATTGCTCAACCAATGATTTTCTTTCTTCCAATTTTGTTGTTATTTCTGACAAGAAGCTGTAGTTTGCATTACTATAGGCTAACCGTGCTTCAATCGAATTTGAAGCTATTGCTTTTTTCGCCTTCAACATAGAAGGAGCGTCACCATCATTTACGAGTATATCTTTAAGAAAGGTTTTAAACTCGTTAAAATTTTCGCAGTAATATTTTGCCGCCTCTAACCAGGTTCCCCATCTTGTTAATATTGGCTGTGGCGGAAGAGCGATATTGGGATTCATGTTCTTAAAGGCTTCAGCACGCAAAGCAAATATTAAAAATATTTTCTTTCCATTCGATATTAAATCGTCAACATCTTCGGCCACTCGATGCATTGCATGTGCCCCACAAGTAACATGCTGTAACTTTGGATAAAATACCTTAAGCGCTTTTGCTGAATTAACTATATATGGAGCTGCGAAGTCAGGGCCCAATAATTGCATTGAATCATCGAATGCTCTTGCAATTGTAGAGTTATTCGTTCGTTCTAGACAAACGACGTTTAACAAAAAAAGTTTGGAGCTTACATCTTTGTCACGATGTAAAATTCACACGATAATATTTGCTACGAAACTACCTTTAATGTCAGTCGTTTCATCGATTGATACCCACAAAAAGTGGTTCTTCAACTGCCTTTTGATTTCGTCAATTTGCGATGAATATATATCGTGGACATAGTTTTTCCTCAAAGTTGACTCAGTAGGAATGGATTCCTGAGTGTAATTTTAAAAAACTTGATCAAGTGGGGGTTTGTTGACTTCCATTATGGGATATCTGCTGCAATAAAGGTCTCGCAAAGATCCATGTAAAACTTGTTCTTATTAGTTAAGTAGTTTTTCAGCAATCATTGAGTTGTTTTTTCATCTTGCCTTCTGGAACGCTCTAGGTGCTTCTGGCTTCGTATATGCTGATCTACTTGAAACTTTTTTCCACAGCTAATGATCACACTACTAACTGTCAAATGGCGGAAGTGGTTCATGCATATGGTAAAAAGAAGAATAGAACTAGGAGTTTAGATGACATCAAAACCAGCGTATTGTTAGCTTAATGGTTAGCAATGCGTGCCAAAATTTCTCTGATGAAGAAGCTTAGCAGCTTCCGAAATGTATCTATAAGAAAAGCTATGGCGGCTGTCTCTAAACATTTTTCCTACTCAATTCAATTAAAAAACTTTTAATAATTAATTAAAAATGATTATTACAAATAAAAAACAATAATACGACGTTTCATGAATACTTGAAAATGTACAGGCCGTAAATCAAAAAAAATGTTTGGTATAAAAAAGAAAAAACCCCAAAAATAATAAACAAAAAAACAACAAAATTTTTTTTACAAAAGTTAATTATTACATTGAATTCGTTTTGTTAGTTATTGTTTATTTTTGTTTATAATTTTTTTTTATAACATTTAATGTTTACATCTCAAACGTAAAGTCTCGTGAAGGTTTAAGAACTAGATTAAATGAAAAAGATTCAAAATCATATATAAAAATTAAAGAAATATCTAACAAAACATTAAAAAAATAAAAAAATAAAAAAATTAGATCAAAAGACAAAGAAAATAGAATAGGTTCAAAGAACGACCAGAAAATATTAATTTATATTACAATAAATTCCTTTTCATAAATAAAATAACAATAAAAAATTTCAAATTTTTAAACATGAATTTCAGTAAATCAATTTGTGTTTCATTAGAAATTTGGGTTTAAATTCAATAACTATCTTTCTGTAGCAATAAAATTTGCATTTAATTAAATACCATGAAGGACGTTTTGCCACGGAATAAGGAACAGTTAATATAAATTAAAACGTTAAAAATAAGTGGAAAATTATCTTAATTCATGAACTAAATTTTTTGTTTCAACGTAAGAGGTATAGGTCAGAAAATCCTTAGTACCCCGAAATAAGGGCCATTTACCTTATTGTATTTAGTTTGGTTGAACTTTTTTTGATAGATGCCTACGCAGATAATGCAGACCCAGACGCAAAGTTCTGACAAAAAACCGTCCCAACTTTGTTTGCGAGCGCTTTATATATTAGATTATGTTGTTGTTGTTTTTGACGACAAAAACACTTCCCGAAGGTTTTGGGGAGTGTTGTCGAAAGCGGCAGTCCTTTGCCGGATATGAACCCGGTACACTCCGGAATCAATTTGACATGACCCCTGGAACTTTCTAGGTCTTATCACCCCCTCCTTCCGTGAGGAGAAAAAATGAGAGGTGAGAGTCATCGTATCTGTAGATCAACCATCAAGTTGCACGTCATAACCCTTTGTGGCTTTTCGTCGCCTCTTATGGCAGGCATATTTACCTCGGGCAAATTCTAACCCACCAACCCTCAAGGTTATATAGTATATAAGATTGTAACGTAGGAATGCTCTATTAATACGATACAAAGAAACGATAACTGCAACTAGAAGATATATTAACTATTATTTTCATCAAAAGCCTAAATAATTACTTAAGTTGACGGTTGATTGATTAGCCAAATTGTTGCATTTAAATCGACGAAATTAATTTAAATCGACCAACCATTTAAATTATGAAAATGCAACAACGTTTAATAGCATGATACAAAGTTAATTGGTTTTTAAAATATTTTATTTTGTTACCGAACTCAACACAGCCCTAATTAGTACTTATGTATGACCTGCATAGCGCATAGCAGAAGATCTTCCGCAATTAAAGTTAATCTATATTAGCTCATAATCGCATACGCAAGCGGAAGTATTCATACCTTAATATGCATTTAATGTGGTTTTGTAGTTTAAAAGTTCATCACTATGTACTTATCTCTTAAAAAATTAATGTTCAACTCGAAAATAATAGGTATTAAGTAATTCTAACAATAGGAAGTAATTACGCAAGAAGGCCTTGTCGCTTCGGCACGTCTGTAAGTTGAAGTGTAAAACTTTTCCCTTAAGAAGTAAAAAACAAAAACCGCACTTTTAATAATGAAATCATCAACCTAAGCATTTGTTGTGTGACCTTCTTGCGTTAAATGCTCAATTAATTTTCCATTGCATGGGTCAGTTACTGCACGAGCCAGGTCAACACTTTAATACATTACAAAATATTTTTTTTCTTACTTCTAAGGGGTGTTGGCTTATTGTAGTAATTTACATATTTTACATTTTTAATATTTTTTTGTTTATTGTTTTAAGAGCCACAAAATCGTTGAAATGTAGCTAGGCGTTTTTTTTGCTATATTGCAATTGCTTGTGCCCAACTTGCTTATGAGCGACTAGGCCTGCGCAGTGGGCCTTTGGAAAGCAATCTAATTGAATCGTTATTGAGTCATTGGGTTATTATTGAAATGTACTTAGTATGCTAAATTTGATACCTGCTTCAACTGCGCAAGCAATAGCAGTGTGTATAGAAAGGCATGAGTAAATTTTCTGTTTTCTCATTCTCAGCGGGTTGGAAGCCTTAAGGAGTTTTTGTTGAAAAAAAATATACGTTGCGCAAATGCAATTTCTTCCCCAGTACTTTGGAAAGTATTTTAAAATGTGAATGAAAATTTTCCAAGAAATTACATTTGCGCAGAGCTCATTTTTTCAATAACAAGAAAAAAAAATCCATGTACTCGAGCCTCAAAACGAGAAAATGTATGGTATTTTTTTAAGAGATTGAAATGACGCCATTAAATCACTGTGTTCTTATAAGTTAAGGAAGTGGGACCTCTACTTCACTCTGGACCAGCTGAGCGCTACCGCATAATTCGACTAAGCCCACCATCACGGTATGTGTTTACAAAGGACCTTATCTTCAGTGTGTCAGTTCAAAGCTCGGAGAAAAACAAGTAATGACGTGCAACTTGATGGTGGATCTATGGATATAATGTCTCACCTCTCATTACTTATCTTCTCCTTCTTCCCAGAAAGAGGGGTGACATGACTTAAAAGGTTGCACTGGTCATACCAAATGATTCCAGCGACAGTCGGGCATGTACCACATGGGAGTAACGAAGCGTACCGGGTCCGTAGCCGGCAAAATATTGTTACATCGGCAACACTACCCAGGACCTGATAATTAAATCATTTGAAATTTAACACGCGGCTCCCTACGAGATATTGCAAAATCATTCGTGGACAGTGTGACTACCTAACATGGGTTTTCACTGTTCGTCAACTATGCCCATTTGCAATCAATTTCGTTTTCGATGTATTCGCAACTTGAACATGTTGTGCGTTGGTTAAGGTCGGCTGATCTTCAATATATTTCGGTTTGGCGACTTTGTGCATGAGTGCTATCCCGTTGGCACAGCAATTTTGGGGAGACCTGTTTTCGCAACTCACATACGCACATTTACGATATCCATCGGCATATTTATATTAGCATCAAAATGTTGTTGAACTGGTGCTTACTGTTGTTTTGGTCAATTAGGCGTCTAGTTTTTCCACAACTTTCGGTACATGAACGAGTTTAGCTACAATTTACGCATAAAAATGTCTTCAATGTAATCGAACGTCCTTAAAGGTCATTTAAAAAAGCGCACTGGGTTGTATATGTGCATATGCATGTGGCAGCAACAAGTGAGTGTGTAAAATGTTGGTGCAACATGTTGCAGTACCGGTTAGACAACTAACTAAAATGAGCTATTTGGCTGTGGTTGCTACGAGTGGCATTGTTATTGCATTCTAAAAAGAATGGAATTTACCCAATTCAATGAGCAAACTGAAACAGTCTAAAACGAAATAATCGAAAACAAACAAAAAAAATTTTAAATTAATATTGTCTCAAATCATTGCAGAGACATTGCACTTCGTCGCGCCTGCTAGTAAGTAGCGACGTTGCAGCGGCACCAAAATTGCTATGGCAACACTTCTTATGCTTATCTCCGACACCATCTACATTGTCTTACCCAAAAATTTTGAGTGAATTGCGGCATAGAGCACACGGAATTAGTTCGCGCTAACGCTGACGTTGCTGTCGTGGGTGAGCTGGGAAGGGCAAAGACTTGACGTTGTTGTTAAATTTTGAACTTTTTTTCATTTGACTTTTGCAATTTTTTGCAATAAACATGACGTTAATATTAATGTGCCTTCCATGAACGTAAATCATGTTACAAACGTGTCGAAGGTATGCTTTACCGGTTGGAAGCAAATAAAGAAGAAGTAGGAATGTCTAAATTCTGATGGAAGCGAGCAGTATATATTAGTTAAAATAGAGATCGGAAACTATCGATACTCAGCACCGTCGATGGTCTATGATAGTTTTTACTTCTTATTTTTGACAATAAAATGTTAAAATTTTTAAATAGTCTACATATATTTCTTTATTTAATTGCATACGTCTATGAACTTGCTGATCCTTTTGGTCTTACTCTTACTAATTCAGTAATACAACAGAACTTTATTACATTTTTTTCTACTAAAAGTATGTAATGGAATGCGCAGCGATGAAGTCACAAATATTTAAAAATTTGCGATTAATTTTGCAAAAAAATAAATATGCGAAAAAAATGCAGTTCGGTAAAAGATACCATCTTGTATATATATCGGACTGGTCAATCGTAAGAAAATTGGCAAAAATTTGTGAGCTTCGCAAAATGTTTATAGCTATAACTTTGAAAACAATTCGAATTTGTTTATTGATATTAGAGAAAAGTTAAAACTATTTGCACAGCGATGGCATGGGATGACATGTTTCACAGTTATCCCATCGAAAAACTCTCCCAAACATATTATTTTTGTTAATGTGAACTATACAAGCAAGGTTCAGAAAGAAAGTCGAACTTCGAAAAATGTGGCCCACTTCACAAGTTTTAACCCAGCTGCATAGAAATAAAACCGTTACATAAAGCTGTTAAATGAAATTTAACAATTTTTAAACCTAACAAAGAATAAAGAACTGCCTATATTCTTTTAGTCCTTGCTTTTCGTGTACTCCATCGTTGGTTATGGATACAATCCACCACCGAAGCATCAAACGCCACTGCCGTTGGCTCTGCCACTGCCCCTTCTGTGCCCTTCAAATTCTTTACTCAATCTACATACAATTCTTTTTGTTTCTTTGTAACCTAAGCTGGGTTCTTTCACATCCACCTCTTTGTAACATTTTTAAACTGTAAATACTTACTTTTAAATGATAAAATTAAAATTTTCACAAATTGGACGCGGCTGTTCACTTTTCGTTTGAAATTGGTTTTCATCAAACAGCTGATTTTTGTCATGGCTATCTGTGCTGCCACATTGACATTTTGATTTCGGATTCCTCTGCATGACGTAAGGTCTAATTATACCCTAGTTATTTCTAAGTATGCTAAAAAATTAACTCTTTTCGACGATTGCTACAAAATAGTTATTTTTAAGCTAGATGTTTTTCGCAATATTATTTTAGATTAAAACCTAACATTTGTTTTTGATTTTTTAAACCAATGAAGTATTAGTAAGATAATCCACATGAAACACATCCGCGACAAAGAACTTGCTGCTGATTGAAGCTCTAAGCCACATCGTTTCTTATTACTGTGTCGGGCAGCAGGCAACGTTCGCATAGTCTGTTCATCAGCATTCTGTCCGGTATTACAGATCGCTGTACCTCATTGACTGTTCCCTGTGCCCTCTCACAACTGAGTATTTAAAGAAGAATAAGAACGCGCAACGAGCAGGTAAATAAGCACCAACCAGATGATTCTTGCAATACCTTGCCAAAGCATTTTGATGCATTCTTGGTAAGCTTTTGTTTTTGTTGTTTTCGTTTCTTTGCCTCTATGTCGGTGCTGTTATAATTCCATTTTGGTTTAACAAATGAATAACTTAAAAAGTGTAAGTATGTATGTGCGTATGGGTGTGCATGTAAATACCCTGCAGGGAAATCAAAAACTGCTCACAGAAATATCTACTTCATAATCAGAACTGCGATCTAAATTAGCAACTACTTTCGGCTTAACCAAAGGAACGAACTTTTTGTTGTTTATGAAATTTAAAATTAATGCTTCCTATAAATATTATCCGGTGCTTCAATTAATTATGGGTCTGTTTCGGAACTAGTTCTAAATTGTGGGGCTTCTGAAAATTTAAACTCATGGTAATGCTCTAGTACCATGACAATTCAAACTAACTGGGACAACACCATTTTAAATTCCCTAATTGATTGCATGCAAAGGAGATTTATAAAGAACTAGGGCAGGTCCCACACCACTTCAGCACTTGAGATTTTTTCTACAGGGTATGTGAGCGAACTTGTTTCGTAAGTTAAATGGTAACGGAATTTAAAGGCCAACGTGTTATTTACCTCTTTTATGTCGTAGATTCTTCGCCTTATTTTCTCGTTTCTTATGCCAATTTGTCGCTTTGAATTCATTCTGTTTGCTTTGTGGTGCTGGCGAAGATTTTTTGTTCGAACCCGTGGGCTCCTTTAATACTGACTGCTTAAAGTGAAGGTCCTACTCTTGTCTGTAATGTTTCTTTGGCTAGTTAATTAAGGGTTTACGGTTTCTGGTTCTTTTTGTCGTTACAAAGACTTTATTGTTAATAGCATTTGTAGTGAGATTGGCAGGAATTGAGTTTTGAAAGGTTTCTGTCTTTTGAATCAGATACAGGAAAGTTAACACAATCTGTTGTGGTATTTTGTTATTGTTGTTTTTTTAATAATCGTGCTGATTGAAGATCTCGTGAGTCATTTAATTGGCATTTTTATGAACCATCCTCTTGCACTTCTTCGAAATGAGTAGGCTTATTAAATATTTAACCATGTAATCTACCAATCAAGTCACAAATATGATTCTGAGCGAGTGTTAATGGTGTAGTAGCTAGAACACAATACACATATCAGCAGGCACAATTAACAAGCAAAAGTATCGATTTAGTACACGTTTCAGGTATCGCGCTAATATCAAAGATATTTATATAAAAGGATTCGATAGTCAAAACATAAATAGTAACTTTGTGAGTTGCCCCTGCATCAATGTAAAAGGGGTAACCTCCATAGTATATGAACCTTTTGATCTTGAAACAAAATCTCGTCCTAAAGCAAACGAAATCCCTCGCACGGTTATTCAGGCTAGTACCACAAGGTGCCTGTACCTTGCCGGCAAAGAACTGCCAATATCAATATAACCCTGTTGGTTCTTGACGTCCCATTCCATGTGCGGATGTGCCGACTAAGTAGGTCAAAGCACTGCTACTAGAACAACAAAATGTTTGGGGCAGTAGTAAACTTTCAAGACTATTTCAGCAAGAGAAAAGTGGAGTTGATCCCCATTTTCTGCTGCACAGACTCCAGGAACAAATACAGTTTCAGTTCTAGGATATGAATTCCAATATTTGGCGTATTGTGAAGATCTGATTTGAGGAATATCGATAACATTGACCTTAACAAATGCCTGCCTTCTGTAGAGCGAATAAAGAGAAGAGAGTGAATGTTCCGGTGATTGGGGCCAAGATGATGAACTTGCTTTTATCGAAAGAAGAATCCGTTACACGTACGTCCAATTGTTATCAGGCTCTTCTAATGGAAGTTCCAGGGAAATGACAGTTTCAAAGGTTGGACCATATCCAGTTTCTTGTTAGAATAGTGTTGTCAGCTGAGCAGTTAAAAAGATTATTTGTATTATGAGGGGCCACACTACATCACATACATGGTGAATGCCGCAGTTAGTCTGGGCAGTGGCGTAGTGAGCTTAACTCGAGCCCCACTCCCCTAAATTTCGAAAACATATAATATTACATATATGTAAATATGTAAAACACAATAACCACAAAGCTACAAACCCGCAAAAAGCTCCGCAAGTCAGACGAATACTGCAATTGGGAAAAAAATAATGAAACGTTAGATAGATGATATAAGTCTACTAGCACACCGCCCCCGCTTCGCTACGTCGCAGAACTTTTAATAACCAGTTGAGATATGGGACTCATTAACACCTTTCGTTGATACCCATATTCTACCAATACATTTTGGGTCACCCTGGTCCACATATTGATCGATGACTCCGAACCGGTCGAGATGTCGAACTAAAGGATATCTTGAATTTTAAGATAGACGTGAAGTGATGCAAGCTCTATTCAGACAGACAGCAATTCTAAAAGCTGTTGATTTGGATTCTATTGGCTCAATAATGATCCCTCCTATACATTTTTCTTGAATATCTGCAATGTACAGACATGGACGTGTTACAATTTTATTATGTATAGAGATTAACACTCATTATATTACTCTGAGACTAAATTTGAAATCAAACTGAATCAATCAATTATAATACAAATAAAAAGCAATTAGCCATTTGTTTTGCGGACTATTTGTCTGCCGTGGCATGATGACACCCCATTCACCCCCCTCACTACGCCACTGAGTCTGGGTATTTAAGAGTTTGATTTAGTGCAACATCCAGACAGAAGATGAGCCAGAGTGCCTAGATATCCATGCGATCACAGTAAAAGCGAACTTTACGAACTTGAACCAAGTAAAGTTATTAATAACTCTTTTCTACTCGGGATAATACTATAGGGAAATAATTTTCCTTTCATTTACATAATTTGTGTGTTGCCGCCAACACAGCGCTGTCATAGAAAAACAAACGAAAAGTCTTGTCCAATATTTTTTCACCTTCCCTAACAACAGTCTTAAGCACACGAACAATTCAAGTTTATGTAGCCGAAATATAAAACTGGGTTATGTGATAGATACATAGTTCTATCTAACCCACAACCGTTGGTGCAATTTACGACTTCAAGTGCAGCAAGGATCAACAAAAAATACAGGGTGGCGCAAAAGTAATCCTCCTATCAGAAAATGCTATACATTTTGCGATTGGCCCTAAAGTCAGTTCTGTTTTGACATTTGTGTAGTAAACACATGCGAAATACACGTTAATAAACAATGTTACGCTACACTGCTCCAGAACGCGGAATATTGCTGACTATTTATTTGACCAATAATCGGTCGGGGCCAAACGGTTACTGTGAATGGTGAGCGCTACAGAGCAATGATCAACGAGTTCTTTTTGCCGCAACTTGATGAATTGGGATTGGAAAACATGTGGTTCCAACAAGACGGTGCAACAGCACACACTGCACGTGCCACAACCGATATGCTGAACATCGGAAGCTTACTTTTGCGCCACCTTGTATCTGCAGCGCTTGGACATGTTTGACTGCTGAGCGGGTACTTAACAAAGTTTGGCCACATACTGACCAGCTGTTATACATCTACATGTGTAGGTGTGTGTGTGTGTACTTTTGAGCGTTCCAGTAAAAGAAGTGGCCATTGCAATGTCGCTAGGCAGAATTTTTGCTTCCCAGCTAACCAAACGGTTGGAAAAGACTCTATTCGAAGCTATTAAAAGCACATTTCTCAGAGCATATCCCTCACACTAAAATGAGTCATAAAAAGGAATCCGAAGAATTTGAATCCGAAGAATTTGATTTTTATGATCCTTTTAATGTAACTTCAATCATTTAGAGCCGTTTATTGAGGATTTTCTTAAGCTTTTTTGTAGTCTTTCAGACTCTTTTTAAGCACATTTTTTCTCCATTTTGATATTTTTGAACCCTCTTTGGAGTTAAATTTGAGGCTTTTATTGACTTTTTTATGAAGCTTGATATATGTTTTTGAGTTTCCTATCCGTGTCTTACTAGAGAAGAAAGTACTCTTTTTAATGGTTGATACAGTTTTATTTATTTAATTTTGAAAATATAATGCTATTAGTTCTATTATTGAAGATAAAATTTATTTAAAAATATTTGTATAAGTAAGTACAACTAAGAGTATACATTTTTCATGGGAACTTATAAAAGCACTTCCTTCAATCAAAAAACATAATATTTGGTTTAATTCTAAATGCACTTCCCTTGCTGACTATTGATGAACATTCAAAAAAAGACTCTTTACGATCTGTTAGGTACAGTATAAAAACGTCATAAAATGCCTATAATTGAACGTTGTCATTTATTGGTTTATTTTTTCTCACAAGTCTCTTACGCTTACAACATTACAACAAAAAGGATCAAACAACGGCTAATCATTTCTTCTCCCAAATTTCCTTGAAACTTAATAAAAAAGTGGTTTTATTGATGTTTACTAAATAAAACTTCAAAAAAGCTCAAATTACGGACTCCTCTTGGATCATTATTTCGGGTCGCTCCGGATTAGGTTAGCTGGGACTTTTTGTTGCATTTGGTTGCTGAGTGCCACTTTGTATGTATGTTTGTGTGTTGCCTAATTTAAATTTGATGTGTGTTGAGTACGCTTGTTAAGCCTTTCATTTGTTGTTTTGTTTAGTTTGTTGTTGTTTATATCGATACGGTCGTAATTTGCAAATATTTGCCAAATGATCTTCATGCTTGGTGCTGCTGATTGTACGAGTTGGTTGCATAGTTTGGCGTTTTTTGCTTTGGGCCAACCAATTTGCGGTGACAGTTAATGCGGATAACTAAACTTACATACTTAACGATATGTATATGTATGTTTGGATGTAGGTATGCGTATAGCAGCATATGTACAACCACTGATATTCCCAGAAGCCAAATCTAGCAATTGCAGCTGCTGCTGTTTCAACGGTTCGTTCACAATTCACTGATTCATTACAATTCAAGCTTTGAGCTGTCTAAGTATGACTGACTATGCATCTAGATCTTATGCTGTACTCTGGTTGCTGGTTTGGATTATTCACTCGTTACGCTGAACCACGGAATGACCGCCTTTAACCAAATTTAATTTAACCAAAAAATGTTGTTGTTAAAGCTATTTAAAATTGAAAAAGAAACTTTTCCGAAGGATAGTAAAGTACTAGTGGATTGTGAATTTACCGATAACACGTCATTTACCTCCCACTATCAATATTTTGCTATAACTTAGCGTTAGGTGTCATTGTTAACTACAAACATTTTTTTGAGGAACAGCTAGGTAAGCTTACCCAGCTAACCAAAGCCGGAGCGCTCCGGGATAGTGATCCAAAATGTTTCTGTAATTTGAGCTTTTTCGGAGTGTTATTTAGTAAACATCAAAAAAACCCACATTTTTATGAAGATGGACGGAGCCTTGGGAGAAATGAATATAAATTGCAAGGCTTTATTATAGGAATGTTTTGGGTATTTTCTGAAGTTCTGATCAATAGTCGAAAGTTGTTCCCAGGAAAATGCATTTAATATTAGCCAAAATAATATATTTTTTGATTGCATAATAAGTTCCAAGGAAAAATGTATGACCTTAGATGTACTTCTTAGACAAATATTTGTACACAAAATTTGCTTTCAATATAGAATTAATAGAATTATATTTTTAAAATTATATAAGTAAAACTGTATAAACCGTTAAAAAGAGTACTTTCTTTTGCTTAGTAAGACACAGATATAAATCTTAATTACTTATATAAAGAGTAAATAAAAGCCTGCCTCCTAAAACGATCCAAAAGCCATCAAAATGTTGGAAAAAATTTGTCAAAAAAGACTTCAAAAAAGTTTCCAATATAATATAAATAAACCCAAAAACGTTCCAAATTCATTGGATTCGGAGTCATTTTGGATTTTTTGTATGACTGCTTTTAGTCTACCCGAACGAACTAGAAGGATTTTTTGCTCATTTTAGGCTCCGAAAAGAGCTAATTTCTAAGGGAAACAGTTTAAAAAATACTATTATTCCGTATATTGATATGTTGTAATGAAGCAGAGAGCATTACAATACGAATTGATTTTTTCAAAACTAACCTACTTATAACTTAAAGCGATAAATATAACTGTTAGCATTATAAAACGGATCCAGTAGATGGCGAGATAGACAGGGTTACTAAGAAATCCTTTCGTCGCTGGGTACCCTGAGAGTACTTTTCAAATACGTGAATGTACATCATTGAATAAATAATTTTAATTTGATTACGAGTCGATCAAAAATTAGAGTTGACACCAATAAATTTGGTATGCTAGTTCTAGACCGCCAACTAATTGTTATTTCCCGGAACTTTGATTTTGCAATTTATATGTATGTATGTATGTATGCATATTCTCTTATTGGTCTAAGGGCAATGCCATTGAGTAAAAAATGTGAAACTATTTACACAGCAACAATAATTATTATTACTAGAAATAGAATGGCTAGTACAATGTGCAGATGTATGCATGTATGTGGTAATGTGTAGCTCAATCACGCGTACACATTTTGCATACAAATAAATCGTAATCGCCAACTGTTATGGCGTCATCAAGCAACAATTGCTAAGATCAGTAGCGCTACTGGTTTTTCAGTGTTTGATGACAAGCTGGAATTTCTGCTTAGTAACTAAACAAACACCGAATGAATAGGAAAAAGGGTAAATAAAATTAAAAATGGAAATATGTACTAGGTATATAGCTTAGTCATAAAAAGTGTGAACTTCGATTTACTATAACTTAAGAAAAAAAACTGTTTTTAATTTTTTTTATCAAAAGCAAAATACGAAAAACTAAATTTAAATTGTATTAAAAACTCCAATGTCAGCGAACTTTGCGATTATGTAAGAATGATTTTTGTTATCAACACGCACCAATTTTTCACATCCACCTTAACACATTTTTTTTTGTAACCAGCCTGAGAACTGTTAGCAATAATTTAGTGTTTGTCAAATCCATATGATAAGCTGTAATCACTTCTACCTGTGATTGTGCAGTTATGCATACATCTGCACATCTATTTTCGCACATCCGTGAAGGTCAACACATAATAGAGGTTGTTTTGTGGTGTTTGCTCATTTGCATTGTCGTAGATCTTCTTTGTTATTCGGGTAAAGCTGCCTTTGAACAAATACTAATAGCTTTTAATTTATTTTAAATAGCTGACAATACAGCAGCGACTACTTACGTACATACATGTCATACAGTGACCACAATAACGGCTAATGAACTTTGGCAATGTTTGTGTTTATTGAATGTTTATTATTGTTGTTATGTTATTATCCCTGGGATGACTTCCCAGCAGGTGCGAAGGCCTTGTACCTCTCTCGAATATGACAGCAGCATGAATGCGCCAATTTGTATTATCCCTAGTAGTGCTTTGCACAAAAGGTATATTAACTTTAGTCGACTAACGGCAGTACGTAACGGCATAAACGCATAGAGATAGATATTGAGTTATGTATATCCAAATGTTTAGGACGAAAAGAGAAATTGATTAAGCCATGTCGGTCCGTCCCTCCGTTCGTCTGTACAGGTTCCTTGGCACTCATCTCCAAGCGCTATTTAAAATGGGCGAAATCGGATGATAGCCAAGCCCCCTTTTTATATATAGAATGTTTTCGAAAACACAAAAAAAAAGTGATTACTCAGTACATAATACACCTATAAGGATAAAATTTGGTGCATTCATTAAGATTGAGGCATAAAATAAACTTTTCAAGAAATGTTTGATAATGGGCGTGGCACCGCCCACTTTTGATTAAGTCAAATTTAGAAATGTTATTAATCATAAATCAAAAACCGTTCAAGATATCGTAACGAAATTCAGCACACAGATTTCCAGGTGTGCAAGGAATGTTCGAGAAAAAAATGGGCGAAATCGGTTAAGGTCCACGCCTACTTTTATATGAAAGATTTTTAAGAGGATTGTAGATGTATTAAATAGGCAATAACTTTGGGTCAAATAGCTTTACATCATTTATACTTCATTTTTGAAGTTTCCGTGAACTAAGAAATCCAAAAAAAAAATGGGCGTGGCCCCGCACTTTTTATAGTGGATTATTCTACAAAACTTTTTGTGCCATAAATCCTCCAAAAATTGATTTGTCGAAACGAAAAACGTGATAATGCTCAATATATAAACGTAACTGTTTTTTGTAAAAATGGACGAAATCGGTTAATGGGCACGCCCAGTTCTTTAACATAGTTCTGAAATTTTTTTTTGTAAAATTTAAAAAGCGATATCTCAACAACTAAGCAAGTTATATCAATCAAAAACTCGACCGAAAAAAATTGTGTCAATTTTGAAGAAGTAAGCGTGGCGCCGCCCACTTTTCAGCATAAAATTTCTGCTACTTTCAAAGGCGGTCGCTTATAATTGAGTCATCATATTTCAATGGAAATTGGTCAGCTGCTTCTAAGTAGTATGTATTATACTCCTGCCATAAATTAGCCAAAGCGGAAAACACACAAGGAAAATATTCGGGCATGTAGTTTTTGATTTTTATACCTTTCATAAACATTAAATGTATGTAAGTATGAGAAGAAGAAGAGAAAAGTTCACTAAAACGATCAGCACGATGAGCGGAGTCGATTTAGTCATGCCCGTCTCTCCGTCCGTCTGTCTAGTTGAACGCAAACTAGTCTCTCAGTTTTACAAAGGAATGCTGAAATTCGTTGTTTGCTTTCGCCATTTTATAATATACTAGCAAACCCGGTAGACGTTGTTTTGACGTTTTGATACATAGAACGAATCTATATATAAAATGTCATTGATTTGAACCAAATAAACTCCTAACTATACCGAACAGCAGCTTTATATAACCTTGGGGGCTTTTCCAAAAGCTATATACAGACTGTGTCGTGTCTAGCGAACTCCTGAACCTACCGTGAAAGTTCAAGAGCAAAACAAAACACAAAATATGTGAGCATGGTACCGCCCACTTTTGAAAAATTATGTAGATATTGACTAAGTGACATATATCCAAATTTCATTAATTTAGACCAAAAAAAGTTCGGAGTTATGACGAACTGAAACTTTATATAGCCTGGGGGCGTGTCTCCGCCTACTTTGCCAAAACTATATATTGTCTATACTGTACCCAGTGAACCCAAGTATATATTGTGAAAATTTCATAAAGATCGATTGAGTACTTTGGCGCCTATAAAAGACACTTTTTTTTATATCTATTTTTGTTACGCACACAAGGTATATTACTTCATTCGGCATAAACGAATCGAGATATATATTTATTAATGTATATCAAAACGTTCAGGATGAAAAGCAAAATATCCGGGCAAGTAGTTATACCCCACTGCAGAAGCGAAGGTGTATATCTTTTTTGATTTTCATACCCTTCATGAACATGAAATGTTTGTACGTATGAGAAGAAAAAGAGACAGTCCTATCAAAAAGTATACTGAAATGATCAGGAGGATGAGCTGAGTCGATGTATCCATGTCCGTCCCTCGATACGTATATCTGTCTGTCCGTCTGTCTATTTGAACGCAAATACGAACTGAAAATATTAAAATAGACCTGCGTAAATTGGGATGCCATAATAGATCACTACTAGGTATATAATATTCAGTTCCACCCGAACTTAGACTTCCTCACTTGTTACAATTTAAGTAAATAGCTTGGTTAACCATAGAATGTTCTGCGTTTAATGAAAATTCCGATTCCAATATTTTCATGTAACATTAAGTCAGTGTTCATAGTCAAATGATTACTATCAAATGACCTATTTAATGACTATTTCAAGTCGATTAAAAGTAAAATTCGTACAAATACTTCCAAACACATTTTTTTGCGAAACTCTTATATATACAGTGCCGGGCATAAGTATTGGCACAGACGTTTTCTGCGATTTTCACATATTTTGGCCTTAATAAAATTATTTTAATAAAAAAAATTTTAATTTTGTTTTAAAAATGTACGCAAAATTCGCGAAAATTCCAAGAAATTTACCAAACTTTAAAATTTTTTTCCCAGGCAAGCTCAAGTGTTTTCTTTTATCTAAAAAAAAAGGGTAAGTAAACTTGTATGGAGGAAGTACCAAGAAAATAGTTATAGTTTTTGTATTAAACCTTGACACGTGCTTTTATATAGTCTTTGTTAAAATAGTTTTATTAAGGCCAAAATTTGTAAAAATCGCAGAAAACGTTTGTGCCAATACTTATGTCCGGCACTGTATATATATATATATATTTGCAAATCTTTCCTACAGGGCACTGGTATCAATTTGCCATACGGTGCGTATACGCAACATTTGCAATTCCATAAAAACTTCCAGCGACAAGTCCTAGTTTTTTCCGATTTATTTCAATTGTTGCGGTAAAAATTAGTTTGGTAATTAGTTAAAAATTCTTTTAACTTACGTTCATAGTCATATAATTGCTTTTGTTATCTTTCCATATTCAGAACCACAATTCTTTAGGGGTCTATCAGCTATTCCGACACAACTGCCAAAGAAATGGATTAGATGATGAGAGAATTCAATCGATTTAATCGGAATTTGCAAGTGAATTTCGATAAAGTCGATAGAGATCACAAAACCCTATTACAATTATTCCCCGCCGGCAATTCCGCCGGAATAGCTGATAGACCCCTTAATTCAAAAAATTATTCCCAACTTTCTTATCCCGTTCATGTAACTAGAACAAAGCTTCCTTTATGGTCTATTTTTGAGTACTTTATTCGGTAATTTGGCCAATATAAACCCGTTGAGCCACAACTTTCTGAACACTTGCACACATCTATTACTACCTACAACCAAACACAAGAAAAAATAAATAAATAAATATAGAATTATTCGGAGCTATGAAACTGACAACTCTCAGAGAATTTCTCTCAGAAATAAGCTTTTTTTGGAGCCCAAAATTAGAAAAAACTCGTTCCACGCGGGCACACTATAAGGAGTCATAAAAAAGAGTCGAAAGTTACTCCGAATCCCAAGAATTTCGAGTGTTTTTTGACTCATTTTGGAGCCTTTTATTGATGCTCTTATGCTCGTTTTAGGCACATTTTTTCCACCAGTTTGATGGTTTTTGGAGTCATATTTGAGGTTTTTAATGACTCTTTTATGAAGCTTTATATAAGTTTTTAAGATTCATATCTGTTTCTTACTAATCTGAAAAAAGTATTCTTTTTAATGGCTTATACAGTTTTATTTATATTATTTTGAAAATATAATGCTTCCGAACTATCTGAATTAGAATTAACTTGATTAAATTTCATGGCAACTCTGTCAAAACCCAGTTTTGCCTATTTATGCCAACTCTAGTCGAATCAAATTGATTTCAATAGATTCTTAATTTACATAATTTAGTCTAATAATCTGTCAAACAGAATTCGAACTTCTTCTTAATTTCCCCGAAATTATATTTCAATTATTTTAAATTCATTGGGTTGGCTACAATTTACGTACAGTTATGGAAAAACGTCAATGACATTAATTCCCTTCGGAAAAGCGAATTAATTCCCTTGGAAAAGCGAATTAATGTCATTGACATTCTTTTAAAATGTCACTGACATTAATTCCATTGACATTATAACACGTCACCTATCATATAACCATACTTCAGTGCACAAGTTTTCAGAAAATAAATATATTACAGAACTGAATTGTTGTTATTTTTAGTGTATCGCTGATTCATTTTGTCAAATAATATATTTCTCAAATAATCTGTGGCTACTAATATTTCTTACGCTTAGAACAGCATACACAAACATGTCTTTTAATTTTACAATCATTTGAAATATTTCACGAGTTGGAACTTTTTATATATCTATACATATGTTTTAATTTCCATATCGTTATTGTCAGTAGAATAAGTAATATTATTTACATTACAACTAATTTACTGAGTACGGATTTATATGCAATGTGGTTAAAGAAACAATTTTTAAAGTATCTACGGCTATAAATGAGCTCAAGGCCATGATAATAATTTTTTTTTTATAAAAATTATTATTGTTTTATGAAATGGATCTATAAGAAAAGCCATGGCGGTTGCCTTCAAAATTTTTCTTTTCTATTCAAATATACTTGTAGTAATTAAATTAATTATTAAAAAAATAAAACAATACCTAGTAATTTTCATTAAAAAAAGTATTATTCTTGGCCTTGATCTCATTTATAGTCATGGATACTTTAAAAATGTACGGGCCGCAAAACCAACAATTCAATTTAATTGAATCATCTGCATCTATCTTCATTATAAGTGTTTTACTGTTTTTAACTTTTTGTCACCGTATTTCAATATTACGAAGGCTAAGCCCCATATAGAATCTAATTAAGAAACAACAAGCCTGATGTATCTTTATTGTTATTCCACACTTGTTTCACAATTAAAGTTATAATACTATCGTTATGTTAGATTTTTACTAGTCTTGTACTTATAACTATATTTTATCATTGCAGCCATCATCTCGTCCCGAATCAGATTTTACTTTGGACCTGCCACGTGCTGAACAACTACGCATTAAAATGGAAAAAGAAAAGAAATTTCGCCAAAGATGTCGCTACATAACAACCTTCTTGAGTCTGGTCTTCTTCTTACTTACCGTCATGGTGGTCAGTTTGGTCTTAACTCGTGGAAAACGCATGTTTGGCAGTATGATTTAGGTCACAGCCGAGAAGAAAAAAAGCAAGGGGAAGAAAAGGGAGGAAAAAATCTAGTAGCACACAAAGAATATTATAAAACTTTTAGTTGAAAGCATTTTAAGCGTGAGGTGTTAAACATTATAAATATTTTAACTTGCGGACTGTTATCCAGACACTCCAGTTCTTATATGGCAATAAAAAGTTTAACAACTAGGGCCGTTTCCCCATGCAAACTTTAAGATTTATCTGTCCGATAGAAGCATTTGTCAACAAATTTTAACTATATTGTAATTAAAATGTTCATCGTTAAATCCAAATTTTGTAAATAATAAATGTACCCTGATAATGTCAATTGATTTCACTTCTGATTTTTTAAAGGTTTGGTTGTGACCAAGAAAAATATATTTGATATGGAAATATTCTTATTTCTCCACTAAAAACATATTTGATTCCGACTTAAATTCCATCAATATTTTCCAACTGAACTTAAACTTCACATTTTAATTGTTTGTTTAACTATGCTAAAGATATTTTTAAGATTATTATTGCTGTTTCCGACAGGGTAGAAGTATGAATTTTTCTGGAACGATTTTCCGTCATCTCTTGTCAATTTTGGTTTGGAGAGGGAAGAAAGGCACTGAAGATGGCACAACGCCGAAACCGGTTTGTCCCCAAACCAAAATTGACCAGCGATGACGGAAGTCGTTCCAGAAAAACTCATATTCTTAAGAATTCATATTGTATATGCGCCTAAAAGATTTCTAGTCACCACTGGTTATTTTGCCGAAACTTCTCGCCTGCATTCCACCTCTGTTCTACAACAAGTTTAAGACGGCCTCGAAGAAGTTGTCAACCGTGCGGGTATCAATTCGTGCCACTTCGCATAGAAATTCGGTGAATTCAGGCTGATTATGTAAGTCATCTTGCACTTTGCCTAGCAGTCGCTCACAATCGCCTTCACGCGTATTTAATACTAAACAAACTTCCATTTGTCGACAGTCACTGCATTGAATAATAAATTTTCTACAAGAGAGAAGTTACCCGTTGCGTTTAACATAATGGCAACATCACTCTACACCGATTAACCAAACGCTTAATTCGATCCAAATGCGTTTCTGAGAGACGCCACTACTACGAAGTTAATCTACAGTACCGCGAAACAAGATGAATACTATCGATATTTGGGTAACATATAAAGCTAAGTAATAGTTAATGTTTCATGTTTCATTTACTTTTTTTATAAATTTTTGTAGCGATTGGTGAAATTTAGAACTGTATTGTGGCCTTTTTGTTTCAAACTGATACTTCAGTTGTAATCTGTAAAGTAATTTGATAGAAATATTTGTAAATACATACAAAATAAATAGATGTTAACTAAATAATAAATTTAACGAAATGGAGTACAACGAAAAAAAAAATAATATAGACAAAAATTCAAAACGAGTTTATTGTTTTTTAGCGTTAAGTGGACAATATTAAAAGATAAATTATTGCATATAAAGTGCTTTCAAAAATGATGAATAATAATGAACAGTCCTAGGTCTAGGTACGCCTACAAAAAACGTGTTACAGATAAACCAAAAAATGTAAAGTTTTAATGCAGAAATTGTAAAATTTCCAACAAAACTTTTTATGAAAAATTAAACCCTTTGCTAATCAAGCACTTATCGTAAAAAGAGTAAATTCGTGGTCAAATAGAACTGTTTTCAAAACAGCCAAAAGTTTTTTCAAGTCAACATTTTTTTTAATTGTACTGATATTATATTTTTTTGAAAGCCTAAAAAATACTGTAAAAATTTCAGACTTAAATATTGCTAGTTGATTATTCAGAAACGGCCCACGAAAACTTTCAAACAGAACTTTGTTTTGGGGAATTCAATTTCCTTCAAAACAGTACGCTCTAAAAATTAATGTTGGGGTCGGAAACGTTCGCCATTCTAAGTATAAGATCAATATAATTTAAAAAATATTCTGATTTTTTTGTCGAGTCTAAACAGTTAAAAATTTTAGTCTAAATTTGAAATTTCTTATACTACACGAATGGTCAAAACTATCTTTATATAAATTTTAAGCGAGTCCGGGCTTCGATAAACTGTCATTGACTTAATAAACCTTTTTTATCAATATGGTTCGGTTAGGTTTTAAATTTACTAAGAAAATTTTTTTTAATTTTAGTAGGTAATTGAAAGCTATCCAATTAACTACAAAAGAGTTTGAAAATATTGGTAAAACTGATGAATGGTCATGTGCATATAGATTTATGGTGATATTCTCAGCTTGCTTGTCATCTACAAACCAGGTGTTGACAGCTGCAATGACTATTGCAAATTATAGGAACAAGTGGAATTGGGCTATAACAATTGTCAGTAGTCACTATGACAAGCTGCCCCCGAATAGGGCAGTTATATGGACATATTTTTTATACGAATACAGTCTCTATTACTTTATTTAACTTAATAATTTAATTACACATACATACGTACATGTATACCTGTGTATACGCATATCTACATACACAAAGCTTCAAAAACAATACCGAAGCGGAGCTAAATTGCCTCGCCGAACTTCGGTTTATGAAAACAGATACCATGTAGTTTCATGACATTTAACACAATCGAAACTAAAACGGTTTTTGCAACTATATATTAATTTCGCCCCTATTGTTAAGCTAAAAACATTGGTTGCGTTGGCATACGGCTACAAACGTATCCTTACGTAAGGTGTAAGATGTTTTCAGCTTAAGGCAATGGTACGGATCAAGGGGAATTCAATACAGGGTGATAGCAACTCGAATTACAAACACACTTACATACCAATTCAATGTATTTTGTTTTTGTTATTCATAGAACTTATGTCAAAACTCAAGAAAAAAGTGGATATCAGCTGATTGCACAGCTCCACCTTGTACTGAATTCGCCTTGTGTACGGGTAGGGAATTACGATGTACCACCGATAATCGATTGCATTGTTTCTCATAAGGTGAATTAAATCAGCTGTTTTATAAGGTGACCGATAACGCACCAATAATTTGGCTGCTATAGTGTTTAATGTAAGCGAAAGTTTGGTTATGCAGCTATTTCGCAGCGTTTCGGCATTGTATTTCAAACTAATACAAAACTAGTTTTGTAATACAATAAAAAGTTCAAAAAACTTATTATTTTGTTTTTAATTTTGTGTTTATTTTTTAATATTATCCTAATTGGAGTGAATATTGTTTAAGTAGAAGCAGTATTGTTAATAAATTATTATTTATGTGATGCTAGTTGATAGAACATAAATCGTCGTCTCTATTTGCCTTCCACGCTCTAAAGGAAACTGTTGGAAACCATTTTTTAATAAAAGTCGAATTTTGTTAATTATATATATATACATTGTATACATACAATATTTGCGATAAAATTATAAAATAGATTAACGATTTTTTACTTGAGTTCACTTAAAATGTAAATAAAAATATTTTTTTTGCAAATAGCAAAACAAACTAAATCATATGACATATTTAATTATTAAGTTCCACGTATATAGATAAAATAAATTTAGTTTTCAATAAATAATATTAAATTTAAAGATTCACTTTAATTTTGCAGCGTTTTTTATTTTTATAAAAGGATAATGTTACTAAGTATATTTGGTTTGGGTAAGTATCTTACGGAAAACCACACTTAGGAAAAAGCACAGAAAGAGTGGAGAGTGAAAAGGCTTGAAATACTTTCAAAAAAGAAAAATTTTTTTGTGGAAGGCCAGGAAACATATTCTGTCACTGGTCCGAATTTTTTCCCTAAGCTTTGTTTGAGGTGCATAACCATTCTAAAAGTAATTAGTTTCAGTCCTTCTTATTCTTATTCTTATTATATATTTACATATGGATGTGGAAATCAGAGAGGATATATTTTGCAAACTGAAAACCTAGGCGAATCTATACATGATACACTCGAGGCGAAATACATGTATGTATAAAAATATTTTCTTAGGTCTAATGTCAAAATTGTAGTGCGACGAATTTAGTAGTGCCAAAATTAGAGAAAAAATTAGCTCTCAGCTGATCGGATTGTTTTACCTTGTTTTGAATTCACCTTGTTTAAGACATCCGCCGAAACTGAGCGTGCCAAATGTAGCTGCAATTATTATTATAAAAATGTGTGTATATTATTTTTGAATAAGAATTTTAAAATGTTTTAAATTAGAATAAGTAGTGAGATAATAAATAAATAAAATAATTAATAAGAGAGTAGAGTAATTTGGAAAATAAATCACAGAAAATGTCTAAGCCAGCAAAAAGGTGAGTGATAAAAATATGAATACTGCGAATGTGATAAAATTTAGTCCAAAGAGGATATACATATGTATGTATGTACATACATATAAATTGTGTTTAGGAAAAAAATTAGCTGTATGGGATTCCCACTTTATTTTAACATTTTGTGTATGTATTTTGGTTCTCTTTTGATAGTTTTTAAGTGGCCTGGTGTGACGATAATTTGATGTTTTCAATGTGAATAACAAAATATCGACTTTCTACCACGAAAATCTTCTTAGGAAAAAAGTAGTAAGTTAAATAAATGTATCACACCACAAAATGAACGAGAAGCTAGGACCTAATGTCATGTGGAGCCAACATATTTGCATTATCTTTCTTTCAAAATATTTTTATATGTCTTTTATGCAACTTCCAGAATCGAACAAAAGGAATAAAGTAAAAGGAACCGAAATATCGTTAACACCACAACCACATAAACATAAACAGAAAGTGTTTTCAATTTGGTCTTAGGCCCGTTTACTCAATGTCTGGTTACGATCAACTTTATCACATGATAGCCTAATCATGGCTTGCCTCAGAATGACATTTTCGTTTACACAAATGTCTGATTAAGTTATCATAATAAAGTTGGTCATTGTGAACGTTTTTGGAAAAAAATTCACAAAACTTGCATTGTGAACGAATAAAAAGTGTCAGCTGCTCTTTTTTCAATTTTAAACGAACCATTTTGGCGTACAAATTTCGATTGTCATATTTCTTTATATGGATATTATTATATTTTTAAATTCTGTTAATAGCAGAGTTTGTTAGCAAAACAATTTATCAAAAAATCAGACTTTTACTTTCAGCTCTCACTTTTTGTTTTGCCAAGCACATAATCAGAGGTCCATCCTTTGATTACTTTTATCAGAAGATAATCAGCGCTTCGTCGATAATCAGACATTGAGTAAATGGTCTTTGCGCCAACCTCTGATAAAGTCTTCATTAAGCAGTTAATCAGACATTCCCTTAATCTGTTGCAACTTTGTTTTTATTTTCTGTCCGGGAAACTTTTATTATGCGCTTTTGAGCAAAGGTTCCTCATATTTGCAACTCTGATCAGCTACAAGGCTTAAACCTAGCCCCGTGTCAAAATTATCTCTCCCTCTGTCAAAATTTATCTATATCATACTAATGAAATAACTTTCGTTTTACAAAATAAAAAAACATATGGGAAGTTCCATGGGAAATTGAGCTTTAGGCCCAATATCCCATTTTCTATGTAACTAACAACTATTTAGATCAAAAGTTTATCAGCCAATAAATAGTAAATTAAAGCCTTAAAAATATTTTTAATGACTTTTTTTGCGTTTTAAAAACAACTTCTTAATTGCCGAATTAATATTATATATTATACGTAACTTAATATGAAAATAGGTGAATTAAATAAATTTTAACTATAAATTTGCAGTTTAAAGGCTGTTTTCTCAATTTCCGGTTAACGCCAACCAGCACCTTGTTTGACAGATGACCGGGGAACTTCTTTCAATTAAAATTCTGATTAGCGTTAACCGGACGTTGAGAAAACGGCCCTTAGTAAAACATTTTTCGACCAAAACATATGTAGCTTGCATATATATTTTTCCCCACCTATTACAATTTTAAAACTAATATTTTTTTTATATCAATAATTCCATTATTTCAGGTTTTCTTTTTAATGTGACAATAATTGAATTTTATACTTGCAGGCCGCTCTTTCAAAGCAGAAATTATTGATTGATTCTATGGAAATGTTTTAGCAAAGATAACATTTCGTTACGATTTGGGGCCGCTTAAGCTGATTCAGAAAACTAACCGCCCTTAACAATCCCATTATTTGCTATATAAACAATCAAACAATTTCTTCATCCCTTTAGGGCCGTTTTCTCAATGTCCGGTTTACTACTAACCGGTTGGTTACTAACCGCCCTTTTTTTACAGATAACCGACGAACAGCTGTCAATCAAACTGCCGGTTAGAGTAAACCAGACATTGAGAAACCGGCCCTTAATCTTTTAAACTAAAAAGCACTTATGCATATTCGGTACTAGTACAACTACTCAGTATTTTACAGTTCTGAATTAAAGTACCTGAAATTTTGTTAATATGAGAACAAATATTGTATATATAAATTAAAAATTCAATCTTATATTTCAAGCTCATACCTGAGTATCAACTCAGTCCCGTCGTCGACGGCGAAAGCAAATGCTTTTGGCAAGAACCGTTTTCCAACGCCACTTTTAAGCGGCGTCGCTGATCACACCTTTTGTCCTCATACTATTATTGGCGAACTACCGATCAATATTATATACTGTGACGAATAACCACAGTACAAATTCACGAGTTAAGTTCGCTATTCAACGCTTGAAAATAAACTGATCATCATGCACTTTTTGGTTACTGCCTTTCATAGTCTGACAGGGTGCTTTTTCGACCGTGACCGTCAGAATTAGTCAGAACTTACCGGAAATCATTCCCGTACTCGACTACTGAAAGAACAAAAATAGGAGTAAATATGGTTCTCTTTAAGTAAGGGGTTACAAGTTACAGTCAGTTGTTGTTGTTGAGGTTATTAACAGTGCTTCGCCCTTCCTAATGAGTACGATAACTCTGAGAATCGTCATCAAGCTCTTCTAACAGAAGTCCAAGGAAATGCGCAGTTTCAACAGGCTGAGCCGCGGAGAGGGGGGCAGTCAGGGCAATTTCCCTTGGGCCCGGAAGGTTTTTGGGGGCCCGGCAAGGCAAAGCAGTATTGACAGTACTCTAATCAGGATTTCAAAGAGAAAGAAACGCGAAATCCTCGGGGCCCGGATCGGCTCTCTGCGGCCTTGTCAACAGGGTTGGACCATGCTCCTCATCAGCTATTTCAGGTGATTGGATGTCAATTACGGGGTTGACAGGCCGAGATCTGAGGGATTTGTCTACCGACTCGGTATGTAGGTTGTTTGGAGCCCTCCTATGGTTACGCAGATCAAACGGCAAGGCAATGTGGTGACAGTCTCATCAAAGTGCTTACGAAGATGTTTCCTTATGTCTCAAGGGGGCGGAGCTTCATCCAATAGATGGCGGTGTGGATAACTAGGTTTGTGGCAGTTCCGTAAAAACTGTCTGGTCAACAGTTCCGCATGCTCGCTAACATTAAACATTTTGGCCTCTTGGAAGAATTTCAACTTCCTCCAGTTGGTGTCAGCAAGGCGACCATCTGGGCGTAGCGTAATCAATAACCGGTCGGCCAATAGCCTTATATGTAGAAAGCAACGTTTCTTTATCTTTTCTTGAGGACCTTGTTGCGACTCTGTACCTTTGAGGCTATTGCGGTGGCATGACTAGCCGAACGTCCCACCCAGGATTTTAAGGTGGTTGACAGGTACTCCATCTATGTGGACGTTTAACTCTTGTCCCATCTGCGCATTCCACTTCGAAAATAGGTTCGCCGTTGATTTAGTCGGACTTAGGATTAGATTTCGCTCGGTGAAGAAAGCCATTCAGCTGTGTTTACTACTTCGGGTAAATCTGTCAAAAGATCGGCTGTTGGGCAACTGATGAAAAATAGGTAACAAAATTTTTTAATTTTGTATTACCTGAAACTGATTAAGCATTTTTTATTTGCTTTTATATAATAGTCGTATTTATCAATTTCTCCTCATTTGTACATAACTTAATGCATTTGACAGAAGTTAGGGTTTCCCTCTCGCTCTCAGCGACAGTTTAAACAGTTTTAGGGCCGCTTTCATAAAAGCCGGTTATCGCTAACCAGGGTTACTTTGACGTATTTTGCACGTTTAGCTGTTTTTGCTAAAGAAGTCCACGGTCACAAACTCACTAAGTCATTAATTTAAATGAATTTAATTACTCGAAAAATTGCACATGTCTTAAACTACATGTGCAGCTTATTTTTTGATTGAAAAAGTTTTTTGAGTTCCGCAATTGCAGCAAACAAGTAAAAGAAATTTAAAAAAGTGAACATTTGGCGTGTTTATAGTTTTTACGAAATCGACAAAATTGCACAATTTTTTAATTGCGAGACGATACCAAATAATGCAATATTTTGTATTCTTTCCACATAGCTCGAAGCCTAGTCACAGTATATCTGAGCAGAATAACTCTATAAATTTTAAACGATTTATAATATTAATTCTGCAAATTGGCATTATGATTCGTGGGACTGAAACACGTATTTTGATACAGTTACCAATTTCGGGATCGGACCTAGTATGCGCGAAAATTCGATACATTTAATTTGGAAGATTAAGAAATCGATATCTCACGTTTTGCATTAAAGAAGTTCAGAGCATCTGGCTACATTATTTTCAATATGATAACAATTTAATATAATGCAAGCAAAAATGGTCTGCCTGAATTTTGTATTTTTGTTATAAAAAGGTAACTATGGGGATATTTAAAGTTTGAAAAAGATATTAATTAAATTACACTTTTCAGAAACGAAGAAAATTCATAAAATGGATTTATTGAGTTTAACACATAACTGTCAACTGATTCTGTTTTGCTTCCTGCTCGTAACTGTTAACAACGCTGCAACATTGGAACAAATTAAAAAGAAAGATAGTGCCATTGCGAGTGTAGAATTGAAATCTGCAGGAGCTGATTTACAAAACGTCAATGATAATAGCTCAAGGTACCCTAATCATATTCAAGAAAGCTCATCAACAACGAAAAAAGCAAAAGCTGCTTACGGAGAGAAGGTGACCGAAAATGTGAAGCAACAATCAAATAAAATACTGCCGAATCCACAACATGTGGATGAAACAATAACACCTATTGAGCGTTGGAATAATATTGCAGATGAGTCCCAATTTAATTTAAAAGAAACTAATTACGATTATGTTGACGATGAATTGCCACAATCGTTTGTAACAAGTTTCTATGTTTTCCTTGGCCTTAGTGTTGGTGCAATGCTTTTTATTTTGGTTAAAGTGTACAGGTGAGTTGCAGATTATAGAAAGCGAAGCGGCTGTGCTACTATTTTGTCATTTTGGTTTAAGAAGACTTGGAACTTATAGATGAAATCCCCTGAATCTGTTATTAATAAACTAGGTTTACTGCAGATTCAACCATTCAGAAACTATGGATCTGAGCAAAGCGTATACTTCTAGAATTCTTTATGAAATAAGGCAAAAGATTATCGGTTTGACAGTTACCTCCGTGACCTTTCCAGCTTCTTCACCAACCGAAATCTGACCCTATCTCCGATTGAATCGACGGCGACCCTGTTTACGAAATGGAATGAGCAGATGGGGCAAGAGTTAAATGTCCACGTAGACGGAGTACCCCTACCTACTGTCAACCACCCGAAAATCTTGGGTGTGACATTTGACAACGGCCTCACCTTCGCTGGTCATGCCACCGCAATAGCTTCAAAGGTCCAGAGCCGCAATAAGATCCTCAAGTCACTGGCCGGCAGTACTTGGGGAAAGACAAAGAAACATTGCTTGCTACATATAGGACTATTGGCCGGCCGGTTATTGACTGTGCTGCGCCCATATGGTCGCCCAATCTAGCTGACAGCAATTAGAGGAAATCGCAAGTCTGCCAAAACACCGCCATCAGAACTGCTACGGGATGTCTGCTTATGTCATCTGAGTCTCACCTCCATCAAGAGGCAAAATTGCTCAATGTTCAAGACCACGCGGAACTCTTGAGTAGACAGTGCCTTCCGAACTGTCATAAACCCAGTCATCCAAATCGACATCTATTGGATGTAGCCCCGTCCCCCAGAGACATAAGAAGACATCTTCGTAAGCACTACTAGTAGACCCGGCCCCACATCTCTTTGCCGTTTGATCTGCGGAACCATAGACGGGCTATAAATGACCTCCACACCGAGTCGGGAGACAGATCCCTCAGATCTCGGCTTGTGAATCCCGTTATCAATACTCAGCCACCTGAATTGGCTGAAGAGGAGCGTGTACTTCCGAGGGAGACTAGAGTCATGCTAGCGTAACTTCGTTCTGGATATTGTAATAGGTTAAACTTTTACTTATCCAGACTGAACCCCAACATACCAAACACATACCCTGCATGTGGTATGTCCCCTCATGATACCAAACATCTCTTCTTCTGTTCAGTCGAACCAACTCTTCTAACACCTACATCACTCTGGTCCCACCCTGTGGAAACTGCGCGTTTCCTTGGACTTCCGTTAGAAGAGCCTGATGACAATTTAGAGTGATCGAGCCCATTGGTGAGGGCGAAGCACTGTTAACAACAACAACCTATTCTTTATCTTAAACCCCTTTATGAATTCAAAATTGACTGGATTATCACGTGATTGTCGTATAATTATCGAAGCGCTATGGTATGTGACGGCTCGACGCCAGTGTTGAGTTTGGTCACGGTTCGTATGCTAAACCAACATATGATAGAATAGAAAACATTAGCTGAAATAATTATGGTCAATAAGTTATGTATTTATAAATTGTTTTTAAACTTGCAGACTGCGCTTGTCACGAGCGGAACGGAAGTATGGCGTACAAGGTGATCGTAGCACACAAGAATTGGTTCCTTTACCGGTTTCAATTGAAGATTGCAACAGTGAAGATGAAGATCAAACTTTGTTCGAAGTGAATCGTCAGCAAATACGAATATTATGAAACTCCACTATACTTGCTACTTTCTTATTCGATTTAAACATTTAAATCCTATATAACATGACCCTTTTGAAGTATTTCCTTTGTTACTGAAGTTTATTTAATCAATATTTTTAGATATTTACTCTAGTTCAAATATAAATATGAAAAACTTCATATTTGGTTTGCTATGTAACAAGGGTACTCGAAATAAATTTGTGATACTAATAAAATATTTATTGAATACGTATGTAGTGTTTGTAATACAATCCCTGCAAAAATCGAATGACTAAAACTTCAATACGTATTCATGTTGGCAAAGTTGAGTAATGTTTGTGTTATACAAGGTGGCGCTAAAGTAAGCTTCCGATGTTCAGCATATCGGTTGTGGCACGTGCAGTGTGCGCTGTTGCACCGTCTTGTTGGAACCACATGTTTTCCAATCCCAATTTATCAAGTTGCGGCAAAAAGAACTCGTTGATCATTGCTCTGTAGCGCTCACCATTCACAGTAACCGTTTGGCCCCGACCGATTATTGGTCAAATAAATAGTCAGCAATATTCCGCGTTCTGGAGCAGTGTAGCGTAACATTGTTTATTAACGTGTATTTCGCATGTGTTTACTACACAAATGTCAAAACAGAACTGACTTTAGGGGCCAATCGCAAAATTTATAGCATTTTCTGATAGGAGGATAACTTTTGCGCCACCCTGTATGACAGTCAAATGACTAGTAGCTCTGACACCGGTGTGAGCAGTAAAGATATATGTTAATCTTAGGTCAAAAAATAAATGAGAAAGAGCGAGATGTAAAACCTCACACGAGTGAGGAAAGAAACAGTCAAAACATCTCCCGCTGCTCTTAAAAACGTGATGGGAAAAATACGGATACTTTCAGTATTGCTCCAGGTCAGTTGACTAATCAGTTTACCCGTATCGTTTTTGCAGGAATATGAAACGCTATTGGCGATCACCCATCTCTCATTACGAACATTATTCCTCTAGAGTACACGCGCCCCTTTTTTACACCAAAGCACGCTTGGCCTACTATGGTAGACCAATTTAAAATAGCCCGAGATTTTTCCGCTAATCCACAGAAATACGCACGGTACTGACTTGACGGTAACCGTGGTCTACTATAGTAGGCCCCGCGTGCACTCCAGTGTTAAGAGAGATAGCTTTCTTGCAAAATTCAATAAATGAAAAGAAAATGTCTGGCAGCCTCGAAATGCGATGTGGATGCCATGAGAAGGTTTCAGTGCTGCCGCCATCTTACAAATTCAACAATAGAATTGTGCACAATTTTATTTATAAACATAAACAATAGTTGGAAAAATTAAATATATTTCATATATGTCACTAGTTATTTTCTAGCATCCGCAAAAGTCAAACGCCACATATATCTTGAAACACATTATTTAATTAAATTAATCACCAATACAAAATGAAGAAAAACGAAATTTCAGAATGCTCACGCAGTGTCCATTGGAACGCTATTTTACTGTAAATCGAATTGTGTGGTCGCATGTCGTCGGTTTTAGAAGGCATAAGAAGTCATTTAATTTTTTTGTATACAAAGAATATGCTTGAAATAATATCACAACAAATTTATAAAATATTAAATATATATCCATAGAAAGGACTAAATTAATAGTGGAAAAGGTAATAATTGAGCTAAGCAAACACATCCTAAAAACAACTATGAAAATGTGTGGGATTGCATTAGAAAAAAATTTAATTGGTCGTGTGTATGTGTTATATCGAGGGTTTTCGCAGCAAATTTCCATCCAATTGGATAAGTTTATAAAATTAAATGAAAGAGCTGGATATCAACTGAACTCAAGCATATTTAATGAGCCAAATAATGATTTCGAGGTCGCATAATTTGTTGATCCCAACATAATTTGTTAACCTTATAACCGAAAATTGTATAAAAAGTTTTTCGATTTGTGCATGTGAATTGTTTTTTTTTTCTTTTTGCAAAACTTATTTCCTCATCCGCTCGAGCTTAAAATACGTTAGAGTGAGTGAGAAAAGTATAGTCGTTTTTCTCAGAGTCACCGATGCGAGCATGCCAGGTGACAATAAAACTTGAGGACAAATTACCAAAATAAAGTTTGGAAAAGGCTAAAATTGCAAAGTCCATTTAAATGTAATTCTGAACTAGCGCAGCTTAAAAACATTGTACAAAAAGGGCGAGTACCGGTTTATTTATTGCAATTGCATAAAAGAGAAGAAAAATAAAGCAAATGGCAAAGAACGTATAACCATAAGAAGTTCTTTGCAAATATGCAAATTTGTAAAATGGTCATTGATTTCGATGAAGCTTGGTATGTCTTGTCGGTACCAACAACATTGGACCAATACAACGCATAGTTTCCATACAGTCAATTGTTTCGATAAACGGGGTTTGACCTATAAATCTTGCAATTGAGGAGCTAGGAACTTAAAATTTTGCATGTTTTATACATATTATGTACGTAATGTGACTAGTGAAAATCAGCCAAACCGGATCAACATAATATATTTTTCCCATATTATCGATAGTTCCGACAAATGGGTTTTGGGCTATAAATTATGCAATTAAAAATTTACGAAAGTAAAATTTTGCATATTTGGTACATTTGCATATTGCAATTTGATGGCGAGGAACACAAAATATGGGAGGTGGAGTACTTATTACATATAAAATGTGTGTAGTGAAAATCATCAAGATAGGACCAATAAATCGTATCGCACCCATACAACACATTTTTCCGATAAAGGAGGTTCGGGCTATTTATCTTTAGATTAACAGGGTAAGGCCATTAAATTTTGCAGAGTTTGTACTAATTGTGACACTTAAAATCGTGATACGTATTCATGAAAGGTATAAAGCCTTCGGCACAGCATAAGACAGTGCCTTCCTTTCTTGTTATTTCTAAGCTGAATAACAGGCTATATACTGCACCGATTTTTATATGAATGAATTTCCCAGCTTTTAAAACTTTAAGATCACATTATTTATTGGTTTTTTAAACCAAATTTTACATGTACCTATACATTTTTGCCAAATCCATACAAAAATAAAATGTTCTGGAGTAAATACTCACATTTGAAATTCGTCGAGGTTCTATTTGATAAGTAGGATTTCATCCGGCCTAAAAATACTGCCCACTACCAGAGAGAGTATATTATACTCTCGGTGCCACTACTACTGAGGCTATGCACACTTGTTTTGTTGGTTGTGTGTTGGTGTGCGGAGCAACAAAAACACTCCCGACCGTGCTTTCCCGGATATGGACCCGGTACTAGCCCGACTGTCGCGGTAACAATTTGGTAGGGGCAGTGCGACCTTCTAGGTCATGTCAACCCTCCTTTCTTAAGGAAGGAGAAGATGAATATTGAGACGTGAAAGGCATCGTATTCTTAGACGAACTATCAAGTTGCACGTCATTATCTTTGTGTATTTTAGTCGCTCTAGTCCACAGGCTGATCCAATCTTTTTACGTTTGGTTTTATACCTCCAGTATAGAATTATGCATATGGCATCGAAACTTTCTCTACTATTTTCAGTTTGCAAAGAAATATGGCAACAATTGCGTGATGTGAAAAAAGGCCGAAAGTCATCACTTGTTTTTTCCATTGTAGTTTTAAAACCGAGAACAAATATTCACTGGAGTTTAAACAAAGAGTAAAATTGTTTTCTGCTCTTGAGTTGTTTTTTAAGGCAATGAGGAAAACATAATTTTCGCTAAAATATAAGCATACACTTTCCACATAAAAAATGTAAATATATATTAAACCCATCTACATAGATTTCTACTACTTACTACATAATTGCCTTAGTTTTTCATAAATTTCTTTGCATGTACAGAAATTCTTCAAACAAGTTAACAAAAATAAAAAGGACTAAGGCTTCAAAGAGACAAGCGTCGTCCGAGGAACAAGTACCTTCAAAGCTGTCGTCCACGCCTCAACCAACGACGTCTTCATCACGCATCAGCAGCACCCCGTCTTGTGCAACATCCGTAGCCTCTGCTAGTAAAATGCAACGTCCCAACGCTGTACCAAGACCAACAAGTCTCGATGAAATATGGAATGATTTAGAAGATGGCATCAAACAAGTATTCCAACCAGAAAAATCAAATTTATCAACCGATCGATATATGCACTTATACACATACGTTTATAATTATTGTACAAGTGTGAATACGGTGCAGCGCTCAGTGGCTAGAGCGGGTGGTGCACAGCTTGTGGGGAAAAAATTATATGATCGTCTTAAGGAGTTCCTGAAAACATATTTAATTGGTCTGCAAAAGGCGTTCGATAATATTGAGGGTGAAGAAATATTACTGACACACTACACCAAGCAATGGGAATCATATCAATTCTCCAGTAAAGTTTTGAATGGCATTTGTAGTTATTTGAATCGTCATTGGGTGAAGCGTGAATGTGAAGAAGGTCAAAAGGGTATTTATGATGTATATCGACTAGCTTTGGTTACATGGAAAGAAAATCTCTTCAGAACATTGAATGAATCAGTTACAAATGCTGTATTGCGATCGATTGAGGAAGAACGTAATTCGCAAACAATAAATCGTCATCTGATAAAGAGTGTTATAAATTCTTACGTAGAATTGGGCTTCAACGAAGAGGAATCTGATTCCGATAATTCAAAGAAATTATCCGTTTATAGAGAACACTTTGAGAATAAGTTTATTAAGAAAACTGCTGAATTTTATAAAAAACAATCGGAAGTATATCTAAGTAGCTATTCAGTATCTGACTATTTGAAGCACGTTGAAGATCGTCTTGACGAAGAAAGCAAACGAGTGAATCGTGACGAGTTTTCATATTTACATGAGAGCACACATAATGTATTGATTAAAACGTGCGAACAGGTAAAATATTCCAAAGCATATAGACTGGTCTTTCCAAATCATCTCAGCTACATTTTGTCGATAACTTATATTTTTTTTCTTTTAACTTGAATTAAAAGTAATAATATTATTTATTTGTAAGACTTTGAAATGCAATGCTTACGGACTATGTATTAAATAGGCAACGAAGATAGCTGCATTCCATGGAACAATAACAAGGTAAAGACAACTCTACAGCAACAACATACTGGCGTAAAGATTGCCAGAAGCAGCTGGCTGGTGTTAGCGAATGAAGCGAAGAGAAGCTAGAGAAATTTGCATTTGTGAGAAATTATGTAGTGCAAGCATTATTGAAAAGTAACTACTGAATAATATCGCCATATTTGCAATTGTTTAACGCAAGAGCATTAGACACAAAATTGCAAATGCAAATCACGCTTGTTCACGTTTCGTTCTTAACATTCTGCTCTTTGCATCTACTTCTGACAATCTATACGCAAGTGTGATCAAGCAAATTGAATCAGCTGATAAAATGACACAACCTTATTATTGAACCATGACTGCATCACTTAAATTTTTCTTATTTGTTTGTTTCTAGTGTTCGTAAAAAATAACTTTAATCTAAGTTTGAGTATTTTTATTTTTTTTTTTTGAGTACTTCTTTATTATACATTCGGGCAAATATTTATAAGTAATTAGCCGGTAGATCCATTAGAAAAGATTCAGACTAACAGGACACAATAATGTATGAATTTAGAGCTGAGCATGGAATTACCCACATGTTAAATACATACATATATGTATGCACATATTTACTATAATAAAACTGAAATCTGAAATTTTCATCCCTCTTAGGCATTAATTGAAAAACACTTGGAAAGATTTCGTGCTGAATTTCAGAAATTTCTTAATGACAACAAGAATGATGATTTAAAACGAATGTATAGTTTAGTTGCACGAAATACAGAAAATTTAACAGAACTGAAACGTATACTTGGGGATCATATTCTGGAACAAGGCACAGAAGCTATAAAGAAAGCTGGTGCCGAAGCGGCTAATGATCCGAAATTGTATGTGCAAACCATATTAGAAGTACATAAGAAATATCATGGTCTCGTTGTGTTGGCCTTCAATAACGATAATGGTTTTGTAGCAGCACTTGACAAGGCTTGTGAGAAATTCATTAATTTGAACGAAGTAACACAAGCAAATAGTGCCAATAAATCGCCAGAATTGCTTGCCAAATACTGTGACTTGTTACTGAAGAAATCTTCAAAGAATCCAGAAGATAAAGAACTTGAAGATAATCTGAATCAAGTTATGGTTGTTTTTAAATATATTGAAGATAAGGATGTATTTCAAAAATTCTATTCGAAAATGCTTGCCAAACGTCTGGTATATCATACCTCTGCTTCAGATGATGCCGAGGCAGTCATGATTTCCAAATTGAAACAAACTTGCGGTTATGAATATACAATCAAATTGCAACGCATGTTCCAGGATATTGGTCTTTCTAAAGATTTGAATTTGAGCTTCAAACAACATTTGGCGAATGCAAGAATACCACAAGAAATCGATTTTAGCATTGAAGTCCTGTCATCGGGATCATGGCCCTTCAATCAGAGCACCACATTCTTACTACCCTCCGAACTGGAACGTTCTGTACAGCAATTTAATGAATTCTATGCTAATCGCCACTCAGGCCGAAAGCTAAATTGGCTTTATAATTTGTGTAAAGGCGATTTGGTTACAAATTGTTTCCGAAATCGTTATACGCTACAAGCAAGCACTTTCCAAATGGCTGTACTCTTACAATTTAATGATCAAACGAAATTCACTCTGCAACAATTGCAAGAGAATACCCAAATCAGCTTGGAAAATCTTAAACAGGCAAGAGTTTCAACTCATATGTATATAATTTTTGTTTTAATTTCATCTTACGTTTTTTGTGTAGGTGCTACAAATTTTAATGAAAGCAAAATTATTAGTATGTGTTGATGATGAGAATTCGCTCAATCCCAATTCTGTGATGGAGCTATTCTTGGAGTATAAAAACAAGAAGCTTCGTATTAACATCAATCAACCGCTTAAGACTGAGCTCAAAGTGGAGCAAGAAGCCGTACATAAACACATTGAAGAGGATCGTAAACTTCTCATACAGGCTGCCATTGTGCGAATAATGAAAATGCGTAAGAAGCTCAATCATACACAGCTCATTACAGAGGTTCTCAATCAATTGGCCTCGCGCTTCAAACCAAAAGTGCAAGTAATAAAAAAATGCATTGATATACTAATTGAAAAGGAATATTTGGAACGTATGGAAGGACAAAAAGATACTTATAGTTATTTGGCTTAAATAAATACATACATATATTTTATTCAAATCATCATTGAGAGTTTCCGTATCACACATTTAACAACTAAGTGCAACGGAGCAATGATAATTATTTCAAATTATTAATTTTCTGTTACATAAGCATTTTATCCAATTACAAACTTCACCAAGCGCATGTTGCATTCAAAAACAAACAAACAAAAAATACATATGACTAAGTTGACTAATTGATCACATGAAATACTCGTAGATATTGAGATAATTAATTAGATTTAGACTTAATATTTAAAAGGATAAATCACATATTCATGTGGTCATAATATTCATTCAGTTTGTTTTTCTTTGCTGGATTACTAATCGAGCTTTTACTGTATGTTTTTAACCATTGAATTCATCGGATATGTAATGCAAATAAATTTAAAAAGGATTTTTTTTAATTATTTATTTTGTACAATTTGTAGTAGCGTGAATATTCCTTGAGTGCTGATATTGTAGCCATGAAGATACTTTTTACTTGTATTTTTCTTTATAACGCTTTGCAATCGATTTTGTACTATGCACCTCAATATGGCCGGCAAGAACAAGTGAACGGCAGTGAAAGAAGATGCAAACCTGTCAGAAAGCCGCTCTAATAACTGTTGCAGGATGTCTTCTAATGAGCCGAGTATCGTTTTCACATCAACATCAACAAACGGTGCAGTATACTTAGCACAACAATTTATTGCTACTTGGCACAACAACCCGAAAAATAGGCGATCGCCGATTGCCTACAATATGTATTGCATTCTTCGGTTGACAAGGCGAAACCACATAATATCAGACGAGAGCATAAACCAATTACTACGTATCGACCGTTTCCTTCTCAGACGATTGCACGATAATGGCAACGGGCCCTTCCGACTAAGTCCTCTGGAACTTTTGCTGTTTAGTCACCCGGGATTGTCACCAAAATAAAAAGTGCTATAAAGCTTATATCTCTAAAACAAAAAGAGGCATTATTCTCAATCCAAAGTCATTTTATGGTTTCGTAAATTCTAAACGTAAAGTATCAGGGTTTCCCTCAGCCATAAAATATCAAGACATTATATCTAGCGATAATCAATATATCGCAAATTTCTTTGCTCAATTTTTCACTTCTAACTATTCTGCCGTCACCAATACAAACTTTCAAAATTATCCCTATAAGCTACACGGAACAAATTTAATTAATTCACCAATTATATGCGCCAAAGATGTTCTAATTTACCTTAAAACTTTAAAAGAATCTTTTAAATACGGTCCTGATAGGATTCCTACATGTTTCTTGAAAAAGTGTGCGAACCATATTTATGTCTCTTCAGGAGTTCCTCAAGGAAGGCATCTTGGCCCAATTCTGTTCTTGTTGTTTACAAATGATATTTCTACAATAATCAAATTTTCAAAAATGTTAATGTATGCTGACGACGTAAAGCTTTTCATGTCATTTGAAGACAAATAAGCTACAATCAGATCTAGATACACTAGTTACTTGGTGCGATTTAAATTATATGCCACTTAACCTTAAAAAATGTAAATACATGGGTTTTTCTCGTGGAATTTCTCAGCCGGCTTCCTATACAATTAAAAATTATAGTCTGAGAATATGAATGTATGATTTTGTTGACTTGGGGGTTACTATGGACTATAAACTCAGTTTCAACCGCCATATTAACGCAACAGTCAATAAGGCTAAAGGTGTCCTAGCATTCGTTAAACGATGGTCCAAAGAATTTAGCGCCCCTCTGTAACTAAAGCCCTCTTCACTACATTAGTCAGACCGATACTTAAATACGGTTCTATAATTTGGAACCCGCGTTACCAGGTTCATGTAGATCGCCTAGAATCAGTTCAAAAACAATTTTGACTTTTTGCCCTAAGAGATTTTCATTGGGATCCCTTGTATAATCTGCCACCCTATACGAATCGTTTAAAACTCATTAATCTGCACACACTTTCTAGTAGGAGGGAAATGCTTGGAATTATTTTTATGATTAAATTGCTAAATGGTTCAATATCCAGCCCATTTCTTCTAAGTGAAGTGAACTTTAATGTACAGTCTCGTCCTTCAAGGCATTTTAATCCTCTAGTCTTAAAACAGTGCTGAACAAACTTTCAGTTAAATAAACCTTTTTGCTGTTTGTGTCAAGATTATAACTCTCTTTCTGGTAAATTTGATATTTCAGACTCGCTTTTCAGCATAAAAAATCAATTCTTTCTATCCTAAATACATAGCTACTAATTGTTTCTTATTCTTTGACTTCTATATTAACTTCTAACAATAATTTTATTCTGTTAACTAATTATTTCTTAATGTATAATCTATCTTATATCTATTGTACTTAGCTGATGAGGTTTTCTCTGTAGCTGAGCAGTTTTAGATCTAGACGATTAACAAACCAAAGCCTTTTAACGACTCGGCACGAACGAATAATCCGCGCGTTATACGGATGCGCCCTTCGCGCCGGACGGGCGGGATATGGTGGTGTGGTACATCTCTTCATTTTCAAATAATACACAATGTATGTATGTCACTAAAGTAGGTCTTTATTCAATCATATATTTTCCGACTCCATTATTTTTTCTTCTTTTGAAGTCTAGCTTAGAATAATGTTTCTTTGAATACATAATTTTTTACAAGTGTTAGAGTGTTACAGTTACAGAGCTACAGTGGGTCATCCGTTTGGGAATTATTATTTAAAAAAAAAAAGTACAAAGCTGCAACAAAATTCTTTAGCCACTGGGTGGAACTACCTTGGCAAAAGACAGTAAAAAGTTGTTGGCAACATACAAAGCAACTGATCAGCCGGTTCTGAGCTACGCGCCGCCAATAGGTCGGTGGGCCTATCAGACACTGGATCGCGAAGCATTTTTACAAGAAAAACAGCACCTAACGAAATCTGTCCCGTCATCAGAATATACACGAATAATTAATTTCCCATCCTTGAATACTGATCGAAAAATACGATGGATAGCTTCCTGAATGGAATCCACGCCTTCTACTAGAATTAATTAAAAATCCCACTGAGTTGTAAATTAAACTTTATTTTACATCTAATTACAAATTCGTATAAATATAGAATCTTTTCCACAGATACTTAACTTCTAACAATAATCAATTAGTGTGTATTTTTTTATAAAAAAATAAAAAGCTGAATAACTTTTTGGTGGTTAAGCTTTTTGTTTTACGCATTTTTCAAGAATTATAATTTTTGTCTTTTTTTTAGTGCTGAAAAGAAAATTTACAATGGCCACTGTCGAAAAAGACAGGAATACTATATGGCAGTTGTGAAAGTGCTTCTCACGGTCACATTATTTTTTACAGTGTACTTAAGGTTTCCTAACTTGGTTTCGAATTGTTTTGTAAATCAATATTTACTATTAATCTTTCATCTAACTAAAATGGATCGACACATATTTTTATGGAAATTTTTACACAAAAAATAGTTCCACCTCGTGTGAGAGCGTTATTTTGAGATACCTTGGAAAAGAATAAAATTAGGTTTGAGTACAAGAGGTTAATCGCAATAAATCACCCCTTTGCCGAGTGTTCATTTGGCGAAAAGAATAGACACTCACAATAGGGGGGATAACTTAATAGCTTTCCCAATCCACATCCACATATTGATCCAGTGATCTCAAGAACTAGCACCTTTCGGTACCAACCCGTATATCTATTTGAAAATCAAGGATTTTCTTAGGGCTAAAAAAGTGTGTGTATTTGCGATCCGACTAAGGGGAGGCACGATGCTTTCCTCTTTTAAGGGCGATAACACCGAGAAAAATGTGCTCAGCAGTACATAGGGTCTAATAATTACCACATATCCCTTAATATTTTATCTCAACTAGACCGTTTATTGCCGCACATCTGAAATGAAATAAATTAGAAAAGTTAACGGCAAAGGACTGTTACTTCCGACAACACTCCCCAAACCCTCCGGGGAGTGTTTTTGACGGTAATAACAACAAAAAATTTAACGTTCTAGAGACAGTGATGGGTTCAATTTTGGTGTGATTCGGCTTTACAAACAACAATAATAACAAAAATATTTTAACATAAAAATTTAATTTGTAAAAAATATACTTTGGCCGTATCCCGATCACTGTCGAAAGCCTGACCCACTAAAAACAAGCTTATCTGAAGAAAATGACGAAATAAAGTTAAATTTTATCCTTTATTTTCGACTGAAATTGTTAAGATTTACCAGTATTTTAGGGGGTTTCGTATTATGCATTGCAGTTACCTGTTTTCATCGCCATTACAGCTATTAACAGCGTTTGCTGCTTCCCTGCAAAAAACGGAAATACTCCGTTTCATACTCCATAGAATACTCCTATAGGAGTACCAGAGTACTCCAACACATATCCTCATTCATATAAAAAAGGTGGTCCAATTTACATGGCAATGTCCGGTGATTGGATCACCTAATCCATCTCGGAGTACTCCGTTTCTTTGCTTTTGAATACTCTATAGACCACCTACGTGAGAGTACTCTCAAAATACTCCCATGGGATTACTCTATAGAGTATTCAACAGCAAAGCGAGAGCGGGAGTAGGTGGTCCTCAGAAGAACACATACTCCCATTCTCGCTTTTGTCTAGAGTACTCTATAGAGTAATCTTTTGGCAGCATTTTCAAAGTACTCCAACGTAGGTGCTCTATAGACTATTCAGAAGCAAAGTAAATGGTACTCCGAATAGGATTAGGTGATCCAATCACCGGACATCGCTATGTAAATTGGACCACCTTTTTTATATGAATGAGGATAAGTGTTGGAGTACTCTGATGCTCCAACGTTTTTTACAGGGTTTGTATATATTTATACTTTACATTATAAAGTTTATAATATATGCAGAAAAACGCGTGACTCAGAACTCAAGTTTCGATACGCATTTAATTAAGACAAACACCATGAAATGGTTTTGAAACACTTTCGCTAACTTCATTAATAGGCGCCATCATTAATATGTACATATGTATTGAATAAAATTCTTGGTAAATTCACAAATTCATATCGACAGCTTAGTAGTGTTAACCTGGGTATGCGTTTTATTATAAAAAAGCTTAAAATATATTGAAAAAAAAAGGGGTTTGATGGCAAGAGAAGGTGCATCATCCGAAGGTTCTATCGCACCGGAATGACCCGGGTTTTTTCACCCGGCCAAGGGCTGTTATTTCAGTGTAACCCTGTCCAATCTGGGGCAGGGCGAAGCACTGTTAACAACAACAACAACAAGGTATAAAATAGTAAACAAACTTAATATTACTAACTTACTTCTTAAGCTATTAATAAAAAATTAAAACAGGGACCACATCGTCTTGTTTAACATTTGTTGAGTCGCAATTAATATAAAACTGTCCAATACTTCTTTTGCGTCTACTGAGCACGACAGCTTACTTAGCTAATCAATTCGCATCAATGTTATTTCACAGCTTTTGTGATTCAACAAATATCTTTCGATCGCGAAATGTATGTGAGGATTTTCCCCACATTTTATTATGCCAGGTACAATTCTCTTGCAGGTTACATACTAAACTGACGATATTGCGAAATAATTTGTTCATAGTAAATAAAAAAATATATTTATAATAAAATATAACAAATTTAAGAAAAGTAGTAATATATTTTATGTTCCCAACTCTTTTTGGGTGTTGGGGCATCGCGTAATACATTGTACAGAACATATTACAAATAAGAATCATAAATTACTGCTCAAATTGCACTGTCAAATGAAATTTCCAGAACACAATCTAACCGGCACAAAACTGAATCAACACATACAGAAGGAATATTTATAAAATATATGTATACTATACTAATTCTAACTTATAAAATATGGTTTATGTTAGCAGTCGTACACAGTCAAGACACTAACTTAAATCTTACTAATATGTATGAAATAATTCTTTTTTTTTCATTTCAACTATAAAATATATTCAGTAGAAGATGGTTGTAGCTGTATATTATTTTTAACAGCTAAAATACTTATTATTAATATTGAGGTAACAGTATTAGATGTTACATACAAATGTATTTAAGTATGAACTACCTTATTTAACACCTCGACTAGTCTTCATCATCTAACTTAATAGTACTCGTTTGAAAACGCATTCTTTTTGTATTTTTTATTATACCATTGGTAAGTAAATTTTTTCCTTCTTTATCGCATGGTAAACTATTCCAAAGTCTTTTGAGGCGCACAACTGCTATGGCATTACAATCAAAATTTTTACTACTTGCACTATCTATCTTTGTTAATATAATTTTAGGAATTTTAGCAAAACATGCATTTGTGGCAGGATCTTCTGGTACGGCAAGTGAAGTGCAACCACGCTTCTGCAATGTATTCTTATTAACTGCTTTCGTATTAGAGTTTTGTGATGCTAGGGTTTCCGTTGATTCAGACTGTCTTCTACCCTTTTGCATTGACGTGGTATCGTTGTTGTATGAGTATTTGTTAATTGTAGGCGGTGGTGCTGGATAAATTCGTCCCGGTTCCTCTGGATGGCAACCATAATCGATGCCTTTCATCCAGTTTTCATAGCGCTCCGGTTGAAAGCGTTGCACAAATGTTTCCATTGATATTTTAACCATATCCTTGCGACAATTACATTGGCTTGCACGTTTTCCATATTCAATCCAACGTTTCGATGCAAAATTTGTAGATTCGGCACCATTGAAACCATGATTGAAACCGGCATGATAACCAAATGGAAATGTAATCATAATTTCTCCCGCTTCTTGTGTAACTTTATTAAAGGGTATTTTATTTTGACGTAATACATGTGGGCTTATCAATGTCATTTTGTGGCGTAGAAATGCATTGCAATTTTGATAGTTTTCATAAAATAAACGATTCGCCAACTTTTCCAAGCGTCTACCATATGCAGGTGGTATAGCATACCAAGTTTTTGGAGCACCAAAATGTAAATAATTAATAGAATACAGATCCATATCTTCCGTATGCCATGCGAAAGAGCTTTTCCACATACCAAAATATAGGTAAGCCGTATTTACCCCATCAATCTCGATACCATAATCCTTATTTACATAATTTAGTATGGTATCAAGACAATTTATATTCCATACATGCAAGTCGGGATCGCTCAACGAGCCCTTGACATCTGCCGCATAGAATGGTGCAATATATGTAACATTTTTCCAATACTTTCGTTCTAAATCATCATAGTCAAAGTGTCGTGGAGTTTGATATCGTTCAGATTCTGCCATTTCTTTAAACTGTCGCAGTGTCATAGAACGTTTTTGTACATTGATTTGTTGATATTCACCTTGTTTTCCTGCAAAAAAAAGGTCATTCTATACGACCGTACGTAACTGCTAATATACGTCCAAAAATATCAGGAAAGGTATCAAACGACGGGTTTTAACCTCCGTATCCATAATATTTTATGTCTGTTCAGAGATATTTGCAATTAAAGTTGAAATTTTTCTTTCAATTTCATTTGGTTGTTGTAATCCCAGATTAGGGTGTACCGAAAAGTGCAAAAGTGTGTTCTGCGCAGGAATATTGTGGACCGCGTAGCCGGTGTTGGACCGGGTAAGGGTTACTTTTTTGAAGCGCGGCCGAAGGCCGCCTACGCAGAAAGGTGTTGTGCACATAAATAAATTGGATCAATCCCCCTATTTAGGATCGGACCTGGACAATTTTTGGGTTTTTTGCTAATTACTTTTCATTGAAACAAATTATTTAATTTCCGCTTTCGGATTATTGATACAGAGGTCAAAACGCGTCGTTTGATACCTTTCCCGATATTTTTAGACGTATATTAGCAGTTACGTACGGTCGTATAGAATTACGAAAAAAAAAATAACCCGAATGAATTAAAATTATTCCAAAAAATAGTCAGTGATACCTAGATTGGGTTTCACTCACCTGATACTACTTGACAAATGGGTGCCGGTATGGTCATATTAATATTGTCTATGTTATATCCTGTTTTGCGTGGTACCCATTCTGGTGGGGGTATAATTTTCGCTAATCCTGCTAAATTTGCACCACGTCGTTCCATATATTCAACATAAGTGGAGAAATTCTTAAACTCTTCATAGCTGGGACGAAAGGTCATGATTCTTGGTATGTTATTCCGCCCTTCATCGTTGCATTCCGAAATAATAGACATCCTTTCTCAACGTTTTTTCTTTTAGCAATTTTTATAAACAATTTTCACACAATCACAAGAATTACACGTTTTTCTCTTTCTTTGTGTGCTTCTGCTGAAGTTTCATTGAAAATTTGCAATGTAGCAAATGCATTAACAGCTGATTAACTTAGAGTTGCATTTCCCACTACCCAACCAAAATAGATTTAGCTGTACTATTGACAGATTAGTAATCCTACTTTTTTTACTTAGCTCAAAAACTGAAATTTCAAAATATCTCGAAAACTGTTCTACTTTTAAACTATCTGATTACATATTTGGAATGAGCAGAAAATTCTACATAGGAATCATGGGTAATTGTTTCCTTTAGGAGACAACTGCTAAAACATGTCCAAAAATATCGGGAGATGCATCAAACAACGCGTTTTGACTTCGGTATCAACAATCCGGAAGCGGATTTTAAATTTTTTGTTTCAGTTAAAAGTTATTTGCAAAAAACCCAAAAATTTGCCAGGTCCGATCCCAAATAGGGGGCTTGATCCAAGGTATTTATGTGCAGAACACCTTTCTGCGTAGGCGGCCTTCGGCCGCGCTTCAAAAAAATAACCCTGTTGTTGTTGTTGTTGTTGTTAACAGTGCTTCGCCCCGCCCCACACCGGACAGGGCTACACTGATATAACAGCCGTTGGCCGGGTGAAAAAACCGGGTTATTCCGGTGCGATAGAACCGGCTGTTGTGGGAATGAAAAAATAACCCTTAGCCGGTCCAACACCGGCTACGCGGTCCACAGTATTTCTGCGCAGAACACACTTTTTGCACTTTTCGATCCACCCTAATCTATGATTACAACAACCACATGAAAATGACAGAAAATTTTCAACTTTGATGGCAAATATCTCTTCACTGAAACAAAAGCTCGAAAATTCGCTTCCGGATTATTGTTACCGAGGTCAAAACGCGTCTTTTGATACCTTTCCCGATAATTTCGGACGTGTTTTAGCAGTTGTCTCCTAAAGGAAACAATTACCGAATCATGCATCAAAGTCGAAGATATGGAGACTTCAACGCACACCACGATCTGTGGCACTCAAGCCTACAGGCCGATGGCAGGGGACAGGAATTGTCGGAACAAATAGACGATTCGACGTTTTGCACTGTGAACGGGGACGCCCCCACGAGAGTTGCGGTAAGTTGTTCCAGTTCGCCAGACCTCACAATTGTCAGCGCAGGTCTCATAAACTGCGTTGAATGGCGACCAATGCTTACTCTTGCATCTGACCATTTGCCGATAATCCTCTCAATCGATCGCCCCAATGACTTCGTTACCTCTGAGAAGCGCACCTTCACTAACTTCAGTAAAGCTGACTGGGTTGGTTTTCTTAATTTCACTGAGAGCACCTTCGCTGCTCTTCCCATCCCGTCTGACGTACGAGAAGGGGAAAAAGCGTTTCGCTTGGTCATAGCTTCAGCCTCCAATCAATATATTCCGTCAGGTAGAATTAAGGAGATTCGTCCGTACTTCCCCGCAGAGGCAGCGGCCCTGGCTAATGAACGTGACCATGTGCGACGCTTGAACCCTACGGATCCTCAAATTCAAGATCTCAATGCGGAAATCAGACGACTAGTTGATCAACACAAACGCGCCAAGTGGGAGCAGCACCTAAGGACCTGTAGCCTCTCTGCTGGTGTTGGCAAACTATGGTCCACTGTAAAATCCTTGTCTAATCCGACCAAACCGAACGACAAAATATCCATCACCTTTGGGGATAAGGTACAGTCGAAACCAAAGAGATGCGCGAGCGCTTTCTGCCGGCAATTTGTACTGCATCCTCCGGTTGACAAGGAAATCAGGCGCGCCATAAGGGAAGCGCCCAAACGCAAAAACAACCAAGCGCCCATTGCCATCACCACCACAGAGGTTCGGGAGGCCATACGGGGGTCCAAAAACTCCAAATCTATTGGCCCAGACGGTATATCCATGCTGATGCTAAAACATCTCGGTGATGAGGGAGTAAGGTACTTAACAACCGTCTTCAATCTGTCCATGACCACCTTTGTCATTCCAGAAAGATGGAAACAGGCCAAGGTGGTGCCACTACTAAAGCCCGGCAAGCCGGCTAACGTGGGGGAGTCATATCGACCGATATCACTCCTCTCGCCAGTAGTGAAGACCCTGGAGTCGGTCTTGCTCCCTTACTACACCGCTAACCTACGATTAGCCGAACATCAGCATGGATTCCGCAAAATGCATAGCACTACCACCGCGCTAAACGCCATCACCACACAGATAGGTGTCGGTCTCAACCAATCTCGCCCAAATGACAGGACCGTGCTAGTTGCGCTTGACTTGTCGAAAGCTTTTGACACTGTTAATCACGCGCAACTCATTAACGACCTGGAAGATACAAACCTTCCCCCCTGTCTAAAACGTTGGACCGCCAACTACCTGAGTGGTCGGCAGTCATCGGTGGAATTTAGAGGAGAAAGATCAAAACCACGTATAATTAAGCAAGGGGTGCCACAGGGTGGTGTCCTATCCCCGCTTCTGTTTAATTATTACATATCGAGGCTCCCTTCCCCACCAGAAGGCGTCTCGATCGTCTCCTACGCCGATGACTGCACGATCCTGGCGACTGGACCCTCCGTCGATGCGCTCTGCTCGAGAATTAATTCTTACCTGCCAACCCTTTCCAGTTTCTTCGCTGCACGGAACCTGACATTGTCACCGACCAAATCCTCGGCCACCTTATTTACGACGTGGACAGCGCAGGCGAACATGGAATTAGACGTCTACGTCGACGGCATTAAGCTTCCGACTGTCACACACCCCAAAATCTTAGGGGTCACGTTTGATAACATGTTCAAATACGGTGCTCATGTAGCCGCGATTGCCACCAAAGTACAAAGCCGTAACAAAATCCTCAAGTCACTAGCTGGCAGTACTTGGAGTAAAGACAAAGAAACGTTACTGGCAACGTACAAGGCAATCGGCCAGCCGGTTCTGAGCTACGCGACGCCAATATGGTCGCCGGGGTTAGCAGACACACATTGGAGGAGGTTGCAGGCCTGCCAAAACACCGCACTCAGAACTGCCACGGAGTGCCTCCTTATGTCTCCTGAACACCATCTTCATAATGAGGCAAAAATGCTCGATGACAAAGAGCATTGCGCGATGTTGACCAGACAATTCCTGTTCAACTGCTATAAACCGCAGCACCCGAACAGGAACCTGCTCAACGAAAATCCGCCTCCCAGGAGAATAAGGAGTCACCTTCGTAAGCACTATGACGAGATCCGGCACCACATCTTCTCGCCGTTTGATCCAAAGGTGCACCGGCGGGCCCTCAACCTCATCCACACGGAGTCGGTAAACTCCTTTGTCAGGTCACGCCCAGTGAATGCAGTCCTACATGCACAAGCTCCACCTGTTGCCGACGAGGAACGCGAACTGCCCAGGGAGACAAGAGTCACGCTGGCCCAACTTCGTTCTGGATACTGTAACAGACTAAACTCTTACCTATCCATACTGAACCCTGACATACCAAATGTCGGCCCGGCATGCGGCGTGTCTCCCCACGATACTAACCATCTGTTCATCTGCTCAACTGAGCCCACTCTTCTAACACCAATTTCACTCTGGTCCACCCCTGTTGAAGCCGCGAGGTTTCTTGGACTTCCGTTAGAAGAGCCTGATGACAATGTTGGATGGGGGTGACATCCTAGGCAAGTTAAGTACTCGCTACAACAACAACAACATATGGAAATTTCTGAAAATTTGTCGAGTATTGTTATTAAAATATTTTTTTTTTTTTGTGGCTTTGAGTACTTGCACGTGACGTACTTATTAGGCGGGGATATTCTCTTGTCCCTCAAAGTGCCGGTTATATCATACACTATAGTTTTTTGTCTTGTAAAATGTTTAGTTTGTTTGTAGTTCTTTCTTTTATATATGCCAAGTTATGTTTGTAAAATATTTAAATTGGCTTTCGCACACAATCAACATGAAAATTTTAATGTCATAGATTCCCCATTTTTATTAGCCAGGTTATGTTCAATAATTATATTAAGGTTTTGTCATAGATTGTACATCTGTATTAGCCAGGTAGCAATTTTTGAAATGTATTTTTTTCAAAGTATTTTAGATAATTCTTTATTTGTGTTGAAACGTTATTTAATTTTAAAACGACAATAAAATATATTTGGTTATATGTATTCCAAGCGTTTATGGAAGCGATCACCCCATATAATTTGTTCCGTTTGAAGATTCCCGTTTATTGCTGAGATCCGTTATCTCAGATATGCAGTTTTGTCATAATTTTTATTTAAGTCGAAGTTTTTTTTTTTTTTTAAATATAGGATTAATTTCTTATGTTGAGTTGTTTATCTTGAGTAGTATAACGAAAATACTTTTTGGAGAAAGCAAAAAAAATCCCTCAAGTCCAAAAATTACATCTCAACCAAAAGTACAGTCTGTTTTTTTTTTTAATTTGGTTGAGATGCAGGGATATTTTTGCCGACTCTACGCGACGACGTCTATAAGCGAAGTGTGATTAAAATATTTGAATGCAGGCACTTCAGCTCAATAACACTTCCACCTCTAGTTAAACACAATAGAGATAGCGATGGCTACGCTCGAGGAAGAGAGATGGCGCGAGTGTGTGCGAATACAAGACAAAGAGATGTCAATAAATAACACCGACCCTTGGAGAACACGAAGAGCGAACAACCAAGAGAGTTCTGGGTGGGTACGTTAGCACCTTGTTGGACTATATACGGCAGTGACCAAGCAAAGCAGGTTGATCAGTTTATTGTCAAGTGTTGAACAGTGAACTTACTGTTCTCTACTAGGACAGGCACCTTGATGTTGGTGTAGAGGCTTACGCCGTACGCATCAGATACTGGCTAAGGGGCCTGACACGGCCAAGGCAATGTCAACCTCGTTAGCCAAAGTCGCATGCGATCGGCAACTAAGAACTGTCACATCCTAATCCAGGCTGTTACGCGACACCGTGCCTATTGGACTGGTTTGCAGCCAGGAGGTTCACAACACCGGCTGTATTAGAACGGCGCCTCCCCAACACTTGGCAACCTTGGGGAGTAACTATGGCCTTACCACGACAAGGGGCTCTGGCGCGGCGGACGGACCAATTCCCCTCTAATATATTTTGATTGCTGAGCTCGCCATGCCGAGCAAGCAATCTTACGAACAAGATGAATACAAATAATAACAATAGCAAAGAAAAACGAAACATCACAACAACAAAGAAGACTTCAAAGAGGGGTGACGGAAAGAGCAGCGAGAGGTCAAAAATGTACTCGAGAGTCCAGTACCACCAGCGTGAATCGCGAGCGGAAGGAGTCTGCTGAGAGGAAACTCGCGAACCATGGTGCATCCAATAGTACCAATGTGAATCGCGAGCACAAAAATACCGCAGCGGAAAAACCTGCTGCCCAGACGGAGACCAGTACCAGAAGTACAAATCGCGAGCCCAGGTCAACAACAACCAATAAACTCGCGAACCATAGTGTGTCTAAGACCACCAAAGTGAATCGCGAGGCCACTGAACACACACACAGTTTCGACAGGGTTCACAGCAGCGGGACCTGAGGGACCAAAAGGAAGATATGCCATACAGGCGGTAGTGGCACCAGAGGGGTGTCCCCGGACAGAAGCATGCCCACACGCGGAACACCACCAAATAGTCCAGAAAGGAGGCAATATAGATCTCCAAGGGAGGGCATGCGAGCAAGTAACGCAGAACGCGGGGAGGAACGGACCGCCGAAAGCACCAAGAGGCCTGCGAGAAGGCTATATAGAGAAAAAGCTCCCAAAATACCACCGCCAGGAAGACCGGGTGTTTTAGACGACAGACGGAGGGTACGGATCAGCAGATTAGGCGTAAAATGGTACCTCCGGAGCTTAGTGCTGTCAGCCAAAGTGGCCCGAGCAAGGGCATTCGATCAAGCTCCAAGAGGCAAAGAGCCAAACATCCTGCGAACACTTCGTCAGTGGCAAAGGATAGAATTTCCAACAAACCAGAAGCGCGCACTCGGGTTGCCCCGGACGGCAGAGCTACTCGGACGCTCTCAGGGGAATTCGAGTGGCTGTGCTGCCCGATAACTTCCCGGTGGATTCCCTCAGCGAGGACGACCTGACACGTCTGTAGGACGTCATTATGGACGAGGTGTTCAAAGGTTGGAGGCACGCTCTAGCCTTCTGTGGTATGTACTTCCGAGCAAGACTTTTTCTTGCGGATTGCAAGGATGACAAACCGACAACCTGCCTGATACAAGCCGTTTCAAGGCTAGGGGACTGTAATGGACCAGCCCTGAGCACCAGAAGAGGGGACGACATACCACCAACGCATAATGTGTCGATATGCTTCCCCAGAAGCGCGGACCGGTCGTATGAATACGTCATCTCATTGCTGAACGTTCAAAACGAGGGTCTGAACACCAAACGATGGTGGCAGAAGAAGACGGGGGGAGATAACAGCTCCTCTGACAGTCACGCCTCCGGTAGTAGCAATATCACCGTCATATAGGTTGCAAAATCCTCCCTCAATAGGAGGCAGGAGCGCTCACAGGGTAGGCGAGCAGGATGGCCAGCGAAAGCAGGGTGAAGTTCCTACAAGCTGGGAACTTCTAAATAGCATCGCCCTGCAGAGGCTCAACCCAGCGGAAAAGAGCAGTGAGAGTGATTATCGGCTGTCGGACATAGGACTCGTCTATGAGCAATGCAGGACCATGATGACCGCCTTAAATATTAAAGTAGGCCAGGTCAACCTCCGTCATTGCTAGGGGGTTTGCCTCGGAAGATCTGGGCATAGCGCTCGTCCAAGAGCCGTGGCTGTTTAAGGGTCAGGTGAGGGGGCTGACAGAAAGAAATAATAAGGTAGACCAAGAGCATGTGTAGTGCTAGAAGACAACATTAAATACTTTTGCATTCTAGAGTTTTCAATTCAGGATTTGGTGGCGATTCAAGTAACGGTGGAGGTGGACGGTATTCCCACCAACATCGTGCTCGCGTCAGCCTACTTCCCGTGGAACAGGAGCACGGTCCCTTCAGACAACTTGCACCAATTAGTGGCTAACTGCAGGAAAAAGCACCTACCACTTATAATAGGATGTGACGCAAACTTCCACAACACAGAGTGGGGCAGTTCGGACACAAACGCTAGGGGTGAGTGCCTTTTAGAGTATATAACTAGCAATGACCTAGAAATATATAATGTCAGTAACAAACCAATGTTTGTGACAAGAGCCGGGGAGGATGTCCTGGACATCACTCTAGGCAACAACCGGGCTGGAAATCTGGTATCGAAATGGATGGTGTCGTCGGAGCCATCCCTTTCGGACCCCAGGATCATTCCCACGGAGTCAGACCCAAGAAGAAATCCCAGGAAAACCGACTGGAGCAAGTATAACAGTATCATTGAGGCCAACATAGGTAGCTTCCAGACTGGAAATAGAAGAACAAGTTGCACAGAGCTAGAGCATAGGGTAGAACTATTCAATTACATCATTACATATGCGTTCCATTCAAGCTGCAGAATCACACAGGCCAGAAGCGGCAAAAAGACGGCAACCTGGTGGTCCCGTGATCTCCTAATGATGAGGAAGACCGTCTGCAGACTTTTTAATAGGTCAAGACGGACGGGCAGCTGGCACGAGTACACAACACACCTAACCCTATATAACAAAGAGATAAGAAAAACCAAGAGAGTCAGCTTTAGGAATTTCTGTGAAGGAATTTCCTCAACACCTGCAGCGGCGAGGTTGTGCAAAGCACTAGCCAAAGAGCGGAGAGAGATAAGCCTAGCACTAAAGCTTCCTGATGGCACTTATACCAGTACTGAGGAAGCGAGAGCAGGAACCCTGCTGGCAGCACACTTCCCTGGTGCATCCCAGGTCACACTGTACCCTCCTCTTTGAGAACCGAGGCCAAGCCAGCCTGACTGGCATACGGCAAATAAACTCTTCTCGGAGTGAGCTGTCAAATGGTCAGTAAACATTTGACAAGTACAAATCAGCAGGCTAGCGTCATGAGAGACAGCATGGCGCTGGCATACATACCTACAGTGTGGAGGAGAGCAACAGTGTTTTTTACACCCAAAACAGGAAAAAAGTACTACCCTTTAGCTACGTCCTTCAAGCCAATAAGTTTAACTTCCTTTGTGCTAAAGGCAATGGAAAAAATAATAGACTACAGCATCAGAGCGAACATCCTGAACCATAGGCCTCTCCATCACAGTCAGCATGCATATAGAGCAGGCAGATCTACGGATACAGCCCTCTATCAACTGTCGACTGAAATCCAGAGTGCGCCTCTGCGCCTCCCAAAGATGGATAGACGCCTTACTCCGCATAAGAACCGCTGAAACCTGGATAGGCAGCAGCATAATACAGGTTAACACAACTAAGGGGTGCCCCCAAGGGGGCGGTCTTTCACCCCTTCTGTGGAGTCTAGTGATAGACGAGCTCCTGCAAATCCTTAGCGACAACGGAATCCGATTCCAAGGCTATGCGGATGACATTGTCATAATTTCACAGGGCAAATTCGATAACACCCTTTGTGATATCATCCAAAGAGCACTAAACCTGCCAAAGAGATGGTGTACTGGTGTTTTACAATATCCAGAGCGGAGTTGTGCTAGCTTGACTCTAGTCTCCCTCGGAAGTACACGCTCCTCTTCAGCCAATTCAGGTGGGTGAGTACTGATAACGGGATTCACAGGCCGAGATCTGAGGGATCTGTCTACCGACTCAGTATGGAGGTCATTTAGAGCCCGCCTATGGTTCCGAAAATCAAACGGCAAAGAGATGTGGTACCGGATCCCATCGTAGTGCTTACGAAGATGTCTCCTTTTGTCTCTGGGGGGGCGGGGCTACATCCAATAGATGTCGATTTGGATGACTGGGTTTATGACAGTTCAGAAGGAACTGTCTACTCAAGAGTTCCGCGTGCTCTTTAACATTGAGCAATTTTGCCTCTTGATGGAGGCGAGACTCCATCCACCTTGCGGCACCCCTTGTTTTATTCTTCGTGGCCTAGATTTCTTGTTCCTGAATTTGACTGATGCCTGTCGACCATTGAGGTAATTAGCAAATGCATTTGATAGGTCAAGTGCCACGAGAACCGTCCTATGGTTTGGTGGGTGTTGATTCAAACCACAATTTATCTGTGTTGTAATGGCATTCAAAGCGAAAGTAGTGCTGTGAGATTTGCGGAATCCATGTTGGTGATCGGCCAATTTCAGATTTGCAATAAAGTAAGGGAGCAGAATGGTCTCTAGTAATTTCGCAACCGGCGAAAGGAGGGATATCGGACGATAAGAATATCCTTGGTTCGCCGGCTTCCCTGGTTTTAGTAGGGGAACTACAATCGCCTGTTTCCATATCTCAGGTATGACGAAAGTAGTTAGAGAGAGGGTGAAAAGAGCCGCTCAGTAACTCTGTCCCTCGTGGGCTAGGTGTTTAATCATCTTCATGGCGATTCCGATTGCATTATGAACAACCGGCAAAAAAAGCTCGCGCATTTCCTGGCGTCCGATTTGACGCTGTCGCTGAATGCAATGGCGACCTTGTCATTGTATTTGGTCGGATTGGATAGGGCCTTAAAAGTCGACCATAATTTGCCGACTCAGCGGGAGAGGTTGCATGCCTCAAGGTGTTCCCACAACAGCCGGTTCTATCGTATGGGAATGACCCGGGTTTTTTTTATCCGGCCAAGGGCTGTTATTTCAGTGTAACCCTGTCCAATCTGTCCCGTCCCACCCTTAAATTGTCATCCTCGGAGCAAACCCTGGCAGCTGGGTTGCTCCATTGTCTCTTGTTACGGGCTGGGGTCGAACCAAACCCTGGCCCAAGAGATTGGATCTGCTGCGATTGCTGGAAGAAAATTTATATTAAACGATCGCATTCGGTTCAATGCGCCAAGTGTAAGAGATGGCTACATAAATCTGGATGCTCAGGGCTATATCTACTCTCTTTGGCTGAACGTTGAAGTTTTTGATAAAAACGTTTTAACCTCCACAAAAGGTGCAAATTAATTATACCGGTTACTAAGTATTTCACAAACTTTAAAAAACTATTTTTTAATATTTTAAATTAATGTGTATGCACATTTCTTTACCACTGCATAAACTTTTTATTTTCTTTTCCTTGCCCCTCCTGCGAGATTCTTTTTCCAACTGCTACTGTGGCAACAACCCAAAAATTATTTAAAATTTTTTTTTCACACACAATTTCAAAAATTGCGAAAAGCCAACAATTTTTATACACACGCGTATATTTACTTATGTCTACTTCATTATTATGTGCAATTTGTTTAATTCTTAGTTTTAATGAGGAAAGTTTATAATTTTCTGCGCACACGACGAGGAAAGGAAGAATTTGCACGACCGAACGCATGAACATCACTTTTACTTGTATGTATGTTTATTCATTATTTTCTTAATACATGCAGTTATTTATCAAAAAATATAATAATGACATATAATGTTGCATCAAAGAACAGTGGAGATGTCATTTCCTTACTTTTGTATTGTTAAATGAGTGGATTGTGGGGCGCATGACTAAAACAAAGGGTAAATTGCGAACTATTCATAAGTAATAAAATAAAATAGATAGAACAATTTATATCACAAAAAAGATTTAGCTAATTTTACAATGTCAGTACTATATAACCTTCAGTAGTAAATGCATTACTAACACTAAACAAAAGGTCGCAGCAGAATTTCGATACTTTCATGACTGAAGCTAAAAAGCCATTTTTTCGCCTCCCTGAAGAACTCTGGAAGCGTTCTTATGAGTTGTATATCTTTGGGAAGTTTGTTAAATAACTTACAAGATATTGTGGTGTAGAAGTTACGAAAACGTTTGGTGCGAAAGCTCAGAATTGCTATATAAGATGATGAATTGCTTCTTAGATTGTATGGATTGTAAATTGGACTTTGGGCATACCCGCTCTTTATGAAGAACATTTTTAAGACTTTGAAATAGTACAAATGACTCAAAGGAAGAATATTCAACTTTTTGAAGAGACCCATAGAATGCGTAAGGCGTGCAACGCTACACATTCTCCGGATAAGACATTTTTGCATGATTAGAAGCGGACGAACTTTATTAGCATAGACACCACCCCAACAACTCACTCGATATTGTAATTTGGAATGGATAAGCCCATGATATAATATTTCCAACAATTTGTTAGACCACAGTTTTTTTAAACTATAGAAGGAACGTACGGCTGATAGCAGGTAAAGCTTCAAAGCCAAAACATGCGAGGACCAACTTAGGCTTTGGTCGATTATAACTCCCAAATACTTAAAGACAGCGACAACTTCGATCTTAAAAAATTTACTGTCACAGTGAACACTTTGATTAAAAGTAGCTACAGCTCTTTGTTGAGCACAATTATTGAAGAATAATTTTAGTCGCATACAGTTGGGCGCATAAAAAATAACTTCGTTATTAGGTATGTCCTTATTACAAAGCGTAAAATACATTAATTTTGTTTTGCTGCTTACCATGAGCTTATGGCGTGCGAACCAAGATCTTAATAAGTGCGTATCGTGGTTGATATCAACAAAAAGAATAAATGAGTTGTCTGATCCGTATACAATGGCAAGGTCGTCAGCAAAAGCGGTGACTTTTCCAACAAATGGCAACGAAAATATTGAGTTAACATGAATTAAAAACAAGATTGGTCCAAGAACCGATCCCTGCGGTACACCTAGGGTTATGTATCTGGATTCACTTAGAACATTTCTAATTTTTACTTTTTGAATTCTATTTAATAAGTAGGATTCAAACCAACTAAGGATGTTACCACGAAAACCAGCCTAATTTAGCGTACTCAGTAGAACAGCATTGGCAACCATATCAAACGTTTTTGTTACATCAACAAAAAGACTATCACAACTCCTTCTTTCATCAACCGCCTAATATATAAAGGAACAGAAATCTAAAAGAGCATCTTCAGTGGAGAGACCGAGCCTAAAACCAAATTGCATTGGGTTGAAGTAATTGATTTTATTCAGGTATGCCAAAATCCTACTCTTCACTGGTTCTCGAAAAATTTTGATATTGAAGATAGCAAGGATATACTCGTAGACCTATAGTTATTTTTATACTTTTTTCCTTTTTTAAAAAGCGGTACCACAGTAGCACACTTTAATTCATCTGGAAAAACTCCAGAGAGTAAACTTAAGTTAAACAAATGTTTCAGAATGTCAACAATGTAAAATCCTTTTCTCTTTAAAGTGCGGTTGGAAATGTTATCACTTCCACATGAACCAGACTTTTTTAGGTTTTTTATTATATTAAGAATTTCTGAACCGGAACTGGGATCAAAGAAAAATTTTTACTGGGCGGGGCTGCAAAGAGTCTGTTTGATACATGCAAAGGTTATAATTGCTTACCGAAGCGGGATTATTACCAACGTTTACAAAAAACTCATTAAGTTCATTGGCAACTAACGGAGGTTTCGACACATCAGAGCCGTCCACATTCAACACAATTGAGGCAGATTCCCTCTTTGCGGTCTGGTTGATAATTTCGTTCACGGCGTCCCATTCTTTCTTTAAGTCACCATACGCTGAAAATACTAAATTTTGGAAGTAATTGTCGCGAATAGATCAAATTTCTTCATTTAGCTAGTAATTAAAGCGACGTAGACGGTTCTTAAACTTAGCATCTGTTGGATGTTTTTGCACTTTATACGCAATTTGTTTTTTAGCTTGATCTTTTGAAGTAAGTGTCGAGTTATCCAAATCTCTGAAAGGAATATAATATCTGGAAACTTATTTAAGGTTTCAAGGTTGAAAACTAATGGGTCGAAATTCCGCCTTAGACTTCCTATATTTTGATGTAATATGGTAAAAGTATTGTCTTCAGATGCCAGTAAACAAGAATCTGTAATAACATTTATGGTAGCGCTGTTATCTATAAAAACGGATATAGATTTCAATTTTACTAATACTAAAATAAAAATAAAAAAATTAATTTAAGAAATATTAGTGAGGTCATCAAACGTTTTTATTATCATTTTCAGACTTTTTCATTAAAATTCTCGAATTTGAAAACCATAAGTATTTAAATCCTTTTTCTTTTTTCACCTTACTAGCAGTTAAAAACAAGGTTCAATAGTAATAAGTAAAGCTATTATTAATATAAATATTTTTCTGGCTTATTTTTGTAAGTATAACGAGCTTAAGACCAGTTGATAATAATTCTTAGTTAATTATTATTATTTTTGATTAGAGTAAAAATTGAAAGCAACAAACATATACAGGCTATAGTTATAGTACTATTTCGAAAACATCCACGATTTCTCGTCAGACTAATTCGTATAGTTTTTGCTATTTTCAGAGGATCTTGTGGAGATCGAACCCACTCACTCTGATTGCCAGCGCAGCCGCCTAACCCATAGGCTATGCTGCGTGTAGTTTTGCAAGCTGCTTAATTCACGTTTTCCTCTAATTGTTGTTTGTTATCTTGCCAACGGTATACACAATATTTTTAGACATTCTGTCTATATGTAAATCGTGTATGTTGGACTTTGTTTGTGTACATTCTTCTTTCTATTTTTAGAAGATAGTTATTGTACATAACCGCGTGCTCCCTTATAAATGTATTTTGTTGTTGGTTTTACGGTCTGTTCATTTTACATATTTTTGTAAGTATAACGAGCTTAAGACCAGTTGATAATAATTCTTAGTTAATTATTATTATTTTTGATTAGAGGAAAAATTGAAAGCAACAAACATATACAGGCTATAGTTATAGTACTATTTCGAAAACAGCCACGATTTCTCGTCAGGCTAATTCGTATAGTTTTTGCTATTTTCAGAGGATCTTGTGGAGATCGAACCCACTCACTCTGATTGCCAGCGCAGCCGCCTAACCCATAGGCTATGCTGTGTGTAGTTTTGCAAGCTGCTTAATTCACGTTTTCCTCTAATTGTTGGCTGGCATCAGAAAATAGCAACCGGCCCTTATTGTCAAATACCTCCACATTTAATGCATCCCTAAAAATTTTTCCTATGGGCTCTTTTGCATTTTCGCTGTCGATTATTGGCACTCCAACAATTTCAATAATGTTTTCTAATTGCCTTTGCTCTTGCCAGTTTAGCCTACTCTCTAGGTTATCTACCCTTTTTCTCAGTATTGCATTTTCTTCTTTAGTTCTTGTATAGTACTTAGGCCCGGTTTTTCAGTACAAGTTCAACTCAATTTGTCAGTTAAACTAAGCTTAAGCTTGGTACGCAGTTTTTCAGTCAACTTTAAACGAAGTTTAAACGTAGTTTAAGCGGCCAATTTGGCAGGGTTAAACTCTAGTTAACCTGTCAGCTGTTTGCATATTTGATGGTTTTGGTTGTGAAACAATAAACTGAACGCAATTAAAAAAGGACGATATTTTTATATTTAATTAAATACTGCATATATCATCTGACGAAAGTGGATAAAGTGATGCAGAAATTAGCGAAATCCTAACTATTACAAAACTGAGGAGAAGCAATGGCGTTGAATATGTAAACAAATGTCATCTGTTGCAGTATCTAGATAAAAAAAAACCAATGTTGCCGTATAAAAAGCAAATCTTAAAAGCGGCCTTAAACTCTAACTGAAAAACCGCTCTGCAGTTTAACTGGAGTTTAGATTTATGCCAAGTTTAAGCAAACTTAGTTTAAACTGAGCTTAACCAAGGACTGAAAAACCGGGCCTTAGACAATCAATGTTAATTTTTTTGAGGCTGAGTATTTCTTTATACAAGAGCTGTAGAGTTATATTACTTTCATTATCGCATGTTACTATATTCCGCTCAAGCAAGTAAGCATTCTCAGTCTGTTCTACTACGCTCGGTTCTATGTGCTGCCAAAGAGAACCCGAGGTTCTAGGTTGTTGAGGTTGGTTGTCCAATATCTGGGCTGGCGATGTTGTTGCCTGCAAGGTTTGGTCTGCGCATGACGCTACATTTGTCCCATCGATACTTCTTGTTGTTTGACTTGAAAAATTCTATGTCAGCCGACTTTATATCAACACATTTGCAATGAAAATAGTTCTGCGAATTTCCATTACTTCAAACTAACAGCCACTGCGGCAAATGGAAAGATCCCATTTCTTTGGTATGGCGTGATATGGTGGTTGCCATGTAGCGCGATTTGATTGATGCTTGCCATCAGGGTTCGGATTCTTTTATTTTACGACCTTTTTATTACTGCAAAAATCTGGCAAATTAAATTAGCATTGAACTTTAGGATTGACTTTAAAGCTCAAAATACTGTAATAACGGCTTTTATTTGAATGCTTAAGTGTAGGATAAATTTAGTAAGGTTTACTTTCACTGCTATTTTACTCAGCTGTTCTAGGGAACTGGCGGTTTCAATACCGTTGGACTTGAGTGGTTGGTGTTATGTGGGTACACAGCACACGACGGGCAAGCATTCGGCATATTGTACTGTACATACGTTTTGAAAAATTTCCCGAGCCAATTTAATTTATATTGAGAATGTATGTATGTATATTACACTGGTGCATGAGTTCACATAATTTCACTTTTTTTGTAGCACGAACTAATGAAGGCTTGTTTAAATTTGTTTTAGCCTTAAGTATGTATTTGCACTGTAAAATATAACGATTTTCCCCTCAGTTAATTTAATGACTCCTCTTTATAACTTTTTTGAAGCCACGAAATCAATTGGTTTTTATGAAAGCTGTGTTAAATTTTTATTTTCACTGACCCAGGGGCTACCATAATGTACGAGTTTTTAATACAAACTTTTTATTATACTAGGTTTTCAGAAGGATTCGTTATGAATTTTGCTTCCAAACTTAATTCCGATAGTTTTGGCTTGGAAGCATTGTTGAATACAACTGTATTAGGTTTGAAATTTTGGTAATTGTTTACGGCCTCCACCGAGTGCGAAAACACGTCCAAAAATATCAAGAGAGGTGTCAAGAGACGCATATTGCTCCCAGGAATCATAACAGGCATCCGGAGAACAATTATTTTTAATAGTTTGCAAGATATTTGCAAGCAAAGTTAGCAATTTTCTGTCATTTTCATGTGGTCCGCGTATCCGGTCTTGGACCGGCAAAGGGTTATTTTTTTAAATCGCCGCCGAAGGCTGCCAACTCAGAAAGGTGTTCTGCGCATAAAAACTATAGACCACATCCCCGATTTAGGTTTGGCCTGAGGTTATTTTTCGGTTTTTGGCAGATATTTTCCAAAATAATAAAAATATTTGTTCTCCGGAAGCGGATTCTCATTGCTGAGACCTAAACGCGTCTTTTGATACCCATATCGCAATTTTTGGATGAATATTAGCACTCAAGTGGTGGTCGTAAAGTATTACCGAAATTTTAGTCGTAAGATTTTATCTTATTATACTTTGATATAAAATTCTTTCTTTCCAAAGCCTGGCTTACATTTGAGTTTTGTGAAACCGATTTTTTCACAATGATTTGAGAGCTTTTAGTCTACTTTCGTGAGATCGGCCAACCTTATTTTATTCCTTCTTTGATTTTTCAAACCATGCTAAAAATTCGATTTTGAAACCTGAATTTGGTGATTTTAAACTAACGGCTATTACTTGTGGCCTTTCTTTGTATCACAAACTTGCTGAATAAGGAGCACCCTATTGTACACGCAGCCGATTGAACTACTTCATGCAGATAGTGTACCAAAATTATGAAGAGCTATTAATGAATTTGTATAGATATGGTAAAGATATATATAAGAATGTACATACTTCTACACATGCTTATCTACATACATATATTTCAACTAGTCTACTGCTTTTTTATAAATAAAATCAAGGCATAGTAAGGCTTTAGTATACCATTGACCATCTGAATAAGTGAAGGATGCTCTACATTCCGTGTTAAGTGATCTGAAGTGACTTGAAAAGTTAATACATCACTTTTGATAAGTATTTCCGCAGAGTTCGAAAATTTAATTTATTTATGAATATTTCAAGTCTAACCAAAAATTGTAAACATAAATAAATAAAAACCATAAAAAATGGGGCTTAAAAAATCAGTTCAGCTGAAAGAGAAACGTAAGATATTATTATTACCGTTATAATAACTCCCTTCCTCCAGCCATTGCCGTTGCTTACGTTGCAGAGAATTGTAACCACCTTTTATTACAACGAATCAGGCCCGTATCGTAACACTGCCAGAACGAAAAAATTTTTGTGTGTAAACATCTTTGGGCTCGGTAGGGGCTGTCCAGCAAAGGTACGCGTGGCTGCCTGTAAACGTGCCTCTGCCGCTGCTTGTAACCGTGGGTCTGCCAGTGTCTTCTTGATGTGTAAACACTTTTGGGCTCGGTAGAGCGGCGCTGCCTGTAACCGTGATTCTGCCGCTGCTGGAAACTGCGTCTCTGTTTGTACCTTGTTCTTGATGTTGGTTCTATGCATATCTGAGTTTGAAGTGAGAGTTCCCAACAGACAAAAAGTCTTGAGCACAATGTTATTACAAGATTTCGAATATAAGCGTTAAGCTTGGGAAAGAATATTATTAAAAAAGACTACCCAAGGAATTATAGAAAAATCAAACCGCCACCCTTTTTATAAGCTCGTAAAAACAATTGTAGAATAATACTACTTGTGCAAGATTTATATAAGCTTCTGAATGCAATAGTAGTGTTATATATATAGTAACATATATTACTTGTATAAGCTTTTATATTTATTTGGCATAATTTAGCGTTTTTATTTTGTATATACGAGGTGTGTTCAAAAAGTATCGCGAATTTTGTGTTTTTTCAAAAATTATTTATTTATTCATGAATATCTATTTTGTCCCCTTCAAAGTAGTCCCCATGAGATATTATACACTTGTGCCAACGGTTTTTCCAATCTTCGAAGCACTTCAAAAAATAATTTTTTTGTATCTTGTTCAGCTCCTCCTTCGATGCCGTCTTTATCTCGTCAAGAGAAGCGTAACGTCGTCCTTTCATGGGCCTCTTCAGTTTAGGGAACAAGAAAAAGTCACAGGGGGCCAGATCTGGGGAATACGGTGGCTGCGGCATCATTAGTGTGTTGTTTTTGGCCAAAAAGTCGCGCACAAGCAACGATGCGGGAGCAGGGGCGTTATCGTGGTGCAAAAGCCAATTTTTGTTCTTCCACAAATCCGGGCGTTTGTGGCGGATTGCTTCGCGCAAATTGCGCATAATTTTCAGGTAATATTCCTTATTGACCGTTCTTCCCTGTGGCAAGAACTAATGATGCACCACGCCCCTGCAATCGAAGAAAACTGTCAGCAAAACTTTCACATTCGACCGAACTTGGCGCGCTTTTTTCGGTCTTGGTTCGTGCGGCAGCTTCCATTGAGATGATTGAGCTTTGGTTTCCACCTCATAACCATAAACCCACGATTCGTCACCAATTATGGCCCTCTGGAGCAAATTTGGGTCGTCGCGGACAGAGTTTAACATCTCATTAGCAATGTTCATGCGATGCTGTTTTTGGTCACAATTGAGCAATTTTGGTACGAAAAATCGAAGACGATCCAAAACACGTGCAAGCAAAGCAGCTGTCAGCAATTAACTGAACATTCAAAATGGCCGAGCTTGTCGGCATAAGTGAGAGACATGAGTACCAACATAACGCCACAAAAAATCCGAAATTCGAATATACGTAACCAGCGAAAATTCAAAATTCGCGATACTTTTTGAACGCACCTCGTATGAGGTATATTTACTTCACGCATAAATAAAAAATTGTAGGTACCAAACACCTTAACACATTCAAGCACGCAATGAACCTGATCGAAAAATACTAAACGCTGAAAAATGTTCAGCAACATAACGGAACAAGATATCAGTACTTTTCGGCAATTTGTAAGCTTTCTTTCAAGTATAAGTTAAGCTTACTACAATTTTGCTCTGAAGTAGTTTCGCTTAGTTAGCATTGAAAAATGCCTATATAAAATAAGAGTTTCGCAATTATTGTTGAAAGCGTTTTGTAGGATGTAAGCACCTTTTAAGCATACTTAAATAAATCTTAATTATAATCTTATAATAAGTGATACTACAAGGAAGCTCATATTGGGCAGTTGTTATAAGCTTATTTCAAGTCCAATTACAATTCGCTTAGCCGATGGACTGTTGGGTTGGTTTAGCATGCGTGTTTAGAAATCTTGCTTGACTGCTTTTTAATGTGAGTGTGTATGTACAGTGCTTTTGTCGATGCATTGCTTGGCTTGCTGTTGACTGCATTTTATTTTTCGGAAATCGTGCGTAAACACGATCAATGGAATTATAATAACAGGAAGGAAGGGAAGGAACGTTAAGGGAAGGGAAAGGAAGGAATGGAAAGGAAAGTGAAAGAAAATGAAAATAAAATAAAAGAAAAGGAAAGAAAAGAAAAGAAGGAAGAAAAAAGAAAATTAAATTAAATTAAATAAAACGAAATAAATTGAAATAAAATAAAACAAAGCAAACAACAGAAATAAAATTGTAAAGGAGATAGTATCACAGAAAATTACTGAAACGAAATTAAAAAAAAGAGAGTGCTGGAAAACAGACAAGCAAATAAAATGAAAATATATTAAAGGAGAGGAACAGCAGGGGTAAGAAGGGAGAGTATGCGAATGAAAGGAATAGCTAATAACTAAAATAAAGTTTTGTGGCTGAATTTCCACCACGGGGAGATCTCTTATTCAAATCAATTTACACATCAAACTCCATGAGTACTTGGTACATACGCCTTTTTGTTTGTTAATTTTTGTAAAGTACCCTACAAGCACACTGACAGTCATTTGTCACAACATCTGAGAGTCAGTGCTGTCATTCTAACTATCAGGGATTTGCATCATGTTCTTAAAGCGAATAGCAAAAAATGATGTCAAAAACCGTGTACGTGTGAGTACGGTATGTTCCTTTGTTATTGCCCACGTAGCTTCGGCCTGTCCAATTCGTGTTCTTTCCCTTGGTCCTTTGTGGGTGTTGGCAACAACGGGCACCTGTGTGCTAAGAAACAAACATACTAGTATGAAAGTATCAGCATTGACACATAAAATATCATCACTGTCAATAAAAAGTGTGAGTGTGTTAGTAAAGAAATCAGCGTTTCTTGTAGGGTAGTATCGAATGCAACGAGGAGTGTGTGTGAACACTACCGCGAGTTGAAGAGGGAAGCGAGGCGGCTTTTCCGGGCGAAAAAATGAGAGGCAGAAAGGCGTGAAATAAAGGAGCTTGTGATGCTGGCCAACGGGAATAATGCCCGAAAATTCTATCAAAAAATTCGGCGAATGACAGAAGGTTTTAAGCCCGGGGCAAACTCCTGTAAGAATGAGAACGGCGACCTGGTGGCCGATGTTCAGAGAGCACTCAGAATATGGAGGGATCACTTCTCTGCCCTTTTATATGGAGAAACTGAGCAAGAAACCAGAGAAGATGCCGAACCCGAGCCCACAATCGAAGATGATAGATTTGACGTTCCACAGCCCGACTATAATGAGCAGCGAATAGCAATATCCCGATTGAAAAACAATAAAGCAGCTGGCGCTGATGGTTTGCCTGCTGAGCTCAGCTTCTATGCAGAATATGGTTGGATGAATGCATGCCTGAAGATTGGAATCTAAGTGTTCTCTGCCCAATCCACAAGAAGGGGGATCCTGCAAACTGCGCCAACTATCGCGGAATCAGCCTTTTGAATATCGCATATAAGGTCCTATCAAGCGTATTGAAGCCTGATGTGAACAGACTGATTGGACCTTATCAGTGTGGCTTCAGACCTGGTAAATCTACCATCGACCAGGTTTTTAGAATACGCCAAATCTTGAAAAAAACCCGTGAGAAAAGAATCGACACGCATCATCTCTTTGTTGATTTTAAAGCCCCTTCGATAGCACGAAAAGGAGCTGCCTATATGCCGCTATGTCTAAATTTGGTTTCCCCGCAAAACTTATACGGCTATGCAAAATAACCTTGAGCAACACCGCCAGCTCGGTCAGAATTGGGAAGTACCTCTCCGAGCCGTTTGAAACTAAACGAGGTTTCAGACAGGGTGACCCCCTATCGTGCGATTTCTTTAATTTAATGCTGGAGAAAATAATACAAGCTGCAGAACTTAACCGCGCTGGAACAATATTTTATAAGCGTGCAACTGTTGGCATATGCTGACGAGATTGATATCATTGGCCCTTACAACCGCGCCGTAACTTCTGCTTACTCCAAATTAGAAAAAGAAGCGGAGAAAATGGGATTGGTGGTGAACGAGGTCAAAAAGAAGTACCTTCTGTCATCATGCAAAGAGTCAGCGCATTCGCGCCTTGGCAACCAAGCCACTGTTGGCAGCAATAATTTCGAAATAGTAAAGGACTTCGTTTACCTGGGAACCAGCATTAACACCAACAATAATGTTAGCCTAGAAATCCGACGAAGGATTACTCTTGCAAACAAATGCTACATCGGACTGAGTAGGCAATTGAAAAGTAAAGTCCTCTCTCGACGAACGAAAATAACACTCTACAAGTCACTCATCGCACCCGTCCTGCTATATGGTGCAGAAGCGTGGACACTAACAACATCTGATGAGGCGGCTCTGGGAGTATTCGAGAGAAAGGTTCTTCGAAAGATTTGTGGACCTCTACGCGTTGGCGACGGCGAGTACCGAAGAAGATTTAATGATGAGCTGTATGAACTTTACGCATACGCCGACATAGTTCAGCGAATTAAAACACAGCGGATTCGCTGGCTAGGCCACGTAGTGCGAATGAGCGAAGATGCTCCAGCCCAGAAGGTATTCTTATCGGCACCCGCCGGTGGAAGCGGAGGAAGAGGGAGACCACCACTCCGATGGAAGGACCAAGTGGAGACCGATTTGCGATCCCGCGGTGTTTCCAATTGGCGCCAGTTGGCGCAACGAAGAAACGGCTGGCGAGCTATGTTGGACGGTCAAAATCGCCCGGGCGGTTACATGACCATTTAAAGAAGAAAGAAGAAGTATCTAAAGGCAATTTTCGTTTCTCTATTTCGGTGGTTATTATCCGGCAATAAGAATGTTGCTGCCACAATAAAATGGGGAATTTGGCAAAAATATTGAAGTGCCTATAAAACTCTGTCTTAATGTGCTTGTCAATCAGTATTTAAGATAACATATATCACCAAAGAACATTGAAACAATAAGAAGGTGCAACGCCAAACATCGCGGTAAGAAAATACGACTCCATAAGAATTTATTGGCTCAACTTTTCTTACCGCGTGGTGAATTCCCTACCCGCGAATTGATAGCGTGCGATGTTTGGCGTTGGACCTTCTTATTGTTTCAGCGTTCTTTGATCTTGGTCTCACCATGCGTCTCTATCATTCATTAAAGATAGGAGTTCGGTTCTTGCCGGATGCGTGCCTACCTTAAAGACCCTTTCGGTGCAGTCTGACAGGTAACCACACACGCTTGATCTGATACACAATGGAAATGTACAGGCATTTCAGTTAGTTGGTTTACATCGGTTGACGTCCCCTGGAGGAAGTGTGGTGGTGAGTTTCTCTAAGTCACCACTGTAAGCGACTATTGTGGTGAATTACTGTATGATAAACAGTGTGACCAGGTTTTTTTGGTTTTAGCTTCGTGGCTTTTTTCTAGCCTTTTTTTCTCCAAACCTTTTTTGGTCCCAACACCATATTTCGCATACAACTTCGAGGAATATATAAAATTAAAGTTGAATGGAAAGATACATTTTTTCAAGAAGAAAAGTCTAGGTATTCTCCGAGTCAAGTAGCATTGATTAAGCTGCAGTGGCGAAAGCTAATAACCGTACAGTGGACAAGTGTGACCTCTACCACTGTATTTTGGGCAGAAGTCCGAGAACATAAAAGTTCATTAAACGAACTTCGTTTTTTAGAACTGTTCGAATTCGTATTTAGCTTTTTGTTATTACCTTTCAGTAATGCGGAGGTTGAAAGAATTTTTAGTGCCGTGAACATTCTTAAAAATGAATTTAAGGAACAGACTAAAAATTAAAAGGCTAAACTCGCTGCTCAATGATCTCATTTCTATGATAAATACCCAAACTTTGTGAGCAGACTCAAGCTCTCCTGATTCATCAGACGAAGAAAATATTATAAAATCAATTAGTTTGTAGTGATTTTTCTATAGTATGTGTTTCTTTGAAAGAATTCCTAGTCAAGGAAAATGTGCTTGATATGTGTTGAAACAAAAATAGTTCCTTTAAGTTATGTCTACAGACTTACATATATACTCGTACAAATAGTTTAAACTGAAATAAAAAATTTGAAATGGATTTCGTAAAAAAATGTCTGACTTTTTTTTAGCTTCTTTCTTTCTTATTATTCGCCGTTTCTAACCTTTTTTTTTTGCCGACTTAGCCTTTTTTTTCTATCATCTGGTCACGCTGATGATAAGTGATAAGGCTGATACCGGTGTTGGAGTTACTGGAGCTGTTACCTTTATTTGTGATACTGTAACGCCATGGTGCCAGCACCACCATAAACACTATCTCAAAGGCGGCAGTGACACTGATAGACCAGAGACACACAATTTTGCTACCGTCTTCTACTTTGACAAATAATTGCGTCAAACGAAGGAACGCAACAACCATGTCACAATAATGCGCCAAGCAGATACAGTACTTCAACTTGGACGTATCCGTCATACGTCAAAATTAAGAGCAAAATCTACTTTGCCGTATCCGTCGAACCAGTTTCAACGTATTGCCGTATTGTACTCGTATCTGCTTGGCGCATAAAGCACGAAAACTTAGTTTTCACTGTCCTCGAACTTCATGGCTTCTAGTTATTTTGCTTAATAGGTATGTATTCAACGTGGTTTGAAATGATATTTTTGGTTAAGAAAAAAAATAAAATTCAGCAAATGTCAAAGTCATAAAAAGTTGAGCTTTCTGCAACTTTGATTTTGAAGGCGAAGTATTCATTGTGTTTAGTTTGACTAAATCCGTATGTTTTAACTTTTCTGTCAAAGGCAAAGGCGGCCGAAAAGTTGTATGTTTCTCCCGATATACAACGGGACGTTCGAGCAAATGGTACTTCTTTACTTTGACCTACAACTACCAAGGCGCTACCAATAATGTCGAGAGGTATACCCAAAAACGCGTTTCGGTTTCAGGAATCACGATCCCAGCGCGGAAATTTAAGATTTTAGGCAATTCAAAGGTTGTTAACAAAAAAGTTTGAATAATTTGCTTTTGTCCATTACTTTTAAATGGGTAAAAAAAAGATAGCCTCCGACATAGTGGCATCAACAAAGTGAAGTAAGCTGTCCGTTGTCTTGCTTCATTTTCTTCTTTGTTCTGTCATCCGGCTATCTGAAAATGTGGAGCAAGTGTTGTTTTTTGCGTAAAATATGCACGTTTTAGTACATACATTTACTACTATTTTACTGCAATTCTTTTATAAAGAAAACGAGGTAAACGAACCTATTCCGGGGTCATACCAGGGTAATCGCGGGAGCTATTTTCACAAAACGTAGGCTTAAAAGTCGCAAGGAGTTTTCTCCCGATACAGTAACTTACAGATCACCACAGTAAGACCCGTGCAAAACCAATACTTTCATTGTTGATATCTTTATGAAATAAGTTCAATTTGTTTACAAAAAACTTTAGCTAGGCATATAGAAAAGCAAATGATTTCATCTCACGAAGCCTAAGCAGTGTATTTATTCTGATTCATATACAACCAAAGACTGTCACTACGGTTGCCCTACCCTGCATCTTTGAAGATGCACTTAACAGTACCTAAAAAAGACAAAATTTTCAAACGAAGCCCTATATATTTAAAAGCTCATGTGAAAAGTTTAGTCAATACCAGTACGATAAACAATCAAATATTTATATAACATAAGGAAACGATTCACATTTATTCTTGTTGACAAACTCAATATGTACGAGTACCTCGCCCGCTATTAGAGTTTACTTAAGATAATTTAACTAAACTACTTTTAAATAAAAATAGGTAATAGATTGTATAAGACAAGTGTGAAGACTCTTTAGTTTCTCCCATAGACAGTTTAATACCGACTTAGAACAAGATCTACCATTTCAGACCATTCTTGAAATTGTTTGAGAAGAAAATCGATCGATTCCAGCCGAGAAGCCTCTGTAAAGCTTCATGTTTTAATTGTAAAATTTTCCGTACCAGAGTAAAAGGCCGGAATCCATTTAAGAGTCGTGAAAAGGTAGTAAAGTGCTAGTCATTGGCTGATCCGTGGATTCGACCCCTTTCACCTCTCACTATTAATCACATGCTTATTCTTTACGTTAGTTGGCACTGTCAAAATGCAAAACCACAATTTTTGCTGTTATTCACGTTAAAAAAAAAAATTTATTTTATACTCCATTTTTTTCCAAAAACGGGTAAAAATTGTATGAGTTTTTACCGTCCTGCGTACCTTGAAAATACACCCGTACTGTTTCAGATAGCGTACGCTTTCTGTCTCTTTTTATTTACTTCACCTTGTGATTCCACTATGGACTTCGACTTCGGATTCTGTATTCTGGCATGGATACGCGGGTGTAGATACGCCATCGTACCGTTTATTTTACTGGAGCAAACTATTTTTCGCTCATTATTTTTGAACGAGTAAAAAATTGGGTTCCGTTTTAAGGCCAGACTTGTGCGTGCGAATGAAATTGTTTTGACTATTAAGTCCCTGTCAATTGCAAATCAGCTGACCATGTCAGCAGCTATACTGACCAATTATATCCCAAGCAAAGGCGACCGCCGTGGTGTGGTGGTAGTGTTGCTGGCCTGCCTCCTTTGTAGATGCCGTTCGGAGTCGGCAAAAAACTGTAGGTCCCACCAATTTGTGAGGAAAATTCAAATCGGCACAGCACAAATTGGAAGAGAAGTTTGACGAAAAAATCTCTTAGGAGGATTATAATGATATACCTGTTGTATTTCGCGCCATTATTTTATTTTAATGCAATTTGCTGAATCCACTTAACATGTGCTTGTCATTCGAAGTCTAGCAGTATCCTTAGAACTACTGACTGTGTAGGGGTGCATCGTTCTTGCGGACCCACTTGGAGACTTTTAATAACTCAAAGTTTGAAGTTTTTGTTGTAGTTTTGATATATCACGAGCAGCTATTTTTCACTTGCAAGTTTTACTGAGTGAAGTTTCCCCAGCAGAAACTTGTCACTCTCTCTCCCAATGAAATGTCAAAATGAGCTTTTTAAATAAAGTTAAAAATGTTGATGATTGTTTATAACATGATTCAATCACTAGAAGGTTAGCTCTCTAGTTGCATATTTTGACAATGCAGCCATCTTGCCACCTGAAAAATTGTCATTTACATTTTATGGAAATTATGTAGAAATAGTAGATAAAAATGTATTATTATACAAAAACTTTAAATAGGTTGGTGTCAGAAAATGGATTAATTCACACTATTTTTTAGATCGACTTTGGCAGTGTAGTTCTTGCATATTGCCGGATCTGATCGTGGACGTTTAAAACTCGAGACATTCCGGTATGTGGCAACGGTTGTCTTAAAGTTTTGGGCATGCATACTTACCTGCTTACCAAGGTCAAACGTGACTTCACAGCTGGTCCTTATGTGATTTGAAGTCTGTTATTTTTGACCAAACTTGACTAATATTCTCTGGGTTTGATAATCAGTTCTGGGTTAACTTATGCATAAAGGACAAGTTTTAAGTCAACTTCTGTTCTAAGTATGGAGCCAATCTTATCTCATTGAAACTTATCTCTTTACTATCCATTTGGTAGACTATGTTTGTCTTTATGTCCTGAAAAGTTTCCAACAAATATTCATCTTGTCAATTTTTCATTATAATTAAAAAAAAGTCGCCCTTTATTCAGAAGTGCGAAATGAGCATTATTCCCAGTTTGAGTTGATAAGTTTACGGTATTAGCCATTGAAGGCTTTAGGTTTGACGAAAATCCCTGGTATCATGCTTACACCGAAACTACAAACTTTTAATCTTGTTTTACCAACATTTTAATGTTAGCACATTCATGCTTGCTATCAAGAGGGCGAAGATACATATATGATTGTACATAGATACGTATGCACATATGTATCTATTTATTTTAATTTTGTTGGTGCAGTGGCCGTTTTTTATTGTTTTTTAATTAATATTAGAGAAAATTTACAACGATTTATACATTGATGGTATGGGATGACATGTTTTGATGTTGTATTTAGTTGACTTTGCAAAATGTGGTCTACTAATGTCCTACTTACTTGATTTTTCTACTACCATTTTCTCGATAAATGAAAAAACACTCCTACTTTTTTTCGTTCGCAAAAGAGAGCCATTGTTTACATCTAAGGTACTTCAATATGGCGACGCATGCGGTACAAAGCGAACTTTTATCTTCTAACGTATGATAGAAAGGGATGCGGGATGAGACCAATATAGAATATAAAAAAACAGGTGACGAAATCTCTTTGAAATTTAACGTCTCTGCCTTAGATATCACACTTGACATGGTACACAATGGTTTATAGCTTTCTACGAAAATTTCTTTGTGAAATTTTTGATGAGCTCAATGCCGTTGATTAAATAAAACACAGTTTAGACAATTGTACCTATATATTTCGTCGATATTTCGGCTTCAATCTGAAGCCATACTCAGGAGTGGGAAACACAAAGAGAAAACAGGTACAATTAATTTTAAAAATACTAATAAACAAATTTAACTTTCATGCCCATATGCTGATTTCTTTCTCAAGAGACAGTGTTGCTTGTCCAAAATCTTGTAATAATGCAATATTTCTGGATTGCCTCCAGATTTATACAATCATAAAAATATAAAACTTGATATGATATCGCACCACCAGTTTGTATTATCTATTACCCGCAACATTCTAAATTTTAAATCAACGAATAGCGCAAAGCTTCTAGTGTCGTGTGTTTTCCCTTTTAATGAACAACATAGTATAGAATTAGTAAACCTTATTTGGACACTACCAATCACATGACAGTAGAGCCTGTCATTTCAAACATTTTTTGTTAGTTTACCTTAGATATCTTACCGTCCCTGTAGGAAATGACAGTTGCAAAACTTACTTCGAGACTTCGGAACCAGGAATACGCCACTATCTGTATGGTGGGTCCGCAAGAACCATTGAGACTCTTCACAGTCAGTAGTTCTAGGAAGGCTGGTTACCTTCCAATGACAAGCACGTGTTAAATATCTACAGCAAATTTCATTGCTTGGAATATAATTCGTCAATAGAGATGGTGACATAATCAGCTGAGGAACTAATGATTTGCAGTTCACATTTCCTACAGGGATTTAATAGTCCAAACTAAACTTACATTTTCACGCACAAGTCTGGCCATATTTTTTATTTAATTTTATTCAATCAAATCAAGAAGTTTTATGTCCACCGATTTTGATTACAATTAATTGTATTACTAAATTTTAAATTTAATGAAATATGTAGCAATTGGCCGCTATTAAAAGGCAATGCCTCGTTGACAATGTTCACAGTCCGCCCAATAGTCGATTACAGTAGTGCCTTGAGAGCTGTTTACATTAGTAAACTTTATTTTTTGTTGTTTATTTTTATATTATTTATATTAACGAGCTCAAGGCCAATGGTCAAATGAAACTAACTAAACTTTTTCTTTTGACACGTTTATTTATGTTGGTCGATATTTCGACTTCCATTTGAAGTCATCTTCAGGAACTCTTGACAGTCAACTTTGGAATCAATTTAATTGGAAATTGAATCAAAGTTGTTGCCTACCAACTTATTACATGCAATTGTTGCACGACCCGTTTACACCACGTGATCCGTTTACACCATGAATCAACCGGAAGTTGACTAATGTAAACCATATTTTAGAGACACTCACCACTATGCTGCCTTCAGGGATGTTATAAAACGGGTCTGTAGTTTCCTGTCCATTCCGTTATTCCTAAATAACTTTTTGAAAGGGAATCAAAACTAATAATTTTTTTCCATTGTTACAGTTTTTCTGACCTTTACATTTTTTGGAACTTTTTGTGGAACTTAACATTCGTAATTCAATGACTTGCTAATATTAAAAAGGGTATGAGAATTCTCAAACCTAGAGGATGGTTATACTTATGTAAAAGGGTTATGACTACGACATCATTGCTATGCCAATATAGCTTTTATAATAATGGAGAAAATTTTAAATGGTTCCGAGCTTATCATACGTGGTCTTACGGCAGCAATATGCAAAAAAGGAAAAGCACACGAATACTCGTATACTAATAGCGCATTTTATTTATTGTTAAAAGAACGTTGAATACAATATTTGGCGGGTTTTAATATCTGAAAGAATATAATCATTATGAAAATGACAAATTGTAATTGTTTACCCTTACTTATTCGTGCTTTCTCTTCGGCTGTTCGTAAAAATGTGAAGCCGTTGGAAGCATGGTACAATAACAAGGTAAAGTCAATTCTACAGCAACAACATACTGGCGTAAAGATTGTCAAAAGCAACTGTCTGGTGTTTGCGAATAAGGGGAAGAGAAACCAGAGAAATTTTCATTTGTGAGAAATTATGTGGTGAAGTATGGTTGAAAAGTGATTATTATTGAATAATATCGTCAAATTTGCAATTGTTTTTAGTTTGTTTTTGGTATAAGCGATAGAAAAACCACAAAATTTTAAATGCAAACCCAGCTTATTTACATTTTGCTGGTTTATATTCTGCTGTTTGCATCTCCATTTGACAATGTATACGTCCGTGTGTTCAAAAAAATCCAATCAGCTGATGAAATGATACAACCTTATTATTGACCCATGGTTGGAAGCCATTACAAATTTAAAATTCAATATACGTATACAGGGTTAAAATAAAAGTAGTTAAAAATATAAATTATCAGAGTTCTATTCAAAACCTTAAGCTGGGCTCATATATCAATAACACGTGGGCCCTTGGAATTACCGATTGTTTAGATTATCATTTGCTTTTGTGTATAGCTAGTCTACTACTTTGATTGTAGTCATTTGAGTGTTTTTTATTAACACTGAAAAGTAAAAAAACTTATCTACAATTGCTTAACTTGATAAGAAAGAATTTAGTAAAACCAGACCTGTTAAATAACTATTGTTAGTTGATTATTTTCTTGAAAAGCCATTTAATGATTAATTAGCATTGTTTTCAATTTTTATTGATTACTGGCAGACCCGGAAGATGTTGTCCTGACATAATTGAATTGCCTACATTTAATAAATTGTACTCTTTTCCCTACTCAATCGGGGTTTCTCCATCTCAATATCTTATTTCTTCTTTCTACTTTTGCCTTTTGAGATCGACAATGAATTTTGAATATGAATGAACGACCCACAACACACAAAAATGTGGAGCGTGGCACCTTCTCCAAAAATTTTGTAAATCTTGATTAAAGCTCAAAACATTGGTGCGTTATAGGTAACCTTTTAATTCAGCCGATTCAACCAACCGTTTAAGAATCATGGTAGTCGATTATTGGTGCTGTGCCGTAATTCCCTGTCCGTAAAGCAACCTTACCGACCAATTGTATTTTGGTTTTGCTCTTACGTTAAGGATACGACTATAGCGATACCACAACGGAACCAATGTTTTGAGCTTAAAATGCAAATATCATATTTCTTGTTGCATACATATGTTTATTTAATGCCCGCTATAGGCTGGAATCCCTGCATTAATTTCTTCTATTTTTTTCTTTATACGCCTAGAAATCAAATTTCAAAAATATATACTATATGTATGTACATATATACTTTTCTATTCCAGCCAACTCTCTCGGTGTACGTCATTTTCAAGTCGTGCTCTGGTTTTTCGGCACAGCTTTGGGATACTCTTTGCGCGTTAACATTTCAGCTGCAGTTGTACCTATGACAAAACCAACCGGAAATGCACCATACTACGATTGGGATCTCGCAACAAGATCATTACTACTTAGCAGTTTTTTTTGGGGTTATGTGTTGGCACAAGTGCCAGCTGGTATGCTTGCTAAACGTTTTGGGCCGAGACTAGTTTTGGGTATTGCCACTTTAGTGTCCTCTTTGTTAACACTATTACATCCTTGGGCAGCATCCGGCGGTAATTGGAAAGTAGTTTGTGCACTACGTGTGTTTGTTGGTTTCACTCAAGGTGTTCTCTATCCGTCAGTCCATACTTTGTTATCCAAATGGGCACCGCGTACGGAACGTAGTAGTATGACAACAATGGCGTATGCGGGTGCACAATGTGGTGCAGTTGTTATATTGGCTACTAGTGGTCCTATATTCGATTCTAGTATGGGATGGCCAGGAATTTTTTATATCTCTGGCGGAGCGGCATTAGGATGGTCGCTCATATTTTTATATTTTGGTGCGGATAGTCCACAAAAGTCGAAGATGATTTCGAAGGAGGAGCGTGACTATATTGAGCAGCTTACCGGTGGTGGCCCGAAGAGTGAGGTAAGTTGGTGATGAACTTATATCCATTGTGTACCATGTCAAGTGTGATATCTAAGCCAGAGACGTCAAATTTGGAAGAGATTTCGTCACCTGTTTTTATATTTTATATTGGTCGCATCCGGCATCCCTTTCTATCATTCGTTAGAAGATAGGAGTTTGCTTTGTACCGGATGCGTCGACATATTGAAGTGCCTTAGATGTAAACAATGACTCCATGTTGATGTGCCTTTAACAAATAACATATCACACTTGTTTTGATACACAATGCTTATATCTGCCGCAATTAAATAGAATAATTTAACTCGTGCTTACTAAGTTGATCAAAAAATCTGTTAAGGACTGTTGTTGCCACAAAGTGTTTCGCAAGTATCTTTAGAGTTTCCTTCGTTAGTCTTTGATGGCTAAATAAACGAGGAAGTTCGATAGTTGAAAATGACCTTAGCTTACCTGCTTTTTGTTACAACTCAAAAAATTCAAATACTTATCTACGTACGAGTATATGGAAAAAAATATTCCTGTTGTACTTCGTGAAAGTTTCTTGAAGTTACTGGGCTGTATGCCATACTTTTTTTCTTTTTTTAATTTTCCTTTAGCTAATGGCCATTCCTTGGAAATCATTCCTGAAATCAGCTCCCTTTTATGGACTTGTCGCAGCTCAAATAGGCTCCTTTTGGGGGTTTTACACTCTACTTACAGAAATTCCCACTTATCTGGACAAGGTACTCAAATTTAACGTTACCTCGAATGCATTACTCTCGGCTTTACCGTACTTCACAATGTGGATGTTAAGTTTCATCGTTAGTCCCATTTCGGATATGGTAATCAATCGTAATATATTGAGTATAACAAAATCACGTAAAGTTTTCAATACGATTGGTGAATGGATACCGATGGCATGTCTGATTGCAATGAGTTATATGACAAGTGAGAAGCGTGATGTAGCTATAACATTACTAACAATTAGTGTTGGTTTTAATGCATTTGGCATTTGTGGGCATTTCGTGAATCATATGGATCTTTCGCCAAATTTCGCTGGTACTTTGATGTCCGTCGCTAATGCTATATCGAGCTGTTTCTCGATATTTGCGCCACTTGTTGTTGGTGCTATTGTTAAAAATGAGGTAAGAGCGATTTTCGGCATACTATTTTACTTTCCGATAATTCATTAATGTGATTTCTTCTCGTACTTTAATATCTTTATCATCTCAGGAGGATCCTACAGAATGGCGTATCGTTTTCTTTATTGCAGCTGGAGTTTATTTTATAACAAATTTATTATTCCTCATCTTTGGTCAAGCAACAATACAACCATGGAATGACTTATCCAAAACGACTGCAATCGCCGCACCCAAAGAAATTACAGATCATGGAAGCATAGAGCAAAGGATAGAAGACACCCTTAGTAAATATTAGTAATTTTCATTTATATGTACTTAGAAAAGTGACAGTATTTAACTAAAATAACGAAAGATCTGAAATTAAGTTTCTAAAAATTTTTATAGTTAAGGTTATTAATGGCTGCTACAGACGAAATCTTCTATTGACGAAATTTACATCAATGTATAACTTATTAAAATCCTAGAAAAAATTTCCCACTTTTGAAATCTTTACAAGGAAAGTATGCGAAACCGGGACAAATTTTTATTTTTTCATGGTGCCGTCTAATGTACATATAACAGTTTTTTATAAAAGAATCAAATGAATGCCTATGATTTAGTCTACCAATGGTTATATCGGATTGGTGACCGAAGATAAACATACCGGGTAAATTAAAAAAAAAATAAGTGAAAGGAAAAAATATTGAACGAAAGTTAACGCAACATAATTTGGGACTAATTAAAAAGGTTTAACATTCCATAATAACTAAAAGTAGTTAAAAAAACCTAAATAATGCAGCTACAAGACAAACGTAAGAACGTTATCCGTTGAAGTGGAATATCACCATTTCTCGGCTCGTTTGTTAAAAAGAAAGAAATAAATAAAATGTCCTTTTACGCTGTTTTTATGTTTGTTTTGTGTATGCTGCTTAGCTATAAACAGTCGACAAAATAAATATTTTAAATTTTGCTGGAAAGATTGGAGAGAAACTCGGCTGTGGTTGTATGGCTGTGGTTGTATTGCTGGGTTGAGTTGGGTGAATAAAATTAATAAACCTAATCTGTGAGTTATGTTCAGCTGAGTATAAAAATGGGGACTGAGTGCGTTAAGTAGTTATGTTACTAAGGTGTCTGAAGAGGGGAAAAAAGCAAAACGCGCAATACAGATATTGGATTTTTGTCACCCTGTGGCCGTTTTTTATTGTTTCTTAATTAATATTAGAGAAAATTTACAACGATTTATACATTGATGGTATGGGATGACATGTTTTGATGTTGTATTTAGTTGACTTTGCAAAATGTGGTCTACTAATTTCCTACTTACTTGATTTTTCTACTACCATTTTCTCGATAAATGAAAAAACACTCCTACTTTTTTTCGTTCGCAAAAGAGAGCCATTGTTTACATCTAAGGTACTTCAATATGGCGACGCATGCGGTACAAAGCGAACTTTTATCTTCTAACGTATGATAGAAAGGGATGCGGGATGAGACCAATATAGAATATAAAAAAACAGGTGACGAAATCTCTTTGAAATTTAACGTCTCTGCCTTAGATATCACACTTGACATGGTACACAATGCTTTATAGCTTTCTACGAAAATTTCTTTGTGAAATTTTTGATGAGCTCAATGCCGTTGATTAAATAAAACACAGTTTAGACAATTGTACCTATATATTTCGTCGATATTTCGGCTTCAATCTGAAGCCATACTCAGGAGTGGGAAACACAAAGAGAAAACAGGTACAATTAATTTTAAAAATACTAATAAACAAATTTAACTTTCATGCCCATATGCTGATTTCTTTCTCAAGAGACAGTGTTGCTTGTCCAAAATCTTGTAATAATGCAATATTTCTGGATTGCCTCCAGATTTATACAATCATAAAAATATAAAACTTGATATGATATCGCACCACCAGTTTGTATTATCTATTACCCGCAACATTCTAAATTTTAAATCAACGAATAGCGCAAAGCTTCTAGTGTCGTGTGTTTTCCCTTTTAATGAACAACATAGTATAGAATTAGTAAACCTTATTTGGACACTACCAATCACATGACAGTAGAACCTGTCATTTCAAACATTTTTTGTTAGTTTACCTTAGATATCTTACCGTCCCTGTAGGAAATGACAGTTGCAAAACTTACTTCGAGACTTCGGAACCAGGAATACGCCACTATCTGTATGGTGGGTCCGCAAGAACCATGGAGACTCTTCACAGTCAGTAGTTCTAGGAAGGCTGGTTACCTTCCAATGACAAGCACGTGTTAAATATCTACAGCAAATTTCATTGCTTGGAATATAATTCGTCAATAGAGATGGTGACATAATCAGCTGAGGAACTAATGATTTGCAGTTCACATTTCCTACAGGGATTTAATAGTCCAAACTAAACTTACATTTTCACGCACAAGTCTGGCCATACTTTTTATTTAATTTTAATCAATCAAATCAAGAAGTTTTATGTCTACCGATTTTGATTACAATTAATTGTATTACTAAATTTTAAATTTAATGAAATATGTAGCAATTGGCCGCTATTAAAGTTTTTCGCGCGTAAAAGGCAATGCCTCGTTGACAATGTTCACAGTCCGCCCAATAGTCGATTACAGTAGTGCCTTGAGAGCTGTTTACATTAGTAAACTTTATTTTTTGTTGTTTATTTTTATATTATTTATATTAACGAACTCAAGGCCAATGGTCAAATGAAACTAACTAAACTTTTTCTTTTGACACGTTTATTTATGTTGGTCGATATTTCGACTTCCATTTGAAGTCATCTTCAGGAACTCTTGACAGTCAACTTTGGAATCAATTTAATTGGAAATTGAATCAAAGTTGTTGCCTACCAACTTATTACATGCAATTGTTGCACGACCCGTTTAGACCACGTGATCCGTTTACACCATGAATCAACCGGAAGTTGACTAATGTAAACCACATTTTAGAGACACTCACCACTATGCTGCCTTCAGGGATGTTATAAAACGGGTCTGTAGTTTCCTGTCCATTCCGTTATTCCTAAATAACTTTTTGAAAGGGAATCAAAACTAATAATTTTTTTCCATTGTTACAGTTTTTCTGACCTTTACATTTTTTGGAACTTTTTGTGGAACTTAACATTCGTAATTCAATGACTTGCTAATATTAAAAAGGGTATGAGAATTCTCAAACCTAGAGGATGGTTATACTTATGTAAAAGGGTTATGACTACGACATCATTGCTATGCCAATATAGCTTTTATAATAATGGAGAAAATTTTAAATGGTTCCGAGCTTATCATACGTGGTCTTACGGCAGCAATATGCAAAAAAGGAAAAGCACACGAATACTCGTATACTAATAGCGCATTTTATTTATTGTTAAAAGAACGTTGAATACAATATTTGGCGGGTTTTAATATCTGAAAGAATATAATCATTATGAAAATGACAAATTGTAATTGTTTACCCTTACTTATTCGTGCTTTCTCTTCGGCTGTTCGTAAAAATGTGAAGCCGTTGGAAGCATGGTACAATAACAAGGTAAAGTCAATTCTACAGCAACAACATACTGGCGTAAAGATTGTCAAAAGCAACTGTCTGGTGTTTGCGAATAAGGGGAAGAGAAACCAGAGAAATTTTCATTTGTGAGAAATTATGTGGTGAAGTATGGTTGAAAAGTGATTATTATTGAATAATATCGTCAAATTTGCAATTGTTTTTAGTTTGTTTTTAGTATAGGGTGTTTTTTTTACAGGTTTGTTTTTCGAATAGAGATAAAACTGGCATTTTGTGGTCAAATCTGGCAACTCTAATGTCATTTATGTTCAGTTTGGTTTGCCATTTCATCATGAACAGGTTGACAAAAGAACAACGCTTGCAAATCGTGTAAATTTATTTCGAAAATAATGGTTCAGTTCGCGAAGTTTACCGTGAGCTCCGTCCATTTTATGGTCGACATAATCGTCCATCAGAGCAATTAATTCGGTTAACCATGGATCGTTTTCGCACTACGTTTACTCTATGTGATAATACGCATCCGCAGAGACGTCGAACAGTGCGCACCGAAGAAACAATTGCCGCTGTAGAGCAAAGTGTTGAAGAGGACCCGAATGAATCGATTCGCCACCGTGCACAGCAATTGGAGCTTTGTCCATCAACTTTATGGAAGATTTTGCGCAAAGATCTTGGCTTGCGACCTTACAAGATCCAGCTTGTGCAAGAATTAAAGCCGCGAGACCATGCAATGCGTCGTGATTTTGGTGTATGGGCCGAAAATGAGATTGATTTCGATGCTGATTTTCATCGCAAAATTTTGTTCAGTGATGAGGCTCATTTTTGGTTGAATGGCTACGTCAACAAGCAAAATTGCCGCATTTGGAGTGAAGAGAATCCACATGAGACCCTTGAAACGCCATTACATCCACAAAAACTGACTGTTTGGTGTGCTCTATGGGCTGGTGGAGTCATTGGGCCATACTTCTTCCGCAATAATGCTGGAGAGGCAGCTACCGTTAATGGAGACCGGTATAGAGCCATGATAACCGACTATTTTGTTCCCGAATTGGATGGCATGAATGTGGATGAGTTGTGGTTCCAACAAGACGGCGCTACATGCCACACAGCGCACGTCACAATCGATTTATTGAAGGAAACATTCGATGAGCGCATAATTTCGCGGAATGGACCTGTCAATTGGCCACCAAGGTCGTGTGATTTGACACCATTGAATTATTTTCTTTGGGGATATGTGAAGTCGCTCGTCTACACCAACAAACCAGAAACTTTAGGGGAATTGGAAGCCAACATTCGTGGCGTTATTGCCGACATACGGCCCCATATGCTCGAAAAAGTGGTTGAAAATTGGACCTGTAGAATTGGCTTTATTCGAGCCAGCCGCGGCGGCCACATGCCCGAAATCATATTTAAACATTAATGGCATAAAATTATCCTTCCAATAAAGCCAAATTGATGGACCTTAAAACGATTTTCTTGTGTTTTATTTCAATTCGAAGTTCTATACCCCTAAAAAAACACCCTTTATAAGCGATAGAAAAACCACAAAATTTTAAATGCAAACCCAGCTTATTTACATTTTGCTGGTTTATATTCTGCTGTTTGCATCTCCATTTGACAATGTATACGCCCGTGTGTTCAAAAAAATTCAATCAGCTGATGAAATGACACAACCTTATTATTGACCCATGGTTGGAAGCCATTACAAATTTAAAATTCAATATACGTATACAGGGTTAAAATAAAAGTAGTTAAAAATATAAATTATCAGAGTTCTATTCAAAACCTTAAGCTGGGCTCATATATCAATAACACGTGGGCCCTTGGAATTACCGATTGTTTAGATTATCATTTGCTTTTGTGTATAGCTAGTCTACTACTTTGATTGTAGTCATTTGAGTGTTTTTTATTAACACTGAAAAGTAAAAAAACTTATCTACAATTGCTTAACTTGATAAGAAAGAATTTAGTAAAACCAGACCTGTTAAATAACTATTGTTAGTTGATTATTTTCTTGAAAAGCCATTTAATGATTAATTAGCATTGTTTTCAATTTTTATTGATTACTGGCAGACCCGGAAGACGTTGTCCTGACATAATTGAATTGCCTACATTTAATAAATTGTACTCTTTTCCCTACTCAATCGGGGTTTCTCCATCTCAATATCTTATTTCTTCTTTCTACTTTTGCCTTTTGAGATCGACAATGAATTTTGAATATGAATGAACGACCCACAACACACAAAAATGTGGAGCGTGGCACCTTCTCCAAAAATTTTGTATATCTTGATTAAAGCTCAAAACATTGGTGCGTTGTCGGTAACCTTTTAATTCAGCCGATTCAACCAACCGTTTAAGAATCATGGTAGTCGATTATTGGTGCTGTGCCGTAATTCCCTGTCCGTAAAGCAACCTTACCGACCAATTGTATTTTGGTTTTGCTCTTACGTTAAGGATACGACTATAGCGATACCACAACGGAACCAATGTTTTGAACTAAAAATGCAAATATCATATTTCTTGTTGCATACATATGTTTATTTAATGCCCGCTATAGGCTGGAATCCCTGCATTAATTTCTTCTATTTTTTTCTTTATACGCCTAGAAATCAAATTTCAAAAATATATACTATATGTATGTACATATATACTTTTCTATTCCAGCCAACTCTCTCGGTGTACGTCATTTTCAAGTCGTGCTCTGGTTTTTCGGCACAGCTTTGGGATACTCTTTGCGCGTTAACATTTCAGCTGCAGTTGTACCTATGACAAAACCAACCGGAAATGCACCATACTACGATTGGGATCTCGCAACAAGATCATTACTACTTAGCAGTTTTTTTTGGGGTTATGTGTTGGCACAAGTGCCAGCTGGTATGCTTGCTAAACGTTTTGGGCCGAGACTAGTTTTGGGTATTGCCACTTTAGTGTCCTCTTTGTTAACACTATTACATCCTTGGGCAGCATCCGGCGGTAATTGGAAAGTAGTTTGTGCACTACGTGTGTTTGTTGGTTTCACTCAAGGTGTTCTCTATCCGTCAGTCCATACTTTGTTATCCAAATGGGCACCGCGTACGGAACGTAGTAGTATGACAACAATGGCGTATGCGGGTGCACAATGTGGTGCAGTTGTTATATTGGCTACTAGTGGTCCTATATTCGATTCTAGTATGGGATGGCCAGGAATTTTTTATATCTCTGGCGGAGCGGCATTAGGATGGTCGCTCATATTTTTATATTTTGGTGCGGATAGTCCACAAAAGTCGAAGATGATTTCGAAGGAGGAGCGTGACTATATTGAGCAGCTTACCGGTGGTGGCCCGAAGAGTGAGGTAAGTTGGTGATGAACTTATATCCATTGTGTACCATGTCAAGTGTGATATCTAAGCCAGAGACGTCAAATTTGGAAGAGATTTCGTCACCTGTTTTTATATTTTATATTGGTCGCATCCGGCATCCCTTTCTATCATTCGTTAGAAGATAGGAGTTTGCTTTGTACCGGATGCGTCGACATATTGAAGTGCCTTAGATGTAAACAATGACTCCATGTTGATGTGCCTTTAACAAATAACATATCACACTTGTTTTGATACACAATGCTTATATCTGCCGCAATTAAATAGAATCATTTAACTCGTGCTTACTAAGTTGATCAAAAAATCTGTTAAGGACTGTTGTTGCCACAAAGTGTTTCGCAAGTATCTTTAGAGTTTCCTTCGTTAGTCTTTGATGGCTAAATAAACGAGGAAGTTCGATAGTTGAAAATGACCTTAGCTTACCTGCTTTTTGTTACAACTCAAAAAATTCAAATACTTATCTACGTACGAGTATATGGAAAAAAATATTCCTGTTGTACTTCGTGAAAGTTTCTTGAAGTTACTGGGCTGTATGCCATACTTTTTTTCTTTTTTTAATTTTCCTTTAGCTAATGGCCATTCCTTGGAAATCATTCCTGAAATCAGCTCCCTTTTATGGACTTGTCGCAGCTCAAATAGGCTCCTTTTGGGGGTTTTACACTCTACTTACAGAAATTCCCACTTATCTGGACAAGGTACTCAAATTTAACGTTACCTCGAATGCATTACTCTCGGCTTTACCGTACTTCACAATGTGGATGTTAAGTTTCATCGTTAGTCCCATTTCGGATATGGTAATCAATCGTAATATATTGAGTATAACAAAATCACGTAAAGTTTTCAATACGATTGGTGAATGGATACCGATGGCATGTCTGATTGCAATGAGTTATATGACAAGTGAGAAGCGTGATGTAGCTATAACATTACTAACAATTAGTGTTGGTTTTAATGCATTTGGCATTTGTGGGCATTTCGTGAATCATATGGATCTTTCGCCAAATTTCGCTGGTACTTTGATGTCCGTCGCTAATGCTATATCGAGCTGTTTCTCGATATTTGCGCCACTTGTTGTTGGTGCTATTGTTAAAAATGAGGTAAGAGCGATTTTCGGCATACTATTTTACTTTCCGATAATTCATTAATGTGATTTCTTCTCGTACTTTAATATCTTTATCATCTCAGGAGGATCCTACAGAATGGCGTATCGTTTTCTTTATTGCAGCTGGAGTTTATTTTATAACAAATTTATTATTCCTCATCTTTGGTCAAGCAACAATACAACCATGGAATGACTTATCCAAAACGACTGCAATCGCCGCACCCAAAGAAATTACAGATCATGGAAGCATAGAGCAAAGGATAGAAGACACCCTTAGTAAATATTAGTAATTTTCATTTATATGTACTTAGAAAAGTGACAGTATTTAACTAAAATAACGAAAGATCTGAAATTAAGTTTCTAAAAATTTTTATAGTTAAGGTTATTAATGGCTGCTACAGACGAAATCTTCTATTGACGAAATTTACATCAATGTATAACTTATTAAAATCCTAGAAAAAATTTCCCACTTTTGAAATCTTTACAAGGAAAGTATGCGAAACCGGGACAAATTTTTATTTTTTCATGGTGCCGTCTAATGTACATATAACAGTTTTTTATAAATGAATCAAATGAATGCCTATGATTTAGTCTACCAATGGTTATATCCGATTGGTGACCGAAGATAAACATACCGGGTAAATTAAAAAAAAAATAAGTGAAAGGAAAAAATATTGAACGAAAGTTAACGCAACATAATTTGGGACTAATTAAAAAGGTTTAACATTCCATAATAACTAAAAGTAGTTAAAAAAACCTAAATAATGCAGCTACAAGACAAACGTAAGAACGTTATCCGTTGAAGTGGAATATCACCATTTCTCGGCTCGTTTGTTAAAAAGAAAGAAATAAATAAAATGTCCTTTTACGCTGTTTTTATGTTTGTTTTGTGTATGCTGCTTAGCTATACCCAGTCGACAAAATTAATATTTTAAATGTTGCTGGAAAGATGGGAGAGAAAGTCGGCTGTGGTTGTATGGCTGTGGTTGTATTGCTGGGTTGAGTTGGGTGAATAAAATTAATAAACCTATTCTGTGAGTTATGTTCAGCTGAGTATAAAAATGGGGACTGAGTGCGTTAAGTAGTTATGTTACTAAGGTGTCTGAAGAGGGGAAAAAAGCAAAACGCGCAATACAGATATTGGATTTTGGTCACCATGTAGAAGAGCTTTTGTCAGGACTTTAAGTGCCTCTCGAAGATAATAAGAAATCGGAAGGATATATGCCCAATACTATTTCCGAAGTTGAGGAGCTTTTCTTGGGTATGCCAAACCACCATTGATGCGCCCCCGATTCCATGAATATGAGTCGCCCACTATACTCTCCGGATATATCCATTCAGCCAAATGTCGTAGCTGTTAATTTTGTTTTTGTTACCTATCGCTTTTGAGTACTTACATGTGCTTACAGCTTTAACTAAGGCGATAAGATAATTATTGGCTGTTAGATCAAATAAAAAATTTGAATGTGAGTTTATAAATCTGACGAATTTAGGCCGTACCACTAAACCATAACCGTACGTCATAAGCCATAACAACCTAAGTGCAATCAAATATTCCCTCTTTTCACATTGCTTATTCTACATTGCAAGGTCTAGAGATAACGATAAAGATAAAAATATTTGCGAAAATATCCAAAATGAATAAAAATGCGCATCAAATTTATTTTCTCATAAAGGGCCTTATCGAGCTAATCTTTTAGGCAAACATTATAAATAGCTGTACGACATAGTCTGTACAACAACTAGATTTATCAAGATAGATTGATCCTGGTACTTAAACGTTGTTGTTGGTATTATGAGGTTAAGCGTGCTCAACAACAATGTATCTATACAGATAATAAATTAAAATGCCTGTCTGTTTGTCTTAACGTGTCGAAATCCAAAACTAAAGTTGCCTGCTATTTTCGAGACTACAAAAAAATAGATGGTAACGTGTTGTAACCGCAAAATTTTGTTTTCGATTCTATGTGGATTTTGACCTGCGTTGGCATGACGACAGAATTTTGTATTTGGATTCTGTTGATTTGATAACTACTGGTATTTTCTATTTTTTACGTCATATTTATTATGGCAGACATCTGCTTAAAGGACACTCACTACCACCATATTCGGCGGGAACAAAATAGTCTCCTACTGTTAAAAGCTTTACTGTTAAGCTTTAAGCTAAATATCTAGAAATGCGTTTCACTCAATTCCGTGCAGCAAAACGTTTATGGCATTGTGTACCATGTCAAGTGTGATATCCAAGGCAGAGACGTCAAATTTCGAAGAGATTTAGTCACCTGTTTTTTATATTCTTTATTGGTCTCATCCTGCATCACTTTCTATCATTCGTTTGTTGATAGGAGTTTGCTTTTTACCGGTTGCGTCGCCATGTTGAAGTTCCTTAGATGAAAACAATGACTCCATGTTGATGTGCTTTTGACAAATAACATATCACACTTGTTTTGATACACAATGGCTTATGGTTAAAAACTAGTTTCCTCAATGAATGGAAATATTTTGTAATATTAAAAACAGTATTTTATGTTTTAATAAAATAAACATTTCCGCATTTATACTCGTATGTTGTCAATTAGCTATTATTTGGCAATTTAGTGTTTATTGCCCTAATCTACATTTATATGGAAGTATGTAACTAGCACTATTTGTTGTAGGGTAAACGCACCAGTTTCCGGACATTTAACGTTTTCCTCAACTTTGACTTCGACTCATTTTCTCACCATAAACGCTACCGCGAAAAAATATACTGTTTATAATAGCATAAATATTGCTCAATAATATGACGTCTGTATAATTTTAAAATATAATGTTGTTAATATTATTAAAGTAAAAATTCAAAAAAGTTCCATTTGCTCGGGTTTCCGGACAGTAAAATTTTGTTTCCGGACACTTTGGTATTAGTTTCCCGAGACTCGAAATTTGTATGAAATTTGTATATACACTATATTTTTGTAAAGTATATCTGAAACATAAAGAAGGACTTTGAATACAATGCATACGTCTTAATTACATTCACATCTCTCTGGATGGACATCCCACTGATTTTGGACACTGGTCATAGACCAACTTTTCGATCGGTGGTTCGAGGGATCAGCCATACTTACGGCGTACGTAGTTGATGTTTTATATGTCATAATTGGTCGAATTTTTCCAATAATTAGCTATATGAAGGTCCAGGAACTTCAGGAGGTCCTTGTCTGGGCATCCGCCGTTGGGTTAATCGCAAAATGCGGGTTAACATAGTCATATCGGGGTGCACGTGAGTCTTCTCACCTTATTTCTAATTGGGTATTAATCGCGATTGTAGAGCTAATAGTCATTATGGAGTCCTCATTTGGTTACCAGCCACGCAAAAAAAGACCCTTTGTTAACCAACTGGAGAGAGTATGCACATAATAAACAATTAGAATAATGTGAGGCTTGAGTGCCACCCCGACAGAATTATTAAATGTCATACTGTACATCGCACACGTAGACTTAGTGGGCAAAAGCATATTGTTGACAACTGAAACTAGGCCCAATGCCTCGTGGCAGTAGCCTGTACCAGCGCCATCAAAAACGGGCCCAACAGATTGTATAGTCCCGCCCGCACTTCGAAATTGGTGTTGAAACTACAATAGATGTGAAGGGTTGGAGTAAGGTTCGGTTGGTACCATACACATTTACACTGATTGCTCCAAATCTGCTTTATACTGTGCTTATCCGAAGTTAGACAAATCCTACAAGGAGGTAAATTGCAACAACTAAAAGTATCTTGAAGTGCAACAGGCGCTAGGAAAAATTTACAAGGAGGGAACGTACATCTATACTATACTCATGGGTCATATTGGCATAGATGGAAGCGAAAAGGATAATATCTTCACCTAGAAGGGGAAGTCTCTCGAAAAGTATACCATTGAACTCCCCATCAGATTGAGAGTATTGACCAGAAGTCAAGAGCTGTAAAAGATCTACCAAGCAAAAACGGCTTAGAAGTAACATGGGATGGCAAAGCTTGAACATAATTTGTGATCCTGTCGCACGCCAGATTAAGGATCCGACTATTAAGAGTTCCACAGCTATCCTAAGCTGCCGCTTGGCTGATGCTTGTTTGGTTTTACCTTATAACCTCGAAGGGCTCAGGTAAAAGTCTGCATTCATTTTTTAAATAACAATATAGATAAAAGCAACAAAGTTTGTACAAAATGCTAACTGTCCAGACTTTGGAACTTATTTTCTTACTATCCGGACAGAAATATTTGTACTTGAAAAGACGTGTCTGAAAACTGAAAACATAGCAGAAAAATATGTTTTTCTTTTTGTAATGTACGGCGGCCGCCGTGGCGTGGCGGTAGTGTTGCTGGCCTACCACACTGAAGGTACAAGGTTCGGGCCCAGGGACAGGTAACATGAAAGGTGATTTGAAAAAAGTTTTTCAAAACGGGGTCGCCCCTCGGCAGTGGTTTGGCAAACTCTCCGAGTGTATTTCTGCCATGACAGGCTTCTCAGCAAAAATTCGTCTCCTTTGTAGATGCCGTTCGGAGTCGGCAAAAAACTGTAGGTCCCACCAATTTGTAGGGAAAATTCAAATCGGCACACCACAAATTGGAAGAGAAGCTTGGCGCAAAAATCTCTTAGGAGGTTTATGATGATATACCTGTTGTATATCGTGCCATAGAGATAGAGATAGATATAATATAATAAACTATCATTTAGGAGCATTAAAATGGTAATTCGTAATTTTCGCCTTCTTTTCAGTGTCCGGTCAGGCCGACCGGAAACTGAAAATCATCTCAAATTTTGGTTCTGGTATCCGGACAGTAATAATTTAGGCTGAAAATTTAAGTAAATTTCCTTTTTATTTATAAAATGAAAGTTTATTATATTTTAAACAAATATTATTAACTTTTATTGTAATACGTTAGTAAATACTTGTTTAGCCTCTCACTCTTTTAAATGTTCCCACACTAGCGCTGTCCGGAAACTAGTGCAGTTACCCTATATATGTGCCGTTGCTGGTGAGAATGCTACCCTGTAAAATGCATTCGATACGCGTTCCTTTTTTGTCATACTTTTGAAGATCACCTAATCCATACCTCGCTTTGATTGGATACAATTTTTCATATAAAAGGAGATTAATTTTGGAGTACTCTCGTTTTTTTCAGGTCATACTTCCCGTAGAAACACATACACATGTATGTACATATGTAATGTATGTATAATACATATTAATATTAATAATAATACATTGTATATGCATGTGTAAATATTTAAACACGATTTCCCGTTTTTCCGCTAATATTATAAAAATTTTGCGAGCAAGCGAGGGAACGAGTATATAAGTGGCACGTTTTCCAACATATCAACAATGACGGGATAAACACCAGAGAGTCATCTATTCTCGGGTTGTGTGCTGGACTTGGGAGCCGCCTATAAAAACAATGTGATCAGAAAATATCTTTCTTGATGATGACTATGTCAAACCATTGCAAAACTATGATTTAAGGGTTTGTACCCACCCATGGAAGCGTCAACTGGCAAAGGATAGAGTCAGGTGGCGTGCTTTGTTGGAAGGTCAAAATCGTTTAGACGGTTATGCCACTTTTCAGTGTTGTACCATGAATATTTCCGGATATATGCTGAGATGCCAGGACCATTTCCCCTTATTATATTTTCTTATTAATTGACGCTTAAACATTTAAACGATTTTGACTGTTTCTTCTTCTTGCCAACCGACTACAATTGGAAACTCCAAGAGGTCGTGAGCCTTTCGAATAATTTTTCTGTCGAACACTCAGAGAGCCGTCTCATCTGTTGTATAGCAGGACAGGCAGGAGAAGTGAGTTATAGAGCTTGGGCTTCATTTGATTACTCAGTCAAAAGTAATATTTGTTGGCAAGAGTAATTCTTTGCTAGATTTCTAAGCTAGCATTAAAAAAAAGTAGGATTACCAATCTGTCAATATCTCCATTACCGTCTCGATTTCTATGTTATTTTATTTTATTTTGAAAGGATGAAATACATCTACACCGAAGCAAAAATAGTTAAAATCAACGTTAATTGTTAATTTATTTTGTATGCAAAATTTTTAGTCTTTTTCGACTTGCATCTTCTTTTTTGAAATTTGTTAGACATGAAATAACCTCCTGGTTTTACACTCTAAGTCAATAGCCTATTTCTTAGCGAAATTACTGGTTTTTTCCTGATCATAATCGGTAGAAAAATGAAAATGTTATAGGAGATTAAGTGAACAAACCTATATTTATTTTGTATCACAATCCTGTATTTAAATTTATTTATATATATATATAGTAAATAAAACACGTACATTTTTAGACACAAGTATGGCCTTATTTTATTCAACCAAATCGGGACGTTTTCAAGGCCAAACGATTGTATTATTAAATTATTTCTGTTTCGTTACAAACACGCGCCTTATAATTGAAATGAGAAATGGCAATTGGCAGCTGTCAAAACTTTTCGCCGAAAAGTAGACGCCTCGTTGACAGCGTCATACATTTATTCACCTTAAGTGGTGGCTTAGAGACACTCACCCCCTTGCTTCTGTAAAGAAAGTTATGTATGCATGAGATTATTCATTATCATTAAATCGCCAAATACCATTAAATTGAACTTTTACGTTGAGAAATCGTTCAAATAATAATTTCTTCTTTTATTCCAGCGAACTTTCTCGGAGTACGACATGTTCAGTCGCTGCTCATGTTCTTCGGCATGACTTTCGGCTATTTCCTTCGCGTTAACATTTCAGCTGCAATTGTTCCGATGACAAAACCAACCGGAAATGCGCCATACTACGATTGGGGTCAGAGAGCAAAATCATTACTTCTTAGTAGCTTTTTTTTGGGTTATGTGTTGGTACAATTACCAGCAGGTATACTCGCTAAACGTTTTGGTGGTAAACTAGTTTTGGGTCTTGCCACTTTAGTGTGTTCGGTGATAACAATGTTACATCCATGGGCCGCGTCTGGCGGTAGTTGGCAGTTGATATGTGTACTACGTATTTTCATTGGTATGACACAGGGATTCCTATATCCTTCAGTGCACACTCTGTTAGCCAAATGGGCACCGCGTACCGAGCGCAGTTGCATGGCTACAATAATATATTCGGGTGCACAATTTGGCACAGTTATTATATTGGCTAGTAGCGGTCCTATATTCGATTCTAGTATGGGCTGGCCGGGAGTTTTTTATATCTCTGGCGCAGTGGCGTTGGGGTGGTCACTCATATTTTTATATTTTGGTGCGGATAGTCCACAAAAGTCGAAGATGATTTCGAAGGAGGAGCGTGACTATATTGAGAGGCTTACCGGTAGTGGCTCGGAGAGCGAGGTAAGCTAATGATAAATTCGTGGGGCTATAAATTTTAGAAGGGCCCAGTCAAATATACGTATGTACGGTGGGTCTTAAAATTCAATGAATATCTTTATTATTCTTAAAGACACGAATTGGTGCATAAAAAGCAAACAATCCTTGCCACAAGACAGTCCATATTGGAACTGTGCGCTTAGTTATTGATATTATTTAGTAGTGCAAATTAATTTCTATTTCATTCCCATCACCTTTATTACAATTAACTTAATACTTCCTTAGCTAATGCCCGTTCCGTGGAAATCCTTCCTGAAATCAGCTCCCTTTTATGGCCTTGTCTCTGCTCAAACCGGCTTCGTTTGGGGATTTTACACTCTACTTACAGAAATACCCACTTATATGGACAAGGTACTCAAATTTAACGTTACCTCGAATGCATTACTGTCGGCTTTACCGTACTTCACAATGTGGTTGTTATGTTTCATCGTTAGTCCCATTTCGGATATGGTAATCAATCGTAATATATTGAGTACCACAAATGCGCGTAAACTTTTCCAAACGATTGGTCAATGGGTACCGATGGCATGTCTGATTGCAATGAGTTATATGACAAGCGAGAAACGTGATGTAGCTATAACATTACTAACGATTGGTGTTGGTTTTAATGCGTTGGCATTCTGTGGATATTTAGTAAACCATATGGATCTTTCGCCGAATTTTGCCGGTCCAATGATGTCCATCACTAATGGCGTAGCGAGTTTAATGTCGATATTTACGCCACTTGTTGTTGGTGCTATTGTTAAAAATGAGGTTAGAGTGGTTACACTTTTTAACTTCTCTCCATCTTATTCATATTTTTGCTCACCAACTTTTTTACTTACATGGTCTTAGGAGGATCCTAAGGAATGGCGTGTCGTTTTCTTTATAGCGGCTGGAGTTTATTTAGTAACGAATTGTTTATTCCTCATCTTTGGCCAAGGAACAGTACAACCATGGAATGACTTATCCAAAATGGCTACCTCGCGACTTGGCGAAAAGTGAGCAAAGTACAGATACTACCTTTAATTTTTTAGTAATATTAGATTATATATTGATTCTAATTAAAATTGTTAAATATAACATTTATATTTTTTGGCAAATCAACGTGCTTTTGTTAGGTGATGATACAGTAACCAGGGCATCGGTTTTGATTATAGTGGTGTATTTATAAGCAAGTTTATGTATTGCTGACTATCGCAGGATATGATATTATTTGGAGCATAAATAAAAAGTTTTTCCCTGCACAGGCTACTTATAATTGCCCATGGATGAAACATGAGTTGGTGAGATTGACTCCTGTTACAGCTAATGACTGTCCTAGAGCTTTATGGAGCAGAAAAATCCGACTTGTGTGGGAGGTGCCACGCCCCTTTTTCCCGTATCCTCCATTTTTCTGGAGTTGGTGGAGATTAACTTCTTATATATTCGTACCGAATTTCAGTTATATTTATATTTCATTATATATATTTCAGAGATATGCACTATGAAGAATCCGATTTTGTTGCCCCTGCGGGATAGGGGTTTAGAATATGCCCCAGGTAGGCATACCGGTCGTAAGAGGCGACTAATTTGCACAAAGGTATTGACGTGCAACTCGATGGTTGATCTACGGAAATAATGCTTTTCCGTACCCATCTTCCCTTCTGACATGACCTACAAGGTTGCACTGGTCATACCAACGGGAGTGCCGGAGTTTACCAGGTTCATATCCGGTCAGGTCACTTTCGGGGAGCGTTTTTGTCGCTACTCAAACGACTTGTATCTGAGGTGCCAACTGACTATTCGAATCAAAAATCCATTTATTCGAAGGCTATAAAAAAATTCGAATAATTTATACTTTTATTCGGATAGTATTATTCGAATAAATGACAACTATTCGAATAGTTAAACAAATATCATTACAGCTTATGCACACATTTGTACACGTAAATATACATACATAAGAGTACATACAAAACGTGAATGCAAGCTCATAGGTACAAGCGATAAAGACAGTGAATTTCGCTTCCGACATCTCTCGCATTTCAATACAACTATTCGAATACCACTATTCGAATAATACTATTCGAATAAACGGATAAATTATTCGAATAAATACTATTCGAATTTTATTTATTTATTATTATTATTATTATTATTTATTTCAAAAGTACTGTAAGACACTAGGGCCCGGTTTCACCAACTCGACTTAACTTAGTTAAGTAGCGATTTTCACTTTTTCAGTTTCACCACCTAACTTAGCTAAGTCACAACTTAGTCAACTTGCCAGCTGACTTATTCTCGACTAAGCAGTGTTGCTGTGGTTCAAAACCTAAATGTCAGTAATGTTGCTAATTTGTTTTGTGCAACGCCCCAGTCGGAAACTTCACCATGCTTGACTTTAACAGGGTAAGCGTAGATGCATGTGAACGCTTGTTTTCTAGCATGCAACCATTACGAAACTATCGTTTTCAATTAAGCGCTAATTTTAGTACCTTCCAACTAAAGAGAAATGGGTGTAAGATCAATACATTCCTTCTTGTATGGCCATACATGCCCTTTTCGCACTGGGGTATTGGGATGCTCAGAGTTGTCTGGTAAGAAAAAATACTACTATGCATAAAACATCTGATCGGGTTGTTGTGCTCAAAATTATTTAAGTCGCTCAGTTGGTGAAACCCAAAATTAAGTTAGTCTCGAATCTGTGCTAACTTAAGTCACGACTTAGTTTTAGTCTTAGTCGCGTTGATGAAACCGGCTCTAGGTCTTTTCAATGTACATATTACAAAATTCAATTACAGAGGTTTTCCTTATATTAATTTTAATTCAGAAGTAATACTCGTAGATGGTTTAGAAGAAATCAGTAATGAGAGTTTGTTTAGTTTGAGTAGAGAAAAGCCTTATTGTGTAAAGAAATTTGTAACTGTCGCTTTGAAGCACCTCGCCGAGTTTATACTTTTTATTGACAAAGGTAATGAGTTCCAGAATTTTACTGCGCTAACAAAAAACAATCTAGATGACGCTAATGTATCGTATTTTGGCACAATCATATTATGGGTGCGCGATGACTGAGCGAACTTCAGTTTTTGAAAAAGATAGACGGGCTGCCGAAATTTTATGATTTTGAACAGAAATATGATATTGCGTACATTGAGGTAGCTTTCCATGCTTAGACCCAGAATATTTTTACTGTATGGTGAAATATGATCAAACTTTCGCTTGAAATATATAAATCTAGCAGAATTATTTAGAGCCAAATTAAGTTTGTTTTTAGATATGCTGTCAAGATTACCATATACCGTCTCGAAGTAGGATATATGAGGGACGATGAGGGCCTGCACAAGCTTTAGTTTTGTATTGATAGGTAAAAGGTAACAAGACTGCCATAGATTTCTGAGTTTGTAATATATCTTTGATATGCTATAATTAATGTGGTCAGTACAAGTTAGGTGTGAGTTTATTTTAAAACCTAGGCTGGTCACTACAGATTGGAATTTGATTGCCGTTTCGTCTAAAATAATTGGAGAGAGGTTAGCAAGATTAAATGAACCATGCGAAATTGGTAATGCTTGTGTTTTAGCTGCGTTTAGACAAATACCGTTTGTTTGAGCCCAGGATGATATTCTTTTTAGGTCATCATTCATTCTAAACACCAGGTCTTCGCCAAGGCCAATAGGCCGTGAGCAGTATATTTGAGTATCATCAGCATAGAGGTGTATAGATGAATTTTGACAACAGTGCACAATGTCATTTACAAATGCAGCAAATAGTATCGGACCCAGTATTGATCCTTGGGGGACGCCAGAGGGTACTGCACTTTGATTTGAAATTATATCACCACATAGAACTTGCTGATATCTATTAGATAGGTAGCTTTTCATCAGTTTAACTGCTGTTGTGTTGAACCCAAAATAGTATTTTGGGATTACGTTAGCTACCTTCCATTGGCTTGGAAATACCGAGCATGTTATGGCAAAATTTATTATATGTGTGAGTGTAGGTAGTGCATACGGAAGAATCAGTTTGATGAATCGTAAGTTAATTCCGTCGATACCAACTGCATCCGATTTTATAGCAAATATACACTTTTCAACTACTGCTTCGTTAACTACCTCAAATGAGAATTCCCGAGTTAATTTGGGAACTACGTTTTGGTTAATTTGGTATGACGCTGAAGCACTGTGGTTATTTAGTCCTATGAAATATGAATTCATCACATTTGCATCAATCGGACAGATTCTCTTATCCTTAGCACAGACCCCTATTGAGACGATGTTTTTCCATAAAACCTTTGTTGGGAGATTACCACTAAATTTAGCTTGCAAGTACGCTTTTTTAGCCTGGCGTATACTTGTTGTCACCTTATTTCTCAAGTACTTGTATTTACTCCACAGAACATCGGTGGGGCAACGCTTCCAGTATCTATAGGCAGTGTTTCGTTTCAAAATTAGCTGTACAATGCCTTTATGGAACCAAGGTTTTCGCTTGTCACAGACTTTCACACCTCGAGTCGGGACATATTTATCAAACAAATATTTTACCAGCATGCTAAATTGTGTTAGTTTGTCATCAATGTCTGGATACAGCCAACAAGTATTCCATTCGATAGAGGCACTTTCGTCAAGCAGCGCAGGCATATTTATGTTTTTATAGTCCCTAAAGGTTAAGTTGGAAACTTTGTTAGCTTTACCAACCTCGATATCATAGGATAAAAACATTAGATCGTGATCCGATACTCCAGGCAGAGGAAACTGGTCAATGTGCCTTACGTTACTAATAGCGCTTGCACCAAACAGATCCAACATGCTGGGCTTACATTGCGGTGCGAACCGTGTTGCATATTCATTCAAAATCGTGATCCCACTGGCACTAAAGCTGCTCAGTAGATCCTTACTGTTAGCATTATTACTTAGCATATCTATGTTAAAATCTCCACAAACCATACATAGCGTACATGTACATAGCGTGCAGATAATTCAGACAATTTTCCGAAAAATGATGTTAAGTCATTCGATTTGTGTGGATTATACACACAGACAATAAGACATTTTTGAATGCTGTCACTCAGCTCAATAAACATACTTTCAACAGTTTCTGGGGAAAGGGATTTATACAAAACTTTACAGCTTAGCTTAGACTCATAATATATGGCAATGCCACCCCCTCTGCTACCAGTTGATCTATCATTTCTTAATATTGAAAAGTCGCATAGGACATAAGCTGAGTCTTCAATGAAGGGTTTTAACCATGTCTCAGTTACGCATATCACATTAATGTTAAGATTACGAAATATGTAATTCAAATAGTCAAGTTTGACCGCATTTAAACTTCGGGCATTAAAATGGCATATATTAAACCCTCTTTGATACTCACATGTCAGTTTAAGAGCAATTTTTTACTTTTATTCGTTTATTCGAATAGTATTTATTCGAATATTATTCGAAAATAGTCCCACTACTAGTGCCAAGCCTCTAAGCCTAAGCCTAAATAAACCGATCTCTAAAATATTTACTTTCATGCGAATAAGTTGAAATAAATACAAGACCGTCAGTAGATTATAGTGGGCATTTCTCTCTCTCTATGGCGCGATATACAACAGGTATATCATCATAAACCTCCTAAGAGATTTTTGCGCCAAGCTTCTCTTCCAATTTGTGGTGTGCCGATTTGAATTTTCCCTACAAATTGCTGAGACCTACAGTTTTTTGCCGACTCCGAACGGCATCTACAAAGGAGACGAATTTTTGCTGAGAAGCCTGTCATGGCAGAAATACACTCGGAGAGTTTGCCAAACCACTGCCGAGGGGCGACCCCGTTTTGGAAAACTTTTTTCAAATCACTTTTGATGTTACCTGTACCAGGGCTCGAACCATGGACCTTCGGTGTGGTAGGCCGGCAACACTACCTTCACACCACGGCGGCCGCCATAGTGGGCATTTCAGACAAATAAAAATGATGTGGAACGTTTTGCAGTATCATCACCGATATACAAGATGGGTCGATACTACCGATAGTAACCCTTAAGACTATCGTAAAACATCGATGGTCTTGTCTATAGATAGATTCGACACCTCTAAGACCTTCTAAATATCATATTTCTTGTGGAGTAACTTCAAATAAAAAGAACAGAGTAAACAACGAATACGAGGTAAGGAAGACGAAGTGACGTATACACACCAACTTTACAGCAATTAACTCAACAAATCTATCAGGTGGTTGGCTACTGCAACCTGTACATACTATTCCGACATGAGCACGAACATTTCAAACATTTGTAGACGGTTCGCAAATTGGGGAAATGTCTTGACTTGCCAAACTATAAAATTAGCAAAATCAAACCAATTTGTACCCAAAAGTAATAGCACTAATCTCTACATATTTAAGAAAAAATTTATAGGAGGCAGTGGCGTAGCTATTTTATGATTCTGGTTTATAATTTTCTTATTTTAAAGTGCATTTTTATGAATGTATGAAACTAACGGTTAGTGGATTATGCGTTTGAATACTAAGCCTATATATATATACAAGTCTTTTCAGACTCTATAAAATTCACTAGGCTTTCAAGAAGATAAAACCGGTTTCGAGTCATGAGTACACTTTGGTTCTGGTAGTAATAAAATAACAGACCGAAATAGTACCAGAATTTTCGCGGTCTGAATTGGCTGAGCTAAAACTCTACTCCCTTATCTCTAACGCGTATAAAAATCCGAATTCAGATGGTCTGAAAATACAAGTGTATGCAGGCTCATTAATTTAATCAGAGCACACAATAGCGGAAAAATAGATAGCGACGAGAACTCATTTACACGTTTTTTTTTTTAAGTATAGCGCATTGTCTAATAAAAAACATGCAAGAACAAATTTCAAACTTTGCTCAAAACCTAGGAAAATGTATCCAAATTTGATTAACATTCCACACTTTTTTATCCGAATTTTTATAAAAGATGCTTAGTATTATAAAGTTCTTTGGTCAACATTAAAAAGTATTTTTTTTTTTAATAATAAACGCAGTCTTTGAGCATTTTTGCTAATCCAAAACTGAAATTCCCTTCCTCAAAAACGGTCCATTCTGCTTTTGTGTAATAAACTCCAAAAAATAAAGCTAGCTTAGCTAGTTCTAGCACTTGTAGTGGATTTCGCAAAAGACTTAGTAATGGAGTTACGACGTATTCGTTCCGACGAACATTACTTTGAAAAGTTGTTTAGAATTTGTGACATGGATATTGAAATAGAAAGCATGTAACCTAGATATTTATTTCAAGATTTCTGTTAATAATAATTCATATAATAATGGAAATAGATACTTCGTTCACTCAACTTAAAACAATCTTCAGAGGTTTCGCTTCGGTTTTTTCAACAAACCACAGTGAAGAAAATGACAAATATTTATTTAAGCTGGCTGAATTTTATGAACTACTTGTTCAAAGCGAAACTAATTTACGAAAAAGGTTTACGCATTTCAGAGTTGCGACAAAACGTCATTTTATAACTTAATGAGAATACCTTCTGGGGCGGAACATCTTCATTCATTCGCACAACATGGCCTAGCCAACAAAGACGTTGGGTTTCAGTTCGTTGGACTATGTCGGTGTCTGCATACATCTCATAAAGCTCATTATTAAATCTTCTTCGGTACTCGCTGTCGCCAACGCGTAGGGGCCCGTCTCATCAGATGCTGTCAGATAATTGACTTATAGAGTGCTATTTTCGTTCTTCAAGAGGATTTTACTTTTCAATTGCCTACTAAGCCCGAAGTAGCATTTGTTTGCATAAGTGATTCTTCGTTGGATTTCTAGGCGCTTCATCCAATAGATGTCGATTTGGATGACTAGGTTTATGGCAGTTCAGTAAAAACTGTCCACTTAAGAGTTCCGCGTGCTCTGAACATTGAGCAATTTAGCCTCTTGATGGAGGTGAGTCTCAGATGACATAAGCAGACATCCCGTAGCAGTTTTGATGGCGGTGTTTTGGCAGACTTGGGAGTTCCTCCAGTTGGTGTCAGCAAGGTTAGGCGACCATATGGGCGCAGCATAATCAATAACCGGTCAGCCAATAGCCTTATATGTACTGCCGGCCAGTGACTTTAGGATGTTATTGCGGCTATGTACCTTTGAAGCTATTACGGTGGCATGACTAGTGAAGGTGAGGCCGTTGTCAAACGTCACGCCCAAGATTTTCGGGTGGTTGACAGTAGGTAGGGGTACTCCGTCTACGTGGACATTTAACTCTTGCCCCATCTGCGCATTCCATGTCGTAAACAGGGTCGCCGTCGATTTAGTCGGAGATAGGGTCAGATTTCGCTCGGTGAAGAAGCTGGAAAAGTCTCGAAGGTAACAGTTAATTCTAGTACAGAGTTGGTCAATGGAGCAGCCCTTACCCGAGGCCATTATCGTGCAGTCGTCAGCGTAACAAACGATGAAAACTCCCTCTGGTGGAGGGGGAAGACTCGAAATTAAACAAAAGGGGGGGAAAGAACCCCACCTTGCGGCACCCCTTGTTTTATTCTTCGTGGTCTAGATTTCTTGTTCCTGAATTTGACTGACACCTGTCGACCATTGAGGAAGTTAGCGGTCCACCTTTTTAGGCCGGCAGGGAGCGGTGTCTCTTCTAGATCTCTGAGGAGTGTGACATAGTTGACCGTGTCAAATGCTTTATATAGGTCAAGTGCCACGAGAACCGTCCTATGGTTTGGTGGGTGTTGATTCAAACCATGATTTATTTGCGTTGTAATGGCATTCAAAGCGGATGTTGTGCTGTGAGATTTTCGGAAACCATGCTGGTGATCGGCCAGTTGCAAATTTGCAGTATAGTATGGGAGGGATATCGGTCAGTAAGAATCTCCTTGGTTCGCCGACTTCCCTGGTTTTAGTAGGGGAACTACAATCCCCTGTTTCCAGATCTCTGGTATGACGAAAGTAGTTAGTGAGAGGTTAAAAAGAGCCGCTAGACAACTCTGTCCCTCGTGGCCTAGGTGTCTAATCATCTTCATGGCTATTCCGTCGGGTCCGATGGATTCTGAGGGTTTGGCCTTCATTATGGCTTCCTTAACCTCTGCGACGGAGACGGCAATGGGCGCAATGATGTGTTTGTGTTTGTGCGCACATCGGACTTCTCTTAGTCTATCAGCAGGTGAATGCATTATAAACAACCGGCAAAAGAAGCTCGCGCATTTCCTGGCGTTCGATTTGACGCTGTCGCAGTCAATGGCTTAGTTAGGCCTTCACCATGGATTAGTTAGGGCCTTCACAGTCGACCATGATTTGCCAACTCCGTCGGAGAGGTTGCATGCCTCAAGGTGTTCTTTCCACTTAGTCTGTTTGTTTCATTGACTGTCCGACGGATTTCCGCGTTGAGATCTTTGATTCTGGGATCTGCGGGATTGATGAGTCTCACTTAGTCACGTTCCCTTGCCATTGCCGCAGCTTCTGCAGGGAAATTCTCCGATACACGTGTATTTTTATTTATTCTCCCCTTTCCGAAAAAGTATATTTGGTTCATAGGACAGAACTAAAGCTCGTTTTTGTAACGCAGTGTTATCAAACGTGACCCCTAAGATATTGGGATGTGTGACAGTCGGAAGCTTAATGCCGTCTACGTATACGTGAATTCCATGTTCACCTGCGCTGTTCACGTCGTAAATAAGGTGGCCGAGAACTTGGTGACATTGTCAGATTTCGTCCAGCGAATCACTCACAAACTGTTATATAGAACTTAATACAACTTTCACTGTTGCAATTACTAGACATTTGGCTAAAAATTTAAGATATCCCTTATTTCGATAACTTGTTAGATGATGACCAAAATCATTGAGTGAAACTGATACTGCATAATGTGACAAAAGCCATTGAAAATCGAAAACGTTTAAAATGAAGGTTGCATTTATTTCATTATCATGTTTATTAAATATACAAATATTCAGTTTTTATAATATGTATGTATGTAGATGCATGTATTACAATCATCAATTATCTCTTTTCACTGCTTATGCTCTTTTACCATTTCTCACGATGTTGTTATGGTTATTTTTACCATTTCACTTAATTTGTATATTTTGTAGGTTTTTGTGTTGTTCTTGTTGTCTTAATATTTATTACTACAGCATTATTTAAAATATTTAATTTTTATATAGTTTTTTTAGTAATTTTTAAATTTTTTTTTTATGATAAAAACTAATTTGTTTATTATTATTAATTTATGTATTTGAAATATGCATGTTTTATGAAAATTTTTCCGTATTTTTTTTTGTTTGTATGTACACAATCATCTCTTAGTTATTTTCGTTATAAAATTTCTTAAATGTTACCAGAAAAAAATTAAAATCAAAACCTTTTTTTAATAGAATATAATAATTATTGATATTAATTTTTGTTTATTAACAAGAACAATAATTACTAAAATATATGTTCGTAAGTATATGCATGTATGCAATTATTATAATTATATTATTTATAATTGCATTATTATGTATATACTCGTATAAAATATTTATATAATATTCAAGCAATATGCAACCGAGTATTATGTATGTATGTAGAAGATATAACAGCTATCCAAAATTTGAGAAATTGAGAGGGGCTTAAAACAAAAAAAAAGTTTGCCTACGCTGATGAGTAGATCAGCTACTTAGTAAGATATAAGATAAAAATTTCTTTTTTTGTTTAATTTTTCGGTGTTACCTTAAAAACTAACTACATTATTATGGGCTAGTAAGATTGTGAAAGGGGTATATAATATGTTTGTATTTGCATGTGCATGAAGGAAGGCTTTTTGGTAAATAGACAATTTAGCATGTTTGCTCTACAATTCTTTTATCAGTTTGTTGTTAAAAAAAGCAAGTACTAGCAACAAACATAATCGATATTTATAATAGAAAAAATATAAAACATAGCAAAAATTTGAACTAAAAAATATAAATCATTAGCATCCATTCCATCAAAAATCGATCACGCTTAAAATTCGAATGATATAGATATCTGCTTCGTATTTTTTAGTGTAAATAACCGGTTTTACGAACAATCGAATATCATATCAAAGTGATTTTTTAATATTCCATAACTTTGAAAAAAAAATGACTATCAAGTATTCATGAAACGAGCTCAAGTAAAATGATTATTAATAAATAAAAACAATAATAATTTTCATAAAAATTCCAAAAGTGAAAAATTATTATTCTTGGCCTTGAGCTCGTTTCATGAATACTTGAAAATGTACAGGCCGTAAATCAACAAAAATTGTTGGTATAAAAAAGCAATAATAATGACTATCTATATTTTCACCCAAATCGAAAATGAGCGATTTGCAATGGAATTTACTGTAAATCCAAAAGTAGTTAAAAAGTACTCAATATTCGAAATCAATGAAGGTTGAACTGATGTAGTGTGAAAGTAAATAAGTTGCGTATGAAAGAGTGGTTAACTAGTGTAATTCCGTTATAGGCGATCGATAAATTAAAAAAATGGCGTTCTAAAATAAACCAAATTTAAATTAATTTAATGCATAGATCCAGTAGTTTGAATCAGTTTTTCAATGAAAACTTTTTTAGAAAATTTTGAAAAACGGCAATCTGGCCAGAAAACAGCAAACGCGGTCGGTTCGGAATTAATAAAATGTGTAGCTAGGGATTCCTTTTGAAAACTAGAAAATATTTCTCAACTTTTTACTGTGTTGGATAGGAGAAGTGCAAACCTGATGTAGTTACATATTTTCCGCAAAAAAGACATGCTAAAACTGTCAAAAGTTGACGAAAACATTTGGCTGTTAAGGGCATGCAAGAACTTTTATAAAAAATTTTAAAACTTTAAAAACCATATTCAGATTTTTACTGCACTTCCAAAACATCCAATTAAAAAAAAAACGTATGAAAAAATTCTATTATTGAAGAGGAATCGACCGAATAACACGACTTTGGCACCAAAACTTGTTCTGGAGCATTCAAAGAGTTACGATCTGAAACTGTGTTACCGACTTGGTGCTATGGTCTGTACTTTACAGCGATCGACAGCTTACTATATTTAAAAAAAAATTGCGTTATCAAAGGTTGAAATTCAACAAAAATATTTGGAGAGAGGTATGCTGACAAAAAACAATAATAGAATAATAGATTTATGAATAAAACAGAAAATGGTAAAAGATGTTAGACAAATGTAAAGCAAAGTTAGTACAATGATGTATGTATGTATGTATGCAAATCTATTTCATAGCGGTTGGTTTGCACCAGAGACTTGTAACAAAACCTTGGATAGAAACGAAACTCCGTTTCTGCCGTTATTGTTCCCAGAAACACATAAATATAGAAACATAATTAGAAACCGAATGACTGGAACCGTTCCCAATGAGTAACAGAAGTGTAACGAAACTCTAAGTAACAAAACTGCCAGAACCCTAAGCTGTAACGAAACACTGGGCACAAAAACGAAACCTGAAACGCTACCTCTGTAACAAAACTATAACAAAACATATCTGTATAGAAACAAAACTAGGAACTGTTTCTCGTAATCAAAACTGTATAGAAACCTAAGGTATAGAAACAATACTAGTAGTGTTTCTTGCTTACCGAAACTGTAACGAAACAGAAACAAAACCCTATGCGGTTTCTGCTAGTAAGTTGTTGTTTATAATTATGTATGTATACATATGCATTTTTTATTTAACCATATTTTCTACTCATTTTGAAGCAAAAAATCAGCCGTCTCGCTGTAAAGAAGTGTTAAATATTTGAAAACTAACTTACTTTTCTTACTTACTTTTCCAAAATAGCCAGCAAGAAACTCCAAGAAGAACGGCTACCACTTGGATAATTTTTTGGCATTTGGCACTGCTGCAAGTACGAAACAAACTATTTACCAGTCACTCTTGCTGCAAAACTGTATCAGGCAATGTGTGCCAGAGAAACTCATCTCATGGAAAATGATACTTTATTATCATGTACCTGGATCCACGATTCTCATTACTGCTGACAGAGCATCGTCATAAAGACACAGTATGAACGACACCCCAGCGCTGCATCAACACCCACACCTACTCCAACTAGTTAGTCGAACTCTGGGACAATTTTGCAATACCAAAGCCCAGCATTTATGAAAGTATTAAATGCCGCCATGGCAAAACGTACCGCTTCTCTGCATGAAGTCTGCATAAGACAATTACTGATTGACTTCCGAGGATCAACATCACTACCGCCAGAGGTTGATATTCTACTTTGGTGAGAAAAACAAAAAAATATGGACCCACAGCTGTATCAATGGGCAAAAACTGTAAATAGTGCAGCTACAACTGAAGTTAGCATGGAACGGCTCTTCTCGTGAGTGCACTACGTATATTCGTCACTCAGAACAAACATGAAATCGAGTATATTGAATGGTATATTACAAATTAAGGCAACATGCAGCGAAAATACACCTAGAAAAACGTAAGTCTAATATTCCAATATCCAGAGAAAATGATATCAAGCCCGCGAAAGCATCCTGCAACGCTTCGACGTTTCATAAAAATGAGGATCAAGACATTGCAATACTACAAACTTTTTATGAATTAACATTAGAAAATGAAATACCTAATGATAATTATAATTAATTATTAATGTAAATTTTTCATAATCCGTAAAAATTTTTATTTTCTATCACGATCGCCAGTTTCTTTATACGAATCAAACAAAATCTGTAATTTTTATCCCCCTTCTCCTCTTGTAAAACACTGTACATGTACTGCATGCCACTATTATTATTTGGATTTCGTTTCTGAGGTTTCATTACAAGTTTTGATTCGATGCCTAGCGTTTCTTTTACAGTTCTGGTATTGTGATCAAATGTGTAGGTAGTTTCGGTACAGGTTTTGTTTCTGCTGGAACCGTTCCGGGAAAATTGTTCCTAGTTTTCTTACAAAGGAGTATCGTTTCTCAGAGTTTCGTCACACGTATTGGTATAGCATGTAACCGTACAGTTTTGTTTCGTTACTTAACTGTTGAACAATAACGAAACAGAAACGCGTTACAAGTCCCTGGTTTGCACATACAAATATATATTTTTATGTACAATCAATGGTATATGTAAAAGTGTTGTATGTACAAGTTAATACATAAGTGTGCTTATTTTTAAAATTAAATATCCGCAACTACGCAGGTAAGAGCGTGTCACTTTCAGGCGATATTGTTTTGCTTTCCCTTAACTGAGAACCTAATATCTTACAAGAAAAGAAATATTTTATTATGAAACAACAGTTTAAGAAATAAATAGGGGAATGATATCATATGTGAGGAATAGATCGAATCTTTATTTTTTCAAATAAGATCTTAATATCTATAGATTTTCCTTGCTCCCATAATAAAACGTTTTTCAGTTAAAATTTCATATTTGAAAAAAATTTTAATTTATATAAAAATAAGAGATAGGTCGCGGGTGTGTTCGTGAGCAAGTCTCTCAATGTTAGAGATAATAATAATAATAAAAAGAGATTAAGGCCGAGCTTCTCTTACAACTTCTGTTGTGCTGCTTTTGATTTTTGCTAGAATGTTTAATGCTGACTTTGCAAGCCATCTGCCAAGGTAGATGAGGAGAGGCGGGTTGCCGAACACTGCCGAGGGGCAACCGCGTTTTGTAACAATTTTCAAACCATGATTGAAAGGTAAGCTTGACTGTCAACTTATTGCCACGGTTGCGTGGCAGACGTAATTTGTGAGGGTTTTGAAAGAAGAAAACTGAATACTTGTCACTTAACTTTAATATTTGTCTAAGAAAATCGGTTTTTTATTTGAATATTTTTAAAAGTGTAGACACCTTTATAATAAATTTATTAATGTCTAAATTCTAACTTGAAATCAACGAAAGAACGATAAAAATCGTAAATAACAGATATGTATATACTGGCGAGAAAAATGTTGAATAAGTTAAACCCAAACCTGTTAGATTCCTATTAGAATTGAGTAATCAATTGATTGGATGTCTCTTTCAGACCATAATGATTATTTTAACTGTTTTCCCACATTCACAATTGTTTTTGTATTGTCTTTTGCAGTCCTGATGATGACTTCAGACTGAAGTCGAAATATTGAATTAAATAAATATTAGCAACACAACCAGTTATAGGAAAAAAATTTTAAAAATAACCAATAACAATCAAAAATAATCAAAGGTAATAAAAAAAAAAATTGTTGATTATTGATTGTTTTTAATTTTTCTTGTTTTTTCTTTTTACAATCATAAAAAATCATGATTATTTTTGATTGTGTCTTAAAATAATCATTAAAAACTGAAAACAACGAGTAATCAATCATTAGTAGACAATTACTTAACGCGTATGGTTAAACCTCAAAATTTGTAAATTCAATTTCAAAAATGCAGATACACAAGTTCAATTGTTACTCAGTTATAATTTGTTTTAAAGGCGTACATTTTTAGCTTTTAACACGATTTAGAATTCTCATGTGAGGCTACTAAAATTATATCGACCAACAATCACACACCCTTTTGTTCAAATGTTCATGCAATTGAGTCAACTTACATTCTAAAGGCTTGTATACTTGTGTCTGACTTTTTATATCCTACTCTATTTCATGCAGTCATATTTGTGAAATCAACATTTTAGGGTAACTTTTTTATTCAACCAATAAAAACTTTCACGGTATAATTGTCCTGTTTAATAGCTTAGCAAACAAATTAACCTAGCTTCTTACTCGAGGTCCAAGTACAGCTACCCCCTTTCTTATAGTATGTATAGTATAGTATGATTTTAGTGCAAACCGCATATCATTTGGATTTTTTAATTTCAATTTGATTTAGTTACAAGAAAAATTAACAGCGGAAGATGAAGACGATATTCGAAAAAGTTTAAAGAATTAGTTAAAGTTGAACATCGCAACCAAAAACAAAGCCCTAAAAGAAATGTATAAAAGTCGAAATGTTAAAGAAAAAATGTACAAACCAAAAAATCGATTGGAAAACTAAAAAAATCGATAGTAATTCCAAACGTTAGGTAGTATAAATAGAAATCGACACAATCTGATAATAGGTCTGTAAGAATTTTTAATTTCCGTACTTTCGTATAACCCCCTTGTTCTAGAGAAATTCCCATGGAAAATTTCCTTTTTTATTAACTCTACATCTTTAGGACTGAACTAAAAAATTGCAACAAAAACGAGGAAGAACTTCCTCAATTGGTATTATAGCATCAAAATTAACGGAGAAATCCAGGTTGTGAAAGCCAAATATTTGTTTGCTGCGTATGTACATATGTATGTACCTAGAATGCTTATAACTTTTTTTTTAAAATATTTACACTATTTGTATTTGATTTATTAATATAACTTTACGTATGTATATATGTATGTTTGTTAATATGTATATACTAGGTGTTAAGTTTTATTCTCATTCTTTCCATGCATATACTATGCTACTGGTCATTACTGGAGCGTGTTTGGGACACACGATTCGAAACTATCATAAAAACTAATTGATACATATATTATTCTAAAAAGTTTAGTATGCATTTAATTATCATGTACATATGTCTGTATTTCGTTTTAGTCAAGCTTCGTTTTTTTGAAACTTAACTTCTGCGCTTAAAAAAAAATTTTGGTGTTGGGTACTTTTCAAAAGCGGACAACGTATTTTGTAAAAATTTTCACGATTTGTCTTTGCAGCGTTTAAAACCCTACCATGCCTTAGTATCTCTTCTGATATATGCATACTTTTATACACTTGTGGCGCACCGTATATTGTGCCCGTTTAACAATTGAGAATATCTTTACTGTTTTATATGTATATATATTTTTTGTAAAATACCGTTTTTTAGTGTTTACAACTCTTTAATTTACGCTTAGTAGTAATGTTCGCCTCTTTTGGTACTTGTAGTTGTTGAATAAGTATTTGGCGCTATTACGACTTCTTCACCAATTAGCACACCTTCCCTGCCGCTGACTGTAGCAACTTCCGCTGCTACAGCCAGTGACGTACCTGGGTGTGGATTTACACCAAGCGCAGTTACTGCGTGCCACCAGGCAGCATGCGATGACTGATGGTGCGTAGCAGCATAGTGTTGAAGCTGATGGTGATGATGCGCTGAATGTAATTCAGTATGGTTTTTATGTCGAAAAGACAGCGGCGGCGGCACTGGCGGTAATTGGTGATGTGAGTGACGATTAATACTTATCTTTTGCTGTTCATCCAACAGTTGTTGTGGTGTATCATATGCATTTAAATCACTTCTGTGTCCGTTATAGCGTCGTTGCTGTTGTTGTTCTCCGCTTGCAATCATCCTTCCCACACTGATCCGTACGCCCTACTTTAGATGTCAATCATTTTTCACTGGATAATAGACTAGGTCCGATTGTTGCGGGTGTTGTGAGTGCAATTGTTGTTGCTGATGTTGTATATGATGCATATAATCACTGATTGGTGGCAATACGGTTTTTTGTTCATCACCGCCACCACTACCACCCATAAGCATTGAGGGATGATGGTATCCACCACCGGCAACGCCACGATCATAGATGCTTGCATGCGGTGGTGGTGGCGGCAGCAAATGCTGTGCCAATGGATGGTGTGCAGTTGGTGCCAGTGGATGGTGTCCCCCTAGCGTATGTGATGCTGCATGTGGATGATAGGGCTGAAAGCTATTCTTTTGCTGTTGTTCTGATGCAAGATCTGCAAGACTATGATGATGTGAAGGCAGGTGGTGGTGATGATGTGCAGCTGCAGCAGCGGCAGCAGCAGCAGCAGCGCTCGTTTCATATAGAGACGAGCCACTGGGTGAGCCATATAGGCTGGTATGACGCATTAAACCTGCTGTGCCATAATTACTGGCAGCAGCAGCTGCTGCGGCGGCGGCACTGTGATGCTGCTGAGTGTGATGGGGATGAGCGTGTTGGTGTGATTGTTGCTGATGATGCGTTGACAACGAATGTTGTGTATGTTGTTGTTGTTGATGCACAGATAGTGAATTTTGTTGATGCTGTTGCTGTTGCTGCTGCTGTTGTTGTGATTGCGATTGTGAAACACCTATTTGTGCGGCACCTGGCTGCATTAAATCAAAATTATACTCCATGGAAGCAGGATTCGTATCTATGAGATTCGTGAGTATACTGCCAATATTATTGTAGTTATGTGGATCACCACCGCTATTTCCACCGACACCGCCAACACCAACGGCACCACCAGACTGCCCTGTTTGTGAGCTCCCTTGAGCGTGTTGTTGATGCGGTTGTTGGTGTTGTTGTTGTGGCTGTGGTTGCTGCTGCTGTGCATTACCACCAAACATCATCGTAGACGTAGTGGATCCAGGCGATGGCCACATATTCTATAAACGAAAAGCAACATTATTTTTTAAAAGTTTTTCAAATTGAACGGAGAAAACTATCAAAAAAGAATATCAGGTCAGATTTAACCGGACACATTTCCTTCAATGAATAAGTCTCTTAAAATATTTTCTTATTACATATATACCAAAGAAATAGAGATGGTGGAGTGAAAAGCCATACAATGAAATCACATTCTAGAGCTACCTTGCGTCCCTTTGTTGCTAAGACATGAATTTAAACCCTTTTTTTATTACTTATTCTAAAATGTATGGGTTTTTAAAATTAGTATGGTTGTAAGATTAAAGCTTAGCTTGCATAAACCAATAGAGGAATAAATGGATCTATACTTTTTATTCTCAGCTAATTTGGGTTGCACTATTACTGCTTAAAAACTCACCTGGAAGCTCATAAGTTCGCCACCTATTCCAGACTCTTGCTTGTTGCTGACAGCACTACCGGCACCCACAGGTTGCTGCTGTTGTTGTGATGAAAGTGGGTTTGGTGTGGTGGCTCCTGTTCCACCACCATTAGCTGCGGCATTCATTGGAAGCCCAAGAAAATCGGGTGAATCAACAATGTAGAACTTGGTGGGGTTCTCTTTTAGCTCACCAACTGGTGCAGCAGCAGCTCCCTGTTGAGGTTGCTGTTGGGGAGGCGTTTGCTGTTGCTGCGATTGAGACTGTTGGGTATTAACCCCGCCAGTAATTGCATTCGCTCCGAATCCGATATTAGCAGCCCATGATGGCTCATTCGATTGCTGTTGAATGGCAGCATATTGTTGCTGCAGTGGCGTTGGTTGCGGTTGTGGTGATTGTAAACGACCACGTTGTGGTGAATGTGATGGTTGATGATGTTGTTGCTGCAACTGTTGGGTGGGTGTAGGGTGATGGTGTGGAGAACGTTGTTGATTGTGACGAATTTGCTGCTGTTGTTGCTGTTGCTGTAGCTGATGCTGATGATGTTGCAGCATTTGTTGATGATGGTGCAATTGCTGATGTGTTGGTGGCATGTGATGTGGTGATGTAAAGTGTTGCTGTTGCTGCTGCTGTTGTTGTTGCTGTGGTTGCTGCTGTTGAGGGCTTTGCGGTGTATGACTGCGCAAATGTTGCTGTTGCTGCTGCTGTTGTTGTTGCACTACAGCTGCTGATGCGGCAGCTACAGATTGTTGTTGTTGATGATGCTGCTGCTGATATTGATTAATTAACTGGTGTTGTTGGTATGCGCTAGCACTACTTGGTCCCGCAGATGAATTATGATTGGGATCAAACGGAAATTCGGGACCGCCAGTTAGATTACCAACACTGGGTGCAGCACCAGGTGGGCCGTAGGTGCTTAGACGCGACATCAAACTGTTCCCGGGTAAATTTCCACTGCTGACCGAGCCATCCGGTGTTGTGTTTCTTGGCGTGTTGGGCGTATTGGGTGTACGCCGCTGTGATGGCGGGGGTGTTGGTCTTTGTTGTTGTAACTGCTGTTGTTGCAACTGTTGCTGTTGTTGTGAATTATGCGCCGATCCTGCAGCGGCAGGATTGCAGTGTTGTGCCGGTGCCTGTGTCAAAGCTTGTTGCGACTGTTGCTGTTGTTGTTGTGTTTGTTGTCCAATCAGCTTTTCCGCACTAAAACTTTGATTGTACATGGAATTTTGCTGAGATTCATTTGTCGACAGTGAATGCTGTGATGCCGATGCTGATGCTGTTGATGATTGTGAGCTGCTATTGCTTATTAACGATGCATTAAATGGATCTGGTTGTGATGTGCCTGGCGTAGTGGAAAGTGGTGGTGGCGTTGAAACACTGGTAGTCACCCCTCTTTGCAACGACTGTTGTTGTAATTGTGCATTTTGTTGCTGCGCTTGCTGTTGCTGCTGCTGCTTTGCTTTGCTCATCTTTTTGGCAATCTTAGCAGGTGGAGGGCCCGGCATGTCCGACGTCGCTGCCATTTCTATTACAGAGAGTTAGAGGAAGATAATAAAAATACTATTACTGTTGTCTGCTGGAAATTTTGTCGAAAATGGAAAAGAGTTTTTTGAAGGTTTATACTTTCAGAGTGTGTTGCCTTTTTAGCAGTAGAAATTTAGCGACTCTTAAGTAACATCGTATAAAAAGCTTTTAGAAAACAGTTTATAAACACTAATAACATTTGCCTAATACGCCATTAACTCGATTTTAGATCGTGTTTGGGAGTTTAACGATATACATTAAATGCGATTATTTCCTATAAACTCTATTAATTAACTACTAGCTGGACCCGTGCGCTCCTTGCGCAAAAAAAAAAAAAACCAAAATGGTTTGAAACCTTTTGTTAGTCCAGGTCCAGCATTTTTCAAACCTTTTTCTCAAATTATAAAAAAAGATTTTCAGCTACACTTGTTGTGAGACCACAAAAAATGGTAATTATATACGGCAGCACGTAACTGCTAATATAGGTCCAAAAATCTCAAACGACGCGTTTTGATCTCTGTATCAATAATCCGAAAGCGGAAATTAAATAATTTGTTTCAGTGAAAAGTTATTAGTAAAAAACCCAAAAATTGCCTAGGTCCGATCCCAAATAAGGGACTTGATCCAAGGTATTTATGTGCACAACACCTTTCTGCGTAGGCTTCAAAAAAATAACCTTAGCCGGTCCAACACCGGCTACGCGGTCCACAATATTTCTGCACAGAACACATTTCTGCACTTTTCGGTACACCCTAATCTGTGATTACAACAACCACATGAAAATGACAGAAAATTTTCAACTTTAATTGCAAATATCTCTGAACAGACATAAAATATCGAATTTCCGCTTTCGGGTTATTGATACGAAGGTTAAAACCCGTCATTTGATACCTTTCCCGATATTTTTGGACCTATATTAGCAGTTACGTGCTGTCGTATAGAATTACCCAAAAAATTATACAAATATGCGCAAACAGCTATTTGAAATTCCACCACTTATATTACATTCACATTGAGCCATAAACTTGAGTTGATTGCCAACATCAATATGAATTAACTCAAAAAATGTCCCTTTAACTCGAGTTTATGACCCAATGTGAACGCAGTCTTATTCACTTATTTTAGCAATGTTCAAGTGTAGATGGCGCGCTCGCCTTTAATTATTCTAGCACTGTTCAGTCTTACTATTCAACTGTAGATGTCGCGAGGCATATGAATGTCACAGTCACAATAGCGTTGCAGTACAAATTGATTTTTTTGTGCATTCACAATCGTTTATTTTAAAGAATTTATTTTTATAAAATACGCTTAAACAAAAGCAATCCGCTAATTAAAACATGGTTTCGCATGTAGAGCTAACCCCCACCTTTAAAACGATACCTTATTTATTAATATTGGTTCCAAATGAGAGCAGAAAATTAGGAAATAACACAAAAAGACCTTACAGAAATAATATATATGATAATTATTTTTTAAATATCTGATCAATTTTAGTTTTAAGTTATATATACATGTTACTATCTAAATTCCAATGAACTCACCTTCATCCTTTGCTAATCGTCTAACTTTCTTCGGCGATGGTTGATTACCATGTACGGTTTGCTTATGACGCACCAGATGTGTTTTCCATTTGAATGTCTTTTGATAAGGAACACAATAAAGTTAAACAATTTCAATACATTGCAATATTCAAATCTTACCTGATCACAGTAACAACAACTATGAGGTCGTTCCTCCGAATGTGATGGCAAATGTCGCTGTAGTGATTTTACCGAACCGAAACGTTTGCCACACAAAGTACACTTACACTCCGAAGCATCTGTGTGCGCATTACTATAGTGATCTTTCAATGCCGGATATGTGAAATAAGATGAACCACAAATATCACAAACATATGTTCGTTTCACTTCTGTGTGCAATTGTACATGGCGTTCCAAATTCGCTTTCAATGTAAAACGATTTTGACAAATGTGACACTCGAAAAAATTGTCTTTTTTATGGACTCGTATTATATGCTGATAGAGTGCATTCTTCGAGGGAAAATCAGCTCCGCAAACTTCACAAATAGCTCCATCCGCTTTGTGACCTGTAGTGTCTAAATGTTGTTGATGCAATTTTTTATGCGGAAACTTTAGTCCACATTCGATACAAGAATAAGCTAAAGATAACGATAACAGAGGAAGGAAATTAATTTCATTATTATATTGAGCTCTATTCTGACTGCAGATACACGAGTCGTTCGATGAAAAATAGGGATGTGATTAATCGATGAAACACTTTTTTTCTGATTAATCAAAGCTACTGTTGTGCCTCTTTATTCCAAAAAATTTATCGAAATCTGAGTAATTTTCTTCATAAATTTCGAGTACTTAACAAATCAATCAATGAACATAAAACGGGCAGGTGTTTGCTAGACTGAAAAAATTCGAACACCGACGAGTTTTTTTAAAAAAAAAAAGCTAAACCTTAAAATATTGTTATTAATCAGGTTCTGATTACTCAGTTTTCGGAATAGTAACATTACTTCGTATATTTATATATAATCGCGAAACTAATAGTTTTGATTATTGCAATAATGTTTATCAGTTACTACATATACTGGCACCCGTATTTAGATTAATAAAACGACTCGTAATTTTGGTGGAGCCACCAATCAGAATAAAGCAGTATATGTTTTTTGGGGAAAGCAAAAACTACAAACTATAATTATTAACAACAAACTAAAAATAATTTAGGAGGTAAGCATGTTAATTAATAATTATTTTTAAAGCGTAAACTAATTTAGGAACATAAAAAATATCATTGAATTACATATTAGGGAAATTTACATTTCATTTATGCTTAAGATACTCTACACTTAGTATGTTTGTGTTAGTATTTCGACAATTTTCAGGCACTCACACTCACACTCACTTTTGAACTCTTTCTTGCTGTGAGATTCAACATGGGCGTGGAATTGTTGGCGACGCGAATATGATTCACCACAAGTATCACAAACGAATGGAAACTCCTTGGCATGTATAGTACGATTGTGATGTATTATTTCCTGGAAGAGATGAAATATAATGATGGTAAATAAATGAAAAGCGGCCGCCGAGGTATGGTATACGATTCCATGTCAAGTGATCCAAGTATTTGGTTATTTATTTTATCTTTGAGTTTATAGTTTTTTCGGTATTTTTTAATTACTTGGACATGCTGGCATTTATCGAAAATACTTGGATAACTAGAAATAGAACTGCTTATCTAAAAAAGAAAAAACAAAATATACTCACTTCCAGTGATGTACCATTCGGTTGACCACAATCATGACAAAAACCTGGATGAATCTTATAATGATCCAACAATGATTTACGTTTGCGATACGATTTCGGGCATTGTAGGCATTGGTAGCTGGGTTTAGCCTTCTTTGTGCTAGCACCGCTGACACCAACGCCTGCTCCAGCTGCACTGCCAGGTGGTGCTTGAAGTGATGTACTACTACTACTACCACCATCAATTAATTGTTGCTTTGTCTCCATATCATCTAAATCATGTTCATCCATGTCATCATCTTCGTCTTGTGACAAATCATTATCATCTAGACCCAATGACACATCCAACGAAAGCGAACCAGAATTCGATGCTGGAGTAGATGTGCCGGCTGCCATAGTGCTGTTCGATGCATTTGAGGACAGCGTACCAGACATTGCTACGGATGGTGCCGTTGGAGAGGTGGTGCCGCATACGGAAGACATGTTAGCTATTTGTTGTAGTTGCCGTTGTTGTTGTTGCTGAAACTGTATGTGTTGTGGTTGTTGTTGTTGTTGTTGAATATGTAACATTGGCATTACATGCTGCTGGTGATGCATATGCGCAAGTGGTGACATTGTGGCTTGATGTGCTGTTGGATCCTGCATTCTAGGCGATTTCGCTAACAGTTCAGCAGTGAAATGTTGTTGTGCTGGCGGCTGTTTCTGTTGTTGTTGTTGTTGGTTTACAACATTGGGCAAATTTCCACTGTCGAGTATGTTGTCAATACTGTTCATGTACGATGTGCTGCTTGTGGTGTTTTGTTGCTGCTGCTGTTGCTGTTGTAGTCGTTGCTGTTGCAGCAAAAGTTGATCCTGACGTTGTTGCTCCAATTCGTGTTGTGCGTTCTCAGCCATGCCACCCAATAATGTTAAGGGATGCGGTGCTTGTTGGTGCTGATGCAAATTTGCTTTAAGATTATGTTGCTGTTGTTGTTGTTGGTGATGTTGCTGTAGTTGTTGACTATCTTGGTTTTGATTTTGCATAATTAGCCTCTGTTGTTCTTGTTGTTGTTGTTGGTGCTGATGCGCAATAAAATGTGAATGATTCGCATTTAATACATTATTGTGAAGATTCTCAGCGGAACGTTTCAGTGCCGCACTCTCGCCATCTGAACCAGCAACACCAACACCACTTCCACTCCCACTTCCACTTACACTATCACTACTACTACTATTATTATTCAAGCCAGTCAATAGCATTGGACCATTTTTACCGCTTTGTGCATTTGTAACCATTTGATTGGTATTATTCTCATTGTCCGTTGCGATCATCATACCAGTTACAGTTTCACGTCTAACAATGTCGTTGATTGGTGGAAAAGATAACGAGCTTAGGTGATGTTGCACGTTTTGTCCATGTAAATATTGCTTAGTGAAATTTTGCTGCTGTGGTTGTTGTAACAATTCACTGTTCCGCTGTTCATTTTGTGGTGCACTAATGTTTTGCAATTGTTGTTGGAGCTGATCCGTCGGCTCCTTAGAAGCCAGGTTTGAAAGATCATCAACAATGTTCGTCAATTGCTGACATCTCCTGCCGAAGTTAAGAATGCTAAGGTTATTGCTTGCTGTAAGGCCGTTTATAACAAGGTTGTTGTTTCTGAAATATAAATATGTGAACAAAAATAAGTAAATAATAAAGCAGAAAGTCCTAGATTTTTGTGTGAACATTATGTAACCAGTTGTGAGGTCAACTACGTGCATCAGGGAAGCAAATGAAAGGCAAAATCCTCACGAAGGTATTCAAGTGGGATTCAAAGAGAGAGCAACATTTGGCGGTCGCAGGAAATAAGAGGTTAGCCCCTCTACGTTGGAGAGTTCTTATATAAGTATTTATATCGGTTAATATCTCAAAACGAAGTACCTTCCGTCATCATGCAAAGAGTCAGCGCATTCCCGCTTTGGCACCCATGCCACTGTTGGCAGCCATAAGTTTGAAATAGTAAAGGACTTCGTTTACCTGGGAAGAAGCATTAACAATAATGTCAGCTTATAAATGTTACTTTGGACTGAGTAGGCAATTGAGAAGCAAAGTACTATCTCGACAAGCAAAAACTACCCTCTACAAGTCGCTCATAAAACCCGTCCTGCATGGACGATGACAGCCGCAGATGAGTCAAAAGATGTAATGATGAGTTGTATGAGCTCTACGCAGACATCGAGATTGTCCAAAGAATTAAAACCCAGCGGCTAGATGCAAGAAGATGCTTCGGCCCGGAAGGTATTCTTGTCGGAACCCACCTATGGGAGCAGAGGAAGAGGGAGGCCCCCACACCATTGGAAAGACCAAGCGGAGAACGATTTGCGATCATTTGACGTTTCTAATTGGCGTCAACTGGCAAAGGATAGAGTCAAGTGGCGCACTTTGTTGGAAGGTCAAAATCGTTTAGACGGTCAAACAAACAGCAATTAAGCTGTAGTTATCGAAAGTAAGCCATTTTTTGTTCGTTCGAGAAGAGGCAAAAAACACTCACAGAAGGTTTAGGGGAGTGTTACTGGAATTGACACTCCTTTGTTGGATATGAATTCGGCATGCTGCGGTACTAACACCTTGAAGTACTACTCCCACTGCAGCGGGACTGGTTTGGTTGACCCCGACAAACCTAAAGTCGTGTATTTTAGTCATCTCTTGTGGCAAGCACACCATACCACCGATATATTCTAAGCGGTATCCACTGACTAGAGTGCTAGCTCTATTTGCTATATAAAGTAAACAAAGGTTACAAAAGTTACAAATAAAAAGTTACCCTTGTTGTTGCTGTTGATTATGTAGCAAATGGTTACTGGTACCGCTCAAATTTACGTTTATTGTACTTTCAGCACCACCACTTTCCACTATTGAAGCAGTATTCGTATTGCTGGTTGTGTTCATCGTTGTCGCTCCCATCGTCGACATCATTAAACTTCGAGGTGTCGACAATGCTTGTAAATCATCTGTGGTAGCACCGTTACTACTACCGTTGCTATGACCATTACCGCTAGTGCTGCTACCACTGCCCACCATATCCTCAATATCTGGTCGCATTTGCATGTCATGTCTTGGACGACGACCAGCGCTACTTTCACCTATGATTTCTTCAAATTTCATAACCTCTCGTGCTGTCACCAACGTTGATGGTACTTGCGATTCAGTTACAGACTCCAGTTCTGATTCAAAAGCAATCGCAGGTATGAAACGTCGTCTCTTCGCAGTAGTTGCGGTAACAGTAACAGCTGCCAGTTTGCGTTTCCGCAATTGTTCCCATTCCTCGCGACGTTTTTCTCGCAACGCTTGCAATACATGAGGTGGCGGTCTTGTGCCCAGCAACTGACCTGTGGCAATAAAATTCGTATAGAACTGTTTCAAGAAGGTTTTATCTTCTTCACTTAGCGCTGTTTGTAAACGAAAACGGAAGAGCTTCTTATAAGCTCGCGCACTAAATACGGCTGTATTGTAATGAAAGCGTATGGTCCATTCATTATCGGCGTAGAAAATATAATCATCCTCGGCTTTCGTGCGCGTATTACTTGCAAAATGTATGAGTTTTTCACTCAACACTTTCGGTATATGATTATGATTATTGTTTTTGTAGTAATAGCGATATAAACTTTTCACTTGGTCACACGGTGCTAAGGCATCCCAACTGTTGTTGCTGTCATCACCACCAATGATACGATGTGCATTCGCTGCTCCTGCTCCGGCTCCAACTTTGTGCTGCTGATAAGTGTTACGAGACTTTGCTTTAGTTGAATGACGCGTATCAATAATCGATGATGGTATTAGATCGAGTGGATCTCCGTCTTTGAGTAAATGCATGCTATTATAATGCAATAGACGTCGCTTTTCGGAAGACGAATTTTTCGCAATGTCATTACTGTTTGCAGCATTATAAGCCAGCATATCCTCAACACCGTCCACATCTTCATCGTCCTCATCCAAGCACATAAGCTCTTCTTTACAAAGGATTTTTTCGAAATTCTGATTTAGGTCTGTTGAACTCTCATCTTCTTGTTTAATCTCTTCCTTTTTGGCAGTGAGCAATAATTGTAGCTGCAGCTGTTTCTTAGTGGCCGTTTTTGTTGAACAGGCAAATTCATCGGTGATATGCGGGAAAAGTGATCGCACCACACGTTCGCAAGCGTCGGGATATTTACATTTTAACGTACGCAGTAGATAATGCAAAGCGTCACATTGTGATGCTGAATCGAGGCTGTCAAGCACATTTAACGTTTGCTCTATCTGCAATTGGAATTTAAAATGTTCAAAATTTTTATAATTTATATTTTTTTATATGATGTTACAGAAAATAATTAAAAAATTCGCAATGAATCACACAAAGCCTAACAGTTTTCAAAAACTTTCAGTTCACGTATTTACCCTATTTTTATTTGTTTGTTTTTATTAATTTGCATCTAAAGTAAAATCTTTCGAATCAGGATATAGCTCTTGATATTTAAATAGTGGATTAATCGAGTTTCAGTTGTTGTTTTAGAAAATAATCGATTATCACTTATCGACCAGTTCGATTATTATTTTATTCTATATCTTTTTTTCTGCGGCTATAATAATTTAAGGTGGCAATGGATGCCCTGTTCTCCATTTATTTTTTTTATTTATTTTATTAGTAGAAATTGAATATTAGCTATTCGATTTTCAAACAGCTCAATTGTTGCTGTTCGAATAATCGATTCGCCGGATAATCGATTGTAAACAAGAGCCCTAATATGTATGGATGTATATCCATTAACATAGGAACCAAAAGAAGAAAAAGTGAGGGCACAAGCCACCGTTGGTAACGAGAGTACAAATTCACCATTCGATTAATAAAATATTGGTGAGCTGGTGAGTTACCTACCTAGGTTTTTTTTTTAAGTAGGAGTTGTAGTAGAGGAAAGTAACCATCGCATATATATTTCCGCGGAAATTTTGAGGTTGAAAAAGTAAAACTTTTGTTATCTTTTCAGGGAAACACCCATATATAGTATATACTAACGGTATGTAAATGTGAAAATATCTTTCAATGAAAACCAAAACAAAGCCTTCGCTGAAACCAAAGTTATTTAATGACGGCCATCACATGCGTTTTCCGGACTGTGATTTGAAGGCATTCACCTAGAAGGTCCAGACTTTACCCACGGTTAATGTGCCGTCTTAACAATTTTTTTTATATTTTTATTATATTTTTTTCATTCGTTTAATTGAAATAATGGTTTTAGAAAAATATAATCATACAGTTGTAATAATATTAGCACATACTTTAAAGTAACAATGTTCTTTTAAAGTACTACTAAAACAAATTAATTTTGCAGATGCAACCAAATTATGTAATATATCCCGAAATATACCAACAAACGCAAACAAAAGAAGAACGCGTGTATATAAGAAACACGTTATGTATTTTTAAACTATGCAATAATATCTGAACGTATGTACATATGTAGCTAAATAAACGTTGTAAATAAAGCACCATTACGAAATTAAAATATGTTTGTATGTATGCATACGTGCCCACTAGGGTGTTCCACTTGTGTCAAAACCCGGTTTAAAACTAACAAAAATTTGGTTGGGAGCGGGTTTGAAAATTATGATTTAAAACAAAAAAAAAATAGATTGAAAGAACTTCTCCTGCTTGTTACCTGCCAAAAAATGTCCAGAAAACTGAATTATCAGTGAAAACTTAGATTGATAGCGAGTAAAGAAAGTTGTCATATCCCTGATTCAGCCAACCGATTTACTCTAACAAACACCGATGTTATATTAGGATTAAACTAATATTATAGAACTAATAATTTTCTAATCTCCAACATTAGGGGAAGGCTAGAGAAATACTGGAGGAGCATAGTGTTCTTGAACATAATGGGATGGATCGAGAAAATCTTAGTTCTCCAATCGAATTCTAATGCCATTCTCAAAAGCGATTATGAAGTGAATTTCACTTGCATTAATTCTCTAATTATTCTCGAGTCGATTACTGGATTAGTTCTCTAACATGTTTTTGGACTTAAAAATCATGCTAGTTATCTAATGTGAAAGCCAATAGGCTAGAGACTATTCTTGCTGGGACACTGCTACCCTTTGCGCTATAAAAAAAAACCGAGTCAATCGCTCCCATACTAACATCAAGCTACATACATACATATTATATTCATACATACTATTAATTTCGGCTGATATACATATATTTACCCGCCAAAAAATTGCAATGAGCAATGAGAAATACGACAGCAAAGTTATTTTCAATGCCAAGCGAACCTTAAAATAAGATAAATATACTACCTTCTATGTTTTATTTCACTTATCCAAAAGAGTGAAAAGTACAGTGTGCTGCTTTCCATGGATACACTGAATAAACCAAGATGAGATTCATAACAACCAAACTATACAGCTATATTCCTGTTTGACCGAGGTCTCAAATTTCAATGCTGATTTGTAAATCAATGAAGGAAAATCTAACCGGCATTCTTAGTCGTAGTCTTAGTCTTATATAATAAAGTACCTCTGACAAAGAAAGTAAAATATCTGGCCTGATAACATACCTACAGAAAAATCATGTGTATGTGTGGCAAAGGAATGTGACAAAATGTATATAAAATTGTAGGTAAGGAACAAATTTCTTGGTGGGTATGACATGAGTATACATATGCAAAAACACATATTGCATACATAGATCTGTTGAAATCGTTGGACCACGTGAACCATTTGTGCTAAAAAGTGCTCCCTTGTCCTGTAGTAGAGAACCAATTCATGTTTTAATAAAATAAAGAGAATATGGCAAGTATGAAAATCTATTATGTCAGAGCTTCCGATTGATTTAGAATTCTGATTCCGGGTTCGGTTTCAATTATTTTAAAACGAAGTCATAACGAATGTCTATACTTTTTTTATTTATTTATTTCGTGTACTGAAAGCCTGAGGCTTCATTTAAGTCTAAAGAGCTCCTACAAAAAGCAATTTGTACCCTGATCGGCCTTGAACTTTACGATTCCGGTACCGATAAATCAAATTTAAATCATTCCGTTCCAACTCCGCTTAGCTCATTTTCGTAACATCTGCTTCCTATCATAAACAGGGTTACGAGCTTTGCGAGTTATCCTTAATCGCCTTATTATTTAAGTTAAATATCTTTATAGGGTCTATCATTAGTTAGGTCGTATCTCATGTCGGGAAAATGCTTTCATTTCGATTAATTACTTTCCTGTTTGTCTTGTTCTTCCTTGATCAAAATCATTTGTTGTGTGTTGGTTTTGATCCTTTCCTACAAATTGACGAAACCTACTTGTTTTTTTTCAACTCCGAACAGCATCTGTTAAGACAGGTTAAATTTCGCTGAAAAGCTTTTTCATGGCAGAAATACAGTCGAGGGTCTCCGACCCTGTTTGGAAAGAAAAAAAGCGTTTTCCAAACATAACGATGTCATGGCACTTGAGCTTGGGACCTTTGATGTGGTAGACCAGCACACTACCACCATACTTACTCAGTTAACTTAGCTTAGATACATTTCAATCTCTCATATAACGGGTGGCGCAAAAGTAATCCTCCTATCAGAAAATGCTATAAATTTTGCGATTGGCCCCTAAAGCCAGTTCTGTTTTGACATTTGTGTAGTAAACACATGCGAAATACATGTTGATAAACAATGTTACGCTACACTGCTCCAGAACGCGGAATATTGCTGACTATTTATTTGACCAATAATCGGTCGGGGCCAAACGGTTACTGTGAATGGTGAGCGCTACAGAGCAATGATCAACGAGTTCTTTTTGCCGCAACTTGATGAATTGGGATTGGAAAACATGTGGTTCCAACAAGACGGTGCAACAGCACACACTGCACGTGCCACAACCGATATGCTGAACATCGGAAGCTTACTTTTGCGCCACCTTGTATAGTTAGGTACTTAAGGCTGACACATACTGGAAGAATTTTTCGTCATTCCTTGTCAATTTTAATTTGGGACACACTGGTTTCAGCGTTCTGGCATCTACAGTGCTTCGTTTCGGCAATAAATGTAGTACTCTGATGTCATGTCGGGTTAGATATAAGGTTCTGCCCTAGAGCATAGCTCTGAAAACTTGGCTAGACAACTTTTACATAACAATAAATAAATTATTGGCTAATTAGCGAAATTTTGGAACATGCCACTCAATTACGGATTATTCACATGCAGCTAGCGGGCAAGAATTATTTTCCTAATTTTTTAACGCATGCTCAAGGCAATATTTTTCGTTTCACGGGCAGTTTATGGCAAATTACCCCCAGGTAATTTATTCCTACGTAAAAGTCGTCTTGCCAACTTTAGTGAGGTATACTGCGTCACAATGTTAAGCAGGGCGAGTTCATTTCATTACTTGATGGCAATTTTCGGTACTTTTTCCTTCTTCAGGAGTACTCTTTGAATGCGTGAATTGAGTATCTACTCCCGGTTTTTGTAGGACAGCACCAAAATTAGTACAATAAACATACATACACACGTAGTATGTATGCACAAGCAACCATACTTACATAAGTACCATGATGGTGAAGTATGTAAATGAATGAAAAGCACGATAATCAAGTTCTATCCGTATTTACTCTGCCGCTTTTAGCAAATTTGATGTAGGTATGTTCATTAATACTTATGTGAAGGTGGGCCGTCTTGGGGCCCCATATCTGCCGAAAATATTACAACTAGTCGAAAGTTCTTTTGAAAATAAATATTTAAGGGTGGCGAAAATTAAAGCAATGACTACAAGTATAAATAATTTTTAATTAAAAGCAATACATGAACAAAATTAACTTTTTTTATGTAAGTAATTTAAAATTACAGCTGTAATTTAAAATTTCGACGGCAATTTTTCAAACCTTGATTAATTTTATTGATGTTTGTGCTTTTGAACAACTTTAAAGCTTTTATTTGTGTGATTTCTGTTATAGATTTCGCTATATTTTAAATGAAAATGATTTAAAACACATAAATAAATTTCAGTAGGTGGCGAACTTGGGACCTTTGACGTGTGGATAAAGCATTATTTAATCAGAGTTTAAAATCAAAGAATAATTGTTAAAAGTGTTCATTACTGAGATTGTAGATACTTAATGATCTCCACCTCTATGCCCTAAATCTATGTTTTTATTGTAAACAAATACGAAACCAATTACAATAGACTTAATAAAATTTTCTAATTAATCAGAATATGAATATCCAGTTTTCTGAATAATCAAATAAATTAGTTTATGATTAATCCGATGGTAATTAAACAATAAATTAACCATTTTGATGGGCCCTAAAATTAAAATCCATTTTTGTCGCGACATGGTTAAAACGGCCCTGTATGGACTTGTAGATATCTGTATATGAATGTTTGTAATTTGTTTGTATACTTGTCTATGGCTTGCGCCTGGCTTTTAGCTAACATGTTTTCCATTCCGTTCTGTTTTCACCTCTGCCCCTTCTTCGCTCATATTTAATTTCATCACCACCACCACCACCAACCCAACCACCTACCTCTAATAGTTATTGTACACTGACTACCTGCCCCAATACGAATCATACATAAAGAGATTGTGGAAAAAGTTTGAAATAACCTAGTAAATCTATTACTGAATACAACTTTTATCACCATTTAATTTTTTGGAAAACACCTCAATGTTTGACTCAAAGGAGCCAAAAAGTTGGTTATTTCTCCCCAAAACTAAATTTGACCGACCAGTTTTTTCGTGCAGCAACACACTCGGTGGGTTGCCGACCACTGCCGAGGGGGCGACCCCTTTTTGAAACAAGTTTTTGCACACATTTTGATGTTACCTGTCCTGGCACTTGGAACGTTTGGTGTTTAAGGCCAGCACACTACCACCAGATCACGGCGGCCGCCTTTAAATACATTTCGTAAAAGGTCTAGTCACCGTAAATATAACATTACTCTAAAAGAATACATGATATCATAATGATCTCAGGCACGAGGCTTACTCTTCCTATGAAATTGTTTAATTAACATTTCCACTTTAATGAAAATCAAATTTCAATGCGGCTCTTATTGACATAGGTCTTTTCCAACTGTTTTATCTCTATGAGTCATCTGACAGATTTATAATTATTTATATTCATAACTTTTATTTTACCTTTCTTTTTCTCGTTCTATACATATTTACATGAATAAACCACATCTTGGAGAAAACAAATTTTATTTCTAATATTTATGCTTAAGTTTATTTTATACTTGTTATAAAATTTATTATATATACAAAGTACATTAGACTTGACCAAAACTCGAAACTTTGTGTTTGTTTGTTAATTGATATTAGAGGAAAAATTACAACGATATGCACAGCGATGGTATGGGATGACATGTTTCGAAGTGCCCAACTTTTCATCAGACCCCTTCTCGGACACTGGGATACGAACCCAAGTGTCTGCACCAAAGCCGCTGTTAGAGTACTCTAACAACTAAGCTATGATGCCCTGTAGCGTCACGATGCATTTTTCCTCTAATGTGCCATTTGCTTATTTCTTTTATACATTCTTTGGTACATATATTTTTTTATATGTCAACTCAAGGAAAGTGGAATATTTTTAGGCGCGTTCATAGAACAGTTCAATATTAAAAAAAAAAAAAGATAGACAAATTATTTTCGTTTAAAGATGATCGCTATTTGTTTTGCCTACTTTTCGTTTTAGAAAATGTTCATTTCTTATATTTTTGTCACGTAAGAATCCGCTATTTTCGTCTTGTGACGTTATCGTTTGACAAAATGTAATCAGTCTAACGATTCGTCTCTGAGGCGAAACGAAAGTTCTTTTCAATAGAGAATAAGGCCCTAAGTTTCCCACAAAAATTTCAATCAGGCAGTGTAATCGACCTTTACATATTGGTATGGATCTCTGATTTCACTTTTTTATTTTAAATTAGAGGGACCGGTAGATTTTGTCCTGCCCAGGTATTTACCTGAATGGATCTAGAAATATTGGCTTTCCTATCCCTGTCATTACCTATCACTATCCCCATTCCTATCTCACCATCGAGCGATCCATTATTAAGCTTTTCTAACAAAAAAAAATCACAAGTATGGAAAAATACATTTTTTTTCAGGAATTTTTCGGAAATTTTATTGGGTATTCTCCTATTCTGGTCGGAGAACAATCTAAATTAGTGTCAACCATCCAAATCGGTGCAGGCTTTCTTGATTTATGAGCGTTGGAACTAACGTCACTTTCTTTTATATATATAGATTTGTCAAAAATGCAAAAATCAATGTGGAAAGATAAATACAAATTCTTGAAGGAAATTGAATATTCATCCCAATATGCCATCAGAATTTAATATCGGGTCGGTTCGGGCTTAACCCACTTTGAAAATTCGTATACCAATGTTTAAAGCTTAAAAACGAAATCAGTCAAAAATATCTAAACTAGCAGTGATAGATGATTTTTTCGCAAGCACATAGCGATATTCGAATAAAATAACAAAAAGAAGCTTTTTCAAAAGTTTCTAATTTCCTTTGAAAATCAAATGAAAGGCTGGGAGTAAAAAAAAGTATAATTGGCGCGGTATATACCTCCGAAGAGATTAAGGCCGAGCTGATGGTGTGCTGCTCTTTAATTTTTCCTACAAATTGGCGGGACCTACAGTTTTTTGCCGATTCCGAACGGCAGATGTATTTTTGTTGAGAATCTTTCCATGGCAGAAATACACTCTGAGAGTTTGCCAAACCACTGCCGAGGGGCGACCCCGTTTTGAAAAAACTTTTTCAAACAACTTTTGATGTTACCTGTCCCTGGGCCCGAACCTTGTACCTTCAGTGTGGTAGGCCAGCAACACTACCGCCACGCCACGGCATCTGGGAGTAAAAAGTAAACTTATTTTTCATGTAAGTAAAAGGAAAACTTATAAAATGTTTAATAAAAACGGGTAAAAACAAAATTGTTCAGTAAATGTGGAAAATATCTACCTTTTAATGGAAAAACTAAAGCTAGCAGGGCAGTATACATAAACGATCAAAGAGTATACGTACGTGTTTACGTATACTGCTCTGCTAGGTTTAGCCTAAAGCTAGCAGAACATCATTTTTTGGAAAAAATAGAAGAGCACTTTTTGAGCACCTAATTTTCCATAAGTTAGTTTTTTGTTCTGCTGACTTTGCTCTGCTAGCTTTATGGACCTAATTATATCGGAATAAATAAACCAGTTTTATGTAAGTTTTCCATTCTCATTGCAATGGATGTGTATTATTAACCTCAAAAAATTAGTTTTATTTTAAAAAACTGATTTCCGCAGAGTCGGCTTTATTTATTATATTTCAACGAATAAAGTCTTGTGCGGCGTTCGGATGAATTAATTAATCTAACAATATTAAATCATCAGGTCCTCAAATTGGTTCGTAGAACAGGAGTAGAGGTGTCTTTATGTGGTATTTGATATGGGCTAAAGTGTGCCTCTCCGGCAGCCACTTAAGCGTAACCTAATTAAAATTTTTATTGAAATGAATTCACATTAAACTTACACTTTATTTATTACTCTTAGATCATTGTAATTTCGTACAAGTCAAAATTTTTGACGATTCCTCTGTGCCCTCACACAACTGTCGAAAATCTATATTTGCCAGTTAATGCAGCTCATACTAAATTATTTTGCAAATTAATGCGTGTATATCACGAAATTAAAAAAAGTGTATTATAATATTTTTCAATATGGAAAAGCAACTTGGCTAAAACTGAGGTTCATTTATTAATTTTGACGTACGAATTGAATAGATTTTGCGTACCACCAAATGCAACTCTGTGCAAAAATCAACTCTGCGAATAAGGTGATCACAGCTGATATCTATTGTGAATGCTTCTATCACACATTCGCCACTTACATGTATTCACAATGCTTTCAATCCAAAACAATTTACACTTTAGGCAAGCAGAAAAAATTGTATCAAACATCGAAATGATTAATAAAAAAACGGCCATACCATTCTGAAAAATAGTATAAATAAATTTCAAAAAAAAATTTTTTTGAGCCAATCTTAGGTACATTCATACGTACGAGTATTATATAGCATTTTTATTATCAAGGTATTTAAAAATAAACGCACGCTTTACAGGCATATACAGTGGGGCTCACGTAAATAGCACACCAATTTTTTTATCCCTAAATTCACAAAAAAATAAAAAAGGTTTATAAAGCTTTTTAAAATGGCATTTCTTTAGAAATTTTCAATTAAAAGAGCTTTATAAAGCAGTTTTATGTTTAGGAATTTGGGGCTAAATCATTAAATAGTTTTACTTTTCAACTAAAATATGTCAATACAATCCAAGTTTAATGTTTTACACAAAATTCCCAGAACTTCCCCAAAATTTCATAGAATTGTAATCCGTATTTTCTCAGCTTTTTGTTAAAATGTTTAGAATTTTTCTAAACAAACACATTTAATTAATTTACTCAATAATTTTACTTACGGTGCAGGGTGCACATTTCCTTTTATATAATGACGGTTGCTACATCGGCCTTACTGAATGCTGATAACACGACTAATGAGAAAAACTCTTAATAACTCGCATATTTCCCCTTCCATAAATATCATTGCGCAAAATTTGCGGAAGTACTAAAAATCTGAATGGAAATACATCTACCAACTTTACTCAGTTGTAAATTTACTACCTTTTACCGAAAATTGCACAATTAGATATTTGCTTGTAGATTACTAATCGAAAAATGTTCGAAAAAGTCGAAACTGCTCAGGGTTTGGACCCTTCTTTACAAAAGATGTTTGAACTATTTTGAGGCTATCTGAACGTTTCTGTAGCACGATAGTATATTTGCTTACGTTCCTGACAATAACGTTAGAGTTAACTTTATTGATGGAAACATTTTTAGTCAATATAATTATGAATATTGTAAACAAAATGAAAGTGTGCTGTTTATGTGAGCACCACTGTATGTGCATATAAGCGTCCATGCATATGTGGAATTTGTACTAATTGTATACTTATGAAAGCGCGTGTGTCGTTGTATGTTTTTAAAAGTTTTAGTTATGTTATTCATTGTTATGTGCGGCTTTTTCATGATGTGTTGCTGTAAGAAAACGCATTTAAATACTATACTTAGGTTAAGAATTCATGATATGCACTAAAATTTAGAAAAACCTACTGTTATTTACTATTTGAGTGTAGGTATTGTCCATAACCGAGCTAAGGAATTCCCATCAAAATGTAACTAAAATCGAATTTTATACGAAAGTTATCCCAGAAATCCTACGCCCTTTTGTTTATCTATACTATCGAAACCAAAGGTGTTCACAACTTGCTTATAGGGGAGTAAGCTTCATGTATAGGAAGAAAATTTACCTGTATGTATGTTTCCATATAGATTTTAACTTGAAGAGTAGATAAGTATTAAGATATGCTATTATAAAGTTTAATTATTAGAAAGAACACAACTCTAGGGTAAATTTTGCAGACAAAACTCACAACCACTACAGAAAAAAGGAGAAATTCGATAAAAGACCAGTGTTTTAAAATTAAAATGTATAATCGAAGATTATTTTGTAAGGCAACTCATCAAACAGCCGTTTCCTCATTAACTCACAAAATATAGTTATTCTACCCAGAGTAAGGCAAATTGTTTAAAAACTAATATTTTATTTTTGACTTCAAAAAGTGGTCAAGTTTTAGCTTTTATATATAACTAGCTTATACGCGTGGGTTTCACCCAGCATTTATATAAAAAAAAAATCCCGTTTTATGGGAGGTGCTAGGCCCCATTTTTAGCTATCACCAGTTTTCATACAGGTGTTAGGGATTACTCTCATATAACCAGTTTTCATGCAGGTTTTAGCGATTAATTTCATATAACCCCTAACCAAATGTCAGTGGTCTAACTCAAATACTTCCAGATATATGGTCTATGAAAAATTCGATTCGTATGGGAGATGCCACGCCCCCTTTTTCGTTATCCCCGGTTTTTTTGGAGGTGTTAAGAATTACTCTCATATAACCCCTAACCGAATTTCAGTGGTCTAACCTAAATACTTCCATAGATATAGACTATGAAAAATTCCAGTTATATGGGAGGTGCCACGCCCCCTTTTTCACATCCCCAGTTTTCATGCAGGTGTTAGGGATTAACCTCGTATAACCTCTAACCATATTTCAGTGGTCTAACCTAAATCCTTCAAGAGATATAGACTTTGAAAAATTCCATTTGTATGGGAGGTGCCACGCCCTCTTTTTTGTTATACCCAGTTTTCATGCAGGTTTTAGGGATTAATCTCATATAACCCCTTACCAAATTTCAGTGGTCTAACCTAAATACTTCCAAAGATACGGACTATGAAAAATTCCATTTGTATGGGAGGTGCTACGCCCCCATATACATATTAAAATATTTTTTAGCCCATGACCATCCCTGGAAGATATCCAGTGCGTGGTTCAAATTTGGTTACGATCGGTATATTCGTTTAGGAGCCAAGTCTATCTATACATACATAATTTGAATTATACATATATATATAGAATTAAGACATTGCAAAATAATTTAAGACAAGGGACAATTTAATTTCTTTTCTTTGAATATGACTTTAAAATTCAGTATCAGATTAAATGACTTCACAATGTGTATTGAACAAAAAAAAATGTAGTCATGAATTGTTTATTTCTATTGCTGGGTTTTGACTGTTCAAATCGAAAAAATTGTGTTCTTCTCAATATCAATATTTTTTGGGTATACAAATTTATTTTCCTATACTCCGGATTACTCGCCTATTTAATATAAACTGCTCATGGGTGAGCAATAATTTTGAAAATTAATGCCTACGAGTATTACAAAATCAAGTATACGTAAAGGGCAAGGGACTGACACCGAAACCGTAACCGTAATTTTGATCGAACGAAACCGTTTTAAAAAGCCGCACCGGTTCCAAACGGTTTAAACAATTTTATTTTTTTTATTTTTTACTTTTGTGGATACATATTTTCTTTCACAAGATGGTACCCAGGCTAGTTTTCATCGAAGGTGGTCGAGCAAGGTTACAAAAGACGCGTTTTAGCCTCAGTATTAGAGGAAATTAAATTTTTTAATTCTATCCAGAGGTATATCATAGGGTAATTTTTTTCAAATCGCGGCCGAAGACTCCTCATTAATAAGGATACCTTGCCGAGATTTACTATGGATCACGTTCCCAGTTTTTCATCCATTCACGGTAATTTTTTGGTTTTACATAAATAAAACTGTAACTGTTTACATATGTAAATAAAAAAAATTTATTTCCGTTTTCGGATTATTGATATCAAGGTCAAAACGCGATATCTATAGAATTGACTGCATACAGGTTTGAAAAAAATCGAATGCTTTTCTAATAATAAAAGTGTTAATTTTTAGAATTTATTTTGGCTAAATTTTACCCATACAAGGCATGAACAACAATTCTAAAAAGTCAGACATATTTTAAACCACTTGAATTTTGTAGCAAGCATAAAACTTAATCAATTTTTTTTGTTCACAAACTTGTGCTCCGGAATGTTAAAGTATGATTCTGGAACCGAAACGAAAACCGGAACGTAAATTTAATCGGTTACATTCCATAAAATTAATCCTCCAATTTTCCTAAGAATAAAACCGCAAATCTACCGGGATCTGGGATTATTTTTGAGGCGAAATGTTAATATGTAAATATGTTTAATCAAAGTAGACAGACCGTAAAAACCAACAATAAAAAAATGTATAAATCCGTTATAATTCAAAATGTGTATGGAAATGTCATTTTACAAAGCTTTATATACCAATTTTATTTTTTATACATATTTAATACATAAATATTTGTTGCTCATAATATATGAATTGTTTGCTGGCTCGAGGTCAAATGAAAATAATATTAAAAACACAGGTTTTTAAATTTTGTTTACGATATATTTCGGTTGCTCATCGGTAACCGTCTTCAGGTAACTATAGTTGGAATATAAACACATTTCTTATTAATATAAACAAACACAAACAATAACATTGCTCAGAAAATATTCAATTTCGACAAACTATTAAAAAACGGTATCCTTTGCTATCGAAGACAAAGCCCCTCGCGTATATTTCTCCTCAAAAAAGACTCTGAGCAAAAGTAAGAAAACATATTTTACAAGTTTCACCAGTTGGCAATAAAAACTGCTACAAAAAAAATTGAACTATGTTAAACAAATTTGAACACCCCCAAAACCTTTTTTTAAAGTCAAAAACCCGTTTTTCAGTTTTTTCGTATTAAAAAATTCATTAGAAAGATAATTTTCAATCGATATAAAAATTCTCAAGTTATGCGGCATAATCCAAAATCTCACATCTTGGTCTGAAGCGCCCAGTGTGTGTAAGTAAAAAAAATAGGCTAACTGTAACTATTTTTCATAAAATTATATACTATTTTTTTTTGACATGAGATACATTTTAGACAAAACATTTTTACATAGAATTATGCTGCAGAATTGGACAATTTAAAGTACTTTCCCAAAAAAAGGAATTGGTATTTTTAAGTAGTAATATCCTATCGATTATATATATCCAAAATTTATCATTCATTCCCAATTAGTGCCAAAAAAAATGACGGCAAAATCGGAAAAAGAGGAACAATTTCCAAAAAATTCAACTTCTCGCGTAAAAAACACGTCTTACTCTTTTCAAATGAACAAAACACTATATACATATATTTCGAAAGTGTCAACATTAAGCCCGTTGAGAATTTTTAAATCGATTGAAAATTTGTTTTTTAATGAATTTTTTAACACGAAAAAACGGTTTTTTGACTTTAAAAAGGATTTTGGTGGTGTTAAAAATTTTTTGAACATGTCGTGTATCATTCGACCAGATGAACAACCTCTACTAGGTCGCTTTAAAAGTACAAAATCACTGTAGCACTGTGTTATTTTTCAATTATTATTTTGATTTTTAAAGGAAATATTTAAAGTAATTTGAAAGATAAAAATAATAATTGAATAAAAGAGCTCGTCGGAAATACACAAAGCCAATTAGGATTATTATTGTAATTATCAAGGTTTCGCTTAGTGTATTGCAATAACACCTTAGGTTCCCGGGTCCGCTTCTTGGATACACTCACCTCTAATGCGTCTAGTATCTAATTTTGTGTTATCGTTTTTGTGAATGTTATTGTTTACGGCTATGATATCAGCATTTGTGCATTCCAAGATTTTCTTCTATTTTATGTTATACTTAGTTCTTATTTCTTCTGCCCATTCTTTTTTTATTTATTTGAGTGGGAAGTGGGGCAGTGCATTTTTAGAAGCGGTCATACTACTTTGCCGCAACGCCAACCAAGCCTGCAAATACACATAAATATGCACACATATGCACATTTTTACCCAGTAACCATTCTGAAGCAAAATCGATTTGAAAAAGATGCTTCCATGTGCACATTCTTCTTGCCAGTTGCGCCTCTGAGCGTTGACGATTAAGTTTTGGTTCTGACATGTTTCAATAAATTGGTACAACAAAATTGCGTTGCCAGAAGGTAAATTCTACCAAACGATCGGCCATTTCCATTCATAGGGAAAATAATACAAAATCAAAAGCCTGTATTTTTTATAAAAAAATCATACCAATAGAAAAATCATTAAAATCCGTTTAACATCCTTGATTACTCACTCTAATCAATCTTAAAACATGCTGCTACTATCAGAAGAATGTTATTACGGGCATACGTCAACCGATCTACCTCTTACATCTCAATGTAAAGTAAAGATTGTTTCTTAGGGCAATGAGCTTTGATTATTTTATCAATAACAGTTTTGGAGATGCATACGAATTAGGGATGTAAAGGAGTTTTGATTGAGGTGCCGTTCGAAAGTTCCGCGCAGTTGATTTCTCTTAGTTTGACTCCGATCCGCTTTTAACTGCAAAACTGGAGAATCTTACGATCTGTTTATAGATAACTTAACTTTTAAGTTTGATTACTTTCTGGAGAAGCCTACTAATGATTGATTACCCATTGTTTTCGGGTTTTAATGATTATTTCAAAAAAGAATAATGATTTTTTATGATTATCAAAACAAAAGCAATCAAACAATTTTTTTTCATTACTTTTTATTATTTTTGTTTATTTTTTTTTCTCCAATGGTAATCAATTATTAATTGTGGATTTTTGAAAATAATTAAAATAATCAATATTGATTTAAAGAGCCATTCAATCAATTGATTACTCAATTATAATGGGTACTTATCAGATCTGGTTGGAACATAAGTACATACATACATATATGTATATCTTCAGCCCATATATTTCAATCTACTACTACTCATCTTGCGGCATATGGCGATATAATGTACTCTAATATTTTTACTTATGCGGCATGATCCATTATGTATTATATAAAGCGGCCGCCGTGGTGTGAAGGTAGTGTTGCCGGCCTACCACACCGAAGGTCCATGGTTCGAGCCCTGGTACAGGTAACATCAAAAGTGATTTGAAAAAAGTTTTTCAAAACGGGGTCGCCCCTCGGCAGTGGTTTGGCAAACTCTCCGAGTGTATTTCTGCCATGACAGGCTTCCCAGCAAAAATTCGTCTCCTTTGTAGATGCCGTTCGGAGTCGGCAAAAAACTGTAGGTCCCACCAATTTGTAGGGAAAATTCAAATCGGCCCACCACAAATTGGAAGAGAAGCTTGGCGCAAAAATCTCTTAGGAGGTTTATGATGATATACCTGTTGTATATCGCGCCATAGAGAGAGAGGGAGGGATGGTACCGACTTTATTATACAAAGCTCTTCGCCCGTCATGACTTTGGTATCCCTGTGTTCGACAGTTTTTGTGCTGAACCAGGGATTATGTACCGTATTAGGTGTACATCGAATAAGCGTTTACTCCTGAACTACCAACTAAACATATTTGATTCCTCTGGCCACGATATGTTTCGACATTTATTCAAGGGTCAAGATACACTTATGCTCTTTTGCAAATAGTATACAGCACTTACAAAAACGTTTAATATCATTTCCAGCGAGTTCTGAGCTAAATACACATAATAAAGGCGTCCTAGAATTGATTTGTAAAAAAGTTTTGGTTGAGTATTGAGCAATCCAATTTTTTAAATTGATACCGTTCGTTTTAAACTATGCAATATTTAAAACCCGACTCTGATTCGGGTTTCTGTGAACTCAGTTCCCTATGCATACGCACTAGCATCCGAATGAGCCCACATAACCTGGCACGCTATGACACACCTGTCAGAGATATGCTCGCTGATCTTAACTGGCTAAGCATTAAACAGCAACTGTTTTATTATACAATGAAATTTATTAAAAATATTATTGAGGGTACCTTGCCAGATTATTTGAGAAGTAATATAAAATATGTAAGAAATATACATTCAGTAAACACACGAAGCAAAAATAACTTTAACTTGCCCTCCTACAAAACTGAAGCAGATAAATGTAATTTATATTATAAAGGTCTAAAATGCTTCAATGAACTGCCAAATAATGTTAAATTAAGTAACGCTAAGGAATTTAAAACCAAATTGTATAATTATTGTAAAACAATGCCATTATAGTGATGGTAGGGCTGGCTTTCTAGACATCAACGGTAGTACATGCGTGTCGAGAACTCTGCAATGCAGCGCCCACGTAGTCGAAAAGTCGCCGAAGCCTCATACTGCCACGCAGCACTCGATCAAGTCAGTGCATCGCCGTTCAGATATTGCTTTTGCACTTGAAATGCGTTAACGGCCTCTAAGCAGCTACATCCGGCACCTTATATGCCTTGGTAGATATGGGAGGCCAGTCCAACGCCAGCACTACATTTTGGCACTCCATAATGTTGGTACATTTATAGTCTATGTTAGATTATATAAATATTTTTAAATAGATATAAGCTAGGCTTAGAATAAGCTGTAAAAAATAAATAAATAAATAAATATTTTTTAACCAAAGGCCGATTGCCAATGACCTAAAGCAGAGTTGCGTCCTAATGTTTGTGAAAATCAACAGCACAAATGCAAACTCTCATTTCAGTTGCAAATCCTCATTAATACATTTTTTTTTTTTTTGTTAAGCTCGATAATGAATTTTTGTCATTCCCACAACAGCCGGTTCTTTGCACCGGAATGACCCGGGTTTTCCACCCGGCCAAGGGCTGTTATTTCAGTGTAACCCTGTCTAAGTTGTCAAGTTCCACCCTTAAATTGTTATCCTTGGAGCAAACCTTTGCAGCAGTGTTGCTCCACTTTCTCCCGAAGGTTTTGGGGAGTGTTGTCGAATTAACAGCCTTGGCCGGATTTGAACCCGGTACGCTCCGGTACTCCCTTGCGGTACTGCCTTCTAGATCATGTCACCCCTCCTTCCGTAAGGAAGGATAAGATGGGTAATAGCTCAGTCTGCACGACTAGCAGCACTGCTGTAATTCCCGCCTCACCCACTCCCCGACTGTCGCTCACGCTCACCAGCGTTTCCATCTCGCACGGCCGCTCAACACCCCTATCCTCTCCGGCATAGGCCAGATATGAGCATCGCCGAGCGTCGGACGGATACGTTTATATCCCCCTGTTGCAGTACACAGCCAACAACGGCCAAAGCGCTCTGAACTCTAGACTGCGACACAGCTTAGGCTTCAACCTACCTCCACCTAGGCAAGCGCATTCGTCCGTCACGCCTAGCATGTCCCCCCTCTCCACCCCTACACACTTTAGTTGGATTAGCTTGAAAGATCGCGGAGATAACAGACTTTATTAAGTCGCACAACATCAAAATCGCTGCGATACAGGAGACAAAATTGAACACAAGATCGACCCTACGAACTTGTACATCGAAAAGACCGTCCCAGCGGTCATGGGGGTGGCATTGCATTCATTACACATCACTTTGTACAATATAATATATTTGCCCCCGACGTCGACCCCAGGGACTTTACCTTAGAATGCCAAGGAATAGTAGTCCGGTCAGGCGACGTCGACCTGCAAATTATAAATATTTACAGTGGCGGACATAAGTGCACATACAGTCGTTTTCTGCGATTTTCACAAATTTTGGCCTTAATAGAATTATTTTAACAAAGCTTGAGTAAAAACATATGCCAGGGTCTAATACAACAACTATAAATTGGCAAAGGTGAAAGAGAGTTTCGCAAGGTCAGCGATTCAGCCTCCGGCCGTTTCATTCCTGCTGGTAGAATACCGGAAATTCGTCCGAATTACCCTGGTAAGAGAACGTGACCAAGTGAGACTCATCAATCCCACAGTTCCCAGAATCAAAGATCTCAAGACGGAAATCCGTCGGACAGTCAATGAATACAAACAGACTAACAGGAAACAACAACTTGTGGCATGCAACCTCTCCGGCGGAGTTGCAAATTATGCTCGACTCTCAACGCCCTATCTAATCCGACCAAATACAATGACAATGTCGCCATTGCATTCGTCGACGGCGTCAAATCGGACGCCAGGAAATACGCGAGCTTCTTTTGTTGGCTGTTTATAATGCATCCCTCAAGGAGATTCTTATCATCCGATATCCCTGCTCTCGCCGGTCGTGAAGTTACTAGAGACCATTCTACTTCCTTACTACATGGCAAATCTGCAATTGGTCGATCACCAGCACAGCATCCGCTTTGTGAACGTCATTACAACGCAAATAAATCATGGTTCGAATCAACATCCTCCAAACCATAGGACGGTTCTCGTGGCACTTGACCTATCTACATTGCTTGTTTACACTAAACACAGAACTCTGACATCCGAGCGTCAATTTTTCATTAATGCGGTTCGTCTTTGGAACTCACTACCATCCAGATTAAGGCTTCTTACAAATCCACTGCTTTTTAGAAAAGAAGTTACCAATTTTTACAATAATGGCTAATTATTCCAACTCTATTGTATATGCATTTCCTCATTTCCTTATTATAGTCATTAAGTTATTGTTGTTGTTGTTGTTGTTAACAGTGCTTCGCCCTGACCCAGATTGGACAGGGTTACACTAAAATAACAACCCTTGGCCGGGTGAAAAACCCGGGTCATTCCGGTGCGATAGAACCGGCTGTTGTTGGAAAGGCATTAAGTCGGGCAGTACCGAAAGGGAGTACCGGAGCGTACCGGGTTCAAATCCGGCCAAGGACTGTTAATTCGTTACCACAACAACAACAACACGATCAACCATGCCTCACTCCTCAGATATTTGAAAGAGACAACGCCTAAAAAGGTGGACCGCTAACTACCTCAATGGTCGACAGGCAGGGGTGCAGCAAGGTGGTGTTCTTTCCCCCTTTTGTTTAATTTCTATATTTCGAGTCTTCCCCCGCACCAGAGGGAGTCTCCATCGTTTCTTATGCTGACGACTGCACGATAATGGCCTTGGGCTAGGGCCCCTCCATTGACCAACTCTGTACTAGAATTAACTGTTACCTCCGAGACCTTCCCAGCTTCTTCACAGAGCGAAATCTGACCATATCTCCGACTAAATCGACGGCGACTCTGTTTACGACATGGAATGCGCAGATGGGGCAAGAGTTAAATGTCCACGTAGATGGAGTACCTTACTGTCAACCACCCGAAAATCTTGGGTGTGACGTTTGATAATGGCTTCACTTTCGCAAGTCTACCAAAACACCGCTATCAGAACTGCTCTATGATGAGATCTGGCACCATGTTTTCTTACCGTTTCATCTGCGTAACCATAGGCGGGCTCTAAATTACCTCCACACAGAGTTGGTAGACAGATCCCTCATATCTCGGCCTGTGAATCCCGTTATTGACATTCAACCACCCGTATTAGCTGAAGAGAAGCGTGTACTTCCGAGCGAGACTAGAGTCATGCTAGCACAACTTCGTTCTGGATATTGTAATAGATTTAACTCTTACTTATCCAGACTGAACCCCACCATACCAAACACTTGCCCTGCATGTGGTATGCCCCCTCATGATACTCGTACCAAACATCTCTTTTCCTGTTCAACTGAACCTACTCTTCTAACGCCAATATCACTCCGGTCCAACCCTTTCGAAACTGCGCGTTTCCTCGGACTTCCGTTAGAAGAGCTTGATGACAGTTTAGAGTGATCTTGCGCATTAGGCAGGGCGAAGCACTGTTAACAACAACAACGAATTTTCGTTTTCGTCGATTTCTTCATACCGAAACACATAAATTCAATTAGAAGTGATAAACATTTAAATTGTGAAACTTAAAAGAGGATTTTATTAAATCAAGAAGAAACCAAAAAATAAAAATAAACAAAAACAGAGTAGAGAAAAGCAAAAGAAATATATACTAGCTGGACCCGTGCGCTCCTTGCGCAAAAAAAAAAAAAACCAAAATGGTTTGAAACCTTTTGTTAGTCCAGGTTCAGGATTTTTCAAACCTTTTTCTCAAATTATAAAAAAAGATTTTCAGCTACACTTGTTGTGAGACCACAAAAAATGGTAATTCTATACGACAGCACGTAACTGCTAATATAGGTCCAAGGTATCTCGGGAAAGGTATCAAACGACGCGTTTTGATCTCTGTATCAATAATCCGAAAGCGGAAATTAAATAATTTGTTTCAGTGAAAAGTTATTAGTAAAAAACCCAAAAATTGCCTAGGTCCGATCCCAAATAGGGGACTTGATCCAAGGTATTTATGTGCACAACACCTTTCTGCGTAGGCTTCAAAAAAATAACCTTAGCCGGTCCAACACCGGCTACGCGGCCCACAATATTTCTGCACAGAACACATTTCTGCACTTTTCGGTACACCCTAATCTGTGATTACAACAACCACATGAAAATGACAGAAAAATTTCAACTTTAATTGCAAATATCTCTGAACAGACATAAAATATCGAGTTTCCGCTTTCGGGTTATTGATACGAAGGTTAAAACCCGTCGTTTGATACCTTTCCCGATATTTTTGGACCTATATTAGCAGAGCAGTTACGTGCTGTCGTATAGAATTACCCAAAAAATTATACAAATATGCGCAAACAGCTATTTGAAATTCCACCACTTATATTACATTCACATTGAGCCATAAACTTGAAAACAAAACAAAAAATTCCCCTTTAACTCGAGTTTATGACCCAGTGTGAACGCAGTCTTATTCACTTATTTTAGCAATGTTCAAGTGTAGATGGCGCGCTCGCCTTTAATTATTCTAGCACTGTTCAGTCTTACTATTCAACTGTAGACGTCGCGAGGCATATGAATGTCACAGTCACAATAGCGTTGCAGTACAAATTGATTTTTTTGTGCATCCACAATAGTTTATTTTAAAGAATTTATTTTTATAAAATACGCTTAAACAAAAGCACTCCGCTAATTAAAACATGGTTTCGCATGTAGAGCTAACCCCCACCTTTAAAACGATACCTTATTTATTAATATTGGTTCCAAATGAGAGCAGAAAATTAGGAAATAACACAAAAAGACCTTACAGAAATAATATATATGATGAACGTGCACGGATCTGTATATGTTATAAAACAACAATTTAATTGCATTCACTACATTGCACGTTTGTAATTCCTTCGAAGAAAACAGTTGCAAAACCATGTATTCGCCGACACTTTCGCCTCATTGAGTATTACTTTATTCTGGACTTAATCTTATCAGCTGGTTGGTATGGTATGGTATCTCATAAAAGAAAATGTTTAGTTATATCTGTCTCGGATTAAACGTATAAAATGTTTAGTATATGTATATACGTGCGCCTGTACGTAGCCAACAGTTAAATCAACTAGTGAAAACTACTTCGCCAAACAGTTTGAATCACAAACGCGCCACGTAAGCCATACCAACGACTGGTTTTTTTATATGCTAAGTAGACAATCGATAAAAATCGAACAAGATAGTGCATACCAGCACAAACTAGCTCAAAATAGATGTCAAAAGTTCGTAGCGCTTTATTTTTACCAAAAAAGAGGTCACCTCTCAAGTGTCACTCATATTATCACTAAAGCGGAAGCCTAAAATTGAAGCTAGCCATCGAAAAATGTTTGGAGTCAATTTCGGATCAGTCTTATTTTATGCATGCATGAATTAAGTGCTACGCCGCTCACTCCACTCTTCATTTTGCATTATACCATTCTACCTTCTTCTATATACATACTTCTCTTCTCTTAACATACTGTACATACGAACACACCTACAGTGGTGGTCCTATTTAAGAAACGTCTTCGCATGACATTAGCTACTAGGCTTTCGTATTTCGTCAATGTTGACATATAATTATTTGTTTATATATGAAAATGTTCTTGTCACTGAAAGAATTTTAGGCAATGGAAAGCTCTACAAAAAACGGTTTCAATTCTTCTTTTTTTATTAATCTAACCATTGAAAAGTTTTTCAAGGTCAAAGATGGAAAGCTCTGTGAAGCTAGCAACTCATCTGGCATTTTGTTTAAATAACTGTTTAACAAAGGGCGGAGAAAGAAAAATTCTTCCTGGATAAACATGAACAAACAATTAAAGAATCGCTTTTTTATTTATTCCCGTTTAGAGATGCCGGCTTCACAGAGCAAAGATTGAACCATTTTCAGAACACATAAAGTGCTAAAGTAAAGGTAACATTAAAATGTTTGAAACAAGTTTATTCTTCTCGATAGTGGTCGGCAACCCTCCGACTACTGCCATGAAAAAGATTCTCAGTAAAAATCCGTTAGCCATGGCAGATGCCTCTCGGAGTCGGCATAAAACATGTAGGTGCCGCCAATTTATAAGCCCTGTTTTTTTCACATCTGCGTTTGTGACTAAAAAAATACGGTCATCGGCAATTGCGCATAATCCATAAAACTATTTGTCAGCACTGCTTCTTATATGTCAGACAAACAGATATTTGTTTATGAAGTAGAGCAACGCGCATACATACATAAATTTCCTCTGTTGTCTTTTCGCTTATTATTAGGGGATGATAAAACAGATTACTGAAAGTCGGTAAAACAGTGTGCAAAATGTAGAGAAAGCTACATCATAAAACTTGGGAGTACTGATTCTATCCGCTATTCTTATTATTATTATATACCTGGAATGCCGCTTTTATAACTTCCAACTTTGACTGTGAATATCGTTTTAATGGTAACACAAATGAAATGTCTTGAAAAAAGTAAAAACTGCGATGAGCATGCCCCTTCCCATTACATAATATTAAAAGTTTGGTAATTGTTTACGACCGCGAAAGCTATATTCATCCAAAAATGACGATATGGGTATCAAAAGACGTGTTTCAGTTCCAGCAATGAGAACCCGGGCCCGGAGAACAGATATTTTAATTATTTTCGAAAATATTTGCAAAAAAACCGAAAAATTACCCTAGGCCGATTCTAAAGTTGGGTCGTGATCCATAGCTTTTGTGTGCAGAACACCTTACTGCTTTGGCGGCCTTCGGTCGCCCATTAATAAAATAACCCTTAGCCCGTCCAACATCGGCTACTCGATCCCCAGTATTTCTGCGCAGAACAGACTTCTGCACTTTTCGGTACACCCTACATCTATGTCTACAACAACCACATGGAAATGACAGAAAATTTGTAACGTTGCTTGCAAATATCTTGCAAACTATTAAAAATAATTGTTCTCCGGATACCTTTTCCAACATTTTTGGACGTGTTTTCGCATTCGTTGACTCATATTTGGTGAGTGTTTTCTAAATGTAATTTGAAATTAATTAATAATCGATTTTTGGCCCACCCTACTGTACATATGTACATACATACGTGAAAACATATTTATGTCTGTATGCATCTACAAAGCCACATAAATACTTTAAACATACATACATATACACATAAATATTCCGTTTATTTTTTCCACTATTTATTCTCATTCTCTTTGCTAAAGCCACCATGGCCGCCTCCACCACCACGAACGCCACCGCCGCACAGTGTACTTCTTTAGATCCGTGCACGCACTTTATTTTTTAGTACGAAGTGTTTTCTTATCAGTCCTTATGTACAGATGAAATTGCCTATAAGTAATTCAATATGAAATTCGTATTCGCAATCAACAGCCTATAAAGAACCCTTAGTGCAGCTGGATATTAAAATTCAATACCATGCTGTCGTGCTTGAAACCCTAAAATAGCCACTGTGCGCAGCTACTCACAATATATTTTGTCGTTGGTTCACTAGCCTGGCTAACTCGACTGTAATCTGCCACTACCAATTTTTATTCTGTTTCGTTCACTATTTCGACGAGTTTTCGGAATAGACGTCAATATCATCGGCAAATTTAAAACGACGTATACGGCGACTGCGGCAACGACTGCAGCGTTGACTTTGGCAGCTCTGCTGTCTTTGCCCGCGTGGTTGTTTTTGGGTATTTTGTTGGTTTTGCGTTTCATTGCTGTTTTAAAAGAGAAATAGCAGTAGTGGTGGCATCTACAGCAATGCCTAAATATCAAAGATATGCATTAGGGTATGCAATTTTTAAAACTGGTTTGAGTTATTAAAAAAATTTCAATTCGATAAAACACGGCTAAAAATTATTAAATTCTAACAAAGATAACATTGAATGAGAAAACTAAAATAAGATTTAATAAAAATGCATTAACTGCTCATAGTCTTTGTGAAAAAATCTATAGCGATTAAAATAACTTTAAATTATGTTAAAATATATTTCAATCAATTTCAAAAACAAAAGTGAGATCTTTTGAAAGTATGTATGTCAAAAACTTGTTCCTTTTACGTTTTTAATGCTTCACCTTAACAAGGCGAATTCAATACAAGGTGCCAGAAAGGCGAATTACAAACAACCCCTGCGGGTTAGGTGGTTAGATTATGCCCGAGGTAGGTATGTCGGCCGGAAGAGGCGACAAAAATCCACAAAATGTAATGACGTGCAACATGATGGTTGATCTACGGATATGATGCCTCTCACCTCTGATTATCAACCTTCTTTTTTTTCTTACGGAAGGAGAGGGTGAGATGACCTAGAAGGTTTCACTGGTCTGACCAAATCGTTCCCACGACCGTCGGGCATGTATCGCAAGGGAGTACCGGGTTCATATCCCGCAAAGGACTGCCACTTCCGACAACACTCCCTAAAACCATCGGGGAGTGTTTTTGTCGATAAAAAACAACAACAAACATACACACATTTTCCATGTATTTTGTTTTTGTAATTCGTAGGTTCAATGTCAAAATCGTACTGCGGTGAAATTTTTAGTGTCAAAAATCGAGAAAAAAGTAGCTATCAGCTGGTTGGATGATTCCACCGTGTACTCAATTCGCCTTGCACTCGAAAATGAAATAAAGCTCTTTTATGGTATTTTTTTTATTGAAATGTCATTTTACCAAGTTTAATTTTTATTAAGGGAAAATTTTAGTTCTCGAACGGAATATGGGGGATGAGAGGATGTCCTCTTGATTCTAAAACTACTTACCTATCTGTTCGGAATCATAATGGCATCAAACTTTAGCAACAAATTCTTATTATATTTTATATATATAAAAGAAAGTGGCGTTAGTTCCAACGCTCATAACTCAAGAACGCATGCACTGATTTGGATGATTGACACTAATTTAGATTGTTCTCTGACCAGAATAGGAGAATACCCAATAAAATACCCGAAAAATTCCTGAAAAAAAATTGTATTTTCCCATACATTTTGTATGGTGTGAATTTTAAAAAAAAAAAATTTTTGTTAGAAAAGCTCAATAATGGACCTCTCTGAACTTGGCAAAACAACTTTTACGTAGCAATAAATTAACTATTGGGTAATTTGCAGTGAATTATCCGTAAATTTATTCATAAAACAAAACGATTTGCCGCGGCCATATTTTAGAAAATATCGTTGGCCCCGCTCAGTTCACGTGAAGCACAGGAAATTGCCGTAAATTATCCGTAATTGAATGGCATATTCCAAAATTTAAAAATTAAAATTTTATTTTTTTTTTTGGTTTGCTCCGCTAAGTTCATGTAAGTTAGCGGGGAAACTTTTCAAAAACCAGTTATGAGACCAAAATGAGATCCAAAATTTTTTTTTTTACACTGCCCGAAGGTTTTGGAGTGTCAATTTTAGTAACAAGGCAGTGTTGGAGCCGAAGCTATCAATAATTGGTTTTTGTCCATTAACTGCACAGAGTCAAGGGTGTACCATAAAATGCTTTACTCTATCATTTATATTTCAATCGATTTTCGAATATGTATGTAGTATACTTCAAGCAATTCGAAACTATTTTCAATTGAAAAATTTTTCTTTTTCAAATGTATTGAATAATGTAATGTATAATATATGTATTTATTTTTTATCGATATTTAAACCATGAATCAGCGTTCAAGCAAGAAACTATTTTCAGCAACAGGATAAATTCCATTATAATTTTACTACAAATATTTTTACCCAAACTTTTCTGATCCATCTTTTCAAATATTTACCACCAATCTCCTTTGAAAATTTTAATCAGGATAGAACTGGATTCCTTCTTTCTTTTTTAAATTTTCCTTACCGCCAATGTAAAGAAACACGTTTGCTCTCTTTGAATACTACAAAGTTATCCCTTTATTTAAATTTTCTATTTCTGACACATATTTCTAATGTTACTATATAATTCTAATATTACTAGATACTACAGGTCCTTGCGACATCCTCGAAACTTGCACTGAACTCGGTTTTCATTACGAGGTACTACTGTAGCAGTCTATCAATTACACACTCAATCAGAAAGTCCATAAATATATACTTATATAAAAAAATTAATTTAATATTGTAAATATATGAATATACTATATAAAATAAATTAAACAAAGCAAAATAAAATAATTGCTTGAATGCTGTTTATAAAAAAAAAAAACATTTCAATATTTTATTAGAGCTAGTGGCGTGCAGGATGGAGCAACATAAGTTTCATTTATTGTTGCATTTCGCTGGAAAGTCAATGCAAGATATTTATACACAGTTGCAAGAAAGAGAATATGAAAATCGCGGACCTCTTGCTAATGAATATATTTTACAACCAACGATATATGAACAAGCAATTAATAAATTAAATGCTTATGAACGATATGTTTTTAGGTCAATGGAATTTTTAAATGAAGAAAGTGTGGCTGTATACGCAATGCGTTTGAAAAAACAAGCAGAACGGTGCAATTTTGGAGGTAAACTGGAAGAACATGTGAGAGATCAGATTATTGAAAAATGTCGTTCAGTTGCGCTTAGACGAGAAATGTTGAAGCAAGGTGATGCAAAATTTACAAACTATATTAACTACAGCTAAAATTTTTGAGTCCATTTCGAAACAAGAGAAAGTGTTTGCAAATAAAGAGGCCACAGTAATGTCAGCTATTTCGGATGTAAATAAAATTAGTGGCCATGATGTTTCTCTTAAAAGAAAACAGCAAGATAATAACAATCAATGTTTTCGTTGTGGATATACTGGCCATCGTGCAAATGATGAACGTTGTCCGGCTATTTGGAAAAACTGTAACAAATGGGGTGGACGTAATCATTTCAGTAGAAAATGTAAAAGTAAAAAACGAATCCTAATAAAATATACATCTGGTGAAAAATCATCAAATAGATTCCAAAATGAAAGTGAATTTTCGACAATAAAACGGCAAAAGACAACTAACGACATTGTGAAATTTGTTGATGAAAGTGCAATTTTAGAAGATAATGAAGGATACGTGTTTTGTATTTCTTCAAATGAAGTGAGAAATAAAATTAAATGCGAAATTGGCAACGTTCGGGCTTGGACAAAATTAAAAGCAGAGAAAATACAAGTTTTTAATCAACTTAAAAAAACTGATAAAGTTTTTATAGCGTATGGCGGACAAATACTAACGATTATTGGTATATTCGAAACCAATATTGGAATAGGAGATAAGGAAATTACAGCCGAATTTTACGTTATGCACGGAGAAGGTAGATTTTTAATTGGTCGTGATACAGCAACCGCACTAGAGTCAATGGTCCATCAAAATTGATCTCTCCAATGGTTGTAGTGCCAAAAGAAAATGGAAAAGACATTCGTATATGTATTGATATGCGAAGAGCTAATGAAGCTGTTCGACGGGAAATATATCCATTACCAACTATGGAAAATTGTTTACCGTATATTAGTAGAGGAAATAATTTCTTTGGAAAGATTGATGTGAAACAAGCCTTTCATCAGGTATATCGACGAATAAAATAAACTTACAGAGAAAACTGGAATTTTGTTTATTTATTGAGTTTTTAATATTTGGAAATGAATATGAAAATTATTACTTATTTTATTTTTATAGTTTATTTATTTGTTTATTTATATTTGCTTTTTTTATATTTTTATTTCTAGGTGGAAATTTCTGAAAATTCTTGTAAAATAACAACATTTATTACACGAAAAGGATTATTTAGATATAAACGTTTAATGTTTGGTATAACTTGTGAACCAGAAATATACCAAAAAATTATGGATCAGTTGTTAAGTGGCTGTGAAGGGTGTTTAGTTTATATAGACGATATATTGTTGTAGCGTACTAGGAAAGTATTAAGAGTTCTTGAAGAAAGCGGGGTAGTTTTAAATAAAGATAAATGTGTCAATGAAATTGAGTTTTTAGGTCACAGATTAAACAAATATGAAATTATGCCAAATGAGGAAAAAGTGACAGCAATTGAACAATTCCGATGTCCAACAACGTCAGAAGAAATCCGTATTTTTCTTGGATTAGTAACTTATGTAGGTAAATTTATTCCAGATTTAGCTACAATTACGGAACAACTTAGATTTTTGACAAAGAAAGGAATTATTTTCAAATGGAGCGAGGCCCAACAACAATCATTTGAGAAACTAAAGCAGTTAATAACGAGTGATGCTTTGTTAGGCTATTATAGTATTGAAGATCATACACAATTGTAATCTGATGCTAGTCCAGTAGGCTTGGGTGCAGTGTTAGTTCAACATGACAGACAGGGCCCAAGGATAGTCTCGTATGCAAGTAAGAGTTTGTCAGATGTTGAGAAACGATATTGCCAAACTGAAAAAGAAGCCCTTGCAATTGTATGGGCTGTAGAAAGGTTCCATTATTATCTATTTGAAAGGGAGTTCGAAATCGTGACAGATCACAAACCGTCGGAGGTAATTTTTGGTTCTAGATCGAAACCATGTGCAAGGATTGAGTGTTGGGTTCTACGTTATATAGGTACAAAGTAGTTTATAAAAAGGGTAAAAATAATACAGCGGATCCATTATCACGGTTTTTAGACAACACTATGTCAAATTGTACATTTGATGATGAGGCTGAACATTATGTTAATTGGGTTACATTTAGCAGTTCCAAGGGCATTAAAACTTGATGAAATTAAAGATTTTTCAGGAAAGGATAACACTATATTAGCACTAAAAAAGGCAATTTATCAGGAGTTTTTGAAACCATTTAAATTATTTGAAAAAGAACTGTGTTTTTCTGGCCGTATTTTACTGCGTGGTACACGTATTATTATGCCAGAGGCACTTTGGGAAAGAACTTTACAGCTTGCACATGAGGGTCATCCAGTAATGACAGTTATGAAACGGCGATTGCGATCAAAAGTATGGTGGCCGAAGATGGATCAATATGTTGAAAATTTTGTGAACAATTGTTATGGATGCACATTGGTATCAGTTCCAGCGGTCCCGGAACCTATGAAAAGAAAGGAATTACCATTACAGCCTTGGCAACATTTAGCGCTGGATTTTCTTGGTCCTTTACCTTCTGGTCATAACTTGCTAGTTGTGGTTGATTACTACAGTCGTTTTGTAGAAGTTGATGTAATGAAGAAAATTGATTCTACAGAGACAATTAAACGACTTCGAATTATTTTTGCTCATTTTGGTTTACCATTTTCTATAACTGCAGATAATGGTAGTCAATTTATAAGTGATGAATTTAAAACGTATTGTTGTAATAATAACATTGAACTAATAAGTACTATTTCATACTGGCCCCAGCAAAATGGCGAGGTTGAACGTCAGAACCGATCTATAAGAAAACGTTTGGTAATCAGTCAACAAACTAAACGAGGTTGGATGGAAGATCTACAAACGTATCTCCAAATGTATCGACCAACAGAGCATTCCACTACTTTAAAAACACCAGCTGAAATGATGTTTGGTAGAAACATTCGCGACAAAATTCCAACAATATTTCAACCGTTGGAAAGGTACACAGAAACGTATGATCTCGATAAGGAGAAAAAGGAACGACAATATGCAGATAAACGGCGGAATGCAAGAGGTATTGATATACGAGAAGGCGATGATGAGGTTATTAAGCAGGCTGTAAAAACAAATAAGTTAGCGCCGACCTACGCCCCACAAAGCATCAAGTTATAAAAAGGTAAGAAAGTGGTGTAGTAGTTCAGAGTAGTACAACTAATAAAATATATCGAAGAAATTTGGCGCATCTTTTGAAAGTTCCTGTTGAACGACCAACACCGACATCTAGTAAAAGATCAATACGGCTACCGCAGCGGTATATGCAATAATTATTTTGTTATAAAGTTGTGAGCAACAAAACAATTTTAGAATATAAAGGAAATAGCAATGTAGTATCTAGTAATATTAGAATTATATAGTAACATTAGAAATATGTGTCAGAAATAGAAAATTTAAATAAAGGGATAACTTTGTAGTATTCAAAGAGAGCAGACGTGTTATAGGTATCTATAAACAGATCTTTAGAGCCGTTGCCAAAAGCAACAAGGTCATGTCGCAAGTACCGAGTACGTAATGGAAAATAGTTCTTTGTGCAAGAATCGAGGTATTACTGTATCTCTATTTTCCTATTTTTTTATAAATTTCGGGTTAGACTACACAGTATTCAAAGAAACGTTCACCCTAATATCCACACACAAACATAACACGCAAATCTTCAAAGTTATGTACTTTATATACATATTTGAATACATAAACATCTATTCGCATATACTTTACCGCCGCATTCATTTAAAATTAAATGTGAATACGAGTTAAGACTAAACGCATACATACAGCAATGGTCATTTAGATATGTATGTACATATAAAAGTGTGCATTAGGGATGCCAATCCCTGCATCCCGTGCCTTTTTAGTTGCTTAAAAACTCGGGATTTCTTTCCTACAAGGTCGAATTTTCCCAAAGAGTGTAGTTAGAAAAGTCTGCTCCGTCGAGCAGGTAAACAGATGGTTGGTATCGTTTTGTATTTGAATTGTGTGCTCAATTTTTACTTACATAATTTCTCCTAAACTTTAGAAGTAAAGAGTCTAACTCAGCGGCGTCTTATACAATAATTCACCTTCCCTTTGCTTATATGTTCTGTAAATAAATGTCTGGAGCTAACTGTGGCACCTAACGTGAAGGAAAAACTGGAGATTGATAGTGAGATTTGAAAGGTGTGAGATGTCATTCACACAACCACCGACCGGAGGCTATTATTGCACTATAACCCTATTTAATCCGCATCCATGAGTGGACTGACGTCCAAACATGTACTATTAGTACCACCGGTTGAATGGTGTCAACGGCGTAGATGAGCCATCCAACCGCTTGCCACTACCATTTGCGGTACATGAAAACTTCAAAATACTCGGAACCTAGTATCATATACAAATGTCTGTACATACATATGTATATGTATGCAGGTAATGTGGATCCCTATTTATTTATTTGGTGATTCTGCTGGTTACGGCAACTGCCTCAACGAAAAACATCTATGGCCGAAGTAGCAAACGCGGCAGCAGCGAAAGTTAAAAATACGCAAAAGCTTCTAGCAGCAGTAAACGCGCTCTATGAAAAATATCAGAACAACATTAGAGAGGTGGAGAATAGACGGACGTTTTACTACGACTAGGATACATAAATGAAGAGAGTAAGAGAATGTTGACGCTTATTGGGGTGTTTAAAGTGGGACGGCAGCGCAGTAACGACATCCAACAAATGCTCGCATATAATGTAGCCCAGCGCGTTGACTGTGACAGCAAATGCCGCGGCAACCGGCTGCAGCCGACATAAGCAGCGGAAATGTAGTATGCGAATGTTGTGAACTAAGGTAGGGAGCGACGACAATGGCGCAGGCGGTCCACAAAATTCTCATTTTTGTATGATATACATACATATATGTACATATTCACGTATGAATGTATGTGTATATGCATTAGGAGCGCTCTGAGGTTCAGTGTGGAGGGGTGGTAAATGAAATGAAAACAGTGAAATTAAACTTGAGCTTGATGATGAGGTTGTATTAGACATGGCTAAGTACTCATCCTAAAGTAAATTGTATTACAAAAACAAACAAAAAAAATTTATGACTAGAGGAAATATAATTTGAATTTGAAAAATATTCGAACTTCCAAAAGGACGTTAATGGACGAAGATGAAGCAATAAAGAACCAGATTCTTGATTTATGTGGCAAATTTTCCAAGCAATGGGGTTAGTTGTAACTGGAGATTTCCGTCATTTTTACAAATACGTAATTAGACATTTTTTTCCTGCATGGCCGCTAGCACAAGCCTGCTGTAAATTTGTGGCGAAAGTGGGGCTAATAGTTGATTGTAACGGATTAAATCTGACAAAGGAGCTTGCAGCGAATTAAACCCCAATGTCTTCGTTTACTAGATCATTTTGTGCGAATGAATGAAAAGGCTCCATCGCTGAAGGATATCCCATAGGCACCCAGCCTTGGAAAAAAGGAGCAATAGGCGACTACTGAGTTGAAAAAATCAGTCGAAGGATAATCTCACCGACCGCCCTAGACCTTCGGGGAGTATTGTTGGTTTTAAAAACAACCACAACATTCGATATTCTACATCCGGTAACTTCACTTTGGCTAAGTACTTTTACGGTTACCACAACTAGTACCAGGAGGTGTTAGGACCAGAGAGTGTTTTTGTCGCTAATCAAACAAACAAAAAATAAAATTTACCCTCAATATTTCAGCATAAAATCTGTTGAGTACTATTATTAATAATTTGAAAACAACGCTTCAAAAACCTTCATTTTGGGTTCTAAGGAGAAACCTAATCCTAAAATTACATTCATTTTCGTAATTCTATACGACCGTACGTAACTGCTAATATACGTCTAAAAATATCGGGAAAGGTATCAAACGACGCGTTTTGGCCTCTGTATCAATAATCCGAAAGCGGAAATTAAATAATTTGTTTCAGTGAAAAGTTATTAGCAAAAAACCCAAAAATGGCCCAGGTCCTATCCCAAATAGGGAGCTTTATCCAAGGTATTTATGTGCACAACACCTTTCTGCGTAGGCAGCCTTCGGCTGCGCTTTAAAAAAATAACCCTTAGCCGGACCAACACCGGCTACGCGGTCCACAATATTTCTGGGCAGAGCACATTTCCGCACTTTTCGGTACACCTTAATCTGATAACAACAACCACATGAAAATGACAGAAACTTTTCGTATAGAATTACCTTCATTTTTATTGAAATAAAATTGGGTAATTCTATACGACAGCACGTAACTGCTAATATACTTCCAAAAATCTCGGGAAGGGTATTAAACAACGCGTTTTGATCTCTGTATCAATAATCCGAAAGCGGAAATTAAATAATTTGTTTCAGTGAAAAGTTATTAGCAAAAAACCCAAAAATGGCGTATGTCCGATCCCAAATGGGGGGCTTGATCCAAGGTATTTATGTGCATAACACTTTTGTGCGTAGGCGGCCTTCGACCGCGCTTCAAAGAAAAACCCCTTAGCCGGTCCAACACCGGCTACGCGGTCCACAATATTTCTGCGCGGAACACATTTCTGCACTTTTCGGTACACCCTAATCTGTGATTACAACAACCACATGAAAATGACAGAAAATATTCAACTTTAATTGCAAATATCTCTGAACAGACATAAAATATCGAATTTCCGCTTTCGGATTATTGATACGGAGGTTAAAACCCGTCGTTTGATACATTTCCCGAGATTTTTGGGCGTATATTAGCAGTTACGTGCTGTTGTTGTTGTTGTTAACAGTGCTTCGCCCTGCCCAATGGGCTCGATCACTCTAAATTGTCATCAGGCTCTTCTAACGGAAGTCCAAGGAAATGCGCAGTTTCCACAGGGTTGGACCAGAGTGATGTGGGTGTTAGAAGAGTGGGTTCAACTGAACAGGAAAAGAGATGTATGGTATCATGAGGGGTCATACCACATGCAGGGCATGTATTTGGTATGTTGGGGTTCAGTCTGCATAAGTAAGAGTTTAACCTATTACAATATCCAGAGCGAAGTTGTGCTAGTATGACTCTAGTCTCCCTCGGAAGTACACGCTCCTCTTCAGCCAATTCAGGTGGTTGAGTATTAATTACGTGCTGTCGTATAGAATACCAGATTTATATAGCTTTATGATATATAGATATGATCTTTAGTTACCAGTAATTTTAAATCGAATTGTAATGTTTTATTATCCATGTTGTTGCCGCTTCCTGCATTTGGAATAGTTACTCTTTGTTTTTTTAACAACTCCGTTTGTTCCACTTCTACCACTTGCACACCCTTCGCCGCACTTCAAACATTTATTTGTTTTCTTTTTCTCATCCACTTTGTCCACGTTTCCTCTTTACACATTTTATTTTGTTTTTTGTTTGTTTTATTGCCGTTTCTTACTGTCAACGTAACACTTTATTTATCTCTTTCGCACACACACCGTCGTGCCTGCAATCGAAATCAGAAAGAAATATTTCTATGCTACTTTTTTAAAACTACACTTTTTTTTAGTTTTCCTTCTACATCCACTGAAAATTTTTAATACAAATTGCCCCTCCAAACACCAAATTTCAAAGTTTTCAATCTACATATGTATATATTTATTTTGTTGCGTTGCATTCATCCATAATGTATTCTTTTCCAATTCTAGCACAAATATATCAAGTGATGCACTAAATATAGCCACATATATGTATAATGCTTATTTAATTTTATGCAAATATTGTTGAAAATTCACTTTACAATTTCAATATTTCTATTTTTTGTTTCTGTGCCGCTTTTTGCCACTGCCACTTCTGTGGCACATTCATGCATACACACACCATTTTTGGACATTCGCGCCGTACATACAATGGGCTACGACGACGACGACGAGCAGCAACTGCGGTTTTTTCTTGCCTCGTGTATAGCTACTGAGCTGATGACGGGCGCGACGGCCTCGCTGCGACTGCGGCGACGTTAGCGAACAAAAATTAAGGTTGTTAAATTTCTTAAAAATTCAATGCATAAACATGAAAGATATATGCTATTGGATAATCTCACTTTAAATCACCCTAGGTAACACATTTTCGTTAATTAAATTCACAGTTTTCCATAGTTTTTTCTCAAATTTTCGCTCGTACGCGCTTTGCAATTTCAATGTTCTTGCCTTTTGCTGCTTCGTATTCATCGTCGTTGTCATTTCTTTTTCGTTCCGATCCGCAGTAATTTGACAGTGGAAAATGAAAATGGTGCGGAGAATGCTATGTGTGTGAGAAATGGGATGACATAGTGGTGGTGACTTTTGTTCGTGTTGAGAGGGTGTGTGCATCGCCGAGGTTCGTATGTTGGCAATACCTAGCACAAATGCAAAGTTGCCAACAACAGCTCTAAAACTCGCATTATCTAGAAAGGCACTGTTTGACTAGAGAAATTTGAATTTTGCCGAAGCCTAGTTCTGGTGACCGGAATCATAAACCGGGTTAACTACTTTTGACGTTAAGTGTTGACCCTTCCCCGCATATAGGGCACCTAAGCCACAAATATGCATTGTATATGTATTTCCTCCCGTTTTTGTTAGACTAACAAGTTTTCTTTTCAGGTTTGCCTTATAATGTATCCATACCTGAAAGATAAATTTCAAAATTATCATTGCACCTTCACTGCATTGGTCTGCTTTCATGGCTACTACTTACTCGGCCCCGCTCCTGCGCAGCTTTTGTTGGAGGTCCTAATCTATTGAGCTGTACTGCATTTTCTTCCCACAATCCCTTCGTTTTATTTTTAATGCATTCAAATTGCGACTTGCCTCGTCCATTTCCATTTTTTCTTAATTTTATTTTCCAAAACTACTTCAACAATATTCTAAGTCAAATGCTAGTAAGGAGTTTTCTGTTTTTGACATTGCTGACAACCGAACTAACACAGCGTTGTAAATGATAGTGCCGCAAAACCAGTTGTTATACTATAGCATTTTCGGGTCAAATGAAACTTTTTTCAAATGAACTGAAACCTTTTTCAAATGAAATGAAGCTTTCTTCAAACGAAATGAAACTTTTTCAAACGAAATGGAACTTTTTTCAAGTCAAATGAATTTATTTTTAGGTCATAATATATTGCCTTTTCTAGCGTTTTAGAACTCTATTATTAAAGTAATTGCCACTCTATTAGAGTCCACTGATGAGGGTTTTACAGGTTTTCGCAATTTTTTTTTTTAACTAATATATATCAGTGTGTTTACGAGTAAAAAATGTTGCATGTTGTCAAGACACCATTTAAAATCACATACAGGAATTTTGGAATAAAAAATGGGATTATCGTTCCCCATCATTTCAGTTATTTTTACGGCTTGAATATGTTTTTTCATATCGTAATCTCATTGGCAACATTTTTCACCATCAAATGATGCCGTAAGTTCAAATCCTTTCAAATAAAAACGGAATTTCGTTTAAGGACAAAAAAAGTGGCAAAAATAATTAGGAAAATTCAACGCTAGTTCCATGGCGTAATTATAATGGTGATCTCGAGCCACAAGCTGATTTGTATTTTTTTTCGCCGCGACCGTACATGCTTGTCAAACTGACTTGTTTTTGAAAATTTAATGTTTACATTCCATAATTAAAAGGGGTAATTGTTTCCTTTAGGGGACAACTGCTAAAACACGTCCAAAAATATCGGGAGAGGTATCAAACAACGCGTTTTGATCTCTGTATCAATAATCCGAAAGCGGAAATTAAATAATTTGTTTCAGTGAAAAGTTATTAGCAAAAAACCCAAAAATTACCCAGGTCCGATCCCAAATAGGGGACTTCTTCTTGAAATGGTCATCTAACCGCCTGGGCGATTTTGACCGTCCAACATAGCTCGCCAGTCGTTTCTTCGTTGCGCCAACTGGCGCCAATTGGAAACACCGCGGGATCGCAAATCGGTATCCACTTGGTCCTTCCATCGGAGTGGTGGTCTCCCTCTTCCTCTGCTTCCACCGGCGGGTGCCGATAAGAATACCTTCTGGGCTGGAGCGTCTTCGCTCATTCGCACTACGTGGCCTAGCCAGCGAAGCCGCTGTGTTTTAATTCGCTGAACTATGTCGGCGTCTGCGTAAAGTTCATACAGCTCATCATTAAATCTTCTTCGGTACTCGCCGTCGCCAACGCGTAGAGGTCCACAAACCTTTCTCTCGAATACTCCCAGAGCCGCCTCATCAGATGTTGTTAGTGTCCACGCTTCTGCACCATATAGCAGGACGGATGCGATGAGTGACTTGTAGAGTGTTATTTTCGTTCGTCGAGAGAGGACTTTACTTTTCAATTGCCTACTCAGTCCGAAGTAGCATTTGTTTGCAAGAGTGATTCTTCGTCGGATTTCTAGGCTAACATTATTGTTGGTATTAATGCTGGTTCCCAGGTAAACGAAGTCATTTACTATTTCGAAATTATTGCTGCCAACAGTGGCTTGGTTGCCAAGGCGCAAATGCGCTGTCTCTTTGCATGATGACAGAAGGTACTTCGTTTTGCCCTCGTTCACCACCAATCCCATTTTCTCCGCTTCTTTTTCTAATTTGGAGTAAGCAGAAGTTACGGCGCGGTTGTTGTTGTTGTTGTTGTTGTTAACAGTGCTTCGCCCTGCCCAATGGGCTCGATCACGGCGCGGTTGTTAAGGCCAATGATATCAATATCGTCAGCATATGCCAACAGTTGCACGCTTTTATAAAATATTGTTCCAGCGCGGTTAAGTTCTGCAGCTTGTATTATTTTCTCCAGCATTAAATTAAAGAGGGGACTTGATCCAAGGTATTTATGTGCAGAACACCTTTTTGCGTAGGCGGCCTTCGGTCGCGCTTCAAAAAAATAACCCTTAGCCGGTCCAACACCGGCTACGCGGTCCACAATATTTCCACATGAAAATGACAGAAAATTTTCAACTTTAATTGCGAATATCCCTGAACAAACATAAAATATCGAATTTCCGCTTTCGGATTATTGATACGGAGGTTAAAACCCGTCGGTTGATATCATTCCCGATATTTTTGGACGTGCATTAGCAGTTACGTGCGGTCGTATAGAATTACCGCATTTTCATGTCGCATATCGTGCCGGAAGAGTAGACATAGCATCGCCGCTGATGGGTGGTACGGGTGGTACAGGTGGATTTCACAGTATACACCCAATTACTCCTACATGCAAGCGTTGCTGCTGTAGTTGCATGTTGTGATGTCTCCTCCCGATATATTGCAGAGAATCTGCCACCTATTTGCTTTGTGCCGCCACCACTATTTCCATACAGAAAACTTTATGGATACTCCGTAAAAATTGTTATTTAAGTTTTGTTGTTCCTGTTTCTGCCGCTGTTGGTGATGCTCTGGCATTTTTTAAAATATTTGCGACTTGAAACTGCACAGAAAATAGGTAAATAAAATAGTTTATCGCGTTGTTTACCGAACTTTGTTTTGAACTTAAATGTCAGATTGTTTTCGACGAATTCAAAATTTGACATTAAGTTTGCTGGCGAATTCAGATTTTGCCAAGGCGAATACAGCGAATATTGATTTTGACACTAAAATATGACAATCAATTACCAAAAAGCACTAACAAAATACACGGGAATCGTTGTTGTTGCGGAAACGAAACGGCCATTATAATTGGGCCATGGCTAGTTCAAAGCTACTTAAAATTTACAGTGTGGACACAGCAAAACACGAACCAAAAAAATGTGCATAAATTAGTGATATTTCCATTGTTGAGATTACGGGTGTGAAAAAACAGTGCTCTGAAAAAAACGTTGTTAATCCGCACAAATGTGACAAATGATCTCATGATGTGATATCATATTTTAGTTTCATTAGTTCTCAAATTTTTGATTTGAGATTGATAGTCATAACACTGCGTTTCAAAAACGAGCTTTAGTTCTGTCCTATGAACCAAATATACTTTTTCAGAAAGAGGAGAAAAAATAAAAATACACATATAACGGCGATTTTCATGAACACGTCAGAATTTTTTTTTTTTATGAGTAAATTATAAAGGTCGTAGTGTCCGTCTGTCCGCCTGTGCGAAAGACTTTGAATCGAAAAAAAATAGTTAAAAATCGATCCAAAGTGTTTCACTCAGGCGGACAGACGGACACCACGACCTTTATACTTTATACATAAAAAAAAAATTCTGACGTGTACATGAAAATCGCCGATACACGTGTATTTTTATTTTTTCTCCCCTTACCGAAAAAGTATATTTGGTTCATAGGACATAATGTGTGTAACGCGGTGTAATTTGTTTTCTGCGATTTTTCCTCAGATCTCTTGCCTTATTTTCAAATGTGAATTCTCTCTCTCTATGGCGCGATATACAACAGGTATATCATCATAAACCTCCTAAGAGATTTTTGCGCCAAGCTTCTCTTCCAATTTGTGGTGTGCCGATTTGAATTTTCCCTACAAATTGGTGGGACCTACAGTTTTTTGCCGACTCCGAACGGCATCTACAAAAGAGACGAATTTTTGCTGAGAAGCCTGTCATGGCAGAAATACACTCGGAGAGTTTGCCAAACCACTGCCGAGAGGCGACCCCGTTTTGAAAAACTTTTTTTTTTCAAATCACTTTTGATGTTACCTGTACCAGGGCTCGAACCATGGACCTTCGGTGTGGTAGGCCGGCAACACTACCTTCACACCTTCATGAATTATTCTTTTTATATTTACATACAAATCTTGTATTTCTCACTTCTTGGAGAAATAATCTTTTCTTTTTCATCTTGCATTTAATGCAGAATGTGGTTTATGATTATTTTCATTGAAAATAATATTTGTTGTCGTTTTTTATTTCAATAAAAAAAAACATTAACTTAATAATAAAAATTATTATTTTAATTCATTATTTTATGAAGCAATGTATTTTGTTTATTATTTTGTTTTATTTTTTAATTTCTATTTAATTAAATTTAATAATGTTATTTTTCATTTCTTTTTATTTATTTGAATTTTTACTTTTATTTTAAATATATCCAATTGAATATAGCATATTTTGTACGTATAAGACGATATGGGTGATATAGGCCTACTGGGGAACCGAGAACCCAAAAATAAATTCGATAACGCGCTTTTTGCATATCTTTTGGTGGTGTGGAAACTGCAAAATACCCAAAAATCTGCTCAAAATGCCCATATTTTCTTTTCACCCTACTGGCACCATTGGCAAATGTTATAAAAGACGACCACTTTTAGAGCGCTCTCAGAGAGTGCGAAGTTTTGCATATAGTCATCTTTGGTTTTTGGCATTGCTGACCACCCTACTAGACAGGTACCAGTTAAATGGTTGGTCAGATAACCCCTCGGCCTGACTTGCCTTTGCGTTATTTTTGCTTATTTTTCTCAATTAGTTTCTGAAGAGCAGTGTGCCAAATCTAACCATGTGTTTGCTGTCCGTGTGCACACGTACAGTATACGGCATCCCTTTCTTGCGCATGTAAAACCACATCTGTCTGCACTCTTCACTCTCATTATCCGTAATGAAAAGTTGGGTTAGCGCTAACAGTCAGGTATAATGCAAACGCACGCAATCGCTAATGGTTATGAGTACGGCAAACATGCGCCAGGCCTAATGGTTATGAATAATGGAAACTTCATATATAGCTAACAATGAAAATACAATTGGGTTTATTATTAGATTTGGTTTTTAATGTTTAATATAATTTAAAATTACACAATTTTCACGTTCACAACAGTCAATTAGATCTATAAATACATATTTATACCACTAAACATTTACAAAATATAATTTCACTCCATTTGCCGCAAGTTGAAAATTCCTTTGCTCGTCCACCTGAAAATATGAAAATTTTTGTGCATAAAAATATAAACCCGGACTTTACTTGTTTAATAACAATAATAAGCACTATATACTTGCCTTATCTAGGCGTATTACTTGCAATTTCTTTGCAAAACTCCTTATTAAATATTTTATACATTTTTTTACGACGCACTAACATTTCACTCACAATACCAAAGAAGAAGATACACAAAGAAAAAAAAAAACTTGACAGAAGGCTTTGTGTGTGTTAGTAATTTACAATTTTCGCTTCCATGTATTAGTGAGTGTGGTTAGGTCCGTCTAGTAGGGCACCGAACTGGAACAGAGTTGTAAATAATGTGACGAATTCGATGATTCCTTGATTATCAATCCTGGGTTCGATCACTATAAAGTCGAATAAACACGCGCACAGATAATGTAAGTAATAGCTAGTTTTATTTACTAGTAATAAACGCAAAACAATTTTAAGAGTTTGATAACTTTACAGTAGTTCACTATTGAACGCTTGAAAATAAACTGATCCCCTGCCTTGCTTGGTCACCGCCTTATATAGTCCAACAGGGTGCTTGCCTACGCACCGAGAACTTTCTTGGTTGTTCGCTTTTCGTGTTCTGGAAGGGTCGGTGTTATTTATTGGCATCTCCTCTTTGCATCGTATTCGCAAACACTCGCGCCATTTCTCTTCCTCTTCCTAGTTATACGCTTGCATGCATAAGCGTAGCCATCGTTATCTCGGTTGTGTTAACTAGTGGTGGGAGTGTTATTGACTTAGGAATGGTACATGCTTGAGAATAATCGCCACACTGCCCTCCACCTAAGTCTGATCGTCCCGATCAGACACATTGCCGGAACCAAACGCAGCTAGCGTTTCCAAATGGACCACCTTCATCTTATTCCTTGGCCTTCCCATAGTTTGTATGCGATATACCACATCGTTGATCCGTTTTATGACTTTGTATGGGCCTTCCCAGTTACATTGTAGTTTTGGGGACAAACCTTTCTTACGCTGTGGGTTGCATAGCAGCACTAAATCTCCTTCTATAAAACCTTCCGAATTTATTGCTTTGTCGTACCTGGCCTTCATCTTATCGCTCATGATCTTAGTCCGTTGTCTCACAAGGTCGTGTATTTCTCTAATTTCTTCTTCCAATACGCTAGTAGATTTCCGATCATTTACTCCTGCATCAGCGTTTATCCCAAACTTCAAGTCAGCTGGCAATCGAAGATCATTCCCGAAAATTACCTTTGCAGGAGTCTGACCAGTTGTTTCATGTACTGCAGAGCGATATGCCATTAGGAATAAGGAGATGTGAGTATCCCAATCCTTCTGGAACTTATCCACTACTTTCCTCAGGTGCTCTTCTATTTAATCGTTCCACCATGCCATCTGACTGAGGATGTAGTGCAGTTGTTCGAGTTTTCCGAATGCCCAACGTCTTGCACATTTCCTGGAACATAGCTGATTCGAAATTTCTGCCTTGGTCAGAATGTATCTCCATCGGTGCACCAAACCGAGCTACCCAATTGTTAGTAAACACCTCTGCTATTGTTTCTGCCTCTTGATTTGGAATAGGGTACACTTCTGGCCATTTGCTGAAATAGTCCATAACCACCAGTACATATTTGTTTCCGAGTTTGCTAGTAGGAAACGGACCGGCTACATCCATGGCTATCCTCTCAAATGGCGCACCTGAGTTATACTGTTTCATTTGGCCATGGCTCCTTGATTTCGGTCCTTTAGCTTTGATGCATACTTCACAGTTGGCAATCCACTCCGCGACCGATTGACGGCAACCAACCCAATAGAATCTTTGCTTGACTTTCTCCAAGGTATTGGTGACTCCAAGAAGACCTCCGCTTGGACCGTTATGTAATTCATTGAGTACACTAGGGATTTTCTTCCTTGGGACGACTATCAGCTTTCGAACATATTGACCATCCTCACTCTCCCATATTCGATGCAAACAACCGGATTCTAATTGCAAACTATTCCACTGTGCCCAATATGACTTGGCAACAGGACTTTCTGCTGACATCTCCGTCGCTCGTTTCGTTCGATTCCTTGCATTACAAGTGTAAGATCTGAATCTTCGTGCTGAAACCTCCTTAATTGATCCATGTCCCATTCGTCCGAAGATGTTATAGTCATGAGCCGCACATCTATAATGTCTTCCTTGATCTCAGCTTTGGAACAATGCTTGCATTCCAAGTTAAATGGTCTTCGTGACATCGCATCAGCATTTCCGTGGATGCTACCTTTGCGATGCTCTATGGAAAAGTCATAATTTTGCAGTCGCTCTATCCACCGTGCCAATTGACCTTCCGGATTACGGAACTGTATGAGCCATTTCAACGCTACATGGTCTGTCCTGACGTGGAATCGTTGCCCATAGAGATACTTGTGGAAATGCTTAACGCACTCTACCAATGCCAACAGTTCTCTCCGGGTTACACAGTAGTTCCTTTCAGGCTTCCCAATTGTTCCGCTATAGTATGCAACTACCTTCTCCTGTCCATCAACAATCTGGGACAAAACACCTCCTATAGCATAACCACTCGCATCTGTACCCAGAATAAACTTTGAACCTGGAATTGGATATGCTAACATCGGGCAGTGCATAGTCGTTTCTTTAATGTTTGAAAAGCCACCTCCTGTTCCTTCTTCCATTCAAAACTCATATTCTTCCTTTAAGGTCGTGGAGACTACTAGCTACGCTGGCAAAATTTGGTACAAATCGGCGATAATACGTGCACAGCCCCAGGAAGCTCTGTAACTCATGCAAATTTCTCGGTCTTGGCCAATCTTTTACGGCTTCGATCTTTTCCTTAGCAGTGCAGATTCCCTCCGTAGTTACCTTGTGACCCAAATAACTTACTTCCTTTTTAAACAAGGAACACTTCTTGGGACTTAGTTTCAGACCAGCACCAGCTATTCTTTGGAAAACTTCCTCCAAGTTCTTTAGGTGTTCCTCAAAGCTTTTTCCCAGCACGATGATGTCGTCGAGGTACACCAAACATGTTTGCCAGTGCAATCCTTTTAGTATCTGGTCCATGAGTCTCTCAACAGTAGCTGGAGCATTGCATATCCCGAAGGGCATTACCGTAAATTGCCAAAGCCCTTCTCCAACGCTGAAAGCCGTCTTCTCTTTATCTTCATCCTTTACCTCCACTTGCCAGTAGCCGCTTTTCAAGTCCAGTGTGGAAAACCATTTCGTGCCAGATAAGGAGTCCAGAGTATCGTCGATTTTTGGCAATGGATAACTGTCCTTTTTCGTGACGTCGTTCAATTTCCGGTAATCCACACAGAACCTCATTTGTCCATCTTTCTTTTTCACTAGTACTACCAGTGAGCTCCATGGACTAGCTGATGGTTCGATCCCGCCGCTGTCACTCATTTCCTGTATAATTTCTCTTACTACTTGGCGTTTGGCCAATGGAATACTACGAGGAGCTTGGCGGATGGGCCTTGCATCACCAGTATCAATTTGATGCTTCATAACTTTGGTCCGACCTGGTTTAGAACCATCCTTGTCAAATATACTCGAGTACTTTGATAGAAGTTCCTTTGCCTTTTTCTGATGATATTTTTCGAGGCCTGCCGTCCACGACGTGATATCATCTGAAAGATTAATCTTGATGGTAGAATCATTTTCCTGAAGCTGTTCACAATTGATAACTACCTCGACCTCTTGGCATTGTCCCAATATTGCTCCTTTAGAAAGTTTAATCGGCGATTTGAACTCATTAAGTACTCTTACCGGTACACGTCCATCTTGTTTTGTCATGGCCAAGGTTTTTCCTACTAATATGTTCGTCCTTGATTTGGTTGCTGCCTCGACAACCCACAACTTGTTTGTCCCATAATCTCCATCAATCTTTGCCCATATGATTGCTTTCGACTTCGGTGGAATTTGTTGGCTCTCCTCCACAAGCACTCGCTTACTAACGTATTTGTTTTCGTAACCAAAATTTAATGGCACATCCATGTTCTGGTAATTCATAATCCTGTTTTCCATGTCAATCTTGATGCCTTGCTCGCTTAAGAAGTCCACACCAACTAGGATTTCGTCAACAATATCTGCTACTATAAAACTGTGTAGAACGGCCACGTTCCCAATTGCGATTTCACATGTTACTTCTCCTAGGACATGGGTGTCCTCACCACTGGCCGTACGTAACTTTGCTCCATGCAATGGTCTCACCTCCTTGTTGACTAAATCAGATCGAATTATGGAATGCGATGCGCCTGTATCCACAGTTAGTACGTGCTCTTTTCCATCCACATATGCAACAACAGTAACATTACTAGCTTTCCTTCCTGTAGGTTTACTCAAAAGCGAGGCTGTTTCCTGCGTCAGAGCATGCGATACCGTTTCAGCGAATGTCCTTTTGGGGTTTGCATATGTGGCCCGCTTCGTCTGCACATCGCGTATTCCATTTATGAAACACTGGATTTTCACCCTCTCCGTATATTCTACAGGTGCGTCCGCATTTGCTAGATGGGCCAACCTCTCGATATCCGATGCAAATTCCTGCAATGTCTCATTAGCCTTCTGACAGCGATTCTGTAGCTCTATTTGGTATATCTGTTTTCGATGTTCGCTACCATAGCGTCTCTCAACTGCACCCATCAATGCTTCATAATTATTGCGTTCACCGTCTGGAATCGTCTATAAGATTTCGGCTGCAGGACCCTTCAATGCATCTTTGTCTTCAGTGCCCCAATTATTCACCGCTGCCGTCTTCTCAAACTGTAGCTTAAATACCTGGAAAGGAACAGAACCATCAAATGACGGGGATTTTACCTTGGGAGTATTCGCTGAAGCAGATGGGCGGTTCAGTTGCAACTCCTGGATACGGCCCCTTAACGCATCTACCTCGGTCTCTATTTTATCTTGAAATTGTGCAATTTTTGCATCTTGTGCTTCCAACTGCGATGACATATACGCCTTTTGTTCTTCCAGTTGAGCGGAGAGCTGTGATGAAATATTGGCCGAAATTTGAGACGACATTTCTATAATACGAGTCTCTTGGGCCTTCATTCGACATGCAATGTGTGTTTTCTGCTCTTCCAGCTGAGATGCCATGCAAGTTTTCTGTTCTTCCAGCTGAGATGCCATGCAAGTTTTCTGTTCTTCGAGCCGAGATGCCATTCGAGATGTAATACGCGTCTCTTGTTCTTCCATTTTAGTCGACATCTGAGTTAATACAGCCAATATCATGTTTGTGTCCACAGTTGCTCCTGGATTCGGAGACTCCTTTTTTTCTTCCATTTTTGTCGGTGCCTCCTCCACAGGATGAAAAACATGATCATCAACGTTGATTCCTTCCATAGCCTCTCGCAATCGTGACTGTAACTCTGATTTATTGCCTGTAGTGTTTAGTCCGCGTTGTTCCAACTCATTTTTGAGTTGCTGATTCTTTAATTCATTCAGGAGATTGGATGAAAATCAAAAATTTTAGATTTTTTCGCTTGACAGCTGCTCTATTTGATCGTTGCCAACGTGTTTGACAAGCATTAGTGTGTTAGTTTTGTGAGAACGTAAAATGAGCAAGCTCGCGGAAGAAAAAGATTTTACGTTGTGGTTTATTGAAACCTACGAGTGCATGATGCTTTTAACTCTGGTAATTGGTTCCTTTAGGAGACAACTGCTAAAACACGTCGGAAATTATCGGGAAAGGTATCAAAAGACGCGGTTTGACCTCGGTAACAATAATCCGGAAGCGAATTTTCGAGTTTTTGTTTCAGTGAAGAGATATTTGCCATCAAAGTTGAAAATTTTCTGTCATTTTCATGTGGTTGTTGTAATCACAGATTAGGGTGGATCGAAAAGTGCAAAAAGTGTGTTCTGCGCAGAAATACTGTGGACCGCGTAGCCGGTGTTGGACCGGCTAAGGGTTTTTTTTTTTTGAAGCGTGGCCGAAGGCCGCCTACGCAGAAAGGTGTTCTGCACATAGATACCTTAATCCGCTTTCGGATTGTTGATACCGAAGTCAAAACGCGTTGTTTGATACCTCTCCCGACATTTTTGGACGTGTTTTAGCAGTTGTCTCCTAAAGGAAACAATTACCTTAACTCTTTTAAGAGGTTCTCATGCGTAAACTGTTTACGTTTTGCATGCAAACTTTTCATCCAGAATTTTCTTTTTTTAATTTTTTTCTTTTTTTTTCGCCAAAACAACTGCAGTTACAAGCAAACAAAATCTTCATCCGATGACATGTTTACGTCCGCACGCTACGAATTTGCAATACAAATGGCGCTTGATGCTTTATGCTTGTATGGTGGCCGGGCAAACGACAATCACCCGATTACGCACACAACCACCCGTTGCTATGGCTACCAGCAGCATATGCTTCCGTGTCGCCAGGCAGCAAAAGTGTGTTCTGCGCAGAAATACTGTGGACCGCGTAGCCGGTGTTGGACCGGCTAAGGGTTATTTTTTTGAAGCGTGGCCGAAGGCCGCCTACGCAGAAAGGTGTTCTGCACATAGATACCTTGGATCAAGCCCCCTATTTGGGATCGGACCTGGGTCATTTGTGGGTTTTTTGCGAATAACTTTTCACTGAAACAAAAAATTTAAAATCCGCTTCCGGATTGTTGATACCGAAGTCAAAACGCGTTGTTTGATACCTCTCCCGATATTTTTGGACGTGTTTTAGCAGTTGTCTCCTAAAGGAAACAATTACAAAAAAAATCAAAGCGGAAAACATTTCGTAGTAAAGGTGCAAGGGCGTCTCATATATAAATTATAAATGATTAGTAATTTCGTAATATTTTCGGCCTTAATACATCAACATATTACAGAATGTTAACTCAATTGGTTCACATATTCTAATAGTAATCAAATAAGTTCGAAGCATCCATTGAAAAACTGTCATCCTTACTTGGATGCTTATCAAGGTATTGCTCTTTTCCGTTTTTGGCTAATTTCTTGACGCCACGTAACTGTCTGGGTGCATCTGCTTCCTTGCGAGTATCAGCCTACATACATAAACATAAATATGTATTCAAGTAAAGTCAACTATGTTTAATCATACCCATTTTATATCAATCGAGCCTTCATTAATAAGGGTATCCAGCTTTTCAAATTGCTTTCGATTCTGTACCACTTTTCCATCCTTATTACGCCAATTATTTCGTTTCCAATTTATCATCCAATAAGCTATAGCATTTAGTAAAAACTCGGAGCCAGTGTGCAAACACAACCGTGGTATGTTTATACGTTGAGCAATATCAATCGCTGCAATGGCCGCTTCAATGTCACCAACATTGCGTGTCAAGCGACCAGATGCAGGTCCAGCAACGTTACTAAAATTAGAAGAGATTGTAAAATTGTCTACACATTCATTTGTAAACTATAAATTTGTCTTTTTTTAGCTCTCTTACAGCGGATGGTGTTCTCCAAAGTATACACCATAGCCAGCCGTGCAGTTCCAGTAACCGACATTTTCACTATGGGCACTAATGTATACATCTACATAGCCATCTTCATCTACACTAAATACATAACCGCTAAGTTTAGGTGTGCTGCTTTTATGTTTAACCATTTTCCCAATTTTCTTTGCAATTTTTAGTGGTTTTGTGTAATTATCAGGATATTCCCTTAATGCACCAAGCGCTTCGAACTAAAAATGTGTTTAATATTAAAAACAAAAGAAGGTAATACTTTACATCCAACGTCAACTGTAAAAACTGTACTAAAAATGTCGATATTGGTATCTAGAAACGCGTTTCGGTCCCAGGGACCCTAATCCGGTGGGGGAAACACCATTATTTTTAGTAATTTAACAGTTATTGGCAAAAAAACCAAAAAATTACCTAAGTTCGATCCCAAAGGGGGGAACCTGTTCCATTGTGTGGTAATTGTTTACGACAGCCATCGAGTGCTAATATTCATCCCAAAATTTCGATATGGGTATCAAAAGACCCGTTTCGGTCCCAGTAATAAGAATCCGCCTCCGGAGAACATATATATTATTTTCGAAAACATTTGCGAAACACCGAAAAGGTACCATAAACCGATCCTAAATATGGGGCGTGATCCATACTTTTTATATATAGAACATCCTTCTGAGTTGGCGGCCTTTGGCCGCGATTTAAAAAAATAACCCTTAGCCGGTCCCACACCGCCTACCCGATCCCCAGTATTTCTGCGCAGGACACACTTCTGCAATTTTCGGCACACCCTATATCTGCGTCGACAACAACCACATAGAAATTACAGAAAATTGTTAACTTTGCTTGCAAATATATTGCAAACTATTAAAAAATAACTGATCTGATTTTTGGACGTGTTTTCGCACTCGGTGGCTGTCGTAAAGAATTACCCATAGTATTTATGTGCAGAACACCTTTCGGCGTAGGCGGCCTTCGGCCGCGTTCACAAAATATCCCTTAGCCGGTCCAACACCAGCTACGCGGTCCACAGTTCTGGGCAGAACACATTTCTGCACTTTTCGGTACACCCTGTTGTTATTGTGTTAGCGACTTTTTAACCTGCCTAAAGTATCACCTCTTATCCAATATTGTTGTTGTTGTTGTTGTTGTAACGACAAAAACACTCCCCGAAGGTTTTGGGGAGTACTGTCGAACTGACAGTCCTTGGCCGGATATGAATCCGGTACGCTCCGGTACTCCCTTGCGGTACTGCCCGACTGTCGTGGTAGCGATTTATGACCAGTGGAACCTTCTAGGTCATGTCACCCCTCCTTCCGTAAGGAAAGAGAGATGGGTAATGAGAGGTGAGAGGCATCATATCCGTAGATCAACCATCGAGTTGCACGTCATTACCTTTGTGCATATTAGTCGCCTCTTACGACCGGTATGCCTACCTCGGGCATATTCTAAGCCCCTAACCCGCAGGGGTTTATCCAATATTGTCATCAGGCTCTTCTAACGGAAGTCCCAGAAACCTCGCGGCTTCAACAGGGGTGGACCAGAGTGAAATTGCTGTTAGAAGAGTAGGCTCGGTTGAGCAGATGGTTAGTATCATGGGGAGACACGCCGCATTTGGCATGTCAGGGTTCAGTCTGGATAGGTAAGAGTTTAGTCTGTAACAGTATCCAGAACGAAGTTGGGCCAGCATGACTCTTATCTCCCTAGGCAGTTCGCGTTCCTCATCGGCAACAGGTGGAGCTTGTCCCTGTAGGACTGCATTCACCCGTCGAGAACTGACAAAGGAGTTTACCGACTCCGTGTGGATGAGATTGAGGGCCCGCGGTGCACCTTTGGATCAAACGGCGAGAAAATGTGATACCGGATCTCGTCATAGAGCTTACGGAGATGACTCCGTATTCTCCTGGGAGGCGGATTTTCGTTGAGCAGGTTCCTGTTCGGATGCTGTGGCTTATAGTAGTTGAACAGGAATTGCCTAGTCAACAGCTCGCTATGCTCTTTTACACAGCATTTTAGCCTCACTGTGAAGGTGATGCAAGCGCAACTAGCACGGTCCATGCTGATGTTCGACTATACGCAAGTTAGCGGTGTAGTAAGGGAGCAAGACCGTCTCCAAGGTCTTCACTACTGGCGAGAGGAGTGATATCGGTCGATAAGACTCCCCCTCGTTGGCCGGCTTGCCGGGCTTTAGTAGTGGCACCACCTTTGCCTGTGTCCATTTTTCTGGAGCTTCCCTGATGGCTCGTCTAATTTCCTTGTCGACCGGAGGATGCAGTACAAATTGCCGGCAGAATGCGTTCGCGCATTTCTTCGGTTTCGACTTTATCTTATCACCAAAAGTGATGGATATTTTGTCGTTAGGTGATCGGATAGTTTGCCAACACCAGCAAAAAGGTTGCAGGAGCTTAGGTGCTCCTTCCATTTGGCGCGTTTGTGTTGATCAACCAGTCGTCTGATTTCCGCATTGAGATCTTGAATTTGGGGATCCGTAGGGTCCAAGCGTCGCACATGGTCACGTTCATTTGCCAGGGCCACTGCCTCTGCGGGGAAATACGGACGTACTTCCTTAATTCCACCTGACGGAATGTATTGACGGGATGGGAAGAGCAGCGAAGCTGCTCTCTGTGAAGTTAAGAAAGCCAGCCCAATTAGCTTTGCTGAAATTAGTGAAAGTGAGATTTTCAGAAGTGACAAAGTCAATGGGGCGATCGATTGAGAGAACTATCGGTAAATGATCCGATGCAAGAGTTAGCATTGGTCGCCAATCAACGCACTTTATGAGACCAGCGCTGACGATAGTAAGGTCTGGCGAACTAGAACAATTTACCGCAACTCTACGGATATGATGCCTCTCACCTCTCATTACCCATCTTATCCTTCCTTACGGAAGGAGGGGTGACATGACCTAGAAGGTTTCACTGGTCATAAATCGCTACCACGACAGTCGGGCAGTACCGCAAGGGAGTACCGGAGCGTACCGGGTTCAAATCCGGTCAAGGACTGTTAATTCGACAACACTCTCCAAAACCTTCGGGGAGTGTTTTTGTCGTTACTACAACAACAACAACAACCGCAACTCTCGTGGGGGCATGTTGTTGTTGTTGTAGTAACAACCCCCCGTTCTTAGTGCAAAACGTCGAATCGTCTATTTGTTTAGCCAATTCCTGTCCCCTACCATCGACCTGTAGGTTTGACTGCCACAGGTAGTGGGTGCGTTGAAGTCTCCGAGGATTACACGATTATCACCTCTGAGTAATGCACTGATGTCAGGGTGGTAATCCCTCGAACAGCAGGTGGCAGGAGGTATATAAATGTTAATTATTTCAAGATCGACATTGCCTGACCGGACAACCATACCTTCTAAGGTTGTTGTTGTTGATAACAGTGCTTCGCCCTGCCTAATGGGTACGATCACTCTAAATTGTTATCAGACTCTTCTAGCGGAAGTCCGAGGAAACGCGCGGTTGGACCGGAGTGATGTAGGTGTTAGAAGAGTAGGTTCTATTGAACAGGAGAAGATATGGATGGTATCATGGGGGACCATACCACATGCAGGGCATGTGTTTGGTATGGTGGGGTTCAGTGTCGACAAGTAAGAGTTTAACCCATAACAATATTCAGAACGAAGTTGTGCTAGCATGACTCTTCAGCGAATTTAGGTGGTTGGATATTGACAACGGATAGATACCGACTCAGTGTGTAGGTCATTTAGAGCCCGCCTATTGTTCCGCAGGTCAAACGGCAAAGAAATATGGTGCCGGATATTATCGTAGTGCTTGCGGAGATGTCTCCTTATGTCTCTGGGGGGCGGAGCTTCATCCAATAGATGTCCATTTGAATGACTGGGTTTATGAAATTCAGAAGAAACTGTCTACTGAAGAGTTCCGCGTGCTCTTGAACATTGACCAATTTAGCCTCTTGATGGAGGTGAGACTCAGATGACATAAGCAGACATCCCGTAGCAGTTCTGATGGCGGTGTTTTGGCAGACTTGCAATTTCCTCCAGTTGGTGTCAGCAAGGTTGGGCGATCATATGGGCGCAGCATAGTCAATAACCGGCCGGACAATAGCCTTATATGTAGCAAGAAACGTTTCTTTGTCTTTTCCCCAAGTACAGCCGGCCAGTGACTTTAGGATGTTATTGCGGCTATGTACCTTTGAAGCTATTACGGTGGCATGACTAGTGAAGGTGAGGCCGTTGTCAAACGTTACACCCAAGATTCGGGTGGTTGACAGTAGGTAGAGGTACTCCATCTACGTGGACATTTAACTCCTACCCTATCTGCGCATTCCATGTCGTAAACAGAGTCGCCGTCGATTTAGTCGGAGATAGGGTCAGATTTCGCTCGGTGAAGAAGCTGGAAAAGTCTCGAAGGTAACAGTTAATTCTAGTACAGAGTTGGTCAATGGAGGAGCCCTTACCCGAGGCCATTATCGTGCAGTCGTCAGCATAACAAACGATGAAAACTCCCTCTGGTGGAGGGGGAAGACTCGAAATATAGAAATTAAACAAAAGGGGGGAAAGAACACCACCTTGCGGCACCCCTTGTTCTATTCTTCGTGGTCTAGATTTCTTGTTCCTGCATTTGACAGACGCCTGTCGACCATTGAGGTAGTTAGCGGTCCACCTTTTTAGGCCGGCAGGGAGCGGTATCTCTTCCAGGTCTCAGAGGAGTGTGGCATGGTTGACCGTATCGAATGCTTTAAATAGGTCAAGTGACACGAGAACCTTCCTATGGCTTGGTGGGTGTTGATACAAACCATGATTTATTTGCGTTTTAATGGCATTCAAAGCGGATGTAGTGATGTAGATAACTCTGTACCTCGTGGCCTAGGTGTTTAATCATCTTCACGGCGATTTCGTCGTGTCCGATGGATTTGGAGTTTGGCCTTTTGGCTTCCTTAACCTCTGACACTGAGACGGCAATGGGCGCAGTGGAGTGTTTGTGCGCACGTCGGACGGCTCTTCTCTTAGTTCTATCAGCAGGTGGATGCACTATAAACAGCCGGCAAAAGAAGCTCGCGCATTTCTTGTAACCCTGTAACGTTCTAAGTTGTTGTCCCTCGGGTCGACATCAGGCTCAAATAGACGATATTGCACAGATTGATGAGTGATGAAGCCAAGTCCGCCCCAAAGTCCTCTCTCACGGTCACGCCGGTGGATGTTGTAGCCATCACAAGTCCGAAGATCTGATCGGGCGCCTAGCTTTGTTTCTTGAATAGCAGCAATCTTGATATTTTGCAGCTTCATTAAACTCACTATCACACTAACCTTGCCAGTTAAGCCGTTGCAGTTCAACTGTAGGGCACGAAAGTGCGAAGGGGGAGAAATATTCACACTGGGGGCCAAGGACTGGTGCGTATGCCTCGATGGAAGCAGGCTGGGTCGTGCACTGCGTCGCAATCTAGAAGACGAGGGATCCGGACCACCGGAAGGAGGCGAATCGGTCGACGTTGTAGGTTGCGTAGCTAGAAAACATGGCGCAACGTACGCTTCCGTCCAGAAGTTCCTGTTACCAAGAGTTGCATTTGACTGATGTCGCCGAATGACGAGTATATAGTCTCAACACACTACTTGCTGGGCAGTATTAGTGTTGTTAGTCGTGGAGACTGTATCTGGAACTTGTGGTGGTGCGACACTGCTCGGAGGATGACAATGTTATGGGGAAAGTAACAAGTTAAACAGGGTAACGTCGAAACAACAGCCCTTGGTCGGATATAAAAACTCGAGTCATTTTGGTACGATAGAACCGGCTGTTGTGAGAATGTCGGTGCACCCTAATCTGTGATTACCACAACCACATGAAAATGACAAAAAAATTTCAACTTCGATTGTAATAATCTCTTCACTGTAACAAAAACTCGAAAATCCGAAATATTGAGTTTCCTTCACCGGATTAGGGTTCCAGGGACCGAAACGCGTCTCTGGGTACCAATGTCAACATTTTTAGTGCAGCTTTTACAGTTAACGTTGGATGTAAAGTATTACCCAAAAGAAAACCAAGTATGATTATAATTATAAAGAATTATTTACACACCAACTCTCTGTCACCAACAGTATCTGAAATCCATTTCATATCTCTGTGTGCTTCTTTTTTTATAGTTGCTTCTGTATCAATAACTGTCTGTAATGGTAAATAATCAGCATGCTCTTTTTTGATTTCCAATTTTAATCCGGTTGGTGCAACAGACTCGCCAACAAAGTTGACATCCTCATCGAGCTCAGCTCGCAAAATATTTGATTGATGTTTTGTTAAAAAATGTGTTGCTTCCGATAGCGAAGAAAATTTGTTGTAAATTGCGCCGCTAAACTTTTTTACTTGTAGCTCACACTCTGCCCAAGTTGTGAAAACACCTTCTCTTCGTCCTCTAGCTACAGCGTAGTATGGCATTTTTATTAATTTTGTATTTCTTGGCCAATTTCAATTTAAAATTTTCCTTGGCGCGGCTTTTATGGGCTTGTATTGCGCAGTATTTGCGAACATTGTACAGGGTGACCTTGCAAAACATAAAAAATTTCTTCCCACCACCAACCAACTTAATTTTTTTTTTGATAAGGGAACCCTATTACTTTTCATTTTAGCTAAAATCTTCGTTTAATCCCTACTAGACAGGTACCAGTTAAATGAATAGATGCGCCGGCAAAGCAGGGCAATAATAACAAACGGTACTCGTCTATTTGCCCGGCCAGCTCCTGTCCCCTACCATCGACCGAGAGGCTTGAGTGCCAGATGTCGTTGTGTGTGTTATAAGCTCCGAGGATTACAAAATTCTCGCCTCAGAACAGAGGCACCCACCCTATTAAGGGACAGGACATGCCAGGTGCATGCCATAAAATCATATTCCTTGAAAGGTTTGCTGTTCGTCCTGCCAAAAGCGTTTCTCATATCCCATGCTTTTTTGTCAGTTTTCATTAGAGTGTTAGTGTATGTGGTCGACCCCAAACCCAATATAAAATCAAATATATTTATTTGGCTTCACTTTTATTTAAAAATGCTAATATATAAACTTTCAAGCTTAAATCAACATTTATGAAGTACATACATACATGAAAATGCAGAGGCGAATTATTGACTACTACCTATAATATGTAAATATATATATATATATGTATGTAATTAGCAGAAAGACCGAGTTACTTGATTTTATTTTGCAGTATTCGTTGCTCCTCTAACTTGTAGTTAATACGACGTGGAACGGCACTTGTTCGAAATACCGTCCATAAAGATACCGCCCAACTTATAATAATGGTAGCATAGAGAATCGGTGGAAATGCTTTCTGGTTTCCTATTGGCATATCTGCACGTAGATCAGTTTTGAGTTGAAAATGAACATCAATTAGATACCATTCGCAATTCTCAAAGGTTTCTGTGCCATTTTTTGGTATGGCGGAGCTACTGTCATTTGCATACGATTGCTGTACAAAATTTATATTTCCTTCATTTAAGCAATACTTATATTTAGAAGCTGTCTCTAGCAAATCTTCAATAGTAAGCACATCACGTCCATAACATCTTACGTAGAGTTTTGGAATTGGTATTTCAACAGTGGCAAATTTACTAGAATAATAAAATTTTTAGTAAAAGAGACAACCATATATACTTTATAGATCGACGACTGAGCCCTGTCTATAAAAACACCCTCCTTTAGAATTTGGTTGTTGTTGTTGTTGTGCTACCGACTACTTAACCTGCCTAAAGTGTCGCCTCTCATCCAAACACTGTCATCAAGCTCTTCTAACGGAAGTCCCAGAAACCTCGGGCCTTCAACAGAGGACCAGCGAGAAATTGCTGTTGGAAGAGTAGGCTCGGTTGAGCAGATGATTTGTATAGGTAAAAGTTTAGTCTGTAACAGTATCCGGAACGAAGTTGGGCCAGCGGGTTAGGGGTTTAGAATATGCCCGAGGTAGTAATGTAACGTACAACTCGATGGTTGATCTACGGATATGATGCCTCTCACCTCTCATTACCCATCTTATCGTTCCTTTCGGAAGGAGGGGTGACATGACCTAGAAGGTTTCACTGGTCATAAATCGCTACCACGACAGTCGGGCAGTACCGCAAGGGAGTACCGGAGCTCACTGGGTCCAAATCCGGCCAAGGACTGTTAATTCGACAACACTCCCCAAAACCTTCGGCGAGTGTTTTTGTCGTTACCACAACAACAGGTCGTTAAAGAGTTGCGCATGATTAACCGTGTCGAAGGCTTTCGACAGGTCAAGCGCAACTAGCACGGTCCTGTCATTTGGACGATGTTGGTTGAGACCGACACCTATTGCTATTCATTTTACCGAATCCATGCTGATGTTCGGCTAGTCGCAAGTTAGCGGTGTAGTAAGGGAGCAAGACTCCCCTTCGTTGGGCGGCTTGCAGGGCTTTAGTAGTGGCACCACCTTTGCATGTTTCCATTTTTCTGGAATAACAAAGGTGGTCATAGACAGATTGAAGACAGTTCTTAGGTACCTTACTCCTTCTTCTCCGAGATGTGTTAGCATCAGCATTGATATACCTTTTGGGCCTATTGATTTGGAGGTTTTTTACTTCCGTATGGTCTCCCGATCGAATTCCAACGCCCTATATAAACACTTTATTAAAAAAATATCTCTGTTTAAAATTTATCCATTTTCGCGGGGATAGGGCGCTATTGAAACAAGTTCTGATAGGGTAGTTTTGAAAAATCTTTTAAAATAGGGCAATATACCACCCAGCCGTGTCAGCCGTCAAAATGCTCTTGCTTACTTGCTTTTTTTGCTCGGCGCATGATAACGATAATGGATTGGTAATACAATGTTATCCAAAGCTTGTGGGTTACCCTTCAACATAATAGTAAATGCTTTAGATTTCTCGGTTGGCAATTCAATATCCACGAACAAAGGATAGACAGCATTTAACTAGTAAGAAAGTCATGAAACAAGCGTTCAACGAAATTTTTACATACATACCTTTTGCAAACGTTTAAGATCGTCCAATTGATCAACACTTATGTAGACACCAGCAGGCAGCAACTGCTCCAGAATGTACTCACATTTCTTATTGTGCAAAGTATCAGCAAATTGTATAAAATATGATAATTCGCTGACAGTTCAAAGAATATTGAAATGCAAATTAGTTATGCTTATTATATTGAATGATAAATAATTACCGATGCATGCCAGCATCGCTTAGTTGCATGCCCACAATTGGTTTCGTAGGCACGTCGCTGCAGAGAATACTGATTGGGAATACAAATAACAAAGCAAGCCGAAATGTTGAAGAAGTTAACATTCTTATTTCTTTTTCAGTGACAGTGGATTTTTCATTGAAATCAATCGAATTTCCAATTTTCCAAACCGGCAAAATAAACAAAACAGTTGACAGCTGAAGTTCACTAACTACCGATACAACTATCGATAGCTTAGGTAGTTTGTTCCCTACTGTTTGATCAATGATGTGGCGATTATTCTCAAGCATGTACCATCCCTAAGTCAATAACACTCCCACCACTAGTTAACACAACTGAGATAACGATGGCTACGCTTATGCATGCAAGCGTATAACTAGGAAGAGGAAGAGAGATGGCGCGAGTGTTTGCGAATACGATGCAAAGAGGAGATGCCAATAAATAAACCGACCCTTCCAGAACACGAAAAGCGAACAACCAAGAAAGTTCTCGGTGCGTAGGCAAGCACCCTGTTGGACTATATAAGGCGGTGACCAAGCAAGACAGGTTGATCAGTTTATTTTCAAGCGTTGTTCAGTGAACTACTGTAAAGTTACCAAACTCTTAAAATTGTTTTGCGTTTATTACTAGTAAATAAAACTAGCTATTACTTACATTATTTGTGCGTGTGTTTATTCGACTTTATAGTGATCGAACCCAGGATTGATAATCAAGGAATAATCGAATTCGTCACAATTGGTGTCAGAAGTGATATTGTTAAATAAATACCGAGAGTTTTCAAGGATAACAAAGGCATGGCAAAGTTGAATGAGCTGAAGATCCAGCAACTCAAAAATGAGCTGCAACAGCGTGGATTGAATACAACAGGCAATAAATCCGAGCTACAGTCACGATTGCGGGAGGCTATGGAAGCTGAAGGAATTAACGTTGACGATCATGTGTTTCATCTTGTGGAAGAAGCATCGACAAAAATGGAAGAGAAGGAGTCTACAATTCCAGCCGCAAGTGTGGACACTAACGCGTTGTTGACTGTATTGACACAGATGTCATCTAGCATTTCAGCTCAGTTGGAAGAACAAAAGACACACATGGCATCTCAGTTGGAAGAACAAAAGGCACACATGGCATCTCAGCTGGAAGAACAGAAGACTAGCATGGCATCTCAGATTTCAGTTCAACTAGACGAACAGAAGGCATACGTGAGATCTCAGATGGAACACCAGGAGACACGTATAACATCAAAATTGGAAGAACAAGAGGAGCGTATATCTATGCAGGTGGCACGAATGTCTTCGCAGCTAGAAGTGCAGGATGCGAAAATTGCACAGCTACAGAATAAAATCGATGCTGAAGTAGACGCACTGAGAGGTCGTATCCAGGAGTTACAACTGAATCGTCCAACTACTTCAATGAGTGTCCCGAAGGTAAAAACCCCATCTTTTGATGGTTCTGTTCCATTCCAGGTATTTAAGCTGCAATTTGAGAAGACGGCTGCGGTGAATAATTGGTGCACTGAAGATAAAGTTGCAGCACTATTCGTGGCATTGAAGGGACCTGCAGCAGAAATCTTACAGACTATTCCCGAGTCCGAAAGGAACAGTTATGATGCATTGATGGGTGCGGTTGAGAGACGCTATGGTAGCGAACATCGAAAGCAGATATACCAAATAGAGCTACAGAATCGATCCCAGAAACCTAATGAGACTTTGCAGGAATTTGCATCGGACATCGAGAGGTTGGCCCATCTAGCAAATGCGGACGCACCCGTGGAGTACACTGAGAGGGTTAAAATCCAAAGTTTTATAAATGGAATACGCGATGTAGAGACGAAGCGGGCCACATATGCAAACCCCAAACGGACATTCTCTGAAACGGTATCGCATGCTCTGACGCAGGAAACAGCTTCGCTTTTGAGTAAACCTGCATACAAGGCTCATCGCGTAGAAGTGGACACTCCGGCTTGGGTAGACAAAATTTTGGAAGCGTTGAACGGAGTACAGAAAAAAAGTGATGGTGCCATTAAATGCTTTAAGTGCGGAAAAACAGGTCACATAGCACGTTATTGCGGCTCTGGCTCCAGTAACCCCAGCAATTCAGGTGGACGAAAACGCAAAGCTGAAGGAGATGAGCAAACCTCCCAACCAAATCAGTCGTTAAACTAAATCGAGCCAGCCGAAAGGGGCGTGGACTGGCTCCCGCAACTGAATGCCCCATAATCTCTGTCTCACAGATCGGAAGGAAAGCTAGTAATGTTACTGTTGTTGCATATGTGGATGGAAAAGAGCACTTACTAACTGTGGATACAGGCGCATCGCATTCCATAATTCGATCTGATTTAGTCAACAAGGAGGTGAGACCATTGCATGGAGCAAAGTTACGTACGGCCACTGGTGAGGACACCCATGTCCTAGGAGAAGTAACATGTGAAATCGTAATTGGGAACGTGGCCGTTCTACACAGTTTTATAGTAGCAGATATTGTTGACGAAATCATAGTTGGTGTGGACTTCTTAAGCGAGCAAGGCATCAAGATCGACATGCAAAACAGGATTATGAATTACCAGAACATGGATGTGCCATTAAATTATGGTTACGAAAACAAATACGTTAGTAAGCGAGTGCTTGTGGAGGAGAGCCAACAAATTCCACCGAAGTCGGAAGCAATCATATGGGCAAAGATTGATGGAGATTATGGGACAAACAAATTGTGGGTTGTCGAGGCAGCAAACAAATCAAGGACGAACATATTAGTAGGAAAAACCCTGGCCATGACAAAACAAGATGGACATGTACCGGTAAGAGTACTTAATGAGTTCAAATCGCCGATTAAACTTTCTAAAGGAGCAATATTGGGACAATGCCAAGAGGTCGAGGTAGTTATCAATTGTGAACAGCTTCAGGAAAATGATTCTACCATCAAGATTAATCTTTCAGATGATATCACGTCGTGGACGGCAGGCCTCGAAAAAGATCATCAGGAAAAGGCAAAGGAACTTCTATCAAAGTACTCGAGCATATTTGACAAGGATGGTTCTAAACCAGGTCGGACCAAAGTTGTGAAGCATCAAATTGATACTGGTGATGCAAGGCCCATCCGCCAAGCTCCTCGTAGTATTCCATTGGCCAAACGCCAAGTAGTAAGAGAAATTATACAGGAAATGAGTGACAGCGGCGTGATCGAACCATCAGCTAGTCCATGGAGCTCACCGGTAGTACTAGTGAAAAAGAAAGATGGACAAATGAGGTTCTGTGTGGATTACCGGAAATTGAACGACGTAACAAAGAAGGATAGTTATCCATTGCCAAGAATCGACGATACTCTGGACTCGTTATCTGGCACGAAATGGTTTTCCACACTGGATTTGAAAAGCGGCTACTGGCAAGTGGAGGTAAAGGATGAAGATAAAGAGAAGACGGCTTTCAGCGTTGGAGAAGGGCTTTGGCAATTTACGGTAATGCCCTTCGGGCTATGCAATGCTCCAGCTACTTTTGAGAGACTCATGGACCAGATACTAAAAGGTTTGCACTGGCAAACATGTTTGGTGTACCTCGACGACATCATCGTGTTGGGAAAAAGCTTTGAGGAACACCTAAAGAACTTGGAGGAAGTTTTCCAAAGAATAGCTGGTGCTGGTCTGAAACTAAGTCCCAAGAAGTGTTCCTTGTTTAAAAAGGAAGTAAGTTATTTGGGTCACAAAGTAACTACGGAGGGAATCTGCACTGCTAAGGAAAAGATCGAAGCCGTAAAAGATTGGCCAAGACCGAGAAATTTGCATGAGTTACGGAGCTTCCTGGGGCTGTGCACGTATTATCGGCGATTTGTACCAAATTTTGCCAGCGTAGCTAGTAGTCTCCACGACCTTACAAAGAAGAATATGAGTTTTGAATGGAAGAAGGAACAGGAGGTGGCTTTTCAAACATTGAAGGAACGACTATGCACTGCCCCGATGTTAGCATATCCAATTCCAGGTTCAAAGTTTATTCTGGATACAGATGCGAGTGGTTATGCTATAGGAGGTGTTTTGTCCCAGGTTGTTGATGAACAGGAGAAGGTAGTTGCATACTATAGCCGAACAATTGGGAAGCCTGAAAGGAACTATTGTGTAACCCGGAGAGAACTGTTGGCATTGGTAGAGTGCGTTAAGCATTTCCACAAGTATCTCTATGGGCAGCGATTCCACGTCAGGACAGATCATGCAGCGTTGAAATGGCTCTTACAGTTCCGTAATCCGGAAGGTCAATTGGCACGGTGGATAGAGCGACTGCAAAATTATGACTTTTCCATAGAGCATCGCAAAGGTAGCACCCACGGAAATGCTGATGCAATGTCACGAAGACCATGTAACTTGGAATGCAAGCATTGTTCCAAAGCTGAAACCAAGGAAGACATTATAGATGTGCGGCTCATGACTATAACATCTTCGGACGAATGGGACATGGATCAATTAAGGAGGTGTCAGCACGAAGATCCAGATCTTAAACGTGTGATGCAAGGAATCGAACGAAACGAGCGACCATCAAGAGAGGAGATGTCAGCAGAAAGTCCTGTTGCCAAGTCATATTGGGCACAGTGGAATAGTTTGCAATTAGAATCAGGTTGTTTGCATCGAATATGGGAGAGTGAGGATGGTCAATGTGTTCGAAAGCTGATAGTCGTCCCAAGGAAGAAAATCCCTGATGTACTCAATGAATTACATAACGGTCCAAGCGGAGGTCACCTTGGAGTCACCAAGACCTTGGAGAAAGTCAAGCAAAGATTCTATTGGGTTGGTTGCCGTCAATCGGTCGCGGAGTGGATTGCCAACTGTGAAGTATGTATCAAAGCTAAAGGACCGAAATCAAGGAGCCATGGCCAAATGAAACAGTATAACTCAGGTGCGCCATTTGAGAGGATAGCCATGGATGTAGCTGGTCCATTTCCTACTAGCAAACTCGGAAACAAATATGTACTAGTGGTTATGGACTATTTCAGCAAATGGCCAGAAGTGTACCCTATTCCAAATCAAGAGGCAGAAACAATAGCAGAGGTGTTTACTAACAATTGGGTAGCTCGGTTTGGTGCACCGATGGAGATACATTCTGACCAAGGCAGAAATTTCGAATCAGCTGTGTTCCAGGAAATGTGCAAGACATTGGGCATTCGGAAAACTCGAACAACTGCACTACATCCTCAGTCAGATGGCATGGTGGAACGATTCAATAGAACCTTGGAAGAGCACCTGAGGAAAGTAGTGGATAAGTTCCAGAAGGATTGGGATACTCACATCTCCTTATTCCTAATGGCATATCGCTCTGCAGTACATGAAACAACTGGTCAGACTCCTGCAAAGGTAATTTTCGGGAATGATCTTCGATTGCCAGCTGACTTGAAGTTTGGGATAAACGCTGATGCAGGAGTAAATGCTCGGAAATCTACTAGCGTTTTGGAAGAAGAAATGAGAGAAATTCACGACCTTGTGAGACAACGGACTAAGATCATGAGCGATAAGATGAAGGCCAGGTACGACAAAGCAATAAATTCGGAAGGTTTTATAGAAGGAGATTTAGTGCTGCTATACAACCCACAGCGTAAGAAAGGTTTGTCCCCAAAACTACAATGTAACTGGGAAGGCCCATACAAAGTCATAAAACGGATCAACGATGTGGTATATCGCATACAAACTATGGGAAGGCCAAGGAATAAGATGAAGGTGGTCCATTTGGAAAGGCTAGCTGCGTTTGGTTCCGGCAATGTGTCTGATCGGGACGATCAGACTTAGGTGGAGGGCAGTGTGGCGATTATTCTCAAGCATGTACCATCCCTAAGTCAATAACACTCCCACCACTAGTTAACACAACTGAGATAACGATGGCTACGCTTATGCATGCAAGCGTATAACTAGGAAGAGGAAGAGAGATGGCGCGAGTGTTTGCGAATACGATGCAAAGAGGAGATGCCAATAAATAAACCGACCCTTCCAGAACACGAAAAGCGAACAACCAAGAAAGTTCTCGGTGCGTAGGCAAGCACCCTGTTGGACTATATAAGGCGGTGACCAAGCAAGACAGGTTGATCAGTTTATTTTCAAGCGTTGTTCAGTGAACTACTGTAAAGTTACCAAACTCTTAAAATTGTTTTGCGTTTATTACTAGTAAATAAAACTAGCTATTACTTACATTATTTGTGCGTGTGTTTATTCGACTTTATAGTGATCGAACCCAGGATTGATAATCAAGGAATAATCGAATTCGTCACAATGACAACCATAGTATATGTCAGGTATGGGCGTTTTAAAAAATTTGAATGACGAGTGACGAAAAAATAATTTTAATTGTTTACGACCGCTTCCGAGTGCTAATATTCATCCAAAAATGGCGATATTGGTGTCAAAAAACGCGTAATGATTTCGAACTTGAATCAAATCAACTCAGTTAATCTCAATTTATACAAAAATAACCAAAAAAATCTTTATAAATACACATTATGTCCATATGCACATATGGGTATAATTTTGCTGTATCTCGATGTGCTTATTCGTTATTTTCAAAAGCTTGAATACAAATTTATTTTATTCTTCATTCAAATTTTTTTGAATAACCAATAACATTTCACTCATCAAGCTAATTTTTTTGAATAATTAATAAAAATTTATTTTTTATTTTAATATTTTTTTATTCAAAGTGACCCAACCCTGTTATACGTCTACTACCCTATAAGAAACGCTGATTTTTTTACTAACATACACTCTATTTACAGCGATGATAGGATTGTTATAACATCTGAGTAGGATTGTTATAACATCTGAGAGTCAGTGCTGTCATCCAAACTATCAGGGATTTGCATCATATTCTTAAAGCGAATAACAAAAAATTATGTCAACAACCGTGTACGTGCGAGTACGGTATGTTCCTTTGTTATTGCCCACGTAGCTTCGGCCTGTCCAATTCGTGTTCTTTCCCTTGGTTCTTTGTGAGTGTTGGCAACAACGGACACCAGCGTGCTAGGAAACAAACATACTAGAATGAAAGTATCGGCATTGAGCCATAATATATCATCACTGTCAATAAAAAGTGTGAGTGTGTTAGTAAAGAAATCAGCGTTTCTTGTAGGGTCAACTTACTCCGAATCTGCACACACACACAAACCACACAGGGTGCGTTGCATTCAATATTAAAACAATTAAATTTAAATACTGCAATATTGACCTTGAAGACATTAAACTCCCAAATTATTGAATATAAAGTAGTTATAACACCTTATCAGTTCTTACAGAATGTAAATTTCAGTTTCAATTTAAATTTTTAATTGTAGTTTTTACTTTTTACTTTGAACGCCCTTTCTCTCATTACACTCTCTCGGATTACCATCATCCACTACCTACCACTCCGATACGCAAAAGAATATGCCAAACTAGCAGAAATAAACAATGGTGACAACTCAGGTCTTAGGTAGTGACACATCACAACCGTGATAAGATTTCTATGGGACTGGTGCAAAATCTTATTATGACGAATTCGATGATTCCTTGTTTATTAATCCTGGGTTCGGTCACTACAAAGTCTAATAAACTCACGCACAGATATTGTAACTGTTGAAACTAAAGCAATCTTTAATTTTATATTTTGAAATTAAGAATACATATTTGGCTTTGTGCTTGTTCTGTGCGTTTTTAAATAAATATTAGCTGCGTTTTATTGCAGCAAGTCATATTGTTGGTTTCGAAAATTTAATCAGGCAATTGAAGACAGCGGGGGCCGTAATAAGCGAGGAAGATCTATTGGCTCAATTTTTCTGACTCTGCCTGAAAAATTTGATCCATTGGTAACAGCATTACAAAATATAAGCGAAGAGAAATTGACTTCCAATTTTGTAAAAGAGATAATATTGGCTGAGGAAATAAAATTATCGCACCGTTAAAATAATGAAATTTAAAACACAGTTTTTTCAAGCAAGAAAAACTTTAAAGAACAATTGAAAATCAAAGCAAATGTTTTAAATGTGGGAAATTTGGACGTTTAGCCAAGGCTTGTAAGCCATCGACTGAAGCTCGAAGTGCCACTGAGAAAAAGAAGGTTGAAAGGATTTGTTTTGTTGCCCCTACTAGACGGACCTAACCACACTCACTAATACATGCAAGCGAAAATTGTAAATTACTAACACACACAAAGCCTTCTGTCAAGTTTTTTTTTCTTTGTGTATCTTCTTCTTTGGTATTGTGAGTGAAATGTTAGTGCGTCGTAAAAAAATGTATAAAATATTTAATAAGGAGTTTTGCAAAGAAATTGCAAGTAATACGCCTAGATAAGGCAAGTATATAGTGCTTATTATTGTTATTAAACAAGTAAAGTCCGGGTTTATATTTTTATGCACAAAAATTTTCATATTTTCAGGTGGACGAGCAAAGGAATTTTCAACTTGCGGCAAATGGAGTGAAATTATATTTTGTAAATGTTTAGTGGTATAAATATGTATTTATAGATCTAATTGACTGTTGTGAACGTGAAAATTGTGTAATTTTAAATTATATTAAACATTAAAAACCAAATCTAATAATAAACCCAATTGTATTTTCATTGTTAGCTATATATGAAGTTTCCATTATTCATAACCATTAGGCCTTGCGCATGTTTGCCGTACTCATAACCATTAGCGATTGCGTGCGTTTGCATTATACCTGACTGTTAGCGCTAACCCAACTTTTCATTACGGATAATGAGAGTGAAGAGTGCAGACAGATGTGGTTTTACATGCGCAAGAAAGGGATGCCGTATACTGTACGTGTGCACACGGACAGCAAACACATGGTTAGATTTGGCACACTGCTCTTCAGAAACTAATTGAGAAAAATAAGCAAAAATAACGCAAACGCAAGTCAGGCCGAGGGGTTATCTGACCAACCATTTAACTGGTACCTGTCTAGTAGGGTGCTGTTGGTGGAAATGTTACGCGAGACAAAGATAGTTTAAAACTAAAATTTAAACTGGATTCAGGTGCGAGTGACCATTTAGCGAAAGAAAAGTGGTATTTTCAAGATAAGTTGGAGATTAAAAATCCAGTTTACATAAACATTGCAAAAGATAATCAATGCTTGATTGCTAAGTATTCAGGAAAAATAGGTGGAATCAGTAACAAAGGGGTGCAATTCGTTATGAAAGATGCCCTACTAGACAGGTACCAGTTAAATGGTTGGTCAGATAACCCCTCGGCCTGACTTGCCTTTGCGTTATTTTTGCTTATTTTTCTCAATTAGTTTCTGAAGAGCAGTGTGCCAAATCTAACCATGTGTTTGCTGTCCGGGTGCACACGTACAGTATACGGCATCCCTTTCTTGCGCATGTAAAACCACATCTGTCTGCACTCTTCACTCTCATTATCCCCAATGAAAAGTTGGGTTAGCGCTAACAGTCAGGTATAATGCAAACGCACGCAATCGCTAATGGTTATGAGTACGGCAAACATGCGCCAGGCCTAATGGTTATGAATAATGGAAACTTCATATATAGCTAACAATGAAAATACAATTGGGTTTATTATTAGATTTGGTTTTTAATGTTTAATATAATTTAAAATTACACAATTTTCACGTTCACAACAGTCAATTAGATCTATAAATACATATTTATACCACTAAACATTTACAAAATATAATTTCACTCCATTTGCCGCAAGTTGAAAATTCCTTTGCTCGTCCACCTGAAAATATGAAAATTTTTGTGCATAAAAATATAAACCCGGACTTTACTTGTTTAATAACAATAATAAGCACTATATACTTGCCTTATCTAGGCGTATTAGTTGCAATTTCTTTGCAAAACTCCTTATTAAATATTTTATACATTTTTTTACGACGCACTAACATTTCACTCACAATACCAAAGAAGAAGATACACAAAGAAAAAAAAAACTTGACAGAAGGCTTTGTGTGTGTTAGTAATTTACAATTTTCGCTTGCATGTATTAGTGAGTGTGGTTAGGTCCGTCTAGTAGGGTATGGTTGAGCGACATTTTAAATATCTGTTTAAGTTAAGTAGAGATTTTAATAACGGGTGGTAAGCAACTACTATGATTATGGGCCAATAGGTGTGACATCAGATTTGGCTTCAGTGAAATAATTTAAAATAATGAGTTTCTCCAAATATATAGGTCGAAATTAAATACGAAAAATGTAAACTATAGTTTAAAATGAATTTCCATAAAAATTTTAAAAGTTTTTCTCGGAGTTTTTAGATTGGTAATTCTATACGACCGTACGTAACTGCTAATATACGTCCAAAAATATGGGGAAAGTTATCAAACGACGGGTTTTAACCTCCGTATCAATAATCCGAAAGCTTACCTGGGCCATTTTTGTGTTTTTTGCTTATAACTTTTAACTGAAACAAATTATTTAATTTCCGCTTTCGGATTGTCGCTTTCCCAGCAACGCACAATCAGAAAGCCTCAATCGTCATTTGCATTGAAAATTCGAAGCAATGCGAACGATGGTTTTGTTCATATAATTTATTATTATTCCTTAACACGTTGGCTGCCACGTCGCACGTTTTCATGCGACACCCACATGTTTTCCTGAGGACACGTCGCACATTTTCGTGCGACCACTAATTGTTATCCTGAGACCACGTCGCACATTTTCGTGCGACACCTAAATGTTACCCTGAGGCCACGTCGCACGTTTTCGTACGTTTTAATATGGAATTTTACATGAAATTTGGATTCTCTGGCCTGTGGTGAACATTTTGGTGTATTTCTCATAGCCGCTATGTATTTTTAATGGCATTTTTTTGGATAATAAAAAAATTGGATATTTAACTTTGTCTTTTTATTAATTCTTTTAAAAATCAATTCATTTATGAGCAAAAAAAATATAAAAATATATATGTATGCAAATTCAAATGGAGATCAGTATAAAAACAATAAATTTAAAATTAAAAATTCTATTTGTTAATGTAGATAATGCAATTAAAATGTAAATATATCAAAATTAATTCTTCTGGTGGGAATATTTAGAAAAAATTCTACACATAGTTGCGGTTTATTGGTTATTATTCGTCTTCTGATTCAGTTGCTGAATTGGGCTCATCAGTTGGCAGCCAATTTATATCAATTTCAGAATTGTCTCTGGAAAAATCGCTATCGTCGTCATCGCTGTCGGAGGTTATGACATCTTGCAATATATCTGCAATCTCTTTATCTTTGATATTTCTTCGGTTCATTTTATAAATGATTCTGAAATTAAAAAAATGCATAAAATAAAACAAAAAAACCAAATACAACTCAAAGCTACAACCATATAAATTATTTTGCCATGGCCATGACAAAAGCAAACCCATAAGCAAGGCGAATCTCGCGAAGGCGAATTCGCCTTGCCCATAAGGTGATTTTTGCTTTTCGCCGTGCGTTCACCTTACTTATTTCGCCATGCATATAGTAGGCTTAGCTGTCAAATACACCTGATTATAAACAAATTCTTGTTCTATTAAAGAGGGCTAAACTTCTTTTGTATAAATTTACGTTAAATGCTATTTTTAAGAAGTATTTCGCGAAATTCTAACATCAAAGGCTCCCTCATGTCCTTCTACGCTGTTGCTCGTGGTCATAATGTTGGCATATACGACAGCTGGTAAAAATGGTTCAACTTATAACCTATAAAGCTGAAATGCAAATAACTATAATACAATATTAACTGAAATTCATTAATTTTTTAGGGCTAAGTGTGAAGATCAAGTAAAAGGTTTCAAAGGAGCCAAATACAAAAAATTTAAAACACGTTGTGAAGCCGAAGAGTTTGTACAAACTATGAATGGTGCAACTCCTACCGACGTACCGAAACAAACAATGGGAGATTTTTGGCCTGAGGATGAGTGTTTAGAATTTAATTCTTTAGAGGACTCGGATTTGGTAAGTAATCTACGTGTTTCTAGCGAAATTTATCATAATCAATTGTCATTTAAAAAATGTAATAGCTTGCCGCTGCCACGGCAGCAGAAGGGCTTGTATCGAAATTATCAGCGAAAAATAAGAGGAAAGGAAATGTTGATGCAGACACTGAACCCAAAGCAAAAAAGTGTCCAGCACACATATCGAATGTTTGGAAATCCGTAGGCAGCAAAACAATTAACGGCCTAACATTTGAAATTGATTCTGAGGATTATGTCATTGTATATACTGATGGTTCATGTATTAATAATGGACGCGCAGATGCTTCTGCTGGTTTGGGGGTCTATTTCGGCGAAAACCATCTACTGTAAAATTTTGTTTATCCACAAGTATATGTTCATACCTTATTTATTCCTTTAGAAACGCAGCGCTACCAGTTACGGGACGGGTTACCAACAATGTGGGCGAAATTCAGGCAGCTATCCATGCTATTGAAGCAGCGAAAGATATTGGAATTAAAAAATTATGTGTCAGTACGGATTCTCAATTTCTGATAAATTCGATTACCATTTGGATCAAGGCATGGAAAAGAAATGAATGGCGTTTGAAAAATGGAGAGCCCGTAAAGAATACAGTGGATTTTCAAGTGTTGGATAAATTGCTGGCTGACGGAAGTTTGCTGGTGAAATGGGTAATTTGGAGATATATTTGTATGCTGGTTTTTAGTCATTATTTTTATGCAAATTTTTTGTATTTATTCCAGAACTATGTGAAAGGCCACGACAGTATTATTGGTAATCAAAAGGCTGATAAGTTGGCGAGAGAAGGATCTGATATTTTTAGACGTATGAATGAAAATAAGTAGTAGCATTACATTTGTAAAGTATTATCTTTATGAAAACATAAATATTAGAAAATTGCGGAACTTAATCTATAATACTTTACATGTCTCAAGTTTAATTAATTCACACACTTCGCTTTTGGACGTCGTCGAGTAGAGTCATCAAAATATCCCTATAACTCAACCAAATTAGAAAAAACAGACTGTACTTTTGGTTGAGTTGAAATTATTGGGCCCTAGGGATATTTATTGATGTCTCTAAAATAGTTTTATCGTTAAACTTATAAAAGTACCAAGCTAATTAATTTAAATAATGTTTGAACTGAATAATAATAATTAAAGTGAAAAATTAAAATACTGTAAACCGGTGAATAATATATATATATATAACGGATCTGATTTAACAAACGGAGCTTTTAACAATTGGGGATGTCATCTCCATGAACACGTGATTAAGTGTAACCAAGGTTTTGGTGTCGTTTTATAATAAAGAAGGAAGTTTTTTCCTTTATGAACAATTTAATTGAAATGAATTGATGTATACACACGTTTAGTGTAAAAATTGAAAAAAGAAGCAGAAGCTGCTACACATGATTCTTGCCTTTCGGTATTATCATTGTGTACTGGTGAGCTAAATAAACTTTTGGAGCTGATCTTGATGCTAAATTCATATCTACATTGGAATATAACCTGGCATGTGAGGAGCTAATCCCAGCCATAGAAATCAAACCTAAAAAAAAAAAATAATTCTCTCGAAATTGTTTTCACGTTTTATGATATACCAAAATCACGGATATGATGCCTCTCACCTCTCATAACCCATCGTATCCTTCCTTACGGAAGGAGGGGTGGCATGACCCAGAAGGTTTCACTGGTCATAAATCGCTACCATCACAGTCGGGCAGTACCGCAAGGGAGTACCGGAGCGTACCGGGTTCAAATCCGGCCAAGGACTGTTAATTCGACAACACTCCAAAACCTTCGGGGAGTGTTTTTGTCGTTAACACAACAACAGCAACAACCAAAATAACTGGCTCATAAAAGGTGCGGGGATGTGGAAAAAAATTGGGTTATTTCTATTCAACGTCAACTGCTAAAACACGTCCAAAAATGTCGGGAGAGGTATAAAAAGACGCGTTTTCACCTGTTGTAATCCGAAATCGGAAATTCGATTATATATTTCTGTCAAGAGATAGTTGCAATTTTCTGTAATTTTTATGTGGTTTATGTAGGGTGTTCCGAAAAGTGCGAAAGTGTTCTGCGCAGAAATACTGGGAATCTCGTAGCCGCTCTTGGACCGGCTAAGGGCTATTTTTTTTAAGCGCGGCCGAAGGTCGCCTACGCAGAAAAATGTTCTGCACGTAAATACCTTGGATCCCGTCCCCTATTTGGGATCGTACCTGGGCCATTTTTGGGTTTTTTGCTAATAAATTCACCGAACAAATTATTCTTATGAGGACCACCTACTCCCACTCTCGCTTTGCCGTTGAATGCTCCATAGAGTAATCTCATGGGGGTATTTTGAGAGTAGGTGGTCTATAGACTATTCGGAAGCAAAGTAAATGGTACTCCGTGTAGGATAAGATGATCCAATCACCGGACATCGCTACGTAAATTGCACCACCTTTTTATATGAATGAGGATAAGTGTTGGAGTACTCTGATGCTCCATCGTTTTTTACAGGGTAACAATATCTGTGCGTGTGTTTATTTGATTTTATAGTAATCGAACCTAGGATTAATAAACAAGGAATCATCCAATTCGTCACAATTGGTCTCAGAAGTGATATTAAGTAAATGCCGAGACTTTTCAAGGATCAAAGGTCATGGCTAAGTGGAATGAATTGAAGATCCAACAACTCAAGAAGGAATTTGAGCAACGGGATCTAAACACAACCGGTAATAAATTTGAGTTACAATCACGTCTACGGGAGGCCATTAAAGCAGAAGGCATTAGCATAGACGAACATGCTTTTCATCCTGATATGGAAGAGGCAAATGCAAAGTTGGAAGAAAAGCAAGTGGCTCTAGATTCGCCTATTTCTTTAGAACAGGAAGAACAGAATACACACATGGTATCTCATATTTCAGCTCAACTAGAGGAACAGAAAACACACATTTCAGCTCAACTGGAAGGACAAGGGGAGCGTATATCCATGCAGGTGGCACACAGGAGGCGAGGGTGTCATCTAAACTAGAATTCCAGGATGCGAAAATTGCACAGCTGCAGGATAAAATCGATGCTGAGGTAGATGCACTGAGAGGTTGTATCCAGGAAATCAACTAAATCGTCTATCTGCTTCAGCGAATACTCCCAAGGTAAAATCACCTTCCTTTGATGGTTCTGTTCCATTCCAGGTATTGGGAGAGATTGGCCCATCTCATTCCCACAACAGCCGGTTCTATCGCACCGGAATGACCCGGGTTTTTTCACCCGGCCAAGGGCTGTTATTTCAGTGTAACCCTGTCCAATCTGGGGCAGGGCGAAGCACTGTTAACAACAACAACAACATTGGCCCATCTAGCAAATGCAGACGCACCTGTAGAGTACACAGAAAGGGTAAAAATCCAAAGCTTTATAAATGGAATACGTGACGTGAAGACGAAGGGAGCCACATATGCAAATCCAAGAGATCAGCCTCGCTTTCGAGTAAACCTGCATACAAAGCTCATCGTGTAGAAGTGGAAACTCTGGCTTGGGTAGACAAAATTTTCGAAGCGTTGAACGGAGTAGAGAAGAAAAGTGATCAAAGCCATCAAATGTTTCAAGTGCGGAAACCCAGGTCACATAGCACGTTATTGCAGCACCGGCTCCAGAGACTCCAGCAACGTAGGGGGGCCGTAAGCGCAAAGCTAGAAAAGATGAGCAAAATGAATGCCCCATAATTTCTGTGTCACAACTCGGACGGAAAGCGAGTAATGCTACTGTTGAAGGGTACGTGGAAGGAAAAAAGCGCTTGCTGACTCGATACTGGTGCATCACATTCCATCATTCGGTCAGCGGAAAGGTGAGACCATTGCGGAAAGCTAAGTTTTGGACAGTAACTGGTGACAGCAAGCAAGTCCTGGGAGAAGTGACATGCAAGGTTATGATTGGAAATGTGGCTACGTATCACAACTTCTTGATAGCGAATATTGTCGACGAAGTCATCATTGGCATCGATTTCTTGGCTGAGAGAGACATTCACATCAACGTTAGGAACAGGGTTATGACTTACAACGGCCAAGAAGTACCTCTGATCTTTGGACACAATAGTGGCTATAGCACCAAGGGAGTGATCTTAGAGATAGAGCAGCAGGAGCCTATTCAAGCAGAAGTAGCTCCTCGACCATTGGCTTTCATGGACAGGTGCTTCCTGAAGAATATTCGGCAAGGCCAGGAGGAAGATCCCGATTTGGAATGTGTGTTAAAAGGACTGAAGGAGAACAAACAGCCACAACAGCCGGTTCTACGTACCGGAATGACTCGGATTTTTACATCCGACCATCCCCTTCTTCTTCCAGCACTAGCACAAATGTAAGTGAAAGCCACCAGCTCCTGGTCCCTTACACCATGTGCTCTGTTTGTCGGCTGAGACTATATACACCTGCGACATCAGTCAAATGCAATTCTTGCCTTGGCCTGTGTCACCTGCTTATATGTTCTCAACTTGGAAACAGGAACCTATGGACTGATACGTACGTTGCACCATGTTGTCGAGCTACGCAACCTACAACGTCGACCGATTCGCCACCTTCTGGTGCCTCGGATCCCTGTCTTCTAGAGTGCGACGCAGTGTGCGACCCAGCCTGCTTCCACCAAGGCATACGCACCAGTCCCTGACTCCCACCGTGAATATTTCTCCCCCTTCGCACTTTCGCGTGAGTGAAATAGTGAACTCCATGAAGCGACAGAATATCAAGATCGCTGCCATTCAGGAGACGAAGTTAAACGCCCGATCAAATCTTCTGACTTGTGACGGCTACAACATCCACCGACGTGACCGAGAGAGAGGACTTGGGGGCGGACTCGCCTTCATCACTCACCAATCTGTGCAATATCGTCCATTTGAGCCTGACGTCGACCCGAGGGACAACCTCCTGGAACGTCAAGGAATGGTTGTCCGGACAGGCCAAGTCGACCTTGAAATCATTAACATTTATATACCTCCTGCCACCTGCTGTCCGAGAGATTACCACCCTGACATCAGTGCGTTACTCAGAGGCGATAATCGTGTAATCCTCGGAGACTTCAACGCACACCACGATCTGTGGCACTCAAGCCTACAGGTCGATGGTAGGGGACAGGAATTGGCTGAACAAATAGACGATTCGACGTTTTGCACTGTGAACGGGGACGCCCCCACGAGAGTTGTGGTAAATTGTTCCAGTTCGCCAGACCTCACAATTGCATCTGACCATTTGCCGATAGTCCTCTCAATCGATCGCCCCAATGACTTCGTTACTTCTGAGAAGCGCACCTTCACTAACTTCAGTAAAGCTGATTGGGTTGGTTTTCTTAATTTCACTGAGAGCACCTTCGCTGCTCTTCCCATCTCGTCTGATGTACGAGAAGAGGAAAAATCGTTTCGCATGGCCATAGCTTCAGCCTCCAATCAATATATTCCGTGAGGTAGAATTAAGGAGATACGTCCGTACTTCCCCGCAGAGGCAGCGGCCCTGGCTAATGAAAGTGACCACGTGCGACGCTTGAACCCTACGGATCCCCAAATTCAAGATCTCAATGCGGAAATCAGACGGCTAGTTGATCAACACAAACTCGCCAAATGGGAGGAGCACCTAAGGTCCTGTAACCTCTCTGCTGGTGTTAGCAAATTATGGTCCACTGTTAAATCCTTGTCTAATCCGACCAAACCGAACGACAAAATATGCATCACCTGCCGGCAATTTGTACTGCATCCTCCGGTTAACAAGGAAATCCGGCGCCCCATCAGGGAAGCGCACAAACGCAAAAACAACCAAGCGCCCATTGCCATCACCACCACAGAGGTTCGGGAGGCCATACGGGGGTCCAAAAACTCCAAATCTATTGGCCTAGACGGTATATCCATGCTGATGCTAAAACATCTCGGTGATGAGGGAGTAAGGTACCTAACAACCGTCTTCAATCTGTCCATGACCACCTTTGTCATTCCAGAAAGATGGAAACAGCCAAAGGTGGTGCCACTACTAAAGCCCGGCAAGCCGGCCAACGTGGGGAGTCATATCGCCCGATATCACTCCTCTCGCCAGTAGTGAAGACCCTGGAGACGGTCTTGCTCCCTTATTATACCGCTAACCTGCGATTAGCCGAACATCAGCATGGATTCCGCAAAATGCATAGCACTACCACCGCGCTAAACGCCACCACCACACAGATAGGTGTCGGTCTCAACCAATCTCGCCCAAATGACAGGACCGTGCTACTTGCGCTTGATCTGTCGAAAGCTTTTGACACTGTTAATCATGCACAACTCATTAACGACCTGGACGATTCAAACCTTCCCCCCTGTCTAAAGCGTTGGACCGCCAGCTATCTGAGTGGCCGGCAGTCATCGGTTCAATTTAGAGGCGAAAGATCAAAACCACGTATAATTAAGCAGGGGGTGCCACAGGGTGGTGTCCTGCGACTGTCACACACCCCGTCACGTTTGATAACATGTTCAAATACGGTGCTCATGTAGCCGCGATTGCCACCAAAGTACAAAGCCGTAACAAAATCCTCAAGTCACTAGCTGGCCATCGCAGTACCCGAACAGGAACCTGCTCAACGAAAATCCGCCTCCCAGGAGAATAAGAAGTCACCTCCGTAAGCACTATGACGAGATCCGACACCACATTTTCTCGCCGTTTGATTCAAAGGTGCACCGGCGGGCCCTCAACCTGATCCACACGGAGTCGGTAAACTCCTTTGTCAGGTCTCGTCCAGTGAATGCACTCCTACAGGCACAAGCCCCACCTGTTGCCGACGAGGAACGCGAACTGCCCAGGGAGACAAGAGTCACGCTGGCTCAACTTCGTTCTGGATACTGTAACAGACTAAACTCTTATCTATCCAGACTGAACCCTGACATGCCAAATGTCTGCCCGGCATGCGGCGTGTCTCCCCACGATACTAACCATCTGTTTATCTGCTCAACTGAGCCCACTCTTCTAACACCAATTTCGCTCTGGTCCACCCCTGTTGAAGCCGCGAGGTTTCTTGGACTTCCGTTAGAAGAGCCTAATGACAGTGTTGGATGAGGGGTGACATCCTAGGCAGGTTAAGTAGTCGCTACAACAACAACAACAAGGGAAGATATGATCGCAGAGAATGGCATTGCAAAAGTATACTGGGCACAATGGAGTAGCCTGAAGCTATTATTTGGTTGCTTGCATCGGATATGGTAAAGTGAAAATGGCCGTAATCATCGAGCATTTATCGTTATTCCCCAGACAAGAATTCCAGATGTTATGAAAGCGTCGCATAGTTGCCCAGATGGAAGGCACATGGGAATAAGGAACACGCTGCAGGAGGTAAAACGGCGGTTCTATTGGATTGGTTGAAGGTAATCTATAAGGAAATGGATTCTTAAGTGTGGAAAGTGTGCTGAGGATAAAAGACGAACATCTGGTGGTCATGGTCTGAGGAAGCAACGCAACTTAGTGAAACAGTGCACTGGGGTACCGGCATGATTTAGAACGGATAAAATCTTTGGAATATGTGACAATGTAATGCATTGTGCGAATCTCTGCAGGATGGATTAGTGTCGGAGTTTCAATTCCTGGAGGAAATGAGATTTAACAAAGCAGTGGCAACCACTGAGTGTCTGGCAGCGTTTGGTTCGGAAAATGTGTCTGTGGGGCGTGTGGCGATTATTCTCAAACATGTACCCTCCCTAACTCAATAACACTCCCTCCTCTAGTTAAACACAACAGAGATAACGATGGCCACGCTTATGCATGCAAGCGTGTACCATGGAAGAGGAAGAATACAAGGCAAAGAGATGTAAATAAATAACACCGACCCTTCGAGAACAACCAAGAAACTTCTCGGTGCGTGGGCAAGCGCCCTGTCGGACTAAATAAGGCAGCGACCAAGCAAGGCAGGTGGATCAGTTTATTTTAAAGCTTTGAACAGTGAACTACTGTGAAGTTACCAAACTCTGGTAAATAAAACTAGCTAGTAGTAAGTCTTGGTAATTTTATAAAACGCAGTTAATATTGATTTAATAACGCACAAAACTAGCACAAGGAAAAATATATAATCAAATATTGCTTTAATTTCAACACCCATTCTCAATCTTGCAGTCCTAACTTGTAACACAATTTCTTCAATTTAGTTGCATCTAGTGCCTTCGGACATATATCCGCAAGTTGATTATCTATAGGGATTGAAATCAGCTTAACTAAACCTTTCGCAACTTCATCTCTGATAAAATTGTTTAATGTCAATATTTTTGGCTTTCCTAAAGTCATATGTACTCGCCATTACAATACAACCTCTATTGTCTTCAAAAATTTTGACCGGATGATTATTTTAACCAAATAGCTTCAGTCACAGCTGCGCTTAGAGCAACATACTCCGATTCGCTTGAAGATAAAGCAACAGTTACTTGCTTTTTACTTGACCATGAAACGGTACATCCATAAACTTGAACTATAAAGCCGCTCACTGATTTGCGATTTGTTGCATCACTAGCCCAATCTGCGTCAGCAAATCCAACAAGAGGTTTATCACAAGTTTTCTTGAAGACTAGTTTCATTTCTTTAGGTACTTTCAAATATCTTAGTATCTTTTAAGACATTGCCAATGTTCTTCAGTTGGTCTTTGTTGATATCGACCCATATATCCAACAGGAGAACAAATGTCAGGTCTTGCACAAAGCATTATATACATCAGGCTTTCTAACATTTCTTTGTACGGTTTATTGAAGTTATTTGGCTCTTTATTTTGCAGTAGTTGCAAACCTTTTTCCATTGGACTTCTCACAGCATTGCAGTCTGCCAATCCAAACTTAATCAGCACTTTATCAATACTAGCTCTTTGGCCGTGTGCTAATCGGAAACATTTTACATTTTTAACATTTTTTTTAATGATGTCGAAATTTTCAATGGTGTAAAAATATTTTCCATTCCGCTGTGCCAAATGAAATGGTAAATTTTGACAGTTGTAAATTTTGACATCTGAAAAAATCACGTGCGAAAGCAAATAGTATGTGGATAAATTTTAAATGTACATATTTTTTCTGCCATTATATTTCGTACCTTTTGCGTTAAATTATATTTTATCGTTTAATAACGTGTTGGCATATAAATTCATTTAAAATAATACGATTGGCAATACCGAATGCGTATATGTGTACACATTCGTAGTTGTCAAAATTTTACCCAGCCCCATGGGCTAGGGTAAATTCTGACGTTCATACTCACCACGATAAATGTCAGAATTTTCTTTCGCTCTGTCAAAATTTACAATTTTCAACCGATTGGCACAGGACCTTTGTGACAATTCAATATAATCATAAAATTTTTCAATTTTAATTCCAAGGAAACATTTCAATTCCCCACAATCGGACATTTCAAATTTCTTACTTAAGGTTCGTTTCAACCAAGTAATTGAGGACAATTCTTTACCACCAATGAGTAAATCATCAACATACAGGGTGGCGCAAAAGTCATCCTCCTATCAGAAAATGCTATAAATTTTGCGATTGGCCCCTAAAGTCAGTTCTGTTTTGACATTTGTGTAGTAAACACATGCGAAATACACGTTAAGAAACAATGTTACGCTACACTGCTCCAGAACGCGGAATATTGCTGACTATTTATTTCGGTCGGTGAAAAACGGTTACTGCGCAAAAGTAATCCTCCTATCAGAAAATGCTATAAATTTTGCGATTGGCCCCTAAAGTCAGTTCTGTTTTGACATTTGTGTAGTAAACACATGCGAAATACACCTTAAGAAACAATGTTACGCTACACTGCTCCAGAACGCGGAATATTGCTGACTATTTATTTGACCAATAATCGGTCGGGGCCAAACGGTTACTGTGAATGGTGAGCGCTACAGAGCAATGATCAACGAGTTCTTTTTGCCGCAATTGATGAATTGGGATTGAAAAACATGTGGTTCCAACAAGTCGGTGCAACAGCACACACTGCACGTGCCACAACCGATATGCTGAACATCGGAAGCTTACTTTTGCGCCACCTTGTACATAACAATAATCAAGAAGCAATCACTAGGAAATTTTGTGTATAGGCAATAATCATAGTTTAATCTGGTAAAACCAAGATCTAGCAAGTATTTGTTGAATTTCTGATTCCAACATCTTGGAGCTTGCTTTAACCCATAAAGAGATTTCTTGAGTTTACACGCTTTACCGGATTCTGCTCAATCCCTTCTGGTATTGTCATATATAATTCTTCGTATAAATCACCATGTAGAAAAGCTCTTTTTACATCTAGTTTGTGAAATAATAAACGTTCATACATACCAACCGCCAGTACAACCCCTATCGTTGTAAGTTTAGCCACAGGAGCATAGGTTTCACTACAAGACGTGCCTTATAACGCATTGGTAACCCATTTTCATCCTCTTTTATTGGAATTACAGATTTTGTTTTGAGTAACTTCGTATCTTTCGGTGGGTATACTATATCCCAGACCTTGTTTTTGTCCATCGACTTAAGCTCATCTCTAACTGCTTCCATCCATTTACTAGCGTCACTCCTACCAGCAATTTCTGAATAATTTTCGGGATGATCTGGGGAAATACAAGCAACCAGTAAGGTAATCAATTAACTTACGTGGACGTCGGCGCTGGCGTTCGCTACGTCTTGGTTTAACTTTAGTTGGTGATTCACTGCTGATATGCGAAGGGAGCATTATTGTATAGTCGTCATGATTTACCGGATCTTCAAATAAATCATTTTCTCTATTAGAATTCACATGCTCTTCATCATGCGGTAAAATTTTAGAGACATTGCTTCCAGAATGCAAGTACGGCATTATCATGAACCTCCGGGACGAGAACATCATTATCATCGTGGCCGCGTACCATGCATAATTCTTTATTCTTAGACTCCTTGCACTCTTCATGTTTGAACGGAAAAACAGTCTCGTTAAACTTCACACCACGTGCAATGAAAATTTTCTGCGCATTCATATCCCAAAGTCTGTATCCATTTGGAGCGTACCCAACCAAGACTGATTTACGACTTTTGTAATCCAATTTCTTTCTTTGTTGACTGGGTATCCATGCCTATGCCATACAACCAAATATGCGAAGTTCACTGAAATGGGGTTTGTTACCATACCACATCTCCGAGGGCGTAATTGACTTATCAAATGATTTCGTTGGACTCTTGTTTATTAAATAAACACTGGTATACATTGCCTAACACCACATTCGCTTCGACATATTGGCTTCAGACCATATTGACTTAACTTTTTCAACCAAAGTTCTGTTGAAATGTTCAGCCACTCCATTTTGTTGAGGGGTACCAAGCCTCTTGTTCTTTTGAACAGTATTCTCGTCCTTCATCAACCGTCAATTTTAAAATTAAGGTACCGAATTTCGCCGATACAATTGCTTCATACTCCTTCATTGCTTTGAAAACATCGGACTTATATTTAATCGTATAAGCAAAAGTAAAATGTGTGTAATCATCAATGAACGTTACAAAATATTTTGCTCCATTCCATGCAACTGGTTCGATTGGCCCACAAACGTCTAAATGTATTCTTTCAAGTGGCCGTTTACTACGGTCGCGTTGTCCATTGAATGGATCACATGTTTTGCTTCTATGCACACATCACAAAATTTTAGTTTCTCCGCCTTTACTTTCAAACCCAAGACCAATTCTTTATTAATTACTTCATCAAAACCTTGCCCAATATGTCCAAAGCGGTTGTGCCACAATTCGACTTTGTCTTTATTACATATAAATGCTGATATTCATTCGATATCTACTTTAATTTCATATAGTCCATCCCGTAGGTATGCAGTTGCTACAAACTGGCCATTTTCTATAATATTTGCTTTAATTTTACATAATTTTACTTGAACACCAGCACTAGTCAGTTTCCGCACAGATAACAAGTTGTCACGCAATTTTGGAACATACAAAACACCCTACTAGACGGACCTAACCACACTCACTAATACATGCAAGCGAAAATTGTAAATTACTAACACACACAAAGCCTTCTGTCAAGTTTTTTTTTTTCTTTGTGTATCTTCTTCTTTGGTATTGTGAGTGAAATGTTAGTGCGTCGTAAAAAAATGTATAAAATATTTAATAAGGAGTTTTGCAAAGAAATTGCAAGTAATACGCCTAGATAAGGCAAGTATATAGTGCTTATTATTGTTATTAAACAAGTAAAGTCCGGGTTTATATTTTTATGCACAAAAATTTTCATATTTTCAGGTGGACGAGCAAAGGAATTTTCAACTTGCGGAAAATGGAGTGAAATTATATTTTGTAAATGTTTAGTGGTATAAATATGTATTTATAGATCTAATTGACTGTTGTGAACGTGAAAATTGTGTAATTTTAAATTATATTAAACAGTAAAAACCAAATCTAATAATAAACCCAATTGTATTTTCATTGTTAGCTATATATGAAGTTTCCATTATTCATAACCATTAGGCCTGGCGCATGTTTGCCGTACTCATAACCATTAGCGATTGCGTGCGTTTGCATTATACCTGACTGTTAGCGCTAACCCAACTTTTCATTACGGATAATGAGAGTGAAGAGTGCAGACAGATGTGGTTTTACATGTTCAAGAAAGGGATGCCGTATACTGTACGTGTGCACACGGACAGCAAACACATGGTTAGATTTGGCACACTGCTCTTCAGAAACTAATTGAGAAAAATAAGCAAAAATAACGCAAAGGCAAGTCAGGCCGAGGGGTTATCTGACCAACCATTTAACTGGTACCTGTCTAGTAGGGCATCTTTCATAACGAATTGCACCCCTTTGTTACTGATTCCACCTATTTTTCCTGAATACTTAGCAATCAAGCATTGATTATCTTTTGCAATGTTTATGTAAACTGGATTTTTAATCTCCAACTTATCTTGAAAATACCACTTTTCTTTCGCTAAATGGTCACTCGCACCTGAATCCAGTTTAAATTTTAGTTTTAAACTATCTTTGTCTCGCGTAACATTTCCACCAACAGCACCCTACTAGACAGGTACCAGTTAAATGGTTGGTCAGATAACCCCTCGGCCTGACTTGCGTTTGCGTTATTTTTGCTTATTTTTCTCAATTAGTTTCTGAAGAGCAGTGTGCCAAATCTAACCATGTGTTTGCTGTCCGTGTGCACACGTACAGTATACGGCATCCCTTTCTTGCGCATGTAAAACCACATCTGTCTGCACTCTTCACTCTCATTATCCGTAATGAAAAGTTGGGTTAGCGCTAACAGTCAGGTATAATGCAAACGCACGCAATCGCTAATGGTTATGAGTACGGCAAACATGCGCAAGGCCTAATGGTTATGAATAATGGAAACTTCATATATAGCTAACAATGAAAATACAATTGGGTTTATTATTAGATTTGGTTTTTAATGTTTAATATAATTTAAAATTACACAATTTTCACGTTCACAACAGTCAATTAGATCTATAAATACATATTTATACCACTAAACATTTACAAAATATAATTTCACTCCATTTGCCGCAAGTTGAAAATTCCTTTGCTCGTCCACCTGAAAATATGAAAATTTTTGTGCATAAAAATATAAACCCGGACTTTACTTGTTTAATAACAATAATAAGCACTATATACTTGCCTTATCTAGGCGTATTACTTGCAATTTCTTTGCAAAACTCCTTATTAAATATTTTATACATTTTTTTACGACGCACTAACATTTCACTCACAATACCAAAGAAGAAGATACACAAAGAAAAAAAAACTTGACAGAAGGCTTTGTGTGTGTTAGTAATTTACAATTTTCGCTTGCATGTATTAGTGAGTGTGGTTAGGTCCGTCTAGTAGGGGCAACAAAACAAATCCTTTCAACCTTCTTTTTCTCAGTGGCACTTCGAGCTTCAGTCGATGGCTTACAAGCCTTGGCTAAACGTCCAAATTTCCCACATTTAAAACATTTGCTTTGATTTTCAATTGTTCTTTAAAGTTTTTCTTGCTTGAAAAAACTGTGTTTTAAATTTCATTATTTTAACGGTGCGATAATTTTATTTCCTCAGCCAATATTATCTCTTTTACAAAATTGGAAGTCAATTTCTCTTCGCTTATATTTTGTAATGCTGTTACCAATGGATCAAATTTTTCAGGCAGAGTCAGAAAAATTGAGCCAATAGATCTTCCTCGCTTATTACGGCCCCCGCTGTCTTCAATTGCCTGATTAAATTTTCGAAACCAACAATATGACTTGCTGCAATAAAACGCAGCTAATATTTATTTAAAAACGCACAGAACAAGCACAAAGCCAAATATGTATTCTTAATTTCAAAATATAAAATTAAAGATTGCTTTAGTTTCAACAGTTACAATATCTGTGCGTGAGTTTATTAGACTTTGTAGTGACCGAACCCAGGATTAATAAACAAGGAATCATCGAATTCGTCATAATAAGATTTTGCACCAGTCCCATAGAAATCTTATCACGGTTGTGATGTGTCACTACCTAAGACCTGAGTTGTCACCATTGTTTATTTCTGCTAGTTTGGCATATTCTTTTGCGTATCGGAGTGGTAGGTAGTGGATGATGGTAATCCGAGAGAGTGTAATGAGAGAAAGGGCGTTCAAAGTAAAAAGTAAAAACTACAATTAAAAATTTAAATTGAAACTGAAATTTACATTCTGTAAGAACTGATAAGGTGTTATAACTACTTTATATTCAATAATTTGGGAGTTTAATGTCTTCAAGGTCAATATTGCAGTATTTAAATTTAATTGTTTTAATATTGAATGCAACGCACCCTGTGTGGTTTGTGTGTGTGTGCAGATTCGGAGTAAGTTGACCCTACAAGAAACGCTGATTTCTTTACTAACACACTCACACTTTTTATTGACAGTGATGATATATTATGGCTCAATGCCGATACTTTCATTCTAGTATGTTTGTTTCCTAGCACGCTGGTGTCCGTTGTTGCCAACACTCACAAAGAACCAAGGGAAAGAACACGAATTGGACAGGCCGAAGCTACGTGGGCAATAACAAAGGAACATACCGTACTCGCACGTACACGGTTGTTGACATAATTTTTTGTTATTCGCTTTAAGAATATGATGCAAATCCCTGATAGTTTGGATGACAGCACTGACTCTCAGATGTTATAACAATCCTACTCAGATGTTATAACAATCCTATCATCGCTGTAAATAGAGTGTATGTTAGTAAAAAAATCAGCGTTTCTTATAGGGTAGTAGACGTATAACAGGGTTGGGTCACTTTGAATAAAAAAATATTAAAATAAAAAATAAATTTTTATTAATTATTCAAAAAAATTAGCTTGATGAGTGAAATGTTATTGGTTATTCAAAAAAATTTGAATGAAGAATAAAATAAATTTGTATTCAAGCTTTTGAAAATAACGAATAAGCACATCGAGATACAGCAAAATTATACCCATATGTGCATATGGACATAATGTGTATTTATAAAGATTTTTTTGGTTATTTTTGTATAAATTGAGATTAACTGAGTTGATTTGATTCAAGTTCGAAATCATTACGCGTTTTTTGACACCAATATCGCCATTTTTGGATGAATATTAGCACTCGGAAGCGGTCGTAAACAATTAAAATTATTTTTTCGTCACTCGTCATTCAAATTTTTTAAAACGCCCATACCTGACATATACTATGGTTGTCATTGTGACGAATTCGATTATTCCTTGATTATCAATCCTGGGTTCGATCACTATAAAGTCGAATAAACACACGCACAAATAATGTAAGTAATAGCTAGTTTTATTTACTAGTAATAAACGCAAAACAATTTTAAGAGTTTGGTAACTTTACAGTAGTTCACTGAACAACGCTTGAAAATAAACTGATCAACCTGTCTTGCTTGGTCACCGCCTTATATAGTCCAACAGGGTGCTTGCCTACGCACCGAGAACTTTCTTGGTTGTTCGCTTTTCGTGTTCTGGAAGGGTCGGTTTATTTATTGGCATCTCCTCTTTGCATCGTATTCGCAAACACTCGCGCCATCTCTCTTCCTCTTCCTAGTTATACGCTTGCATGCATAAGCGTAGCCATCGTTATCTCAGTTGTGTTAACTAGTGGTGGGAGTGTTATTGACTTAGGGATGGTACATGCTTGAGAATAATCGCCACACTGCCCTCCACCTAAGTCTGATCGTCCCGATCAGACACATTGCCGGAACCAAACGCAGCTAGCCTTTCCAAATGGACCACCTTCATCTTATTCCTTGGCCTTCCCATAGTTTGTATGCGATATACCACATCGTTGATCCGTTTTATGACTTTGTATGGGCCTTCCCAGTTACATTGTAGTTTTGGGGACAAACCTTTCTTACGCTGTGGGTTGTATAGCAGCACTAAATCTCCTTCTATAAAACCTTCCGAATTTATTGCTTTGTCGTACCTGGCCTTCATCTTATCGCTCATGATCTTAGTCCGTTGTCTCACAAGGTCGTGAATTTCTCTCATTTCTTCTTCCAAAACGCTAGTAGATTTCCGAGCATTTACTCCTGCATCAGCGTTTATCCCAAACTTCAAGTCAGCTGGCAATCGAAGATCATTCCCGAAAATTACCTTTGCAGGAGTCTGACCAGTTGTTTCATGTACTGCAGAGCGATATGCCATTAGGAATAAGGAGATGTGAGTATCCCAATCCTTCTGGAACTTATCCACTACTTTCCTCAGGTGCTCTTCCAAGGTTCTATTGAATCGTTCCACCATGCCATCTGACTGAGGATGTAGTGCAGTTGTTCGAGTTTTCCGAATGCCCAATGTCTTGCACATTTCCTGGAACACAGCTGATTCGAAATTTCTGCCTTGGTCAGAATGTATCTCCATCGGTGCACCAAACCGAGCTACCCAATTGTTAGTAAACACCTCTGCTATTGTTTCTGCCTCTTGATTTGGAATAGGGTACACTTCTGGCCATTTGCTGAAATAGTCCATAACCACTAGTACATATTTGTTTCCGAGTTTGCTAGTAGGAAATGGACCAGCTACATCCATGGCTATCCTCTCAAATGGCGCACCTGAGTTATACTGTTTCATTTGGCCATGGCTCCTTGATTTCGGTCCTTTAGCTTTGATACATACTTCACAGTTGGCAATCCACTCCGCGACCGATTGACGGCAACCAACCCAATAGAATCTTTGCTTGACTTTCTCCAAGGTCTTGGTGACTCCAAGGTGACCTCCGCTTGGACCGTTATGTAATTCATTGAGTACATCAGGGATTTTCTTCCTTGGGACGACTATCAGCTTTCGAACACATTGACCATCCTCACTCTCCCATATTCGATGCAAACAACCTGATTCTAATTGCAAACTATTCCACTGTGCCCAATATGACTTGGCAACAGGACTTTCTGCTGACATCTCCTCTCTTGATGGTCGCTCGTTTCGTTCGATTCCTTGCATCACACGTTTAAGATCTGGATCTTCGTGCTGACACCTCCTTAATTGATCCATGTCCCATTCGTCCGAAGATGTTATAGTCATGAGCCGCACATCTATAATGTCTTCCTTGGTTTCAGCTTTGGAACAATGCTTGCATTCCAAGTTACATGGTCTTCGTGACATTGCATCAGCATTTCCGTGGGTGCTACCTTTGCGATGCTCTATGGAAAAGTCATAATTTTGCAGTCGCTCTATCCACCGTGCCAATTGACCTTCCGGATTACGGAACTGTAAGAGCCATTTCAACGCTGCATGATCTGTCCTGACGTGGAATCGCTGCCCATAGAGATACTTGTGGAAATGCTTAACGCACTCTACCAATGCCAACAGTTCTCTCCGGGTTACACAATAGTTCCTTTCAGGCTTCCCAATTGTTCGGCTATAGTATGCAACTACCTTCTCCTGTTCATCAACAACCTGGGACAAAACACCTCCTATAGCATAACCACTCGCATCTGTATCCAGAATAAACTTTGAACCTGGAATTGGATATGCTAACATCGGGGCAGTGCATAGTCGTTCCTTCAATGTTTGAAAAGCCACCTCCTGTTCCTTCTTCCATTCAAAACTCATATTCTTCTTTGTAAGGTCGTGGAGACTACTAGCTACGCTGGCAAAATTTGGTACAAATCGCCGATAATACGTGCACAGCCCCAGGAAGCTCCGTAACTCATGCAAATTTCTCGGTCTTGGCCAATCTTTTACGGCTTCGATCTTTTCCTTAGCAGTGCAGATTCCCTCCGTAGTTACTTTGTGACCCAAATAACTTACTTCCTTTTTAAACAAGGAACACTTCTTGGGACTTAGTTTCAGACCAGCACCAGCTATTCTTTGGAAAACTTCCTCCAAGTTCTTTAGGTGTTCCTCAAAGCTTTTTCCCAACACGATGATGTCGTCGAGGTACACCAAACATGTTTGCCAGTGCAAACCTTTTAGTATCTGGTCCATGAGTCTCTCAAAAGTAGCTGGAGCATTGCATAGCCCGAAGGGCATTACCGTAAATTGCCAAAGCCCTTCTCCAACGCTGAAAGCCGTCTTCTCTTTATCTTCATCCTTTACCTCCACTTGCCAGTAGCCGCTTTTCAAATCCAGTGTGGAAAACCATTTCGTGCCAGATAACGAGTCCAGAGTATCGTCGATTCTTGGCAATGGATAACTATCCTTCTTTGTTACGTCGTTCAATTTCCGGTAATCCACACAGAACCTCATTTGTCCATCTTTCTTTTTCACTAGTACTACCGGTGAGCTCCATGGACTAGCTGATGGTTCGATCACGCCGCTGTCACTCATTTCCTGTATAATTTCTCTTACTACTTGGCGTTTGGCCAATGGAATACTACGAGGAGCTTGGCGGATGGGCCTTGCATCACCAGTATCAATTTGATGCTTCACAACTTTGGTCCGACCTGGTTTAGAACCATCCTTGTCAAATATGCTCGAGTACTTTGATAGAAGTTCCTTTGCCTTTTCCTGATGATCTTTTTCGAGGCCTGCCGTCCACGACGTGATATCATCTGAAAGATTAATCTTGATGGTAGAATCATTTTCCTGAAGCTGTTCACAATTGATAACTACCTCGACCTCTTGGCATTGTCCCAATATTGCTCCTTTAGAAAGTTTAATCGGCGATTTGAACTCATTAAGTACTCTTACCGGTACATGTCCATCTTGTTTTGTCATGGCCAGGGTTTTTCCTACTAATATGTTCGTCCTTGATTTGTTTGCTGCCTCGACAACCCACAATTTGTTTGTCCCATAATCTCCATCAATCTTTGCCCATATGATTGCTTCCGACTTCGGTGGAATTTGTTGGCTCTCCTCCACAAGCACTCGCTTACTAACGTATTTGTTTTCGTAACCATAATTTAATGGCACATCCATGTTCTGGTAATTCATAATCCTGTTTTGCATGTCGATCTTGATGCCTTGCTCGCTTAAGAAGTCCACACCAACTATGATTTCGTCAACAATATCTGCTACTATAAAACTGTGTAGAACGGCCACGTTCCCAATTACGATTTCACATGTTACTTCTCCTAGGACATGGGTGTCCTCACCAGTGGCCGTACGTAACTTTGCTCCATGCAATGGTCTCACCTCCTTGTTGACTAAATCAGATCGAATTATGGAATGCGATGCGCCTGTATCCACAGTTAGTAAGTGCTCTTTTCCATCCACATATGCAACAACAGTAACATTACTAGCTTTCCTTCCGATCTGTGAGACAGAGATTATGGGGCATTCAGTTGCGGGAGCCAGTCCACGCCCCTTTCGGCTGGCTCGATTTAGTTTAACGACTGATTTGGTTGGGAGGTTTGCTCATCTCCTTCAGCTTTGCGTTTTCGTCCACCTGAATTGCTGGGGTTACTGGAGCCAGAGCCGCAATAACGTGCTATGTGACCTGTTTTTCCGCACTTAAAGCATTTAATGGCACCATCACTTTTTTTCTGTACTCCGTTCAACGCTTCCAAAATTTTGTCTACCCAAGCCGGAGTGTCCACTTCTACGCGATGAGCCTTGTATGCAGGTTTACTCAAAAGCGAAGCTGTTTCCTGCGTCAGAGCATGCGATACCGTTTCAGAGAATGTCCGTTTGGGGTTTGCATATGTGGCCCGCTTCGTCTCTACATCGCGTATTCCATTTATAAAACTTTGGATTTTAACCCTCTCAGTGTACTCCACGGGTGCGTCCGCATTTGCTAGATGGGCCAACCTCTCGATGTCCGATGCAAATTCCTGCAAAGTCTCATTAGGTTTCTGGGATCGATTCTGTAGCTCTATTTGGTATATCTGCTTTCGATGTTCGCTACCATAGCGTCTCTCAACCGCACCCATCAATGCATCATAACTGTTCCTTTCGGACTCGGGAATAGTCTGTAAGATTTCTGCTGCAGGTCCCTTCAATGCCACGAATAGTGCTGCAACTTTATCTTCAGTGCACCAATTATTCACCGCAGCCGTCTTCTCAAATTGCAGCTTAAATACCTGGAATGGAACAGAACCATCAAAAGATGGGGTTTTTACCTTCGGGACACTCATTGAAGTAGTTGGACGATTCAGTTGTAACTCCTGGATACGACCTCTCAGTGCGTCTACTTCAGCATCGATTTTATTCTGTAGCTGTGCAATTTTCGCATCCTGCACTTCTAGCTGCGAAGACATTCGTGCCACCTGCATAGATATACGCTCCTCTTGTTCTTCCAATTTTGATGTTATACGTGTCTCCTGGTGTTCCATCTGAGATCTCACGTATGCCTTCTGTTCGTCTAGTTGAACTGAAATCTGAGATGCCATGCTAGTCTTCTGTTCTTCCAGCTGAGATGCCATGTGTGCCTTTTGTTCTTCCAACTGAGATGCCATGTGTGTCTTTTGTTCTTCCAACTGAGCTGAAATGCTAGATGACATCTGTGTCAATACAGTCAACAACGCGTTAGTGTCCACACTTGCGGCTGGAATTGTAGACTCCTTCTCTTCCATTTTTGTCGATGCTTCTTCCACAAGATGAAACACATGATCGTCAACGTTAATTCCTTCAGCTTCCATAGCCTCCCGCAATCGTGACTGTAGCTCGGATTTATTGCCTGTTGTATTCAATCCACGCTGTTGCAGCTCATTTTTGAGTTGCTGGATCTTCAGCTCATTCAACTTTGCCATGCCTTTGTTATCCTTGAAAACTCTCGGTATTTATTTAACAATATCACTTCTGACACCAATTGTGACGAATTCGATTATTCCTTGATTATCAATCCTGGGTTCGATCACTATAAAGTCGAATAAACACACGCACAAATAATGTAAGTAATAGCTAGTTTTATTTACTAGTAATAAACGCAAAACAATTTTAAGAGTTTGGTAACTTTACAGTAGTTCACTGAACAACGCTTGAAAATAAACTGATCAACCTGTCTTGCTTGGTCACCGCCTTATATAGTCCAACAGGGTGCTTGCCTACGCACCGAGAACTTTCTTGGTTGTTCGCTTTTCGTGTTCTGGAAGGGTCGGTTTATTTATTGGCATCTCCTCTTTGCATCGTATTCGCAAACACTCGCGCCATCTCTCTTCCTCTTCCTAGTTATACGCTTGCATGCATAAGCGTAGCCATCGTTATCTCAGTTGTGTTAACTAGTGGTGGGAGTGTTATTGACTTAGGGATGGTACATGCTTGAGAATAATCGCCACATCATTGATCAAACAGTAGGGAACAAACTACCTAAGCTATCGATAGTTGTATCGGTAGTTAGTGAACTTCAGCTGTCAACTGTTTTGTTTATTTTGCCGGTTTGGAAAATTGGAAATTCGATTGATTTCAATGAAAAATCCACTGTCACTGAAAAAGAAATAAGAATGTTAACTTCTTCAACATTTCGGCTTGCTTTGTTATTTGTATTCCCAATCAGTATTCTCTGCAGCGACGTGCCTACGAAACCAATTGTGGGCATGCAACTAAGCGATGCTGGCATGCATCGGTAATTATTTATCATTCAATATAATAAGCATAACTAATTTGCATTTCAATATTCTTTGAACTGTCAGCGAATTATCATATTTTATACAATTTGCTGATACTTTGCACAATAAGAAATGTGAGTACATTCTGGAGCAGTTGCTGCCTGCTGGTGTCTACATAAGTGTTGATCAATTGGACGATCTTAAACGTTTGCAAAAGGTATGTATGTAAAAATTTCGTTGAACGCTTGTTTCATGACTTTCTTACTAGTTAAATGCTGTCTATCCTTTGTTCGTGGATATTGAATTGCCAACCGAGAAATCTAAAGCATTTACTATTATGTTGAAGGGTAACCCACAAGCTTTGGATAACATTGTATTACCAATCCATTATCGTTATCATGCGCCGAGCAAAAAAAGCAAGTAAGCAAGAGCATTTTGACGGCTGACACGGCTGGGTGGTATATTGCCCTATTTTAAAAGATTTTTCAAAACTACCCTATCAGAACTTGTTTCAATAGCGCCCTATCCCCGCGAAAATGGATAAATTTTAAACAGAGATATTTTTTTAATAAAGTGTTTATATAGGGCGTTGGAATTCGATCGGGAGACCATACGGAAGTAAAAAACCTCCAAATCAATAGGCCCAAAAGGTATATCAATGCTGATGCTAACACATCTCGGAGAAGAAGGAGTAAGGTACCTAAGAACTGTCTTCAATCTGTCTATGACCACCTTTGTTATTCCAGAAAAATGGAAACATGCAAAGGTGGTGCCACTACTAAAGCCCTGCAAGCCGCCCAACGAAGGGGAGTCTTGCTCCCTTACTACACCGCTAACTTGCGACTAGCCGAACATCAGCATGGATTCGGTAAAATGAATAGCAATAGGTGTCGGTCTCAACCAACATCGTCCAAATGACAGGACCGTGCTAGTTGCGCTTGACCTGTCGAAAGCCTTCGACACGGTTAATCATGCGCAACTCTTTAACGACCTGTTGTTGTGGTAACGACAAAAACACTCGCCGAAGGTTTTGGGGAGTGTTGTCGAATTAACAGTCCTTGGCCGGATTTGGACCCAGTGAGCTCCGGTACTCCCTTGCGGTACTGCCCGACTGTCGTGGTAGCGATTTATGACCAGTGAAACCTTCTAGGTCATGTCACCCCTCCTTCCGAAAGGAACGATAAGATGGGTAATGAGAGGTGAGAGGCATCATATCCGTAGATCAACCATCGAGTTGTACGTTACATTACTACCTCGGGCATATTCTAAACCCCTAACCCGCTGGCCCAACTTCGTTCCGGATACTGTTACAGACTAAACTTTTACCTATACAAATCATCTGCTCAACCGAGCCTACTCTTCCAACAGCAATTTCTCGCTGGTCCTCTGTTGAAGGCCCGAGGTTTCTGGGACTTCCGTTAGAAGAGCTTGATGACAGTGTTTGGATGAGAGGCGACACTTTAGGCAGGTTAAGTAGTCGGTAGCACAACAACAACAACAACCAAATTCTAAAGGAGGGTGTTTTTATAGACAGGGCTCAGTCGTCGATCTATAAAGTATATATGGTTGTCTCTTTTACTAAAAATTTTATTATTCTAGTAAATTTGCCACTGTTGAAATACCAATTCCAAAACTCTACGTAAGATGTTATGGACGTGATGTGCTTACTATTGAAGATTTGCTAGAGACAGCTTCTAAATATAAGTATTGCTTAAATGAAGGAAATATAAATTTTGTACAGCAATCGTATGCAAATGACAGTAGCTCCGCCATACCAAAAAATGGCACAGAAACCTTTGAGAATTGCGAATGGTATCTAATTGATGTTCATTTTCAACTCAAAACTGATCTACGTGCAGATATGCCAATAGGAAACCAGAAAGCATTTCCACCGATTCTCTATGCTACCATTATTATAAGTTGGGCGGTATCTTTATGGACGGTATTTCGAACAAGTGCCGTTCCACGTCGTATTAACTACAAGTTAGAGGAGCAACGAATACTGCAAAATAAAATCAAGTAACTCGGTCTTTCTGCTAATTACATACATATATATATATATATTTACATATTATAGGTAGTAGTCAATAATTCGCCTCTGCATTTTCATGTATGTATGTACTTCATAAATGTTGATTTAAGCTTGAAAGTTTATATATTAGCATTTTTAAATAAAAGTGAAGCCAAATAAATATATTTGATTTTATATTGGGTTTGGGGTCGACCACATACACTAACACTCTAATGAAAACTGACAAAAAAGCATGGGATATGAGAAACGCTTTTGGCAGGACGAACAGCAAACCTTTCAAGGAATATGATTTTATGGCATGCACCTGGCATGTCCTGTCCCTTAATAGGGTGGGTGCCTCTGTTCTGAGGCGAGAATTTTGTAATCCTCGGAGCTTATAACACACACAACGACATCTGGCACTCAAGCCTCTCGGTCGATGGTAGGGGACAGGAGCTGGCCGGGCAAATAGACGAGTACCGTTTGTTATTATTGCCCTGCTTTGCCGGCGCATCTATTCATGGAATAGGACGAACCAAACAGGTTTATACTAATGACATTCCTTTGCCAGATGTGAATTCGGTACGCTTCGATACAAGCATACACCAGCCCGACTGCCGTTGGATATGGATTATAGTCGCCTCTTACGACAGGCATACCTTCCCCGGGCATAACCTAACCCGAGAGGGACTCATTAACTATTGCATCAACCTCGGAAAAACCTGCCTATATCAACTTTAACAAAGCTGATTGGGCGTAACCGGGATTATCCTGACAACTCCCTCGAACGCGTCAGAATCCTCGGTAGATATATACATAGATATATGTTTGAGGATAGCACTGCGACCTCTGTCGCGGGTTAGGGGGTTATGTTATGCCCGAGGTAGGCATACTGTTCGTAAAAGGTGACTAACATGAGCAAAGGTAATGACGTGCAACTCGATGGTTGATCAACGGATATGATGCCTGTGAAGAGAAGGTTCCACTGGTCGTGCCAAATCGCTCTCAGGACAGTCGGGCAGTACCGCAAGGGAGTACCGGGCTCATATCCGGCAAAGGACTGTCAGTAGCGCAACTTACTCCGAATCTTCACACACACATAAACCACACAGGGTGCTTTGTATGCTATAATAAAACAATCAAATATAAACACTGCAATATTGAACGTGAAGACAAAACACCCAAATAATTGAATATGAAGCAGTTATAACACCTTATCAGTTCCTACAGAATGTAAATTTTAGTTTAAATTTAAATTTTTAGTTGTAGTTTTTACTTTAAAACAACTCTGAACGCGATTTTCTTCATGACACTTTCTCGGAGTACCTTCATTCACTACCTTCCACTCCGATTCGCAAAAGAAGATGCCAAACTAGTAGGGGTAAACAATGCTACAAAGCCACCTGTATAGGGAGTCTAGGTCTTCCTGCATTTTGCTTCTTGCTACCATAATAACTGATTCCCTTACTTCTAACAAAGCATCCGCAAGCAGCCTTATTTTGCTATGTTTCAAGGTCCAGGTTATATCATTTATATACAAGTTAAATAAGGCAGGCGCTAACACCGATGCTTGTGGCAATCCTATTTTCACCATGGCCTCTTTAGACACCACCGACTATATCTGTTTTTTTAATTTAATACGCAGCACTTGTGTTTAGACAACTTCAAACTATATAAAGGAGGAGACCCTGTTTTCTCCAATTACAAATCAAAATTTGTAGAAAATCTAAAAAAAATTCAATTTTTCAAAATCAAGACCACCAAGAAAAAAAAGCAAAATTAAAATATTCTCTGTAAAATTTTGTACATTTAAACTGAATTCGCCATGAGTGAAGAAGGAAATGAATTCCTAGAAAATCCGAATCCGGAAGTTTCAGGCCCACAAACGAAGCCACAGACAGCAGTCACAACAACAGTAACCACAACAAATGAATTTCAAGATCTCAAAGATATTGCAAACCGCTTGCGCATACATTCGATTAGAGCGACACAGGCTTCCAATTCTGGGTAACTTGAATGTCGGCCTAAAGCTTCTACATTTCATATCTTTTTTTAATGAGGCTGTATCAAATATATGTCATTCAAATTTGACTTATTATCTATTATAGGCATGGAGGACAAGCAAACTTACTGTGCTGTTTCTTCAATTAGTTTAGTCTAATAGTCTTGAGAAGATTCATCTAGTCGGCGAAAACTCGATCCTCCTTTACTGTGTGTAATTTTTTTCCGCTTTCCAAGAACGTCAGCCCTTCCATTGACCTCGTGGGATCCATTGTCATATGTTATGCCTCAATTAATGAAGACAGGTTTTAGCATGCCAAAAATGTTTAGTGCCATAGAAGTACTCACAAAGAATGTTGTAAATGTTCGCATTCGCAATAAATGCAAATGCTTCGCATAATTGCAATATTGCATTTGCACCAAATTGTTTTGCACTTACGAGTTCTAGTCAAAAATATGACATTCGTAGCATCCCTACCAAAGGTTAAAAATTTCAAGAGCAAGACTTTTGATCAAAGAACGTATAACCCATGGTTGTATAACCATAAGAAGGTTCAACGCGACGAATAGTGGGAAACAGTAAGGGCCGCTTTCATAAAAGCCGGTAACTGCTAAGTTACCGGAGTTTAGTTGACGTATTTTGTACGGTTAGCTGTCAAACTAATCGCCGATTAGGCTTAACCGGCCTTTATAAAAGTGGCCCTAAACCAGAGCCGCCCAAAATAATGCGCAATTTTTCATGCCTATCTCGGAGTATAGGCAAGCAAATGCAGTCGAAACATGTACGCTATGAAGCTAATTCTACCAGCGTCAAAAAAAAAGATCGTCAAAAACGACTAAGCTTAGATTTCTGACTTCGGCACATGCAAAGCAATGCTTTTGCTATTCAGCAGTTGAGCAAAGAACGTGCGCACATACATAGCAATATTATTTTTTGATATACACTTGCAAAAAAACATTCGAAATGTTCAATGGCTGTACAATTTCACTTTCAATTTAAACAAATAGCACGATTTCACTCTGTGTACTAAGCAAACGCGCGCACACAATCATACGCTAGCAGATATCAAATGTGTGATTGTATGCGTTGGTAAATAAATTGCGCATTATTTTGGGCGGCTCTGCCCTAAACCATCAATTCACCACTGAAGAAATTTTGCGATTAAATCGCGACTTTTATTTTTATTCAATATTCACAAATAAACGTTTTTGTAACTCCAACTATAGTTTTTTGTATAAATGCACAATTAAAACCAAGGGAATTCAAGCAATTTACACGCAGGTAAAGTGGCAAATTACCTACCATTGATTTGACAGCGTCCACTTGCATTCGCTGTTGGACCTTCTTATGGTTATACAACCATGGGTTATACGTTCTTTGCTTTTGATTCATTTTGTGTTGTTGATTTTCCGACAGGGTGAAAAGCTGATGTATGTATATTGGAACGATTTTCCGTCATCGTAAGAAAGATGGAATTTAAAATGCCCGGTTTGTCTCCAAACCAAATTTGACAAGTGTTTAAATATCTTTGAACATTTTATAAACTTAATACAGTCCACTAAAATTGAAGAAAATATTGTAAACAAAGAAATATTTTCCCTCGGTAGTATTTCGACTGCTGAGTAGAAGATCACCCTATTTCAAAATATTTTTCAAAAACACCCTACCTCAGAATTTCTTTGAAGAACGCCACACCTCAAAATTTTTTTAATAACGCCCTATTTCAAAATTTGGGCCAAGAACGTCCTATCTCAGAATGAGTTTCAAAAACGCCCTATCTGAACGAAAATTCAATACATTTTTAGCTGAGATAGGGCGTTTTTGAATAAAATTCTCAGATAGGGCGTTGTTGAAAAAATTTTGAGATAGGGCTTTTTTGAATGAAATTCTGAGATAGGGCGTTATTGAAACAAATTTTGATATGGGACGTTTTTAAAAAAGATTTTAAAATAGGGTGATCTTCCACTCAGCAGTCGGTTTTCAAATAGATATGTATCTTACCATGCTGATATGCGTATTTATACATACATAAATAGGATACGTTGCTTAAAGATATCCACACACAAACACACTTTCTAATATTCAAACATACATACATAATCGTGAATCAATAACATGCTAGACATTTATTGACACAGCCAACATTCAAATTCAGAAACTCAACGAAGAATTACTCTTGCAAACAAATGCTACTTCGGACTGAGTAGGCAATTGAAAAGTAAAGTCCTCTCTCGACGAACGAAAATAACACTCTTTGAGTCACTCATCGCACCCGTCCTGCTATATGGTGCAGAAGCGTGGACATTAACAACATCTGATAAGGCGGCTCTGGGAGTATTCGAGAGAAAGGTTCTTCGAAAGATTTGTGGACCTCTACGCGTTGGCGACGGCGAGTACCGAAGAGGATTTAATGATGAGCGCAGACGCCGACATAGTTCAGCAAATAAAAACACAGCGGCTTCGCTGGCTAGGCCACACTGTGCGAATGAGCGAAGATGCTCCAGCCCAGAAGGTATTCTTATCGGCACCCGCCGGTGGAAGCAGAGAAAAAGAGGGAGACCACTACTTTAAGAAATTGTATATGAACAACTGTAAAACATTAAATAAATCAGTTCCAATTACGAACTCAAACGAGTTGTTAAAATTCCACCCCCCCTCCCCATCGGTAAGGAAATAAACAATCCAGTACAATAATGTACAAGTAATGACGGAAAATCGTTCCAATATACATCAAGACTTTTGTTCTCCGTAAGTGCATTAGTAACGTCTACCTCAGTAGTAACCATACCTCAGAACCCTCTCTCGAATGCTAGCCATAATTATACTACAAACGTTGTAGGGCATATTGAATAGGATTTATATATCAGAGTAGGGTATCCCAATTGTTCGGCATGTTGAATAAGAAATGACCTCGACCTCGGCGTTATCGAGATAAAATATTTAGTGCACTCATCTCTAGTCCAATCGTAACGTAGCTGGGCATGTGGCACCGTATCCATAGGCAGCATTTCTCAGCCTGATTTCTTTCAATGATACTTTTTTAAAATTCAATTATATATTCCATTCCTAGCCATCCTACATCCTGTTCATCCATCGCCGAAATATTAGCCGTTTTATTTTTTGACGTAATGCGTTTGGACATGAACGAACCACGCAATCCGGCTAGCGATCGCTTAGTGCTTTCTAAAGGGCATGCGGCACCGATACTTTATGCAGCTTGGGCTGAAGCTGGACTTTTCCCCACTGAAGACTTACTAAATTTACGCAAATTCGATTCGAATCTTGAAGGACATCCCACGCCCCGTTTGAATTTTATCGACGTTGGTACAGGTTCGTTGGGTCAAGGTGTAGCAGTAGCAGCTGGTATGGCGTATGTGGGAAAGAATTTTGATAAAGCTGCTTATAGGTAAGAATTTGGCGCAAACTTTGGAAAATGCGATTTTAATGAAGGCAACTTTATAGAACTTACTGCATTGTTGGCGATGGTGAATCAGCTGAAGGTTCCATATGGGAGTCGCTCAACTTTGCCAGTTTCTATGAATTAGATAATCTATGCGTTATATTCGATATCAATCGTTTGGGCCAATCAGAAGCTACCAGCCTTCAGCATAATATGGATGTGTATGAGAAACGTTTGGATGCATTCGGATTCAATGCAATTGTTGTGGACGGGCATAGTATTGAAGATCTTATAAAGGCGTTTAAGCAAGCAGCCAACACACAAGGAAAACCAACCGCGATAATTGCGAAAACATATAAAGGCAAATCATTTCCCGGTATCGAGGATCAAGTTAATTGGCACGGTAAACCATTGGGTTATAAAACCTGCGACGTTATTAAAGCGATAGATAATTTAATTGTCACCCGTCCTCCATGTTCGATATCACTTAAGCCCAAACCTATTCATGGAATGACGGTGCCTGACGTTAATATATGCTGTGTTAAACTTTCTGAGGCGCCGTCTTATAAATTGGGTGAAAATGTAGCTACGCGCGTCGCGTATGGTACAGCATTGGCTAAACTGGCGGCTGGATGTGATCGTGTTATAGCACTGGATGGTGATACAAAAAATTCTACATATTCAGAAAAATTTGAAAAAAAATTTCCCGATCGTTTTATCGAATGTTATATAGCAGAACAAAATCTGGTTGGAGTCACTATTGGTGCCACTTGTCGCAATCGCACTATAGCTTTTGCTTCAACATTTGCTGCCTTCTTGTCGCGCACATTCGATCAGATCCGGATGGGGGCTATTTCACAAACAAATGCTAATTTCTGTGGATCTCATTGTGGTGTGAGCATCGGTGAAGATGGTCCCTCACAGATGGCTCTGGAAGATATTGCCATGTTTCGTACAATCCCAGGCAGCACGGTATTTTATCCGTCGGACGCTGTAAGTACCGAACGTGCTGTGGAACTAGCTGCGAATACAACGGGTATATGTTTCATACGCACCTCTAGGCCAGGAACAGTAGTCATTTATAAGAATGAGGAGGTATTTCAGGTTGGCATAGGAAAAGTGGTTAAACAATCACGTAAGGACAAAGTACTTTTAATTGGTGCTGGTATAACATTATATGAATGTTTAACTGCTGCTGCTGAACTAGAGAAAAAGGGTGTTAAGGTACGTGTCATTGACCCCTTCACTATTAAACCGTTAGATGCTGGTTTGATAATGGCAAATGCACGTGCTTGCAATGGTCGTATTGTTGTGGTAGAGGATCACTATCAAGAAGGCGGTTTGGGAGAGGCGGTACTAAGTGCGGTTGCTACGGAACGCAATATGGAGGTTAAACACTTGTATGTACCAGAAGTACCACGTTCGGGTTCTCCAACTAAATTAATTGATGCATTCGGTATTTCATCACGACATATTTTGGAGGCTGTTTTGGACTATCTCAGATGTAATTGCTTATCTCGAGATAACTGAAAAGAGGTTACTAAAGCAAAGTCAATAAAAATTGGTTTGCTATCGAATTTCGACTATACAAATAAATTTGGATCTGTACAAACATCTATATATAGTTTCGCTGGGGCAACCTTCCTCTTTGTTACGGAGATATCTACCAAAGTAATGGTAATACTAACAATTCGAGATTTATTTTCGGTAATTTACAAAACTAAATTATCAAAATGAATCCGGTAACGTTGAAACGAAAAGAGATCTTAACCCTAGAAAGGTATACGTAAATTTTACGTGTATGTCGCATAAAAAGACCCGTTACACTTTATCGTTTTGCGCTAGCGCTGTGCGCACTCGGCAGTGCTTTCTGCATTTTATTGTTGCATTAACAAGTAAATAATTAATCAGTTGTCAGTTCGCGGCATTGTTTACGTCTACTAGTTTGGCATCTTCTTTTGCGATTCGGAGTGGAAGGTAGTGGATTAAGGTACTCCGACAGAGTGTAATGAAGGAAATCGTGTTCAGAGTTGTTTTAAAGTAAAAACTGCAACTAAAAACTTCAATTTAAACAGAAATATACATTCTATAGTAATTGATAACGTGTTATAACTGCTTTACGTTCAATAATTTGGGAGTTTCAAGTCTTCATGTTCAATACTTCTGTATTTAAATTTGATTGTTTTATTACTGCATACAACGCACCCTGTGTGGTTTGTGTGTGTGTGCAGGTTCGAAGTAAGTTGCGCTACTAGTAGACATATACAAGGTGGCGCAAAAGTAAGCTTCCGATGTTCAGCATATCGGTTGTGGCACGTGCAGTGTGTGCTGTTGCACCGTCTTGTTGGAACCACATGTTTTCCAATCCGAATTCATCAAGTTGCGGCAAAAAGAACTCGTTGATCATTGCTCTGTAGCGCTCACCATTCACAGTAACCGTTTGGCCCCGACCGATTATTGGTCAAATAAATAGTCAGCAATATTCCGCGTTCTGGAGCAGTGTAGCGTAACATTGTTTATTAACGTGTATTTCGCATGTGTTTACTACACAAATGTCAAAACAGAACTGACTTTAGGGGCCAATCGCAAAATTTATAGCATTTTCTGATAGGAGGATTGCTTTTGCGCAGTAACCGTTTTTCACATATACAACGTACCCTGTGTGTTTTGTAGGTGTGTGCAACAGACATATACTACTACCCTGCAAAAAACGGAAATACTCCGTTTCATACTCCATAGAATACTCCTTAAGGAGTATCAGAGTACTCCAACACATATCCTCATTCATATAAAAAAGGTGGTCCAATTTACATGGCAATGTCCGGTGATTGGATCACCTAATCCATCTCGGAGTACTCCGTTTCTTTGCTTTTGAATAATCTATAGACCACCTACGTGAGAGTACTCTCAAAATACTCCCATGGGATTACTCTATAGAGTATTCAACAGCAAAGCGAGAGCGGGAGTAGGCGGTCCTCAAAAGAACACATACTCCCTTCTCGCGTTTGTCTAGAGTACTCTATAGAGTAATCTTTTGGCAGCATTTTCAAAGTACTCCAACGTAGGTGCTCTATAGACTATTCAGAAGCAAAGTAAATGGTACTCCGAATAGGATTAGGTGATCCAATCACCGGACATCGCTATGTAAATTGGACCACCTTTTTTATATGAATGAGGATAAGTGTTGGAGTACTCTGATGCTCCAAAGTTTTTTACAGGGTACTACCCTGCAAAAAACGGAAATACTCCGTTTCATACTCCTAAAGGAGTATCAGAGTACTCAAACACATAAGTAAGTATTGTATTGGTATTGGTATTGTTAATAACGTCTGAATATCTGTTAATGAATTTTGAGTTTCGCGTGCTTTTTTTTAATATTGACAGTGATTTAAGTTTTACCGATGACATCATTTAAGAAGAAGTTGATTTTGATAGTGACGATAGTTTAGAAGATCCAGACTATTATCCTGAATTCAAGGAAAATTGTTTTGAAGAGGAATTGATGAAAGCCATGGAGGTCGCCCAGAATATGGCACCTTAAAAAAAAAGTAAAGGTCCCCAAGAAAAAAAATATGAGTCAGCATCAACATCACAAATACAATTAACGGGTCAATTCTATGCGTTACCGGTAATTTTGTACCTGGAAGATTATCTAACCGAAAATCGTAACCGTTGGCAATGCAGTTCATGTAACCGCGATTCTAGCGTACATGGCAACGCTGTCAAAAACAAACAATGCGCAATAGAGAATAAAATGCAAACGCGACCGAAACTTTGTGTAAAAAAGTGCTTATATTATATTATTAATTCGTGTGAACTAGTATGTGTACAAAATTTGTGGTATTTTCTATCCACAAAAATATTTAGAAAACACGTGCAATTTTTCGCGGTTACGCGACGTAACCACCTATTTTGGTGGTTACGAAATTAACATGCAACTTAAGCCGGAAGAATACCAAAAGGGTGTGAAAGTTTCCAAACTATTTATTTGCCGGTAAAACGAATGTTGTTACCACACTAGAATTAGGGCGTAAATGACAATGAAGATGTATCAGATTCTGATCAACTACTTCATAATGTAATGGATAAGGGATTGAAACCATTAAATAGAACTAAGTATATGTTGAAGAGGAGGATGGGGCCGTGTGTAGAAGTCCACGCAAGTGGGGAAAGTTTCTGATCGCCATTCACCTGGGAATGGCCAGGAATGGCGGGCTTTGCGCCCAAGTATCTTCTGGGAAGCCACCGAACACCCGTTTGGTGGTGAGCTAAACGTGAGAAGGCGACAACCTGGTAAGGCCACTCCGACATAATCGGTTTAAGGGCTTGCTGGGGGATTCAAACAGCAGCGTCTGATCACCATGCTGCAAGCGGGCGTCTGTCTTAGATCAAGCGGCTCGCTATACAAACGTGTAATTGAATTCAACCTCCCGCTAAACGGGTTGTGCGTTAGGTTTGGGACCCACCACATAAAACAACGTACCAATGAAATTCAACAACAAAGCCTCGGATATGGAGCCCCTTTTTTAGATGACAACACCCGCAAACGAAATAAGGATTACGAGATAAGGGCATGTACCTGGAATGTCCGGTCCCTTAATGGGGAAGGTGCCGCTGCCCGGCTGGTTGAGGTCCTGAGGAAAGCAAAAGCTGACATTACCGCCATACAAGAGATGCGATGGACGGGGCGAGGAAACACGATCAAAACACCTTGCAACATCTACTGGAGTGGGCATGAAGACAAGCGCAGATTCGGCGTGGGATTTGTGATGGGAGACAGACTCCGTCACCGAGTACTGTCGTTCACACCCGTGAATGAGCGTCTCGCTGCAATCCGCATAAAAGTACGATTTTTCACCATATCGTTTATCTGCGCTCATGCACCGACGGAAGAGAAGAACGACGTGGAAAATGATGCAATCTACGAGGTCATGATATCAAAGTCGTGCTTGGCGACTTTAACGCCAGGGTGGGTAAAGAGGGTGTATTTGGCCCCACTGTCGGTAAGTTCAGTCTCCACAATCAGACTCCGCCAAATGGATTCAGGCTGATCGACTTCGCCGGCGCCCGAAACATGGTCATATCCAACACTAGGCTTATGCACAAGAAGATCCATCAGGCTACGTAGCTGTCCCCCGATCGAAAAACGCAACCAGATCGATCACGTTGTGATGGACGGCATGCTTCCAGCGTTTTAGATGTTCGCACAATACGAGGACCTAACATGGACTCTGATCACTACCTAGTAGCAGCCAAGATTCGTACCCGCCTCTGTACGACAAAACAGGTGCAACGAAAAACGCAGGGAAAGCTGGACTTCGAAAAGCTGCAATCGCAACAGACCGCCAATTATTTCGCAGATCGCCTCTCACACCTGCTCTCCGAGAGCACAATTCAACCTAATGGAATGCATGAGCAGTGGGATCATATGTCAGGAGCACTCCGTACCGCAGCCCAAGAAGTAATTGGATTCCGGCGAACGCGAAGAAACAACTGGTATGATGATGAAGAGTGCCGCGCTGCAACGAAAAGAAAGGACGAAGCCTACAAGGCAACGCTGAGATCGAATGCAACGAGGAGTGTTTGTGAACACTACCACGAGTTGAAGAGGGAAGCGAGGCGGCTTTTCCGGGCGAAAAAAAAGAGAAGCAGAAAGGCGTTAAATAAAGGAGCTTGAGATGCTGGCCAACGGGAATAATGCCCGAAAATTCTATCAAAAAATCCGGCGAATGACAGAAGGTTTTAAGCCCGGGGCAAACTCCTGTAAGAATGAGAACGGCGACCTGGTGGCCGATATTCAGAGAGCACTCACAATATGGAGGGATCACTTCTCTGCCTTTTTAAATGGAGAAACTGAGCAAGAAACCAGAGAAGATGCCGAACCCGAGCCCACAAGCGAAGATGATGGAATTGACGTTCCACAACCCGACTATAATGAGGTGCGACTAGCAATATCGCGATTGAAAAACAATAAAGCAGCTGGCGCTGATGGTTTGCCTGCTGAGCTATTCAAACACGGAGGCCAGGAGCTGGTAAGGCGCATGCATCAGCTTCTATGCAGAATATGGTTGGATGAATGCATGCCTGAAGATTGGAATCTAAGTGTTCTCTGCCTAATCCACAAGAAGGGCGATCCTGCAAACTGCGCATATAAGGTCCTATCAAGCGTATTGTGCGAAAGACTGAAGCCTGATGTGAACAGACTGATTGGACCTTATCAGTGTGGCTTCAGACCTGGTAAATCTACCATCCACCAGATTTTTACAATACGCCAAATCTTGGAAAAAACCCGTGAGAAAAGAATCGACACACATCATCTCTTTGTTGATTTTAAAGCCGCTTTCGATAGCACGAAAAGGAGCTGCCTATATGCCGCTTTGTCTGAATTTGGTTTCCCCGCAAAACTTATACGGCTATGCAAAATGACCTTGAGCAACGCCGCCAGCTCGGTCAGAATTGGGAAGTACCTCTCCGAGCCGTTCGAAACTAAACGAGGTTTCATACAGGGTGACCTCCTATCGTGCGATTTCTTTAATTTAATACTGGAGAAAATAATACAAGCTGCAGAACTTAACCGCGCTGGAACAATATTTTATAAAAGCGTCCAACTGTTGGCATATGCTGACGATATTGATATCATTGACCTTAACAACCGCGCCCTAACTTCTGCTTACTCCAAATTAGAAAAACAAGCGGAGAAAATGGGATTGGTGGTGAACGAGGTCAAAACGAAGTACCTTCTGTAATCATGCAAAGAGTCAGCGCATTCGCGCCTTGGCAACCAAGCCACTGTTGGCAGCAATAATTTCGAAATAGTAAAGGACTTCGTTTACCTGGGAACCAGCATTAACACCAACAATAATGTTAGCCTAGAAATCCGACGAAGAATTACTCTTGCAAACAAATGCTACTTCGGACTGAGTAGGCAATTAAAAAGTAAAGTCCTCTCTCGACGAACGAAAATAACACTCTATAAGTCACTCATCGCACCCGTCCTGCTATATGGTGCAGAAGCGTGGACACTAACAACATCTGATGAAGCGGCTCTGGGAGTATTCGAGAGAAAGGTTCTGGCGACGGCGAGTTCCGAAGAAGATTTAATGATGAGCTGTATGAACTTTACGCAGACGCCGACATAGTTCAGCGAATTAAAACACAGCGGCTTCGCTGGCTAGGCCACGTAGTGCGAATGAGCGAAGATGCTCCAGCCCAGAAGGTGGAAGCAGAGGAAGAGGGAGACCACCACTCCGATGGAAGGACCAAGTGGAGACCGACTTGCGATCCCGCGGTGTTTCCAATTGGCGCCAGTTGGCGCAACGCAGAAACGACTAGCGAGATATGTTGGACGGTCAAAATCGCCCATGCGGTTAGATGACCATTTAAAGAAGAAGATATGTTGAAGATACATGAACATTTAACATATCTAACCTTCCTATACAACTGAAGAACAGTATCCGTAATATATTTAATATACAAGAAAATTAAACAGTGAGCGAAGCTTGTTCATCAAAAGCCAAACAGACATACTGCAAATTTTGTCACTATTCCAAAAAACGGATGACAACTACCTATTGCTCAATATGCAATGAAGCAGCCCTGTGCGGTGAGCACCAAATTAAAATATGCGAGGAATTGCATGCAGAATTTCCCTTAAATTGTTTTGTAATTTAGTTTAAGAAGCAAAGAACTTCGTATTTTCAATAAATAAAATCAACACAGAAGACAAATAACTATTTTTTAAATATTTATTTAAATAACATACCCATACGTTGTTGTACATAAAATTTACGTATATTACCAATAACGTAGGGTAAAACTGTTTTACTATTCTAGGGTTAATTCAACTGTGCTGGCAGTGCCTTCATACTCGGTTAAATCATATATATTCACCACAGCCCAAAAAAAGATAGAGTATCAGAGGATTCCAAAAAAATCCCATTTCATATAAAAGAAAGGTACGATCGTATTACTTTGTTCTTAGTATTCTATGAATCACCTACGTGATGGTACTTTTCAAACCTCCCAAAAGATTACTTCATGGAGTATTCAACACCAATGTGAGAGGAGTAGGGGGTCCTCAATAGTACACGTACCAGTTAATATCGCAAAAGAGAAAACAACTGAATAGTTTCAAAAGAAACGATTTTTTGGGTAGACGATAATACTGTGGCGAATATTCTCAAGCACGTACCATCCCTTACTTAATAAAACTCTCACCACTACTTAAACACAACCAAGTTAACGATGGCTACGTTTAAGCATGCAAGTGTGTACCAAGGAAGAGGAAGAGAGATGGCTTGAGTGTTTGCGAATACAAGGCAAAGAGATGTCAATAAATAGCACCGACCCTTCGAGGACACGAAGAGCGAACAACCAAGAAAGTTATCGGTGCGTAGGGAAGTACCCTGTCGGACTATATAAGGCAGTGACCAAGCAAGGCAGGTTGATCAGTTTATTTTTAAGTGTTGTCCAGTGAACTACTGCGAAGTTACAAAACTCTTAAATTTGTATTGCGTTTATTACTAGTAAATAAACCTAGCTATTAGACACAATATCTGTACGTGTGTTTATTTGACTTTATAGTGATCGAACCCAGGATTAATAATCAGGAATCATCGAATTCGTCACAATACCGTGACTGTGATCAAACTATAACAGTCCGTAGCAGCTCGACAAACATACATACACACAAAAATTGTCCATGTATTTTGCTTTTGTAATTTGTGAGTTTAACGTCAAAATCGTACTGAGAAATGAGTGTAATGTCAAAATTCGAGACAAAAGTAAAAATCAGCTGGTATATTAACACGACCTATTGGATCATGACTGTGACCTTAAGAATACGAGGTGCTTCTGTCTTCTCCTAGAGATAGTATCGCACTTGAACCATAGTATATCATGTCAAGTGTGATATCTGAGGCATCCACGTCATAAAAATATCAGCCTCTTGGTCTAATCCTGCGTCTCTCTCATAATTCATTTAAGATGGTTTTGCTTGAACCGTATGCACCGCCATATTGAAGTGTATGTAAAACTCCATCTGGACGTAGAATTTGCAAAATGATCGATTGTGCCAGTTAATAGTGTGACGAATTCGATGAATCTTGGATGATCTCTTCCTGAATTCGATCACTAATTAGCATTGTATATCAAAACAAGTTCATATGTTATCTGTCAAAGGCACATCAACATGGAGTCATTGTTTACATCTAATAGTCCAATTACCCACCGACGCACGTACGTAGTACGTGTCAGCTGACACGACCTGTCTTATGAGAGTGCCATGTAAACGAACACTCACCGACGTTCAATTTTTCCGTATACGTAGTACGTAGCGTAGAAATCAAAGAAATTTTGATTTTATCCGTAAGAACGTGTCAGCTGATTGCTCGCTCATATGACAGTGTTGCCTATTCATACGTGTGTATGCTGGTTATGGATCGTTTGTAGTTGCTTTACAAAAATACCTCAAAATACCTTTTAAATTTTCGTAATAATGTTGAAATAACCTGAAATTACGATATTAAGTTGTTGCTTTTAAATAAATTGACTGGCTATAATTATTTAATATTAATTTCGGACACTTATAAAATGAAAAATAAATGGTTTAAAAGTACACGTTTGAGTATGCATGCATGAAAACTGATCAATGGCAACATTGTATTGAATGTAAACAACAGAAATGGCTGATTTCTCCGTTGGCGTACGTACGTACGGGATACGTAAACGTACGTTACACACGTCGGTGGGTAATTGAACTATAAGGGCCACTTTCATAAAAGCCGGTCAAGCCTAATCGGCGATTAATTTGACAGCTAACCGTACAAAATACGTCAATTAAACTCCGGTTAGCAGTTACCGGCCTTTATGAAAGTGGCCCTAAGGCACGTCAATATGGCGGCGCATCCGGCACAAAGCGAATTACTATTTTCTAACGAATGCTAAAAAGAGATGCAATGCAAAATATAAAAATACAGGTGACCAAATTTCTCCGGAATTTTCACTTCTATGCCTTAGATATCACACTTGACATGGTACACAATACTAATCAGTCAAATATCCACACACAAATACTGTGACACATAGCTAGTTTTATTTACTAGTAATAAACGCAGTACAAATTTACGAGTTTGGTAACTCTACAGGAAGTTCACTGTTAAACACTTGAATATAAACTGATTATCCTGTTTGTATGCTGAGTTTTATAGTCTGGACGAGCGCCAGTTTCATAACCTACAAGCGTCCCCACAGTTCTGGATTGCTCTTGTACTTGCATTTTAGATCACTGTTTGTTTATCAGCATTTACTCATTGCCTCGTATTTCCTCTCCAATGCAGTAAAATTGCGAACCAGTCTCCAAAAGAGACAGTCTTGAGCTACACGCTTTGTGAAAGTTAATACCTTGAAGCCAGCGCCATAGCCGGTATCAGCGCAGTGCGTTAACGCAATTGCGTTATGCTTTTTTGGCGCAATGATACCATATTGCTAGCAGCGCAGTTTATGAGACATCACCGAAAACTAAAACAAAGCATTTGGAGGGGGTATCTAGAGAGAGTATTCATGCCAGGTTAAAGAATCCGAAGGTGGAGTCTAACTTTTTTACCCGTTTAAAAGTAATGAACAAAATGCAAATTATTCAACCTTTTTTTGTGGATAACTTTTAAATTGTTTCAAATCTTAATTTTCCGCACTCGGATTGTGATTCCTGAAACCGAAGTGTCTTTGGGTATCCCTCTCAACATTTTTGGTAGCGCCTTGATAGCTATAGCGCGGATGTTGGCGTCACTGGCACTGATACCATTATTTGTGATACCATAACGCCATGACGCCAGCAGCGCCATGCGAGCATACGACCAATGCCAGTTTTGATCTCTTTGAGCATATCCTATGAAGAGAGTAATTGGGCCCTTTCATCACCAAACGGGTAGCGTGGGACAGATTCCCTTTGTTCCCCTACTTCAACACCTAAAAGTAGGCTACGCAAATCAAAATCGACCTATCCCAACTATGCCTATAACGGAATAGTTGGGATCAATTGCAGACGAAAAGTATTGATCGCGGATCACTCTCTTTAGAGATCAGTAAAATTTTTTTTTAAGTGCGGCCGAAGGCCGCCTACGCAGAAAAGTGTTCTGCACATGATCACTATGGAACAGACCGCCCCCCCCTTTGGGATCGAACCTAGGTAATTTTTTGGTTTTTTGCCAATAACTTTTCACTGAAACATAATATTTATTTTCCGCCTTGGATTATTGATACCGAGGTCAAAACGCGTCGTTTAATACCATTACCGACATTTTTGGACGTGTTTTAGCAGTTGACGTTATATGGAAAGTATTACCGGTGTTATAACTGCTTTATATTCAATTATTTGGAAGTTTAATATTGCAGTATTTGAATTTGATTGTTTTATTATCGCATACAGCGCACCCTGTGTGGTTTGTGTGTGTGTGCAGATTCGGAGTAAGTTGCGCTACTATCACATATACTATGGCCATTGTTTACCCCTACTAGTTTGGCCTCTTCTTTTGCGAATCGGATTGGAAGGTAGTGGATGAAGGCACTCCGAGAGAGTGGAATGAAGGAAATCGCGTTCAGAGTTATTTTAAAGGGGTAAACAATGACTATGGCACGCATATAAAAAGCTCTGGCTGGAGATAGCTTCTATTGTGCATATAGATTCGCCTTGGTTCATTTCATGGTACAATAAACAGGTAAAAGCAGAAATAAAAATGCAACCTTGCTGTGTATTTTGTTGTTAGCTCAGGTTCGTAGACTGTCAATAAATGTTTATAATTCCTTGTGTCAAAGTCATGCCAAAAGTTAATAAAATGATGGCTGGTTACTAGTGTAAATTATGACAAAAACAAATTCAATGTTTTGTTTTAATTACTTTTAAATGGTTTTATATTGTGGCGATTATTCTCAAGCATGTACCATCCCTAACTCAACAAAACCCCCACCACTAGTTAATCACAACAGAGATGACGATGGCTGCTCTTATGCATGCAAGCATGTACCTAGGAAGAGGAAGAGAGGTGGCGCGAATGCAAGGCAAAGAGATGTCAATAAATAACACCGACTCTTCGAGAACCCGAAGAGCGAACAACCAAGAAAGTTCTCGGTGCGTGGGCAAGGCAGTGACCAAGCAAGACAGGTTGATCGGTTTTTTTTCAAGCGTTGAACATTGAATTACTGTGAAGTTACCAAACGCTTAAATTTGTATTGCGTTTATTACCAGTAAAAAAAAAATTGCTTTTGATTACAGTATCTATGAGTGTGTTTATTTGACTTTATACAGCTCAATTCTAAATACTCCCATGGGAGTTCATCTCCCAAAAATGTTTGTCTCCCAAAAAAGAATTCTCCCAATTACGAACTTCCTGGGAGAAGACTTTTTCCAAAAATTTTGGGAAAACGAATTCGAAGCACGAATCAGCTGTTTCGAACAAATTTGACATTTCTCGTAAGTATAAAAATGTGAACAATTGTTGGGACAACTTTTGTTTACATTATTAAAAGTTAACTATATTTATGTTTTAAATATAATAAGATATTTGCTGGCTTGTCATGATCGTTTGAAGTGGCCACAGTGGAACACAGACCGGCCAACGCAACTATTACACAATGGTGGTGTCGGCGGTCGTAGCGGCGAATGTAATGGTCTCTATGATAGAGGGGTCGGCGAAAGTAGTGGCGAAGGAGTGCCGATAATAGTGGTGGAGGTGATACAGCGTTCTTTAAGCATGATCCCGTCTAGGGTTCATATACAGCGCAAGGGTACTATGAGTACTCCCTTGGGGTACATACCCGACTGTAGAGGGAGCGATTTGGTATTACCAGTGCAGCCTTCTAGGTCATGTCACCCTTCCTTACGTAAGGAAGGAGAAGATGGTTAATGAAAGGCATCATATCCGTGGATCAACTATCAAATTGCACGCAATTACCTTTATGCATTTTGGTCGCGGTAATTGCCGAGTGGGAAAACACGTCCAAAAATGTCTGGATCCGGAGATCAATTATTTTTAATAGTTTCCAAGAAATTTGCAAGCGAAGTTAACAATTTTCTGTCATTTCTATGTGGTTGTTGCGGACGCAGATCTAGGGTGTGCCGAAATTGCAGAAAAGTGTATTGGGCAGAAATACTTAGAATCGCCGAGCCCGTTTTGGACCGGCTAAGGGTTATTTTTTTAAATAGCGGTCGAAGGCCGCTAACTCAGAAAGGTGGTCTGCACATAAGAACCATAGATCACGCCCCAGATGTATGATCAGCGTGGGGTTAGTTTTCGGCTATTTTGCAAATATTTTTCAAAATAATGAAAATATTTGTTCCCCGGAAGCAGATTCTCATTCTTAGGACCGGAAGGCGTCTTTTGATGCCCATATCGACATTTTTGGACGAATATTAGTACTCGGTCGCGGTTGTAAACAATTACCTTAGTCGCCTCTTACGACCTGTATGCCTACCTCGGCCATATTCTTAACCCCTAGCCCGCAGGGGGCTTCATATTTTATGCCGACTTCGAACGGCATTTGCAAGGCTGAGGGTTCGTCAAGAAGTTTAGAAAAACTTTTTATGTTATCTGTCCCGGTATTCGAACCGAGGACCTTCGGTGTGGTAGACCAGCAACCCTACACCCATACCACTGCAGCCACCCTGATCCTTGCTTTAGCTAGGCAAATAATAGGTCCATGGGCATTGGACAAATTAGGCGCATTCGGCGTGGTTGTATCTGTTGCAGCTGCATCCTCGTTGACGGTAATTCCAAAAATATCGGAAAAGGTATCAAACGACGGGTTTTAACCTCTGTATCAATAATCCGAAAGCAGAAATTCGATATTTTATGGCTGTTTGGAGACATTGCAATTAATGTTGAAAATTTTCGGTCATTTCATGTAGTTGTTGTAATCACAGATCAGGGTGTACCGAAAAGTGCAGAAATGTGTTCCGCGCAGAAATATTGTGGACCGCGTAGCCGGTGTTGGACCGGCTAAGGGTTATTTTTTTGAAACGGAGAAAGGTGTTGTGCACATAAATACCTTGGAACAAGCCCCCTATTTGGGATCGGACCTGGGCCATTTTTGGGTTTTTTGCTAACAACTTTTCACTGAAACAAATTATTTGATTTCCGCTTTCGGATTATTGATACAGAGATCAAAACGCGTCGTTTGATAGCTTCCCCGATATTTTTGGACGTATATTAGCAGTTACGTGCGGTCGTATAGAATTACCAAGTTGACAATTTATTATTGCTTACATGTTCACAAAAATAAACGAAACGAAAGTAAAAGTTTTTTTATAGCAAAATTTCATAATTTTGCACGTTCTGTGGTTATTTTTAGAAGTGTGGCGGTTACATATTAATTATAAACATGCATTGTTTACCCGTACTAGTTTGGCACCTTCTTTTGCGAATCGGAGTGGAAGGCAGTGGATGAATGTACTCCGAGAGAGTGTAATGAAGGAAATCGCGTTCAGAGTTGTTTTAAAGTAAAAACTGCAACTAAAAACTTCAATTTAAACTGAAATATACATTCTATAGTAACTGATAACGTGTTATAACTGCTTTATATTCAATTATTTGGGAGTTTCAAGTCTTCATGCTCAATATTGCAGTATTTAAATTTGATTGTTTTATTACTGCATACAACACACCCTGTGTGGTTTGTGTGTGTGTGCAGATTCGGAGTAAGTTGCGCTACTAGTAGACATATACTATGGTAGCGTGCGGACGTAAACATGTCATCGGATGACGATTTTTTATTGCTTGTAACTGCAGTTGTTTTGGCGGAAAAAAAGAAAAAAATTAAAAAAAGAAAATTCTGGATGAAAAGTTTGCATGCAAAACGTAAACAGTTTACGCATGAGAACCTCTTAAAAGAGTTAAAAGCATCATGCACTCGTAGGTTTCAATAAACCGCAACGTAAAATCTTTTTCTTCCGCAAACTTGCTCATTTCATGTTCTCACAAAACTAACACACTAATGCTTGTCAAACACGTTGGCAACGATCAAATAGACCAGCTGTCAAGCGAAAAAATCTAAAATTTTTGATTTTCATCAACGAAAGCCGACAACAAGTACGTGTGAGCACGACTACCCGTCGTTCGCCCCGTTGCTATGGCTACCAGCAGCATATGCTTGCGTGTCGCCAGGCAGCTGTAGACATATACTATGGTCAAATGACTCACCAAAATCGGATGTTTTTCGCATAGTATATTTCTACTAGTAGCGCAACTTACTCGGAATGGGCACACACACACAAACCACAAAGGGTGCTTTGTATGCTACATATAATAAAACAATCAATTTTAAATACTGCAATATTGACATGAAGACATGCAACTCCCAAATTTTTGAATATAGAGCACTTATAAAACGTTATCGGTTACTGCAGAATGTATATTCCAGTTTAAATTGAAGTTTTTGGTTGCAGTTTTTACTTTAAAACAAATCTGAACGTGATTTCCTTCATTACACTCTCTCGGAACACCTTCATCCACTACCTTCCACTCCGATTCGAAAAAGAAGATGCCAAACTAGTACGGGTAAACAATGGTTTTTAGTTAGTACTTGAAGCCTCAAAGGTGCAAGTTTTGTCCAACTCCCGTTTTCCTCTGGGGTTTTTTGGGAACTTTAAAAGAACTATCACCGGCCTCTCTACGTGTGTTACACTTTCCCATCATTCAATAAAGTGTTTTGTGAATTCTATTTTTTTTTATAGCAGAAAAAGCATAAATTAGAAACTTACTGCTTAATGTAAACAAAACAAAAGTGTAAACAATCCGAAAATGTAAACAAAGTTTGGCACTTAAAATACCACTTCGTATGAAAAAAAATAAAAATGCAGCTCTGATGCCTCTACCGGCTAATTGTACCATGGTTCATTTGAAGATTTGGTAATTGTTTAGGAGACAACTGCTAAAACACATCAAAGTTGAAAATTTTCTGTCATTTTTATGTGGTTGTTGTAATCCCAAAAAGTGTGTTCTGCGCAGAAATACTGTGGACCGCATAGCCGGCATTGGACCGGCTAAGGGTTAATTTTTTGAAGCGCCTACGCAGAAACATGCTCTGCACATAAATACCTTGGATCAAGCCCCCTATTTGGGATCGGACCTGGGTCATTTTTGGGTTTTTGGCGAATAACTTTTCACTGAAACAAAAAATTGAAAATCCGCTTCCAGATTGTTGATACCGAAGTCAAAACGCATTATTTGATACCCCTCCCGATATTTGTGGACGTGTTTTAGCAGTTGTCTCCCAAAGGAAACAATTACCGAAGATTTATTTATCGATTAACAAAGCGATAAGCAATTCCCTACGCAGCTGACTGTTTTTAAATGTCATATGTCGGTATTTTTGACGCGTCACAAGCATTTGTCGACGAAACTAGTTCAATTATGAATTAAACAAGAAGCAGCATTTATAAGTCAAGTACATTGCCATAGATGGTGCATTTTCCCATAACAAGAGTTGTTCAGATAAATATATAATGGCGGTACTATCACAAACAAATAATCATATCTATTTGCGCTTAATATATGAAATATTTTACATTATTACGATAGCCAACGCAAAAAGGCAAGCAGGGTACGAAAGGGGCCAAGCAAATCGTTGAGGAAAACAAGGCCACATTGAAATTTTACAAGACCATGGCTATAGGAAGCGCTGCAAGTGCCACATTAATAAATCTGGGGTTTTTTGGTCTAAGCAAAGTTTCAGTGGTAATTTATTACATTTTTTTTCCTTAAAAAGTATATGGTTATTTTCAATATTTGTTTATATCTAAGATTATGGGCATTATTTCGGTGCTCTCCCTAGCTGCTGCAGTACAATTTATGGTTTTTATGTCACGGGCAAAATACTCTGAAAACGGCGCCATACTCGATTCCGGCAATGATTTGAATATGGAGGGTGGAATAGCAGAGTAAATAAAAGATATTAAAATTATCATATTTATTTGTTCTTGAACTATCTTTGGTATTTTTTTTCTTTAGCAGATAACTGCTAAAACACGTCCAAAAATGTCGGGAGAGGTATCAAAAGACGTGTTTTGAAATCAAAAGATATTTGCAATTAAAGTTGAAAATTTTCTGTCATTTTCATGTGGTTGTTGTAGACACAGATGTAGGGTCTACCGAAAAGTGCAGAAGTGTGTTTTGCGCAGAAATACTAGGAATCGCGTTGCCGCTGTTTGGCCGTCTAAGGGTTATTTTTTTGAAACAAAAACTTGGAAATCTACTTTCGGATTATTGATACCGAGGTCAAAACGAGTCTTTCGATACCTCCCGACATTTTTGGACGTGTTTAAGCAGTTGCCTTCTTAAGGAAACAAATACCCTATCTTTTTGTATTGCAGAAATGTTAAAGATCTAATAATTCTCACATCGGGGACCTTAATACTATCAACACTATCCAATTACTTCTGGTTCCTTTTACTGTTGGCACCAACGCGTGCCATCTGGATGTTATGGGGTAGCGTGATACAGCCATGGCTTGCTCAACGTAATGCAGGTGAACAAGAGCCCGAATTAGACGAAAAGAAACAACGTAAACTTGAACGTAAAATGCGTCGTATGAGGTGAACATTGTAACGCATAACTTTAAATGGCACTCCTATCAATAGTGTGCAATGATTCAAACCTAAAAATTCAAGCTAAATCCATTGTAAATGCCGATACAAGCATTCATACATATTGTTTGGCATTTGTCGAGCACAGTTTTATAAATTAAATTTACATATTTGTACATTTGCATAATTTTTTGAGTTTAAAACTAGCAATAATTGTGTCGTGGTGTTTTTGGTTTTTGCTTGTACTAATAAGAGATTATTTTGTATATTTAAAAGTAAATTACAAAACGAAAATTCCTTATTATGTGTTTTATCGCAAATTGTAGGTCTCGACCCATAAAACCTTATCCCAGGGGGCCAGAAGCGTAGGATATACCTCCGGTAAGGCATACCTGTGGTAAAAGGCTACTAATCACCCATTAACCAAAACAATATTGATGTGCATAAATTGGCAATGCTAATTCAGTTGCAGGTTCGTACTTATTAATATTAACGACCATAATAGGGGTGAATATATGGATATGATGCCTCTCTCACTTCATTACCAGTCTTGTCCCTCCTTTTATAAGGAGAGGTTAAGATGGCCTAAAAGGTACCACTGGTCATATTAAATCATACCCGCGACAGTCGAGCCCATATCTAAGTTTGTAGGTAGTGCGGGTCTATTTACTCATGCGGTACACTTTTTCTATTAAAGAAAACGCCATTAGTTCCAGACGTCCTTGAAGGCCATGGAAAATTCTTCTTTCATTCTGCTATATAAAAGGCTTTCACACCTGCTTTCTGGAAGCAATATTTAACCAAATGAAGCTAAGCAATGGGATATTATTTATCTGGAAATAGAAGCTCTGCGAGGAGGAATAAATAATTGGTACGAAGAAAGATGGAACTTCACTTTAAGTAGGAGACTTGGTAGCCTCATAAATGGATTTGTTCAAGTACAATAAGAATTTACGCATTATATATATTTTTTTATTTACCAACCACAACAGCACATCATCTCAGTTTACACCACCCATCAAGTTTACCACACGATTTTTGTAGCGTTTGGAAATGTCATTTTCAATATTCAATTTAAGCTTCTTCGTATGTAGTATTAACTCTGTCAGCACGGTGTTTAAATCCAACCGTTGCCGCTTTAGTTCCACGGAACGGGTTTTCAGTGCTTCTTTTGTGTCCGTTATCTTCTCTACAGCATTTGACATTTGTTTAAGCTTATTTGCCAGCAAGTCGGCATATTTTGGAGAATGTTTTAGTTGGAAAAGATGATTCGTTTGCTCATTACACACATCAGTTAAAATCTTTTCTATATATATCAACATCTTTTGTATACTCTCTGCATCGTAGGTTGATATGCCTTCCAGTAGTGAAAACATAACACTGCTAGATGAATCAATTTGATTGAGCTCATATAAGCGCATCCGTAAAAATGCTTCAAGTTCATAAATCTCATCTAAAAAACGATCGCGATAGGATGGTGAATCCAGAATGGTTAAAGCTTGTTCTCCTAAATGTTGCAACAGAGTCATGAGTACATTTCAAATGAGTTTGATTTAAACAATGAATACCTTTAGCGATGCCTCCATCCATACCGGCACTCTCAACAACAATTCCATATTCTTCAATAGGTATATCAAAATTGATATCCACTGTAGTAGTTGTTGGACTTTCGATTCCCCAGTCAATGTTAACGCCATCGGGCTCTATTACATCTCCGTCAGCCGATGAACTGTTATTGCCTTCTAACGTTAAATCCCCAAAATCTATAATTTCCGCCGATATTGTAGACGAAGTGCCACCATTATCATCAGTACCACCAAAATCAATCTCATTGTCTCCTGCACTAGCGCTTGATGGCAATTTATCTGAGCTTAGGTTTAATTTAACTGGAGGGCTTTCGATTGCCACAGGAGCTTCTTTGTGTACATACTGATAAACGGTTGTATTACCAAACTCTATAAGGTGGCGTATAATTGGCAAACATAGTTTATCACTTCCTTCAGAGAATAACTCAATAGCCTCTTGTAATTTCCCAATATCACTTATTGAATTTGCATACAGCTGCGGTAGTTTATCCAAAACTTGAAGGAATTCCTTAGGCAAATTTTCACCCTTAACACTCAATTGCTGTAACAATAAAGCATGTTCAGCTAATAATTGCCCTTCCGTTTTGGCCAGATCTTGGACGCGCTTTATACATTCATCGCTTTGTTGCTCTAATTTTGTCATTTGCTTTCGAACTCCTGGCACTTCATAATTTATATTGCGTACATATATTTGAGCAGCTTCCGCAATATAGATATTATCCTTTTCGTACAGACGTACAATTTCCTGCCAATCTTTCATTCGTTTACTACCATAAGTACCAAATACACTTTTAGTCTCCTTTTCCGTTTGTTTCAGTATTTCTACAATTTCCTTACAATGGTAATAATTGATATCTATATTGGTAAAGATTCAACATATATTTACGATCTCCCAATTCACATTCAAATATGGCAATTATTTAAAATATACTTACTTGTGCCTGATAAAAGTTTGATTAACTGATCATTTGCTGGCATATCTTCAAGTGCATTTGAAATTTTCGTACGTATTTCCTTGATATTTTTCTGTATAGTTTTGGGTACAATCCTCCGACTCACCAACCAATCTTGAAGCTTCAGTGTATGTATGTCAATAGGTATATCTGCTTCCTGTTAAAATTTTGATTGCATTAGTCTTAGATGAGTTGCGGGAATCTATTAAAATTACTTACATTCATTTTAGCTTGTCTAATTGAACTTCACAAAATATTTTAATTGTCCACGCCAACAAATTTTTTTTATTCTGCTCCCTTTTATTTTAACCAAGTTGGTAATTCCTCGATTATATGCTCAGGTTCGCTTCACTGAAATGTTAAGTAAAAAATTTATGTTGGTATTAACGTTGCTTTGCAGCATAGATAGATTTGAGACATGTTTGTTTCTAGAGGGCGCTGTCAAAATGCAAATTTTTTATTATATTTGTCATTGGTGCCACTCCGTGAAAAATGAATAAAACTGAATATAAGTATTTTTAACACATATTTATAAAATAAATAAATAAAATACATATTTTGGGGATTTTAAAAATTTTCTATTTAATTCGAATTTTTAGCGATAAATAAAATTTTTGCAACTTACTTTTTAAAAACATGATAAATAAAAGTAAATTCACATATAAATAAAGAAAAATATATGTAAGATGAAGGTTACAAGTAACTATAACACTGTCATGAGTTGATTGCTATGTAATGAACCAATGTACTTATTTATTTTTATTTATTTATCAATGTTAAACCTTTTTAACTCCGAATTGGAGTGCACCCCACATTTCTAAGCTTCCATTGTAATCATTACAAGAAATGGCGTTATCACTGTTCTCATTCTGAGCACTCAACGCCATTACCTATTATCTTATTGTATCTACTTTATTGTATGTTCACTAATATGCTAATGTTAAAATCTGTTAAAATCCATAAGATAATATTGAATAAAAAAGAATGAATGAATGAAATATTGAATTTATTGGGAAATATGGATGGATTGGAACAAAAGCATTATGCCAGCCTTCATATGGTGGATGGGAGCGGGTCTCCCACTTCAAATAACTGGAGTTCTGCTACCAAAATCGATAATCGAATCGGTGGTCGAAATGAAAAATATAGTTTACGGTTTTTGTTCGATTCATAGTATTTACCAAAAAATTTTTAATTTTCATCAACGCGAGCCGACAACAAGTACGTGTGTGCACGATGCGCCGATTGCTATGGTAACCTCCGGTTGCTATGGCTACACGCAAGCATTTTTTGTGCTTTGCGTGATCGCATAAGTAAAATAAATTAATAAATAAGTAAAAGTCTCGCATAAAGTCATCTGTGGTGTCCAGTTTCGCCGGGGCTTTCGAAAAAAGTATATCACTTTCTGAAGAAAAATTTATCAAAATGTATCAAGAGAATAAATATCAAATATTTTTTTTAATTTTTACTTAGTAAGGTTATAATTCCCGTTTTTTTTTTTTTTATCGAAACCCATATGTATTTAACTAAATTTATTGAAATAACAATTTTCCAATTGAAACATGTAAACGCAGTCAGACCAATTGAAAAAACACGACCGTTCTTTTTAATGCACTTTATTCGAGTGAGTAACAAGAGTATACAAAGAAATATTCAAAGCTATACGAATAGCATATAAAGAAGGAATGTGACAATATGGTTTGCCCGTTATAATACTAACAATCTCCGGCTTAAACCTCATTGAATATAAACTGAAATTTACATTTTATAGTAACTGATAAGGTGTTATTACTTTATATTCCCTGATTTGGGAGTTTAATATCTTCACGTTCAATATTGCAGTATTTAAATTTGATTGTTTTATTATTGCATACAACACACCGTGTGGTTTGTGTATGTGTGCAAATTCGGAGTAAGTTGCGCTACTAGTAGACATATACAAGGTGGCGCAAAAGTAATCCTCCTATCAGAAAATGCTATAAATTTTGCGATTGGCCCCTAAAGTCAGTTCTGTTTTGACATTTGTGTAGTAAACACATGCGAAATACACTTTAATAAACAATGTTACGCTACACTGCTCCAGAACGCGGAATATTGCTGACTATTTATTTGACCAATAATCGGTCGGTGAAAAACGGTTACTGCGCAAAAGTAATCCTCCTATCAGAAAATGCTATAAATTTTGCGATTGGCCCCTAAAGTCAGTTCTGTTTTGACATTTGTGTAGTAAACACATGCGAAATACACGTTAATAAACAATGTTACGCTACACTGCTCCAGAACGCGGAATATTGCTGACTATTTATTTGACCAATAATCGGTCGGGGCCAAACGGTTACTGTGAATGGTGAGCGCTACAGAGCAATGATCAACGAGTTCTTTTTGCCGCAACTTGATGAATTGGGATTGGAAAACATGTGGTTCCAACAAGACGGTGCAACAGCACACACTGCACGTGCCACAACCGATATGCTGAACATCGGAAGCGTACTTTTGCGCCACCTTGTACTATGGCCTTTACTCTGTAGTTCTATTCGAAAGGCTATTCTACTCGAAAGCAAAAAGCGATTCTAATACACATAGGCACTCTGTAGTTCGTTAGAATTTACTTTAGAAAATATTCCATAATAGTAGGCATCACTGTTTCACACATTTCAAGCGCAAAGCAAAATACAAAAACACTTTGTATAAATCTCAAGTGCAGTATTAAGCAGCGCAGTTTAACATGTCGCACTAGCGCAGATGATAAAAATCTCGACTACCACGCGTGCGGTTGCGGGTTCGAACGTAAGTGCTTGCACAAGTAATTTTAATTCTTTTATTTTATTTTTATTAAATAAAATTTAATTTTTTTAAATATGTAAATACTTCTAATCTGTAAAAATTTGGTTTTCTTGAATTTTTCCAATTTTTTACATAGAATTCTTCAATTTTTTTCTGTCAACAGGGATTGCTTAACTCTTTCTGCGATAAAATTTATTTCTTGATGAAAAAAATAATAATTGTTTTACTATAATCATAAGAATATATGCTTTTGTGGATTTCCGTTTACTAAATTGTTGTAGAATAGGATTTTCTACCTTTCGACCATATTGGCATATGCTTTCGAAATAGTGAGTACCAAATTTTCTACAATCGAAAGGGGATAAATCAAATTCGAAGGGAACAACTTGAAAATTTCTTACAGAGTTCGAATCACTCGAGAGCGAACAAATTTTGTTTCGAATAGAACTACAGAGTGAGGGCCAAGAACTGTGGAGGCCGCTTGTAGGTGATGAAACTGACCAGATTATAAAAGGCAGCATTCTCAAGTTTTGAACAGTTAACTTACGGTAAATAAAACGTACTTGTTGTCGGCTTTCGTTGATGAAAATCAAAATTTTTCGATTTTTTCGCTTGACAGCTGGTCTATTTGATCGTTGCCAACGTGTTTGACAAGCATTAGTGTGTTAGTTTTGTGAGAACGTGAAATGAGCAAGCTCGCGGAAGAAAAAGATTTTACGTTGCGGTTTATTGAAACCTACGAGTGCATGATGCTTTTAACTCTTTTAAGAGGTTCTCTTGCGTAAACTGTTTACGTTTTGCATACAAACTTTTCATAAAGAATTTTTTTTCTTTTTTCCGCCAAAACAACTGCAGTAACAAGCAATAAAAAATCGTCATCCGATGACATGTTTACGTCCGCACGCTACGAATTTTCAATACAAATGGCGGTTGATGCTTTATGCTTGCATGGTGGCCGGGCAAACGACAATCACCCGATTACGCACACCACCCGTTGCTATGGCTACCAGCAGCATATGCTTGCGTGTCGCCAGGCAGCTGTAGAATGCGAGTGTTTGTATGCGTAACCACAGATTCAACGGATACGGCAAAGTAGATTTTGCTCTAAATTTTGACGTATGACGGATACGTCGACGGTGAAGTACTGTATCTGATTGGCGGATTATGTCGAAGACTCTTCGAATTCGTCACAATACTGAAGCGTATTCCTACAATAGTATCATTGTACAGGTTATCAAGGCACTTTCATCCGATATGGATATGTATGTATTCAGATTTATTTTAATAAAATGTGTTATTAACCCTGTGAATTATTTAAATAGAGCATAAAGTTACCTCTACCGCCCAGCAGAAAGGTGAACTGTGTAGAAGTACCGCTTTCTCTTATTTCTTCAATAAAGCCAATTATGTGTTTGTAGACTATTTTATAAAAAAAATTGTTCAATAGCTTGTGAAATTTGTTAAAGCAGGTTGAATTTCATATGGAAAGCAATTGTATGTTCTACTTAATTAACTAATTTTTGAAGAGTATCAATAACGTATTTTTTGGAAGAAGCGATTTTTAATCGTTGTGGCAAGTCCAACGCTTTGCTAAAGTTTGCTAGAAAGGTTTCTGAATCCATTTCTTTTAAACTAAACATGCACAAATTTTTTGCTGTACCTGGCAATTTATTACTTAGCTCATTTTATATATTTACGAAAATCTGGGTGCCACCAGGGATAAACTTTGCAACTGACTACTCTGCAATATTTCACTGTAGTTATAACTTTACTTGACAAATCTCCAAAATCTAGTTCTAAATTTAAGCTCCGCATATCAGTAGCAAGCATTTGTCGGGTAGCTAACAATGTTATACGCGAACTTCCACTTTCATAAAGAAGTTGATTTGGAAATGGAAGGAAGCGCTCGCAAGTTATTACTAACAAACACACGCCATCGTTAATATGATATTGGGGAGCTACATAGTGGGTCCGTGACGATGAGAATTTCCCCACCAGTGTCTCCCAATTATCGGTCTCCGTTTCATTTAAAAGCACCTCATTTAAATCCTTTAGTCGTTTTGCTTCATTTGCAATTTTTTGTCGGAATTTATAGCACATACTCCAAATACATTCATTTTGTTCATGCCAAGAAGCTACATAGGTATATCCAAGCAACTTATCCAACTTATATTCATGCCTTTTTATCCGTTCTGATAGTGGTTCATATGTAAGAAATAGGCATTCTACGACACGAGCACGCAATGTAGCTTTATTACAATCACGTAGACGGTGTAAACGCAAATGGTCAGGTAGCGACATTATCCATCCGAATGGAGCAAACGATTTTATACAGAAATTTTTGTAAATCTCATTCCAAAATCTTCGTGTACTTACGATATCTGCAGTCTGACGGCAAATCAAAGCGAATGTTTGAACGTACTCTGGTGGTATGTAATCTGCAACATGATACCATATAACAGCATGTATAATATTGTAGGTTGCAATTGGGTTATCATGGCCATTACGAAAATCCGTTGGACTCTGATATTTCCGCATTTGCTCTCCGCCCCTGCATTTAAGCGTGCGTGTTCTTGGTTTTAAATCAAGATATATATCATTTGGCCTTAAATGCGTTTCTAGCGGGTACACATAAATATAAATATGTATATAAATAAATAAGACAAATATAATACAAAAGTAAAGAACTTATAACCAAAAGGTTCAACGCGACGAATACGTTCTTTGACAAAAGTGCACTTACTGCTTTTTCCTTTAGTCCTTATAAACTTCACTTGAATCACAGTCGTGCCATGGGTGTCGTTATCGACAATATCGTCGTCTAGCATCTTCCATGTGTTACAAAAACTTAGGACGCTAGTTTTGCGTAATTTTGGAAGCAAGTATTTTGATTATTATTTTTTCTTAAAGCTTGCGTTTCACTGAGGATTGCGTGTACGTTCGCAACATAATCAGCTGTAACAACAAATAGAGCAACTTGGCGTTCTCTTTTGGTGTCGCTCTAGTCGTTCAAACATAGAAACTTATTGCCGTTTCAAAGAAAAGTAGTGTTTCATCTCAAATTTGTACAATCAAAGAGCTAAACAACGGATTTTTGTAATTTGTAGGGCTGAGATTTTTCTAGCGAGAAGGCATGGTTGTCGTAAATGAAGATTAAAATCAGAGACCTGTGTTGAAATTCACTAACTTGTAACGATGCGATTTTTCGAGATTTTAATTAACTATTTTGTATCCTGCATTATCGACTATGCTATCACTAACTTAGCTATAACGATTCGGAGTTAAGATTCTTCATCCCGCTATAAAACGTACACAAAATACTTAAATGCAATTTTTTTGACAATAATATTGATATAATAGTATTATTTTAATTTTCTCTAAAAACTTGAAATTATGTGTTGGGTATTTTTTTTTTTTTTTGGGTTTTGGTTTGAATGGCCAGGGTTCCTGAATGAACCTCACAAAGCCAGGTTATATTCCAAGTGGGTTGTTTCCAATTTATGTATATTTGTATATTATATTTTAGATTAAAATTATGGCATAGGTTGAAAAGCATATATGTGCCAGGTTGTGTTCAAAGTGATAAAATTGGTTTTTACAACATTACACGTGATAAAATTTATGGCATAGCCAGGTTATATTCGGAATTGTATTAATATATTTATTTTTTATTTTGTTAAGGTTTTGCACATTTTTCATGTGATAGATTGCAAATACGTGATAAAATTTATGGTATAGCCAGGTTATATTCGGAATTGTATTAATTAATTTTTTTTTATTTTATTAAAATTTTGCACATTTTCATGTGATTAACTGGTAGGACGTGAATCCGGCGTCAGGTTATTGTCCAAAAGTATAGCTTTTAATTATTGGATTAAATTTCCATGTATATAATGGTAATTGTTTCACTGTACACATGTTATTTTCGAAGTATTATAAATAATTCACTATTTAAATTAAAAAGTTCTTTCATGTCAAACGACACCAAAAATATTTGGTTATATATCTTTCACGTGGTTATGGAGACGATCACCCCATATCATTTATTTTCCGTTTGAATATTCCCGTTTTTGTTGAGATCCATTATCTCAGATATACACAGTTTTATTTATTTTTATTTAAGTCGAAATTTTATTTAATTATATAGGATTAATTTCCTATTTTATGCCAGTTATTTAACTTGAAACGTGATTAAGTATAAGCGAAAATACTTTTTGGAGAAAGCAAAAAATATCACTCAGGTCCAAAAATTTCATCTCAACCAAAAGTACAGTCTGTTTTCGTTTTTGGTTAAGATGCAGCGATATTTTTGCCGACTCTACGCGACGACGTCTAAAAGCGAAGTGGTGTTGTTTACTTAACTACACAGCTGATCGTGAATAAACGAATATCGATAAAAAATGTTTAGTGAATACCGAATCGTTATAAATATCGTTACCACAAAATGTCGATTGCGAATGTCGTTATAGAAGTTAGGGAATTCCACTACTGAAAGTTCGACGGGGTAAGCGACACTTCCTTGTACTAGGTATTAGAACCGACCCCATATACGGTTAAGGGCTATACGCATTAGTATCACTTAGCTTTCGGAGTGTTTTCGCGTTACAAATAATATTATTTCATGGGTGCCGCGCACCCTTATAAATATTTCCCTATTTTATTATTTTACATTTTTAATAATATCAATAGTTTACTCCAAAAGATTTAAAGAATGCTTACATATATTTAGGTATAATAGATTGTCGATTAGAACCTACTTTAGGAACAATTAAATAATGATTACTAATAGTAATGATTACTAATGGTAATGATTACCGGTTTGATTAATAATTTTCTTGAGAATCCATTTAATGATTGATTACCAATTACTTTAAATTTTTAGTTACTATTTTCCAATTAATTACTAAAAATATTCCAAAAAAATCATGATTTTTACGATTATTAAAAAAAATTAAAAAATAATCAAAAGAAAGTTGAGTAATCAACTAATAATGGCCTTTTCTTGGAAAACAATTAAAATAATCATTACCAATTAAAAAAGCCGCCTAATTAATTTATTACTAATTACTAATCAAATTTAACAGATCTGTGGTGGAACTCACTAACTTATACGATGCGATTTTTCGAGATTTTAATTAACGATTTTGGATCCTGCATTACCGACTGTGCTATTCACTAACTTAGCTATATCGATTCGGGGTTGAGATTCCTCATCCCGCGATAAAACGTACGCTAAGTACTCAAATGCATTTTTTTTGATGATAATATTGATATAATAGTAATATTATTTTAATTTTCGCTAAAAACTTAAAATTATGTGTTGATTATTTAACGACACAGACAACAACCCCAAATTGTGCGTTGTTTACTTATCGTTATAAGTTAGTGAATTCCACCACTGATCACGAATAAACGAATATCGATAAAAAATGGTTAGTGAATACCGATATCGTTATAAATATCGTTACCACAAAATGTCGATTGCGAATGTCGTTATAGAAGTTAGGGAATTCCACCACTGAAAGTTCCTTGTACTAGGTATTAGAACCGACCCAATATCCGGTTAAGGGCTATACGCATTAGTATCACTTAGCTTTCGGATAGTGTTTTCGCGTTACAAACAATATTATTTCATGGGTGCCGCGCACCCTTATAAATATTTCCCTATTTTATTATTTTACATTTTTAATAATATCAATAGTTTACTCCAAAAGATTTAAAGAATGCTTACATATATTTAGGTATAATAGATTGTCGATTAGAACCTACTTTAGAAACAAATAAATAATGATTACTAATAGTAATGATTACTAATGGTAATGATTACCGGTTTGATTAATAATTTTCTTGAGAATCCATTTAATGATTGATTACCAATTACTTTCAGTTTTTAATTACTATTTTCCAATTAATTATTAAAAATATTCCAAAAAAATCATAATTTTTACGATTATTAAAAAAAATTCAAAATTAATCAAAAGAAAGTTGAGTAATCAATTCTTGAAAAACAATTAAAATAATCATTACCAATTAAAAAAGCCGCCTAATTAATTTATTACTAATTACTAATCAAATTTAACAGATCTGATATTAGTTATGAAAATTTTAAAAATTAAACTCAAACTTTTATTTAAATGGAGTAAGACATTGTATAAGTGTACACGTACATACGTAATGTTTTTATTGCACATTAAAATCTACTATTAAATATAATAGTTAATATCGCAGAATCCATTGTAGTTCGAAGTTAAGTTTTTGTTGAATGATCCACAATTCAGTTAGTAGTTAAGCGAAAAAAGTTTTATTGACTACTTTCAGTCGCTACCTCCTTATTTTCCACTTTCCTTTCAGTTTTTTTTTGTGGATTTTTATAAATGCAATGCCTGTGTTTCATATGTGAATTTAAGCCTACAAATTGATAGAATCGTTTTTCACAAAACTTACAAGCGAACTTTTTAACTTCGGCATGCAATTGTCTATGACGTATGAGCGCATGGGAATTCGTAAAACCTTTCCCACAGGTTTCACAAATTTTATCGCGAATATTTAGATGTGACTTTATATGATCTTTTAAATCGCGTGCCTTTAAAAAGTCCTTCGGGCACATAGTACATTTGAACGCACGTAATTTTATATGTATTGCGTTCTTATGATAGCCCATACGAGTTTTAGTACGAAAAGCTTTTCCACACAATTCGCATACGAACGGTTTATGACCAGTATGCATTTCCATGTGATGTTTTAAATCCGGCAGTACAGCATAGCTCCTTTCACAAAATTCGCATTTATGCACTTTTTCCATATGATTCCGATTTTGGTGACCTTTCAATGCAGCATTTGAGCTAAATGTCCTATTACAGTCCTGGCATTTATAAGGAAGCTCACCAATATTGTGCTCCTTAAACATATGAACCTGCTTGACTGCACTAGTTTGAAAAGATTTATCACACTCTGAACATTTAATTTTTTCTCTAGCTATTCTATCTGGCAGAAAATTGCATTTTTCGACATAAAATTGGGATGTGCTTGACAAAATGGGTTTATTTGATATCTTGCCTTTGCTTCCTTTTATCTTGAAGTACCAATGTCGTAAATAATATATTCCTTTGTATATCTCGTCATCAGTAAAATCAATGTTGTGTTCGATTTTGAGTATATTCGCCATTTCCTTATATTTCTGTTTACGTGCAAGTACATAGGTGTAGTCTTCATGCTTGGGATCATAGAGAGCTGGGAAACGTGAATATGTTTCGATAAATGCTATAGTTGCACTGTTTAAATTGGCAAAGCTTAAATTCTGGAATATGGAAAGAAGTATGTACTTTGAAAAGCAAAAAAGGACAATTTTCCATTTTATCACATACTTAATGTGTGGTTGGAGAAATATGAGGGCGCCTATTAATATTGTGACAGTACGTCGCCCTGTTTGTTTGGCGCACTTACCTCTGCCACAAGTACGTAATACCTATCTATTTTCTAATATGAAGTCACGAACATATTAGATTTTAGTTTTACTAAGAGGTTAGGGGCTTAGAATATGCCCGAGGTAGGCATACCTGTTGTTGTTGTTGTTGTAGCGACTACTTAACCTGCCTAGGATGTCACCCCCCATCCAACACTGTCATCAGGCTCTTCTAACGGAAGTCCAAGAAACCTCGCGGCTTCAACAGGGGTGGACCAGAGTGAAATTGGTGTTAGAAGAGTGGGCTCAGTTGAGCAGATGGTTAGTATCGTGGGGAGACACGCCGCATGCCGGGCAGACATTTGGCATGTCAGGGTTCAGTCTGGATAGGTAAGAGTTTAGTCTGTTACAGTATCCAGAACGAAGTTGGGCCAGCGTGACTCTTGTCTCCCTGGGCAGTTCGCGTTTCTCGTCGGCAACAGGTGGAGCTTGTGCCTGTAGGACTGCATTCACTGGACGTGACCCGACAAAGGAGTTTACCGACTCCGTGTGGATGAGGTTGAGGGCCCGCCGGTGCACCTTTGGATCAAACGGCGAGAAAATGTGGTGCCGGATCTCGTTATAGTGCTTACGGAGGTGACTCCTTATTCTCCTGGGAGGCGGGTTTTCGTTGAGCAGGTTCCTGTTCGGGTGCTGCGGTTTATGGCAGTTGAACAGGAATTGTCTGGCCAACATCTCGCAGTGCTCTTTGACATCGAGCATTTTTGCCTCATTATGAAGATGGTGCTCAGGAGACATAAGGAGGCACCCCGTGGCAGTTCTGAGTGCGGTGTTTTGGCAGGCCTGCAGCCTCCTCCAATGTGTGTCTGCTAACCCCGGCGACCATATTGGCGTCGCGTAGCTCAGAACCGGCTGGCCGATTGCCTTGTACGTTGCCAGTAACGTTTCTTTGTCTTTACCCCAAGTACTGCCAGCTAGTGACTTGAGGATTTTGTTACGGCTTTGTACTTTGGTGGCAATCGCGGCTACATGAGCACCGTATTTGAACATGTTATCAAACGTGACCCCTAAGATTTTGGGGTGTGTGACAGTCGGAAGCTTAATGCCGTCGACGTAGACGTCTAATTCCATGTTCGCCTGCGCTGTCCACGTCGTAATTAAGGTGGCCGAGGATTTGGTCGGTGACAATGTCAGGTTCCGTGCAGCGAAGAAACTGGAAAGGGTTGGCAGGTAAGAATTAATTCTCGAGCAGAGCTCATCGACGGAGGGTCCAGTCGCCAGGATCGTGCAGTCCAATCTGGGGCAGGGCGAAGCACTGTTAACAACAACAAAAACAACAACAACGCCTTCTGGTGGGGAAGGGTGCCTCGATATGTAATAATTAAACAGAAGCGGGGATAGGACACCACCCTGTGGCACCCCTTGCTTAATTATACGTGGTTTTGATCTTTCGCCTCTAAATTCCACCGATGACTGCCGGCCACTCAGATAGTTGGCGGTCCAACGCTTTAGACAGGGGGGAAGGTTTGAATCCTCCAGGTCGTTAATGAGTTGTGCGTGATTAACAGTGTCAAAAGCTTTCGACAAGTCAAGCGCAACTAGCACGGTCCTGTCGTTTGGGCGGGATTGTTTGAGACCGATACCTATCTGTGTGGTGATGGCGTTTAGCGCGGTGGTATTGCTATGCATTTTGCGGAATCCATGCTGATGTTCGGCTAATCGTAAGTTAGCGGTGTAGTAAGGGAGCAAGACCGACTCCAGGGTCTTCACTACTGGCGAGAGGAGTGATATCGGTCGATATGACTCCCCCACGTTAGCCGGCTTGCCGGGCTTTAGTAGTGGCACCACCTTGGCCTGTTTCCATCTTTCTGGAATGAAAAAGGTGGTCATGGACAGAATGAAGACGGTTGTTAGGTACCTTACTCCCTCATCACCGAGATGTTTTAGCATCAGCATGGATATACCGTCTGGGCCAATAGATTTGGAGTTTTTGGACCCCCGTATGGCCTCCCGAACCTCTGGGTTGGTGATGGCAATGGGCGCTTGGTTGTTTTTGCGTTTGTGCGCTTCCCTGATGGCGCGCCTGATTTCCTTGTCAACCGGAGGATGCAGTACAAATTGCCGGCAGAAAGCGCTCGCGCATCTCTTTGGTTTCGACTGTACCTTATCACCAAAGGTGATGGATATTTTGTCGTTCGGTTTGGTCGGATTAGACAAGGATTTAACAGTGGACCATAATTTGCCAACACCAGCAGAGAGGTTACAGGACCTTAGGTGCTCCTCCCATTTGGCGCGTTTGTGTTGATCAACTAGCCGTCTGATTTACGCATTGAGATCTTGAATTTGAGGATCCGTAGGGTTCAAGCGTCGCACGCGGTCACGTTCATTAGCCAGGGCCGCTGCCTCTGCGGGGAAGTACGGACGTATCTCCTTAATTCTACCTGACGGAATATATTGATTGGAGGCTGAAGCTATGACCAAGCGAAACGCTTTTTCCCCTTCTCGTACGTCAGACGGGATGGGAAGAGCAGCGAAGGTGCTCTCAGTGAAATTAAGAAAACCAACCCAGTCAGCTTTACTGAAGTTAGTGAAGGTGCGCTTCTCAGAAGTAACGAAGTCATTGGGGCGATCGATTGAGAGGACTATCGGCAAATGGTCAGTTGCAAGAGTAAGCATTGGTCGCCATTCAACGCAGTTTATGAGACCTGCGCTGACAATTGTGAGGTCTGGCGAACTGGAACAATTTACCGCAACTCTCGTGGGGGCGTCCCCGTTCACAGTGCAAAACGTCGAATCGTCTATTTGTTCAGCCAATTCCTGTCCGACTCTACCCTATCTGACCTGTCACCTAGGCATACCTGTCATAAGAGGCGACTAAAATGCACAAAGGTAATGATGTGCAGCTGGATGGTTGATCAACGGGTATGATGCTTATCACCTCTCATTACCCATCTTCGACAACACTCCCCAAAACCTTCGGGGGTGTCTTGGCGTTACAAACAACAAACACAAAAACGCTTCGTTACAAACAAGAACCAAAACACTCCACGAAGGTCGCCTCTTGCGACCGGTATGCCTGCCTCGGCCGTATGCTAAACCCCTAGCCCGCAGGGCTAGGAGTGTTTTTGTCGTTACAAACAACAACAAAAAAACTAAGAGTTGTTGGGAATGTTTAAAACATTGCTGATCGATTTAACAGTTTAAGTACCACATAAAGTTCTGTTACAATAACAAAGATGTGATAAAATAATAGACCCACTCACTGAGTTATATACTTACCGAATTAGTTTTAGGAGTCTCATATTCAATGTCTAGAAAGTTCTCCTCTGTAGCTGACAAAAAGGTACACTTTTCGAAATATTCCATGACTACGGCAGTTAATTTTTTTGATTTTGATTCGCTTTGGTTTTCTATTGCCCATGCAGTTTTCTTGTACCTAGTGTATAGCTCGCGTAAACTTTCCCAAAGCGTTTTATTACTTAACTTGATTTGACATCTTTTCTTCATCTCTTTGATTATTTCATTTTTGCTGTTAGCACGTGCTGTATTATTTTTGTAGTTTTTATCAATGGGATTCCATAAGCATGAAGACTTGTTAAACAATTCAATTAATACTGAGGTATTAACGTTTCGCCTAACAAATGTTGGTTTGAACTAAAGGCAAACATTAATAATTTTTTTTTTTAACTGCACGACATAGCTTAAAGCTTACAACCTTTTTTGATAGACTTTTGACTTTCGGCAAAAATTCATCGGCCGAATTCCCGTCCGATCCGCAATCCTCTCCATCATAATCATACTCTGAATCTTTACCAACTTGCGACACTGGAACATCCAATTTCTAAAATATTAAAATTTTAATTTCTTTACTCTGCGACAATAATATCTATACCACATACCTCAGACTTCCCAAATTCCGTAGTAGGCGGAATTTGTAATGCTAAATCTTGTTCATCTTCTTCGATTTGTGAGCTTGTTACAGGTATTTCAGTTTCGTCCTTCCCCCATTCAAATGCAATACTATCCTTACAATCCAGTTGTACGGTATCTATGCAAGGCTCGTCGTCTGTATGGTGTAAATATTGTATATGAGCAACGAATGCTTCCCATTCTTGCACATCTGTCTCACAGTATAAGCATTTTAATGCAAATTTGAGAGCATCCTTTGAAACAAGAACGTTTCCGCAAATATCCATGTATACAAAATAATCTGTGTATAGCTCGGTTATACTAATCTTGTAAATATGGAACACTTTTTGATGAGGTTGTTTATTCTCTGTTACAAGCGAACAACTTTGTACTTCCAGAGAACGTATACATAATGAGAAGGCGTAATTTTTGTGTTCCATGGATGGCTTCCATTCTCGTGCAACCGTCTCAGTTGATTCACCACTGTGTCAGTTACCACCACTGTGTCAGTTGATTCACCAAATAATTGAGAATTTCTGTATCTTTTAAATAACATTTTCTGTTAGCAAAGAAACAAGAGAATTTCCATTTGCAGAATTTAACAATTATTTACTTTGATGCATGGATAAGTACAATTATCGTATATTTTTCAAATGATTTTATATTATTATTTTATATAAAAAATATATTAATAAATGTGATTTAAAAATTCAAAAACTAATAATAAACATGTTTTCATTAGTAGATAATGTATAAGTTCATGGACTTGAACTGTAGTATTAGAGGACGATTAACAATCAAATTTTTGGCGTTTTGGTTAAGACCTCGGATTTTATTTTTTCTAAGTTTGCGAGTTCGAAGGCACCTGTCAGCTTATATTTCTTTTATTTTTGTTTGATAAATCAATCAATATAATTGCGCCAAAATAGCCAATTTTATTTTGACATTCTTCATTTTTCCTTTTGTTCGAGATGATTCGGCAAAAATCGCTAAAAAATAGCTAAAACAGCCGTATTCACTAGGCGCTCATAAAAATATGTCATGCCCTTATGCTGCAAGCATAATTTAATTTGTCTTCTTCGCGCTGCAAATATTCCTAGCACACACATTGTCATATAAATGCCAGCATATGTATGCGCGTCATAATGTGCACAGAACATATGCGTTTCATACTCCAGTCTTCCCCGTCCTGATCAAAGTACGATCAAACACACATCGATTCACATACAGAAAAAATTGCAGGCATATAAATGTGTGTCATAATGTACACTTGTCGCTATTGAAATTTGTCTTCTACTTCGTGCATAAAAATATACAACAACAAATGCGTGGATATTTATGTGCGTAATGATGTACACTTGTACTTCATATACATATATGTGCGTAGTGTTTCAAAATATACAACAACAAATGCGTGGATATTTATGTGCGTAATGATGTACACTCCTACTTCATATATATGTGCTTAGAGTTGTACTTTTGCAAAAACTCCTTTTGCGACATTGAATATATTGACTTGAAAAAATTCCATGCCCGCATTCGTCTCATCAAGAGATCAAAGTGAAGAAGAACAAGAAGACAAATTTCTTGTTTCCACCCGTCTTCGTCTTAGCAACAAATATAACAAGAAGAAGAAGACACAAAAAATCAAACCTGCAAAAAATCTAGACAGCCGACAGCGGTATTCGAACTCGCAACACCACAAAAGTAAACTATGACCATGGCTCTACACTCTACACCAAAGATAGTATAAATGAACAAAGTCTAATTGGGTACTTAACAATAAACCAGCAGTAGAACCAAAAACTCAGATCTTTGTCCCTCAATTTCATGACGAAATTGACAGAATGTTTACTTTTTATACTTTATTTCATTATTTATAATAACTAAATATTTATAAATTACCCTATTAATACTAATAATAAATAAAACAAAGAAATTAAATTGTATAATACAATTCTTTATTTTGCCAACAATTGTTCAAGTACGCTAACATAAGTGATAACAACAGAGAATTTATTTGCAAACTTACATATAGCAGAAAACATACATTTAACAGCGCTGAGAATGGTGGTGAGTCAATTAAGTTGGAAAAATCTGAAATTAGTTGAAACATATGGACGGGTGGTGAATCAACTGAGACGGTTGCGTGGGAAAAAGTTGGAACATATCAATTCCGCCTTCTCAATATGTATACGTTCTCTGGTCATATGCACTCGCCATTCCATGATCCACTAATATCATCATCATGCGCCATTCCAATACAACTATTGTTTTCAAATATTTCAACCGGATGATTTTTTATTTGGACGTATATTAGCAGTTACGTACGGTCGTATAGAATTACCCGCGTTTGACTTCTTTATCAACAATTCGAAAGCGGATTTTCAATTTTTTGTTTCAGTGAAAAGTTATTCACGAAAAACTCAAAAATTACCCAGGGCCGATCCCAAATAGGGGGCTTGATCCAAGGTATTTATGTGCAGAACACCTTTCTGCGTAGGCCGCCTTCGGCCGCGCTTCAAAAAATTAACCCTTAGCCGGTCCAACACCGGCTACGCGGTCCACAGTATTTCTGCGCAAAACTTTTTTTGCACTTTTCGGTACACCCTAATCTGTGATTACAACAACCACATGAAAATGACAGAAAATTTTCAACTTTGATTGCAAATATCTCTTCACTCGAAAATCCGCTTCCAGATTATTGTTACCGAGGTCAAAACGCGTCTTTTCATACCTTTTCCGAAAATTTCGGACGTGTTTTAGCAGTTGTCTCCTAAAGGAAACAATTACCTTTATTTGTAAAAGATCTTTCAGCAAACCATTTGGTAATTCTATACGACAGCACGTAACTGCTAATATAGGTCAAAAAATATCGGGAAAGGTATCAAACGACGGGTTTTAACCTTCGTATCAATAATCCGAAAGCGGAAATTCGATACTTTATGTATGTTCAGAGATATTTGCAATCAAAGTTGAAAATTTTCTGTCATTTTCATGTGGTTGTTGTAATCACTGATTAGGGTGGACCGAAAAGTGCAAAAAGTGTGTTCTGCGCAGAAATACTGTGGACCGCGTAGCCGGTGTTGGACCGGCTAAGGTTATTTTTTTGAAGCCTACGCAGAAAGGTGTTGTGCACATAAATACCTTGGATCAAGCCGCCTATTTGGGATCGGACCTAGGCAATTTTTGGGTTTTTTGCTAATAACTTTTCACTGAAACAAATTATTTAATTTCCGCTTTCCGCTTTGGACGTGTATTAGCAGTTACGTGCTGTCGTATAGAATTACCAACCATTTAACCAATTATTTAAAAAGCTTCAGTTACAGCTGCGCTTAGAGTAACATACTCCGATTTGCTTGAAGATAAAGCAACAGTTACTTGATTTTTACTTGACCATCCATACACTTGAAATGTGAAGCCGCTCACTGATTTAAGATCCGTTGCATCACTAGCCCAATCTGCGTCGGCAAATCTAGCAGGAGGTTCAAAGGAGGATTCTGTGAAGAAAAAGTGTGGATCGCAAAGCCGGTGTTGGATGGGCTTAGGGGTATTGATGTGTAAACATCTTTGCACTAAAAATGTCCATATTGGTACCCAGAGACGCGTTTCGGTTGCAGGAACCATAATCCGGTGGGGAAACCCAATATTTTTAGTAGTTTGCAAGATATTTGTAAGCAAAGTTAACAATTTTCACAATGCTATGGAACAGGCCTCCCTGGGATGGAACCTGAGTAATTTTTGGGTTTTTTGCCAATAATTCTTAAATTACTAAAAATAATGGGTTTCCCCCACCCGATTTGAGTTCCTGGGACCGAAACGCGTCTCTGGGTACCAATATGGACATTTTTAGTGGTATAGTATTACCACGAAATAACGCATGCGGGCTTTATTTCCTTTTGAAAAAATAAATAACGCCCTTGGGCGTTATTTCACTGCACCATCAGCTGTGTTTAGACAGCATAAAATGACGATTGTGGGTATGTAAAATTTTATTTTGCTTACAGTAATCGTTTTCTGTCCGCTCTATTTTTTGGGTAACTAAATGCATATACTATATAATCGGCATAATATTGAGATTAGCCGGTACACATGGAGCGAGCGAAATACAGTATAAAATTTCTTTTATGGATGATAATGTCGTATCTTTATGGTGCTGGAATTTTCCTCATTGGTTTCTTTCCGATAAATAACTATTCTTTGAAATGTGACAAATTGGTAGGGAGACCACAACATTTGGATGATTTGAAGTAAGCAAGTATTTAACAAAAACAAAGTGTAGACTATTAAACTTCCCATTCTTACAGACTAGTAACACCCACTCAACTGTACGCACAGACCATACTTATGTTGGTGGATGCAATGCGCTCAGATTTTCCTACAATGACGACTATGCCTTTCTCATACAACAAGGCTTGTAGCCGTCTAAGGATTCGAGTTAATATTCCAACAGTGACAATGCCACGAATTAAAACTTTAACGACTGGCTCTATTTCAAATTTCATTGATATTGTTCTTAACGTTGGACATGTCGAGCAGTTATCAGACTCCTTATTACACCGCTTGCATAACCGTAATGATACAATAGTTTTTGCTGGAGATCGCACATGGCAAAGTCTCTTTCCTAAACAGTTTAATCGCCTCACTTCTAATACAGATTCGTTCTTCGTAAATGATTTTTATGAGGTTAATGAATTTCCAGCGAAAATGTATTTATTATTCTCCTTAAAATTTTTTAATTCGAAAATAGGGCGATAAAAATGTTACGGAAGTATTATCTAAGGAATTAAAGCAGTCAGACTGGATGCTGTTGGTGCTACATTACCTTGGTTTGGATCATATTGGGCATGTTGAAGGCACGGAAAGCTCTAAAATACCATTGAAACTAAAAGAAATGGATGATGTTGTTCAAAAGATATACAAAGCAAAGGTATATATACCAAATTAATAAGTTCACAAATTTTTCCGCAACTAAAAAAAAATTAAAACCCAAAAAGAATTTGCACAATCAGTTACTCCTTGTAACGGGTGATCATGGTATGAAAGATGGCGGGGGACATGGAGGTAGCACCACAGCCGAAATGTATGTTCCGCTATTCGCTTACAACAATAATTGCATCTCAAAAGGGTATTTATTTTAATCCTCTATAATATTACACCACGCAAACAAATTCTAAGCTTTTTAGGTAGTGGGAATTCAACTTACTGCTCGCCTAAACTGGTTCAATGATGAAAAAGTGCTTAAGATTTTTGTATGGTTCATTCTTGTATCGATTTGAAATTGGATGTCGAAGATCTGAAATTGTGAAAGCTTTTGAATATAATTGTGGAATTTTCTTGCCCAAAACTAGTTAACAGATTGATGGTTTGGAATTAACTTTAAGGAAACATACCAACTATTAGCATTTTCTTGATACGCCTGTTAGAAGTTGGAGAGTATTCTATCTTTTTGAACTCAATATGAAAAATAAGTTTGCTTTCTCGGCCATAGGCCCTTATACCAACCCCTTATCAAATCTTTTGTTGCTTATTCACCACTTCACCAGTTTGAACAAATGCAGTCGGCCCGATACCCATCGGTTTTCGAGAACTTTTATGTAATTAGTCAAATTTCGAAAATCAGCATGTTACTAAACTGTATTATTATAGTTATGGATCTGAAACGTATAATCAAATTGATTTGGCTCCTACGCTGGCAATATTGTGGTCCATTGAAATTCCACCAATGTCCATTGGGTGTTTGATACCAGAGCTCCTACTCGAATACTCCCTTGAAGATCAACTTTACGCATTTTACTACAATGCTATGCACTTAATAAATAAAGCTTATATAAAATTTGGTCCAGAGCATGTCAATGCCAGCGGTCAGTTTACCAATCAAATCGTTACATATTGAATGTATTCAAGTATTCATGTATTTCAGCTTCAGCAAAATGGCTAACAATTGCTAAGTCCGCGCATAAGCAATTTCTATTGAGCAAGCGGAACGATAAATACGACAATGCTTTTTTTTTTGAAAACGCTAGAGTACATTACTTACGGTTATCAAAGGAAATTTCTGACCAACTATCTGAATCATCGGTGCAATTCGATTATAAGCTGATTGTGATTGGACTAACCCTAACTACGCTGGTATAGTAAGCAATATAAAATAAGATTTAAAAAATACTTAAATTCAATTTCTTAGGTTGTTCTACAAACGATTATAGTATTTTCTTTAAAGATTCAGCGAATGTTCTTTAACGGCAAAGTTGAATTCCTAATTGTAATTGCTTTTTGCACATATTGGTGTTATTCTGAGGCTTATATTACTATTCCTGGAATTGGAAGCAGAGTCCTACTTTTGATAGCTTTCGCTATGAACGTTTACTTAATTATGAACATAGCAAACATAGTTTGGAGGAAGTTTGACAATTTTACTTGTCTACAACTTCAAAAGATCTCACTACCTGGCCAAATTTGGTTTTTATTGGGTTGCTTAGCGTTTAATACTCTATCATTGGCTTCTTCGTCATTTATTGAAATGGAAAGTAAAACATGGCATTATCTTGGTTCAAGTGCATTCATTTTACTCTCTGTACAAAACCTCTGCACCGACGTGTGCAAGACTTATAAAACGGCCTTCACTTATGAGGATATTAGAAATATTGCATTCCATAAATATGTGATAAGAGCCTTTCTAAAATCTCTTTCAACATGGCTGTTAGTTGGCGGTTTACCATTGTTGGAGCGCTTAAATGGCTTTGCATTATATATCAACAGGGAAAATGCAAAGATATGGTTAAGTTGCTTTTTCGGAGTAGGTATTGTACATATATTTCACATGTTATTTATCATATATTTTTTCAATGTTTTAAAATCATCCAACAGGTTTGATTATTTTTCCTTTGTGCTTACGCCATCAAGAACTCATACAAACACACAGGGAATATGTTTTTTACACTATAATGGCCATTCTTGTCTACTGCTATCGTTCTTCTATAGGAACGGTTTTATTTCTGATTGATACAAGTTGCTGGTAAGAACAATCGCTGGCCTAGTGGAATCACCGTATCTTGGCTGCCGGTTCAAAAATGCCCATCTCAGAATACTTTTGAAGTACGTCCATGTCAGAATCTGTTTCAAAAATCTCTATATAAGAACCTGCTCTCTGCTAAAATGTATTGACTTTACATTGAGATGTAATATAAATTTGTTTGCGTTCGTTTGGAACATCGATGTTCGTTGTTCTTTTTTCTGTTACAACAGCGCAATAGTTTATTTTAAATCATAGTAAGCTGAACTCATCCTATAAGGAGGTGTAATTAAAGGCACACCTGCTTTGTTTTTCTGAGAACGTACACGTATTTTTAGAGTTACCAATTGGTGTTTTGTCCAAGAAGAGTTTGTACTAGTCTAATGTTCAAGGCGCTGCTGGCGCCATGGCGTAACAGTACCACATATTAAGGTATCAGCGCCAATGACGCAATTTCGGCAAGCCATGTGGCACAAGCCTAATAGGGAATTTTCGAACCTTCAGTCGAGATAGTCCACTTAGCCGGCAATACAGGCATGCCCACTTAACTTGAGCTTGTACATGTTTTCAGCGTCAACATATTTCTAAGCGTGTTTTGGATTGCTCTCGGATTTTCTACTTTTATTATGTTCGTGTGTGTACTAAAAAATGCAAAAAGTCGTTATGGTAACAAATCATCAAATACCACAGTTGCGAATGGTTTTAAAGTTCTGCTAAACTTCCTACTTACAATTTCTGTTTTGTTGCACAAGCCCCACAATGCGTTTTTACTCAGCTATTTGATATGCATGCTGTCTAGTAGTTACAAAATGTGCGACAAATTAGAAACAAGATCAAAACATAATCATAAGTACTTGCAAAAGCTTCTCTACAGTATACTCATTGGAAATATGTTTTACTTTTATCAGGTAAATATTTTCAAACTAATGGCTCGTTCCACAACAACCGATTCAGAACGAAATTTAAATTGTCTTAATAATTTTTGCGTATAAACTCTCAAGTGTAAATTGTTCCAAACAACCGATATTTTCTGCAACAAGTTCTGTCACATCCATAACAGATAAATAAAAAATACATAAAGCTATAATACCCATACAGCTTGTATGTCACCGTCAACGTGGAATGAGCCTATATATATATATTACGGGTCACATTTATCTAATAAATTTTGTTTTCTAGGGTAACTCAAATAGTTTTGCAACAATTGATTTAAATCCTGGTTACATTGGTCAAACTACATATAAACCGCTAATTGTTGGAATTCTTGTAACATTAAATATGTATTCTGCACAATTCATTGCATTTGTATTTTTTATCACTCACATTTTACATCATTATGATTTAAACAAAACAAAGGTATTAAATACAAATGGGCATATACATTTTATTTTGTATTTTTATACCTTAACCATATTTGTACCTGTTTCGATTTACTTTTTATTATTAGTATTCTTTCGTTACCATCTTTTTATTTATTCAGTATTTGCGCCAAAAGCATTATACCAATACTACAGAATCATAGTACTTTTCTTAACATTTTTATTGACAACAATTAACTTTTATATATTTGGATTGTAACAAAAAAACTATAAAATATATAAAAAATTTACCCATAAAATGCCTGTGAATACCTGTTTTTGTTACTCAGTTAAATGCCATTTACACGTAACGCGTAATGTATATCATCAACACTAACATTTAATAAAATTTTTTGAAAAATGTCATTACGGCCGCTTTCTGCGATGAGTAAACGTTCGGCACACAATTTCGAACAAACACGTAGACAATTCCCCGGTGTTGGAACGCTAATACCGTCGAAAGTTGTCAGGTTTTCAGCTTGTGAATAAACACCAAGAAATGAAGTTTCCTCCACACCGGTACGCGTAACTTCGGCAAGTACAGCCTGTAGAAATATTTGTTCCATACGTGAACAATTTTTAATTGCTTGTACTTTAGCGCTAGCAATCATTTCCGACAATGCCTGTTGTACATGTGCTATTGTAACGAACTTGTGTTTATGCAACATTGTGTTGTCATTGTCTTTAGGTAGGATAGCGGTCTCTGCGATTTCCGTAGCTCGACGACAAATGTCTAAAGCACGGCGTGCATCCCCAGAAACTGCGGCCACTTTACTATAAAGGAAGGAATGATTATTAAAATATATACACTCAGATCCGAATAAAAAAAATTGCAATTTAAAAGAATCGTTTAGATCCGCGTATTGATTTTAGTTGTAAACATATAAAAGATTTGAGAAGCAAACTAACCGTGCTACAAGTTGAACAGCATCACTTTTAAAAGCACCCGAACCGCTCAAACGCATTGTAACAATTTCCTGCAATTGCTTGTGAGTGTATGGTTGAAAAGTAAGACGTGTTAAGCCCAGTCGCGAAGTTACCTTGCCTGTGCAATATAACAAAAAAATGCATGCATTTGATAATTAAAAATCCTTATAATCAAATCGCATACCCATTAATAGTCGTTCAGGTAAATCCATTGTATTTGCTATTGTAACTACCACCAAGCGTGCTGCAGATTTCGTAGGCCAATCGAGCAAGTTATAAACGACATCCTGCCGCCGATTGCAAAGTATATCCAATTCATCGACTAAAAGTACAGTTGTAATGCGACGTGGAGCTGGTGTAGTAAATCGTTTTTCCAAAAGTGAATGCGCATGTTCCCATGATACTGTTTTCCCCGTCAATTGCTTGTAAATTTGAACATACGCTTGTCGTGGTTCAGTTAACCGCATACCGTTAATTTCAACAAATTCAAAATCGGACAATTCATTTTCTTTTTGTTTATGCTGCAACATACGTATGACACCTGTAACTGTAGCAGTCTTTCCAGTACCCGGTACACCAGATACGTACATACAACCGCCACATTGATCTTGAATTTTTCCTTCTATGAATGCATATACATTATCGAATTCCTTTTCACGGCATGGAAGACTTTTTGGCACCACTGAAACATGTAAACATTCACGAGCCAATTGCAGATCAGACTTTCGTTGTATAACCATTGAGCCACTGGAACTCCTATTTTCCATCGCTGGCGACAATTCGCCGCGTCGCATCATTTTAAGCTTTTGAGAGGGTGTGGTTGCGTCGGCTGTAGCTGTTGTTGAGTTGCGTCTGCGTATAGTTGCTGCATTTTTTATTGCTGAACGTTTCATGACGTGCTGATCATCTATTTTTAATTTACGTTTTGGTGTTGATATGTAGTCTTCATCATGAAATACTCGCTGCTCAACTATATCCGATAACTGAATACTACGTTTTGGTGTGCTATCTACTAACGAATAAAAATTCAATAATTATATATGTATCTCCTTATCAGTAAATAACGTAGGCCTATTATAAATAACCCATATTCTACATATGCATATACATTTTGAAAATTATCAGTAGTTCGTACATGAAACTTAAGTTACAAACTAAAGCAAGGTATACTTGGTAATTTTCCTGAAATCGCTTTGTGCTCTCTTATCTTAAGTAATTAATTAAATTAACAGTTTGACAGTTTTAAAACAAAAAAGAAATCAGTCCTAAAAAATTTAACGACTGTTAATGTAGAATAACCCTCTTTAATCCGCATTTAATAGAGGACGTACCGAAAAAGCAGGACGAAGTGCTATTAATATAACAAAAACAGAGGGATCAATGTAGTCATGTAACCCCATTCACACGACAGACGGACTTTTCCAAGAATATTTTTGTCGCAACTAAGAAATATAGGTCAAGCATTGTTGGGCGGAACCTTATTGCATACCTTGGCGTCTTGTGGCCGATTTGAGAATACTCTTACGTCGATTAGTTGGTGTCATTTCAGTTTCCTCGTTTATTCTTTTCGATTTTTTAGTTGGAGTTAAGTAGATTTCATCGGGTGTATTGTTAACAGTATGCCTAATTTCAATATCACCCGCAAGAGGATCACTGAACTGTTCATCCATTGCTGCCAGTTTGGATACATTATTATTTCTTAAAGGATTTATATATATATATATGTATGTATATATAAAATTATGTACAGGTTTATACATTTATTTACATACTTTGCTGATAGTCTGAGTTTTATTTTCATATCGCTACTTGGCTCTCTAGTTGCTGGTGTTTTGACTATGGAATAATTTAGACAATCACTTTCCAGGCTAGTATCACCGTCGTCATTCAAAGTCAAATTCAAATTACGACGTGCAGATGCGACTCTTGTTGTTTGACTTTTCAACACCTTTCTGTTACGCTCAGTAAGTGGAGAGGTGGGGGCATAACCGGCACTAATTTCAACGGCCTCCATTGATAGTTTCTTCTTCGCAGATAACCTTACGACACTCCTTCCTCCTACAATTTTAATAGGCGATACCTTATCTTCAATTTCGCCGTAAATATTACAATCAATGAATTCCAAAGATGCTGCAGCAGCGACTGATGCTCTACGCTTTCTAATTGCTCTTTCTGTATCAGGTTTGGCCTTACGTACTGATACGCTTCTAAGAATGCGACTAGGTTTCTTTTCCTTGGTATAAATACTTTGAAAATCCTTTGCGCAACTTCTCATTTTACTGTCCCCAGTTTTACCTGCTGGAATTTCAGCTTGGGAAGGATTTTTATCGGTATTCCATTCCAGCGGTACTAATCTATAACTTTTTTTATCTTTAATAAATTTATACCGGCAAACAAACATTGGACACTTGTGAAGCTTCTCCTTATATTTGTGTAAAATTCCGTTTGCTGACTCGTCAGAACCACCAAATAAGACGACACATTTACAAAATATAGTCTCCAATGAGATGTCTGGATCGTACGGACGATGTTCTTCGATCAATTCTATGTTGAAATCAATACAAATATCATCACGATCAAATTCTTTGTGTGGCACACTTTCTGGGCGAGAGTACCACTGCACTATGCCACGATAAGGATCACGGTCATGAGCATCAGTTAATTCATATAAATATAAAATTTTACCAACATCACAACCATCAACTGTGTCCGGCTCGGCTGCATCAGCGTTTGATACGAGTATGTAATCACCAACAGTGAGTGTTAATTCGCCAAAAATGCACTTTTGATAGAAATAGACTTCTTTGTGGGCCAATTTGGGGATATCCACCATAGTGTCATTACGATTCCCGATCCATTTTACAACTGGGGCCCGTTGTGGGATATTTTTTCTTAATACCATGTTTAGAAAATTTCTCAACAGCAAAGTCAGCAAAAAAATGTATAATTGGAACAATTTTCCGCCAATGCAACCAATATTTTACTTTTTTTTCATTTTGGCGCGAATTGTGGTACAAGTGGTATATAATCGATAGCACTATCGATATTAACTATTATTTTGAAAATATCGATAATCCTAACGTAGAAGAGTTGGAATTTCGAACCATGATCCAATAATTTATATGGCTGGCGTCGATGACATAGCGTCTTCTTCTTCCTCGTCCACACCTTATTTCAAACTATCATATCTTTGTTTTTTGTTTACATTCTTTGTTTACAGTTCTTGGAAGAGCTATTGAGTTCGCTTCGTGTTTTATTTATTTTTAATAAAAATTCGCTGTGAATTGATATTTAACGAGTGCTTTGTGATAACATTTTAAGAAAATGGGTGATTTATGTGTGTGTTAGGCGCCCGCTACACAGTCAGTAAATATCACGATATTTGGATCACGATAAATACTGATGGATTGATGGATCGCAAACTGACGCTACACGTTCAATACTTATCGTCAATACTTTTCGTCAGTACTTTCGTAATTTTCATGCCAAGCGGTTCATAAAGAATGGAGCACAATGGAGAAAATTTATGCTACAATTAATTTAAATGCAACACAAGACGCCCTTTTGTTAGAAAAAATATAATATAATCACACAGAATAAGCAAATTTGTGTGAGTTCTACCACAAAACGAAGCCGCGTTGACGTATAGTAGAAAATTTATTAAATATTTATTGACAGTATTTTCACAGATTGGATCGCAGATTTCTGGATTTGTGTCCGTTCTACAAAAATACAGGCAGTATTGACGGATCGCAAAAAATGACGCTACACCGTCAATATTTATTGACAATATTTTTATCTGGATCGCGGATTTCTGGATTTCTAAACATCTTGCGATATTTTTCGCGATCCATCAATATTTGACGCTACACGTTCAATAAATATCGTGATCCAAAAATATTGTCAATAAGTATTGCACGTGTAGCATTGGCCTTATGCGTGAAAAGCTTAGAAAATAGGAGGATCGTTTTTGCGCGTTCCCTCTCACATGTGCATTTTGACATAAGAATTAAACGACGTCAAACGGTAATTTCGTGTTGTTGGCCGATTGCGACAACCATATATTATTGAACTATGTTTGGAACCTTGTACCATAGGCCAATGCTACACGCGCAATACTTATTGACAATATTTTTGGATCCCGATATTTATTGAACGTGTAGCGTCAAATATTGATGGATCGGCGAAAAATTTCGCAAGATGTTTAGAAATCCAGAAATCCGCGATCCATATAAAAATATTGTCAATAAATATTGACGGTGTAGCGGCATTTTTTGCGATCCGTCAATACTGCCTGTATTTTGGTAGAACGATTGGATCAGTGCTGTCTATAAGACATTGACTGTCAAAAATGAGACACTACTGTTTATAAAGGGTGTTTTTTTAGGGGTATAGAACTTCGAATTGAAACAAAACACAATAAAATCGTTTTAAGGTCCATCAATTTGGCTTTATTGGAAGGATAATTTTATGCCATTAATGTTTAAATATGATTTCGGGCATGTGGCCGCCGCGGCTGGCTCGAATAAAGCCAATTCTACAGGTCCAATTTTCAACCACTTTTTCGAGCATATGGGGCCGTATGTCGGCAATAACGCCACGAATGTTGGCTTCCAATTCCCCTAACGTTTCTGGTTTGTTGGTGTAGACGAGCGACTTCACATATCCCCAAAGAAAATAATCCAATGGTGTCAAATCACACGACCTTGGTGGCCAATTGACAGGTCCATTCCGCGAAATTATGCGCTCATCGAATGTTTCCTTCAATAAATCGATTGTGACGTGCGCTGTGTGGCATGTAGCGCCGTCTTGTTGGAACCACAACTCATCCACATTCATGCCATCCAATTCGGGAACAAAATAGTCGGTTATCATGGCTCTATACCGGTCTCCATTAACGGTAGCTGCCTCTCCAGCATTATTGCGGAAGAAGTATGGCCCAATGACTCCACCAGCCCATAGAGCACACCAAACAGTCAGTTTTTGTGGATGTAATGGCTTTTCAAGGGTCTCATGTGGATTCTCTTCACTCCAAATGCGGAAATTTTGCTTGTCGACGTAGCCATTCAACCAAAAATGAGCCTCATCACTGAACAAAATTTTGCGATGAAAATCAGCATCGAAATCAATCTCATTTTCGGCCCATACACCAAAATCACGACGCATTGCATGGTCTCGCGGCTTTAATTCTTGCACAAGCTGGATCTTGTAAGGTCGCAAGCCAAGATCTTTGCGCAAAATCTTCCATAAAGTTGATGGACAAAGCTCCAATTGCTGTGCACGGTGGCGAATCGATTCATTCGGGTCCTCTTCAACACTTTGCTCTACAGCGGCAATTGTTTCTTCGGTGCGCACTGTTCGACGTCTCTGCGGATGCGTATTATCACATAGAGTAAACGTAGTGCGAAAACGATCCATGGTTAACCGAATTAATTGCTCTGATGGACGATTATGTCGACCATAAAATGGACGGAGCTCACGGTAAACTTCGCGAACTGAACCATTATTTTCGAAATAAATTTGCACGATTTGCAAGCGTTGTTCTTTTGTCAACCTGTTCATAATGAAATGGCAAACCAAACTGAACATAAATGACATTAGAGTTGCCAGATTTGACCACAAAATGCCAGCTTTATCTCTATTCCAAAAACAAACCTGTAAAAAAAACACCCTATACCAGTGATGACCATAGTAATGTCACAGCTGACCAATGTAAAAATGCTTTTTTAAATACAGAAAAATTTATTATTATGCTAGGCATGGTGCGTGCCTAGCCACCAGTGTGACCAGGTTAGCCTTTTCGAGGCTATATTTAGCCTTTTTTTGTCCTTTAGCCTCATAATTTTGGTTTTAGCTTCGTGGCTTTTTTCTAGCCTTTTTTTACTCCAAATCTTTTCTGGTCCCAACACCATATTTTTCATACAACTTCGAGAAATATATAAAATTAAAGTTGAATAAAGGTAGTATTGATGATGAAAACAGAAAATTATTCGTAAAAGTTGTGAACTATTTTTATGGAGTTATAAGAGGGATAATATGAACTCTTTACAAAAGATAATTTTTTTTCAGTTGATAATTCTTTGAAAGTTACAAAGCCGGATGTATTTTCTCACTTTCAAAAAGAAAAATCTAGGTATTCTCCAAGTCAAGTAGCATTGATTGAGCTGAAGTGGCGAAAGCTAATAGCCGTACAGTGCACCAGTATGACCCCTACCATTGAATTTTTGGCGGAAGTCCGAGAACATAAAAGTTCATTAAACGAACCCCCTTTTTAAAAGGTGGTCGAATTCGTATTTAACTTTTTGGTATTACCTTTCAGTAATGCGGAGGCTGAAAGAATTTTTAGTGCCATGAATATTTTGAAAACTAAGTTAAGGAACAGATTAAAAATTGAAATGCTTAACTCGCTGCTTAATATCAGAGGTTCGTTAAAACGCTTATCCAAATGTTGCACTTATTTTGAAATTACCGTGATCTCATCTCTATGATAAATACCAAAACTTTGTTAGCAGACTTAAGCTCTTCTGATTCATCAGACGAAGAAAATATTATAAAACCAATTAGTTTTTAGTGAGTTTTCTATAGTATGTGTTTCTTTGAAAAAATTCCTAGTCAAGGAAAATGTGCCTGATATGTGTTGAAATATGAATAGTTCCTTTAAATTATGTCTACAGCTTTATATACAAATAGTGTAAACTAAAATAAAAAATTTCAAATGGATTTCGTAAAAAAAATTCTGACTTTTTTTTAGCCTTCTTTTTTCTTAATTTTAGCCTTTTCTAACCTTTTTTTTTGCCGATTTAGCCTCTTTTTTCTCTAACACCTGGTCACACTGTTCGCCACATTATAAAACATCGATAAACATTCTTTCAAGATTATCGTTTTTCTATTCTATTTTTAACTAAAATTTGGGAGGGCATGGCTGTGGGATCTTTGTTTCCAGTAAACAGTGTACATAGCATAGCCGGTTTTGAAGTAAATCATGTCTCTGTTCCATTAATTTGCAAATTTACAATTTATTATAAAAATTAGAATGAGTAATGATGCTATCTTGGCTGAGCTTAGACCATGTGGTTACATTTTGGCCACTGATCAATACAAATTTTTCGCACTAAAATGTTTTTATTGTGATAAAACATATGCACATTGGGCAACGTTCTTGCAGCATTTGAAACAACTGCATAATGGAATTCCAAATGAAACTGATTGGCTTCCTGAATGCAGTGAAGAAGTAGGTAGGAATGCACAAGTAGACAATATGATATCTGCAACAGGAGACACCTACGAAGATACCACCGAAAAGACTGAGAATAGATCGTTCAATTTTATAGAAAACCAAATTGAAGAACTGCTGTATGAGAATCAAGAAGATGAATTTAGATCTACAGAGAATCCTGTTCATTCTCTTGAAACACATATGAGCAATACGAATCCTTCACTTTTGAACAACTTTGAGGAGTGCATTGAAAACATGTCCGAAGATTTAACCCCTGAATGTGAAGAAATTGTATCCAGTGTGTATAAATTAAATGATGTAAGAATACACACAATAATAAATGTATACACATGTGCATACCATCGTTGTTTCCATTTCTATTTATAGCTACAAATTGATCTTAGCAGAAAAGATTTGAGGACGGAAGAATTCATAAAAGTTTACAAAAACTTCCCTTTGATCTGGTCAACCAAGGAGGTTTCTTCTGATGCTGCAGATCAAATGTGTATTGCTAAAACACAAATGCTGGAATCACTTAAGAAACAAAACCTTTTTGTTACATTGGATGATTTAGACAATGCGATATTTCAAATCCACCGACAATATTTTGGCATTACTAGAAGAATAGAAGAAGGACAGAAAATTTCCTTTGATGAAGAAAACTATATTACAATATGTTCCTTTCTACAGCCCTGTAACAGAACTAGTGTTGAGCAAAATCCATCGTTAGATGAAACGGGTAGTGAGATATCTGACTTCAACTGTACTGATAAGGTGAAGTTTAGTTTACATTTTATATATTACCATAAAGGCAGTCGAAGGATTGTGATTTGCATCTCAATGGCTGATCCACTAACTATTTCCTGCACATTTAATTCCAAATGTCGACGTACGTTGTGTACCAATTCTTTTTGTTGTTGTAGTGATATTTATTATTAATTGGCCCTTCTCCATTATTGCTGGGACTACTCCAAAAATTTGATGAATGCACACTTATGAGAATTACCACTACGTAGTTAGGGCGTCGAAACCATCAGCCTTTCGTGTGTTATCAACGACCCTGACTCAACTTACGTTTAGGCGTGCAGTCATAAAATGGTTATGTATTTAATTTTCGATGTTTTAAGCATGGATGGAAAGTTTGACCCTAATGTTTGACCCTAATGACCAAATTCTAATTTTGTATATGTATAAGTAATATTCATCGAATGCTGACTGGAATATCGCTTTATCTTGGCTGCTGGTTCAGAACCCCTCAGATTGAGAAGAAATTTTAAGAATTTGTCCTTTAATTCAAAAAGAAATACATTTTCAACTGCTCTATTTTTGGATAAAAACGGTATTTGAGAGGTTTGGCACTCTGCCGATGGAATGGCTATATATGGACATATGTATATTGTGTACTTGGCCACTTTCTTTCGTTTACAGTTTCATAATGGGAGCAAATATTTCATAACCATTATTATTTTTATATACAGGACTCACAAAAAGGATTTGATTTGTCCGACGAGGAAATCGAGACTCTCCAAAATAATTCACGGCAAAGAGTTAGTTAAATTAAATTCCAGTCCATTCATATAGAAACCATATGGGCATTTCCTAGAAATCTTTAACCATGATCAAAACGCATAGTTTTGCTAGAACTAGTTTATTGAAATCATTAATGGCTATGTATAGATTTACATAGCATGTTTATCATCTTCTATTAATTGTGATAAGATAAACCATTTTCATATTTAAATAAAAAAAAAAAAATTAAAAAAGAGTTTGAAACGCAGCAAATGCCCATATAGCAGAGTTGGAGGTAGTGCATTAATGGTCGGTTTCCACTAACAGATAGTGCTAATGCAAAATGTTTCACTATTTCACTATCACTATATAAATCTAGTGTTGAGGTGAAAGAATATTAGTCTCACTCAAGAGCAGGGCTGAAATTTAGTAAGTGTGATAAAAATGTACATTGATTCAAACCCCATTTAAACAGACCGGTCACGCTTGATATTTTCATGCGATATGAAGCCTAAATGTATTTCAATTGGGCTGGGTAAGTGTTGGCGGCCAATGCCTGTTACATTCTAAAAACATTTTTATAAAGAACGTTTTAATATGCGTATCAAATGAAATGGGTTATAATAACATTTACAACGATACCACCCTTGTATAATTCGGTTCAGTATTTGCGTAGTGCATGTTTCAGCTCTGCATTTGGGAAATTGATATAATCGTAACAATCTTTGTAATTTTAATTATGTGGAGGAAAAATATTTGTCATATTTTTTTTCAGTCTGAATTTTTTCCTTTGACTAATAATTTTGTCTTTCAACTATTTGTGCTGTTTAAATAAAGCATCTTAAATTTTTTATCTTAATATGCCATGATTTATAAGAATATACATTACCTAGATCTAATTTTCTAAAGTTTTTAGTACACACTCAAACTTTTTAATGCAGTATAACGCGTAATGGATGCACTTTCAATTTAGTGCACTTCCACCAACATATACATATGTAGAAAACGACTGAACATCGATTGTTAAGACCGAACTGTAGTATATATCCAATTTTCCAAAGGGCCAAGTAATGACTACTAAAGCTCAAGATATGTATGTATGAAGGAAATGAAAAATATGTAATCAAGACATATTCGCTCAATACTCGGTTTTTTACTTCAAATCAAGCCGATTTTTTGGACCAACATGGTCAAATCATAACAGACAGTCGAAATTCGGTCGTTTAGAAAAATACTTTTTCTTAGTTTTTCCCATAAAGGCCCAACGTTCCTGAAAGTTAATACGAGTAGTCTAATTGTCCAAGCTAAGCAATTACTTCATATTATTGTTAAATAAAAGCATTTTCTCAACGCTTTGTTTTAAAATGTATTTTATTATGAATAACAATATTATCATTTGGTCTTGAGCTCGTCAAGCTTATATGTAAAATGGACAAACCAGAAATGGTAAAACCAATAACAAAAATGCTATTGTTATATTAAGAATTTTGGTTTTTTGTTATTTGAATGAATACTTTAACCGAAATTTCCAGGCCTGTGTGGAAGAAAAAAGGAAAACTTTATTTTAGCGGTGTAACTTACATAGTATAGACTTGACTTGATTTGCCTTGGCCACTTAGCCTTGATTATACTCCACTTACCGCATACAATGTTGCATCCACAGTATACTTGCTTCGGTTCCTTCTTTAAACCGAAATCAAATTAGACAGGTGACATGTAAAATTCATTTAACATAACTGTAAGTGACAGCACGCAAGCCAAGTTAAGTCTATGCTATGTACATAAGTATTATAGCAGCTTAAAAATTACATTAGCTTATATATTTTGCCATCTTTGCAGCAAACAATTTTAAAATTTTCGACTAGAAACAAAATTACATGTGATTTCATCCTATGCCTCCGACATCACACATCTTTATGGAATCCAACAGACAACGGCTATAGTGATCCCAAAGAACGTATGCAAGCCTACGATAAAATTAAGAAATTCTTTTTAGATAAACACAACGTGCAACTTACGCAAGGAAAAATTAAGAGTGATATTAAACGATTATATACCTTCTATAAACGTTGCCTTACTTCTAATAGAATAATGTCCACAACGCGGAGGAACTACTATGATCTATGTGAATTTTTGGCAAATGCAGAATTGAATGGCTATTATACTTTACGTGGAGACATTCTTGGGGTACGTATACATACATACTACATCGTCGACATCGGTTGTAAACCTGCTAACTCACGGAAAAAACATTTTACAAAGTCAACAAGTGCAATTTCACACTGCCAAATAATTTGGTTGAGGGGTTTCGGTTCGGTTCAGGTATTACACAATATGGTATTGTTCCAAGGTCAGAAAAGGTTCAGTTCAATACCTGAGTTAACAAAAGTCGTTAATTATAAATCTTTGATAAAAAGAGCTTAGCATGTTCACATTCCAAAGCAAAGGCCATAAATTTCACAAATAATTTGTGCATATATATTATGTATGTACTACTTACAGAAAATCTCATTTTCCACAACTGATGAACTTACACGTAGCTTTATCGACTACTGCGCTATGCATCCAGTGCTATGGGATAAAAACCATCCTAATTATTCCGTTTTGAATAATCGTAAAGAGGCTTATGATGAGATCGCTTTAAATTTGCAACAATTTTATAATGTTGAATTTAGTAATGAAGATGTGTATTATGCAATTTCAAGACTTAAACATCATTATTATAGCTTGCAGCGTAAGAAGCGAAAACAGGAAACACTAACTAACGAAGAACAAGATATGTTAGATCGTTGTAATTTTTTACCAACAATTAAAAACAGTTTAAAATGTCATATTTGTCAACGCGCATTACGTAGTCAATGTACTTTACAAACACATTTGTTAAAAGTACATAATATTGGTGAGTTACCATATAAATGCGATTATTGTGAGCAACGATTTGCACAAAGAAATGTAAGAAAAGAACATCAGGTGCGGGCTCATACAAAGGAATTCGAGTGGATATGCTCATTTTGTTCGAAAGGATTTGTTAATCGGCGTGATATGGAAAAGCATCAAATGGTACATACAGGAGAGCGAAAAATAATATGCGAACATTGTAACAAACGTTTTAGGTTGAAAAATCAAATGACCGAGCATGTGAAAATTGTGCATGAGCGTTTACGACGATTCAAATGTAGTATGTGTCCAAAGGATTTTTTGCGTAAACGTCAACTTGACGATCATATACGGGCGCACTTAAATATACGAGATAAAATTTGTAATATTTGCGAAAAAGGATTCACTAGTTTTCATGGACTCTTTCGACACAAACAACTGCATTTTGAGAAGCGCTACGAATGCATTGAATGTGGTAAATGTTTCCACAGATTTTCTAGTTTACGCCTTCATGAAAAGCTAAAGCATAAATTTGCTAAAGAAGACCAAGATCCCTTGACTGCAGCAATGGAAGAGGAAGAAGTAGAAAATGGTAAACTATTACTCATAAAATTTAATTTAATTTCTTTTGAATTTTATTGTCTTTTTAACTTTCTGTTTTAGAAAATGTGGTACGACGGAATGCGATGTACAACGCTAGGATTAACAATGGACAATAACTTACATGCCATCAGTATACCATCAATTCGGGGGTAGCTAATTCACTCCGGGAGGCATTAGCTTTTGATGCTGGTAATAACTTTATTTTTATACAATATTAACAATTTAACCTTTTTTTAATTTTCAATTAAAACTCAGAGAATTTAAGGATTTTTCCGGCTACATTATTATTACATCATTGGATATTCTCTGTGTTATATCTTCTCCTATATCGTTCATAATAACGCTGGTCCTTCGCAATTATTGTCGGGTATTTTTTAAAGGCAGTTTGGTAGAGGTAAATTCATATAATTACAAATAGATTTGCTTACTAGTTTTAACTAAAGTTTTACAATAACCAGTCCTTGATGAAATGAAACTACACAATTTCTTTTCAATACTTTTTTATTTTCTTTAAGAAATTGGTTTTGTTTACCACTTTCTTATGTACAAGACTGCACAAGCTTTCGCCATTTAGTTATGTTACTAAAACTGTTTTATAATTTTGAATAATGTTGTTAGTAGTAATGCAATATTTTTGTACACTTAAAATACCGCTAAACAATAATTGAAGCAACTTAATAAATTAATAATAAACATCGATTTGTGAAATTAAACATTTCTTTATGTATTAATTATAATTTTTTTTTTATTTTGTTATCACTGAGAAATTTCACTGAACAAATTCGAATTATAAATCCATTATTCTTGGGCATATATACATATGCCTGTTTAGGATGGTCCATCTATTAAATTGTTTTTAATTATAAAGGAAAAACTTAAAACAGAACATTTTTAAAGAGTTTATATGAATCAATCTTATACATCAACTGAGTAGTAGTGTGTATAAGTAGTTATGCACTTAAAAACTTGATTAATCAATAATTATGTATTACATATAATCATAAAATTCAATGTAAACTAAGACTTAAGTTATTACTAAAAAAAGTTACCAATTCAAATACTCTATTAGAATACCTTGCAGTTGACAAAAAATATTTTAAATACTTTACTTGTATAAAATAAATAAAACTCATACATATGTAAAGTGATATCAAAATAAAATTAAAGATGCAATAATTTGCACTTTGCATAAATGACGCCAATGCTTATAGTAATAAATAAATACATATACGCATATAGTAGTATAAAAATAAATTTTGTTTTGTTTTGCTAACAGAGGAAAAGTTACTATTGGTAAGGAAAATAAAACTGTTGCAATTAGATTAGTAACTAAAGCCAAATCTACCCAACTGACATCTTTGGCGTACAATTACTTTTAGAATTTTCCCTTTTGGCCCGATTTGTAAATGAAATAGTCGCTCAAGTATGTATATTGTATATATTTCAACTATCCATGTGTGCTCTGCAAGCGAAACTTATTAATGTTGTTATATTGACTAAACATTTTAGAAGATTTTAAAGCGCTGTTAATAACAACAACAAAAAGGTTTTCAACACAAAGTCACATGCCAGAAAGAAACGAGACAATAAACTTACAATAACTATCTATGTGTGTATATAAATATTTTTTATTACCCAGACAACAAGGTCATTGTAAATTTAAGAAATTTGCGTGTTTACGAAACGCTCACTTGGTGATAGGTAATTAAAAAATATGCGGCTTAGTGCAAAATCTCAAAGCGGCTTATTTCAGAGTTTTATATCAGAACACCTTAACTCATAACTAGTTTCAAAAACGACATAACTCAGGGGAGAATATATTAAATTAATGTTGAAATAGGATATTTTTTAAACAGAGAAAAGGTATTAAGAAAAAAAATTAAATAAAAAGAAATAAGATTTGTTAAGTCAAAATTGTTTAATGTCAAATTTCGCACAATTATGAATACTTTACAAATATTTTATGTGGATACTACCTAAGTACCGTATTTGAATTGTACACTGACAAATGATGGTTATCGATTTTATATGAATAGCATATTAATATTTCTGTGGCAATAAGGGAAATACCCAAATTAATTTTTTTTGAATTTTTCAGTAGAGGGAAGGAATTGAGATATGGATTTTTGTTCATAAAATCCACAGTTTTTTAGCAAAAGTAGCAAAAATTTGTGTGTACGGAGAACATAATGCTGGCAATATCTCATTTACGTTCTATCTTGAGTTTGGCTGTGTGTGCTTATTGCCACAGATTTATTGATGGGATAGGATTATCAGTTTTTACTTGATGTAACATCAATAAATGGAACTGAATATATTTATATGTTTATCATGACGATTCTCTTGAGTTGGCTGCATTGAGAGGTGGTTATCCATCAGGCCATGAGTTTTGTCCTTGATACATACAGACCAGGATCGTCATTTGTAATTGGAGAAGTTACGATTTTCGTTCGCAACGAAATTGGCATCAATGACTTAACATTCAAGATAAGACTTTTTCTAACTAATTTTCTCAAACTACTCAATTGCAAATGATTCCTATAGGTTCTGTTGTGAACAGATAAGAAACCGCTGCTGATCGGCATAATGGTCTAAATTTCATTAGCTTCCTTTTCTTTTGACACTACGAAATTCAAACAAATGCTGCTACAACAACAACATTATTATTTTGGCTCTCCGCTTATATCGGGACTTCACTTCCGTTACACTATGGCCAAATTTTTAAGCAATCTCACATCGCATCGGGCCCTAAGAAGCTTAGCTGTAGGCTCTCTAGTTGTAAGCTATTATTTCTTCTCAACACCTTGCAAGGATATTAAAGCATATTTGTTACAAAATTAAAAGTACACAACTTAACTACAAGTATATGATGTGATGTGAAATACACATTTTATGAATTATGATTAAACATATATTTTATGTAGGTATGGCTTGCATTGGCCGTGTTGTTGTTGTTGTTGTAGTAACGACAAAAACACTCCCCGAAGGTTTTGGAGAGTGTTGTCGAATTAACAGTCCTTGGCCGGATTTGAGCCCGGTACTCCCTTGCGGTACTGCCCGACTGTCGTGGTAGCGATTTATGACCAGTGGAACCTTCTAGGTCATGTCATCCCTCCTTACGTAAGCAAGGATAAGATGGGTAATGAGAGGTGAGAGGCATCATATCCGTAGATCAGCCATCGAGTTTCACGTAATTACCTTTGTGCATATTAGTCGCCTCTTACGACCGGTATGCCTACCTCGGGCATATTCTAAACCCCTAACCCGCAGGGGGTTTGCATTGGCCGTCGTAAGCGTTAGTTAAATATAGGTATGCAATATAAATTACATCCACGAATGGTTTTCAACAAAAAAAATTATAAGTATTTATGTATGTATGAACCAAATAGTTGCATAAGTCCCTATTATACCTAAAATCTTTTCAGTTGATAAACAAAATACACGTTTATAGCGTTTGTGCTGACGACCAATCATGCTATTCTTAAATAATTCTATCTCAAATAAATTTATTTACACCTAGAAGTTTCCTTGTTATTCTCCTTTTATAATTTCGATTATTTCAGTGATAGAGAATTATTCTTTGTCCTTTGTATTTGGGGTTTCTCGTTCATACGCAGCTTTTGTTTGTTTTGGGGCGTGGAAAATGTTAACATATGAAATTCAATATCACCGCTTTAGCAGCTGTACTCGTATACTTTCCAATTAACGAAGTTATTCGATATCGTGGAACTTAAGTATAGCACGTCCAGGTATTTCGGAATTACATAACTTTTGTACGACTTCTGATGCTTGCTCGCATGGGAAAACCGAATGAGGAATTGGTTCGATCTGCAAAAAAAAAAAAAAGATTTTGAATAACTCGGGACAGGAACCAATCCAAAAAAAAGTTCATTCCACGGCTAACGCCATATGTTTTATCTGGCGGCATTCTCTTCGGCGAGATAAAATAAAACAAGCCCGTAATAAATTTTTTACTTACCGTTTTGCTTGCGACTAATTCAACAAGTTCATGCAGTTGCTCCACTGTACCATCCGATATGGGTATAATCTCCTGCTGGCATTCAGTAGCCAAACGTGAGAACTTCGGCATCAATTTCTCAGCGACATCTTCACTTATTAGCACAACACCACCCTAAAAAGAAGATTAGTTACATATATATATTCGCACACGAGTAAGGGATTGTGTTGCAACGTGTCTTGATTCTCTTCTACTTGATATAGGAGCTGTGATATGAGAATTCAGCTATGCTGATAGCTGTCCGCTCGGTACGGGTGCTTAGACTGTACTGTTAGCGTTACAAAAACTTTTGCTTGGAAGAGCCTAGTCGAGTTTGAAAGATGGATTAAGATTGAGACCCACTCCGTATGTACTCAGGAGAGGCGGTGTTATCAAATGGAATGACCTGGAGGTTCGACGTGGTCATATCAAATAATTCAGTCGGGCTAGTACCTGAGCGTACCGAATTGACATTTGGCAAAGAACTGCCAGGTCAGAGTTTTTGTCGCTACGCAAGTTGAAGCTTCACGAACGTGAAGGTCAAATGTTAAACTGGTACCTAATAAGGTAAAGTTCGGATTATATGCAAAATAAAACGCCTAAGTGTAGGCATTGTAATATTTATAAGTAAAGTTAGTGGCAAATTTTACCAGTAGGATATTCCGGGCCCCACTTTTTTGACCACATTTATCTGACGTATTTTAATGAAGTCATGAGTTCCACACCAAAAAATTTCTGAAATTGGTAAAACCAAACAGCGCAAAAATTAAATTAAAAATATTCGGACATAGAACCCATCTGTCGTGTGTGGGATCAGATATATACCTCCGAGGAGATTTAGGCCGAGCTTCTCTACCAATTTGTGGTGTGCGGTGGGCGACCTCGTTTTGAAAACACTTTTTTCAAACCACTTTTGATGTTACCTGCCCCAGGGATCGAATCTTGGACCTTCGGTTAATGAAAATCGCCTAAACAAATTTCCAAAAGTAACATATTTTCAGGCGCATATAAATCCTGATTAGAGTTTGTTAAGATTTAATGTTGAGCTTTTTCCAAACGTTAGTGTGGGTGAACCTGAATAAACTTACATCATAAACTTGGGCTTTAAGTTCTAGTCAGACTTGTACCAGAACATGCTTGCACCGGAGCGGACCGACTCCATATTAGTAAAACGACTTAACCAGACCTTGAGAACACGTGCTTACAACTTAAATATTTATATTTATTACCTTAGTCAAACAATGCATCGATCGATGCAAACTGCGGGAAGTTGTGCCAAAATCAATGACGACATCAACCGGACCACCACACACGTCTTTGGTACGTTCGATCAGCTGTGGCTCGTAGAGACACTCATTCCATTGAACTACGCTGACGCTATTAATTTAGTTACAAAAACAAAACTAGTTAACATTTTTTTTACAGTCGGGCAGGTTGTAGAAACCAATTCATGTCGGATTCGAGTTCAAACCAATAAATATTTCCACCGAAAAGTTCTTTGATTGGATATTCAAACTTGATTTCTAAACTTTAAAGCCTAAAGTATCAAAACCCTGATAAGAACATATAATCATGCATTTCAGAATCTATGGCCGCTTCCCATTCCGACAACATTAGGATTTTACAACAACAAACCCGAATGAGTTTTGCATTAATGTACATACTTTTCAATTTCAGTGGCCAAACGAAAGCCCTCATCCCGCAAACTGGCAACAGTAATATCGACATAATTGTTGGCACCTGTCAAAGCAAAATGATGCGTTGCAATGCGTACAGCCCACAACGCCAAACCGCCAGTGCCGACAATCAAAACTTTAAATTTCTTATTCGCCTCATTGGCAGGGCGTTTCTTTGACAATTCTGTGACCACTTCATAGGCCTTAATCACAGCATTCATTGCCAACAGAGCGCCAGTTGGTAGCAAAGCAGCAACGCTTAATGATAAATTATCTGGTACTGGTACTATATACTTGAGATCGGGTACCACCATTAATTCAGCATAACCAGCTGGTGCTTCATCGAATGGATAAATCACAACACGTTGTCCAATATGTAGACCGTAGTTATTGTCATTTGTGATTTCGGAACCAAGTGATTCGATGACACCGGCTACTTCGTAGCCAGCATAAATAGAGCCTTCACGTATACCTTGATGTGCGGGATTTTCACGCATCGGATGTGCAGGTGCTGACTGGGGGGGCATATTTGGACAATAATCGCTCATTTCTGATGATATGGATGACATGCTGGTAAATGAAGCTGAACGATCACGACGGCGATAGCAAGCACCAGCATAGACAATCTTGATGCGTGCACCTTGTGGTGGTGTGTCCTCGATAGGTACGAAAAAGTTGGAAACACAATTCTTCACCACCGGACCGGGGGATTCAATTGACACTTGACGACAAAGCTTATTCATACTGCGTTTTTCTCTGGGTGGTAACGCCGAGGTATCTGCGGTCGGTGAGCCAACAGGGCTGGAATCACTGTAAAGACATAGAGAGAGGTTAGGCATTAGATCTAGAATAAAATTATAATAAGGGACTAAATATTGAATTGCAATCCTGCCTATACCGACAACTTAAAATGATCGAACTAGTTACCCATACTATTTATAATAGGTAAAGCTTTTTTCTGATATGATATCAATCGATGCATGGGTCGGATCGTATGTATATTATATGAGCGACATGATTTGACTCGATATGATGTCATATAGTATGATTTTGATATGTCTGCGGTTTTTTTTTCACCTGACATTGTTGCTGTTGTAGTTGTTTGTAACGACAAAAACACTTCCGAAAATTTTGGGGAGTTTTGTCGCAAGTGACAGTCCTTTGCCGGATATGAATCCGGTACGCTCCGGTACTTGGTACTTGGTATGACCAGTGTAACCTTCTGGGTCATGTCACCCTTCCTTTTGAAAGGAGATTAACATATGTACCACGGCTGATATTGTAAGAGCTTAAACTCTTCTTATAAAGACTGATCCCAGATATGCCGAATGTTTGCCCGGCGATTAGCATAGATAATACCAGATGCACAAATGTGATGTGATATTTTGATATGTTTTGCATATGATATTAATATTTCACATCCATTTAGAATTGGCTTAATGTAGACATTAAATGTTTTATTTTAAAAGTGGGTAAAAAGATTGGCGTTGGCACAATCGATGTGACATACTAGGTCTGATATCAAACGATGCGATATCATTCGGTCTGCCTATGTTGTCATGTGATTTGGTTAGAACTGATCTGATCTGATATCATAGGTTTAATATGAAATTTTTCTCTGATATGCATGCTGTTTCGTAATTTACTCTCTATCTTTCTTGGCAGCTATAATTATCATGGTTAGTTAAAGTATGTATGAACATATGCAATTTATTTAGTAAAAGTTGTTACGACTGACAAACAAATGAAAAGCAATTCTAAATATCCAATATGTTTTTCTGCGTTCGGTGATTATTAACGACCTTGAATTGGACAAGCGATATGTTTTGTATATAAATATGTGTGCAGACTTGTGTTTGCCTATATTTATACATATTTAGATAAGTGGGGAGAGTAAGTTAGTTGAATACATGACTGGTGTCATGTGTCACGGCATGTAGAACCTGCTTGGTAATTAATTTATTTTGTTTGATGAAAATTTTGTCAAATTTATTTATTTTATTTTATGACTTGCGTTCACATTTCACATCACCACTAATCATTCTATCCCTATCGACCTATCGAAGGTCGAAAAAATATTGGCACTTGATATGAGATGCATTTGATGTTCGATATTTGCTGGTTATCGAAAAGCGAATATCAAGTTCGTATTATGAGCTGTGCTTTGCTGTCGAAATATTCTTTGGGCATATAACTTTTGGTTGAGCATTATTTTGCTTCCGACTTTTGCAATTATTTTTAATAATTTATAACATCATTTCTCCTTTTTCTTAAGATCAAAAGTCGGCTTTTGACAGCTCTCCCGACAAATTTACGAAGCTTTTTAGAAGCATTTGTGTTTTTTCTCTTTTTAAAAGTGAGCATCAAAATACCAAATGAAAATTCGTTCGAGCAGCTCTTTCGACAGCAGTCTAATATCGAATTGACATTCCATTCATGTAATTTTGTCACTACAATTAAACCAACAAAGACCAATTAGCTAATTTTTCAATTGCAAAGATTCGTCATATCTTAACTAGAAAAATATACAAACATACATACCAAGGACATATACATATTCTTAGGTACGTACGTGCACAATGAATGAGAAGCATTCTCTTTTTTTTTTGTATTATTCCCACATACATAAATATGGAAAGCTTAACTAATTTTAGTAGCACGGCTGATCAAATTTAATAAGCGTGATTACGATCATATGTTTAGCCAGCAAATATTAGACTGTTTAAAAAAAAACATCAGATTTTATAAAAACAGTAAATCGTTCGCCTATTTCAATCAAAAAAGTAATTATTTTTTGTTGTAGAGTTTGAATAATTTTGAAGGAAAAAATAATTTTTTTCTGAAACGTTTTAATGTAGGTATATATGCACGTTCATATGTACTCACATAGACATATAATGTACAAACCATTGGCTAGACACGTGAATATTTATGACTCAAATACTGAGTACTGAATAGAACACTTAAATCTAAGAATAACTTGTTTTTTTTGTTCCAACAATATGTAACAGTCTGTTTAGCTTTAATATCCATGACCAATTACACTGTTGTTGTTTTTGCAACTTTTCTTTCGACAGATGTAATATATGTAAGTTATTATTAGTGAAAATATACTTTCGTGAAGTGTACATAGCTGAAGTATTCAAGCTGGCCTTCAAGATATTAACTTAAAAAATTTTCCGGCTGTTTGAAGATCAGACCTACAATTTCAACTGTGTAGGGTAAGGCGGGGCTAGTTGAGCATAGGGGCAAGTTGGCAAATATCGCGCAAACTATCCATTACGCACAGGCATCATATGCCGGAAAGGAGTCGCGGGAGGGGTAATCACCACGCGATCGCTAGTGGCCGCTGGAAAAGCGAGTGAAGTGCCCGTGCGTTTTGTTTATTTTGCGACCAAAAAGTAAAAACGTCGTTTATCACAAGTTTTTGTCTGTATTAATCAATTGTTGTCTGTTTTCAACCAGGTACATAAGTGTTAATTTTCCAGAGAGTTATTGTAATTTTGTTATGTAGAGAGATTCTGGGTATAATTCTAACAATTTTTTTATAACCTCGCTTGTGTTTTAAAATTCCGGGTTGGGGTTAGTTGAGCTATAGTTGCTTGCAGGGAATGGGCACATACAAAATGTGTTCCAGGTGTTGGTCTTACTTTCGTTTGTGTCAATTGCAACAGTGACAACGACGATTAAGTTGCTAAGATCTTATTAATATATTTTTTTAAGAAATTTAATGTGATTTTAAACAGAAAGACTGAATTTAATCCTGAAGTTGTCTTAAGATACGTTGATGTTTTGTTTATTCTATTTTCTGTTAATTATCCAAAGACAATTACTTTAAGTTTTGTTGTTCTGTTACTAAAAGACTTTAAATAAAGAGCTAATTGTCAAACACATATTTTACTTCATCTCTAGTCAACATTGAACCCATGGTTTGGTTAGACGTTCTTAGTGCTCAACTTACCTCACCTATGGGGTACATTGAGCGTACTTGGCTTTCTGCATTTGAACAGCTGTAGCTCTTAAATTCGACTTGTTACAAAAAAATTACTATGGACAGTTTTGCTAAGGGATAAATTACTAATCCATCAAGCCGCATAACAACTCATTCAGACTTATCATTGAGGAGCTATATCCGCTCAAGTGAAAAATTGCTCAACTTGCCTAACCTTCCCGAAATCATATTTTCACTGTGATTCAATTAATACTAAAACCACAACTTAAAGGGTAACATTTCGTGGAATGGAAAAATTATCGAAAAACTGCCCAACCTTCTGATTTTTTTTTGGACACTTATTCGCAGTTTTACTTCAGGGATTCAACAAATGGCTACAATTACAACTGGAATAGAATGCCAGTAAAAATAGTACTTGTAACAATAATATTTTCCAAATACATCATACATACATAGATATTTTGCTTGTTGGGTAGGATATGTCTATCTACAAGTAAAACAAACAACCTCATTCACTTATGTGCACTTTTTAAGTACAAAATTCATATATTTGTCAACATGTATTTATTTGCATGTACATTTATTTTCCTTAAGCGTTTTAGAGAGTTGTCACTTGAAGTACGTACAAATGTACATAGGTACTTATTTCAAACAGATGTCAACAAAACACTTTTGTAATCATTCCAACCAGAGAACGTATACATAATGAGAAGGCGTAATTTTTGTGTTCCATGGATGGCTTCCATTCTCGTGCAACCGTCTCAGTTGATTCACCACTGTGTCAGTTACCACCACTGTGTCAGTTGATTCACCAAATAATTGAGAATTTCTGTATCTTTTAAATAACATTTTCTGTTAGCAAAGAAACAAGAGAATTTCCATTTGCAGAATTTAACAATTATTTACTTTGATGCATGGATAAGTACAATTATCGTATATTTTTCAAATGATTTTATATTATTATTTTATATAAAAAATATATTAATAAATGTGATTTAAAAATTCAAAAACTAATAATAAACATGTTTTCATTAGTAGATAATGTATAAGTTCATGGACTTGAACTGTAGTATTAGAGGACGATTAACAATCAAATTTTTGGCGTTTTGGTTAAGACCTCGGATTTTATTTTTTCTAAGTTTGCGAGTTCGAAGGCACCTGTCAGCTTATATTTCTTTTATTTTTGTTTGATAAATCAATCAATATAATTGCGCCAAAATAGCCAATTTTATTTTGACATTCTTCATTTTTCCTTTTGTTCGAGATGATTCGGCAAAAATCGCTAAAAAATAGCTAAAACAGCCGTATTCACTAGGCGCTCATAAAAATATGTCATGCCCTTATGCTGCAAGCATAATTTAATTTGTCTTCTTCGCGCTGCAAATATTCCTAGCACACACATTGTCATATAAATGCCAGCATATGTATGCGCGTCATAATGTGCACAGAACATATGCGTTTCATACTCCAGTCTTCCCCGTCCTGATCAAAGTACGATCAAACACACATCGATTCACATACAGAAAAAATTGCAGGCATATAAATGTGTGTCATAATGTACACTTGTCGCTATTGAAATTTGTCTTCTACTTCGTGCATAAAAATATACAACAACAAATGCGTGGATATTTATGTGCGTAATGATGTACACTTGTACTTCATATACATATATGTGCGTAGTGTTTCAAAATATACAACAACAAATGCGTGGATATTTATGTGCGTAATGATGTACACTCCTACTTCATATATATGTGCGTAGAGTTGTACTTTTGCAAAAACTCCTTTTGCGACATTGAATATATTGACTTGAAAAAATTCCATGCCCGCATTCGTCTCATCCAGAGATCAAAGTGAAGAAGAACAAGAAGACAAATTTCAATGTCCATAATTGCTAAAATCTTACAAAATAAAATATTTTATCCAGAAAGTTGAAATTGAAGAAGCATCTGAACATAATATGCTCTCAACACTTCCATTCTACCAGGCAATCATAAAAATATGCACATGCCTGTTCAGAAATATTCAAATTATTCTTCTTGTTTGCACCCGTCTTCGTCTTAGCAAATCTTCCTATACATATGCAACAACAAAATCTATTCTTACGCACAAAATCCAACAACAAAAATCCATTTCTACGCGCAAACCTTAAAATGTAAGAACAAGAATTCATTCAATCCTCCATTCATAAAAGAAATAAAATATTTTGTCGAGGAAGTTAGAACGAAATGTTGCAACAAAGCATTTGAACAAATATCATAAAATTCAATGTTTGTCGATTTTATAGAATCCAGAAAGTTCTAATGAAATGTTGCAACAAGGATTTGAACAAATATCATAAAATTCAATTTTTGTCGATTTTATAAATCCATAGTTGAACATGAAGAAGCATAGTTTGCTCTCCACACTTCCATGCTACCAAGCATTCAGAAAAATATGCACATGCCTGTTCAGAAATATTCAAATAAATTAATGATCCTAATAGAAACACTTATGTAAATATTTTCTTTGTACCACGCATGGTGCAATGCACATATATTGTTGCAGAAATATGCTTCTTGTTTCCACCCGTCTTCGTCTTACCCACAAATATAACGAAAAGAAGAAGACACAAAAAATCAAACCTGCAAAAAATCTAGACAGCCGACAGCGGTATTCGAACTCGCAACACCACAAAAGGTAAACCATGACCGTGGCTCTACACTTTACACCAAAGATATTATAAACAAAATGCCGTCTAATTTGGTACTTAACAATAAACCAGCAGTACAACCAAAAACTCACATCCTTGTCCCTAAATTTCATGAGGAAATTGACAAAATGTTTACTTTTTATTGTTTATTTCATTATTTATAATAATTAAATATTTATAAATTACCTTATTAATACTAATTATAAATAAAACAAATAAATTAAATTACATAATAAAATTGTTTATTTTGCCAACAATTGTTCAAGTACGCCAACATAAGTGATAACAGCAGAGAATTTATTTGCAAGCAAACATATAGCAGAAAACATACATTTAACAGCGCTGAGAATGGTGGTGAGTCAATTAAGTTGGAAAAATCTGAAATTAGTTGAAACATAGGGTCGGATGGTGAATCAACTAAGACGGTTGCGTGGGAAAAAGTTGGAACATATCAATTCCGCCTTCTCATTATGTATACGTTCTCTGTTCCAACTCAACGTGATCGTAATTAGATAAGTCAATTATAGCATGCTTGTGACAGTTCAAGTTATGTTTGTTATGTATTTCGGGCCAAAGTCAGTTAAAATTATCCCAACTTGTTTTTTGATTAAGTCATAAATAAATGACTGGAATTTATGTTTCACAAATACAATCTGCATGTCCATATATGTTTGTATGAAAGTATGTACTTCGAAGTGACCAGAAATAAACGAAATATTTGGTTTCCGCTTTAGCTTACTTTATATCAAACAAACCAGAAAAATAAAATTTTATTTAATTCAAAAAAAACTTGAAAATAAAAAATATCTTTTTACATATACGGCTTATGGTTAAGGCAAAAAACGAAATGTCGGCATGAGCAGGAACGGGATTAAATTAAGATATTTTAAGAATTTCTGAGGAAAACACATTATTTTTCAATTTTTGTGTAAAAAAATTAAAATTCGAAACAATCACTTAATCTTAATATTCACATTGGATTTCGCGTGCAACGAAACTTAAGTACATACATATGGCTCAAGACATTTTCATATGTTTATTTTATATATTTTTTAATTATATTTCAATTCTTAATCATAAATAACGACGAAAAGAGCTAACGAGTTTCCTGAAAACACTAACTTATAATTTTTAATGGTTGCTACTTGAATTGCTTTTTTTGCAATCAAAACAATTCGAATCAAAAACAACAAAACACATGTTATAAAAAAATGCGATCAACAATTGTGGGCTCGAAAACCTTGCCTTATTAATAACGATCAAAATTATCCAAAAAGTTTTTTGAATACTAACTTTCAAGTACTTATCTATACTATAATAAGACTCTAGAAAAGTCACAGACACGACTGCATATTGCTTTGAAAAAATGACTGAAGGTGACGTGGGGAATATTGTAGGGTTCATCTGAACCCATTTTAGAATGTTTTTCTGTTTTGTTTGAACTCAAGGATCTCGCAGATTAAGAAATGAATTTTTATTAGACTTCCAGTGCTGCACAGCCTGTAACTTAGGACGTGTGCAAAACTTTTTTTTTTTCAAAATCGCATGATAAACCAAAAATATATACATACATATTTAAAGTGAGGTACCTAGAGGAAAAATTTCCATTGAAATAGATTTATATGAAGCAAAATGCACTTAGTTGCTCAAAAAAAATATCAAAGCGTGCCTCTGTAAAATTTTTGTTTACTTTTTTGTCAATTTGAAATTATTGAAAATCAATTTCGGGTATAGATACAGTGGCATACCAAAAAATTTACGAATTAAATTTTTTAAATTTATGCATCCATCCACACATCTTTAATAAAACTCTAGAAAAGTTGTGTCTGAACACGAGCGACCCCGGGTACCCGCTAGGTTGAAATATATGTGTCTGACATTACTTTGCGTTAATAGTCACAAAGTTAAAAAAATTTATCCATGAATGTCCATCGTTCAAAAGTTAAAAAAAAAATTACTCATGGACAGCTTGAGAACAAAAAGCAATGAAAATTTAAGTCCCATCTATTTGTGAACATCGTTAGAGTTGAATACTTTAATTAAAAATAAAGCAATGACAATTTTGTTTACAGATAAGGCCCTATCAGCCGTGTAGTGTTTTACGAAAAACAATCTGAATGAAAAGACAATAACGCTACGAATCCAGTTTCAAAAAACTTGAAAATTGCTGACAGCTCATTTTGATAAGGCTGTATACTTTATTGTGAGCGTAAGATAAACAATATTTATCTCTTTTAATTAATTAATTTTAATCACTTAGTATTGATCTTATTTGTCATCTGATTTAAATTGCTTTTTAAACAAACAAAAAATCCTAAAAACAAATCAAATAAAACCATGCCGGAGGTCCTCCGGAGAGCTAACAACAAACATACTTTAGAAACAAGTTTTTCTAATAACGGTATATTCCTGTCTTCAAACACTTAGGGAAAATTCAGCTGCCTTCAGCAAACAAAATAACATGTAGGTCTCGCCAATTGGTTCTGGGACATTCCATGTCTCGAGAGTCATATTTCACTCCGAAATTTGCCAAAATTTTAATTGTAGCCATGACATCGGAATGTACAAAATGATGATATATGCATATATTTTAGGGTAGTCTACTAATAAGTGTATAAATATGCAATAATTAAGCATATTATTTGGTTTACAGAACTCATTTCCCGATGCTGAATGTAAAATATAATACAAATACACTTTCATTTTGGTTACAAACCTAATTGATATGATCTTTAATGAGATACATATTTACAAAGATTTAAGGGTCATATTTTTGTATTTGCTTGATATCAACAATAGCCTTATTGTAAAATTCTTTTTTAGCAGTGGGAATTTATGGTATTTTAGAGATTTTACAGGTATACTCTTTTAGCTGGAATGTCCCTGATTTTTCCTACATTTACTAAAAAAAAACTTTTTTCCTGTGACCTTCAGTGTCGTGGGCCAAGACACTACCACTACATCATTTGGATTGAAACAGTAAATGCGGCACACCACTTATCTCCTCGAATGTATATCGTCGCGCCAAATTATTATTACATGAAGAAAAAAGCATACGAAAAAATTTGAAAATTCAAGATGAGTTTTAATATAACATTTAAAATGTATTTTAGACTTATCCGGGCTTAGTGAAATGCATGCGATAGGTAAAAAAATAAAATAAATTGTTTGAAATTATTTTAGGTGTACATACTCCAGCGTGAAATGGGGGCGACTGCATACATCCACCGGCATTTTTAGCACTTTTCTTAATTGCTTCACAAACTTAATCAAAAAATTTATTAAACACTTCAATGCACTACACTAAAATTTTTTATAGCTTTTATAATTAATTTTGCTTTTTGAATAAAGGCTTTATCGATTCTCGTTCTTCTGTTCATTGATATTAATTTTTTTTTTTTTAATTTCACTGTATTCTGTGTTTATAAAACCAGCAAAAATGACAAACCCAGTCCCTTTTAGGATAATGCCACTAACAATTACTCATAAAAAATTCTTTCGAAATACAAAGTTTAGAGAGCCAATTTCGGCTGCTGCTTTCAGGCGTAGTAATAACGTTCAACTAAAACTTGATTGGGCTTATGAGAGCCATCAAGGCGGAGTGTGGCAGTGCCACATTACTGGGTAGACTCGGAATAAATACATACATACATCGGCTGAACTTTTGTATACTTGTATATGCCTTTGTAGATATATATCTAATTAAACATCTATACACATGGATACCCACCAAATCATGATGAAAATAGTTATAATCAATTAGGTATATATGAGCAAGTAGCACTGCTTAATCTCTCTGTCTTAATTGACCGATAAGCCTCATAAAGAAGAAAATACATTACATGGTCTGTTTTATAATAAAAAGGAAATGGGAGCAGGGGGGTAGAGTTTGAATAAGTTTATTATCATATTCAATAATGAAATGAAACGTATTGAAAAGAAAAACACCATTTAAAAAAATGAAACTCACCCTCAAAATCTGAATTTATTCGCTAAAAAATTCGCTCAGGCGGGGGGCGTGGCCCCTAAATCAAGTTGTTGATTGATTTTGAGGATACAAATTTTGTATGCTTGTTTTATGTAAATTTTTTCATTGTTTTTAAGGTAAAATGAAATGAAAATTAGAAGAAAATTCTACTTTCTCTGTTACCTGTCTGTAAATCATATCATGCAAATCATTAATGTTTGCGTTCTTTTTCTTCAGTGTTCTAAGTGGACTCTCTGAGAAGTGGATAACATATGCTGGCCTGATCAATATCGAAACAATAAGCTTTGAAACTCATTCTGAGATAGAGTATTCTTAAACCAAATTTTGAAATAGGGCGTTATTCAAAAACATTTTGAGATGGGGCGTTTTTCAAAGAAATTCTGAGATAGTGCGTTTTTGAAAAATATTTTAAAACAGTGTGATCTTCCACTCAGCCGTCGAGTTGGTGTTAGGAGAATCGGCTCGGTCGAGTTGGTCCTATGAGGGGACACACCACATGTCCGGCAAACATTGGGAATGTCACGGATAGGTAAGAGTTAACTATGTTACAGTATCCTGATCGAAGTTGGACCTGTGTGACCTTTGTCTCCCGCGGAAGTTCGCGTTCCCCTTCGGCGATTGGTGATTCCTGTGTCTGAATGACGGCATTCACTAGGCGAGAGCTGGCAAAGGAGCTTACCAACTCTATGTGGATATTGTTGAGTACCTGCCGGTGTACCTTTGGATCAAACGGCTATATTATGTGATGCCGGATCTCATCGTAGTTCTCTCTTAATCTTGTAAGGATGTTGTGGTTTGCAACAGTTCCACAAGAATTGCCTGCTCTTCAGGACTGATAATTTTTTGCCTTACCTTTCAGGGACCTCAGTTTACAAGGATTATGACTAAGCAATAAACGAATTATAGGCTAAAGGCGAATATTTGTTGGTGGGTATTTAGGTATGTACAAACATTTGGCTTTAACCGCCCAATAGAAATTTTTGCTCCAATCAATTTGAGAAGGATTTCAGAACCAACCAAGTTCTAAAACTTAGTTCACAAAATTTGTCGCAAAGAATAGTTGATATCCTAGTCAAACCAAACACACATTTCTCAAATTGAGAATTTTCATATTCTAAAAGCTATCTTAAAAATGATCGAATTAATGGAAGCGTAACGCCCTTTACAAATGTTTCTCAACTGTAATTCAAGTTGAAAGCAAGCGATTGTGGAAATTTTCATCAAACGTAAAATCTCAAATGATAAAAAACGTTTCGAATCAAACTGAGAATGGTTTATTGGGAGTTTGACTTTATATATGTAAACATTAAGACTTTCTTACAACAATTCCTTGCGAAGTGAAGATAAATCATCATCGGCGCTACTAGATTCATCACAACTATTTATGAGATCATCTAGATTTTTTGTTTTGCTGTTTGTGTTTGAATTACGAATGCCAATCACGGGAGTTTTTAGGTGGCGAAAATCGGAGGATTTTTGAAATTGGAAATATGTGTTATTTATTTACGAAATTTTTGTTAATTTACTTGTTAATGTGCATTATTTTAATATTTTTTGTTATTTCTTAACACGGATTTTAAACTCAAAAAAAAGGACATTTTTTAAAGACAATTTTAAACTTTAGGTCACACACAATTTTTTTCACCTCAAAAATGCTAGAAATACCCGAAATAGTTATTTTTGTGATTCCTTCAAACGGTTTGGGGAGTTTTATACATTGCTCCAATAAGTCCCATTGAGTAGGTTTTGAATTGATTAAAGAATCGGGGTCAATCACCTGCGGAAAGTACAAAATGTTATCAAATATTCGATATCCGGCTAAATAATTATTAGTGGCATCTCTTACATTAATACATATGTAGGTACTTATACATATTTATGGTTAGAAAAGTAAAAAATATTTGTTCAAGAACTTGTTTCCCAATAAACATTGAGAAAATTGTTATCAAAGCTTTGAAAATTGTTAACTTCTAAAATTAAATTTCATAATACGCTTCATTGCAACGGCATCATTTTACAAACATACGAGTTAATTTTTTACTGAAAATAGGTTCTCAGTAAAAATTCATAACCTTTGCAGATCTCGTTCGGTGAAATAATATACAAAACTTAAAACCAAATTGAGAACTACCGTTTTCTTATACCCTTTGAAATTCATTCTTCGGTGGTTTATTGGGATAAACATCTTATTGCAAAGTCAGCAAAGAACATACATATGTAGGTACGTATTTAATATACACAGTAAGATCAATGGTCCAGCGTCGGACGACGCTAGCTATTCCCATCTACCTTAAACATATTCTGGAAATTTTTTAAACTGTTTTAGGTTGGCCGTTAAAAACGATTACCTATTGACACCACTTTTTTGCAGGCACGTTACGATTTTGAAATGTACAATGATTATAACAATTTTATAACTGATTGTAAAAAAATTGCATTTTGTGAAAGGTTACAAATTAATTGGCATCAATAAATTAAACGAATCAAAAGTACCATATGAAACCGGTTCGATTCGCTTTAAGACAAAAGAGCAAGCTTATATACATAATAGGGATGTAAGTTAGGTGAGTTTGCCGCTACCGAAATCGGAACCGAATATTTAAAATTTCAGAACCGAAATTGGAAATCGGAGCAGGGAACAACAAAACTGAGTACATGTTGTCATCAAACAAAGAGTCAGCGCATTTGCGTCTTGGCAACCACGCCACTGTTGGCAGCAAAAATTTCGAAATAGCAAAGGACTTCGTTTACCTGGGAACCAGCATTAACACCAATAGCCTATTAGCCTAGAAATCCGACGAAGAATTACTTTTGCAAACAAATGCTACTCGTCTCTCGACGAAAGAAAATAACACTGAGTCACTCATTGCACCCGTCCTGCTATATGGTGCAGAAGCGTGGACACTAACATCTGATGAGGCGGCTCTGGGAGTATTCGAGAGAAAGGTTCTTCGAAAGGTTTGTGGACCCCTACGCGCTGGCGACGGCGAGTACCGAAAAAGATTTTGAGCTTTACGCAGACGCCGACACAGTTCAACGAATTAAAACACAGCGGCTTCGCTGGCTAGGCCACGTTTTGCGAATGAGCAAAGATGCTCGAGCCCAGAAGGTATTCTTATCGGAGACCACCACTCCGATGGAAGGACCAAGTTTAGACCGATTGCGATCCCGCGGTGAAATGGACGGTCAAAATCGCACAGGTGGTTAGATGACCATTTAACCCTGGACGGTCATCCTTTTTTTTTTGTACATTAACGTCATCCTTCGTCAATATGACGACGACTTATTTCAAATCCATTTTCAGTAGGGTGTGAGTCGAAATAATGAACGCGTTTTATTTTTTTTAAATTCAAAGAGAGTAAACAACCGACTATCGCTGTACGAAAGCGGAGATCAACACGAACAATAAAAAACTTATTTACAGTGAAAATAAAATAGTTCGTAGTCATTTTGACGAAGGATGACCGTCTAGGGTTAAAGAAGAAGACATATATCTAATAGGTACATTCACGCAACAGTTCTTTAGAATTTCTTAGCTATTTAAATTATCATATAGTACGTAGTTAAGCGTCAGTAGCCGAACAAAAACAATTATGTAAGGGCTGCATCAAATAATCGCAACCCAAATCTCAATAAATCGGAATTAAAGCTCCGTAACTTCCCTTAAGCTGAAGTTATTGGTGCGTTTGTCGTATCGCTGTAGTCGTATCCTTAACGTAAGAGAAAAACCAACATGCAATTGGTCGGTAAGGTTACTTTACGGATAAGGAATTACGATACAGCACCAATAATCGATTACATTGTTTCTCATAAGGTTGGTCGAATCAGCTGTTTTATAAGGTTACCGACAACGCACCAATAACTTCAGCTTTATATCGTATGGCGACACAAATAGCCTGTAGGGAATCTTTTTAACTCAGAGTTAAATTGAAAAGTTGTCAAAAACGTGTGAGTTTAACCCCTCATCAATCAATCAAAACTTATTAGTAAAGTAAAAGAAGTATAAAAATCGTTAATGCCAAAAAGTGTGTATTATTCAGCTAGCTTCAAGTCAACATTAAAATGGCCAACTTTTAGTTAAAAAAAAGTACTAATAGTTGACTTGTAATTAAATTCCCTGCAGGGTAGTGACTGAATAAATACTTATACATCCAAATACCATTAGTAAATTTTTAACTACCAACAATAAATGGTAATTATTATTGTTTTAATGGGAAAAAAACGAGGTGAGAGCATCGACTAACCTTTGACTTTTGGCACTGATATTGCCCATCACTGCTCTAATGACCAGTTGATGGACATGTTTATGAATATTATTATACTGCCAGCATTAATATGTAGTGTATAGATACATACTTTTTGCTCAAAATACAAAACTCTGAAATATATTTTTTGGTTTGATGTTTTGCTTGCGTGATCAAATGGTAGTGCTGTTGGCGGTTGATGACGTTTGTAGTATTTGATTGCGTGCTCAAAATAACTCATTGTATACACATGCATACATAAGTACATATGTATCTACTAAGTTTATGTCGTGCCAGCCACATTGGCAGCGCATGCAATCCGATGGTAACAACACAAGTAGCATTTTAATATACATATGAATTAGGCATGGAACTATTCGAATAAAAAATCCATTGATTCGAAGGCTATAAAAAATTCGAATAATATTTATTCCAATAATTTATAATTTTATTCGAATAAATGTCAACTATTCGAATAATAGTTATTCGAATAGTTAAACAAATATCACTACAGTTTATGCACACATTTGTACACCCATACATACATACAAAATGTGAATGCATGCTCATAGGTACAAGCGATGAAAACAGTGAATTTCGCTTCTGACATCTCTCGCATTTTAATACAACTATTCGAATACCACTATTCGAATACCGCTATTCGAATAAACGAATAAATTATTCGAATAAATACTATTCGAATTTTTAGGAACGAATATTTTTATTCGTTTATTCGAATAGTATTTACTCGAATATTATTAGAAAACAGTCCCACTAATAATATGAATACACCCCAATAAACAACAGACCAAAATTCTCAAACGCTGAAGAACTGCTTTCTCTCAACTTTTGTCAAGCAATTGAAGCGATAAACGGACGCCATTTTGAATCCATTCAGTTCCGTTAACATTAAAGATGTACTTTTGAGAACTAACGAGCATTCGATATGAAAAATTAGGCTTACAGTTTGAGAATAGTATCTACGTTAAGATGCATGTCAAAACTAATTTTTGGAATTTAGAATAGATATGTGACGTTTCACGCCCATCGGCCTAATTTTCTAATCAACAGAAATGAACTTATTATACAGCAAAACACTCGTAAGTTTATACTGCATCAAATGAAAAGTAGAGAATTCAATAATTCCATATGTCGTAAGTCGATTTCTGTTGGTTAGAATTCTATTTTTAAATGTCCCTTAACTTGGAACTGAATAGAAATGTTTGTTAGGATAAAGTATATTGAAAAGATTTTCCGTCATTTGTTGTCAAAATTGGTTTGGGGACAAACAGGTTTCGCCGTTGTGCCATCTTCAGCGTTAGGCTTCGTTCTTTCGTTTACAAAAGTTTTAACTTAATGAACAAAGTAAAAATTAGCACACCACAAAATATATGAGAAAATCGACCTCAAAACTCGCACCAATACTTTATATATTTTATATACTGTTTGTGACAAATCAGCTCATATTGTGGTGATATTTTTCATGGATCATTTTCTTGTGCTGTGACGGATGTTTGTTCCAAATGGAGCATCATTCTACCGAGGGTTTGGAATTGAAAAGTTGTAGGTTTATAGTTTAGTTAGACGAGTTTGGAAAAGTATATGTACATATTTATATACAACTATTTGTTATTTTCTTATTTTATAACCCCATAGTGTCAATATTGCATTGTGCAAGTGTAACAAAAGACGCGAAAGTTCTAATTATGCACGAACCTATGTACATAGCATGTAGTAAAGTAGTAAATATATATACTTATATATATGTATATACATAATACAATTACACTAACATACATATACATACATAAATTATCATCAAATCATTGTTCGGTTAAGAAGAAATATTATAAATATTAAAATAGCAGTCGGCTTGCTGCACCAGAAGCAAAATATAAACAAATGCATTTTTTCATACATACCTACATACGTACATATATAATAAGTTAGCGCCTAAATGCAAATATGTAGAACAAGCGCTTTTCACTACCACCAAAGAGAGTATATGTTACTATATATTTATATACTCTCTTTGCTACCACCAAAAAATTCTGGTCCTGAGCAAAGGAAATGTTGCTTACAAATTATACTTCATACACAGTTATACGCCTTTTTATCAAATGTAATAAGCCTTATAGGTATAAGGTGCAAATTTAATGCTGGATCAATATCAATACACATATGTACATACATACATATGTATGTACAACATAAATATTATGGACGTTGCCAATGGGTAGCAGTGAGCGACGTTGAGCAAAGTACAGATATAAACAAACGAAAAAGCACAATAACAAAATAACCAACCAATAACAAAACCATGGGTGAATTTTGTAGCGTCTCAGTCAGGCGATGCCGGCGTGATCGTCACGCATTGCAACGTGATCACCACATTTGAGCAGCATTTCAACTTTGCATTTTGTTCACTTTTTGTTAAAACTTTATATTGTAGTTATGGCTCTCCATTTTCCGCATCATACATAAAGCTAGCCAATTCGTACAACACCGAACTACCCTACAAAAAATTGGGCTAATAATCTCCAAAAATAGTTGTCCGTGATTAATATCTTTCGTCAACAGCGAGCTGCAATTGATCGCAACTCTTCCGTTACGGGAAAATTTAATTTGTGTGGCTTACTTAGGGGGCTTCCATAAAAGACGTCCGGGGATAGGGGGGCGCGGTTAGAGAAATCGGACGAATTTCGGACATGGACATAATTAAAAGATTATATCAAAATTGTTATATTTTCACTATATGTAAAAGCGGAGGGGTCACGTCTAGATTCGATCGTGCTTTGCTGGGGGGTGGTAGGTCAGGTATGTGGACGAAATCGGACAAGCAGGGGGGGTTCAAAATGGCTAAAAATCCCGGACGTCTTTTATGGAAGCGCCCTTATAAGTGTTAAATGTGGACTTGTTCGATCGTACCCGTGCCCGGGAAGAGGGGGGATATGTCTGATACTACTCGTTCAGGCATAAAACGGACCAATGCTTCTTTGAGACTCATCCCGGATTCACCCTAGACTAATGGCATATTTTGCAGGGTACATAGTGTGCTACAGGCATTCCTTCCGTGTATGTATGGCAATAGAATGTCTGACGGTCGGGCGCAACTGTTCTTTTTGTTTAGCTGTGCCTGCGTGGTTATTTCATTTCCTTATTTTTTTTTATTATTTATTCGAAAAAAATCTTTTGAGTTAAAAGTTCTACTCCATTATGAGTTTTAAGCAGGGTTTGAAAATGCTTAACTATTTTCAAGTATTTCAAAATTGCTTTTACTCGAGTTTTGAAAATGATTCAGCAACTACAAATAAGCAAAGTAAAAAAAAAAAAATTTTCATTTTACTTCAGCAGTAAGTTGAACGGAAACGAGCTTCAGCAATCAGCAGAAAAAAACTTGAGAATTTTGCTGAGGCTTTAAGCTATTAGCTTTTTATGTTTAAGTTTTTTCATTTTTCATATGTTTCAGTTTTTTCACAGCCGAATTTAGGTTTCGAATTGCTGACTGAAAGATAGTACAGGGTGGCGCAAAAGTAATCCTCTTATCAGAAAATGCTATAAATTTTGCGATTGGCCCCTAAAGTCAGTTCTGTTTTGACATTTGTGTAGTAAACACATGCGAAATACACGTTAATAAACAATGTTACGCTACACTGCTCCAGAACGCGGAATATTGCTGACTATTTATTTCGGTCGGTGAAAAACGGTTACTGCGCAAAAGTAATCCTCCTATCAGAAAATGCTATAAATTTTGCGATTGGCCCCTAAAGTCAGTTCTGTTTTGACATTTGTGTAGTAAACACATACGAAATGCACGTTAATAAACAATGTTACGCTACACTGCTCCAGAACGCGGAATATTGCTGACTATTTATTTGACCAATAATCGGTCGGGGCCAAACGGTTACTGTGAATGGTGAGCGCTACAGAGCAATGATCAACGAGTTCTTTTTGTCGCAACTTGATGAATTGGGATTGGAAAACATGTGGTTCCAACAAGACGGTGCAACAGCACACACTGCACGTGCCACAACCGATATGCTGAACATCGGAAGCTTACTTTTGCGCCACCTTTTAAAACTAAAATTTTTTTGCTCTTTTTCAGCAGCTATTTCAAAATTTCATAGGGAAATTCAAATAATTATACGATGTTCTGATCGTACTGTTGCAATTCCTTCGATTTTTATATGCCTTTTTGCTATACTTACATCCGAAAAACATATGTACTGATGTGTATATGGAAAAACAAAAGTAAGACGAGTAACAAACGAAGTATGTATTATTCCCTGCATAACAGATATTACGCTAGGCTTGGGATTCGAAATATAAAAACTTCTTCCAACTGAGCCTCGCATAATAAAACCGCCGTGGTATAGAGGTAGTGTGTTGGCCTACCCCTGCAAAAAATCGGGCACTAATCTCTAAAGGGAGTTGTCCGAGATTCATCCCTTTCGTCTACAGTGGGCTATAATTGATCTCAACTCGTCCCATGTGGGCATAGTTGGGATAATCAGTTTTAATTTGTGTAGCATACTTATAGGAGTTGAAAGCAAAGTTGTCCAACTGTACCCGTAAAGGAACAAAGGGGATGTGTCCGACACTACCCGTTTGGCCATAAAGGGTACAATTGGTCTCTTCATAGGACATGCTCAAACAAAAGGGATCAGTTCAACCCATACAAAGGGATCAAAACTGGCATTGATCACATGCTCTAGGCTTTATATCCTTTTTTTTTAGGAAATAACACCCGTGGGCGGTATTTCTTTGGGTGTTATTGCACTCCACCGTTTCTGACTCGTACGGGATCACAACTATTGATTGTGTTCTAAGGTATTCCTTAAATTAAATCATCGTTTGCTTGTTTCTTTTTGTGTTAGCGAAACGGTCATATCGTAATGGATCTGAAAAAAGGATAAAAGCTGTACATCAGAAGGAAGTAATTGAGAAGTTACAAAAATTAACATCATATTTTACTACTACTACTGGAGAAACTTCTGTAAGTAGCAACCAAACCAAAAACCTCCCAAATGATTAGTCGTGTCATTCACAAATTGCGGGAATTTCTGAATCCTCATGTTCTTCTACAATTTCCATAAACTTTGGAAAGTACATTGAATTAGAAAGTGACCGTCCCTATAACGGAAGAGCAACAAATTCGGGGATTTCAAAAGTTGCGACAACTGTGTTAGTAGAACAACAACAGTTTTCCAACCCGGAATAAATACCACACGATCTTGCAGAAAATTTTACTTAAAAAAATGCTAAATATTGATTCGTAAGGGACCAGCAAATTTTAAATATAAATAAATTGACTTTTCCGTTACATCCAGAACCTACAAAGATAGTAATAAATCAGTAACTATGTAGGTATTTCAACAAAGCATTGATTATTCGCAAATTGAAGAGCAATGGATTATTATAGAAATGAACTTAAAAGGATTGTACCTATTGTAAAAAAACCTAAGATCTCTTGATAAAAGAAATTATTTGGGATGTGTTTTATCTTCATGAAATATGGTAAAAATGTATTTTACGTATGCAATTCACGGCTGAAATATTTCTATATAAGTAACTAAATCCCTAAAAAACCCCTGCAAAAATTACCAAAATTATTGGAACATACCTCCTTTAATGAAAAAATGATGTAGCTTCGGAGTTTTGCTCAAAATTTCCACTTCTTTTTTAGTTTTGTCCAAAGCTCGCTTTTTATATGCAGCACCGCTTAATCTTTCGCGCCCATCACTCATATTTTCAAAATATAAAGAAACTATTTCACCCAAAAGGATTATTATCGATTGAAATTATAAAACTACGATTTCTTAGATTTGAAAAAAGAATGATAGGTATTCTGTAATTAGTTAAGGCCGTGTTACTCATAGTCAACTGAGCGGAGCATAGCATGAAAACTGTCATTCAAAAAATGTCATAATGAAATTCGTGTTGAATAATATGTTTCCCGACTACATATGTTACGCAATGCTAAGTAAGAATAACTAAAGCCTTACAAATTTCGGAAAGGTTGTGTGTTTTTCACGCAAGATATACTGAAGGAAACCTACCCAAGAAAATGTTTACAGTTTTCCGGAGCATCCAGTACTCAAGTAAAGCAAGAGGGTAACAATATATATTCAAATCAACTTGAAGTAAACAACCCACGGTTGGATATTTGCAATTCTGGTAATCGCCTTGGACTCCCTTATAATTTCCATTTCACTTCGACAGGCAAATCGAAAAATGATCTCGTTTTTGGGAAAAACAGAATAGCTGTAAGAGCTGTAACTTCGGAAATTTTAATACTACGAACATTTTTACGATGTATTTCAAAATATACCATAGACTTTTAAGGAGGAGAGTGATCTAAATTAAAAAGTAATAAAAATGTTGGCAAAAAAGATTAGTAGTGAAAATACCAAATAAAAACTATTACGAGGTAAAAGGTACACATTTTAGTTGACTGCGGATTTTGAAAAGTATACTTTAAAACAATCTACTACGGAATTATGAGTTTTACTAATATTTATTTCGTCATTTACTACGATTGTTCTATAGGAGTTCTAACCCTGCTGCTGAAAAGAGCTAAACAGAATAAAAGGGTACTACAGTTTACATAAAATAGTTTTTTGTGGCATAGTTTTAGGCACTTTCCACGGTGAATAACCGCATCACATTGAGTTATTAGTTCCTATTGATTTCTAAACACAAACATCAAACTTTTGATTCGTACAGAAACAAAAATTGAGCCCACTATCAAAAATATTTGTAAAAGTTTCAATTTATGTTTCGAAATCTGCCACCCCCAAAATCTGCCGCCCTGTGCCAGTGCTCCGAGAGCACCTAGTGTAAATCCAGGGCTGGATGTGTAGAATTATTGATGGTCGCTGATGTCCATAGAATCTGATGTGCTGAAAAGCAATGATATTGGAGAAGTGACTAACGATTTTGCCCATCTGAAATCTAGAAGGGTTCCACTTCAAATAACATAGATATTTAAGCGCTGACCTATAAATGCTAAAAAAATTCATTTTGTGAACTATATAACATTTCGTTTCATGGGATTGTTAATAAAAATAAATATTTAACCTTGTTTATCTACTTTCTTTGTCTATTCTAACAAAATAGTGTTCTCTCAAAGTCTTAGGGGCCCCATTATCCTAATATTCCCAGGACCCCCAATAGGTTAAAGACGGCCCTGCCGCGGTGGCCGTCATAGTGTGATTTTATTATGCGAGGCTCAGTTGGAAGAAGTTTTTATATTTAGAATCCCAAGCCTAACGTAATATCTGTTATGCAGGGAATAATACTTCGTTTGTTACTCGTCTTACTTTTGTTTTTCCATATACACATCCGTACGTATGTCTTTCGGATGTAAGTATAGCAAAAAAGCATACAACAATCGAAGGAATTGCACCAGTACGATCAGAACATCGTATACTTATTTGTATTTCACTATGAAATTTTGAAATAGCCGCTGAAAAAGAGCAACAAAATTTTAGTTTTACTATCTTTCAGTCAGCAATTCGAAACATAAATTCGTCTGTCAAAAAACTGAAAAATATGAAAAATGATAAAATTTAAATACAAAAAGCTAATAGCTTAAAGCCTCAGCAAAATTCTCAAGTTTTTTTTTCTGCTGATTGCTGAAGCTCGTTTCCGTTCAACTTACTGCTGAAGTAAAATGAAAAAAAAATTTTTTTTTACTTTGCTTATTTTTAGTTGCTGAAATATTTTTCAACTATAAATGTAGGCTACAAGCAAATTTTCGAATCTGACAAAAAACTGATTTCTAATTAAGCTAAAAGTTTCAAACTTTTGCTATTTTTCAGCCAGCAATTCAAACCCTGGTTTTAAGAGTGTCGACTCCCGGATTGTGACGTGCATAATTAATTCTGCATAAAAAACTTCACAGTCAAGGTTGGCGTGTCAAGAAACTAAAAAGCCCAAAAAGTAAATTCAATTGGCGAAAGTCGACATAAAATATTATAAAAATTTGCCTTTTACATCAAGCAAACCAAAAATAAAAACAACAGAAAACCGAATTAAGTCCTTTCCCCAATAATACGATGACAATTAAGTGATATGACCTCACAAAAACATCAGAACCAAAATTTCATTATTGATGGTGACATGCATACCCCTCTCATTTAGATACTAGATACCTTTGCCAAGGTGTGAATAAATTTCAAATAACGGATAGCTAGATACATTGCGTTATGGTGCTAAAAGATTGATTTACATTCAAACCGATAATCAACAGCGGATATGCCACATTGAAGACAAAGAAAAAAGCATTTTAAATAATACAGGGAGGTACAGGTTGGAGGCGCAGCTGGGTAACCAAAGGCACTGGTTCAAAAAATAAAGCCATAAGTTGGATACTCATATATTTGTACCTTAATAGAAAAGCTTTATTTCTTTTTTTTAAATTAGTTTTAGCAAAATCAAAGTCAAAGTGACTTCTAGATTCGTATGGTTTAGTACCACAACCTTCCGCATTAGTTATATTTTCGTAAACGACCTCAAAAGAAGGATGGTAAGCGTCTTTCGGTAGAACCAGAGGATCGCATCGACTCAAACAGAATTTGGATGTATCACTAACGTAAGCTAAATCCAAGACTTTTCCGAATTTATTAGGGTTAACATTTATCTGATAAAGGCAAAGGTCAGACAATTCATGACAACTCATCCCCACTTTCGATGGAATTGGCACGATTCTTCGTTCAAAGATACTCCACGATACTCCTCATTCTGTTTTCTGTTTGAAACAAGAAAACATGCCGCATACATACTGAAATATCAGAAGCGGGAGGAATATAACAAAGAGCAATGTATATAAAACCCTTGTCCAGCTGTATGCGGACGCAATTGATTGTACATAACATCCCTTAGTACCCCTTTGATAATTGCCGTGCAAGGACATATGTTGGTTTGCGAAAATGGGATCGACTTCATTCCTATCACTATAACGTGCATTCAACTGAGTTATTATTGTATTCATTACTTTATTGAAAACAGTAGTTTTAAATATTTCTTCCCTTTTTTGAAATCGGTAATCAGAAGCTAATTAATCAAAATGTTTTTTAATGCTCCTTTTCCCTTCATTTATTTAATTTAGTAGGTATTTTTGTTTTAACACTTTCTCCATGACCACGCGAATTTTAACTGGAACTTTTTAGAACGAGGGAAGCATTAATTACTTTAAAACCTAGCTAGGAGATGTATTTCGTTGCGATTTATTTATTTATATAAAAATTCTTAAAACAAGGAAATTTTTTAAATTCGAATGTGAATTTACAACATCCCTCATGTGTGTGTATGTCATTGCATGCGTGCGTATTTCTATTCAGAGGCGCGACAAAATCAATTTAAGTTTAGGGGCCATATTTTAATAGATTTGTCAATTAAAATTTATTACTCGCTATAATTTATTTGAGATGTGTGTACGAGTTGATGAATATTTACTCACATAAAGCGTCTATTTAAACTCTTTCTCGTGTGTAAGTATTATGTTTATGTTGTTCAGGGACGTAGTGTAGCGCCAGTCAGTGCGTAGTGTGCTGACCACCAATGTCGAAGGTACTAGGTAAATCTCTCGGGACAAAGTATTTTACAAGTTTTTAAGAAGCCGAAGAGGAAAAAGTTTTTCAAAAACGAAAACAGGAATAGGAATATCAGGAGCAAATATATCTATTATGGCAGACATCGGCTTGAAACAGTTTCCCTATACGCATAAAAATATGTGAAAATAGTTTCCTGCTGTAAAAATATTTAGGCAATTCACAAGGTCTCATATTCGTCGTATGTGCTATGATTTTAAAACGATCATATTTTTTTTGTTTTGTTCCTCATATAAAATTGGAATACTACATTACAATTGAGCAGATTAGGTATATCAAGTGTTCTATTTTACTTTTCAAAGTTTATTTGAAATTGTATGTCAACAAGTGACAAGTTTTCATATAAACTCAACTTGATATATATGAATATGACATACAACTCAATGTAGTGTTCACAAGAGTTGTATTGAAAGAAATACCACATAAGACAATAAGATACTTTGCGAATTGCCTAATTATAAAGTTTAAGTAAGATATCTGGGAATATTTCTGTAAAACTTTCATTCAATTCAATGAAGCAGTTTTATAGTTACGCGCGTTCTATCATGAGGCAAGAAAAAAATTCCCTAAACTGTTATTACACTCACTTTCAAACAATTCGTAAACGAAAAATCAGCGTTTTCTAAGCTTAATGTAATAATAATAATAAGCTGTTCAAAAATTTAGTGCTCCTTTTATTTACTGGTTGGGTAAAAAATGATGGAGCACCAGAGTACTCCAACACTTATCCTCATTCATATAAAAAAGGTGGTCCAATTTACATAGCGATGTCCGGTGATTGGATCACCTAATCCTACTCGGAGTACCATTTACTTTGCTTCCGAATAGTCTATAGATCACCTACGTTGGAGTACTTTGAAACTGCTGCCAAAAGATTACTCTATAGAGTATTCTAGACGAAAGCGAGAAGGGAGTATGTGTTCTTTTGAGGACCACCTACTCCCACTCTCGCTTTGCTGTTGAATACTCCATAGAGTAATCCCATGGGAGTATTTTGAGAGTACTCTCACGTAGGTGGTCTATAGAGTATTCAAAAGCAAAGAAACGGAGTACTCCGAGATGGATTAGGTGATCCAATCACTGGACATTGCCATGTAAATTGGACCACCTTTTTTATATGAATGAGGATATGTGTTGGAGTACTCTGATACTCCTTTAGGAGTATTCTTTGGAGTATGAAACGGAGTATTTCTGTTTTTTGCAGGGTAGTTGTTTTTCACATATACATACATATTTATACACAAATTTAAGTAAACAAAAAATTTCTCAATAAAATTGTTCCGCTGTTAGCCAAGTTAATTATGTACATTGCCAAATATTTTCATACAAACATTTTAAACTAATTGTTACAAACGAGTGTTGCAGAGCTAAAAATATTCTTTTGTAAATTTATATTTTGTTTCGAAAAGTGTGGATAATTCTTTCCAATATCATTTTATTTATACAATATTGGGTGCATGAAGATCCCACGCAATGTTCTTTTCCATTATGTCGAATAAGTAGAGCGACGCCATTGCAATAATAACATACTCGTACATACACTTGTACCCAAACATGTAAACATTTATTTCCCCAGTAAGAAAGCGAATGAAAACACTGCAAGTGTAAATCAAAAACAAAACTTACGTGTTAAAAGGCAAAGGAAGTTTTCATTAGGTCAAATTCTAGGGGACTTTATCTAAAGTCGGTAGGTATTTTAATTTTTTACATACATTTTACCTTTTTTACATAAAATAAAGAATTACAAAAGACTCATAAAAAGAAATGAATAAATAGTCCACAATCTTATACCCGTTCGCTTCCCACTGGGTTGTTTAATTCATATTTTTACATTAACGCCCTAATTCTAGTGTGGTAACAACATTCGTTTTACCGATAAATAAAAAGTTTGGAAACGTTTAGACCCTTTTGGTATTATGACGGCTTTAGTTGCAGTTCAATTTCGTAACCACTAAAATAGGTGGTTACGTCGCGTAACCACGAAAAATTGCACGGGTTTTGTAAATATTTTTGTGGACAGAAAATACCGCAAATTTTGTATACATACTAGTTTACAAGAATTAATAAACAATATAAGCACTTTTTTACATGAAGTTTAGTTCTCATTTGAATTTAATTCTCTATTGCGCAGTGTATGTTTTGACAGCGTTACCATGCACGCTAGAATCGCGGTTACATGAACTGCATTGCCAACGGTCACAATTTTCGGTTAGATAATCTTCCAGGTACAAAATTACCGGCAACGCACAGAATTAACCCGTACATCTCCTTGGAGTGTTCATTGCATTTCTCATTGTTTCGATATATTCTTTTTGTTTTGCCATTGAGATTTTTTTTGTACTAAATATACTTTCGTCAGCTGTAGGCATTTACCGTTAAATTGAAAACAAACGTATCTTCCTGTACCGCACAATCAAATTGCAAAAAGAAGGATTAAGGTTCCATACAATTTATTGGACAATTCTTTGTTTATTTAACGCAAAAGAAAACGAATGGATAGGCGCTTAAATACCTACAGTGGCGGTCGTGAAAATCGAAGTAATTTAAGCGCTATAATCTGATACATTTTAAATATGTTCAAAGTTATAGTGAAAGTTTATCAGCTGTTCCGATACATGACATTGAAGTGAGTTGCCATGCGTTTTGAAATAACTTACATAACTTTTTACTTCCAAAGTTGCCACAGAAAAGTTTAGCTCAATTAACTTAACGAACTAGAGAACTTGTTTAATTAAAAGACTTCGTTCATTAGTTCTTTAGTTTAGAAACTAACCACTGATACTTTCTCGTTCTTAGCGCATGTTTAGTTTCTGACAGATTTTCTAGTTTAATGACCGTTTTCTCGTCTTATTTTAATTTTAAAGGTCCCTGTAAAATAGCATAAATTAGTCACATTGGCTATTGCTAAAGTTGAAAAATCCAAATTTATCAAGACACCTCGTGAGATTTTTTTCTCTGTGACGTCATATTTGCATATATAACAGAAGTCATTCCTACACTCCCCGAAGGTTTAGGAGAGTGTTACTGGTGTGGACAGTCCTTTGCAGATATGGGCCTTCTGGTAATGGTCCGATACCTACCGCGGGAATATTCTAAGCCCTTAGCCGACGGCTCTAGCAAATAGGTGATGTTCATCAACAACTAGGGAACAATCGCTTCTGTGACGCAGGAATTCTGCTGTCATACTAGTAATTTAGTACTTATGTCCATAGCACTGATATCGTGCAGGCAAGTTATTTAAAAGTCGACTTCTCAGTTTTCCACTCAAATTTAGAGAAACAAAATTTATATAAACTTAATAAAAACTTCGAACTCATTAATATGCGCCATCGTATTGCACAACATTGAATTTATACAGTACATATATATATATATATATACATAACCTGCATAAATAGGATTTTGTTGTTGCATTTAAATAGGTATATATATCTTTTGGCAATATTAAATTTTGATTAAATCCAACTTTATCATATTTATGCCCATCATATGATTGCATCACATCACATCACAAAACATCACATCACGTCGCTACACACAAATAATTGTAACTTTTATCAGTACTTGTAGTTGGCACCTGTGCACACCTGAGTTTCATAACATGATATTCTGCGCAATTTAAATTAATTACTTTTATTACTCTTTTCTGTATTTTCTTAAACTTCACTTACACTTGCTCAGCCATATTAGATTTTTTGTTTGAAATGGTCAAAACACTTTTAGGTAATAATGAACCTAACCACAAAATAAAGTTTTTAATGCAGCGATTACGAGCAAATTGTTCGTTTTGAAAACTTTTGAGAATTTCTTCAATGTTGTTTGTACTATGTGAATCGTCTAAAACGATGTATATTTTGCGACTGTATGATTTGAAATGTATTGCTTCTTGCAGACGCGCGGTAAAAAAAGATGTTTGTTTTGCTCATGGCTTCTTATGTTTAAAATGTGTATGGGAATGAGTGTATGAGCCCTGTGGAAAAATATTATCAGTGGAATTTTACAAAACGAGAAATATTTTTTCGATTTTAGGATAAAGTCAGAGTTGGCTACACCGCATATTTTGATTATTTCTTTACAAAGTAAGCACTCAGTTAACAGTATTTCGAGCACAGCCAGTCAGTGGCCAAGTAATGCAGATATATCCACCTCTAAATCCTTTCCGACAAACACCATCGTTTTCGCCAAAGAAAATAAATAGATAAAAGAGCGAGATAATTTATTTCAAAGTATCCAAAAGTCAGCTTCATTTCCTACAGGGTATATGCCCAGGCATGCCTTTATGTATAGATACTTTAAATAAGTTCCCAACAAACATTTCTGTAAATCGCTTAATAAAAACTTTAAGCAAACTTGATATTATATGCGCTATATAAAACTCGCAGTAATAAATTTACTTGAAGGTTTATAAGAACTAATTTACATAAATCAATTCACTTTGAAAGCGAAATTCGAATGTTTACAAGAAATCCAGAAAAAACATAGTATCATTTTTTTAACTTAAAATAAATAAAGTAGATCATTAGCAGCATGTTGCTGCACCTTTTTGATGCCTTCGGGGGAAAATTTAAAAAAATTATAAATGGATAAATGGTAGTCTATGAATACCCAAATATCAGTGAGAACTAAAGAGGGCCTTTGGCCCAAAATCACCTTGTCTTCTAAGTCCATGAGTGCTGGAACATTAGTACGAAGTCTCCTGCCGGATTTGTGCCATGGTTAATCTCAGAAAAAAAAGAAACCAATTTGTATGCAATGAATAAAGAGTTTGCCAAATCTTTTTAACCAACAAATCGATATATGTAGGTCCATTCCTAGTTGTAATAACAGTTTGGATAAATTTAAGCATGAACTGTTTATATGTATGTAAACCTATTTTATCTCAAATGTACAAAACTATACGCCCTGGGAAATGATTGTCCTTAACATGCAAAATGTGGCAATAATTACATGGCTGAAGAAAACTTACGCTTCGTCTATAAATGTTCGATACGAAACAAAATCACCACAGGATAGGTACTTCTCATGCACAACTCGATTTAATTTTGCTGAAATTTTAAGTTGAGTAATATTATTAAGTTCCTTTTTTCATTCGATATGGAATCAAATTGTATTTTACCAAGAGCTCTACGTATTTTTCTTTTTTACTTTATGCTTTTTCACATTTACCAGGCTGCTCTAGCCCGATTTTCGCTATATTCGTAGTGAATTAGATACTACGAACCGAATAATTACATAATAATTGTTATCCACTTAGTCTACTAGGAACAATTTGTTCTTGTTTTTTTGCTATGTAGTATTGAAAATTTTGGAAGTCCAAGTTGGAATTGAAATTAAATGAATTAATTTGTGTTATTAAGTTATCCTTTTGTGTAACGAAAAAACTTCGATTAGCTGCATACAAAAAATTTGACTTTGAAGTCTCCTTCGGTGACGTTAACTACTTGCAAATAAAAGGTCGCGTGAATAGTTACAATGCATCTAACAACCCAACAACCCTCAATTCAGCTACTGCGCAGGCATGTAATGCGCATTGTCCTCTCTCATACAATCCACTTGTCATCGACGATTGTGCAATGCTATGTAGGATGTATTTTGTATGCAGTAGCAGAGAACGTTTATATAAAAGGTCCCTGTATACGTTCTCTGGCAGTAGTTATAAATAAAAGTTTGCCTTTTGAAAAATGGAACAATAACAACTGGCCACTGCATACTTTTAGGCGCAACAAACGCTTACTAAAACTTCTTTACTTTCTTAGGTGAATTCTGACCGAGTTGAAAAAGACATCAATCAATGCTCCCCGAAGGTTCAAAAGTTCTAGGGGTCAAATAAATAAATACCTAGGCAGTCGAGCTAGTACCGGATCATACTGGATTCACTCCCGCAAAGGATTGTCACATCAAAAACCTTCGGGAAGTGCTTGCGGTGACAACTACAATCCCCACAGCAAAATTTTAGAAAAAGTGTAAATCCGGCATGCTCAGGTAATATGTCGACTGTCATGCAAAAGATTTAATATGCCGAGCCTCTCAAATTACACCCCTGCTAAATATGTGTTCTTACTTATACATTCTGTCGCAGAATTTTTGTTGCAACTCATCCTTAAATCTTCCTTCCGATACCCATCGTCGTTCCGCCAGGTCCGTAAATCTTATTCAACAAAGTTGCGAATTTGCTGGATTCCGTCTAACCTTGTGATGGTGGATTGTAGTCGCCTCACCAAGAAACATTTATTTCAAAAGCTGGGTGGCCCCTCGGCAGAAGTTGGCAACCCTCCGAGTGTCATAGAAGGCTTTTCAGCAAAAATTCATCTGTTCGGAGTCGGCATAAAACATGTACATAGGTAACGCCAATTTGTGGTAAATTTTTCTTTTTTAATACACCCAACTTTTGTGCGTTTGTAACTGCATTTAGAAGAGGATAATCCAAGCGGATAGTGCTAGTTTATGCAGCCCAGCAGAACTTGAAGCGAGACCGATCCAAGCGAAGAATAAGAGAATACGCCGCAAGGTGGTGTTCTCTCGCCCCTTTTGTTTAATTTCTATATTTCGAGACTTCCCCCCCCCCCCCCACCAGAGGGAGTCTCCATTGTTTCCTACGCTGACGACTGCACGATAATGGCCTCGGGCAAGGGTCCCTCCATTTATGAACTCTGTATTAGAATCAACAGTTACCTCCATGACCTTTCCAGCTTCTTCACCGAGCGAAATCTGACCCTATCTCCGACTAAATCGACGGCGACCGCGTTTACTACATGGAATGCGCAGATGGGGCAAGAGTTAAATGTCCACGTAGACGGAGTACCTCTACCTACTGTCAACCACCCAAAAATCTTGGGTGTGACATTTGACAACGGCCTCACCTTCGCTGGTCATGCCACCGCAATAGCCTCAAAGGCACAGAGCCGCAATAAGATCCTCAAGTCACTGGCCGGCAGTACTTGGGGAAAAGACAAAGAAACATTGCTTGCTACATATAAGGCTATTGGCCGGCCGGTTATTGACTATGCTGCGCCTATATGGTCGCCCAATCTTTCTCACACCAACTGGAGGAAATTGCAGAACTGCTACGGGATGCCTGCTTATGTCATCTGAGTCTCACCTCCATCAAGAGGCAAAATTGCTCAATGTTCAAGAGCACGCGGAACTCTTGAGTAGACAGTTCCTTCTGAACTGTCATAAACCTAGTCATCCAAACCGACATCTTTTGGATGTAGCACCGCCCCCCAGAGACATAAGGAGACATCTTCGTAAGCATTACGATGAGATCCGGCATCATATTTCTTTGCCGTTTGATCTGCGGAACCATAGACGGGCTCTAAATGACCTCCACACCGAGTCGGTAGATAGATCTTTCAGATCTCGGCCTGTGGATCCCGTTACTAATACTCAACCACCGGAATTGGCTGAAGAGGAGCGTGTACTTCCGAGGGAGACTAGAGTCATACTAGCACAACTTCGCTCTGGATATTGTAATAGGTTAAACTCTTACTTATCCAGACTGAACCCCAACATACCAAATACATGCCCTGCATGTGGTATGACCCCTCATGATGCCATACATCTCTTCTCCCCTTTTCAGTTGAACCCACTCTTCTAACACCTACATCACTCTGGTCCAACCCTGTGGAAACTGCGCGTTTCCTCGGACAATTTGGAGTGATCGAGCCCATTGGGCAGGGCGATGCACTGTTAACAACAACAACAACAACAGAATACGCCCCTCAACATCCTTTCGGATCAATAACAGAGATTTCTACACTCTGTGCTCCGATTTTACTAATCTTGAAGCAAAAGGGGAGACCTCCTCAAGTTATTAATAAACTTTTGGTCCCTTCTATACATTTTTGAAGCGAAAGTAGAGATTTCTCCAACTTATACTCCTAGCTAACGCCTTTTTCAGTAAGCCGAATTTCTCTGCCAACAAAAAAAAAAGTTTTCCAAAAAAAAGAAAAAAATGGCAATCGTAGAAATATGAGAAACGCAGTAGAACAAGGGATCATCGTTTTATTAATCCCAGAGTACTTCCTTGCGAGTATTGGATTACTCCCTATACTTCTGTGTATTAACGTATAATTTTGTATACTCCCTTTTAACATTGCATGTCCTAGTAGGGCGAGTAATAGAAAAACTCCCTTTCACCTCCCAAAAAACAATAGAACCTTGACTCCAACCATATGAAGGAAATCGTATCGCAGGATTGCAGGCCTCTGAAACCAAAAAGTACAATCAATAACGCATATTCGTAATTTCAACTATTTTTTTTATTTGATTTTCTTTTAAAATTTGATTGCGTATTAACATTTTGGTGCATGCATAAAATCAGTGCAAAAAACAACTTCATACATTTTCCAGAAATTTATGCACTATATGTATAATACAGATCGTCGAAATATTTGAACCTGTATTAGTAACATTGATACTACCAATATAAACATGCAAGCATGCATGTTTGTCGCAATTCTAAAGAGAATTACCTGCCCCAATTATGAGATACATTTCCGTTTATTACTCATGTGTATATAATTGGTCATACCCATGGACATACAATACGTATTAGTTCACGATTTTATATCTATGTGTGTGCAAAGGTGCATTAGCTACACGTAAAAACATACAATAAAATTAAACCTTTTTTATTCGTATTTAACATCTTTTGTGTCTAAACAACAGTAACCAGGCCCTATTTGTGACGCGATTCGAAGTAAGTTTTATCAAATTTAAAGTTCTTTTATTTCGTAAACGCATATAGGAATTTGGTAAATGTAGAATATCAAACTCGAATAAATCAACTTACGAAATATTTTACAGAGTAGGACCGCTGGAGCTATTTTCGAATAGATTTTTTTTTTGTAGACAAGTTCATTATGCATTTCACAAAATTTTTAAGTATTGGATGGCAAAATTATATATATGGATAAAACATCAAAGAAGCAATTTATATAAAAGATTTATAGTGCTGCAACACCATTTTATTTTTCAGCCTAAGCAAGTAAGATGTTTTATGAATCAAAATGTTGAATAGTAAAGAGTAAGCTTGGAAAGTATTTTCAGTTAATTACAAATTAAGAATTAAAGAAATAGAACAAATGCGTAAAATACCATCATAATAAATGCAAAACTTAAAACATCTGTTATATGAAAAATAATGGGAATATATTTGGGTTGTTTTGTGATTTTAATTTAAGCAAAATGTTAACAACTTTTAGTTAGACTTACTGGACTGTGTGTGTTTCCTATGTTAGTGTGTAGTTTTGCATTATATCCCTATTTCTTTGTACATATATACATATCTAAATAAATATGCGTTTGACATTCATACATACGTATGATCGTATGGAGATACCACATATTTACTGTATATACATATACGCCAAAGTACGTATCCATTTTGAGATTTTGAGCATAAACTTTTAAATACACCACTACATTTTCTTTTTTTTTTACTATAATTTATATTTTTTAGTTATATTAAATCCCATTTCAGGAATTTAGTTGAATTGCTCGGGCATAACGTATGAGATATCATCCCATGGATGACGATATAGACCCTGTTTCAATCGCTTCTGATCCATGTAGTGGCCAATGAAACCTATGCTGCGTCCGAGCACGAAGAGCGAATTTATAGCTCCGATATTTATGTATTCTTGTGCTTCCTCACTGCAAGAAAAATATAAATTTTATTAAAGTGTATACACGTATTCGGTTCCTTTGGAAAAACTCTTCAGTGTTAAGAACGAAGTATATAGCCACATATGTAAAATTTCTCTGGGCCCGTGGCGAATATTTCTTTAAAAATAAAATAAGTAATTAGCGCGATATACGAGGTGTGTTCAAAAAGTATCGCGAATTTTGTGGTTTTTCAAAAATTATTTATTTATTCATGAATATCTATTTTGTCCCCTTTAAAGTAATCCACATGAGATATTATACACTTGTGCCAACGGGTTTTCCAATCTTCGAAGCACTTCAAAAAATCATTTTTTTGTATCTTGTTCAGCTCCTCCTTCGATGCCGTCTTTATCTCGTCAAGAGAAGCGTAACGTCGTCCTTTCATGGGCCTCTTCAGTTTAGGGAACAAGAAAAAGTCACAGGGGGCCAGATCTAGGGAATACGGTGGCTGCGGCATCATTAGTGTGTTGTTTTTGGCCAAAAAGTCGCGCACAAGCAACGATGCGTGAGCAGGGGCGTTGTCGTGGTGCAAAAGCCAATTTTTGTTCTTCCACAAATCCGGGTGTTTCTGTCGGATTGCTTCGCGCAAATTCGGCATAACTTGCAGGTACTATTCCTTATTGACCGTTCTTCCCTGTGGCAAAAACTCATGATGCACCACGCCCCTGCAATCGAAGAAAACTGTCAGCAAAACTTTCACATTCGACCGAACTTGGCGCGCTTTTTTCGGTCTTGGTTCGTGCGGCAGCTTCCATTGAGATGATTGAGCTTTGGTTTCCACGTCATAACCATAAACCCACGATTCGTCACCAGTTATGACCCTCTGGAGCAAATTTGGGTCGTCGCGGACAGAGTTTAACATCTCATTAGCAATGTTCATGCGATGCTGTTTTTGGTCACAATTGAGCAATTTTGGTACGAATTTCGCGTAAAAATCGAAGACGATCCAAAACACGTGCAAGCAAAGCAGCTGTCAACAATTAACTGAACATTCAAAATGGCCGAGCTTGTCGGCATAAGTGAGAGACATGAGTACCAACATAACGCCACAAAAAATTCGAAATTCGAATATACGTAACCAGCGAAAATTCAAAATTCGCGATACTTTTTGAACACACCTCGTATACCTCCGAGCATATTAAGTCCGAGCTTCTCTACCAATTTGTGGTGTGCTGCTTCTAATTTTTCCCACAAATTGGCGGGACCTACAGTTTCTTGCCGATTCCGAAACATTTGCAAAGCAGATGAATTTTTGCTGAGAAGCCTTCCATGGCAGAAATACACTCGGAGAGTTTGCCAAAGAACTTTTTCAAACCACCTTGGAACCTTGGACCTTCGATGTAGTAGGCTAGCAACACTACCGCCACACCACGGCGGACGCGAATTTTTCTTTACGGTAGTTAAAAAGGTTGTACCAAGCATTACATGAAATACATGCTGATGTGATGCAGAATCGCCTCGTTGTTGTTGTTATTAACAGTGCTTTGCCCTGCCTAATAGGCACGATCACTCAGAATTGTTATCAAGCTCTTCTACCGGAAATCTAAGGAAACGCGCAGTTTCAACAGAGTTGGACCAGACTGACATTGGCGTTAGAAGAGTAGGCTCAATTGAACAGGAAAAGAGATGTTTAGTATCATGAGGGGACATACCACATGCAGAGCAACGCGTTTCTGTTTCGTTATTGTTCCACAGGTAAGTAACGAAACAAAACTGTATACCAAAACCTGTACCGAAACTATGAGAAACGATACTCCTTTGTAACAAAACTAGGAACGATTTTCCTGGAACGGTTCCAGCAGAAACAAAACCTGTACCGAAACTGTCTACAGATTTGATCACAATAAGAGAAACGCTAGGCATAGAATCAAAACTTGTAACGAAACCTCAGGAGCGTTATCAAAAATACTATACTATATGAAGTACATGTATAGTTTTCCACTAGAGTATGGAGGGAAGGAATAAAAAGTACAAATTTTGATTCGTATAAAGAAACAGACGATGTGGATAGGAAATACAAATTTTAATTCACATATATAGCGCACAGGTTTGTGACACATTTACACTATCATGACATCTATAGATATTTCAGCGGCTAAAGAGTTAATTTTTTGAAATGTGAATAGCTTTTTGTCACAAAATATTTCACAAAACTTTACGGGATTAAAAAATTTGATCTTCTTAACAGTTCCAAATGAAAAGAATTTGTGGTTAAATAAATAATACATAGTTATAAACCAGTAGCAGAAACCGCGTAGGGGTTTGTTACAGTTTCGGTACGCAAGAAATGCTACCTGTACCTTAGATTTCTATATAGTTTCGATTACGATAAACATTTTCTAGTTTATTTTCTATACAGATATGTTTTGTTACAGAGGTAGCTTTTCAAGTTTCGTTTCTGTGCCCAGTGTTTCGTGACAGCTTAGGGTTCCGGCAGTTTTCTTACGTAGAGTTTCTTTACACTTCTGTTACTCATTGGGAACGGTTCCAGTCACTCGGTTTCTAAATATGTTTCTATATTTATGTATTTCTGGGAACAATATTAGCAGAACAGAAGTTTCGTTTCTATACAAGCTTTTGTTACAAGTCTCTGAACCGTAGCTTATCTGCGACGTTATGGCATTCAAAGCAGATGCTGCGCTGTGTGACTTCCGGAAACCATGCTGGTGTTCGGCCAAGTGCAGGTTTGCAGGTTAGTATGGTAGCAGAATAGTCTCCAATAACTTCGCAACCGGCGACAGAAGAGATATCGGACGATATGATTCGCCTTGGTTCGCCGCCACAATAGCCTGTTTCCAAATCTCTGGAATGACGAAAGTAGTTAGCGAGAGGTTAAGAAGAGCCGCTAAGGGTAACTTTCACAGTGGCGACTTAATTTACGTCCATTATGGCTTTCTTTAACCTCGGCGACGCAGACGGCAATGGGCGCTGTGTTTTGTTTGTGTTTATGCACCCGACGGATTGCTCGTCTCGCTGCATATTGTGGAGTACCACGGCATCTATGCGAAACGAAACCAGCAGATCCGTTCAGCACCAAGCTACATTTCAGACAAGGTGGTTCCCTATGGTGACTCCTTTAACCTGACACTGAGTAAGATGGCTTGAGAGTCAGAACTAAAACACGCAGGAACCTTTTATTACTAAAACGTTTAATTTGCTAGATACTATCGACTAAAGAAAGAGGGAACGAAATGGGTATGGTGTTGAACTAGGACAAGACGGAGCACTTGTTGGAATGAACCAAAATAGACAATCCAACAGAAAATTGTTCTTGCAATATGTGCTGCTTGGGAATTCGTAGACAAGTGAGAAGAAAAACTCTCCTGACTCTCAACAGGTTTCTTATCACAACAATACTAATGTGCGAGAAAAATAATCCATAGACTTCGTCATCTAGATCATAAAATACGAAAGTAGTTGCTTCGCGTGAGCATTATGGAGCAGCATCTTTCCCCATACCGCCTAAGTTGGCGTAAGTGTTTCAACAGTATGTAGTGATCTATATTTTCCTGAAACTTACCTTGTAAATGAACCGCAATTGCGCAACATATCCACAAAACTTGTAGCTATCACACCATCCACATTCAAAATCAAATTCGGTTTTTTGCTCGTTGTAATCTTTTCAACTTCCAATGCATATTTTAAAAGTGGGCAAGCTGGGAAATTCTCCAATACAAATTCCTTAATAATTTTCACACGTACATCTGGATTATTAATCGATTTAACACGATGTCCAATACCCATAATAAGTTTGCCTTCTTTGCGCATTTGATTAACAAAATCCATGGGATGCAAACTCGAATCGTACGCTTCCGAAAATTGCCTAGCAGAACCATCAAGTGCACCACCAAAACGATCACCCTATAAAAAATTAATAAATGTTAAAAATTTGCTTTTTTAATGTTGTATTTGAACTCACAATTGTCAATAAACCACTGACGACGGAAGACACCAAATCTTTGCCTGCACGAGCACACACAATCGTATTGTGCGCACCCGAAACTGCGGGTCCATGATCGGCGGTCACCATCAAACACATTTCAAAGAATTTGCATACGTATGGTGGCAAACAACGTTGAAACCACAACAACGACACAACACCACCGATACCTACATCTTTGTTGAGTACCTCACTAATAGGCATACCAGCATATAGCAATTCTTGACCACGCTCATCACAAATCGATGTCATAAAAGAGGCCGGTTTGCGTATTAAGCCCAATTCACGTGCCCATGAATAATCCATTGGTACAGTTGGTGGTGGAACTTCTTCTTTAGGTACAATACGTCCTGATTTTACTAATTCAGCATAAACATGCTGTATGAGTTCACCCAAGGTATCAAAAGAGTCGGGTACATAAGCACCTGCATCACGTAATGCCTTATTCTTAGCCGATGCTGTTTCGCGATCTGAATTGGCACATGAACCTGCATGACCAAATTGCACCTCAGACGTAAACATACTGGCGCAAGTTCCAATACACCACGCTACCAAAGGTTTGTTTATACGTCCATCCTTGAGTGCAGCACATACCTCATATTCCTCAGTGCCGCCCACTTCACCAAGCAACACAATCAATTTTGCTTCTGGATCGTCTTGATAACGTAAAATGTGATCCATAAATGTTGAGCCCGGATAACGATCACCACCAATAGCAATACCTTCCAGTACACCATCAGTGGCTTTTGAGACGATGTTATTTAATTCGTTGGACATACCACCGGAACGTGACACATAGGCTACACTGCCGGGACGATAGAGTTTTGAGTGTAATATGTTATCCAACATGCCACCTGTATTGCCAATTTTGAAGCAGCCGGGCTTAACACCACCAACAGTGGCGGGCCCAATAATGGAGACACCTTTCTTATCCGCGGCAACAATCAATTTACGTGTCATATTTTCGGGTATACCTTCAGCAATAATAGCTACAGTGCGTATTTGTGGAAATTCTAATACCTCCAAAGTCGATTCGTAAGCCGAACGCAATGAGGCGAAATTAACCATAACATCTACGTCTTTGTGATTCTTAACAGCATCGGACATTTTCTTATAAACTGGAATTAGAATCTCTTTGTGACCCCAGTAGTATTTTTGCTTGTGATCACCCGTAAAGGGGTATACCATAGCGACAACGGATGGTTCATCTCGTCTATGTGGGGAATAATTTAAAAAGGAAAACGAAGTTTTTAGAAACTGACGTATTAAAAGATTACTTACATACCTGCAAATGAAATCAAAATCGAGCATCGATTGCACGGCCCTCTGTTGCATACCCCAAACGATTGCTTTTGTTGTGTTGCTGAAAAATTTGCGCGTTTGCGCATTTGTGACGTTGTTGCGCACAGAAGAATCATTTGCAATTGTGTCATCTGCCGAAATAGGTGGTAGTTTAATCGAGTGTGATGATGAACCTATACCTTAAATGTGTTCCCAAATGATATACGATTTTGATTTCGATAAACGATTTGAATGTTTGTAGATAGCGAGCAGGAAAACAAATCATGGTAAAACGTTGCATTTTTTTTTGTGTTTTGGAGTTATGAACGTGAGGCGAAAAGTATACGATGCACAACAATAACAAGCCATGACATACACGAGCACAAAAACACATACGAGTTTATGTAGAGATAGCAAAACGATACATAATAAAATATATGAATCAAATTAACGGGTATGTCATGTACGTTTACGTTGTATTCATTAATGTTAACATGTAGTAAGAAGCAACCAAAATATTTATACATTTATTAGAATTTCGTTTTAGATTAAGAAATTATTTATAAATCAATTTTGTTGAGTCCAAAGAATTGTTTGTTTTGTTAAGGCAATATTGTGATGAAATAGTAGTGGCGACAGTAGTAGTAGTGGTGGTGGCGGTGGAGGAGTTGGAATTTGGTTGTGATTTGAGGATTTGTTGCCAATCAGGATAGCCAATTACATACAAACATGAGGTCGAACGTAGAGGATACATACAAAAATACAAAAAAAATATGTTTAGAAAAAAAATAATAGTTGAAAGAAATACGCTGACTTCCTAATCATCAGTTTGCGATGCAACAACGTAATACGAAAACCGCAGTGATGCATTGTCATGATGCTTTTGTGATACATTGCATAAATAATGATTTTCATTAGGAACGCGACTTGTCACTGTAACTTATTTTTCCTAATATAATTAAAAAAGTAATAAATTTATTACTTTAAATGAATAGTTTACACGGAATTATGCGTACTTACGCTTCAGCTTTTCAATTGCAATAAATATGTAAAGCACCAACAAATTTTGTGATGCGTAATATGCGCATCTGATACGCTACGAGAACGCGCCTAAAAGTATGCAGAGGATTTTACCATTGTGCATCATCGACTTTTCAATTTAGGAACATTTGACTTTGTATTTATGCAGAGCAACTGACATTTAGGAAGTCAGCCAAACATATACTATAAAAGATATATTAAAGGTAATGTACATATGTATATTTAGAAAGAGAGTTAAAGTTTTACATCATCTCAAATTCTACAAGGCCAATGCTTTTCATTGGGTATCAGAACAAGTTTGAAGATGACTGACAGGCACATCAAGAAGGCACATTTCAAACATAAATTAAATAACGGTTAATTATTGGAACTTTGTGCGTTAAAGATTTTTTATAGTGCGGGCGCTAAAGGGTGTTATGCATGCAAAATGTACGGGTCACATGGAATTTAGAAATGAGAAAAGATTTTGTATGTTATCGGGACGTTCCATGGTACGTGTTTTGCATGATTGTAAACTTTAAATTTCAAAAGTTAAGTAAATAAACTATAATATGGAACTTGATAGCAGAACTTTCAGATTATACCTATTTACTGATAATCAGAGTAAAATGGTGCCGAATTAATGCTTATTGTCCACTTTGTTCTTCTATGAATCAACCATTTTAGACATTATACGTCTGCGAATGTGATAAAGCTTAAGCATTTCTTTATAGCCCAATTTCGAAAATAAGTAAACAAAAAAAATTACCATGGAACATCTGCATCTACCGGTAACATTTGCAAACTACAAAGAGAATGTGGTGCTCTTAATTCGTCATTCTCAATTTTTTTAAAACTCCAAGCAGGGTTGCGTGGTTTTGATTTGATAAATCCAAGTATTAATTCTTTTTTATTGGAAGCGGTTTCGAAACAAATATACTCTTATTTGTGATTTGATTCGTCAAACAAATAAAATATATTGATATTAGAGAAAAATTACCACATTTGCACAGCGCTAATATGGGATGACATGTTTCGAAGTCACCAACTTTTTATCAGACCCTTTTTTGGACATTGGGATACGAACGCAAGTGCAGAGCACCTAATCCTAAACGGATTAGAATTTAAAAAAAAAAATTTATCTGTCATTCGGTTGTACTTTGGTAAATCCAGTAAAGCTGTAAACGAGAATAAGCAGCTATTCAACAGGAAGCTCAATTTTTGGGTGTATTGCAGAAAAATGCCTTTAACTGCAAAAAACCTCGTGGAACAGTTAGCGAAATTGAGCTTTTATTAAATCAAGTTCAAGAGCCAATCAAATCACAAATAATAAGTATCTTTGAAATAAATGAAGAATCAAATCACAAAAAAAATATATTTTATTTTTTAGCAAAATGGACGGTATCTTACTGGCTGGGAAGTAGATGGTTCCAATGATACGCACTACGTATGTGCGATGGAACCATGCAAAAGCTTCCAATAAAAATAGCCATAAAAATTAAATACCTAAGTAATAATTAGTATAAATTTAAATATGTAAGTAATTAATTTTAATTGTTGGAAGATTTTTTTCAGCATACTAGCTATGAAAAACCCCACCAAGGATATACTCAGCAAACTTACCATTATCGCCATTTTTGCTAACTGCACCGCCAGCCGCTTTCAATTCCGATTGTGCCTGCTGACCACCGGGCAATAGAAAATTGGCCGTTGAGAATTCAGCTTGTGCGGTTGTTGGAATTGGTCGTTTACCCAACGCCATACCACAAATCGCAGTCATATGCGTTTCTGGACCGAACACGTGCAATGGAATGCCAAGTGATGATCCGAATTCGCGCATCTTGCGCAAGCCTTCTTGATAATTGGGGCCGGCACGACGCACGAATATCGACACATTATGTTCGACCAGTTTTGGTTGGAATTCCCGCAAAGCCGTTATTATGCCACGGAAGGTTGCGGCAACATTTGTGAAATTGGCAATACCACCGCCAGTTATAAGCACTTTACCCTCAGGATGCTTTGGTGATGAGGTCATTAGCGTCAATATGGTTTTAGCGTATTCATAAGTTTGCTGCTCCGATGGTGCACCACTATATTCGCCATAGTTGGCCAATTCGGAGGCACCATCTAAATCACAAATTGTGTCTGAATAAATAACACTTGCACCACCACCGGCAACCATAGTCCAAATGCGACCGTTACGATTGAGAATTGTCAGCTATTAGAATAATAAATGTATACATTAAGTGTCGTAACATTTGACAAATTGGTAAGAATTTATGTCTAGTTCACTGGAAAATCTATGGCTCCTCTCACCCCAATGATGACAACGGTTTGAATCGAAGGAAGTTCAACGATGATCTTTACGCAGATATAAGCATAGCGGATCGAACTAAAGTCCAACTGTTTCGCTGGCTAAGTCATGTTATGCGAATAAGCAGACCCCCACTGAGCTTTAAAAAAGTTGTGAAGGATAACTTGGCATCTATCTTTTTAAGCGAAAACTACTGATCGGTTACATCATGATACTTTGTACGTATCATCTATATAATTTATTATGCGAATAATTGAAATTAGGTACATTGGCCTATATTTATATCTGAGATTCTTTCTTTCCAAGAAGTGGACCACTGACCAACCAATCTAGGGATATGGATAGGGGGACAGGGGCAGGGATAAGGATAGGGCTAGGAATGGGGACAGAAAAAAGGGATAATGATAGGTTTCAATGTAGGGCCACGATATCGATGCTCTATGAAGTATCGCTGTATAAGTATCGGGTATCCAATAGTATCGAAACAAAAAGACTCGATACTCAAAGTATCGATTCTAAATTTACATATGAATAAGCAGTTCAATGGCGCAAAGTTGTACCCTAAGATACAGTAGCGTGCTTAATTTGCCCGAAATTCAAATGCATTTTTTTAGATTTCCGTAAAATTGAGATCGAATGAAATCTGTCTAGCGTTAAATGTAAATGCATAATAAGTATATTCTCTCAAAAAAGCCCGACAAAAAATCAATACCAAAATCGGCTGTAGAAGTTTTAGATCACTGCTACGGAAATGCTTTTCCACTGATAAGAATGCTTCAACTATAGACCTGTATCCGCGCCTGCTAAGATAGGTATGTTATGCTAAAATTGGAAGTTGTGGCTTACTCTGAAATTCTAGTTATCCTAACGATGAAAATAATAATTTATATGTATATACATATGTGTTTACATATATTGATATGTAACTAAAGTTTCAGTTTACAATGAGTTATATCTAAATACACTAGGCAGAGGCCGAATTAGTCTGCGTTCAGGTAGTTCTTTGCCAAGTTCACCAATTTTATTTAAAATAAATTTCTCCAAGTATATAGGTCAAAATTATTTTTGATGTAATAATTTTAATTTATGTTATAAAAATTTAAATTATGTTATAAAAATGTTTTCAGAATTCGCGAAATGTGACGAATTTTCCTAAACATTTTAGGGTTTTTTCAGAATATTTAGATTTTTTTTGGAGTGTGCAGTTTTTAGCCCATTCAAATTTAGCAGGTTCCCTGTACTATGAATCATATATGATTCACGTTACCGCGTCTAATACTCTCGTGTATCATATATGATGTATGATTCACAAAACGTTGATCGTGAAAAACATCTCGAGTACGTTCATGAATCTCATATGACCAAATTTTGTTTTTTTTTCAGAATTTTTTCACTTAAAAGCTTATACTTGCAAATATTGTTCTACCATAATATAGAATCTTGCAAAAAATAATTGAGCGTGGAACGCTTCCGCTTCACTTTTATATGGGGACAGGGAACTTGTGTGTAGTAAAAAATTGTCTTTTCATTGCCCTTTTCTTTTTTCGCAGTACAAATTCAAAACCAAATAAGTACATGTTGTAATAAGAATGATCCTCGATCATCGGACACTCTCAGATACTTTCCTTCGATTCCCGCCACAAGTTAGAAAGGGACACCAAACAGAGCAGTGTCTTTGGTCTACTAGTTTTTTCCTTTGTTAATTGCCACATTTTTTCTAAAAATTCGATACGATACCGGGATCTAATTACTCGATGCCAAAAAGAATCGCTACAAAAGTATCGAGTACAAAATATCGGTATCGAAGGGCAAAAGTATCGATATGGAATCGTATTGTATTGAAATTCGTGTCCCTACTTCAATGCGAGCAAAGCCGCGAGTAAAAGCTAGTATGTATATACATATATACCTTTAACGAAGCACCACTCTTTGCATCCAAATCCGCTATATACGCCTCCTCAGGATAGGCATCACGGCCGAATGGTGGTGGATAATCCACATCACCCCATTTAGGACGGCAAATAAAATCGGCTGTAGCATCAAGCTTGGCAGCCAAATCCAAAATATACATACTATTTTTGGTCACAACCAATGGATTGATTTCCAAATATGTAAAATAAAGATCCACATAAGCCGTGTATAGAGCAAAAATGAAATTGGCAATACGCTTCTTGTTGGCAGCATCACTAACATGCTTCAATAATTTCGTTGTGATTTCTTCGATGGTGGTTTTATTATTCACGGGCACATCCAATTTCAGAGCTTTAGCATCAACGTCACCAATATCCACCCCACCTTGATGATAGAAAAGAATTGTATCAGCACTCCGATGCGAGTAAATACAAACGTACATCTCTTCGGACTAAAATTAAAAAACAATTTTATATTTTTTCGTTGAAACTTAGATAAAATAATTATGAATTTTATTCTCACCTCATCATGTGGCACGAAAGGTTCAATAATGAAATTGCGTAGCTTGCCAACAGCATTACCGATCTTTTGATCCTTATTAATACGTTCAGCTATCCATTGCTTCACTTGATCGTAATTCTTCTTAACGCCGATTAAACCTAATTTACCACGTCGTTTAATCAATTGATCCGGCTTCACAACAAGTGGCTATAAATTAAATGAAAGTGGAATTAATTAGTGTAATTAGTAAATATGTAAAGACGGAAGTCTAAGCATAGGTGAAGGTGAACTATCGCATTAGGCACTATTCCTTAGAAGCATGTAATGGAATATATGTGCACGTGCAAGCATTAGGGCGTTCCTGTATTAACTGATTTTCATATTCAAAATTCGTAAATTAGCGGTATTTACAACAGGGTCGTTAATCGATAGTTTTTTACGCCTAAAAGCATGCAACATATTCTAAATCTCATCTTTCTGTGATAGTTGGTTTCTCTAATGCAATTACTGGTTATTTGGAATTTTTTTTTTCAGAAATGCTTTGTTTTTTTAAATTTAATAATAATACAAAATCGTTTTATGATCAAAGAATTATTTAGCCATTCATTTCTCATTGTGTGCCTAATTGTAAGTAATATGATACGATTGTACCGTATTGCGATTTATGGTATTTGTCTCCGCCTCGGGGCTTAATGCATATGTAAATAAATATTTATTTAATTATTATTCAAACGGTATGTATATTTGTGCGTATTTAAGTGCGAACACAAAATTCACTTTTACTAATTTTATTTGGAAATGCATTTTTAGAAAACCTGAGAGAGAAGAGAATTGCATTGAAATCCATATGCTCTATTTTAAGTGTTAGAATACAATTTTATAAGCGTTCTTTAGTTAGATGTAACGATATTGCCGTATTATTTGCAAATGTTAAAATATTGTTTCTGATGCAAGTTCTGAGTTATCTTGGAAGTGCCCATATATGCATCTCGCCTTAGTAAAGATTATACTTATAAGTATACTTATTACCTGACGGCTATACGTAAACAACATCAGACCACCTCAACGCATACAAACAAAATTATTATTTGAACCGTTGGACCATACATAGATGACTCTTACTGTATGTACGAGTGTATGCTTATAAGATTGATAACAGATGCCTTTGCAATGTCATAGAGAATAGTGCGTGCCATGTTCATACTGCCAAGCGTTCACACAACTAAAAATTTTCACACATAAATCGAGATGAATACTTACCGTGTCCAGCAGCCACGGATTTCGCGCTGTCAACTGTGACCAATCCGTTTGAGTGTTGACTGTTGCGAAGCGACATTGAGCAGCACCAGAAGCTCCGTTCACATTCAAAAACCGATTTAATATATCTTTGCCTGTGGCTTCAGAAATAGCTTTGGCCGACATATTTGTGACTTTTTTAGGAAACTTCTTGTTTTAGTTTTGAATATTTATGCAATGTCCTATGTTGCCTAAAAAAAAATCAAAAAAAAGAAAAACTCATATCATATGCGACACCAACTCAACTTGCTCTTTTCTCCCTATCCCAAAAACGTCTATGTGAAAACGGTAGAATTTAGTAACCTATAGCTTGCCTTTTCTAGCTAAGGAACTAGGAACCGTTATAATCGCACATCACCCTGGATCCTTTTAAATTCATGGCACTATCAAAGCTTTAAACGCCGTAAACACTCGCATGCCTATTCCGGTATCCGACGGATACCATTCGGGTGGTGTGCCGATCGATTCATAAAAAAACAATTGCGGATTTGAGTTTGAAAACTTATAGAACTAAATTTTATCGGTTTCCTTTAATTTTAGCAGCCTAGTAAGCACGAAAATTTTAAGAAAATATCTGTACAATGTCCTTTTTTAGTTTTAAATATTAAATGGCATCCGAAGCATACTGTAATAGGCACGTTAGATTAGCCACTTAACCACCAGAAAATCATGTCGATTCGCGTCCGGAAAATGCCTTTCTTGGAGTTTAATCAGCACCTCCCACAGAGGAAGAAAGCAATATGTCTTGCGAGGCACGTGCTATTCTGGCGCAACTTTGATTTGAGTACTGTTCACGCTGTTACTTATTAATATGGCTGTTACTTATGACCCTGGCATATTCAATGAGGACCGACGGTGATAATTACCAACAATTCCCATGCGATTTTAAACAAATCGGTCTTGATGACAGTTCATTTATCATTTCATTTATCTCTAAACGTCTCATTTATTTTTTACAGTGTATGGAAGTTTCTTCCAATTTGGTCTCAAATTGATTTTAGTTATTTAAATAAATGAAATCTTAAATAATACTGAATCCACAATTAATCTTACTATACGGAGCTCAAAGTACCATTTAATGATATTTTTAGGTCATAAGTAATCTAATACAACGTTTAGAGGGTTCAATGACGAGGAGTGTTGTATTCCAGAGCTCCTTCAATTAATCCGCATCACAACTGTATTTACATCCTAAATAACTTCATTTAACGGCCTTGTAAGTAAGTTGGTTTTTACCCTACAAATTAAATTGTATAAATCGCACAGAAATCAAGTTTATTCATTAAACATTTACTTTAAACAAGAAACGAGTGAACAACAATAAAAACAAATACATCATATCGCGCCACTTTGCTTACTTTGTTATTAATACAAAATTGGTGACAGCTAACTTAACACGACAGAACCGAAATGCAATTTGTTTCTATGTACATAAGTATATTTAATTAAGCAAACAACCGTTCCACGATCGTGCCAAGCCACTACTAAAATTCGCTTAAGGTAGAAATGTATAATGAAGAGTAGTTGCCCGACCGATTGCTGACAGCATGGCGACATCAATAAGGTGAACGCATGGCGACTTACATACATCCATTCATTTTCTATGTATTTTGTTGTTGTAATTCGTGAGCTTAGTGTCAAAAATGTACTGAGAAATGAGCGTAATGTCAAAATTCGAGAAAAAAGTTTCAATCAGCTGGCCTAATGCCATGGATAGTGGCTGATACTGTTTGAGAGGGAATTCAAGCGCTCCTCCCATGGTCCAGGGTTGCTCCCACTCGACATAGATAGCCGACATAACATCGTCACTATCGACGACAGTAAAGATCTTCCCAATAAGCCAAATGACTTGAGGACAATATTATAAAACCCCTAAATTGGCATACATAAGCGTTAAGCTTTAGAATAATTGGAAATTTATTGAAAAGAAAATAAAAGCGGTAATTATAGGGAACCTTTGTGATAGTATTAATCTGTCAAAAAAATTAAAAGCCCCTTTCATAAGCACTTAGCAATAAACTTTCTTTCAAAATGTGAAATTACCTTTGAAAATCATACGTTCGCTTGGCTTTTGCGAGTTAGCATTCAAAATTTTAGGCACTTGTCTTTTTTTCTGCTTACTTGATTTTTTTGATTTGTTTATATTTGCAAATAAAAGACCATACAATAAGCAAATTACGCCATTTGTAAACCCAGCTGTCCGCATACTTTTTTCCATATAACCAAGTAAAATAAGCCTCTCAGGGGACTTTACCTCGTTTGTCAGATATATCATTAATAGAGCGAACGAACGAGTTACATTTATACAACTCTAAAACGCCCAGGAGGAGTTGTGGATTAATATGTATAAAGAAATCAATTGAACCATGCCCTTCCGCCTGTGAGCACGCCCTTGCAACCGATAACTTAAGTGAACATTTTAATTTTTTTATAAAAATTGGTTACTATCCGTACAAGGAAGGTTGCTATTTAAAATAGCGGAAGTCGAATGACAGACACGCAACCTTTTTCGATATCAAACATTCTGAAAAACCCCTGGAAAATTGAATTGTTTACCACATCGTTTTGACATCCTGACTTCTAAAAATTAATATTGTGATCCGTAACTTTTACACTACTTTTCTATTTTCCATTCTGAACAATAAAATCATTATAGTTTATATTTTCTTGGACCAGTCTACTGTCCACGATTCTGAGCCGATAAGAGACTTACAGAGCGTGATCTTTGTTCGTCGAGAGAGGACTTTACTACTCAGTTGCCTACTCAGCCCAAAGTAGCACTTGTTGACAAAAGTAACTCTCCTGTTAAATTTCTAGTCCGACGTTATTTTCAATATTAACACTATTTCAAATGTGTAACTGTTGGCAGTGGCACAGGTGCGGATTATTTTTTTGATAGCAGCAAATATGATGAAATTATTATGCCCAGAAAAGTTATTTCAAAGTTTTAAATTAACAAATTTTATTTATCAAGTAGACATTTTATAAGATTTTCAAGAAAAGGGGTAACTTATGTTTAGAAAATGAAAAGTGCCGCATAACACCATCATCCACGCACCTCTTCAAATAAAAGTAACTTCAAACGATTATCTTTAAAGATCCTTAGAACACAAGATAAGTGAAATAAATGTTGAGGCTGATAAATTACCTATTTTATTGTAGCATAGGTGGAGATTATGCTGATTTATGCAAGTTTCCTGCACTACAAGTTCGTAATGAGAAAATGAAGGACAAATTGTAAATTTAAATCGAGAAATGTGGGTTCAAAATGAGAAGAGCTACATTCAAAGTGATAATGTGAAATATCTAAATGAGATAATATAATTTTTAAATAAAAGCGATAGATAGGGGCAAAAAGGAGACGTGGCACCTTCCATACAAATGGCATTTTTCATTCTGCATATCTCTGGAACTATTCATGCTAGGTAATTGAGAAAGATCTCTAACGCCTCCAGAAAATCAATTAACCTCAATGACAGTTATTATCTGTAGCAGGAGTCAATCTCAATAGCTTATGTTTCACCTATGGCAAGAGATGGTGTAGTGAAAAGACTTATAAGTACAAAAGTCAACAAACATAAAATAATTCTACAAAAGTTGAATGTTAAATTTGCCCTATTGCGCTTTTATCGGCGATATAAATGCACTTTTTCAAAATTCCAAAGGTATAGAAGAGAAAGTGCTGTTTCCCATACTAAAATCACATGAGAATCAAAAACTGTGATGCGGTCTGCCTAATAACAGATAATATTAAGAGCTCATATTTTAGCGGAATACAAAAAAGATTCACAAAACCTGAATATATATATGTATGTGTTATGAAAATGCATATATATGGCGTGACATTTATGTACGAACGTATATTCATATAAGCCAAACTGAATTTATGACATAAGACGGCTTACAAATATGTGGATTAGTTTAATAAATAAACTAAATTATATTTGTTTGAGTATGAAGAAACTCTCTCTGCATGTTTTGGGTATTTTGATATATTAAGCCTGCCTCCTCCTTCAAGAAAACAAAATATGATTGGATTTGAAATTTTAAGCTTACAAATATCTACATACACTATGGAGCAAAAGTGAACTCTTAAAACCGACATCCATAACTTTTGGCTTAATATAATACTTTTATTTAGCATCAATTGGTTCTATGTGTACTTAATTAAATACTCAACTTTAAACAGAAAAAAAGACTACGAAAGCAGAAATAAAAACAACGACTTCAATCTTAACATCAGATTTAATTTAACACATAACTTTGTTTAGTTTTGCACTCTAGTATGTTTTTATAAAGTCTGCTATAATTTATATAATTAACAGGCTTTTTTATTTTGTTTTGTTGTTTTTCCGACAGGGTGAATAATTGATGTATATTGGAACGATTTTCCGTCATCCCTTGTCAAATTTGGTTTTGAGACAAACCTGTTAACGTTCAAAAACCACAAACGAGCAAAAAAGGTCAAACAACAAAAATCACCAACTTTTACCTGCCCCAGTCAACCACACAAAAACCGATCGGTGCAAACCACCCCCGTTTCGGAATGTACACAGACAACACATACATTAACAGACACCTATGCTGACATTACCTGCTACCTACGAACTATAAATACAAGACAAACGACAACAACAGATTAGAACGAAAATCGACACTGATGATAGCACAACGCCGAAACCGGTTTGCCTCAAAACCAAATTTGACAAGGGATGACGGAAAATCGTTCCAATATACATCAATTAACAGGCTTTTAAGGACAGCCTTTATACGTCTTAGTATGATTTCAATAGGTTTACTCTGAACTCTATCCCAAACCAACATCAAGTGCCTAAAAACATCTCAAAGTCATTATTTATCCTCCACCATGTTTTACAGTATCGATCACCTGATGGCTCCGAGTTGCCTTTCCAGTATTTGACCAAAAATATTGTATGCCATATGAGTTAAAACGATTTATTTTATATACAGGGTGGCTGATGAAAGCCGCTACCAAAAAAAAATTAAATAGCTTTTTTTCTATTTAATGAATCTGGTTAATTTTTTTTTTATTTTGCAGATTGACTTTTACATTTAACAAAAATGGATAACTGGGACACTGAAACAAGAATTTGGATTGTCCGCCGCTATCACGCACTGGAGTCCGTAGTTTCGGTTCAAAGAGAGTATAGGCGCACGTTTGGCGGCAATCCTCCGAGCAGATGGACCATAATAAGACTTGTAAACAATTTTGCCGAGCATGGGACAGTCAACAGAAGACCTTACCATCGAAACCCTTCAGTTCGAACGGAGGAAACAATCGCTGCTGTAGCTGCTGCCATACAAAACAATCCACGTGTTTCGACAAGAAGCTTATCTGCTCAAATGGGTGTAAGCAGACAGTCAATTATGCACAAAGATTTGGACTTATTCCCATATAAAATTCAAATGGCCAACAAACTGAACGCTGCAGACTTGCCGATTCGCTTGGAATTTTGCCAGAAGATGCTTCAAATGGTGGAAGAGGATGGAAACATGTTGAACTGTCTTTTCATGTCTGACGAGGCCCATTTCGATTTAAACGGCAACATAAACAAACAAAATTGTCGAATATGGAGTGCTTCCAACCCACAGATACTCCATGAGACGGAATTGCATCCACTTCGTGTCACAGTGTGGTGTGCAGTTTCATCACGCTGCATTGTCGGGCCCTACTTCTTCGAAGAAAACGGTCACACCGTTACGGTTACTGGAGACCGTTACTTGAGCATGTTGAGAGAGTTTTTCTATCCAGAATTACGCCGAATGAGAATTTCTTTCAACTCTGTGTGGTTTCAGCAAGATGGTGCAGCTCCTCATATAGCCCAACCTGTTATGACAGAATTGCGACGAAAATTTCCCAATAAGCTGATATCCAGAAACTCCACATTCCGTTGGCCACCCAGGTCGCCTGACCTTACTGCACCTGACTTTTTCTTGTGGGGTTATTGCAAACAGGAAGTCTTCAAAGCAAAACCAACAAATTTGAATGAACTAAAGCAATCCATTCGAGAAACAATTGCGGCTATTCCTGTCTCAACTCTCCAAGCAGTAATGAACAACTTTTTGGTAAGATGCCGCACATGCATCGACGAGCAGGAGGGGCATTTAAATTCCATTATTTTTAAAACTAATTAAGCTATATTTAATCAAATTTAATGAGCTTTAACATGAATAAAAGAAAAATGAATTCCATACACTGAAAAAAAAATTATTTGAGTTTCTTAATGTAGCAAAATTCATCAGCCACCCTGTACATCCGACTATAGAACACGTTTCAAGTCATTAAGGGTCCATTGTTGATGACCAGAAGCAGACGCTAAGGGAGCTTTTTTGTTTTCAACTGATAGCTTTGGCTTTTTGGCAGGACATTAAAGAGCTTGTCGTAGGCCCTGCACCACTTGAGTAACCAAGTTTTTATATTTTATGACTATGAAATTTTAAGATTTTTTGTCATTTTCCTAGTAGAGTTGCCTATTTTAAGGTTTTTCACAATCTCACAATCACTTTTTTGTTTCGCGGCCTTACATTTTATATTAAACGCTAATCTTTACGAATTGATAAAAAACGATCAAGACCGAAATAAAATAATAATGTAATCTTACTAAGCGTCTACTTTGTTTAATCGCAGAAAAATTCAGCGAAAGCAAAAGTGAACACGATGCCTATTTTTAGTTTTCACTCTGGCCCAACCCTATTGATGGCAGGGCGAAATATTATGGAACCATTTGTTTGAGAAATTTTAGGTTATCTTAAGCAAAAGAGGAATCACTTGCATTTTTCTTCCTACGGACGCAAGTGTCTTTAGTTTATCTTTTATAATAATTTATATATGGGTGTTTCTAGCATTACGGTTCAGCATAAAACCTATAATTTCTTTTTGTCATATATAGCCTTTGTACTAATCTATCGAACACGATCTAACAAATTTTCTTTGTAACATCAACCAATTCGCAGAATTTTAAGGAAATCATAAATTCAGATGCTTCTCAAACGTATCTCGTATTTAAGGTAATTTATGATTTCCTTAAAATTCTGCGAATTGGTTGATGTTACAAAAAAATTTTGTATATACGATTAATAGAGGAATAAACAAGGACTGGTGCTGCATCAACATTATCTATCTAGAGACTTTTTTACTGGGCAATTATCGGTTTTAATTTTGTTCGGATGTTCCCTTTCGGCCGTTCCAGCTTTTTCTGTGAAAGAAAACAAACTTTTTCACAACAAAACAAATATTGAGCACATATTTTATTGCAATTAACTCATTTAAGCAGAAATTTACAATACTCGCACATTCTCAACACTAAAACGATATTTAACAAGTAAGGAAGTCTAAGTTCGGGTGGAACCGAACATTATATACCAATTGGTATTAATTTAAAAAATATATAAATGTATGGCGCGATCATAAACCTCCTAAGAGATTTTTGCGCCGAGCTCCCCTTCCAATTTGTGGTGTGCCGTTTTGAATTTTTTCCTACAAATTGATGGGACCTACAAATGTATGCCGACTTCGAACGGCATCTACAAAGGAGATGAATTTTTGCTGAGAAGCCTTCCGTAGCAGAAAGACACTCGGAGAGTTCGCCAAACCACTGCCGAGGGCCGACCAGTTTTGAACATTTTTTCAAGCCACTTTTGATGTTACCTGTCCCAGAACTCTAACCTTGGACCTTCGGTGTGGTAGGCCGGCAACATTACCGCCACACCACGGCGGCCGCCATTAATTTAATTGTATATAAATAGCTTCCCTACCAACAACTGCTAACCACATTTTTTCAAAATACCAATACATGCACATTGCGTTCAAATAGACAGACGGAGAGACGGACATTGCTAAATCGACTCAGCCCATCGTCCTTATTATTTCAGTTTACTTATTGATGGGCCCATCTCTTCTTCCTCTCATGCTTACATATGTACATTTCATGTTCATCAAAAAGGTGTATAACGTCCCTACTGCAGTGAGGTATTAACAACTTGCCTAGATATTTACTTGCGTGTTATCCGATTTGCTTAATTTTTGTTCATAATAATAAATGTCTAGTTCAAACAACAAGCAATCGCCTTTGAAATAGCAGAATTTTTATACTGAAAAGTGAGCGGCGCCACGCCTACTTCCCCAAAATCCACAAAATTTGTTTGCCGTCGAGTTTTGCTTAAAACGCTTATTATGTATGTATTGGCGGCCGCCGTGGTGTGAAGGTAGTATTGCCGGCCTACCACACCGAAGGTCCATGGTTCGAGCCCTGGTACAGGTAACATCAAAAGTGATTTGAAAAAAGTTTTTCAAAAAACGGGGTCGCCCCTCGCTAGTGGTTTGGCAAACTCTCCGAGTGTATTTCTGCCATGACAGGCTTCTCAGCAAAAATTCGTCTCCTTTGTAGATGCCGTTCGGAGTCTGCAAAAAACTGTAGGTCCCACCAATTTGTAGGGAAAATTCAAATCGGCACACCACAAATTGGAAGAGAAGCTTGGCGCAAAAATCTCTTAGGAGGTTTATGATGATATACCTGTTGTATATCGCGCCATAGAGAGAGAGAGCTTATTATGTACGTTTTGTATTTACAAACAAATTTTTCAGAACTATGTAAATAAACTGGGCGTGGCCGTTTACCGATTTCGCCCATTTTTACAACAAACATCGATAAATCAATTTTTGCCAGAGTTATGGGGCCACGCCCAATTTCAAAAATGTCTTGAAAAATGTATTTTCTGCCTCAACATTAATGTACACACCAAATTTTATCCTTATAAGTGTATTTTGTACTGAACAATCCCTTTTTTGTATTTTCGAAAATATTCTATATATAAAAAGTGGGCATGGCTGTCATCCGAGTTCGCCCATTTTAAATAGTGCTCGGAGATGAGTGCCAAGGAACCTGCCAAACCAATTTTCAAAATTTCATTAAGATATCTCAAAATTTACTCAAGTTATCGTGTTAACAGACGCACGGACATGGCTTAACACTTATGTGCTCTGATAGGTACAAATGTACCTATGATCCCCTTTCAGCTGCTCCCACAATAGCAAGAATCCATCAATTTTCTTAACCTTTCCTGTTATCTTTTATTGATGTATTTTGAGCACGATTCTTTAATTTTAGCGAAATAACATAGGATTAGGGGCGATTACATGGGTTTGTAAATAAGTAGTCTGATTTTGATCTAAGTAGCTACATTTGTACTTATGGGTGATTGCAATGTATTTTGGTTTCAAAATTTTAATAAATCAAATCAAAGTAGGCATTGTATTTGTTTTTTGCGTGCATATCCTAACACAAAATTTGAAAATCACAGCCTATTTGGTTTGTAATTTTGTTTGAATGCATATAAAGGGTTAATCAATTTCTTTTTTCCTCCTGAACATTTTGATATATCTAAGTCAATATCTATATCGATCCCTTTATGCCGTTACATACCACCACCGTTACGCGACTAAAGCTAATATACCAACATCAAAAAGGTATGTATGTTTTTTTTACTACAAAGTATATTTTGCGTCCGAACGCTTCAAAGTAATCACTACTTTAACCTTCACTTTATACATGATCTGAAGTATTTTGCAAATGTATCTATTATAAGCCGCACAGATGTATTTCGGAAGTCATAACTACTCAGCAAAAAAAATGTTAAATGGTAGTCGGAAGCACATAAGTTTTGTAAGAACCGGTATTCCAATGTCAATGGAAATGCGTACCTATATGATGGTATAAAAAAGTTTGGCCCAGGTGCATTTTCAAATTTTTCTCTGTGGTTGACACATTTTCGGAAGCACCCATATGTACATATAAGTGTTCATATGTACTTCATGTGAATATAGTTTTTATTTTGTGAGAAGAGCACTTTCGAAAGGTCTTGAAGGACGTCACGTTGTTCAATATGAAAACAACAAAACGCGCATACGGAGGCGGGTGCAAGGTCAAGTGTTTTGACTGTTGGCAGAGTAATCTTAGAATCTAAGCCTAGGTTAGTGTATGCAACAATATTCACAAATATTACATATGTATATCATTAGCACATTTACTTACATATTTACATATGTGGCAGTACAAAGTTTTTAAACCTTTTACTACCAGTAAAAATATGGGAAAACATTATTTCTATTGATTGATATATATGCGAATCTGCATTTAACCTTTTTTGTTTATCATTAGGACTGTGTGGAAGATTGAGGACGTGTGCAGAAGTCCACGTAAGTGGGGGAAGTTTCTGATTGCCGTTCACCGGGTAATGGCCAGGGCGATTTTCTTGCATGCGGTTGTAGCTGCGCACTACTTCCAGATACAAATATCGTCTGGGTAGTCACCGAACACCCGTTTGGTAGTGAACTAAACGTGAGAAAGCGACAACCCGGCAAGGACTTACTGTGGGATTTCGTCTGGAGCGTCCCCCTGCGGTTTAGGGGTTTAGAATATGCCCGAGGTAGGCATACCGGTCGTAAGAAGCGACTAATATGCACAAAGGTAATGTCGTGCAGCTCGATGGTTGATCTACGGATATGATGCCTCTAACCTCTCATTACCCATCTTATCCTTGCTTACGTAAGGAGGGATGACATGTCCTAGAAGGTTTCACTGGTCATAAATCGCTACCACGACGGTCGGGCAGTACCGCAAGGGAGTACCGGAGCGTACCGGATTCATATCCGGCCAAGGACTGTCATTTCGGCAGCACTCCCCAAAACCTTCACAACAGCAACAACAACCACCATGAGGGGCGAATGCAAACCTCCGTCGGATACTGACGATCATGGCGAACATTTAAAGGCAAATGATTTGAGGGCATGCACCTGGAATGTCCGGAGCCTCAGTGGGAAGGGTGCCTCTGCTCAGCCACTCCAATTGGAAAAGTACGCAATCCGCGAGCGACTGCAATACACATACAAGCGCTGCCCCCCGCCATCGCATCAAAGTCGTGCTTGCGATTTTGACGCAAATGTGGGAAAAGGGGGTGTGAACAATAATTAACAAACATTTTATTCAACGTTTAGTTTAAAAAAATACAAATGCCAATATCAGAAGCGGCAATCTTTCTATTTCAACGAGAGTGTGTACTCATTTGGCTACTGAACTGCTATATTGGGTTTAGTCTAAATTTTTCAAGCAGCTTTCAACAATCTACAATTATGGAGGCCAGCTTGCCCACTTTAAACATCCAAATTCAATTTAAATTTTTTTAGGGCCGATGACAATACAATAAAGGGGGTATGGGTTGGGTTGCTGGTTGAACACTTATAGCGGTCAGATTTAAATGAATTGTAGTAGACTATCAAGCGATCAAGCAATGGCAATTCAATAATTTGATTGTTAATGTAGAACGAAATATGTGAAATATAGTATTATTGGGGAAAAAGCGTTGGAAACTCTAGATATATTTTAGTTCTTAAACATCACGCTACACTTTTTTTACCAATAATACTATTTTTGTTCATTAATTTATTTATAAATTATCAATTATATTTGACTGTTCAGTTTAATTTATCAACAAAGCGTGTTTTTTAGTTGTTTAACTATATTTATTTTGATAGAGATTCGCATGCACTCCGACAACCTTCAAATGTTCTCGGTGGACGCAGCGCTGTACTATCGTTGCTTTAAGACGAAACAAAATTTATATTGATAATGAAGCATACGTCGATACATACTGTTGTATGGGCTGTAAAAAAAGGCTGCTGATCGTATCATCTTTGTCGTTTATGGCAAAGCTATTGATAAGACCATATTTTTCAAGGCTGAATAGAGGAGATGTAGAATTTACAAATTATAACTTATAATTAGTAATAACTATTGATTGCCTTATAACGAAGGGACTCAAAAAAATTGTTTTTCTTTTAAAGTTATGTTATGTGTCCATGATTGACACAAAATACTTCATATCGTATACTTCTTCTATACGTCTTTGGAACTCACTTCCCGCTAGACTAAGGCTGATATGATGCACTGCGCTTCAAAAAAAGAGCTAACATGTTTCTATAATGATTAATTAAAATGTTATATTTTTTCTTACTACTTAAAATGTATTGTACGTTCTTTTTTTTCCTTTCCATTGTGTACACAATGCTCCTTCCCTATATTTTTTTTCACTGATTTAAAATATATATAAAATTGTGTGTCACAAACTTTCATATGTATGTCTATACGTGTACTGTAACTATTCTCGCTGTTTTTACACTTCCAAACTTTCTTCCCTTTAGCCTTAGTCAAATTAATTCGTAAGTCCTACTTAATGCTATTCCTGACTACCACCATAAAATAACACTGATCTACAAGGTTTTGGACTGAAGCAACCAAATATCTTTCCTAGGGTAATTTTGTGTGCTGAATTCGAATCTGTAATTGGTTCTTTTCTATCACGTTAGGTTTTCGAGATACAAAAAAAGTTTTTATCCGTTTATTAAATAAAAAATTATTAGTTTATTAGAAAATGTATGGATTTTCAAAAGTGAATGACATTTTTGGACCGTCGTTTGTATTTTGTTGGGTGGTTTCACGTACTAGACCCCAGCTATAGTCTCCCAGCATGATTTTATCCCAAAATCCTTGATAACTCCTCTCAATTTTCATTAAACCTGTTCGCCCCTCACTGCACCTAGGTTTTTCTGGAAAAAAAATCTAAATGCGAATGCAGAAAATGGATTTTAAGCGACATTCGTGCACCTAATGCGTGATAATTTTTTAATAATTCAGCAACAAATTTTGTTAAATATAAATAACAATCGGTTTGGTGGTTACTGACTCTCCAAAGTTTTGGAATAGAAAAATCGAAATAGATCTTTTTGCCATTTGACCACTTGTATAAAACAGTTCTGCAACTATTGCAAAACATTGTCGGTGTCCACGATTTGTCCAAGTTTCTGACAGAAAACCCAAAATAATGCAAATATGCATATTTTAATGATTCTGCTATTGCAAGTCCTATTTTTCCAACCAAATATTCACCACACAAAGCAGGAATAGCTTGAATTAGTTACACACGATCTCCCTGTCATGATTAAACGCTACTATTATAAACATTTAGAATAAACGTGGGCTTCTCTCAAATTAGTAATTGTGAAATTGTAGTGTGAGTATTGACTGTTTTACAGTATTGCCAGCATGCGATAAAAAATTAACTAGACGTGACAGCCAAATTTTAATGCCAGATTCAAATTCACCGCTCCCAGATTAGTTAAAAAACATGCTTCGTTATTCCAGTCCATTATTTTTTTTTTCAATTTGTAAACCAGTGTAATCTTTGTCCAATTGTTGTGCTAGGAAAATTGTTCCATAAATACAAACCAATTTTTATATTTGGGAATCAGTGAAAATAACATCAGACTAAAAATCCAATGTAAGTTGTTTTTCAAACAAGTGCTACTTCAGACTTGAGAATTAGAATCCTCTGCCGACAAACGAAAATCAACCTCTATTAGTTTGTATTCTTACCCATCCTGGTGTATGATTCAGAAAAGTTTTAACATTGGCAACATCAAAGCCCGTCTTATGCCAAGCATTGACTGGCTCAGCGAACGCATAGAAATATTTGAATACACTTAAGATTTTTTGGTTCAAATTCAAATGTACCTTAATGTGTATGACTGACACTAATTTTTATTGTGTTTAGTTATATATGGCTATAGCGTCGATGCGTGCAGACGTGTTTGTTAACTGCTCTCGTTATTGCATACTTCTAATTTGTTTTTATTCTTGTTTTACAATGGATACTTTTTGTGGTAAATGTGACAAGCAGTTTTCAAGATCTCGTGACACCGAGTTAGTGGCATGTCAGGGTTTCTGCAAAAAAATATTTCACAAATCCTGCTGCAAAGGCATTTGTAAATATAATATTGACTTAATTAAATCTACTCCTCATTTACGCTATTTATGTGATGAGTGCGTGAATGTGCCAGAGAATCTCTGTAAAGCTTTAGACGGGGTTCTCGCCGGTCAAAAGCATGGGTTCGAGCTCTTAGTGGGTGCTTTTGATAACAAATTCAAGGATTTGACAAAAAAAATCGACGACTTAAGTAATCAAGTGGCCTCTCTGCAATCATACAACAACAATTCTGTGAGCAAAAATAATGCGCATGATAAGTCGAATTCAAAGAATATGAGCAGCGGCAAAAGGGACAAAGTACTCTTTGAGAGTACTTTTCCATTATCTGCGTCTGATAGACATCATGTTCCTCTTGCTATCTATTTACAAAATTTTGATGCTATTCCTACCTCAGCTGTGATGGGGAATACTTCTTTTAACTTTCGGAGTGCTAATTTTGATGAGCTGAACAATACATTAATTGAATTGGACTGGGAAAATATATTTTCTTCCGGTGAAGTCAGTGTCTGTTATGATATTTTTTTATCGAGGTTGACTGAGGTTTTCAACGCTCAGGTCCCTCTCATTGTGCCTAGGGTGCATAAACTCCCCTGGTATAACAAAACGCTTAAGAAATTATAAAATAAACGTAACAAATTTCATAAATTATATAAAGCTGATGCATCTAATACTTTTCTTATAGAACAATACACTCTCAGCGTGAAACAATTTAATATTCTTGATAAATTCCTTTACAATCAATATATGATAAAGCTCGAAAATGACTTAAAAGAAAATCCAAAAGCTTTTTGGAATTTTATTCGCTCTAAGCGTGGGTCTTCAAATATTCCAATTTGCATGAATTACAATGGCAAATGCTCCCAGTCTCTCAATGAAACTGTCGAACTTTTCGCTGAATTTTTTAAATCTAATTTTGATGATGACACTGCCTTTCCGACTTGCAGCCAAACGCCTACAGCTGTCCTTGAATCTGTAGATTTCGGCTCTCTTATCATTTCTGACGAAGACGTTAGCAATGCATTGTGCACACTTAAGCCATCGTTAAAATGTGACAGTGATGGCATTTGTGCTTTTGTTTTGAAAGATTGTAGTTTATCGTTAATTTTCCCTTTTTGCCATATTTTCAATCTGTCTCTGACTTCGGGTACATTTATTACTAGATGGAAGAAGACCTCAATATCTCCTATTTTCAAATCTGGTTCCAAAAATGATGTGTCTAATTACAGACCCATAGCTAAACTCACAGTATGTTCTAAGCTATTCGAGATAATTATAAAAGAGAAACTAACTTTTGTGACCAAGAGCATTGTTGATTCACGCCAACATGGCTTTGTAGCTGGCGGCTCTACAGTCACTAACCTGGTTTCTTTCTCTGATTTCTGCATCTCTGCATTTAGAGATGGTTGTCAGGTAGATACCATCTACACAGATTTTTCGAAAGCCTTCGATAAAGTCTCCCGCAAAATATTATTAAACAAACTTGAGTGCATTGGATTTCATCTAAATAATCTTGTCGACTGGTGTATTGCCAACAAACTCTATCTTAACGTTAAGAAATTCTTTCATATGTCGTTCACTAAGGCTTCTAGAGTCATTCTACTTTCTATGATATCTCAGGTGACCCGTTCGCCTCTGTCAAAGAATTTGTTCACCTAGGTGTTGTTTTTGACACTTCTTTTTCATTTGTTAATCATATTTGCTTTGTGCTTCCAAAGGCATACCGAAACCTTGCTTTTCTTCGTCGATATGCAAAGGACTTTCAAGATCCATACACTAGGAAGTCACTTTATATATCTTTAGTGCGTTCAAAGTTAGAGTACGCCTCGATTGTGTGGAATCCAATATACAGCTGCTACTCAGCTAGAATCGAAAGGGTACAAAGGAAATTTATCCGGTTCTGTCTTATACCGTTAAATTTTGATGACCCGATTCCCTCCTACACTTCGCCCTGTAAGCTTATTAATTTGCAACCCCTTGAATCCAGGCGCGTAGTGCAATTACTTATGTTCGTCTATGACCTCGTTACTGGCTCTTTGAATTGTTCAGCTTTTCTTGAGAAGGTATCATTTAATGTGCCAATTAGGTGCTTAAGATCATTCTTGCCTTTTTATTTGTATGCTACCAGGGCCAATTATTACTATTTCGACCCTATTTTTCGCGCCCTCAAGGAATTTAATAAACTCTCAAGGACACTTTCTATAGATTTTTCTCTGTTGTTGTTGTTGTTGTTGTTAACAGGACACTTTCTATAGATTTTTCTCTCTCGAGAGCTACTTTCAAGTCAACTCTTGATATTTATTTTTAATGATATAGAAAATAATTTAACTTTTGCTTAATGCTTTATCGTACTTGTTGTTACTTTACTGTTATATGTCATTGTACTAGTCTGTGAGATTTTTATCATAGACGAAATAAATAAAAAAAAATAAATAAATAAATATATATAACTTGTTGGTGTGGGGTGAGCTGCCTTGGAATTATTAAGAAATATTTATTTATTTAAATTTATATTTACAAATAAAATTGCAAAATATATTTTGGAGGCTGGGTTATTAGGCCGTTTTTCTTCACAAGTCACTTTATGCTTCGTGGAGATTGTGTTTTTTGAGGGCTTCGTTTATATGTTTAATGAAGTTCTCCTTGCTAGGATCAAGCAATGTTGTCAAGTCAGTGTTGGAATTGGATGTGGGGCAATCAACAGGTATGTGTTTTATGGTCAGAGGCACATTGCACTGTCCGCATTGGCGTCGACTAGAATGATTGGAGTAATGCTCAGATGTGAACCTGCGACACCTACTCTCATAGATCTGGAAGAGACACCGCTCCCTGCCGGCCTTAAAAGGTGGACCGCTAATTACCTCAATGGTCGACAGGCATCAGTCAAATTCAGGAACAAGAAATCTAGGCCACGAAGAATAAAACAAGGGGTGCCGCCAGGTTGTGTTCTCTCGCCACTTTTGTTTAATTTCTATATTTCGAGACTTCCCCCCCATGGCTTGCTACATATAAGGCTATTGGCCGACCGGTTATTGACTACGCTGCGCCCATATGGCCGCCCAATCTTGCTGACACCAATTGGAGGAAATTGAAAGTCTGCCAAAACACCGCCTTCAGAACTGCTACGGGATGCCTGCTTATGTCATCTGATTCTCACCTCCATCAAGAGGCAAAATTTCTAAATGTTCAAGAGCACGCGGAACTCTTGCGTAGACAGTTCCTTCTGAACTGTCATAAACCCAGTCATTCAAATGGACATATATTGGATGAAGCCCCGCCCCCCAGAGACATAAGGAGACATCTTCCTAAGCACTACGATGAGATCCGGCTCCACATCTCTTTGCCGTTTGATCTGCGGAACCATAAATGACCTCCACACCGAGTCGGTAGACAGATCCCTCAGATCTCGGCCTTTGTCGCATTGAAATGGAATGTCCAGAAGCATAGAAGAAAGTAAAATAATTAAGCATTCAAACAGTTAGAAATAAATACTATACACATACATTCAGTTACGATCTGCTTCCCAAGAAGCTTAAGGAATACATTGTAAAACAAGTTTTATCCAAAAAAAAATAATATTGCTTTGGAAGTATTCCACGAGAATCTGGGTTAAAAGCCGAAGAATACTATCAGTTCAAGGGCTGTTAACTTAGCAGCAGTACTCACAGAACTTAAAAGTGCTATGGGTCGCTTGTAAAATTAGAGGACTATGTAAGCCAAAAAATGTAACGCCCAGAAATTTAGATTTGACCTTTATGCATGCTTCTCAAAACACAAATGTTATAATGTATTTTAAAATGCATATATACATATGTTCAGCGTATGTTCACATATAGGTATATTATTAATAGCTGTACATTAATTTCTGCATTCGAAGCAGTACTCAATAAGGAAATACATTCATATGTTATATTAATGTATGCCCATTAGAAAGCCCATAAAACTTTTAATTCACATACATTTATGGAGAGAAGTTTGAAACTCCACATTTTTTTGCGATTGTTGCAGAAGTGGACAGTACTTTTGCGTGATATTACCCCCGTATGTTCGGGTATTAGCACCCGCTCCTTCCGTTATGAACTTGTTGACAGATCATCGTTTTCTAAAATAAATGTACCTATACATTCAAATTGGTTACAGGCTGTACCTAGCGCAGGTGATGTCGAAACGTGAATGATACGTCCGTTAACAGCACTTCTCCTCGGATAGTCGGGGAAACAACCCATTGACATGGATTGATGAGGTTTATAGTGCTGATATAACCACCCTGCACGCATACCCAACTAGCGTGGTTGTTGGTCTTGTTGTTTGTAACGAAAAACATTTCCTGAAGGTTAAGAGTAGGATTGCCGACCTGTGCAGGCCTTTGAGGGCTATAGATCCGGTACTAGCAAATTCTTGTACCACCCCGACTGCATCGATTGGGGTTTTAAGTCGACTGCCGCTGATATTTTCTTAGCCCCTAACCCCCTGTATGGAGGGTATGAAAACATCAAATTAAGCGAAGCAAAACAAAAATCATGGTAATTGTTTCCTTTGGGAGACAACTGCTAAAACACGTCCGAAATTATCGGGAAAGGTATCAAAAGACGCGCTTTGACCTCGGTAACAATAATCCGGAAGCGGATTTTCGAGTTTTTGTTTCAGTAAAGAGATATTTGCAATCAAAGTTGAAAATTTTCTGTCATTTTCATGTGGTTGTTGTAATCACAGATTAGGGTGTACCGAAAAGTGCAAAAAGTGTGTTCTGCGCAGAAATACTGTGGACCGCGTAGCCGGTATTGGACCGGCTAAGGGTTATTTTTTTTAAGCGCGATCGAAGGCCGCCCACGCAGAAAGGTGTTCTGCCCATAAAAACCTTGGATCAAGCCCCCTATTTGAGATCGGACCTGGGTATTTTTTTGATTTTTTGCGAATAACTTTTCACTGAAACAAAAAATTGAAAATCCGCTTTCGGATTGTTGATACCGAAGTCAAAACACGTTGTTTGATAGCTCTCCCGATATTTTTGGACGAATTTTAGCAGTTGTCTCCTAAAGGAAACAATTACCAGAATCATTATGCTGACTTACATTCACGCCGAGGCTATATTTAAAAAAAATTAATTATGGGATAGCACCCTAATGTCTTCATGCTATTACTATATTGCTTACAGCTCGCTTGCGAGTGTGTTATCCAATAACGGCTTGAGAAACCGCTCTTTACACGCACGCATACATAAAAGAGAAAGTGGTTAAAATCAATAGCAACAATGATCGACTATGTTGTTTGTAATATGCTAGGTGGCTGACGAAAGCTCGCAATCGTTACGTTGCAGAGTCCATAAAATAAGAAGACATTGAAAATGAAAGTGGTCCTTGAGGTTTTGTTGTAACGAGGCAGTCCCTGGGCGGATATGTATCCGGATCGTTTCGGTACCTTAAGTCGACTATGGAAAGAAAGAGGACTTGACTCTGAATGCGCGTTATAAAAAATAATTCCTTTCACATTGCCTTTTGCTTTGTGTTTTATTGGTAGAATTGTTCACCGTTCAAGCATCTTTAATGAATGAGGCATTGGTTTGCTGAATTTTGGTTTTTTGTTTGTTTTATTTTATGTTACAGCGTATATTGTTTCATATTTCACCATTTCTTTTTATATGAGCTCAGATATACAATACATTTCACTTTAGGAATGCGACTTACTAATTATGTGACGTAGATAAGTACCAATGTAGTAATCCAGTAAAAACATGAAAAACACAAGTCGCGCCACTTAATATATTGCTTTTATTTTGTACCGAGCTTATGTAGGTACAGACAAGATTACTTGTATAAACACCCAGCCATAAAATTTCTTCTTTCGAAACAATACTTTCACTTCTAACATTTATTAAATTTTCAATGTTAACTTACTATTTGAATTCACGTTCAAAACGAATCTTCCACATAAATTTTCTTGTTTTTCAATTGAATATAATTGACAGGTGTGTAATAATTGTTAAAAAAACGTCTGCAAGCAAAAGTCCAATTGGAATGATTTTTAGTTTATTCATGCCGGTCCCATTTCACCAGTGCTGCCCCAACTTGTATGCTGCCACATCGATTTAAGGAGTATTACAATTCGGAGTATTAACATATTCCGAAAATAAACGCAATATACCGAAATTCTATGTTTTCTACTCCACCAATCGGATGTAATATTAAAAATTATTCACTAATAGTTGGATAGCATTAGTAGCTAATAAGACAACCTAAACGTAGAATTCCATGAGTAACCTCTTAGACTTTGATAACATTTAGACTTCAGGCTTAAGGCTGCAATGTCCTGTTGTATAGATTTTCACTGGGAGTTCTATCAGCTCGTCTAACTAAACCCCATTTGCAAAATTTTGTTGTTTTCTTAAAACAATTTCATGGTCAAAAATTCACAAAAGAAAGTCCAAATTTTTTGTTTTTAAAAATGTTATTAAAGTTCAACTATTCCATTTACAGTTTTCATAGAGAGAAGTCAATATCTTTTATTGTAAGTGTCATGGGCGGCCTTGTACTGCACTTGAAAATATGTCGTACTTTCGTCCCCAAATGTCTGCGCTAAATGTTTGTAAAAATTTGTCTTCTGTCCCTCCCCTGTTTGTCTTCAGCAGCCAACTTCAATGCGAAATGCTCTGTCCCAATAAAAATATACTATTAAACAGATAATATTTGATTGGCTGCTTATGATTTAGGTTTAGTGATGTGGTTAAGACAAACGCTTAAATTTTGAAACAATTTTTTTTGGGCAAACAAAATTATAAAATGCTTAACAAGGAGTTTTCCTGTGAAGTTACAACTAGTTCGACAGAAAATACAAGTATATAGTGCTAATTATTGTTATTTAAGAAGTCGAGTCTTGATTTATATATTTATGCCTCCAAAATTTTATATTTTCAGATGGACGAGCAAAGGAATTTTCAATTTGAGGCAAGTTGAGTAAAATTATATTTGTGTAAATGTTAAGTAATATAAATATGTATTTATAGATCTTACTTATTATTGTAAACGTGAAAATTTTGTATATGAATATATTAATAAAAACAATTGTCTTTTCATAGTAAGCTTGCGTTAGTCATAACCATTAGGCCTGACGCATGTTAGCTGTAATCATAACGATTAGCGTTGGCATGCGTTTGCACAACTGTTGCCGCTCACTTGTCATTATGGATAATGAGAGTGAATAGTGCAGATATATCTTTCATAACATGTGGTTTTACATGAGCTAGAAAGGGATGTTCTATACTGTATGTGTGCACACGGACAGCAAACACATGGTTAGATTTAGCACACTGCTCTTCAGAAACTAATTGAGAAAAATAAGCAAAACTAACGCAAGCGCAAGTCAGGGATAGAGGTTATATGACTTACGATTTAACTGGTACCTGTCTAGTAGGGAAGTTTTTGTACACTAATTTTTTGAAAAACATCAGATGGTCAGCACTGTTAGCTTATACGTTCCACTTGAACTCCACAACAACAACAAACTCATTTGTTTACTTACCTTTACAAGAAATTTCTTATCACTTAGCCTTTTCGTTCTTATCAGAGATTATCGCTAGAAGAAAGGTAACGATGTCTATCTATAGTGAATTAGCAGAGGTAAGTGTTCTTTCTTTGTATTTCGTTTTATAAATATTTCTAAAATAATCACTGTATTAGGATCATCCACGCAAACTAATACCAGCGCTATGTCGACAATTCTACCATCTTGGGTAAGAAAACTTATTAGCCAAAGAATTGTTCAATAAAAAAAAATTGCTTCTAGTTGGGTAACTGGTACTGGGGGTGGAATGAGCATTAAATATAAGTAAGTATGCACACACAAAATTACTCTAAAATTACTACAATGGTATTAAAATGAATGACCAGTAACGAGATTTATATAGCGCCATCGGGCGTACAAAAGGAGCGTATAGAGCCAGAGGATTTGTTTGTGCAGGATGATGAAGGCAAAGATATACAACTTCCACCGGATTATAAAAAGTAATTAAAATATACTCTTTCTGTTGTGCATCTAAAGCTGAATGATTTAATTATTTTTCACAATTAGACTCACAAAAAGTCAATGTACACCACTATTTATGTTGGCCTATCGTAATCGCGGTGCACAAGCAGTTATACACACACACTCTCATCATGCAGTAATGGCGACTTTATTATGGCCGGGTGAAGAATTCCGTTGCACACATTTGGAAATGATTAAAGTATTATGTCAAGCACACTTAAATGTATATTACGCTTTTGAGTAGTAAATTTATTCAGCAAAGTAATTGCAGGGCATTTACGAAGAAGACTTGAAACGGTATTTACGTTACGATGAAGAGTTGGTTGTGCCGATTATTGAAAATACGCCTTTTGAACGAGATTTAGCGGATAGCATGTATGCGGCTATGCTTAAATATCCCGGATGTAGCGCTGTTCTAGTTCGCCGGCATGGGGTATATATTTGGGGCAAAAGTTGGGAGAAGGCTAAAGCCATGTAAGCTTTTGAAAACATATTGAGTAAGATGTTCTTTTGTAAAACAAATTTTACTCTAGGTCAGAATGCTATGACTATCTCTTTTCTATTGCTGTGGAGATGAAAAGGCATGGGCTGAATCCTGAAAAAAATTAACAAAGCACTCATAGTATACCATTAAAAATAGTATCCCATATATCAAGTTTTTGCATATATTTGAGACGAAAGTTTGTTCTTATTTTCAGTTCCCAACTATTGAATAAATAGTACACTAGGTATATCAGTAAATGTTAAGAAATATAATTTGAAAGAACATTTTTCCGATTGGTTTTCAACCCAACCTGGTGAGGTGGTATACCAACGCAAGCACCAAACCAAAAACAAGCAAATCCAAACAAACGAACAGCTTTCTGCGTAGGTGGCCTTCTGCCCCGCTTCAAAAAAATAACCCTTAGAAAACACTTTTGCACTTTTCGGAACACCCTATATCTGTGCCTACAACAACCCAATAAAAATGTCAGAAAATTTTCAACTTTGATTTCAAATATCTCTTGACAGAAATATATATTCGAAATTCGGATTATTGATACAGAGGTGAAAACGCGTCTTTTGATACCTTTCCCGGTATTTTTGGACGTGTTTTAGCAGTTACGTGCGGTCCTATAGAGATACCCAGATCTTATATACCTTAGTACCATTCTAGAAGAGGGTTCAATGACTAATTTTCATAAAGAATTGTCGATAGGGATGTCAAAAGACGCGTCTTGGAGTCAGCATCAATAACCCGAAAGCGAAATTTAAAATGTTCTTTCTGTGAAAAGTTATCGGCAAACCGGGGTCCTGACCCATGGTATTTATGTGCAGAACACCTTTCTGCATAGGTGGACTTCGGCCGCGCTTCGAAAAAATAACCCTTAGCCGGTCCAACACCGCTACGCCATTCCCAGTATTTGTCGGAGCGCCCTCTATTTGATATTACAACAACCACATAAACATTTGCAACTTTGTTTGCCATCATCATTTAATATAAATAAAAAAATTTAATTTTCCTGGCTTCAACACGCGTCTTTTGTTACCCCTACCGACAATTTTTGATCAAAATTAGTCAAAACCGTCTTCTAAAATGGTACCTTTATATATTTTAATCACTTGGCATAGGGCCATTCAGTCGCCATTAATACCGTTCAGGCGAAAGCCATTTAACGTTATTTAGGGTTCCCTACGCGGGGAGTAACTGCTCTATATCCTCCAGAAACTTAACTACAACCAAAGACATTATAAAAGCTAGTTTTAGCTTTAAATAAAAGATGTATGGCAGCTACCAGGTTTCTTTGAATTCTACAATTTAGTCATTTATTTCCATTCATGACATTCGTATCAGCAACAGCTTCCACAAACTCCACACCCTCCCCACATGATTCAATTATATATGGTTGTCGCAACCAGCCAGCAACACGTAATTACCGTTTGGCAACGTATTGCCCTTATGTCAAAATGCACATGTCTTTTCTAAGCTTTCCACCTATAACACACATAAATAACAAAATTTCTTAAAATGTTATCACAAAGCACCGGTTAAATATGAATTCACACCGAATTTTTATTAAAAATAAATAAAACACGAAAGGACTTAATAGCTTTTCCAAGAACTGTAAACAAAGAATGTAAACAAAAAACAAAGATATGATAGTTTGACATAAGGTGTGGATGAGGAAGAAGAAGACGCTATGTCCTCGACGACAGCCATATAAATTATTCAATCATGCTCTCCTTTATTTCGTTATATCTGTCATTCTCATTTATGCTTTTGCCAGCGAAGAATTTAACTTGTTTTAAGGTGTGATTGTCCCACGTTGTTTTTAAGCAGAAACGCAAAAAAAAAGTTTTTATAAAAATCAGCGAAATATACTTGTTATCTTTATTTGTTTGTTATAAAATAATCTGGTATCAGCGACTTTCATAGTGCATTACAAATTTAAGTCAGTCCCAGGTGAAAATTATGTACGTTTGCTAAAAAAACGCAAGTCTTCCAAAACTAGCGTTGTATGTGCAAAGAATATCAAGACGACAAGGAAATTATTTCTAATTACGTCAACAAAAAAAGCTTGTTGGAATATTTATAATTATATGTATGAATTTATGTGCAAATAAATATTTAGAAGAGTAAAAAGGAATAAAGAATAGCGGCACCAAAAATTCACCATAGTAAAAAAATAATGGACAGACCTGCCTAGAAATATATATTTATGTATATCAGAAGGCGCAGCAGCAACAAAAAATGAAATAAGTTGTGCCTACCGCAGTACAGTACGATACGGTGTTTTGCGAATTCCGTTTGATACCAACAAATTCCTGTTGTGGAATCATTATTAATGTCTACAGCGGAAAGATGAGACTTATAATTGTTTGTTAATATAATTTACATGCATATTTTTTGAAGCTCAGCGTTTCTGTGCAAGAAAAAAGTCGAGGTTCTTACAGAAAAACGTGGTTAAACAACTTAAAATCGTATGGTTAATGCAGCAAAGAGATAGGAAAGCGTTAAAATGGAAATTACTGAATCGGATTTGACTGACTTGCTGTCAGTGTTCTCGAAAAAAGCCTTCGATGCCGGCACAACCGAAGCTGGGTCATTGGTAAGTACAAATTGTAGTAAATTTTAATTATTTTGTTTAATACAGTTTTTCCGGTTGGCTGCTTCCTATATCTATGTAGATATATATTTGTGTTCGTATGCATGCATATCTTCACTTATCGCAGGTGCCATATTACGGTCATTGATGTATCAAATTAAGCAGCGTGGCACGCTTTTAGGCGTACAGCCCATTTTATATATATGTACATACACAATGCGCATATAAGTCACGTTTTTGCGTTGTTTTGTTCGTCGACCGGCATACTGAACTTCGTTTACGTTCGTTCGTGTTGGCGCCGTTATGTCGTGTGCAATTGTCAATGCCTGTACAGCCCACTTTTTTAGGCACCCTGCAGGGGGATTCTACATATTTCTTAGATTGTTGTTTTTTCTGCATTAGGCACATGGTGAATATTTATCACGGGACATTTTGAACCACGATACATTTTGATAGATGGGAAACGAATGTTACATGTTCAATATAATATAATATATAATAATAATAATAATATATAATAATAATATATAATAATAATAATAATATATAATAATAATAATAATATATAATAATAATATATAATAATAATAATAATATAATATTATGTAATAAATTTTTTAAACAATGGATCAAGAAAATACAAGTCCGAAAAAACTAGGTGTAAAACTTCAACCATCGACGTGGAATTTTATCGCTACAACAGCCAAATTGCGAAAATTTTCATCCACAAAAACTAACCTTGTTTTTTTTGTTTGGGCAGTGTTGTCTATATTGACGGCCCTTGCAGTAATACCCCGCGGAGCTTGCCTTGCTTAGATACTCCCCAGCATATACGTGTTTCGGTTATTTTTTGAATTTAGAGATTTGTCTCTTTGGAAATCCATTAAATGCACTTAAGTCTCCACTAAATACAAATCTAAGTGGTAAGGAATCTCCACTGAAAATCAACTTTGAATGATAATTGAAGGGTTTCACTCAAATATCAAATGTTTTCGCCAATGGAAATTATATATATTCGTTACTGAATTGTTACCTGTATTCATATGCAACCTGCCAATGACTAATTATAAGAAAAAGGAAATCAAGCAACTAAAGGAAATGTGCGATGCACTTGTTGTGGTTATTAACAGTGCTTCGCCCTGCCTAATGGGCACGATCACTCTGAGAATCGTCATCAAGCTCTTCTAACGGGAGTCCAAGGAAACGCGCAGCTTCAACAGGGTTGGACCAGAGTGATATTGGTGTTAGAAGAGTAGGTTCAATTGAACAGGAAAAGAGATGTTTAGTAATATGAGGGGACATTTCACATGCAGAGCACGTATTTGATATGATGGGGTTCAGTCTGCATAAGTAAGAGTTTAACCTGTTACAATATCCAGAACGAAGTTGTGCTAGCATAACTCCAGTCTCCCTTGGAAGGACGCGCTCCTCATAATCTATTTCAGGTGGTTGGATGTCAATAACGGGGTTCACAGTCCAAGATCTGATGGATCTGTCTACCGACTCGGTATGGATGTCGTTTAAAGCTCTCCTATGGTTACTTTACTCACTTATTTTTTAATTCGGTCTAAAAAGTACAAGCTTCAATAATTCAAGTTCAAATTTATATAACCTATTATTAAATTTAGGAACTCTACTATATCGATTTGCTAATTGGATTGATCTGGCTACTGGTTCATTCATTGCATAATTGGTTCTATGAGTTGCCTCAATGAATAACCTATAATGGCGCAGGTCACGTGGGGGGATATAGCAAATTAATAAATTATACAGTTCGGAGCAATTGATATTACCATTAATTACGTTATAGGCCAACATGAGAGAGATACAGGACCTTCTTTCACATAAAGCCTGGAGGCCTAGTAATTTTCGCCTACTTTCGTATGATGGCAGGCCATCGGGCCAATGAAGAATGTGTAGAGGGGTCTTGCTGAATATTTTCTGAACTTTTTCAATTTTATATGAACTCCCTTCGTAGAATGGATTTGATATTAGCGAGCAATATTCAAGACGACTTCTTACCAGAGAAGTAAAGAGGGCCTTCAGTATCATTGGAGCCTTAAAGTCTGTAGAATTACGATTTATAAAGCCAATCATAGCAAATGACTTCGAAACTATACAATCAATATAACTAGAGAATGAGAGTCTGGAGTCAAAAATTACTCCCAGATCTATAATATCGTATGAATGACTTAAAGATTCTGCATTTAGATTGTAATTGAAAAGAGTGGTGGCTGGCTTTTTCGAATGGGAAAAGAAAACGCAAAATTTTTTCGAATTAAAAAACATTTTGTTGACTATAGACCATCCGGCAAAAGAATCAAGGTCAGTTTGTATATTAATACAGTGGGAAGTATCACGTAATGATAAGAATAGTTGGACGTCGTCTGCAAACATTAAGGGCCGGTTTCACCAACGCGACTAAGACTAAAACTAAGTCGTGACTTAAGTTAGCACAGATTCGAGACTAACTTACTTTTGGGTTTCACCAACTGAGCGACTTAAATAATTTTGAGCACAACAACCCGATCAGCTGTTTTATGCATAGTAGTATTTTTTCATACCAGACAACTCTGCGCATCCAATACCCCAGTGCGAAAAGGGCATGTATGGCCATACAAGAAGGAATGTATTGATCTTACACCCATTTCTCTTTAGTTGAAAGGTACTAAAATTAGCGCTTAATTGAAAACGATAGTTTCGTAATGGTTGCATGCTAGAAAACAAGCGATCACATGCATCTACGCTTACCCTGTTAAAGTCAAGCATGGTGAAGTTTCCGACTGGGGCGTTGCACAAAACAAATTAGCAACATTACTGACATTTAGGTTTTGAACCACAGCAACACTGCTTAGTCGAGAATAAGTCAGCAGGCAAGTTGACTAAGGCCCGGTTTCACCAACTCGACTTAACTTAGTTAAGTCGCGATTTTCACTTTTTCAGTTTCACCACCTAACTTAGCTAAGTCACAACTTAGTCAACTTGCCAGCTGACTAATTCTCGACTAAGCAGTGTTGCTGTGGTTCGAAACCATAATGTCAGTAATGTTGCTAATTTGTTTTGTGCAACGTCCCAGTCGGAAACTTCATCATGCTTGACTTTAACGGGGTAAGCGTAGATGCATGTAAACGCTTGTTTTCAAGCATGCAACCATTACGAAACTATAGTTTTCAATTAAAAGCTAATTTTAGTGCCTTCCAACTAAAGAGAAATTGGTGTAAGATCAATACATTCCTTCGTGTCTGGCCATACATGCCCATTTCGCACTGGGGTATTGGGATGCGCAGAGTTGTCTGGTATGAAAAAATACTACTATGCATAAAACAGCTGATCGGGTTGTTGTGTTCAAAATTATTTAAGTCGCTCAGTTGGTGAAACCCAAAATTAAGTTAGTCTCGAATCTGTGCTAACTTAAGTCACGACTTAGTTTTAGTCTTAGTCGCGCTGGTGAAACCGGCCCTAAGTTGTGACTTAGCTAAGTTAGGTGGTGAAACTGAAAAAGTGAAAATCGCTACTTAACTAAGTTAAGTCGAGTTGGTGAAACCGGGCCTAAACATTTGGCGAAATTGATAAAAATCAGAAACAATAAGGGACCATAATGAGTTCCTTGTAGAATCCCTGACCAAGCATCGAAAAACAACGATGACTTAACGTATTCAAGCGATACAAAAAGATTTCTAATCGACAAGAAACTACAGAAGAACTTCAACAAGCTTCCTTTGATTCCGTACATCTCCAACATACGCAGCAAAATTGAATGATCAACTTTGTTAAATGCTTTCGAGATCGAACGGCAAGGTAATGTGGTGTCGGATCTCATCATATTGCTTACGAAGATGTTTCCTTATGTCTGTAGGGGGCGGAGCTTCATCCAATAGATGACGGTTTGGATGACTAGGTTTGTTGCAGTTCAGTAAAAACTGTATACTCAACAGTTCCGCGTGCTCACGAACATTGAGCATTTTAGCCTCTTGATGGAGGTGAGACTCGGATGACATAAGCAACCATCCCGTGGAGCCTGATGACAATGACTTAAGGACCTTGTTGCGGCTCTGTACTTTTGAGGCTATTGCGGTGGCACGACTAGTGGATATTAGGGTGGTTGACAGTAGATAGAGGTAGTCCATCTACGTAGACGTTTAACTCTTGTTCCATCCGCGCATACCACGTCGTAAATAGAGTCGCCGTCAATTTAGTCGGAGACAGGGTCAGATTTCGCTCAGTGAAGAAGCTGGAAAGGTTTCAGAGGTAACAGTTAATCCTCGTACAGAGGATGAGGGAATGGAGGGGCCCTTACCCTCATCAAGCTCTTCTAACGAGAGTCCCAGAAACCTCGCGACTTCAACAGGGTTGGATCAAGGTGAAATTGCTGTTAGAAGAGTAGGCTCAGTTGAGCAGATGAACGCATGCCGGGGCAACATTTGGCATGTCAGGGTTCAGTATGGATAGGTAAGAATTTAGTCTGTTACAGTATCCAAAACGAAGTTGGGCCAGCATGACCCTTGTCTCCCTAGGCAGTTCGCGTTCCTCTTGGGTAACACGTGGACGAGAGCTGACAAAGGAGTTTACCGACTCGGTGTGGATGAGATTTGTCTGTTTGTCGGCTGGCCAATTGCCTTGTACGTTGTCAGTAAGGTTTCTTTATCTTTCGCCCAAGTGCTGCCAGCTAGTGACTTGAGGATTTTGTTGCGGCTTTGTACTTTGGTGGCAATCGCGGCTACATGAGCGCCGTAGTTGAACATGTTATCAAACGTGACCCCTAAGATTTTGGGATGTGTGACAGTCGGAAGCTGGATTGCGTCGACGTTAACGTCTAATTCCATTTCGATATTTAGTAATTAAACAAAAGTGGGGATAGGACACCACCCTGTGGCACCCCTTGTTTAAATATACTTGGTTTTGATCTTTCGCCTCTGAATTCAACCGATGACTGCCGACCAACGCTTTAGACAGAGGGGAAGAGATTAGTCTTCCAGGTCGTTGATGAGTTGCGCATGGTTGACCGTATCGAAGGCTTTTGACAGGTCAAGAGCAACCAGCACGGTCCTGTCATTTGGGCGATGTTGGGTGAGACCGACACCTATCTGAGTGGTAATGGCATTTAGCGCGGTGCTATGCATTTTACGGAATCCATGCTGATGTTCGGTTAGTCGTAAGTTAGCGGTGTGATAAAGGGAGCAGGACCTTCTCCAAGGTCTTCACTACTGGGGAGAGGAGCGATATCGGTCGATAAGACTCCCCCTCGTTAGCCGGCTTTCCAGGCTTTGGTAGTGGCACCACCTTTGCCTGTCTTAATTTTTCTGGAATGACAAAGGTGGTCATAGACAGATTGATGACAGTTATGAGGTACCTTACTTCCCCTTCTCCGAGATGTTTTAACATCAGCATGGATATACCGTCGGGGCCGAATGATTTGGAGCCTTTAGACCCCGTATAGCATCCTGAACCTCCGTGGTGGTGATGGCAAAGGGCGCTTGGCTATTTTTGCGTTTGTGCGCTTCCCTGGTGGCTCGTTTAGTTTCCTTGTCAACCGCAGGATGCAGTACGAATTGCCGGCAGAAAGCGGACCTTAGGTGCTCCTCCCATTTGACGCGTTTGTGTTGATCAACCAGCCGTCTGATTTCCGCATTGAGATCTTGAATTTAAGGATCCGTAGGGCTTAAGCGTAAATGATCCGATGCAAGAGTTAGCGTCGGTCGATAGTCAACGCAGTTTATGAGACCAGCGCTGACGATGGTAAGGTCTGGCGAGCTAGAACAATTTACCGCGACTATCGTGGGGGCATCCCCGTTCACTGCGCAGAACGCCGAATCATCTATTTGTTCAGCCAGTTCCTGTCCCCTACCATCTACCTGTAGGCTCGAGTGCCAGAGGTCATGGTGTGCGATGAAGTCTCCTAGGATTACACGATTATCGCCTCTGAGTAACGCACGGATGTCAGGGTGGTAATCACTCGGACAGCAGGTGACAGGAGGTATATATAAGGTGTTATTCCTCGGGTCGACATCAGGCTCAAATAGACGGTATTGCACAGATTGATGAGTGATGGAAGCAAGTCCGCCCCCGAGTCCTCTCGCGCGGTCACGACGGTGGATGTTGTAACCGTCACAGGTCCGAAGATCTTATCGGGCACCGACCTTTGTTTCCTGAATCGCAGCAATCTTGACATTTTGCCGCTTCATGAAGTTCACTATTTCACTAACCTTGCAGGTTAGGTCGCTGCAGTTCAATTGTCCTAAGGGGGAGAAATAATCACACTGGGAGTCAAGGACTGGTGCGTATGCCTAGGTGGAAGCAGGCTGAGTCGCGCACTGCGTCGCAATCCAGAAGACGAGGGATCCGGACCACCGGAAGGAGGCGAATCGGTCGACGTTGTAGGTTGCGACAACATGGCGCAACGTACGTTTCAGTCCATAAGTTCCTGTAGCATATCACTGATGTCGCAGGTGTATATAATCTCAACCGACAAACAGTGCACATGCTGTAAGGGACCAGGAGCTGGTGGCTTTGGCTTACATTTGTGCTAGTGCTGGAAGAAGAAGGGGAAGTTGTAAGTGGGGGGTGGGCTGTCGCTCAGAATTGCTCACATCTAGAGGAGAGGTGCTATGTAGAAAGTAGCTGGCAGTTGCTGTGTGAGGTGTTGGCGCCGGTGGGCGTGAGCGGCAGCGGGAGTTACACACTACTTGCTGGGCAGTATTAATGCTGTTAGTCGTGGAGACTGTATCTGGAACTTGTGGCGGTGCGACACTGAATCGACGTTTTAAAGAAACTAGGGGGCCTATGTGTGGAGGGATTTAGCCCGGAGCACCTTGTTTTGTGCAGCCATCTTTTACATGTGTTACATTGGACGGAGTGTAAACGTTTAACGTAAATCTTCTTCCAGCAAACGCAGCATATCCATTCTCTTGATCCCGGGTTGGATTCAAAACCCGCCCGGAGCAAGAGAGTTTTGAGCAGCCCTGCTGCAAGGAGCTGCTCGGAGTATGACAGTATTAAGGGGAAAGGTGACAAGTTAGACAGGGTAACGTCGAAATAACAGCCCTTGGTCGGGAAGAAAAACCCGAGTCATTCCGGTATGTAGAACCGGCTGTTGCGGCACACCTTGTTTGTTTCTTCGTGGTCTAGATTTAATTGTCCAAACTTAACTGACGCCTGCCGACCGTTGTTGTTATTGTTGCGGTAGCCGACTGTTGAGGCCGGCTTCCCTGGTTTTAGTAGGGGGACCATAATCGTTTGTTTCCAAATCTCTGGAATGACGAAAGTTGTTAGGAGAGGTTGAAGAGCGAAGCCAAATAACTCTGTCCCTCGTGGCCTAGGTGTTTCAACATCGTCATGGCAATACCGGTGGTAAGAGGCGACTAATATGCACAAAGGTAATGACGTGCAACTCGATGGCTGAACGACGGATATGATACATTTCACCTCTTATTACCCATGACATGACCTAGAAGGTTACACTGGTGATACCAAATCGTTACCACGACAGTCGGGCAGTACCGCAAGGGAGTACCGGAGCGTACCGAGCTCATATCCGTCAACGGACTGTTACTTTCGACAACACATAAAACAATAACAAAAGAAACGCGAACTGCCTAGAGAGACAAGAGTCATGCTGGCCCAACTTCGTTCTGTATATTGCAACAGGTTAAACTCTTGCCTATGCAGACTGACACGAAGCATCTTTTCACTTGCCCAACTGAGCCGACTCTTCTAACACTTCCTTTAGAAGAAGAAAATTGACGACTAGTCTGCCACTTTAGTGAGGGCGTCTCCGTTCGCTGCACAGAATGTCGAGGCATCTATTTGCTCTGCAAGTGCATGCCCTCTATTGTCTACTGGCAAGTTGCAGTGCCAGAGATCGTCGTGTACGCTGAAGTCACCGAGTATGTCGGGGTGATAGTCCTTCGGGCAACACGTTATAGGGGGTATGTAGATATTATTAATTTGCAGATCGATATCTCCTGACCGGACCACTATACCTTGGCATTCTTAGGTAGAGTCCCTTGGGTCTTTTCTAAAAAATAAAAAAATAAAAAACTTTTTTTTTAAATTGGCTAAATCGTTTGCCCAAGTTTGTTCAGGAAAAATTTTTCTTTGTCCACCCTTTGTTCAAAAGTTTTTAAAAAAAAAGTAAGGAAGTCCAAGTTCGGGTGGAACCGAACATTATATACCAATTGGTGATCTATTATGGCATACCAATTTACGCAGGTCAAAGCCAGCTGATTGTTTTCAATAAAAACACTTCTGCTATGAGTTTAGAGGAATAAATTAATTTAAAAAAAAATATAAATGTATGGCGCGTACCAACAGGTATATAATCATAAACCTCCTAAGAGATTTTTGCGCCGTGCTTCCCTTCCAATTTGTGGTGTGCCGTTTTGAATTTTTTCCTACAAATTGGCGGGACCTACAGGCTTTTGCCGACTTCGAACGGCATCTACAAAGGAGATGAATTTTTGCTGAGAAGACTTCCATAGCAGAAAGACACTCGGAGAGTTTGCCAAACCACTGCGGAGGGGCGACTCCGTTTTGAAAAACTCTTTCAAACCACTTTTGATGTTACCTGTCCCAGGACTCGAACCTTGGACCTTCGGTGTGGTAGGCCGGCAACACTACCTCCACACCACGGCGGCCGCCATTAATTTCTTCTTCTTTAAATGGTCATCTAACCGCCTTGGCGATTTTGACCGTCCAACATAGCTCGCCAGTCGTTTCTTCGTTGCGCCAACTGGCGCCAATTGGAAACACCGCGGGATCGCAAATCGGTCTCCACTTGGTCCTTCCATTGGAGTGGTGGTCTCCCTCTTCCTAATTTTTGGCAGGAGTATACTACATACTACTGAGAAGCAGCTGACCAATTTTGATTGAAATATCTAGTTCAAACAACAAGCAATCGCCTTTGAAAATAGCAGAATTTTTATGCTGAAAAGTGGGCGGCGCCACGCATACTTCCCCAAAATCCACACATTTTTTTTGCGGTCGAGTTTCGCTGAAAAAGCTTATTATGTGTGCGTTTTACAAACAAATTTTTCAAACTGGGCGTGGCCCTTAACCGATTTCGCCCAGTTTTACAAGAAACATTTAACTTTATATGTTAAACATTTTCGCCAAATATCGTTTAGATAAATCAATTCTTGCCGGAGTTATGGTATAAAAAGTTTTGTGGAATAATCCACTATAAAAGGGGCGGGGCCACGCCCATTTTTAAACTTTTATATTTTTCGACTTTCTTCCTTCCCGGACACTTTGAAAGTGAAATAGAAATGATATAAAGCTTTTGTACGCAAAGTTATTGCCTATTAAATATATCTGTGATCCTTTTCGAAATCTTTCGTATAAAAGTGGGCGTGGACCTTAACCGATTTCGCCAATTTTTTTCCGGAACATACCCTCTATTAATATAAATATGTGTGCTAAATTTCGTTTCGATATCTTGTACGATTTTTGATTTATTATTAATGTTATTTATAAATTTTACTTAATCAAAAGTGGACGTTGCCACGCCCATTTTCAAAAATTTCTTGAAAAATTTATTTTCTGCCTCAAGAATAATGTACACACCAAATTTTATCCTTATAAGTGTATTTTGTACTGAATAATCCCTTTTTTGTATTTTCGAAAATATTCTATATATAAAAAGTGGGCGTGGCTATCATCCGATTTCGCCCATTTTAAATTGCGCTCGGAGATGAGTGCCAAGGAACCTGCATACTAAATTTCATTAAGATATCTCAAAATTTACTCAATTTCTTATCGTTTCAATTTTTTCTTCCTCCTGAACACTTTGATATGTATAACTCAATATCTATCTCGATCCGTTTATGCCGTTACATACCACTGTTACCCGACTAAAGTTAATATACCTTTTGTGCGTACCACTACTAGGTATAAAAAAAATCGGTGTGAAGTTGGCACCTCCAAATGTGAATAATTATATAAATGACACGTCATATTCACATTTGGAGTTGCCAACTTCACACCGATTTTTTTTTTTAAATAACTTTTGAACAAAGGGTGGACTAACAAAACTTATGGTATGTCGTTTTTTCATTTACTCCGATTTGGAAGAGATATAAAAATGTACTTTGTCATTTGTCTAAAATGAGAAAATTATGAATTAGAAGCATAAAATGGTATTGTGTTATTCAATGGAAAGTAAAAAATAGTAGTTCATTGACGAAGGGGGGCCCCTAGGCCCCCAATCCCGCCCACCACCCTGGATACGCCACTGCAGTCGCAGCAGATCCAATCTCTGGGTTCAGGCTTGGGTTCAATACCAGCCAGTAACAAGAGAAAATGGAGCAACCCCGCCGCAAGGGTTTCCTCCGTGGATGACAATTTGAGGGTGAGACGTGACAGATTATATAGGGTTACACTGAAATAACAGCACTTGGCCGGGTAAGAAAATCCGGTCATTCCGGTACGATAGATGTTGACGATGTTGTGGGAAAGTGCGCTGCATTTGTACTTCCTTACTCTATCCTCTCAATATGCCCATTGTACAAATTTATCCTTTTTTTTGCTCTGGCGTAGGCAGCAAGTTCCCCAGCCATCCACTCCATTCAGTATCATCAGAAAACTTAAAACAAAACGATTTGTATATATCTTGATAACTTTATAAGAATAAATTTGCTTTTCTTTCGTCTTCGACTTTTCTGCATTTGTTTTGCAGTTACCGGGTTGGTCCTGGTATCCCGTTCACCACCACCATTACAAGGGCCTCGCTGCCTGGGAGGTGCTGCAGTGATTGGGTAACCTAAATTCGATTTCGACTCCGCCCCTACAAACCTATGTCCCATATAAAAGCAAATGCAATACCAATAAAATGTGCCAATTTCCAAAAATATATTTGAATAGCTGTCACTTTCACTGTTCAAGGGCAGCAGTGAATTTATGCATTTGATATTATTGTACATAGGGCACTAGTTTCCGGACGGTGCTAGTTTCCGGGCACTATGTCAATTTTTTAGATTAATAGTCTCAAATAACAACACGAACGCAAATCTGCCCTCTTTGTAAATTCTTCCTAACACCTGTTTGCACTCCAAGACACTTAGTTGTTGGGATGAGCGAGATTATACCCTCAGCTGCCTGGCTGTTACTGTCGAAATTAAATCTAATGCAGATTACGGAGGTTTTCTCCAGTTTTCTGCACACAACACAACTATAATTTGACAGCTTGTAGGTTCTGTTGATCTTCGGATAAGCACAGTATAAAGCGGATTTTGAAAGATTGGTGTAAATGTGTATGGTACCAACCATACTTTTACGCCAACCCTTCACATCTATTTTAGCTGCAAGACCCTTTTTGAAGCGCAGTAGCAGCTGGCCAATACAGTCTGTCGGCCCCCTTTTAGATTACGCTATATCACTCTCATAGCACAGCATACGTCCAAGCTGTCCCGAGGCATTGAGCCTAAGTCTACGGGTGGGATGTACAGAAGGGCATTTTATAATTCTGTCGGGGTGGCTTTTAAACCTCACATCATACACTCTCTTGGTTATTAACAAACGTTCTTTTTTGTGTGGCTGCCCATCAAAGGAGGACTCCATAATAAAGCATTAGAAACTAGAAAGGGAGGGTGAGAGGCCTCACGTGCACACCACCACTCTTTTGCATGGATTAAGTGTATTTTCACTCTCCTATAAATCTCGTTCCCACGACTATTTTCTGTCCAAAATTATTCCGGGATCATTTACACTTTGTTTCTCGTCCAGCTAACGCCTCTTAGCTTGGGCCTAATGCAATTCGGGATATTATACCTCCTAGTTAGCGACTAAGTCTAGATCCTCATTCTGCGATCAACCCAACGTCCGATGCCCAGACATGGACCTGCCAGACCTTAAGATAGCTAAGTTTTTGGCAAACATCTACCACTTATGACAAATAAAACATTATCTGCGTACGCCGTAAGTTTGACTGGTCCCTCGCACCACCGCTCGAGCAATTGGCTTATGACCAGTGTACAAATCAATGAGATGGCCATCCAGACAGATTTTAATGCGATTAAGACGTATTTATTGTATCCAAAGGCCTTCTTTTATACTTTTGAAAAGTGTACATAGCATATCGTCGGCTTAGAGTGCAAGGGTGCTAAGCCACAAATTCAAATTTTACAGGAGAGACAAAAAACAATATAAAAATATAAATTTAAATTAGGAGTTTCTGATTTTTACGTGATGTTACTCAATTTGGGGGATAAAAGGTAGGCGCTCATATAAAAATAAAAGTTAATAATTTCCGCCGATTTATGTACATATATTTTTGTGACTTAATACATTCTCCGCATCCACTTTTAATTTTTCACTGTACTTAGCACCTTTTCCAAAAGCAAAGTTCTTTTTTAATAGCTTCATTCAACATTTTTTCTAACTCTTAGCAAAAATAAATAATTCATATTCATTTAAAGAAAATGTTTAAAACAAATGAAATTAAGAAATGCGTTTTTCCTATTTCCGCTCTCCATCGCTCCCGCTGGTGATCTTTTTTCAAATTGTTCAAACAGTTTTAGTCTTTCTTCATTAATGATTGCTGCGCATTAACTTGATCCTAGTTTATCCTACTCTGAACGGCAAATGCAGATAAATTTTTGCCGAGAAGCTTTTTCATAGCAGAAACACACTTGCAGGGTTGCCGACCACTGCTGAGGAGCGACCACGTTTTGGAAAACTTTTTCCTAACATTTTTGATGTTACCTGCCCCGCCAGTTGAACCTGGGATCTTCGGTGTGGTAGGCCAGCCTCACCACTTCGGCTGCCAATTTATCGTGAGTTATCCATCCGGTGTATTTTATTAATATCTCTTTTATCCATTCTCGTTATTCATATTATGATTATTTCGTTATTTTTATAAATACAATATTAGTTAAAACATTTTGTAATTTACGTTTTAGTAATCAGTTATAAAGCCGAAATAAAATAATTTTGTTATCAAAGAGTGTGGCTATATAACTGTGTCCACTATGTAACTTTAATATCGCATGGAGTTAGAACTTTTTAGTTTCGAACAAGCGATTTGTGGACTAAACACATTTTCGCATCATTGTAAAGAACGCACTTAAAAACAAAATAGTTATGCAATTCATGATGTAGGTGGTGAATATTAACAGTTTCTTCCATTTTGCATCTAAATCAGAAAAATTTTATAAAGTGGCCTTTGCACTCTAAGCCGACGATATATTTTTGTTCATTCAAGATAGAAATTTCATACAAATTTTGAGCGTCCGGAAACTAAATTTTACTGTCCGGCCACTAAAGCAAATCGAACTTTTTTAAATTAATAATATTAACAACATTATAGTTTTCAATTATATGGACGTCATATAACTTTCAAACATATAGTATATATGTTATTATAAACTATAACTTTTCGCGGTAGCGTTCGTAGTAAGAAATTTAGCCTAGGTTAAAGTTGAGGAAAACGTTAAGTGTCCGGAAACTAGGTCGTTTACCCTACATAATACAGCTGTGTTCAATAGAATAGTAGTGAAATTAAATTGGATATCGTTCGACGAAATACCATGAAGCTGTGTTTTTAATAATTTTCATTTATATTTTCCAAGTTTACACAAATTCAGGAAAGTTAATTAATTGAAAAAAAAAATAGCCATTAAAACCTGCAAATTTTTGAGTACACAGTTTCAATCAATTTAAGCATGGTATAAAAAAGAAGGTAGTTCCATTGTCAGAAATTGGTTGTTAATTTTATTTTCTTTTTGATTAAAAAAGAGATGTTTGACGTTCTTTTGGTGTAACAATTTAGCAAAGCGTTGCCAAATCGGATATACGGTAAAAGGATATTTTTAACCATACATTGGGGATTTTGCCAAATTGTTCTTTGTGGAAGCTTATATAATACAAACTTTCATTCAACGATACAAATAATTTAAAATTTTTATTTGAACCTCTAAAATAGGGGTGTGAAAGATCAAGGCTAATAGAACTGTATTTCTGTATTTTGAAATTTGTTTTTATAAATTTAAATACATTTATGGGTGTAAGCTTTAGAATATTTACTGGATATGTTGTGGCCCCTTATTGGCTCTCTTGCTGTAACAATAGTCCGCACGGCTGGGAAGTTTTAAACAAGGTTATAAACAAAGCGCCTTGGTGGGATAAAACCAAGTAATTCAGTGCTTTGTTGTGTTTGTCGAGAAATAACACTGATATTTGCAACGCGCTACCGAAACCAAGATGCACCAGGATTTAGTGGTTCGGCATTTCAAATGAATAGGTGATGGTTAAGATGAATAAAAATGAAGAATATTTCAACAGTCTTTCTTGTCTTGATTATATGTTGGGGAGCCCTTTGGCTATGCCACTGCTGGCTGCAAACAAATAATATCGGAGCGTTCAATAAGCTGATTACGAGCTGGGTCGCAATATTACAGAGGGAGATGTTGGACTACATGATTTACCTTCTTTGGCAGGTCTTCCCTGGTTTGAATTGTGAAGCAGCTCTATCCGACTTTCATGTATTATTAGAATCATGGGTAATATATGAAAAATTTATTCCTTGAGGATCAGGTCAATATCAGAATGTCCTTCCCGGTGACTATTTCTGTATTGCATGGATATTTAGTTTGTTATTAAATTAACATCCCATATTTTCTATTTGATACTTCTTTTTCCATAGCAAAAAGCAAAGATTTTCAGCCTACACAAAACTTTTCAATAATTTTACAAACAATTTTTTGATTTGTAAACAAACAAAACGACCCAAACAAGATTTTTGAATGGAACTGGTAGCACAAAACGTCATAATCTCTTTAATTGTCAGAGAGCTAACATGGCGACCAAAAATTGACAATGGAACTACCTCCTTTTTTCTGCCATGAATTTAAGTACTATAATGTGGAAGTTAGAAATTTTTCAAAAATTTCCCTAAATTTTCAGAATTTTTTGTCGAGTGATTTCGTGTAGAGTGATTTCTTCCATACAACTCATGAACAAAATTTAATTTCGTATGGAAGAAAATTTTGAACAGCCTGTACAATAAAAATTCTAGAAATTCAGGGAAATTCTTGAGCGAGTTCTGACTTGCACATTATTATACTAGAATTGTTTGGTCTACAAAACTGTGTACTCGAAAATTGTCTAGAAATTCTGCCAAAAAATGTTGCAGATTTTGATGACATTATCTTTGCGTGAACTTTGAAATTTATTTTTATGTGGTTTCTGTTACAGAAGTCGCTATATTTAAAATGAAAATTATTAAAAACACAGCTGCTTCTTATTTCGTCGAACAAATTTAATTTCACTACTATTATAATGAACACAACTGTACAAATGTATGTAGGTTTATAAATACATACATAAGGTGGATATAAAAATATGCATATTATGTATACAGTTTACTAGAATAGTAAGCAAACTAAACAAGAAAAAACCATAAACCCTGTAAGCCTCCTGAACTTGTGTGGCGAATTTTGATATTTATAAGGTTCACAGTTACGAAGCAGTTTAACGTTGACACGAATGTCTATCCTAAATATTTTTTTGCCGCAAATGATAGTGAAATTGCGAAATTGTTGCTGCTATTTTATTTGTTTTGATCTTTTTGGAAGTAATTACAATAATATATAGACAAATTATTAATATTTCTATTTGCGAACGAATATCCACGGTTTTTTATATTGTTGTTGTTGTTGTTGTAACGACAAAAACACTCCCCGAAGGTTTTGGGGAGTGCTGTCGAACTGACAGTCCTTGGCCGGATATGAATCCGGTACGCTCCGGTACTCCCTTGCGGTACTGCCCGACTGTCGTGGTAGCGATTTGTGACCAGTGGAACCTTCTAGGTCATGTCACCCCTCCTTCCGTAAGGAAAGAGAGATGGGTAATGAGAGGTGAGAGGCATCATATCCGTAGATCAACCATCGAGTTGCACGTCATTACCTTTGTGCATATTAGTCGCCTCTTACGACCGGTATGCCTACCTCGGGCATATTCTAAGCCCCTAACCCGCAGGGGCTGCATACTTATGGGGTTTGGTATAACAACTCTGACAATAATTTTCTACAAGCGAGCAACCTTGCTCTCACGGTAAAAAATCGAATCCAAAAATAGTTGACTGTACAGCGCCCACAGATTTAATGAGCTGAGCGTTGTTGGAGGGATGTGAATGTCTTTGGTGTTAGTTTGGTTTGATTGTTGATAAAATTGCAATCAAAAAAAGGCAACCATCTCAAGTCAGGTAGATACAAGGTGGCGCAAAAGTAATCCTCCTATCAGAAAATGCTATAAATTTTGCGATTGGCCCCTAAAGTCAGTTCTGTTTTGACATTTGTGTAGTAAACACATGCGAAATACACGTTAATAAACAATGTTACGCTACACTGCTCCAGAACGCGGAATATTGCTGACTATTTATTTGACCAATAATCGGTCGGTGAAAAACGGTTACTGTGAATGGTGAGCGCTACAGAGCAATGATCAACGAGTTCTTTTTGCCGCAACTTGATGAATTGGGATTGGAAAACATGTGGTTCCAATAAGACGATGCAACAGCACACACTGCACGTGCCACAACCGATATGCTGAACATCGGAAGCTTACTTTTGCGCCACCTTGTACATGCGCTATAGGAAATGGAGCGCACTTTTAACTGGTTTTACATAAAATACCGTTCACTTATATCTGACTTTTCCTTGGCGAAAGCTAACTACTTTTGTATGGCCGAAAACAATTTGAATTACTTGACAACTAACCCTTAATTAACTACTTGTAGTCGGAAAATAGTTAGTTATTTCTTTATAAGAGGCAGTATATGTCATCCAACTAACTTACTTTTGTTTAAGATAACTGAAGTAAGATTTCCGCAAAGTTTCTTTTCAAAGTTGAAACACCTATTTAAATATAAAAAAAAGCTTAAAGAGTTTAAAAGCACAAAACACGCCTTACGTAAGCGGGTCCATCACATAGTTTTAAGATTGCATTTTATGTTAAGTATCTAAGACGAAAGTATGTAGGTAAATTTTTTGTACTCGCTAAGTTCATTCATGGCTAGAAAAAACTAAAATGAAAATATTTAAAATAGATAATGATTTCCAATTCATATGTTTATACAAATGTACATATATGTATGTACAGTTATGTTCAAAACTACAGCAACGCTTTACCTTACATTAAAAACATCAAATACCTATACTCTGTAACAGTAATCCCACTCGTTAATGCTTGCCTTGCTTTTGGTTTTTACGGTCTGCCCATTTTACATATTTTTGTAAGCTTAACGAGGTAAAAACCAGTTGATGATAGAAATTACACTGGATCATAAATCCAAACTTTTTTCTCCACCCGAGACGCCATTCTGAAATTCGTATGTAAAATCAATCCTTGATTCCGAAAATCAAGGTTATTTTTCATTCTCTGGTGACATTTTTGAGTTATTTACGATTTACCGTTATTCAAGAAAAAAAATGATGTCTCCACTTAATCATGTATAGCTCATGAACAAATTTAGCAATTCCAAAACGGTTTGAAAAATATAAAAGATAATAAAATTTGTTATATACTGCGCATACACTTTTGGCTAAGCCTTGTAGTTTAGTAGAAAATTACTATCCATTACGGATTTTTATCTTTTTTTTTTATCGAAAAACAAAAAAATGGACTGGGAGGATCTCAAAAGCCTTTAATTTTTTTTTCAGGCTAAGCTCTGTTTTATTACATAAAAAAAAGCTTTCATCCAAGAAAATCGATGGATTACTACAAAAGTTATAACGATTAAATAAATATAGACATATAATAAGTACCCTACAAGAATAAGGGCGGGGTGCAATAAATACAAACTTAAGGCCAGTATGCAGATCACAAGAAATTGCTCAAGAAAAATTTAGCAATTTTTCTTGCGTGAAAAATAGTAGTATGGAAGTAATAAAAATCCGTGGTGAATAGTGAAGCAGCAAGATGAAGAGCACATAAGCAAATAAACGAATTAAACGTTTTTTGCCAATAACTTTTCACTGAAACAAAATTTTTCTTTTCCGCTTTCGGATTATTGATACCGAGGTCAAAACGCGTCTTTTGATACCTCTCCCGACATTTTTGGACGTGTTTTACCAGTTGGCGTATTACCAAATTACTGTTTTCTTCAAGAAATAAATGCCGCTTGATATATTTCTTGCGGAAACCTGTGTTGCCGTACTCAAATTTCACGATAAAATAGTAGTAAAATTACGTTGAGAACTGCGTACTACCTCAAGAAAAGTTAGTTAATTCAAGAAATTTTCTTAGAGATGATACGTGTTTGAGAATATTCGCCACAATATATCCCAAACACTTTTTTTTAGGCATACAGCAGATAGTTGGGGTCTTTGTGTAAATATGAGTAAATGCGCCTTGAACCTTCATAATATCTGCAAGGCTCGCCGGATACTGTTCAGTTTCTAAGTAAAGTTTATAACATAAAATAATTTACAAAAAAATAATATAAATAAAAGGGTGCGAGAGTTTGAGTGTAAAAATGATCCAGATATGTTCTGTTTCATCAGCGACGTGTGTTTTCAAATCCTTTGAAAGATACATATTATAAGTAGAAATTTAGTACCCCAATAAAGTGTAAGCCCCTTGTCATTCAACGGACTGCTATATATGTACTACAAATGTACTTGGCGTTGAAATGTTAGGTTAAGTTAAGAGAGCGCGCATGAGATATCCCAAACTTCCACTCGAAGACACTTATGTCCATTGTGAATGTTCTCATTGCGTGCCGGGTGAGACGCCTTGACTTAGTCGTGGGCATCTACACAAAAAGTGATGGATCGACTCCTCATCCTGACAGCTTCTACATAGGGAGCTTGTTGGCATACGCCATCGTCGAAGCATTGGTGCTAGTTCTTTTTCTGTATAAAAATGGCCATTTGGACCTTGAAACTTCGCAGTCATCCCGGTTGGTCCATAGGAAATTCGTTGTATTAAAAGTATCCTCATCGATTTTCCCTAGCAGATCTACCAATGGCGGGCGCACGGGGTTGTCTGCCTCGTGTATGTTCATTTCGGAGCCCTTCCTGGCCATCTCATCAGCTATTTCGTTTCCATCGATACTGCTGTATCCGGGGACTCAGCAGAGAGAAATGTTTAGATGATCCAGAGCTTTTAGCGAGAATCGGCACCTTCGAACCATATCAGATTTTATCACGTTCGATTCTAATGCCTTTAAAGCCGCTTGGCTGTCAAAGAAGATCGTTACATTTGTCGCTGGTACTATATTCTCGCACAGCAATCCAGCCGCATTTTCTATGGCATATATATATTTCTACTTGGAAGACACTGCACGAGTCAGGGAATCGATATGACTTCTTGGCTTGCAAGTCTTTAGAGTACAACCCAGCCCCCGTTCCATTTTCCATTTTTGAGCCGTCCGTGTAGATTGTAATCTCTCTACCAGTGACGAAGCCCTGTTCCCATTCCTCCTTCGAGGGGTACTCTATATTCTGCGCCCCGAAGTCAATAACTGACGTAACCTTTATATTTGTTGAAGCTGAATCTGTCTGCAGTCACCCCCAAGTCTGCCCCAAGTCGGCTTTGCTCAGGCTTGTTAAAGAGCTTCCTAGTCTGTGACTTAAGTTGCCTGGGTTTGGATCGAGGCCTAGTTACAGGGCAACAGCGTTCGAACGAGCTGGTCAGCTATCCCTTAAGTGATTTACTGCCTTATCAATGTTGTCATTCCCCTGACCGACTTGTACCGTAGTCGATGCCAGTTTTTCAGAAATTATTTTCGAAAATTTTGCTCAGTTTGTGTTCCTAGCATTTCTTAACGGTCGAGGGACTTCCAGTCAAAAATCGATGGTGAAGAGTATCCTCTCTGGCTAGAGAAGAATCTGTGGCCAAGGTAATGTGGATAACTTCCTCACTAATTCTATTCCTTAACGTAAGCTCCTGTAAAGTTCGCGGCTGTGAAAAATATATAGATTAATCCCTTTTTTTTTGTTACAATGCATACTCTAATTTTACCTTTTGCTTTTGGTGTAAGCAGACGATAGCCGCCTAGGCCTAACCCACTAACCCTGTTTCTGACGAGCCAGAGCTCTTGGATAAGGGCGATGTTTAGGTCATTCTCCGTCAAGAACTTCGTTAAGTCGAGCATTAATTCCTTTAACTGCGCCTCCACAAGTACCCATCTCTCTGGCATTATCTTCTCATCGGTAGATTTTGTCGATGATGCCCACTTGCAGCTCAGGCGGGAGTGTAACGTTGCCTACGATTTGGGCTTTTTCGACTCACTCGCTGGTCCTTCATCAGACCTTCTCCGTTTCCGGCCTTGAGCGCTCGTAGATGACGTGGATGTTTCATTTGCATCCTTTGTCTCATCTTTTAGAAAGAAGAATTTCCAAAAGCCCCCCTGGGCTTTCTTCTCCCTTGTTACCCTCACCTTGACGGCGTCCGTCCCCTCCGTCGATTTTGAAGTCTGGATGGGTTCTATCCGCAGTATGCTCTGAGCTTCGGAGCTCAAGTCGTTGGCGTCGCCAACCAGTGATGAGAATCCATCTTCGTTCGCATTGCCAATGCTCAGTCACCAAATTCTCAGTAGCGTTTGTAAACTGCGTAGATTGCACCAAACAGCCTGAGTAATTGCTGGTTCTCGACGCCAGATGGCCCTCTCGTCACCATCTACCACCGGCACTGGCGATCCGACTCCCTGCACCGTAAACCTTCCCGAGCATGATTAGGCGAATTTCGCCTCCACCTTTGGGAGTTTCTTTATAGTCTGCCACTCCTACCTACAAAAGACTCGACATCGGCTGTCCCTTACCTGGGGAACAGATGCACACGTGCCGTTTAGGCGTTTTGTGTCAAGGGCCGCCCCCTAAAAGGGGAAATAGACCCACTTGACAGTTGGACTGTGCCGCCCCTAACATGGGGAAAACAGACGCATCTGGCGATTAAAAAGTGCCTCCCCTAACATGGGGAAACAGGCGCACATTTGTAACCGCTATGGCTGAGTAGGAGGGTTGACAGTTCCTAGTTATCGCTCACATGCAGCCAGATCATCCAGCTGAAGTCAGTCCAGGCTGCCGCCCCCTGGTTTGTTAGTACATGATGAAAGCGGCGAAAGCACTCGCACCGCTTCAAGGTGCCTGTCATAGCGAGGGTGGCGTTGGAAAGTCCAGAAAAGTAACTCATGTCAGCGTGGAAGGACAGTATTTGTTACCGTAAACCCATTCCTGGTTTATTCAAAGAGTTTGGTGAACCATATGATTCCAAAGAGTGGCGATATAAACTGAGCTTGAAGGCCGTAAGATTGCATATTGGCAACCAAAATCTTTTTTTCCCGATCGCACATACAGTAAGCACGAAGGAAACCCACGAGGCAATGCAAACATTATTTAAACTCATCAAAAATGAAGAGCATGATAGGAAAATATATGCCGATCTTAAAGTCGTTGAAGTGCTATGCGGTCTATAAAGTGGGGCACAAAATACTGCTGCTTTCTCTGCAAATGGGATAGTCAATCTCGTCAAGACCACTATGTCATAAAGGATTGGCCGGAAAGCGTCAAATTTAAAGTTGGCGTGGATAACCTCTTGTAAAGAAAGAAAAAATAATTCTACCCCCCTTACACATCAAGCTCAGCTTCATCAAAAAACGCAAAAGTCCTGACTACGAGATGATAGTGAATTATGCGAAAATATGTAAATAAAAAAATATATTTAAGAGAATTACATAAAAATTTTTGTATTTATCTAATTTACTTTTTTATTATCTTTTCAGGCGTAAATATGTTTTTAAAAATTCATTTTCTGCACTCCCATTTCAGTTTTTTACGCCAAATCTTGGTGATGAAAGTGACGAGCATGTCGAAAGGTTTCATCAGCAAATGAAATTAATTGAGAGTCGGTATCAAGGATGCTGGTATGTCGCAATGGTGGGTGACTACTGTTGGGGAAGAAAAATCGATCCTAATCTAAATAAGCATCAAAATAAAACAAAACTAATTCAATTATAAAATAAGATCATAAAGTTAAGGCAAAACTTACACACATTATTGTCGTATCATATGTGTATACATACTACGTAATACTTATAGGGTACTTATTATATGGCTATATATATTTGATCGTTTATTACTTTTGTATTATTCCATCGATTTTCTTGCATGATAGCTTATAATATAAGCTTAAAAATAAAAAGGGTTTGAGATCCTCCCTCTCAAAGTATATTTTTTTTCCATAAAAAAAGATAAACATCCGTAATGATTAATCATTTTCTACTACTACGATTAAGTGGAGCCATCTTTTTTTTTTTGAATAACGGTAATTCATAAATACAGTGAAACTTCTCTAACTCGAACATACGTAACTCGAAATATTCTCTGTATCGAATTTCCTTAAGAAAAAAATACGGTTTTATAAGATCACTATCTAATTTTTTCCCTATAATTCGAATTTCTGTTACTCGAATATTTCTAAAACTCGAACTAAAATATCACAGAAACCGCGCCGGCAACCAAGCGTAACTCGAGTTTTTCGGGGAAACACCTACCGCAATTTCGGGGAATTACCGAGCGGCGAGTCGGCGACAGATAAAGCCTTGTATTTTAAATTTCTTAGCAAGCGTCGCACGCACTTATAAGATTTTATCAGTTGTAGTTAGTTATCTAAAAAAATTTATTTAATTTAATCAAAACTGCAAAATCTATTTATTTTTCGACAATTTAGTTCAAAAATATGCCTTACATTTAAATTAGTTGAACATTTTCATACTAAATTGGTTTGAAAATTTAACCTACACAGTAACCCTGCACTGGAATTTCGCTCCTTTTTTGATTGTAAATTACTTTTTGACGTTTTCGTCAATGGCAAAAGCCTGTGTGTTAGAAAGAGAAAGGACCAAACATAACCTACTTGTAGAGTTGTACAATGGTAGTGGACCAATGAAAAAGAAGTATTCGCACTATAGAGCCTCTGTGGTGTCATGCATTTTTGCTTTAGTTGTTATTGTATTGATCACTGGCTACGATTCCCAGTGCATGTTTGAATAATTTATATGGCTGTCGTAGATGACATAGCGTCTTCTTCCTCATCCACACCTTATTTCAAACTATCATAACTTTGTTTTTTGTTTACATTTCTTGGGAAAGCTATTAAGTCCTTTCGTGTTTTATTTATTTTTAATAAAAATTCGGTATGAATTCATATTTAACCAGTGCTTTGTGATAACATTTTAAGAAATTTTGTGATTTATGTGTGTTATAGGTGGAAAGCTTAGAAAACACATGTGCATTTTGACGTAAGGGCAATACGTTGCCAAACGGTAATTACGTGTTGTTGGCTGGTTGCGACAACCATATACGAGGTGTGTTCAAAAAGTATCGCGAATTTTGTGTTTTTTCAAAAATTATTTATTTATTCATGAATATCTATTTTGTCCCCTTCAAAGTAATCCCCATGAGATATTATACACTTGTGCCAACGGTTTTTCCAATCTTCGAAGCACTTCAAAAAATCATTTTTTTGTATCTTGTTCAGCTCCTCCTTCGATGCCGTCTTTATCTCGTCAAGAGAAGCGTAACGTCGTCCTTTCATGGGCCTCTTCAGTTAAGGGAACAAGAAAAAGTCACAGGGGGCCAGATCTGGGGAATACGGTGGCTGCGGCATCATTAGTGTGTTGTTTTTGGCCAAAAAGTCGCGCACAAGCAACGATGCGTGAGCAGGGGCGTTATCGTGGTGCAAAAGCCAATTTTTGTTCTTCTTTGCACATCTTCTCGGCCTTCTGAGAACATTTTGTACCACCGATAAACGTTGCTTCGGTCCAAGGTAGCTTTTCCGTATGCCACAGTCAACATTCGGAATGCATCCGCGCACTTAATTTCGTTTTTCACACAAAATTTGATACAGGTTCTTTGATCCATTTTTTTGAATAGGTAAAAATCGAAGACGATCCAAAACACGTGCAAGCAAAGCAGCTGTCAACAATTAACTGAACATTCAAAATGGCCGAGCTTGTCGGCATAAGTGAGAGACATGAGTACCAACATAACGCCACAAAAAATTCGAAATTCGAATATACGTAACCAGCGAAAATTCAAAATTCGCGATACGTTTTGAACACACCTCGTATAATAAAAAAAAATAAATGAAATAAGATAAAAAAAATAAAATAAAATTTAATAAAAGTGAAGGGAAGGACAGGAAAGAAAAGAAATTTATAAAGAGTATTCAACACCAGAGTTTGTTTTGTTTTTGAATTTGTGATTGGGTTTGTGTGAATGAAATAAAACAAAAGAAGGTAAGGACAGGAAAGGAAGAGAATGGAAAGGAAAGGTCAGAGAAGGGAAGGAAAGGAAATGAATGGAAAGCAAAGGAAAAGAAAGGAAATAAACGTAAGCGAAAGAAAAGAAAAGGAAGGGAATGGAAAGGAAATGAAAGGAAAAGGACAGAAAAGATAAGAAGAGGAAAGGAAAAGAAAGGAGAGGAAAGGAAATGAAAGGAGAGGAAAGGAAATGAAAGGAAAGGTAAGAAAAGGAAGGAGAAAGAAAGCAAATTAAAGGAATGGAAGGGAAAGGAAAGAATGAAATAAATTCAAAATAGAGACTGCAGAGAGTAAAAGAAGAATTCAAGGAAAACGAAAATATGTTAGAGGAAAGGAACGAAAGTTTAGTGGTTGAATTTCAACCACTGGACGATCTCTAGTTAATTGAAAGAGGCATCTAATCTCTTTATTACTCAATTCTAAGTGGAATTCAGCAGGTCAGCTTGAAACTATTTTAACAAATCGAAGTAAATAAATATGAATTGAGTTGTTGTTTGTTGCAATGTGTATGTTGTTTCCGTTTGAACAATTTTTCGGAAGCTGTCAAATTGTTACTAGGTAAGCAATTCGCTACTGTGTGACTGGAAAATGCTGGAAATCTCTAGCTAATGGCTCCTAAACCGTGTGAAATTAAATTTTTTTAACTTATAAGGCTCCAAATATTGCATAAAACAGGTAAATTAGAAGTGGAAAATTTGCATTTATATATCTTTCCTCATAAATAAATCACATTTCGCAAAAATCGAAGAAATCGATAAAAATAATCGGAATAAGACTAATTTTATTGTGTTTTTTATCGAGGACGCGTGAATAATAAGAAATGAATCTGCTTGACTTGAAATTTGAAACTTTAATTTTCAATCTCTGTTGTGCGCATGTGGTCCTGTTGATATTGGTAATGGTTTGGGGGACGTGGAGTGGCTGCTTGATCGGACGTTTAAATGTCGGTTTGCTGTACCACCGAATTTACAATAATCGAACTGGCGAAGAACTAAATGGCAAAGTAGCTGCACATTTAAGCTCAAATTGTAATTGTGCAAGAAAACTAGGGCATATCTGCTTCTACAGCTGCTGTTTACCCAGCAGTTGAAAACTTTTTAAAATCCGGGTTTACTCAATGTATTTTACTAACAATTGTTGATATCCATACATACAAACAATATTCCATTCATTAAAGCAGGCGAAAAGTTAAGCCATTCCTTAGTTACCTAAGTGAAGCTATTAAAACTACTTAGTTTAGCTGGTGTGTGTGAAAATATATATATGTATGTTGTAGCGTTGTGAATGAAGCAGCGCAAGTGAATGAGTAGTGTGAACTTACTTCAGACAATCATCAGATATGATAACAGGCAACCAGGCGCGATCGTCGCATGCTTAGCACCAACTCATATTTTGCGTATAACGTGGCAAGTTGTATGAGAAGTGTGGAACATAAAAACTACAAAAATGAGTATTGTGGTTATTAGAGTGGGTTATGCCTAGAGAAACAATACTGATTATCTTATATATAAATAGACAAGATGAATGCAATGTAGAACCGTTTTCTGCTAAACTATAATTCTAAGGTATACAAATTATATATGTATAGATAGGAAATTTTGAGGTGTGCTTTTATCCGTAAATAAAAAAAATTTTAAAAATCATTTTAATATAAAAAATTTAACATAAAAGTCACACCACTACACATTCACTTATTCACACTATAGACACGCTGTGTGTGTGTGTACTTGCTTTTTGTGTACTATGCTGAATCGTGAGCATGGCAGAGGAGTTGCTTTGTAGGAAAAAATTTAACAACAATGAAAATGAAACAAAAATACATAGCTGATCATGCATCAAGTGTTTATAAAAACAAAACAAAATAAGCATGTATTGTATCATGATCCAGTAATTTATATGGTCGCCGCAATCGGCCAACGACACGAAATTACCGTTTGACGTCGTTTAATTCTTGTGTCAAAATGCACATGTGAGAGGGAACGCGCAAAAACGATTCGCCTATTTTCTAAGCTTTTCACGTATAACACACACATAAATCACGCATTTTTTTTAAATGTTATCACAAAGTATTCGTTTAATATCAATTCACAGCGAATTTTTATTAAAAATAAATAAAACACGAAGCGAACTCAATAGCTTTTCCAAGAACTGTAAACAAAAAACAAAGATATGATAGTTTGACATAAGGTGTGGATGAGGAAGAAGAAGACGCTATGTCATTTGAAACGACCATATAAATTATTGGATTATGGTATTGTATTACTCGTAGGATCGGCTCTCACTATGAGTGCCGAAGAGCTGGTAGTGGGCCAATGAAAAACAAGTATTCGCACTACAGAGCGTCTGTTGTGTGAGTAAAGGTGTCATGCATTTTTGCTTTAGTTGTTGTTATTATATTGTCCGTGTTCAAACACAGATACAAATTGACGTCAATTAGTTGCGGTTTTGCTTTTTGTGGGAGAGAGAGCGACGATGGAAGGGGACGGGTACCGAGTTGCTTGTGCTCGCGAAACACGCTTTGTGTTGCCGTTCGTCTCAATTATGTTATGTTGGGCGCAGTTCAATTTTGACATTTTCCTTCATATCTTTTTTTACATTCGCATGCACACATATTAATAAACGACATAAAAGTAATTGTATCAACAGATTTTCAATGTTTATTTCCAAGAAAATAATACAATTATATTAATTTGAGCTAAAACATATTTTTTCATTCAAAATATTCGTACAACGCAGTAAAAAATTTCTTAGTACATATGTATGTATTGAGAGAATGTCAGTACAAAACATAATCCACCAAAGCAATTCCTTTCCGTGTTTGAACAACATCGGAAACACTTGAGCAACACCAAAAGAGAATTGCCGATAAAAGCAACTCCGAGTTTCTCTGTTTGAACACGGACATTGATCACTGGCTACGATGCCCAGTGTCAGGGGCTCTCCTGAGAGCACGAAAAGTTGCTTTGTTGGGCACATTAAACAAGCAATGTAAAATATAAGCAAATATGTAAACTGCATTGCTGATACCTACAAACAGTGTTTACAAAAACAAAATAAATGATTATTCATAGAGCATTCAACACTGGATTTAGTTTGGTTTTTGTATTTGTGGTTGGGTTTGTGTGAATTGAAATAAAATAAAAAAATAAAATAAAATGTAATAGAATAAAAAAAGTTTATTAAAAGAAAGTGAAGGGAAGGACGGTATAGAAAAGGAAAAAAAAGGAAGGGAATGGACTGGAAAGGAAATGAATTGAAAGCAAAGGAAAGGTAAGAATAGGAAAGGAAAAAAAGTAAGGGAAAGAAAAGGAAGGCAATGGAAACGAAAGTAAAGAAAAGAAAAGACAAGGTAAGAAAAAGAAGGGAAAGAAAGTGAAAAGAAAGAAAAGGAAAAGGAAAGGAAGGGAATGGAAAGGAAATGAAGGAAAGGCAAGAAAAGGAAGGGAAAAATACAAATGAAAGGTATTGCAAATAATTAAAATAAAATAAAGTTTTGTGGTTGAATTTCAACCACTGGGCGATCTCTAGTATTTATAATACAACAAATATTCAACGTTTTCATTTAAAAGCCTAAATGTCTGTGGATACCTACGATACGCGGTAGTTTCACCATAATAAGAGCAGCTTTGCATGAGATTACACTATCTACCTTACAACTGATACCGGGAGCACAGTGCTTATCTCCTACTGATCAGTGTTCGGTTATAATACCAATCATCATAAATAAATTACGCTTACTGAACCCGAAAAGTAGAACAAAATGCTTGGCATCAATACTTAACGCTGCCGTCATACTTAGACCCATGATTGGACAAGTTTATTATTGAACGCTAATCCAGATCTAAGTTCAATTCAAGAAAAGAAACTGCGTTGAACCTACTCAAATCCTTAAATTGAGTAGATTAACTGCTCTATTCTCAATTGGGATTTGGAAATTTGAAGAAGATTTTGTGGATACGCAATGATCTTTATGAATATAAGCACTAAGGAATCGGTCTCCCTTTGTTGTTTGTTGATTAAATACGTTCATCGTATGCTCAATGAGTACGTAAACCATGTTGTAGCAATAATTGAAGGTCAGCGGTTCTGCCAAAGGCACATAAAATGTACGGAAATGTTTCATTTTTGGTAACTCGAATACAAAAGATTACAGTTATTTATACTCGAATTTTTATTGCTTTACAGTTTACACATTGGACATTGTGCCACCGGCGGCGTCATTAAGTCGTTGTCGTGTTTCAAAAGAAAAAAAAATATAAAAATACATAAATCAAAAACAAAAATCTGCCGCCGCTACTTTCGAACTGGTTAGCTCGTACTCTGTCCCTGTCAGCCGATACAGCATGTGATGGCTCTGTACAAGTAAGCTTACAAATAAACTCTTGTTATTTTTAACTTTTTAGACTTGAAAAGACAGACTTACTAACATCAAAACAACAAAAACAGCTGCAACAACATAATAGAGTGCCCACTTTGCTTATAAAAAGCCAGCCCCACGAAAGTTGGAGCTTTGATTATTGTTTTGAATTTAATCTTGTACTTGATTTAGTTTTCATTTCTTCTTAATTTCCATTGTTTTTAAATATAAATTTCAAGCCTTTGAATTAGCTACACTTCCTTTGAATTTTTTTCGGTTCATATTTAAAACTCAACTGGAAATAACTGGGGAAAAACGTATACACAGTACAAATGTATACTTTTCTCACGCCGTTCATGTGTGCGCGGTACCTTAGCGCGTAGAGCACTCAGCTGTGATGTGGGGCGTGTCGGTTCGAGTAATGCCAGCTGATTCACCTTTTTTTTTATTTAAAACATTTCGGGTTCAAAATTTAAACCCTTTTCCTAGTTTTAATTTTAAACCAAATTTGGTTTAGACCAATGTACATATATGTAGCCCAAAAAAGTTTAAAATGTAGGCTTAAAATTTTTAGCCGTGGCCTGCTTCACGATTACTGTGTCATGTTATAAATGCATCCCAGCTTACCAACGCTAGGAAAAATTACTCCATTCAAAGCCATAAAACGCACATTTCTCATAGATTTATCCACAGAAATGAGCTCTTTTCGGAGCCCAAAAGGAGCAAAAAATCGTTCGACGCGGGCACACTAAAAGGAGTCATAAAAAAGAACCCAAAATTACTCCGAATCCTATGAATTTGACTCTTTTTAAATGGAATTTGGAGTCCTTCCGGCTCCTTTTATGAGCACTTTATTGATGCTTTTTTGAAGCTAATTTTTGCAGTCATATTGAGGATTCATATCGATGTCTTACTAATCTGATAAAAAACAAATTTAAGTAAAAAATTTGTGTAAGTAATTGCATCTACATTTTTCATTTGGAACTTATCACAACACTTCGTAAAATCAAACAATATATTCAGAGTATTCGCTTATATGCTTATATGCCTCGTAAATTGTGTAAAGCTCGTATATATGTAATTTTTCATACAAGTTTACGAGGTTTCCATTGTTTACAAGCTTTACGAGGCCTGATTAAACATTAAACATTCAGAAAAAAATACTTCACGTTCTGCTAGGTAGAATAAATAAAAACGTCAGAAAATGCTCTAAAACATTCATTCAGTTTATCCTCCTTCAATATTCATTTCTTCTCCCAAGGCCTCTTGAATCTTCATAAATGTTTCTTTTTTTTTTTTTTTGATGTTTACAGAAAAGCTCAATTTACATACTCTTTTTGGGTCATTATTTGGTTAGCTGGGATATGTATGCATTTTTTATACTCCAGAATGTTGTCGCATCACAAAGTCAACAACATATCATTGGCATGCGTTGAGTCTTTTCTGGTTTTTTGTATTTGATTTTTGTTCCTAATAAACACGTTATTGTTAATGTGGCATAGATTTTATTTCATGTCTTTTTTCGCATTAGAAAGAGTACACTTGTATGTTGGGACATAGGTCTATCGTTGTAAGTATTTAATTATAGGCAAATTTCTATTGACCTCATTCCACAACATGCGTTGCGTACTAGTTCGTATCCTTGTGGCACACTGGCGTTCAGCCATTCACCAGCATAAAATCAGAATTTTCAACGAGATGTGCAGTAGCCATTATTCCATTATGATTGGTTATGATATTATCATAGAGAAAGCTGTCAAATTTAGATTAAGTACTCTATGTAAATAGCCTCAAAGAGTCTATTGAGCTCCGCGAAGGAACAGAGCACTATTACACTGTGGAACAAATTCAGGTTAGCAAAAGTTGGGTCGATTCTGAGAGTGAGGGGTGAAAATAGAGGCTAAATTAGAAGACACGTATCGCGGCGTTTGTTTATGTTAGTTCGAATTTGTTTTTAATCTACCTTTGAACTTTGCAGTCAAATGCCGATTTTCAGCATATTGTTTGTATGGTTTTTCGGCTATAACTCGTCGACTAATTGATATTTTTTCAATCTGTTAAAGCCAAATTATTGCTACAGACCTGTGCAACAATTAAAAAAAAAAATTGATTTATAAAATTTTTGTAGTACTTATGAAGCAAAATGTTGGACTTTTTTTTCGTGCTTTTTGAACATATTTTCCACAAAACTAAGTCTTTTTTCTTTCTGTTTGATCTATAATATGCTTCTAAATTTTTTCAGTTAACTCTACACAAGTTAACTCTTCATTTTTTGTTTAGCTCCTTCGACTTAAAAACACTCAATGCGTTGATATATTGATTTCAAATACATTTATTCCTCTGTTTTCTTTTTACAGGACACAGTTACCTTAAATAACTGCGAATATCTAATGAAACTAGACTACAGCGTAATTGAGCTGGATAATACGAATGGTTCTCTTAGTACACGCTATCCTCCACGTATTTTTATACCCGAATATGAATATGGTGAACGTCATGTGGCATCAGCAGACACTGCCAGCACAGGAAATATACCCAGCAGTTGCAATAGTAGTAGCGGTTTCGAAAGTGGTTTTGACAACAATTGCACATCTAACGGTGATGATGTGAAAAACATTAAAACCAATTCTCCGCATCGATCTAAAAGCTTACCTAAAGCATCATCAATAACGATTGACGTCAATGGTATAAGTAAAAGCATCATTACTTCTACAATAAACAAAACCAATGAGCAAAAGGAATCAACAACTGACCATCCTGATACTAATCACAATGGTAATAGTTGTAATACAAATAGTGAGAGCGATAATGGTACAAATTCATTTGTAAATGTTGGAACTAAATTCACGTTACCGCATCGTTCACAAAAACAACAACATACCATATACGAAGATCTATTCGATATTAGTAAAATACGTGATTATATAACTTATGCACGATATGCACGTTGCCGTCAACGTTTCGTTGTGCCTGTAATTCTTTACCGTGGCAAACTGATTTGTCGTTCGGCAACATTATCTGTGATACATGAAACTTATTCCCGTTATGCTTTTGATTATATAACATCAGGTAATAATACGGAATCGCAACAACAACAACCACGTATCAATGGTCATGAAAATCCTGATTACTCAGAGGATTCACTTTTACACACCATCAACGATACTCCGTCGCCGTTTTCGTACAATGAAGTTATCAAAAATGACGTTTCTCTGTTAAATGCATTGAACGTTAATACAATTGTCGATTTAATGGTGGAACAACGGAAAATCAAATATTTCATGACGTAAGTAAGGTTTTAATAATGTACACTTAGATTTCTTTGGCAATTCAATAAATAGCTAAGCAATAAGAAATAGCATAAGCCCATCGGGTTAGGGGTTTAGAATATGCCCGAGGTAGGCATACCGATCGTAAGAGGCGCATTCCCACAACAGCTGGTTGTATCGTACCGGAATGGCCCGGGTTTTTTTTTAGCCGGCCAAGGGCTATTATTTTAGTGTAACCCTGTTTAATAAAAAAAAATTTTAAATAGTAAGAGGCGACTAAAATGCACAAAGGTAATGACGTGCAACTCGATGGTTGATCTACAGATATGATGCCTCTCACCTCTCATCACCCAATTTCTTCTTCCCTAAGGAAGGAGGGGTGACATGACCTAGAAGGTTGGACTGGTCATACCAAATCGCTACCACGACAGTCGGCCAGTACCGCGAGGGAGTACCGGGGCGTCCCGGGTTCATATCCGGCCAAGGACTGCCAATTCGACAACACTCCCCAAAAGCTTCGGGGAGTGTTTTGTTAGAAACAACAACAACAAAGTAGCATGTGCGATGCCCAGTTAAAATAATTCCAGATAATCAGGAACAAACGTCACCTAATCGATGGTTAGTTGCATCATTATAACATTTAGTGAAACTAGAGATCGCCCAGTGGTTAAAATTCAACCACAAAACTGTATTTTATTTTAATTATTTGCTATACCCTTCATTCGCTTTTTTCCCCTTCCTTTCTCTGCCGTTCGTTTCCTCTAACATATTTACGTTTTCTTATTCTCTGCAGTCTCTATTTGGAATTTATTTTATTCTTTCCTTTCTTACCCTTACCCTTCCTTTCCTGTTCCTTCCCTTCCTTTCATTTCCTTTTCCTTCCTTTCATTTCCTTTTCCTTCCCTTTCTTTGCTTCCTTTCCTTTCCTTTCCTTTCCAGTCCCTTCCTTTCCATAAATTCCCTTTCCTTTTCCTTCTTTTCCTTTCGTTTCCTTTCCTCTCCTTTTCCTTTCCTCTTCTTATCTTTCTTTTCGTTTGATTTCCTGTCCTTTTCCTTTCATTTCTTTTCTTTTCTATCCCACTCCTTTCCCTTTACTTTCCTCCTCTTTCCCTTACGTTTATTTCCTTCCTTTTCCTTTCCTTTCCTTCGATTTCCATTCATTTCCTTTCCTTTTCTTACCTTTCCTTTCCATTCCCTTCCTTTCCTTTGCTTTTCTTTAATTCCGTTTCCTTTCCTTTCCCTTTCTTTCCTTTTCCTTCCTTCCGTTTCCTTTCCTTTCCTCTCCTTTCCTTTCTTTCCCTTTCTTCTTTTTATCTTTCCTTTCCTTTGCTTTCCTGCCCTTTTCCTTTCATTTCCTATCCTTTCCATTCCCTTCCTTTTCTTATACTTTCCTTTCCCTTCCCTTCCTTTTCTTTCCCTTACGCTTATTTCCATTCATTTCCTTTCCTTTGTTTTCCTTTCCTCTTCTTTTCTTTACTTTCCTTTCCATTCCCTTACTTTCCTTCCATTCAATTCATTTCCTTTTCTCTCTTTTCCTTTCCCTTTCTTACCTTTCCTGTCCTTCCCTTCACGTTCTTTTTATAAACTTTGTTTTATTCTATTTTATTTTATTTCATTCAGACAAACCCAACCACAAATCCAAAAACAAAACGAACACCGGCGTTGAATACTCTTTATAAATTTCTGTCTGTTCTGACCCAACCACAAATGCAAAACAAACTTCGGTGTTTAATACTCTTTTTGATCATCATCATCATTTATTTTGTTTTTGTAAACCCTGTTTGTAGGTATCAGCAATGAAGTTTACATATTTGCTCATAGTTTACATTGCTTGTTTAATGTCTCCAACAAAGCAACTTTTCTAGCTCTCAGAAGAGCCGCTGACACTGGGCATCGTAGCCAGTGATCAATACAATAACAACTACTAAAGCAAAAATGCATGACACAACCAGTGTTGCCAGAATTTTTTCAGCAATCCAGCTAGATTCGAGAAAAAAATTTTTTTAGGGCTAAAACACAGCTAAAAAACGAAGTCATCTTTCCACATGTTTCATTTGTTTTTTTTTTTATTCAAAAGTATATAAAAGTATATAAAAAATTAATATTTTATACAAAAAAATAAGGTTGTTTGTTCACCAATTTCATAAAACTAAAAAAGTTTCTTGCACAGATGCTTTTCATAAAAATATGTACTTTCGAGCGTTGAAATTATAATGAACAATTCAAATCTGTATTTTTTAAAATTACGTCAAACTTTAAAAGGAAATATACTTTCATGGCATACAATGCAAAATAACTATATACATATAATATAAAAGGTAGTAATGTGAGATAATATATAATAATAAATATAATGACATTGTAAAAGGTCGATGTCTGTACATTGCAGATATTTAAGAAAAATCGATAGCAATGATCATTATTAGGTCAATAGAAGCCAAATCCACTGTTTTTAGAATTTTTGTCTGTCTGTCTGTCTGTATGTTTGGGCGCGCATCACTCAAAAACTACTTAATGGAATTGAATGGAGCTTTTACCGTTGTATTACTTGACGTTTAACTTAAATTTTAATATACCATTTGTTCCGATAGCTTGACCAATTTGTGGACCAAGGTGACCCAAAATTTGTTAGTACAATATAGGTATCAAACGAAAGGTGACAATGAGTGCTGCAATAAGCGATGTAATTATCTGGTATGGGATATAATGATGAAAATCGGACTCAACTTCTTATTAGTTCTGAGACGCAGCGAAGCGAGCGGGGTTTACTATCTATATAAATAAAAGAAAGTTATGCTAGTTGCACTTTTTATAACTCAAGAACGGCTAGACCGATTTGGCTGAAAATTGGTGGAGAAGTAGTTTGGAACCAGGAAAAGGATATAGGATAATCTTTTTCCGGGAAGTGGACTGAGAACCGACCTATTCCAAAACTTTTTATTTATGGTGCGATTTGATTTAATATATTGGTTTTGTTGATATTTGATATTCTTTTTTTCCGGAAAGTGGACCAGGGACCGATCTATTCTAATTTTCTTTAAAAGATTTGCAGGGAGAGAGCGCATTTTGACATTTCATTGGGGGAGAGAGTTGCTGGGGGAAGTTCACGCAGCAAGTCAAAAAAAAAATGGTCGTGACATAGGAAAGCAACAACAAAATCTGAAAAATTTAAGTTATTAACCAAAATCCAAAAGCAGTTTTGCTTGCAACTGTTGGCGTACGCTGACAATATTCATATCATTGGCCTTTACAACCGCGCCGTAGCTTCTGCTTACTCCAAACTAGAGAAAGAAGTGGAAAATTGGGTTTGGTGGTGAGCGAGGGGAAAACGAAGTACCTTCTGTCTACATGCAAAGAGGCAGCGCATTCGCGCCTTGGCAACCACGCCACTGTTGGCAGCAAAAATTTCGAAATAGCAAAGGACTTCGTTTACCTGGGAACCAGCATTAACACCAACAGCCTGTTAGCCTAGAAATCCGACGAAGAATTACTTTTGCAAACAAATGCTACTCGTCTCTCGACGAACGAAAATAACACTATATAAGTCACTCATCGCACCCGTCCTGCTATATGGTGCAGAAGCATGGACACTAACAACATCTGATCGTAATAAGACCGAAGAAGATTTAATAATGAGCTGTATGACCTTTATGCAGACGCCGACATAGTTCAGCGAATCAAAACACAGCGGCTTCGTTAGCTAGGCCACGTTGTGCGAATGGGCGAAGATGCTCCAGCCCAGAAGGTATTCTTATCGGCACCCGCCGGTGGAAGCAGAGAAAGACCACCACTCCCATGGAAGGACCAAGTGGAGACCGATTTGCGATCCCGCGGTGTTTCGAATTGGCGCCAGTATGTTGGACGGTCAAAATCGCCCAGGCGGTTAAATGACCATTGAAAGAAGAAAGAAGGTTTGCTTGCAAGTATTTACTGATTCCTGTTTAGCGGAAACTTTTTACTTTTTGCGTTTCGAGATAGTTTTTCGTCATTCTCATTTTATTGACAGTTTTAAAAATTTAATATTTTGAAGTTGACCGGTTGATGTGTGTGTTTCGAGTTTCTATTAGTGTATTGTGCCGATTGTATTATTCACAATATCATTCCGCGACCAAGACGATCAAATCTTTGACGAAAAACCCGTAATACAAGTGGGATTCGAAACGGTGCGAATGAAAGGACTGAAGAAGAGCCAGAAATTGCACGTGAAGAGCACCGCGTTAGTATGGTTCGCAGCCCGAGAAATGGCGTTGGCAATGCGAAATTGTCGAGCAAACCAGAAATCAACAACTAGATAATTTTCGACACACAGGAAGAAATTTATCAAGAACTGTTTTGCATCGAGCAGCGTTTCGATACGATTGCAGCCCTGAATACTGCCTGCATTCTAGCATTCACATTGAGCAAATGGACGTTGTTTTGCCATGACCATTACCGAATGACAAGGCCAATTCTGGAAAATTTGTGGTCTGAATCTAGAAAATCCATGTTTTTCTCATTGTCAATTATATGGGGCATGCTCACGCGTCGTAAGACCATCTGCTTTATTTGTTCTAGCGGCTGATAATAAAACGAAAAATGTCGTCTATCACAAGGTGCTTGATTGAAGAGTACAACCCATGCACCAAAATACATGACCAAAAAGGAATCGTAAAGAAAAATTATTTTCTATTTACATTTATCAATCTGCTCATTTATTGCTTTTAAGGCGGAACAAAGTTCGGCGGGTCAGCTAGTATATAATAAATACGTTTTAAAATATGTCAATATCACAATTTTCTTCATCATCCGCTGAATTAGCATAAATATTAGAATTGCTCATGAGTTGAATGAAATCTTTTCCCACATTGGGGGAAAACTAAAAACAGCTAAAAAAATATCTGGAAAAAGCTAGCAGCTAAATTCCATTTTTTCCAGCTAAACGGCACAAAAAAGCTGGAAAACAGCTAAAATGGCAACACTGGACACAACAGAGGCTCTATAATGCGAATACTTGTTTTTCATTGGTCCACTAGCAACTCTTAGCACTCAAAGTGAGAGCCGACCACACGAGTAACACAAAAACATACATGACATTGTCTACTCACATTACTACGGCTCTATAGTGTAAATACATGTTTGGCATTTGTGTTAGTGTATTTTTAAACTAGTTTTTCAATATTACCCTGCAAAAAACGGAAATACTCCGTTTCATACTCCATAGAATACTCCTAAAGGAGTATCAGAGTACTCCAACACATATCCTCATTCATATAAAAAAGGTGGTCCAATTTACATGGCAATGTCCGGTGATTGGATCACCTAATCCATCTCGGAGTACTCCGTTTCTTTGCTTTTGAATACTCTATAGACCACCTACGTGAGAGTACTCTCAAAATACTCCCATGGGATTACTCTATAGAGTATTCAACAGCAAAGCGAGAGCGGGAGTAGGTGGTCCTCAGAAGAACACATACTCCCTTCTCGCTTTTGTCTAGAGTACTCTATAGAGTAATCCCATGGGAGTATTTTGAGAGTACTCTCACGTAGGTGCTCTATAGACTATTCAGAAGCAAAGTAAATGGTACTCCGAATAGGATAAGGTGATCCAATCACCGGACATCGCTATGTAAATTGGACCACCTTTTTTATATGAATAAGGATAAGTGTTGGAGTACTCTGATGCTCCAACGTTTTTTACAGGGTTATAATTAAATGTTTTTTAAGTTTTTTTGATTGACGGCACTGCAGTTTGGCAAAACCTATCCATAGATATATAATTGTAAATACCTTAAATGTATAGTTTGGCCATAAAGTGGGACAATTTCACCTCAACTTGCGCATTTATATTATAGATACTAGCTGCCCTTAGTTTTATTATTTAGTTCGTTTATCCAATTTACATTTGCAAATATTTCCTTAATTACAGCGTTTCATCATCGGAAAAAGCCGACCCCGATAATAACTATGAAAAATTCCACATACTCTCGTTGCCATATCCAGGTTGTGAATTCTTCACGAAATTTCGGGACAACAATTATATGGCAAAAGGTTTACATTACAATTGGGAACTGCCATTCAATGATGCCGATGTCAGTGTACCAAAAATTGGACCAGCAATGGATCTAGCTATAAATTGGGAAGATTATCAAAAATGGGACTTAGTGGCTATAACACAAAATTACCTCAAAGCAATGCTTAAGTATTTGCAAGAAGAGAATACTGGTATATTAGTGCATTGCATTAGCGGTTGGGATCGTACGCCTCTATTCATTTCCTTACTACGACTATCTTTATGGGCAGATGGTCTCATACATCAATCACTAGACCACATACAAATTACATATTTCACATTAGCCTATGATTGGTATTTATTTGGTCATCAATTACCCGATCGAGAGAAACGTGGCGAAGATATAATGCTATTCTGTTTTCATATGTTAAAATTTTTGTCCGGTGAAGAGTTTAGTCTAGTAGAACAGAGGTAAGTTTTCGTTTTTAATAATAATGAGATATTCAGATTAATTAAATGATTATTTTGTAAATATTTATGTACGTTGTGTTAAATCATACTTCTTTTGTGTATTTTTTAGGAAGCGGACAAAAACAACGAGCAGTAGTGGTAGCATTACCGTTGCACCAAGGCAGGAGCATCCTTCACCTTCACGAGAGTAATTTTCTCTTTCATTTATATCATCTAAGATTGTTTTTCATGGAAATTATAATTTACTATATATTTTACAGCGATATGCTTCTAACCGATCAAGAAAGCAACGATAGTATTCCAAGTGATTTGGGAATAACAGACAACCTTAACACAATGACAATTCCTAATACACCACCGCCATTAACAGCAACGACAAGCAGCGATGCTCCAACAAGTCGATCGCCAAATCCTAAACGGTTTGTGACAATTAATTTTATGAATCTAGAATGCAATGTTTGGTGGTTTTTTATTTGGTTAGGGGGTTATAATATGCCCGAATATGCCATGTCGTAAGAGGCGACTAAAATTCATATCGACCATGGTTGTGGAGTTAACGAAATCGCTACCACGCCAGTCGGGCTGGTGCCGCAAGGTGTTTGTACCGAATTCATGTCTTGCAAAAGACGGTAAAACACTGTTTGATCCGTCACGTCCCATTCTATAAATTGATGTCCCGACTAAGCAGGGCGCAGTACTGCTACAGTAATAATAATAATAGGGTGGAATAAAAATGGATACATGATATAGGACCTTCAACACAGTCTCTTATCAAAAAGGTCATTAAATAAACACTTATTAGGCTTTGGCCACAAGATAAGGAGAACCGAAACTAAAATGGGATGAAATTTTGTTTACGGGGTTCTCGAAAATGTCCCACATTGCTTCAAGCTTAGTACAACATTTCCATATTGCTTATACTTTTTTGCAAGTAGGTTTTAGTAAAATCTCAGAAACCCAATAAGCTTTCCCGATCAAATTGCTATAAACTTACTAAGTAAACTCGAAATTTTGTGATAATATCTACAATAACGAAAGTGATAATTTAACTCTTGCAACCGAAGTTCATTGTACACTTATTTCTAGCCTTTTATACAACGTATAGCGTACATTTGATGCATAAAAAAATGTTCCATCCTGCCTGCAATCATTCGAGTTCGTATTCATAATTATGCTGGATATTGGGTTTTGTCTAAATAGGTATTTTGTCAATCAGTTTTTAGCAAAAAAAAATTGTTGTAGTCTGGAAAACATTGAACAAAACGTTTTTAAATTAACTAAATATTGTTTAATAAACTAGTTTACAACAATGATTATTGGGTACACCTAGTCTGTATCCCACCCCAATTCTTATGAGTCAAAAGGGCTTGGTAAGTTTTTTCTCATCACGATTCTTAGCTTTATTCAACCTTCTAAAAAATGCGTTTCGGCAAAAATCAATGACCATATGAGATGAGAATTAAAATCGTTCGTCGTTGTTGTTGTGTTAGCGTTGTTGTTGTTATTAACAGTGTTGTGTTTTCAGTGTAACCCAGTCTAATCTTGTATTAGCGATGCTTCGCCCTGCCTAGTCGTCACTTTCCTTACCTAGCATTGTCATCAAGCGCTTCTAACCGCAGTCTCAGAAACCTTGCGGCTTCAAACGGGGTGGACCAAAGTGAATTTAGTGTAAGAAGAGTCGGCTCAGTTGAGCAAATAAATAGATGGTTAGTGTAATGGGGAGACATTTGGCATGTCAGGGTTCAGTGTGGATAGGTAAGAGTTAAACCTGTTACAGTATCCAGAACGAAGTTGGGCCAGCATTACCCTAGGCAGTTCGCGTTCCTCTTTGGCAACAGGTGGAGCTTGTTCCTGATTGACGGCATTCACTTGCCGAGATCTGAAGGAGTTTACCGACTCTGTGTGAATGAGGTTGAGGACCTGTCGATGTACCTTTAGAGCAAACGGCAAAAATATGTGATGCTTGATCTCATCATAGTGCTTACAGAGATGTCTTATATTGCGGCTTGTAACATGGCGGCCGCCGTGGTGTGAAGGTAGTGTTGCCGGCCTACCACACCGAAGGTCCATGGTTCGAGCCCTGGTACAGGTAACATCAAAAGTGATTTGAAAAAAGTTTTTCAAAACGGGGTCGCCCCTCGGCAGTGGTTTGGCAAACTCTCCGAGTGTATTTCTGCCATGAAAGGCTTCTCAGCAAAAATTCGTCTCCTTTGTAGATGCCGTTCGGAGTCGGCAAAAAACTGTAGGTCCCACCAATTTGTAGGGAAAATTCAAATCGGCACACCACAAATTGGAAGAGAAGCTTGGCGCAAAAATCTCTTAGGAGGTTTATGATGATATACCTGTTGTATATCGCGCCATAGAGAGATAGAGAGAACAATCGAAAAGAAATTTCCTGGTCATCATCTCACCATACTCTTTAACTCCGAGCATTTTTAACTCGCTATGTAGGTGGTGTTCAGGTGGCAAGGAGGCATCCCGTGGCAGCGACCCCGGCGACCATATAGGCGTCGCGTAGCTCAGAACGGGCTGGCCAATTGCCTTGTACGTTGCCAGCAAAGTTTCTTTGTCTTTTCCCCAAGTGCTGCCAAGTACTTTGGTGGCGATCGCGGCTGCATGAGCACTGTAGTTGAGCTCGGAAGCTTGGTGCAATCGACGTAGACGTCTACTTCCATGTACCATGCTGATGTTCGGCGAGTAGCAGGTTAGCTGTGTAGTAAGGGAGCCGGACTGTCTCCAAGGTCTTCACTACTGGCGAGAGGAGAGATATCGGCCGATAAGACTCCCCCTTGTTAGTTATCGGCTGGCATCACCTTTGCCTGCTTCCATTTTTCTGGAATGACAAATGTGGTCATAGACTTGTTGAAGATAGTTGTTAGAAATCTTGCTCCCTCATCACCGAAATGTTTTAACATCAGCATCGACGTCTGCGCTTATGGATTTTGAGCCTTTAGACCTACGAATGGCTATGGGCGCTTGACTATTTCCTTCCGCGTCTGATTTCCTTGTCCAATGGAGGATGCAATACAAATTGCCGGCAGAAAGCGCTGGCGCATCTCTTCGGTTTAGACTGAACTTTTTAGCCGAAAGCGATGGATATTATGTTGTTGTTTTGTGGTAACGACAAAAACACTCCCCAAAGGTTTTGGGGAGTGTTGTCGAATTAACAGTCCTTTGCCGGATTTGAACCAGGTACGCTCCGGTACTCCCTTGCGGTATTGCCGGACTGTCGTGGTAGCGATTGATGACCAGTGAAACCTTCTAGGTCATGTCACCCCTCCTTCCGTAAGGAAGGATAAGGTGGGTAATGAGAGGTGAGAGGCATCATATCCGTAGATCAACCATCGAGTTGCACCTTAGTGCATATTAGTCCCCTCTTACGACCGGTATGCCTACCTCGGGCATATTCTATACCCCTAACCCGCAGGGGCAATATTTTGTCGTTCGGACTAGTCGGATTGGACAAGGATTTGACAGTGGACCATAATTTGCCAACACCAGCAGAGTGGTTGCAGGACCTTAGGTGTTCCTCCCAGTTGGCGCGTTTGTGTTGATCAGCCATCCGTCTGATTTTCGCGTTGAGATACTTAACGAGAGGATCCGTAGGGCCCAAGCGTTGCACACGTATGCCAGGACCGCTGCCTCTGCGGGGAAGTGCGGAGTACCTCCTTAATTCTCCCTGACGGAATGTATTGATTTGAAGCTGAATCTATGACCATAAACGCTCCCCCCTGCGGGTTAGGGGTTTAGAATATGCCCGAGGTAGGCATACCAGTCGTAAGAGGCGACTAATATACACAAAGGTAATGACGTGCAACTCGATGGTTGATCTACGGATATGATGCCTCCCACCTTCCATTACCCATCTTATCCTTCCTTGGGAGTGTTTTTGTCGTTACCACACCAACAACAACAGCCATAAACGCTTTTTCCCCTTGTTTATTTGTTTGAGTAGGGACAAAAACACTCCCCAGAGTGGTGAAAGTGACAATCCCTTGAATATGAACGCTGTACATTCCGGAACTCCCTTGCGGTGCATACCCGACTGTCGCGTAAGGAGAAGATGGGTAATATCCGTAGATCAACCATCGATTTGCACGTCATTACCTTTGTGCATTTTAGTCACCTCTTACTGCCGGTATACCTACCTCGGTCATATTCTCAACGCCTAACCCGGTGATGAACGCAAGTCCTCTCGCACGGTCACGCCGATGGATGTTATAGCCGTCACAGGTTCGAAGATCTGATCGGGCACCGAGCTTTGTCTCCTGTAACGCAGCAATCTTGATCTTTGACCGCTTCACTACTTCACTAACCTTTCCGTTTAGTCCGTTGCAGTTTAGTTGTAGGACACGAAAGTGCGAAGTGGGAGAAATAGTCACTCTGGGGGTCAAGGGCTGATGCGTATGCCTAGGTGGAAGCACAGGATAGGGACCACGCGAAGGAGGAGACGAAACCATCGACGTTATAGGCTGTCGTATCAGTCCATAAATTCCTGTTTCCAAGTCTAGAGCATATAAGCAGGTGACAAAAGCCATGTTGCCTTTGACTGACGCCGCCAGCGAATATAATCTCAATGTAAACAAAATCCTGTAAATAATATCGAGCCCTAACCGCAATTTTGGCGTAACCAACAAAATTCTGAAAATCCGTATTTTGACAGATATCGATAATTCAGTTGATTTTAAACCATCTCAAAAAATATTAGAACTTTAATATGTACTATTACAAAAAATAAAGCAAAGGCAATTATGATGTAAGCAACGCACTCAGAACTTCCACGGGGTGCCTCCTTATGTCTCTTGAGCATCACCTTCACAGTGACGCAAAAATGCTCGGTGTAAAAGAGCATAGCGAGATGTTGACCAGGCAAGAAGGACTTAACTCTTACCTATCCAGACTGAACCCTGACATGCCAAATGTCTGCCACGCATGGGGCGTGTCTCCCCACGATACTAACCATCTGTTCATCTGCTCAACCGAGCCTAATCTTCTAACAGCAATTTCACTCTGGTCCACCCCTGTTGAAGCCGCGGGGTTTCCGGGACTTCCGTTAGAAGAGCCTGCTGACATAATAAAATAAAACTAAAAATCCTAAATAAGAATCTGTAAAAGACTGTTATTTTGTTTTTCTGACTGAGTTATTCTATGGAATATTTAAATAATATTAAATATATTTTGTATTTGTACAAAACAGCTCACGCACTAGTCCTATATCTGTACCAGGCGCAAATGCGAGACGTCAACGTCAAGAATCGATATCATCGAATGGTAGTTGGCAAGTGGTTACAGAAACTGGTTCGATAGACTCAATGGCCCCCGGCAGTTATATGCGGGCCGGAAGAAACAGCACGAGCAGAAGTAGTAGCAGTAGTGATACAGTGGATAGTAGTGCAGCAAGCAGTAATAGTTATAGCAGTGGTAGTAGTGGCAGTAGTGGTAGTAGTGCTAACAGTAATGGCAGCAATAATAACATTAATGGAAGTACTAGTTTTAAAGGTGCTAACAATACATTACCATCAACAACCGAAGAAATTGAGGCAGATGCTAATGACTGCGAATCGAATCGTAAAAGAATATCAAGGTTACATTATTTGATTTTTAATAAAGTTTTTGTAATATATTTTTTTTTTTTTTCTCTAGGCGTGAAAAGCGTTTGAATCAAGTTCGTGCCATATTTATACGTGCTTATGGCAAAGCAGTTGGTTTGAAATTCAGAGATGGTTCTAGCATGACAATTACAACGCTAATTGGGACACTTTTTTAAAAGAAAATTGTTAAAAATAATATATCCCTAACTGCATACATATATACATAAATATACGAATATGTTTGATGGCTTTGCAAATCCGCTTATCGACAAGTTCTGTAAAATTTTTTTGATGGAACTGAGATTTTAAAGGAGAACGGAAACAGGAAATTGGACGTTACTTAGAGGACTTGTACACGATTCAAGTGTGCCGCGTTTACACGGTGAGAGTGCAAGTCCGTCCGCACCATCAAGTCGTGTCAAGTATTTCTTCGTTTTTCTTTCTCTCTCCTTTTAAGAATGGTACTGAATTTTTAGTGACCAGACTAGGCATGTGGAGCTTGACTAAGGGTTTTCGGGCTCTTATGAAAATGTTATTTCGATTGTTTAACTGCATTTTGAGTTTTGATGCGCATTCATACGAACTTCAATGGAATTTGTATTTCTATGGCAAGTAGTTACATTCACAAATAATAGAATTCAAACGAAGTTGCGTACATATATTTTTCTATTTAACTTTTTTTTAGTAAAGTTTCAATGCGGTCATTGCACTCGTAGGTAAAAGTGTTGTTTCGTACATGTTTCTGTCAGCTTTTACAATCAATTGAGACAAAACTATCCGCTTAGGTTCGGATTGGTGCGAAAGAGGCCCAAGTTCGGTTGGGTACGGTATGTAATCTTATGTCTGGTGGTTCTCTAGACAGAACTATGTAAATATAAACGTCTTAAAATATTAGTTGTGTTCAACCATTGAGTTATTTTATTACTTTCATAAGAAGGTCGATATTTAGGGGTTATTGTCAAATTTTTTTCCTTGGACACTAATTCGGTTTTGTAAAATTATCGATAAACCATATTTTGTTGTAGTTTTACCAACCGATGAATCGCTCATTATGTTATTACTATATTTTGTTGTTGTTTAGCTGTTTTCAATTAATTGTCATATAATAGTTTTAGAGTAAGCTAAATGAACTTAAAAAAGAATCAGTTTTCTCTTGTTGTTGTTGTTGTTAACAGTGCTTCGCCCTGCCCCAGATTGGACAGGGTTACACTGAAATAACAGCCCTTGGCCGGGTGAAAAAACCCGGGTCATTCCGGTGCGATAGAACCGGCTGTTTTCTCTTAATGTACTACAATTGACATTTGTTTTGCCATAGGGCTTATGACGTATGTAGTGCCTCGGAATTCATTGAAGTTATAAAATATATTGCATTCTTAGATGGTTCTTTTTCTCGAAATGCTTTCAAATACTATATTTATTTAAGAGAACGTGGAGTCTTAACACCTACTACATTTTATACTTCTGGCTTCGTGATCCACCCTAATGTACATACATACAAATCGCGTTCGAAAGCATGAGCAAACTTTTATATAATTTTTATTCTTAAACCTGATCAAGGCAAGACAGCCCTGTGAGATGTGGGTACGTGCTGCACTGACGTATCGAAGAACCCACGCTAAAATCCCGGGGAATGTAACGTCAAAAATTTCAAAGTATTTCTGTGAAAAAATGTTCTATACCAAAAAAACAGGCATAATTGAATAAGAAATTTTTAATTTTAACAAGATTGTAAAAACAGCATTTGTAATGAAAAATAACCTATTCTTTGTGCACGACACTAGCCCTAATTTGTATTTAAATGTGAAAATAAGTATTCATTTTATATTTTTTTGAAAACGAAAACAAAATAAAAACTAGAATACTTTTGTTAATTTGCACTCCCATTGTTTTATTTAGGACGTTATCGCGCGTTTACTGTATGCGCATTAGGGTACGCCTCATTTCTACAGAGACAATTTCGTACTACGCTGCCAAGAAAGTCCCCTGCAAAAATCGAATGACTGAAACTCCAATTGGTATTAATTTCGGTAAAATATCCCATAATTTACGAGTGAAATGACTAGTAGCTGTGATACCGGTGTGAGCAGTACAGCTATATTTATCTTAGGTCAAAAAATAAATGAAAAAGAGCGATATGTAAAACCGTACACACAGGAAGGCGAGGAAGAAACAGTCAAAAAGTCTACCGATGCTCTTGAAAAAGTGATGGGAGGGATACGGAAACTTTCCCGTATCGTTTTTGCAGGGCACCTAGTATTTATAGTTAGATCTTAAAAACGGAGTCCATTAAGTTTAAAAATCGCAAATGGCACATGTTGTTGTTGTTGTTAACAGTGCTTCGCCCTGCCCCAGATTGGACAGGGTTACACTGAAATAACAGCCCTTGGCCGGGTGAAAAAACCCGGGTCATTCCGGTGCGATAGAACCGGCTGTTGTGGGAATGGCACATATTACAGTTTAGAAGTCACAAATACGCTGTATACCGGCTAAGATTATATTACTATTATTATGCGCTTGAGGCGTCGGGCAAAGGCTACTCATCTTGGCCTGTGCTACTTGCTCACACGCTCAGAGCTTGGCAACAGAAATCTGTGGACTGATACATATGTATTCCGCACCGTGTTATGGAGTTGCACAGTCGGCAACGCCGACAGGATCGGCTCCGCCTACAAACGTTGGGAACTTGTATTCCTCTAGGCTACGACCACGTACGAGAAAGCGAACTAGCTTTCCGCATGGTTATCGATTCAGCATCTGCCTACTACATACCGTCAGGTTGAATCAAGTAAACTCGTCCGAATACCCCCTTAGTGGCGACGGCCCTGGCCAACGAACATGATCGTGTGCTACGTTTCGACTCTGTAATTACGGGATGGTATACCAGAACAAACGTGCCAAGTGGGAGAGAACCTAGGGTCCTGCAACATCTAGTTTTGGCAAACTATGGTCCACACCTTCGGCGATAATTTTAAAAATTCCTTAACAGTTCAAAAAATTAGCTTCAAAAATTAAAAACATTTCCAAAAATGTGGTACCTACCATATTTGATAACTTACACTCTTAAAATAAAAAACATTTTTAAAAATTATTCGTTATAGTATATTTTAAAGTCAGATAGTCTTTAAAACAAAATTTTCAGCCTAAACTGCGCATACCCATCGGTGCAGTGAAATAACGCCCGGGGAAATAACACCCGTTGAAAAAAAGAAATAAGCGCGGCCGAAAGCCGCCTACACAAAAGGGTATTCTGGACAGAAAAACTGCGTATCCCGAAGCCGGTGTTGGATCAGCCAAGGGTTATTTTTTATAAGCGCGGCCACAGGCTGCCTACGCAGAAAAGGATTCTGTGCAGAAAAACTGTGGATCGCCAAGCCAGTGTTGGATCGCTTAACGGTTATCTTTTATATGCGCGACCGAAAGCCGTCCACAGAAAACGATTATGTGCAGCAATACTACAGATAGAGTCGCGTGGAATCGGCCCAGGCCACATATATCGATAGTTGTCTGTTTTATAATCTCAGCATTTTAAAGTGTATGTTTTTTAACTTGTTAGTATAAAAAAGGAAATAATGGCCGCTTTGTTCCACTGCACCTGCACTGCACATCATTGTAAAATCAGACCCCCGAAATGGGTTAAAGAATGATAGTTGCACAAAATGCTTAGTGCCGCTTTCATAAGTCGGTTAACGGTAACCGGGCTTTAATTGGCGTATTTTGTACGGTTGGCTGTCAAATTAACGGCCCATTAGTGTGTACCGTGTCCCTTAATCTACTTAAAAAGTTCAATGCTTATTATCCCCCTATATGTATATGTATTTACAAACGTGTTGAACTTCTACGCTGTCGTCGAATCTGTGATAATGGTATATAATCTTCCAAATTGATGCGCCTTATTCTAACGACAGCTCGTCTTATATATTTGTCAGCATCTTGCAAAGGTATCCATTGATTTTGTAATCTCCTCTTTGAACCATGTGTACTGTTTTTATATATTTGTGAACCATTGCCCAATGCGTCGTCAAAATCACCATCGTTTGGAGATTCATACATCACATCTGAGCTATTATCGCCATTCATACTCATAACTTCATATACCCCATTCGACGTTGTACTCGTTACAGTTTGCTCTTGTGAATTATCAGTCATAGCGGTCTTATACGTGGATTTTAGCAAAATTAATTCTTTCAAATCCATTGCATTTAAATATTCTTCATATTCTTCATTGGCACTTGATGAACTCCATTCCGTTAATTTTATGGTGGCTTTAGTATCCAGCTCTGCATTTAGAATGAAATTCACAATTTCTGCTTCTAGTTGTAAACGTTTTTCTAATGGTAACTGTTCAACCATTTCCATGTTCTCATATATGATTTGTTGTGCATATGATGGAAGGTTGATACGCACATCGGTAACTTGATCTTCTAATTGTATACTGATTTTTACAATCATCTGTCGTAACGGTTCCGGAATAGCAGTTAAATCCAACATTTTAGCCATTTTTTTTATAATCGGTTGTAGCTTCTCCCAGCGACGTTGTAATTCACTTTTGTCAAATATGATCGGGGGCAATAGACCAACGTAGTTTTGATTGAATGCATTGGTAATGCGATTCCAAGCCCAGTCGTCATAATCAGGATCTTGAAATGGACGCACACGTGGATTGTATAAAAATGGATACAGTTGCACCAATTCCAAAAGTTTTTCATCGTTTAAAACGACTCCTCCTGTAGAATCCACATTATTAACATTAAGCACTTCTATATTTTTGGAATCTTTGCACCCTCTCAAAATGGTAGTGGATGGAATGTCGTCATCCATAATCGCGTATAATTTTAAGGTGTACTTTAAATTAATCCGATTTAATAAAATTTTCTCAAATTTAGCACAAGCTTTTCTTATTTTTATCAAATTAGAAATTAAATAAACACGCAGATTTTTTTTTTTGGAATTTAATTTACAGCTGAATTTTTTTTTCTTTTTATGACTGAGTACTCGCAATATTCGCTGTCAGTTTTTTCAACGTATCGCCTTATTGTATCCGCTTGGTGCATAAGTACTGTTGATGGCACGGATTTTTGTGTATCCGATATAACTTGGGTGATATGTTTTTCTGGTAATTGTTTCCTTTAGCAGACAACTGCTAAAACACGTCGGAAATTATCGGGAAAGGTATCAAAACACGCGTTTTGACCTCGGTAACAATAATCCGGAAGCGAATTTTCGAGTTTTTGTTTCAGTGAAGAGATATTTGCCATCAAAGTTGAAAATTTTCTGTCATTTTCATGTGGTTGTTGTAATCACAGATTAGGGTGGATCGAAAAGTGCAAAAAGTGTGTTCTGCGCAGAAATACTGTGGACCGCGTAGCCGGTGTTGGACCGGCTAAGGGTTATTTTTTTGAAGCGCGGCCGAAGGCCGCCTACGCAGAAAGGTGTTCTGCACATAGATACCTTGGATCAAGCCCCCTATTTGGGATCGGACCCGGGTCATTTTTGGGTTTTTTGCAAATAACTTTTCACTGAAACAAAAAATTTAAAATCCGCTTTCGGATTGTTGATACCGAAGTCAAAACGCGTTGTTTGATACCCCTCCCGACATTTTTGGACGTGTTTTAGCAGTTGTCTCCTAAAGGAAACAATTCCCAAATTTTTTTTCCATTTTTTGGATTTCGTTATTGATGTGTATGTCCAGTTTATTTGTCCCTAATTTGTTTTTCGCCCGTTGATTTGTATCTAATATTCGATTGCACGCCTAGAACCCTAATGTCTTGTCGGTCTAACTTGTCCTGTACCTACTTTGGAGTCGCATGTGTGTTTTAATGTATTTGTACGCCTTGTTCCACTGAGTTTGATGTAACTTTTATGTTCGTGATTGTTTAATTGCATTTACATATAATAAAATGTTATGTATGTTTCACTTTGAACGAATCCAATTTAATTGGAATGTAATTCTTTCACTTCGTTTTTATCGTGTTATTTCTACAGTTAACGATGTCCCTTTTCATTATTACGAGATTTATTTTATCATATACGAAGCTTTACGTCTGGATTTGACGCCACTCAAAAGCGAAGTTCATGCAGTTACAGACCACATTGCCAGGCACAAAAACACATGGTCTATCTCACAGTCATGATATAATAATTTATATGGTCGTCTCAGATGACATAGCGTCTTCTTCTTCCTCATCTACACCTTAAGCTGCCTGGCGACACGCAAGCAAATGCTGCTGTAGCCATAGCAACGGGTGGTTGTGTGCGTAATCGGGTGATTGTCGCTTGCCCGGCCACCATACAAGCATAAAGCATCGAGCGCCATTTGTATTGAAAATTCGTAGCGTGCGGACATAAACATGTCATCGGATGACGATTTTTTATTGCTTGTAACTGCAGTTGTTTTGGCGGAAAAAAAGAAAAAAAATGACAAAAAAAAAATTGTGGATGAAAAGTTTGTAAGCAAAACGTAAACAGTTTACGCAAGAGAACCTCTTAAAAGAGTTAAAAGCATCATGCACTCGTAGGTTTCAATAAACCGCAAAATATTTTTCTTCCGCGAGCTTGCTCATTTCACGTTCTCATAAAACTAACACACTAATGCTTGTCAATCACGTTGGCAACAATCAAATAGACCAGCTGTCAAGCGAAAAAATCTAAAATTTTTGATTATCATCAACGAAAGCCGACAACAAGTACGTGTGAGCACGACTACCCGTCGTTCGCGCCGATTGCTATGGCAACCACCCGTTGCTATGGCTACAGCAGCATATGCTTGCGTTGTCGCCAGGAAGCATTATGTCAAACTATCATATCTTTGTTTATTTTTTTAAGCTGCCTGGCGACACGCAAGCATATGCTGCTGTAGCCATAGCAACGGGTGGTTGCCATAGCAATCGGCGCGAACGACGGGTAGTCGTGCTCACACGTACTTGTTGTCGGCTTTCGTTGATGAAAATAAAAATTTTTAGATTTTTTCGCTTGACAGCTGGTCTATTTGATCGTCGCCAACGTGTTTGACAAGCATTAGTGTGTTAGTTTTGTGAGAACGTGAAATGAGCAAGCTCGCGGAAGAAAAAGATTTTATGTTGCGGTTTATTGAAACCTACGAGTGCATGATGCTTTTAACTCTTTTAAGAGGTTCTCATGCGTAAACTGTTTACGTTTTGCATGCAAACTTTTCATCCAGAATTTTCTTTTTTTAATTTTTTTCTTTTTTTCCGCCAAAACAACTGCAGTTACAAGCAATAAAAAATCGTCATCCGATGACATGTTTATGTCCGCACGCTACGAATTTTCAATACAAATGGCGCTTGATGCTTTATGCTTGTATGGCGGCCGGGCAAACGACAATCACCCGATTACGCACACAACCACCCGTTGCTATGGCTACCAGCAGCATATGCTTGCGTGTCGCCAGGCAGCTTATTGCATGGTCACATAGAATGCTCTAGTTACACTTGTGTTCGACGTAAATCCAAAACCAAACTTAAACCGTGGATGCATTCTGCCCTTTTAAAAAGTATTAAATTGAAAAATAAGTTAAGTGTTAAGGGCCGGTTTCACCAGCTCGACTTAACTGAGTTAATTCGTCAAGCATGACTTTAACGGCGTATGCGTAGATGCATGTGAACGCTTGTTTTCTAGCATGCACCCATTACGAAACTATCGTTTTCAATTAAGCTCTAATTTTAGTACCTTCCAACTAAAAAAAAAATGGGTGTACGATCAATACATTCCTTCGTGTATGGCCATACATGCCCATTTCGACTTAGTTTTAGTCTTAGTCGCGTTGGTGAAACCGGCCCTAAGTCTCGTTACAAAAAGTTGTGCAAAAAAAGACATAAAATCGCACCGAGATACTTATTTCGGGAGTAGACTTTTGGGCTGCCATGGCAACACTAAACAGGAATTGGAAGTTGTAAATAGCATTATCAACCGAAATAGCTCTGGTAGTGAACGGGTTATTGCTTTGAATAATTGTGGTAACATGATTGACGACCCCTCTGCTGTTGCCGATATTTTTAATGATTTTTTTGTGACTGTTGGTCAATGTAATATTTCTTCCTGCAACTGTATCATGTCCAGTGGCAAAGCAGCTAGTTCCAGGTGTAGTTTTATGTTTGAACCCTTCACAGGCACTGAGCTCCTTGTAATAATAAAAAGTCTAAGCAACTCTGGCTCTGGTGGATACGATGGTATTTCAAATAAACTTCTTAAAAACATAGCCCTTAATTTGCTGGACGTACTAAAGCATCTATTTAATACTAGTGTTTTTACAGGACTTTTCCCCGATGCCTTGAAGTGTGCAATTAATATACCCATGTTTAAAAAGGGCAACATGGAGGATAAAAATAACTATAGGCCTATTTCACTTCTATCCTCTATATCTAAGGTCTTTGAAAAAGCTCTCAAAAATCGAATTATGCAGTTTCTGGAAAGCAGAAGCTTTTTTAGTCCAAGGCAGTTTGGTTTTAGAGCAAACCGCTCTACTGAAGATGCTCTCCTAGAATTCTGCGCTCTTATTTATCAAGAGTTGGACAATAAAAAAAAATGCGCTGGTCTTTTCGTAGACATAACAAAAGCTTTTGACACGGTAGATCATGCTATTTTACTAAATAAATTATATGATGCCGGTTTTCGAGGATTTATACATATGTGGTTTCAATCGTACCTTTCTGGAAGGGTACAATGCGTCAGAGTTTGCGGAAAGCTGGGAAAAACTAATCCAATCACAATAGGGGTTCCGCAAGGCTCAGTGCTCGGTCCCATCTTATTTTTAATTTACCTCAATTCAATTTTTGATATGCCCTTCTTGGGGATAGTCACTGCATTCGCAGATGATCTTGCGATGGCCTATGGTTCTCCTAACACCCTTGACTTGATAAGTAGTATAGTACATCTTCTGAGAACTTGGTTTGCAAAACATAAGCTCGTTTTAGTCTACATACAAAAAAACCACCAGATGTAAGTATTGTTTTTCATTCTGCGGTTTGCGAGCGATTTGCTTTACATGACAATTTGTTCCAAGATTTTCAATCCGGTTCCTTCGCCTCGCTTGTGTCCTGTAATAAGGACGGCTTCATGATAGACTATGTTGATGAATTTCGGTATCTGGGTGTGACGGTTGATACAAATATGAGCTGGGGTCACCATATATCCCGTATAAAAAATATCTTCCATCCTCTTTACGTTGTTTTTATCACCTAAGAACTTCCTGTTCCAAAAATATTCTCAAAATAGTTTATTATGCGCTCTTTCATTCTAATTTACAATATGGAATCAGCTGTTGGGGTGGCGCCACCCTTAACAAAATCCAGCCCCTACTTGTATTGCAAAAGTATGCTGGTCGGAAAATACCTAATGTTAATCGGCTGCATCCATCGAGAGAGCTTTTTAGAAGTCTAGAGATTCTTCCAGTCAAGGACCTGTATTATTTTAAAGTTTTAAAAAAAAATTTTATTAGATGTGGTTACCTGCAAAGTATGACGTCGGAAACATATAACCTGAGGATAAACTCACAAACTAGAGTCGTTGTACCGTCGACCAGAACCACACATTCAAGCAAGTTTTTCACAATTGTTTCACGAAAACTCTTTAATCTACTTGCCACCGAAATACGTCCTTTACGGAATCTTCGGCAATTTACAGAACATGTTAAGTCTTTCCTCTTAGGCCTCGTACACAATGAAATCGAAATTTTGCCTCGTCCAGTTACGTAAACCGTTTTTAATAACAAATACTACATAATCTTTCCGGTAATTACTTTTCCTTTCATTTACCCAGGGGTTTGTTGTAATTTTAGCTAAACCTTTTTTTGCATATTATATTTAAATTAAACAACTATTTATATTTCAATCACTTTATTTAACAGTCCACCCCACTGTATTTTTTATATATGCTAGAATTGACATTTGTCACTATGCTAAATTTGGCATAAAAATGTCTTAACTTTTCCTATATCTACTACATATATCCCATGTACATACATAAGATTAAATTGTTTGATTTTTATACGATATTACTTTAAGGTGTACACACATAGATATAAGGAAAATGCCTAATAAATGAAATGAAATGAAATGAAAATAGTACTCGTGAAGGAGAGCCGACAAATTCCACCGAAGTCACAAGCAGTTACATGGGCAAAGATTGATGGAGATTACGGGACAAACAAATTGTGAGTTGTGGAGGCAGCAAACAAATCAAATACGGATATACTAGTTGAAAAACCCCTGGCTATGAAAAAACAAGATGGACGTATACCGATAAGAGTACCTAATGAGACCAAATCGCCAATTACAGTTTCCAAAGGAGCTATATTGGGACAATGCCAAGAGGTGGTGAACAGCTCCAGGAAAATACGGCTACCAGCAAGGTTGGTCATTATGGCACTGGACATTATGGCATGGACGGACAGTAGCGGATACAGGGGGAGACGATGGGGGCGATCGTCCCCCTCAAACCTGAAGAAATATTGGACACGCTTAATTCGTCGGCCGAAATTCAAATAAATTTTTTTAGATTTCCGTAAAATTGAAATCGAATGAAATATTTCTTATATTCTTTTGTCTGCTTGTCTAGCGTAAAATGTAAATGTATAATAAGTATATTCTCTTACAGTAAGGAAGTATAGTATATATATCATAACAAATACACAACATTTAAGTGTATTTATTATATTTTCAAACCATTTAATTCTCAATTCGAGCAATGTGTATGATTTTTATCCGCGTATTGATTTTTATGATTCATATTTTTAGTCAATAAGTTGTATTTGAAACAGCATGCTTGTAAAAGACAATATAGTAATCTATAGTGATTTCGCGCCAACCCCACAGATTACCACAGAATACTACAAAATTCTATAGTGGTTTGCACGAACTAGTTTCTACCTTTGAGCTGTATAAAATCATTTCTTGATTGGTTTTTGTTGGAATCCTTTCAATTAGTTGAGCTAATTTAAGTGCTTAAAGATAAATTCGTTACGTTTATTCGTAATTATCCGCCAAGCTAGTAGTAGGTCCCTTTTAGATAAACGACAAGTGGTAAGGGAAATTATACAAGAAATGAGTGATAGCGGCGTAATCGAACCATCAGCTAGTCCATGGAGCTCACCGGTAGTAGGACGGAAAAATGAGGTTCTGTGTAGATCACCGGAAGTTGAACGATGTAACTAAGAAAGACAGCTATCCTTTGCCCAGAATCGACGACAATCTGGACTCGTTATCTGGTACGAAAGAAGTGTTCCTTGTTTAAAAAGGAAGTAAGATATTTGGGTCACAAGGTAACGACGGAGGGCATCTGCACTGTTGAGGAAAAGATCGAAGCTGTAAGAGATTGGCCAAGACTGAGAAATTTGCATGAGTTACGAAGTTTCTTTGGGCTGTGCACGTATTATCGCCGATTTGTACCGAATTTCGCTTACCAGGAAAAATATGACTTTTGAATGGAAGAAGGAACACGAGGTGGCTTTCCAAAGCTTGAAGGAGTGACTATGCACTGCCCCAATGTTAGCATATCCGATCACAGGTTCAACGTTTATTCTGGATCCAGAAGGAAATCGCGTTCAGAGTTATTTTAAAGTAAAAACTACAACTAGTAACTTCAATTTAAACTGAAATTTACATTCTATAGTAGCTGATAAGGTGTCATAACCGCTTTATATGCAATAATTTGGAAGTTTTATGTCTTCACGTTCAATATTGCAGTATTTAAATTTGATTGTTTTATTATTGCAAAGGACTCACCCTGTGTCGTTTGTGTGTTGTGCAGATTCTGAGTAAGTTGCGCTACTAGTAGACATATACCATGGATGAAATAATGCATATAAATAACATGGACATATTCTAGGGAAGTTACTAAACTCTTAAATTTGTATTGCGTTTATTACCAGTAAATAAAATCAGCTATTAGTTATAGTATCTGTGCGTGTGCTTATTTAACTTTATAGCGATCGAAGCAAGGATTAATAATCAATGAATCATCGAATTCGTCACAATAGTTATTGAATTGGTTTTGCTCACCACTTGTGTGACGAAATGATAAATTGATTGAGTAAAAAGTTACGTCAAAAATAAACTTCTTGAATTAATTGCGTCAAATTCCATATTCCATATAAAGGTATATATATATATTAAAGGGAGGGTAATTCTATACGACCGGCTAAGGGTTATTTTTTTGAATCGCGGCCGAAGGCCGTCTACGGTAAAATGTGTTCTGCATATAAATAACATGGATCAAGCCCCCTTTTGGGATCGGGCCTTGGCCATTTTCTTTGGTTTTTTGCCAATAACTTTTCACTGAAATAAAATATTTCTTTTCAGTTTCGGATTATTGATACCGAGGTCAAAACGCGTCTTTTGATACCTTTCCCGATAATTTTGGACGGATTTTAGCAGTTACGTACGGTCGTATAGAATTACCAAAGGGATCAGTTATGGCGGAATCAATCGTCCAAGACTGGCTGGCAGATTACCGCCGCGTTCAAAGTCAACCAGAAGAACTGTCGGCCTTCGCAGTTGAACATGAGACGTACCCTGAAATAGCGGAAGCCATTTATACAATATTTAGTGAAAGACAACGTCATGAATCCTTAGTGCATGATATTTGCCAACAAATGCTTTCCTTTTATCGTTCGTCTGAGGGTTCACTACGAAAATTTCCATTACAATTCATTCCAGTGTTAATATACACATATTTGCATGCTGTCGCTGCTGGTGACAAGAAGGGTGCACGTAGTGTCGAAACATTACTTATTTGCATTTATAATGCTGAAATCTCCACTGAAGATGGCAGTCAACGTGTAGTTAATTTTCGAATGCCTATACTAGCACAAGCGTCAGTTTACCATGAGGAAAAAAATTTACCCATGACTGATTTGCGTCGTTGGGAAGAAAACTGTAACCGGGAAATAAAGTGGGGACCTCATGCACAGATTGAGGCAATAACAGCACAGAATAGATTGCGTATTATGACAGCGTTAATGTTTTGTTACAATCAACAAGTTAGCCTAACACAAAAATCTGCGCTTATACATCTTTGCCGTGTAGCATCACAATTAGTGAATCAGGGGTTTTCGAAACAACATGCACATCGAATATCTTACGGGTGAGTGTTATGCCATATTGGACCTTTTATAAAGTCTTCAGAAACCTTAACGAGAGAGTAATTATTCATAATCCGTATTTATTATTGTACTGAAATTATTTATAATACGGTAAAATATTGATCCAATATATCTAGATCCGATTCGGGCGGTACACTTGTACCCAAATCAATAACACCACGGATTCCACTTTCTTCATCATTCCTTGTGGAGTTGGTACATGCTATTTATTTTGCGATGTTTAATGGATTTGGTACTGTAGCCATACAAACATTGGACGATATACATCATCGTGCATGCTTCGAAATGTATACTGAACTAATATTAGTGACAAGTGCCGTGCGGAATTCATTACATGCTAATCCTTCAGGTCAACCAAGTGATGGACCTATGGGTCTAAGCGTGGCCCTCACGCCTGCTACCAACACAGCGACCACCGCCATATCAAAATCGATGATAACAAATGCGTCATTCCGTACCAAGAAATTACCTGATGATATACCTATACAAGTGCAAGATCTCACAATGTCCCAAGGACTTCCAATGTTGGCAAGTGTAACTGAAGAGGTCGACCCTAAAGATCAGCAACAGACACAAAACACATCATCACGCAACTCTATTATACGCCCCAGCATGGAAGGTATTAAAGCACAGGCACACAAAGCATTAATTGCAGGATTTAAGAAGTCTAAAGACAAAGAAAAGGAGAAAGATAAAGAAAAGGAAGGAAAGAGTAACGCAGCAACAAGTGAACCACCTAAACCACCACTTCGTAAATTTGAAAAACATACCCAACGTAATTCATTACTACAATTGCAAGCTGAAGGCACTAATATGGCAACAGCAGATTTCGAAAAGAGTCCGTCATCACTGGGTATGAAAGGTAACAAAACATACGATTCAATGGATACCACAGATATGCTGCCTATGCAAACATTGTTAGGTAATGAGAATGGTAGCGGGAGTTTTAGTATTGACAGTGAACTAAATGGTGGTGCTGTTAGTGGTGGAAGTGGTAATATACTCAATAATAGCAGTGCAGCTAGTAATACAAATTCAATTACTAGCAGTGACTTAATAACAAAAAGCTTTGATTCAAGTATTGAGTTGCCCCAAATTGTTAGTGGCATCGGCAGTAGTACTAAAGTTGGAGATGCAAATATGGATTAGTGCAAAATTGAACCCAGCAGATTTAGTTTAAATTTAATTGAGTATATATATTAAAGCAATAGGAAATTGTTGCGTTTTTGTGCCAAATGTTGGGAAAGGCAAAAGGCATTTATGCATTTTTTGAGGGACAATTTGGCTTCAAGCTATTGCTTAAACTTGTTGCAATACCTTTCGACGCTCAATAGAAGATCACAACATTTTACAATATTTTTGAATAGCACACCATCTCATCCTTTGAATTAAAATCGCCCAATCTGAGTTGAAAATGGGTAATTGTTTCCTGTAGGAGACAACTGCTAAAACATGTCTGAAATTATCGGAAAAGGTATCAAAAGACGCGTTTTGACCTCGGTAACAATAATCCGGAAGCGGATTTTCGAGTTTTTGTCTCAATGAAGAGATATTTGCAATAAAAGTTGAAATTTTTCTGTAATTTTCATGTGGTTGTTGTAATCACAGATTAGGGTGTACCGAAAAGTGCAGAAATGTGTTCTGCGCAGAAATATTGTGGACTGCGTAGCCGGTGTTGGACCGGCTAAGGGTTATTTTTTTGAAGCGCGGCCAAAGGCCGCCTACGCAGAAAGATGATGTGCACATACATACCTTGGATCAAGCCCCCTATTTGGGATCGGACCTGGGCCATTTAACTTTTCACTGAAACAAACTATTTAATTTCCGCTTTCGGATTATTGATACAGAGATCAAAACGCGTCGTTTGATACCTTTCCCGATATTTTTGGGTGTATATTAACAGTTACGTACGGTGGTATAGAAGTACCGTTGTCTCCTAAAGGAAACAATTACCTGAAAATGTATTAAAATTTCGTTCTTAACCGTCGACATACAATATAAAGCTGTGTTCAATATAATAGTAGAGAAATTCACCCCTATTCTGAGTGTCGGACAAGAATAGATAACCGACTATTAAGCGATTAGCGATCATCGAGCAATTGCGAGTGTTGTTGTTGTTGTTAACAGTGCTTCGCCCTGCCCAATGGGCTCGATCACTCTAAATTGTCATCAAGCTCTCCTAACGGAAGTCCGAGAGGGTTGGACCAGAGTGATGTAGGTGTTAGAAGAGTAGGTTCCACAGCAGGAGAAGAGATGTTTGGTTTTATGAGGGGACATACCACATGCAGGACATGTGTTTGGTATGTTGGGGTTCAGTCTGGATAAGTAAGAGTTTAACCTATTACAATATCCAGGGCGAAGTTGTTCTAACATGACTCTAGTCTCCCTCGGAAGTACACGCTCTTCTTCAGGCAATTCAGGTGGATGAGTACTGATAACGGGATTCACAGGCCGAGATCTGAGGGATCTGTCTACCGACTCAGTGTGGAGGTCATTTACAGCCCGTCTATGGTTCCGCAGATCAAACGGAAAAGAGATGTGGTGCCGGATCTGGTCGTAGGGCTTACGAAGATGTCTCCATATGTCTCTGGGGGGGCGGGGCTACATCCAATAGATGTTGATTTGGATGACTGGGTTTATGACAGTTCAGAAGAAACTGGCTACTCAAGAGTTCCGCGTGCTCTTGAACATTGAGCAATTTTGCCTCTTGATGGAGATGAGACTCAGATGACATAAGCAAACATCCCGTAGCAGTTCTGATGGCGGTGTTTTGGCAGACTTGCAATTCCCTCCGATTGGTGTGAGCAACAACAACAACAACAACCATATGGGCGCAGCGTAGTCAATAACCGGTCGGCCAATAGCCTTATATGTAGCAAGCAATGTTTCTTTGCCTTTTCCCCAAGTACTGCCGGCCAGTGGCTTGAGTATCTTATTGCGGCTCTGTACATTTGAAGCTATTGCGGTGGTATGACCAGCAAAGGTGAGGCTGTTGTCAAAGGTCACACCCAAGATTTTCGGGTGGTTGACAGTAGTAGAGGTACTCCGTGTACGTGGACATTTAACTCTTGCCCATCTGCGCATTCCATGTCGTAAACGCGGTCGCCGTCGATTTAGACGGAGATAGGATCAGATTTCGCTCGGTGAAGAAGCTGGAAAGGTCACGGATGTAACTGTTGATTCTAGTACAGAGTTCGTCAATGGAGGGCCCTTGCCCGAGGTCGAACCGACCGCTTCTACTACCATTCTGCAGTCGCTGGCGTGTCGATGTGATTTAATAAGTGGTTATAAAATGGATAAAAAGTAAATCATTAAAAAAATATAAAATATGTAAATAAACATGAAAAAATTAAGTTTTTGCTCCATCAAGTTGCACAATACCAAAATAAAATGCGGTCGTTTCAATCGAAAAGTGTCTATTCTACTGCAAATCGACACTCGTAATAGGAAGAATCTGTGATTGTAATAATTTTTATTTAACTATATCGAATTCCATAACAGAAACCACATAAAAAGAAATGGTAATTGTTTCCTTTATGAGACAACTGCTAAAACACGTCCAAAAATATCGGGAGAGGTACCAAACAACGCGTTTTGACTTCGGTATCAACAATCCGAAAGCGGATTTCCAATTTTTCGGTAACTATAATCTGGAAGCGGATTTTCGAGTTTTTGTTTCAAAAGTTTTTCGCAAGAAACCCAAAAATGACCCAGGTCCGATCCCAAATAGAGGGCTTGCTCCAAGGTATTTATGTGCAGAACACCTTTCTGCGTAGGCGGTCCAACACCGGCTACGCGGTCTACAGTATTTCTGCGCAGAACAAACTTTTTGCACTTTTCGGTACACCCTAATCTGTGATTACAACAACCACATGAAAATTACAGAAAATTTTAAACCTTGAATGCAAATATCTCTTCACTGAAACAAAAACTCGAAAATCCGCTTCCAGATTATAGTTAGCGAGGTCAAAACGCGTCTTTTGATACCTTTCCCGTGTTTTGGCAGTTGTCTCCTAAAGGAAACCATTACCAAAGAAATGTTCAGTTTACGTAAAGTTCAAAATAGTTAATCAAACTGAAAAAATGGCCATCAAAATCTTCAAATTTTATAGCAGTATTTCTAGAAAACTTTTGATTACGCAGTGTTGTAGATCAATCAATTTTAGTTTAACATTGTGCAAGTACTAACCCGCTCAAAAATTTCCCTGAATTGTCAGAATTTTTTTCAACGGTGTTGAGTGATTTCTGCCATACAACGCATGAAGAAAAATTAAATTTGTATGGAAAAAATACTCAACAGCCTTGACAAAAAAAGTTCTAAAAATTCAGGGGAAACGAACTATACTCGTACTCAAAAATTTTCTAAAAGTTCTTCCCAAAAATATTAAAATTTTGATGTAAATTTTTAATTAACTCTCCTGAATTTAATTGAAAATTATTAAAAACACAGCTTTTTTTATTTCGTCGAAGGATATCCAATTTAATTTCACTACTATTATACTGTATTATGTAATTAAATTATTGTTTCTAGGTTTAAATGAAGTAATGAAAAGGAGCTATTATAAATAAGTATATTAGGTAAATGGTAAACCCAAGGCTGTCAAATACATACATATAATGTGAAAATTCAAAAAAGCTTCGCTCGGAGCATCACTCCGACGTCTCAACCGGTATCCTATTACAGTATCTTTTAAATGTCGGCCACTTTCTCTCTTAATTGAGCCCATCTAGCAAAAGGAATAGCACCACAGTGATCAGTATGCCCGAAGTTAACAGGCACAAGCACTGAGCTTGACTCGTCACATCTGCCACGGATCAAAAAACATACAAAAAAGTAACTGATAATTCAGCCTTATATACTACAAATGGTATAATAGCAAAGCACAGCAAATGGATCTTGATTTAAATGTGAAGCTATCGCTCTTGTTGTTAGTAACCGATCAATGCGTCTTTCTTTGCATAAATCGCTTAACAAAAATATCAACAGCCAATATATAAAAAGTTTTCTTAATGGCTATTAACTTCACCTCGAAAATGGCTGTCACGCCTAGTTTTCCAAAAATTAATTTACTATTTTGGTATCTAGAAGCATTCAACTTAAAGTTGGTCTACTTTTTAAATGTGACGGTTTCATTTAGGGTGCGATATATCATGCCGAGTACTATACAAACAGCAACTTGGTTTTACGTGGCGATTAATTTGTACCTGCAAGTATGTAACTTCTCGTTAGCTGACTATCTACGCACTTAAACCGATCATAATCTGTCTTGAATGACAGTTTTGAGAATTAAGAATACTGCTGTTAAGTAGTAAAATAGAAAAATAATGGGTTACAATTTCACGATATTGAGCAGGTTGATATTTTGCATGGTAGTTGGCTACAGCTGTGTACATTAAATACCTGAAAAAATCTTAGGAATAAGATATGCATATTAATCGGTTTATCAACCAAAACACATTACCATGATGTGTATCATGCATTTGCAAAATGGCATATTTTACAAATTTCTATTTACCATTTTGTAGTAATAGTCATACTTTATATGGGCTATCTGCCAAATAAGCTTCAATTAAATTTAAGTCTAACTTAGCTTTGACTATGAATTGGCCCCATTGAATGCTTAGAAGGTTAAACAATGAGAATATCCAAAGACAAATGTAAGTGGAAGCTGTCAAATCGCCGGTAGGTAAGTCACCACTAAACCTGCAAGAAAATTCAATGGGGTTTATTTAAATATCTACAAAAAAAGGTATCGTCAAAGCTGTAAACCAATATGTTTGTGTAAAAATAAGTGTTAAAAAGCAAATTCTGCTCGTGACGAATTACCTACACTCGAATTGGTGCTGTGCTGCCTTCCCATTATTTGTCGCTATGAACCTTTTTATTGTTCTATTTCATTAGACGTTGGATATTCTCATTGTCATAACTTTTCGGGCATCTTATAACAAATCATAAAATTGACTGTCTATAGACATAACTCCATGATTAACCTCTTGGGTATTTCATTTACACAGATAACGAACTACTAGGTAGAATTGAAGGATCAAAGAGGCTAGATACGTCTGAAATTATGAACTGTATGCAGATACATATGAGCATATTGCAGCATGTTAAAAGTAGAACTCCAGGACTAGACTCTTAGGCATTCCAGATTGTAGCTGGTTTATAAGCTATGTAACTTATATAGACGAGAAAGAAGTGAATAGTAGGGACACACATAAAGTATCAATACCACGATCTATACCACATGTGTATCATCTTCATACCACGAGTAGTAGATTGTGTCACTGGTTGTAGTATACTCTAAACTGCAGTATCGATACTGTAGTATCTATGTGTATCATGGGTAGAAGTCTAAAACAGCTGAAACGCTAGTCATGGAGTTGTGTCTTAACGCGTTCGTAGTTAACCTGCACTCAACATATTTTACTAAAATATATGCTTATATTAATAAGTAAATAGAAACTTAACTAGTTGAAAACAAAAAAAAAAAATTATCTTCGAAGCATTATACCTTTCAATTAAATAGAACACTATTTCAAAAGTATTTATTCAATGTTATCAAATATTAAATTTAAATAAATGAAACCTAATGAATAACAAACTTTATTTTTTGCAAACGAAATTCTAAAAAGGCTAGCAAGAAATCTAACTTTTTCGATATTTTGCTTGCAAAAAAATTCTTGGAAGATCAATGCCTTTTTTGACATTTAATGTGCGTCGGTAAACATATGAATTTGCCACTACTTCAAATTTTCCATTATTTGTGAATAATGCACTAAGCTCCTTTTGCTCAAAAAAATAACTTCTTGTGCCATCTTGTCGCATGTAAAAATTGTCGGCGATTTTATTACCAGGTTTGAAACGCAATTGTGCCATATCATAACGTCCATAATCCCGAAATAACACAATACCGCCTGGTTTTAGAATACGATAAATATTCTCTACAACTTTTGTAAATTTACCAGGATGTATAGCGGACAATACAAATATCATTGTGATAATGTCCAATGAAGATTCCTCTATATTTGAATATATTTCGTTAGTGGTGATGTCGCATTGAAAAGCTCGTACAATTTCTTCATCATACAGCGGATTTGAGCGAATAAAATCTATGGCACGTTTTGAAAAGTCACATGCGTAGTAAAACCAACCAATATCATTTACATTCTTTTGTTGTTCAATTAATGGAAAAATTAAGTTGCCAACACCACATCCCACCTCAAATAGCCGTCTTGGTGGTCTAAAATTGCCATTTTTACTCTCGTCATTGTTTCCTTGTCTTCCATCTAGCAACTCTTCAAACTCACGTGTTGTCCAGCGGCGATCTTTGAAAAAATTTGTTTCATTGCGTTTATAAAATATGTCCCAGTGACGTTGTGCCTGCTCTTCAAGTTTATTGGCTTTAAACACCGGTACAATCCGGCTATCTTGTGCTTTCAAACGTTCTTTTTCCTCATCAGTCAAACATTTTGTATCTCTGGTGAAAGTATCTCGAAGTAACCCAGCGGAATCCTGAATTTCCATAGTCTGGAAAGCAAAGATGTTTTTAGATGCACTAGTTTCGATACGATGCCTTATCGATATTAAATGTGAATATAATATACTGTGGCGATTATTCTCAAGCATATACCATCCCTAACTCAATAACACTCCCACCACTAGTTAACACAACCGAAATAACGATGGCTACGCTTATGCATGCAAGCGTATAACTAGGAAGAGGAAGAGAGATGGCGCGAGTGTTTGCGAAAACGATGCAAAGAGGAGATGCCAATAAATAACACCGACCCTTCCAGAACACGAAAAGCGAACAACCAAGAAAGTTCTCGGTGCGTAGGCAAGCACCCTGTTGGACTATATAAGGCGGTGACCAAGCAAGGCAGGTTGATCAGTTTATTTTCAAGCGTTCAATAGTGAACTACTGTTGTTGTTGTTGGTGTTGTTGTTAACAGTGCTTCGCCCTGCCCCAGATTGGACAGGGTTACACTGAAATAACAGCCCTTGGCCGGGTGAAAAAACCCGGGTCATTCCGGTGCGATAGAACCGGCTGTTGTGGGAATGAGTGAACTACTGTAAAGTTACCAAACTCTTAAAATTGTTTTTGCGTTTAATACTAGTAATTAAAACTAGCTATCAGTTACAATATCTGTGCGTGTGTTTATTTGACTTTATAGGGATCGAACCCAAAATTGATAATCAAGGAATCATCGAATTCGTCACAATTGGTGTCAGAAGTGATATTGTTAAATAAATACCGAGAGTTTTCAAGGATAACAAAGGCATGGCAAAGTCGAATGAGCTGAAGATCCAGCAACTCAAAAATGAGCTGCAACAGCGTGGCTTGAATACCACAGGCAATAAATCAGACCTACAGTCACGATTGCGAGAGGCTATGGAATCTGAAGGAATTAACGTTGACGATCATGTGTTTCAGCTTGTGGAAGAAGCATCGACAAAAATGGAAGAGAAGGAGTCTACAATTCCAGCCGCAAGTGTGGACACTAATGCGTTGTTCACTGTATTGACTCAGATGTAATCTAGCATTTCGACACAGCTACAAGAACAAAAGACACACATGGCATCTCAGTTGGAAGAACAAGAGGCGCGTATTACATCGCGAATGGCATCTCAGCTGGAAGAACAGAAAACTTGCATGGCATCTCAGCTGGAAGAACAGAAAACACACATTGCATGTCGAATGGAGGCCCAAGAGGCTCGTATTATAGAAATGTCGTCTCAAATTTCGGCCAATATTTCATCACAGCTCTCCGCTCAACTGGAAGGACAAAAGGCGTATATGTCATCGCAGTTGGAAGCACAAGATGCAAAAATTGCTCAATTTCAAGATAAAATAGAGACCGAGGTAGATGCGTTAAGGGGCCGTATCCAGGAGTTGCAACTGAACCGTCCATCTGCTTCAGCGAATACTCCCAAGGTAAAATCCCCGTCATTTGATGGTTCTGTTCCTTTCCAGGTATTTAAGCTACAGTTTGAGAAGACGGCAGCAGTGAATAATTGGGGCACTGAAGACAAAGTTGCTGCACTGTTCGTAGCATTGAAGGGTCCTGCAGCCGAAATCTTACAGACGATTCCAGACGGTGAACGCAATAATTATGAAGCATTGATGGGTGCAGTTGAGAGACGCTATGGTAGCGAACATCGAAAACAGATATACCAAATAGAGCTACAGAATCGCTGTCAGAAGGCTAATGAGACATTGCAGGAATTTGCATCGCGTAAGCGAGAGGTTGGCCCATCTAGCAAATGCGGACGCACCTGTAGAATATATGGAGAGGGTGAAAATCCAGTGTTTCATAAATGGAATACGCGATGTGGAGACGAAGCGGGCCACATATGCAAACCCCAAAAGGACATTCGCTGAAACGGTATCGCATGCTTTGACGCAGGAAACAGCCTCGCTTTTGAGTAAACCTACATACAAGGCTCATCGCGTAGAAGTGGACACTCCGGCTTGGGTAGACAAAATTTTGGAAGCGTTGAACGGAGTACAGAAAAAAAGTGATGGTGCCATTAAATGCTTTAAGTGCGGAAAACCAGGTCACATAGCACGTTATTGCGGCACTGGCTCCAGTAGCCCCAGCAATTCAGGTGGACGAAAACGCAAAGCTGAAGGAGATGAGCAAACCCCCAACAAAATCAGTCGTTAAACTAAATTGAGCCAGCCGAAAGGGGCGTGGACTGGATCCCGCAACTGAATGCCCCGTAATCTCTGTCTCACAGATCGGAAGGAAAGCTAGTAATGTTACTGTTGTTGCATATGTGGATGGAAAAGAGCACGTACTAACTGTGGATACAGGCGCATCGCATTCCATAATTCGATCTGATTTAGTCAACAAGGAGGTGAGACCATTGCATGGAGCAAAGTTACGTACGGCCACTGGTGAGGACACCCATGTCCTAGGAGAAGTAACATGTGAAATCGCAATTGGGAACGTGGCCGTTCTACACAGTTTTATAGCAGCAGATATTGTTGACGAAATCATAGTTGGTGTGGACTTCTTAAGCGAGCAAGGCATCAAGATTGACATGGAAAACAGGATTATGAATTACCAGAACATGGATGTGGCATTAAATTTTGGTTACGAAAACAAATACGTTAGTAAGCGAGTGCTTTTGGAGGAGAGCCAACAAATTCCACCGAAGTCGGAAGCAATCATATGGGCAAAGATTGATGGAGATTATGGGACAAACAAGTTGTGGGTTGTCGAGGCAGCAAACAAATCAAGGACGAACATATTAGTAGGAAAAACCTTGGCCATGACAAAACAAGATGGACGTGTACCGGTAAGAGTACTTAATGAGTTCAAATCGCCGATTAAACTTTCTAAAGGAGCAATATTGGGACAATGCCAAGAGGTCGAGGTAGTTATCAATTGTGAACAGCTTCAGGAAAATGATTCTACCATCAAGATTAATCTTTCAGATGATATCACGTCGTGGACGGCAGGCCTCGAAAAAGATCATCAGAAAAAGGCAAAGGAACTTCTATCAAAGTACTCGAGCATATTTGACAAGGATGGTTCTAAACCAGGTCGGACCAAAGTTGTGAAGCATCACATTGATACTGGTGATGCAAGGCCCATCCGCCAAGCTCCTCGTAGTATTCCATTGGCCAAACGCCAAGTAGTAAGAGAAATAATACAGGAAATGAGTGACAGCGGCGTGATCGAACCATCAGCTAGTCCATGGAGCTCACCGGTAGTACTAGTGAAAAAGAAAGATGGACAAATTAGGTTCTGTGTGGATTACCGGAAATTGAACGACGTAACGAAAAAGGACAGTTATCCATTGCCAAGAATCGACGATACTCTGGACTCCTTATCTGGCACGAAATGGTTTTCCACACTGGACTTGAAAAGCGGCTACTGGCAAGTGGAGGTAAAGGATGAAGATAAAGAGAACACGGCTTTCAGCGTTGGAGAAGGGCTTTGGCAATTTACGGTAATGCCCTTCGGGCTATGCAATGCTCCAGCTACTTTTGAGAGACTCATGGACCAGATACTAAAAGGATTGCACTGGCAAACATGTTTGGTGTACCTCGACGACATCATCGTGCTGGGAAAAAGCTTTGAGGAACACCTAAAGAACTTGGAGGAAGTTTTCCAAAGAATAGCTGGTGCTGGTCTGAAACTAAGTCCCAAGAAGTGTTCCTTGTTTAAAAAGGAAGTAAGTTATTTGGGTCACAAGGTAACTAAGGAGGGAATCTGCACTGCTAAGGAAAAGATCGAAGCCGTAAAAGATTGGCCAAGACCGAGAAATTTGCATGAGTTACAGAGCTTCCTGGGGCTGTGCACGTATTATCGCCGATTTGTACCAAATTTTGCCAGCGTAGCTAGTAGTAGTAGGTTGGCGGCCGCCGTGGTGTGAAGGTAGTGTTGCCGGCCTACCACACCGAAGGTCCATGGTTCGATCCCTGGTACAGGTAACATCAAAAAGTGATTTGAAAAAAGTTTTTCAAAACGGGGTCGCCCCTCGGCAGTGGTTTGGCAAACTCTCCGAGTGTATTTCTGCCATGACAGGCTTCTCAGCAAAAATGCGTCTCCTTTGTAGATGCCGTTCGGAGTCGGCAAAAAACTGTAGGTCCCACCAATTTGTAGGGAAAATTCAAATCGGCACACCACAAATTGGAAGAGAAGCTTGGCGCAAAAATCTCTTAGGAGGTTTATGATGATATACCTGTTGTATATCGCGCCATAGAGATAGATAGCTAGTAGTCTCCACGACCTTACAAGGAAGAATATGAGTTTTGAATGGAAGAAGGAACAGGAGGTGGCTTTTCAAACATTGAAGGAACGACTATGCACTGCCCCGATGTTAGCATATCCAATTCCAGGTTCAAAGTTTATTCTGGATACAGATGCGAGTGGTTATGCTATAGGAGGGGTTTTGTCCCAGATTGTTGATGGACAGGAGAAGGTAGTTGCATACTATAGCCGAACAATTGGGAAGCCTGAAAGGAACTATTGTGTAACCCGGAGAGAACTGTTGGCATTGGTAGAGTGCGTTAAGCATTTCCACAAGTATCTCTATGGGCAACGATTCCACGTCAGGACAGACCATGCAGTGTTAAAATGGCTCTTACAGTTCCGTAATCCGGAAGGTCAATTGCCCCGGTGGATAGAGCGACTGCAAAATTATGACTTTTCCATAGAGCATCGCAAAGGTAGCACCCACGGAAATGCTGATGCAATGTCACGAAGACCATGTAACTTGGAATGCAAGCATTGTTCCAAAGCTGAGACCAAGGAAGACATTATAGATGTGCGGCTCATGACTATAACATCTTCGGACGAATGGGACATGGATCAATTAAGGAGGTTTCAGCACGAAGATTCAGATCTTACACTTGTAATGCAAGGAATCGAACGAAACGAGCGACCATCAAGAGAGGAGATGTCAGCAGAAAGTCCTGTTGCCAAGTCATATTGGGCACAGTGGAATAGTTTGCAATTAGAATCCGGTTGTTTGCATCGAATATGGGAGAATGAGGATGGTCAATATGTTCGAAAGCTGATAGTCGTCCCAAGGAAGAAAATCCCTGGTGTACTCAATGAATTACATAACGGTCCAAGCGGAGGTCATCTTGGAGTCACCAAGACCTTGGAGAAAGTCAAGCAAAGATTCTATTGGGTTGGTTGCCGTCAATCGGTCGCGGAGTGGATTGCCAACTGTGAAGTATGCATGAAAGCTAAAGGACCGAAATCAAGGAGCCATGGCCAAATGAAACAGTATAACTCAGGTGCGCCATTTGAGAGGATAGCCATGGATGTATCTGGTCCGTTTCCTACTAGCAAACTCGGAAACAAATATGTACTGGTGGTTATGGACTATTTCAGCAAATGGCCAGAAGTGTACCCTATTCCAAATCAAGAGGCAGAAACAATAGCAGAGGTGTTTACTAACAATTGGGTAGCTCGGTTTGGTGCACCGATGGAGATACATTCTGACCAAGGCAGAAATTTCGAATCAGCTGTGTTCCAGGAAATGTGCAAGACATTGGACATTCGGAAAACTCGAACAACTGCACTACATCCTCAGTCAGATGGCATGGTGGAACGATTCAATAGAACCTTGGAAGAGCACCTGAGGAAAGTAGTGGATAAGTTCCAGAAGGATTGGGCTACTCACATCTCCTTATTCCTAATGGCATATCGCTCTGCAGTACATGAAACAACTGGTCAGACTCCTGCAAAGGTAATTTTCGGGAATGATCTTCGATTGCCAGCTGACTTGAAGTTTGGGATAAACGCTGATGCAGGAGTACATGCTCGGAAATCTACTAGCGTATTGGAAGAAGAAATGAGAGAAATACACGACCTTGTGAGACAACGGACTAAGATCATGAGCGATAAGATGAAGGCCAGGTACGACAAAGCAATAAATTCGGAAGGTTTTATAGAAGGAGATTTAGTGCTGTTATACAACCCACAGCGTAAGAAAGGTTTGTCCCCAAAACTACAATGTAACTGGGAAGGCCCATATAAAGTCATAAAACGGATCAACCATGTGGTATATCGCATACAAACTATGGGAAGGCCAAGGAATAAGATGAAGGTGGTCCATTTGGAAATGCTAGCTGCGTTTGGTTCCGGCAATGTGTCTGATCGGGACGATCAGACTTAGCTGGAGGGCAGTGGGGCGATTATTCTCAATCATGTACCATCCCTAACTCAATAACACTCCCACCACTAGTTAACACAACCGAGATAACGATGGCTACGCTTATGCATGCAAGTGTATAACTAGGAAGAGGAAGAGAGATGGCGCGAGTGTTTGCGAATACGATGCAAAGAGGAGATGCCAATAAATAACACCGACCCTTCCAGAACACGAAAAGCGAACAACCAAGAAAGTTCTCGGTGCGTAGGCAAGCACCCTGTTGGACTATATAAGGCGGTGACCAAGCAAGGCAGGTTGATCAGTTTATTTTCAAGCGTTCAATAGTGAACTACTGTAGAGTTACCAAACTCTTAAAATTGTTTTTGCGTTTATTACTAGTAAATAAAACTAGCTATCAGTTACAATATCTGTGCGTGTGTTTATTTGACTTTATAGTGATCGAACCCAGGATTGATAATCAAGGAATCATCGAATTCGTCACTATACAATATTGGAACGAATTCGATGAGTCTTCGATTATTAATCCTGGGTTCGACCACTATAAACTCAAATAAACACACGCACATATATTGTAACTAATAGCTACTTTTATTTGCTATTAATAAACGCAATACAAATTTAAGATTTTGGTAACTTCACAGTAGTTCACTGTTCAACGCTTGGAAATAAACTGATCAACCTGCCTTGCTTGGTCACTGCCTTATAAGTCCGACAGTGTACTTGCCTACGCACCGAGAACTTTCTTGGTTGTTCGCTCTTCGTGTTCTCGAAGGGTCGGTGTTATTTATTGACATTTCTTTGCCTTGTATTCGCAAACATTCTCGCCATCTCTCTTCCTCTTGGTACACGCTTGCATGCATAAGCGTAGCCATCGTAATCTCTGTTGTGTTTAACTAGTGGTGGGAGTGTTATTAAGTTAGGCATGGTACATGCTTGAGAATAATCGCCACATTGCCCTCCACCTAAGTCTGATCGACCCGATCAGACACATTGCCCGAACCAAACGCTGCTATACACTCAATGGTTGGCACCACTTTATTAAACCTTATTTCCTCCAGCGATTGAAACTCCGACATCAATCCCTTCCTGCAGAGATTCCCACAGTGCATTATATTGTCACATATTCCAACCATTTTGTCCGTCTTTAATCCCGCATGGCTTTGTGCCTTCACTTTCGTTTCCAGTGGTACCCGGAAAATATTTCTACAACTCACTTCTTCAGGATTCCTTTCCATTCTCTCATGCCCAGTGCACTGTTTCACTTTGTCCTTTATGCTTTAATGACATCTGGAATTGTTTTATTTTGTTTTGTTGTTTTTCCGACAGGGTGAATGGTTGATGTATATTGGAACGATTTTTCGTCATCCCTTGTCAAATTTGGTTTTGATACAAACCGGTTTCGGCGTTGTGCCATCATCAGTGTCGATTTTCGTTCTGATCTGTTGTGGTCGTTTGTCTTGTATTTATAGTAGGTAGCAGGTAACGTCAGCATGGGTGTCTGTTTGTGTACGTGTGTGCATGTGTTGTGTGTGTACATTCAGAAACGGGGGTGGTTTGCATCGATCGGTTTTTTTGTGGTTGACTGAGGCAGGTAAAAGTTGGTGATTTTTGTTGTTTGACCTTTTTTTTTTGCTTGTTTGTTGTTTGTGATCTTTTGCTGTTTTGTGCTTATTTGTCGGTGCGTGTGTGTTTGTTGTACCTGAGTGGTTGCTTTGTTTTTTGTAAACCAATTTTAAAGGTTCTCATATCATCTGGAATTCTTGCCTGGGGAACAACAATAAGTGCTCGATGATTTTGACCATCTTCACTTTCTCATATCCAATGTTAGCTTTCAGCTACTCCATTGTGCCCAATATGCTTTTGCGATGCGACTCTCTCTAATCATCTCTTCTCTTCTCGGCGCTTTGTTCTTCTTTAGTCCCTTCAACACACATGGCAAATTTGGATCTTCCTCGTGGCCTTGTCGAATCTTCTTCAAGAGGTACTTGTCCGTGAAAGCCTTTGGTCGAGGAGCTACCTCTGCTTTACGAATCTCCTTTTACTTCATCTTCAAGATCACTCCCTTGGTGGTATAGCCAGTATTGTGTCCAAAGACCAGAGGAACTTCTTGGCCGTTGTAAGTCATAACCCTGTCCCTTACGTTGATGTGAATGTCTCTCTCAGCCAAGAAATCGACGCCAATGATGACTGCGTCGACAATATTCGCTACCAAGAAGTTGTGATACGTAGCTACATTCCCAATCACAACCTTACATGTCACCTCTCCCCGTTGACCCAGTCACTCCGAATCGTGGAATGCGATGCACCAGTATCCATAGTCAGCTAGCGCTCTTTCCCGTCCACGTAGCCTTCAACAGTAACATTACTTGCTTTCCGTCCGAGTTGTGACACAGAGATTATCGGGCATTCATCTTGCTCATCTTGATTTTTAGCCTCTCCGTATACTCTACAGGTGCATCTGCATTTGCTTGCCAACCTCTCGATATCAGATGCAAATTCCTGCAAAGTCTCATTAGGTTTCTGGAAGCGATTCTATAGCTCTATTTGGTAAATCTGCTTCTGATGCTCGCTCCCATAGCTTTTCTCAACTGCTCCCATCAATGCATCCTACCTGTTCCTTTCGGGCTCGGGAATAACCTGTAAGATTACTGCTGCAGGTCCCTTCAATGCCACGAATAGTGCTGCAACTTTATCGTCAGATCCCCAATTATTGACCGCTGCCGTCTTCTCAAATTGTAGTTTAAATACCTGGAATGGAACAGAACCATCAAAGGAAGGTGATTTTACCTTTAGAGTTTTCGAGGAAGCTGTTCGACGATTCAGGTGCAACTCCTGAATACGATCTTTTAAGGAATCCATCTCAGCCTCAAATTTATCCTGCCTCGCCTCCTGTGCTTCCAACTGAGAAGCCATTTTTGCCACCTGCATGGATATACGACCCTCATGTGCTTTCAGTTTTGATGACATTCGTGCTTCCTGCTCTTCCAGCCGAGATGTGATACGCGTCTCCTGTTTTTCAAGTTGAGATGCCATGCAAGTCTTCTGCTGTTGCTGTTTGTGGAGAAATTGTCGACGAAATAGCAGCGAGTATAGCATTCATATTCAAACCAGTAGGTGAACCTAGAGCCACTTGCTTTTCTTCCAACTTCGAATTTGCCTCTTCCATATCAGGATGAAAAACAGGTTCGTATACGCTGTTTTTGTTGTTGTAACGACAAAAAGACTCCCCGAAGGTTTTAGCGATTGTAACTCAAATTTATTACCGCTTGTTTTTAGACCCGGTTGCTCCAATTTCTTCTTTAGTTATGGGATATTCAATTCATTCAACTTAGCCATGTTCTTGGTATCCTTGCAATCACTGGTATTTATTTAACAATACAACTTCTGACACCAATTGTGACGACCAATTGCATTGTCGTTACCACAACAACAACCAATTGCCGCTTTCATAAAAGCCGGTTAACGCTAACCGGGGTTTAATTGACATATTTTGTACGTTTAGCTGTCAAATTAATCGCCGATTATACTTAACCGGCCTTTGTGAAACTGGCCCTAAGTATACGACCATGGTACAGTAACAAGGTAAAGTCAACTATACAGCAACATCATACTGGCGTAAAGAGTGTCAAAGGCAACTGACTGGTGTTAGCGGATGACGCGAAGAGAAACTAGAGAAATATCCATTGGTGGGAAATTATGTGGTGCGAGCAAGGTTAAAATGTGATTATTATTAATAACATCCCCATATTTGCAATTGTTTTTAGCAAGAGCATAAGAAGAAGCACAAAATTGCAAATGCAAGTCCCGCTTGTTTACGTTTTGTTCCTAACATTCTTCTCTTTACATGTCCTTCTGCCAATCTATACGCTAGTGTGATCAAAACAAATTGAATCAGCTGATGAGATGACACAACCTTTATATTGAACCATGAATACGACTATAGCGATAAGCCAACGGCACCAATGTTTTGAGCCACTTCGCTTTTGGACGTCGTCATTGTTTACCCGTACTAGTTCGGCATCTTCTTTTGCTAATCGGAGTGGAAGGTAGTGGATGAAGGTACTCTGAGAGAGTGTAATGAAGGAAATCGCGTTCAGGGTTGTTTTAAAGTAAAAACTGCAACTAAAAACTTCAATTTAAACTGAAATATACATTCTATAGTAACTGATAACGTGTTATAACTGCTTTATATTCAATAATTTGGGAGTTTCATGTCTTCATGTTCAATATTGCAGTATTTAAATTTGATTGTTTTATAACTGCATACAACACACCCTGTGTGGTTTGTGTGTGGTTGCAGATTCGGAGTAAGTTGCGCTACTACTAGACATATACTATGACGTCGTCGCGTAGAGTCACCAAACTATCCCTATAACTCAACCAAATTAGAAAAACAGACTGTACTTTTGGTTGAGTTGAAATTATTGGGCCCTAGGGATATTTATTGATGTCTCTAAAATAGTTTTATCGTTAAACTTATAAAAGTACTAAGCTTATTAATTTAAATAATGTTTGAACTGAATAATAATAATTAATGTGAAAAATTCGTGGAAAATGAAAATACTGTAAACCGGTGAATAATATATATATATATATATAACGGATCTGACTTAACAAACGGAACTTTTAACAATTGGGGATGTCGTCTCCATGAACACGTGATTAAGTGTAACCAAGGTTTTGGTGTCGTTTTATAATAAAGAAGGAAGTTTTTTCCTTTATGAACAATTTAATTGAAATGAATTGATGTATACACACGTTTAATGTAAAAATTGAAAAAAGAAGCAGAAACTGCTACACATGATTCTGGCCTTTCGGTATTATCATTGTGTACTGGTGAGCTAAATAAACTTTAGGAACTGATCTTAATGCTAAATTCATATCTACGTTGGAATATAACCTGGCATATGAGGAGCTAATCCCAGCCATAGAAATCAAACCTCAAAAAAAAAAAAATGTTTTGAGCTATAGTCTGGCCGAGCGCCAGTTTCAGCCATCGTCTCCACAGTTCTGCAGTACTCTTGTACTTGCATTCTAGAACACTGGTTGTTGACAAGTATTTACTCTTTCCCTCGTATTCGCAAACACTCATGCTATCTAAGTGGTGGGAGTATTATTGAGTTGGGCATGGTACATGCCAAGGCGAATCTATAGATGGTGATAGCCCCGATTCGCCTCAGATTTTTGTAACTCAAAATGTCAAAGTAAAAGAAAATATAAAGGGACAACCATGGTGAATGTTAACAAATCGTTTCCCATTTTCTTTTACTGACATTCTGAGGTACAAATGTGCAGGAAGAACCATGGTACAATAACAAGGTAAAGTCAACTCTACAGCAACAACATACTGGCGTAAAGATTGTCAAAGCAACTGGGTGGTCTTAGCGAATGAATCGAAGAGAAAATAGAGAAATATTCATTTGTGAGAAATAATGTGTTGCAAGCGTGGCTGGAAGTGATTATTATTGAATAATATCGCCATATTTGCATTTGTTTTCAGCAGGAGCAATAGAAAAAACACAAAATAGCAAATGCAAATCACACTTGTTTACATTTTGCTCTTAACATTGTGCTTTTTACATCTCCTTCTGACAATCTATACGCCAGTGCGTTCAAACAAATGGAATCAGCTGATGAAATGATACAACCTTTTTATTGAACCATGGGAAGAACAAGCAATCAGCTGTTTCTATGCTATCACCAGGTATATGAATTCGCTTGGTAGATGCTTGAGAAATTCGCCACAATAGGAAGAGTTCAAGTAGACCCGTAACAACTGCCAGTGAGAATAGGGTATAAGTCGATTATCTTTAGTAAAATATCGACTTTGCTTTCCTCATTATTCCTATGAAATTGATAGCAGATTTGTGGTAAATAATTTTTTCTTGTTGCGGTATTTTGCAATAAAAGATGGATATTTGCGGAAATGTTTTGGTGTCGAAAGACGCTCTTAACTTTGCCCTAAAATGTTTATATTGTGAAACAAATATTGAAGAATGGGAGGCATTTGTTCTTCATGTACAAAGTTTGCACAATAATTTTGAAGAGCCGTGTATAGATCCGCTTGTGGAACTCGATTATAAAGAGGATATTCTTGTTGAATCAATAAAAGATGAAGTTCCCACAACGATTGAAACAACAGATTTGGAAAACAATGACACCGAACTAAAAATGGAAGTAGCATCTGACGAAGAATATGTAAAAGACGAGGTATGCACAGTTGTAATATGAGAAGAAATGGTATATACATAAAAAATACATATGTATTTTATTACATTATAGATTTACGAAGAAGACAGTGGCTCAGACTATGAACCAAACCAAAACAATGATGCAACTGATTCTGGCTCCGACTCTGATTCCATCAAAGAAGAGTTTCAGAAAGAAAGACGCAAAAAGGTGGGGTGATTAAAATATGGAATTTGAATTTCTTTATATACAATTTTAAGCTGATTTAAAGAGTTTCGCCTCAACTGGACAGAGCTGCTGTTCAGTGTTATTATTATATTGGTCGCTTCGTTCAGCTTAATCACGCTCGCTACCTATTATTATCAAGCAGGAAGGTGTGGGGTTAGGCCATAGGGAGTTTGGTGTTAGAAGGGTCTGCAGATGGTGTTGGTCTCGTGGGACACACCACATCCCGGGCAGACATTTGGCTTTTTTGGATAAGTAAGAGTTCAGCCTACAACAGTCTGAAACGTTAGAGAAATATTGTAGATTTACATTATAATTGTAATTTAGTTCTCTAATCGAAAATCAGGTCAGAGAACTAGGCTAGAAGTCGATTAGAGAGCGATTAGAAAAACAATAGAAAAAGCTCACATTAGAAACCATTTAGAACTGCACGTTAGAATTCGATTAAATAACTAACAATTATCTATATAGAGAACTTAGTCCCCTTTTTGTAGAGAATGATATGTGGTTGTTGTAACGACAAAAACACTTCCCGAAGGTTTTGAGGAGTGCTGTCGAAATAACTAGTAGCGATTTGGTATGACCAGTGGAACCTTTTAGGTCATGTCATATTCGTAGATCAGATTAGAGATTGTTACAGGGTTGCATTCACTGTTAACAACAACAACACATCCGTAGATCAACCATCGAGTTGCACGCCATTACCTTTGTGCATATTAGTCGCTTCTCTCAATTTTCGACAGTTTCTCAAACCGTTCTCTAGCCCTCTACTTTAAAGAAATACATTAGAATTCGAGTCGTTTTTTAATCGTCCTATAACCTTTATGTTTGCCGGGAGTATCCAGATCGACCACCACATTAGCGTTCCTTCAGCAGGTTTTGCTGGTTAGGGTAGTAAGAACCGCTGGATAGCCCATGTTGAATGGCGATGTAAAACATCTCTTATATCGTTCCGAATCTGTTAAAATATGATATTTGTTGACAAAGTACCCTTTTTTATTTTCAGTTCAATCCAACATTTTGGCGACGTAACGCCAGCACATTCGCTTTCATTGAACTTTATAAAAACGCTCCATGCCTGTGGAATCCAAATGATGAACATTATATCAATAGTGTAACTCGTGAAAATAGTCAAAAGAAAATTATTGAAGAAATGAAAAATAAGTTTCAATACACAATAACTAATCAAGCCCTGAAAGTATGCTTCCGCAAATTATATTTACAATACGAATCCACTCTCGAAGCAAAAGATACGAAATCAAAACCACAATTAAAAAAGTTGCCAAACGTGATGTTTGAATATTTTGAAAAATGCTCCTTTTTAGCTGTTGCAAAAGACGAATTTGTCGATGCCGTGGAGAAAGCACCGAATACAAATACAGTAAATACAGTTCAAAACTCACAGCCTCATTATCCACAAACGTATACCTGTCACGATACCAAGTGCTTTAGAACTTTGCTTATCGCCTTGATATCGAATAAACGAACAAATCAGATTATATCGCAAAGGCGAATGATGCTGTTAAAGATTTCATTATGTGGTACTAATTTGGTTTTTTTTTTCAGAACTTGAGCTTTGCCAAACTAAATCCTACAACAGAGACTTTCATTGAAACATATGCTTTGTTTCCAGCATTATATGACACAAAACATGAGGATCATAATAACCCAGCTGCACGCAGACAATCTTATGCGGAAATGGCTAATATTATGAAAACGAAAGAAAACATAGAGTTTACTGACGATGAAATTTATAAAGGTATCCATAACATACGTCATTGGTATTATAAAACTAAAAATCGGCTGGCAAAAAGTAAGAGTGAGAAAGATTTAGCACGTTCAGCAAAAGTTTATTTGCAAAAATGCAGCTTCCTCCCTGTTAGACCGCCGAGTAAGAAACTAAAATGTACAGAATGTGATAAATTATTTCAAAATGAAACAACAAGGCAGAGTCATCTTTTTAAGGAGCATAACATCGGTGATTGGCCATATAAATGTGATCAATGTCAACGAACTTTTGAGTATAAAGCTCAACTAATAATGCATGAACAACGTACACATGTTGGTAAAGTGCATAAATGTGATTATTGTGAAAGATTATTTGCTGTGCAAGTTGATTTACAACGTCACATTGATACACATACTGGTCATAAACCATTTGTTTGCGAATTATGTGGAAAGGCATTTCGCAGTAAGACTCAATTGGGTTATCACCGGGATGCAATACATACAAAAACTAGAGCGTATAAATGTACAATGTGTCCTAAAGATTTCTTAAAAGCACGCGATTTAAAAGATCACATAAAAGCTCATTTAAATATACGCGATAAAATATGTGAAACTTGTGGTAAAGGCTTTACAAACTGTCATTCACTTATTCGCCATAGACAAATACATTCCGAAGTTAAGAAGTTTGCATGCAAATTGTGTGAAGCAAAGTTTCATCAGTTTGTTGGATTAAATTCACACATGAAGCGGACTCATGGTATAGTTAAAAATCAGCAATAATTTGAAAATATCGAAAGATTTATATCTGAACATAATTATGTACATACACATACTTGTGTATAACTATATGATTAGGATCAGGGATTGGCGTTACAAAAATATGTATACATATTTGAGTGACGTAAAAATAAGAATAATTTTACAATTCAAATTATTTCAAATAAAAATTATTTTTTAATTTAAGTCGCTTTGAGTGAATTATTCTTCACTCATCTCTTTTCAAACAATGGAAAATATATTAGTTCTTATCCTACGCAAACGCTATTTCTTCAACTATCAGAAAAATCAGTCAAACTTTTAATTACAAAAATAGTTGATTTAATTAGTTTACATTTACTAAATTCATTTTATTTATTGCATTTGAAATGCTTGTCACGAAATTAATTCATATATACATATATATACAAATCGTCGATACCTTTGAGAAACCGCAAATCTGATAGCACCCATGCTTTCACTGAAACTGTTTGGGTTGGAATACAAAACGAAGTTTAATTTTAAATATTAATAAGCATTTAATTTATTACCCTCAATAACGGCTTTATTTTGTTTTATTCCATTACCTCATTGGTAGGAATTATAAAATAAATATGTAATCGATTCAGTAACCGAATTCAATTGTAAATTTAAAAACTATGTTGGAATACTATTTTATGATTTTTATATATAAATCAAGTTGTTTTCATTACGGGAACTTGGAAATTTTATTATAAATTCAAACAAGTATTTTGCTGATCTTTAAACAAATCCAGTTATGTATCAATAAAAAAAGCACCAATTTTAATTAATTATGATTACTATCAATTCAGAAAATACGAATTCTGCTAATTCAGCTTAAGATACTTTTAGATACATCTTTATATATGTAAATCAATTTTGAATACATACATATGTACCATTGTATACTATATTTCACTATCCGCAAACATTTACCAGAAAACCAGCACTTTCCATATTTTGCGTCGAAGTGCAGAAAACTTGAGAGCACGTTTACAAGAAAACTGGATTCTGAAATGTGCTTCTTGCTGGATGCTATGATATCTATTAATCTGAGTTACATATCGTGGTCCCGGCGGTAAAATCTGCTAACTCACATTAAAATTTTTAAAATGTATGTACATATAAACAATTTAAATAATAATAATTATGGAGTTAACGGCTTTTCGTAATTGGAGGCAAGAAATTTTCTTTCACCACCAAGTGAAATAGAGAGGACTTAGCAGCTTTTACAGGCGGGACGACGTTATACATAGATCTAAATATCCGATAAATATATCTCAGCCTAAAATAGCGTAAGCTTTAATAAACTAAATTGTTCTCATGCAATGCAATTACAAATGTACATACATTATGTTTTCTATTAATTTTGGGCCGAAAAGCCCCAAGCTCTATACGTCCCTGCGGGTTAGGGGTTTAGAATATGCCCGAGGTAGGCATACCGGTCGTAAGAGGCGACTAATATGCACAAAGGTAATGCAACTCGATGGTTGATCTACGGATATGATGCCTCTCACCTCTCATTCCATCTTATCCTTACTTACGGAAAGAGGGGTGACATGACCTAGGTTTCAATGGTCATAAATCGCTACCTAGACTGTCGGGCAGTACCGCAAGGGAGTACCGGAGCGTACCGGGTTCAAATCTGGCCAAGGACTGTTAATTCGACAACACTCCCCAAAACCTTCGGGGAGTGTTTTTGTCGTTACCACAACAACAACAACAGCACACTATACCTCATGCCGATTGACCCTTGATGATACCGGAAAATTTATTTTTCTTAAAATGTTTGCTCTAGCTGAATTTTATCTTTACATAATTTTCTTTATTATTTCTACATCTGAATCAAAGTCTTATCAGAGGTGAGTGAATATTAATTTAGCAGGTAACCACAAGTTTTGATAACTTATTCTTAGGTACATCTAATGCAGGTTTTCGTTCTGTAATTATGCCCGTTGCAACCGTTGCTCCATTCTCCCTGATCGTAAAGGCTTGACCTTGTACCAAAACCATTTTTCGTAATAATGTAATGCGCACCTTAGCATGGTCGCCAGGCATTAACATACCATCCGATGGTACTGTATATCAATATATTCAAAAATAAAATGATTCGTTTTTTCTTGATATGTATGTAAGTGTGTAATGCTTACTAAGATCAATACGAGCGGGTATATTCCAAGTTGAACTAAACAATTGCTGTATATATTTGGAAAGCATAGGTTTAAACCGACCACCCTCAGCACGTGACAAAAGGTACATGGATGCTTCGAAGTGGTTTGAGATATTTTCGGTATCAGCTGCGCACAGTAGCATACCACGATTAACATTAGATATTTTAACGGAACGCAGTAAGACACCAACGTTTTCACCTGCGACAGCCTGTAAATTACATAATTATTAGTAGGAATTGAATATTTGGATATGTAAATTGTTAACGACCGGGGCAGCTTATATTTTAGCATGTCTGTTCTCAAAATAAATGTTTGGAGTCTAACCGCCAATGTACCTCATTAACAATAATCGTTCCATTATGTTAGCAATTCTCGCCAGATATTGATAATTTCTTCTTATCAATGTCTATTATGATATTACCTTTGATACACTTTTCTTAAAAATTTGTATATCCCCAATGCTTGTTTTAATATTCTGATTAAAACCCAATAAATCGGCCAAGTCATTCTTCAGAATAGTTCCACGCTTTATTGTTCCAACTACTACTGTACCACGTCCGGCTACTGTAAATGCATTATCAATGGGTAGTATGAAGGGTGACTTAAAATCTCGCGTAGGTGTGGGTACATAAGAGTCCAATTCATGAAGTAATTTTTCAATTGCTGGTGCACCAAATAGCGATGTATCCCCTTTCAGAGCCAATAATGCTGAGCCATAAATAACCGGATTTCCAATACCATCGAATCCGAAATCTGTCAGCATTTCACGAATTTCTATCTCAACCAGTTCTAATACTTCTTGATCCACTAAATCGGCTTTGTTAATGAATACAATAATACGTTCGATACCAACTTGTTTTGCGAGTAGTAAATGCTCACGGGTCTGTGGCATTTGCCCATCGTTGGCCGCAACTACTAATATAGCGCCATCCATTTGCGAGGCACCCGATATCATATTCTATAAAAAAATAAAGAAGTTAAAACGCTGAAACTGTAAATGAATAATAAAAATGTGTAAATCAAACCTTAATGTAGTCCGCATGACCCGGACAGTCAGTATGCGCATAGAACCGAGCTGCAGTTGCATATCCTATGTGACAGGCATTAATTGTTATGCCACGCGCCTTTTCCTCGGGTGCTCTATCAATCTGTTCGTACGACTGATACTGTGCTAGACCTTTTTCCGCAAGTATTTTTGTTATAGCTGAAGTTAGTGTCGTCTTACCATGATCCACATGTCCTATTGTGCCGACATTGCAATGTGGAGGGACATTATCGCCACTTTCAGATGCAGTTAAGCTATGCGTTATACTAAACCATTTCCTTCTATTGCAGTAGACGTTTAGTTTATTTTCGTTGGATATTATGCAAAGAGTACGCAAACTGGTGGCAGTTATTTTTGAAAATATTTTAATCATTCTAAGGATTGTCCGTATGTCTTTTTAAAATTGTTTAAACAATCTCTCTTCATTTAAGAATTTTATGTATTTTTAATATATATACTATTGTTTACATATTACACATCCACTACACAACACTTTCTGGAGCTTCTCAACAAGCGGAAACCGTAAGCACAAGAGCCACAGAAGCACCTGCGGCATTCAAACCATTCTCAAGTACATGTTGGATACACACACCCCTATTCCACCGAAACCTCCAGACTAACAGTATACCACCACAAACATAACAATAGACATATCAATGAGCAAATTCACCAAAAACAACACACCTCCGGAAGTGTACAACCAAAACTTTCTACGCTACAAAGCAAGGTATCCAAATCATGTTTTTTATTACACCGATGGCTCCCTGCTCAGAGAAACGCCGACTTTCGCCGTGGTAGAACAGTTGATCGACTGAACTTGTACAACAATTCACCAAGGGCTCATGTCACCGGAATCAGGGATATTTAACTCAGAATTAGCAGCAGTCAAGTTCGCTTTGCACCACGCAGCAATAAACAACAGACACGCCGTCATTGCATCGGACAGCTTGAGTGTTCTAAAAGCGCTAACAGACGAGCATAGTGAAGCTCGCAGATTTGCACTCAGCGGGATTAATATACGGTGCGATATTAAACTGCTATGGACTCCAGGGCATGTGGGGATAGCAGGCAATGAGCTAGCCGACAAAGCTGCTAAACATGCGGTTAGCATGCCACTTGTAGCTGAGACTCCTTGCTTGACATCCGCCGTTACTAACTTTATCAAAACACACCTCAGAATTTCAAAAGAGAAATCATGGCAAACGACAAACTGTTTTCTAAAAATACACAACCCCAGCCTTGGACGTCCAAATTATCACAAGAATTTTTCAAGAAAAGAATGCATCCAAATAGCCCGAATGAGAGTGGGTGTCACAAGATTCACATCCGAACACTACCACTAACTATTAAACAATACTCATTGACTGCCCAATATCCAGCCTCAACTTAAACTTAACCACAATACTTGACTGCAGCAAGGAAAGCGCACTAAATCATACATCAGAAGCACTCAAAAAACATAATTTACTCCACGAAGTATAATACTACTTAGGAGGCAAAATGGCCTAGTTGCCCAGCCTCCAAAAAATATATTTTGCAAACTCATTTGAAAGATATAAATTCAATAAATAAATAAATAATATGGTTTACATCACGGTTTTTCTATTTTTGCTGATTCGATAAACACTGCCGATTTGGGCAAGGTAACAGCTGACCACAGTGCTTCCCAAGCGGTTGGAAGTGCAAAAGAATGGATGGGCCCGAATCATTAGTGTTTAGTTCGAAAACGCTTCGAAAAATGTCAGAAGAGGTTCCATAAGGCGTGTGTCGGTTCCGGTAACTCCGAAATTAAGTTTGAACTTCTCTACTAATTTGTGGTGTGCTGCTTCTAATTTTTCCTACAAATTGTCGGTACATGACTCCGAACGGTATCTGCAAAGCCAGATGCATTTTTGCCGAGCAGCTCTTTCATGGCAGAAATACACTCGGAGGGTTGCCAACCACTGTCGAGGAGTGATACCGTTTTTGAAAAATCTTTTTTTTGTAATACTGAGGCGAAAAATGATATACATTATTAAAATGTTCGAACTAAAAAAAAAACATTTGCAAAATTCTATTTTCGTTAACAGTTTAGTTTTCCTGTCAAAAGTGCGCAGGGTCGATTCACCGCAAGATCTTCTAAAATAGCAAAACTATATGAATTAGTTTTACGAGAAATAGTGTCTTCAAGTGCCATAGCTATAGCCTGTATATGTTTGTTGTTTAAAATTTTTTCTGTAAAATAACAATAATAATTATGTATTATCAACTGGCTTTGAGCTCGTAGAAAAATACGTAAAATGGACAAACCGTAAAAATCAATAACGAAAACTAGTACTTTCGCGTATTAACGCTTATTGAAACTGCTGGTTCAAAATTAGCAAGTAGGGTTTTATATTATTTAAACGAATCATAGTTATAATTCAAAGACACTTGAGGTGATACTCATGTCTGAGGGAATTCTGATAAGAATTGCGTCGTATGTGTGCGTATCTGTATCAGCCATGTTGTCACTGATCGAACAAGTGTTTGGATGTGTAAAAGGTCTTTTACACGATATGGTTTTGTCCTGTGTACTTGTCACACTTTAAGTTTGAAAACCAACATAACGTGTAAAGGCAAATTAAATTTTCCTTTTCAACAAGTCAGGAAAATGCACATACGAAACAGACTTAGGGCCATTTTCATAAAGGCCGGTTAAGCCTAATCGGAGATTAATTTGACAGCCAACCGTACAAAATACGTCAACTAAACTCCGGTTAGCAGTTACCGGCTTTTATGAAAGCGGCCCTTACATTTAGAATCAGCTGTTCTTTAGTTTGTTGATTTAAATTTTTTTGGAAATATTTAATTACTGTGTAAAGAATCAGATAAATTGAACTGTTGGAAGTGTTGGAAGTCATACGCCATTACGTTAGTGTAGAAAAAGTGGCAAGTCATATAAAAAAACATATCGAGTAAGAGGCCCTTAAGTGCGCATCAAGTTTCTTCGATAGGGTAGGTGACCCTGTGGTAAGAATGCAACCATGTACAGATAAGGTTTTTCGAACTTTGAAAGTAATTGAAATTCGGCGACGTCATTCTGACTTTCGAAGCAACCTTAATTTAATTGGTTTGTCAGTGCCATTTACTATTACTACTTTTTCAATTGTTGGAACTATTGGTTGGTTCTATAACTTAAATTCTATTTAAATAGCTATACATCCAATTAAATATGGCGACTGAAGAAGAGGTGAAATTGTATTCACGCGAGGAAATCGCCAAACATAACACAAACAAAAACACCTGGTTGATTATCCACAATAATGTTTATGATGTATCGCAATTTCTAAATGAGGTAAGTTACTTATTTCATATTTAAAATACTGAATGAATAAAAGACAATGTCACGAATAATAAGAAAGAGTCGGTTAACGTATTAAGCTTTTTTAATACAAACATAAGCCTCACATTCTCAATAATATAATTTAATTAAACTTGGCTTAATAACTAAAGCGCAATATGAAGATAGCTTTGCGATCGCAAATCACATACTTATCTTATTTGATTCATGCTTTGCGATGTAGTTTTAATATTATACACAGACAGAGACCGCTACACTTCTAAATAAATTAAAGTTATCAATTGTTTTCCGATGAGGTGATGATAACGATTAGTACATAACATCAGTTATGTGGCAAATGCTCCAACCTATAGTTAATAAGTTTGAAGAAGATAACTAAGGTATAAAATAAAAAGGAAACACATTTAGAATTTAGGTTACAAAATGGCATATTTTATTTAATAACTGCAAATTCCATGCAAATATTTCGTCCGTCATAATGCATACACAATAAAACAAGAATTATTTTAGAATCTAAATTGGTGACCACATGAATGACGTCGAAAACAATAAAGTAATTTACAAAAACTTTAGTATTTGCACTATCATGCTTTATTTTATAAGGCAACGATATGTACCCACAAATACATTTGTAGTTGCATTATCACTATTGCTGCAACGTTGCCTATGTACGCTGCGCTACACACTAAGGAAGTCTTTAATATTTTAGAACTAACTTTCAGTTTTGTACTTTGATCGTTATTGTGATTATAACATGTATTTTTGATAAGTTTGCGTGCATATCTATCTATTATCTATAGATCTAGCATGTGTTAAATTATTTTTTATACATATATTTGTTAAAATACATGCATGCTTTCATGTACATATGTATGAAGGTATTATTCTTAACTTTTAATGTTCTCACATGCTTCGTATGAAAACAAGTTATGTTATTTCATTTGCCTTAAACTATGGAGTCACTTTTTGTAATTGTTTATTGATTTGTAGTAGTTGGTTAAAGCTTTTTTGTTGCTCATCATACGATATACATAGAATTTTATTTTGTTCTATTCATTATATATCTTACCAAAGCAAGTGTTGTATGGTGTCCTCCTTTAATTTCAGTATATAAAATTGAGATCTGCATATGTGCCATCTTATATGGACTTTTTGGAATAAACGACTCTAAAATTACTTAGAGCTCTTTACTAAATTTCTTATTTATTTTGTATAAAGAATGATGCTGTGATGGGACAAAAAACAATTACTTAAAAATAAAACGCCATAATCTAGGTGCCTCTTCATAACGCAAAATCTACATCAATCTCATGTTTATTCAATACCTTATTTACATTTTCAGTTGTATTCGTTTATACATAATCATTGATATGAAAAGTTATATTGCGTTATACTTATGTTATGTACTACAAAAATGCTGTCAAACGAGGTCTAAATTCAAACAAATATTCGCCTTAAACCATATTTATCCATCGCCTCATTTTTATAACGATTTGTTTTTATCAGTTATTTATAAACACGGTTGTTTAATTTCGGTCACTTTCCCAAGACAGCCGGGCCTAGGTACCGGAATGAGTAGGGTTTTACCCGACCATGAGCTGTTTGGTTGTTGTTGTTGTTTTTAGCGACAAAAATACTCCCCGAAGGTTTTGGGGAGAATTGTCGGTAGTGACAGTCCTTTGCAGGAGATGAACCCGGTACGCTCCGGTACTCCCTTGCGGTATTGCCCGATTCGTGGTAGCGATTTGGTATGACCAGTGGAACTTTCTAGCTTATGTCACCCCTCCTTCCATAAGGAAGGATAAGATGGGTAATGAGAGCATCATATCCGTAGATCAACCATCGAGTTGCACGTCATTACGTTTGTGCATATTAGTCGCCTCTTACGACCGGTATGCCTACCTCGAGCATATTCTAACCCCCTAACCCGCAGGTGGACCGACCATGAGCTCTTAACTCCCTTTCTAATCCACACCCATGTGGGGACATGACGACTAAACTGTTAGCACAACCAAAACCACAATCTTTTAGTACTATTCAGGTACCCTACGCTGTGTTTCATTTTCAAGATGATATCAAATGTAATAATATGTCAAACGTGTAAAATAAGTGGGTAGTTGTTTAATTAGTAATTTTTTCTAACTGTTTAATGTTATTTTAAGAAAATTATTTTATCAATATAGATGCAAAGTTATTGAAAAGGTGTTGTATATCGTTTTTGTGAATTAAATACTGTTTAAGCGACCTTTTCAAATATATTTATATAATATTTATATATTTATATATTATATATGTATATTTACATAAAATATTGGCAAAACGAAAAACTTTGTGTTTTAATTAGTTTTTGCAAGATAACGTGGACATCGAGCCAGCAAAATTACGAAGTTTTTGTGAATTGTTATTGTTTTCGAAAAATCAGTATATTGTTATCAATTCATGCTGTAAATTTAATACCAACGGGCTAAATAATTGAAGTGCCAGTTATGTGTATACCTAATCTTTACATATATAAAATTGTAATAGGCTTGCTCTGTATATTATAGATATCAAATCAGAATCAAAACGAGTGACATTTACTAGAGAAACAAAGCAAAAACAACTCAAACAAACAGTTTTTAGATTTTTGTCTGTCTGTCGTATGTATAAAAGCGATCACTCAAAACCTGAGGCATGGAATTGATTTGAGCAGTGGTGTGGTGAGTTTAACTCGCGCCCGGGGCACAATACTTTTTTAGCGCCTTCCCCTCAATTTCGAAACCATATAACATTACATATGTATATCGTCGGTGACACTGCAAAACGGAGTAACGCATAAATCCAAAACCGCGTGACATTTGTGTCGAAAACTTTTATTTGCCCCTGTCATCAAGATCTATTAATTTATTCTCAAGAAAACTACATGTTGGTTTGGAAAATAATTAAAAGAATCGATCTTGATGGGAAATTTTTCCCATAAAGCCATTATTCGTCTTTAAATTAAGCAATTTGTAGTGCAAACTGAGGTATCACTTACGCGGTTTTGCATTTGTGCGTTACGCGGTTTTGCAGTGTCACCGACGATATGTAAATATGTAAAAGACAACCACAAAGCTACAGACCCGCAAAAAGCTCCGCAAAAAGTTCCGTAAGTCACTCGAATACTGCAATTAGGGGAAAAATAATGAAACGTTGCTAGATAAATAGATAAATCTCCTAGCAGACCACCCACGCTTCGCTGCGTCTCAGAACTCATAATAAACTGTGTCCGGTCTTAATCATTGTTTTTCCGAAACTAGTTGAGATATGGGACTCAATTACATCGCTTATTGATGCACTCACTAACACATTTCGTTTGATACCCATATTCGACCAATTCATTTTGGGTCACCCTGTGCCACATATTTGTCGATAACTCTGAACCTATCGAGATATCGAATTAAAGGATATCTTAAATTCTAAGATAGACGTGACGTGATGCAAGTTACATTCAAACAGACAAAAATTCTAAAAGCTGTTGGTTTGGATTATATTGGCTCAATAAAAAACCCTTCTATGATCTGCAATGTACAGACATCGGCCTGTTACAATTTTACTATATGTAGAGATCAACACTCATTATATTACTCTGAGATGACCTTGCGGGTTAGGGGTTTAGAATATGCCCGAGGTAGGCATACCGGTCGTAAGAGGCGACTAATATGCACAAAGGTAATGACGTGCAACTCGATGGTTGATCTACGGATATGATGCCTCTCACCTCTCATTACCCATCTTATCCTTCCTTACGGAAGGAGGGGTGACATGACCTAGAAGGTTTCACTGGTCATAAATCGCTACCACGACAGTCGGGCAGTACCGCAAGGGAGTACCGGAGTGTACCGGGTTAAAATCCGGCCAAGGACTGTTAATTCGACAACACTCCCCAAAACCTTCGGGGAGTGTTTTTGTCGTTACCACAACAACAACAACATAGGTTTTTTGTTTTATCTAATTCTCCTACTAGTGGACATGAAAGGGTAAAAAAATAATCCCAAAATATGCAGAGCATACTTTTCTGCAGCCGTTTAAAGTGAATTTTTTTGTTTTCGTTTTAATTATTTCGGTAATTGTAACATCTGTCAAAAATTTTTCATCCACAGTTTGCTGGTGAGGTGATTCTCCATCGAAAGTGTCTTTACAGTTTTTCTTGTAAATGCTTTAGTTTTCTCGCTATTATCACTTTTTCCCAGTGCATTATTACAAAAAACATGCAAAGTAGATGTTTGTGATGCATTTTGTAAAACTGAATTTTTTGTTTTATTTTTATTTTTACCGGATAAAATGTAGAGTATTTTACATAAGATAATGTTTAAATAAGGTAATTCAGTAGGTACTAGGTGATTTTCCAAAACCAGTTTTTGATTTTCAAGCGAAAAATTAATATTTACTATAGCAGACCTGGAAATAATAATAGGGACAAATAAAAGATATGATGATTTTATAAGTTTCTTTTAATTTTGTAACATTTTGCGGGTTTCTGTTAATATTTAGTTGACGCCCCTTTATTCCTTATCACTTCCTTACATCTTCGAGGCATGGAATTGACTAAGTCTGCACAAATCTTAACAGGAATACCAAGCTTCTTTTATTTTTCTCCCATTTTTGCCCGCCGATCGACTTCTCCAGCACTCCCCATAGATGTTCTATGGGGTTGAGATCCGGTGACTGAGAGGGCCAATCCAGGAGAGCAACTTGATTTCGTTCAAACCAAGACTTGACAATCCGCGATGAATGTTTCGGGTCGTTATCCTGCATAAATTCCCATTTTAACGGCATGTTTTCCTCTGCATAAGGCAACATCACAGTGTCAAGTATGCTCATATAATCGACAGCACACATCTTTTCACGTATCCAGAAAATTGGCCCAACTCCAGATGCCGAAAAACAGCCCCATATCATTATGGAACCACCACCGTGCTTAACTATCTTCCGGGTATATTTTGTATCGAATTCGGTGTTTTGTGGGCGTCTAACAAATACTCGAATACCGAATAAATTCGGTCTCATCAGACCAAAGGACATTTTTCCAGTTTTGCCTGAACATGTACGTTTGCGCAAACTGAATCCGTTGGCCTATGTTCTTTTTGCTCAGAAGGGGAACTTTTCGGGCACATCTTCCATTCAAGCCGGCTTCGCGAAGTCTATTCCGAATTGTCCTACTAGTTACTGAAGCATCTAAGCGCTCCTTGATGTCATTGGAGGACAAAAATGGATCCCTTTTTGACTCTCTTACCAGCAAATGATCGAAATGGACCGATGTTTTTCGCTTTCTTCCACGCTTCTCCCCTCGCTTTCTCGGCTTCAGAGCATTACAGACCATATTTTTGGAGCAGTCCACAATTCGCGCTATTTCTCGTATGCTTTTGCCCATTTTTCTCAATCTTTTTATAGTTTGCTTTTCACTTTCCAAACAATGTTTAGCGCGTCCCATTTCTTCGTTTCTATTCTTTAATTCAGCGTTTTTAGTAACAAAATAAGAGTTCTAATCAAAAACCGTTTCACTTACACTTTTTCTGAGTACGTTCGCGAAACCTACTGCGACTACGACAAAATTGATTTTGTCCCTATTATTTTTTCCAAATAAAGATATGACTGTAAGGTAAAGTGTGCAACCTGCCGTCAAAAAACGGCTGAATACGGAAGGGAAATTAACCAATTTTTAGCTAAATATCATACATAAATATGTACATACATGTGTGCGAGTGTTGGTTTATCGTATTTTTTCCACATCATGTTTGCATGGTGGACACAGTCTAACCAGTAGTAAAACTGAGCACCAATCAGATGATTATATTCACCTTTTTAATGTACTTGGGGTTACAGTCAACGCTTTTCGGGCATTTCAGGTGAATAAATTATTTTGGAACAAGAGTAATTGGTAAAAATACTTTTAGACTTTATTCGTTTTAAGTTATGTTTATACTAGTTGCTTTGAATCAATAACGCTTTATTTGTATGTCAAAGGTTTTGCAAAAATACTGCCATGTTAGTACTTGCGTCAAATGTTAATTAGTGTGCAGCTTGCACACAGATTTGCTGGCAATGAACTTTTTAAATTTTGCAAAACAAAACTTTATTAAAGCTGTATTAAGAAAAAATACATTTAAATGTTTTACAAACTTGCTTTGGTGGAAAAATTAAATAGTTTTTTACATTTGTGTATATACACAGTTTTGTACGAATTTTGTATAGTGCACAACAAGTTTTTATTTTGCTTTGTGAAATTAAAGAGGTACATTTTTGACATTTACAAAGCTGAACATGCTTTCGAAAACTCTGTTCTCAATTGCTTCAAAATCAAGTTCTATCAAAATTTTACCTTTTATCACATTTTACACATACCTATAGCGATTTCTTTGTTAGTTTAGCTTTTAATAAGCTTTCGTTTAAACATTCGAAACAAACTTAAATTGCAAATGCAAATTTTGGTAGTTAAAGGATTTATTAAATGAATTAAAGGTATTCTTGGTAAGGGCATTTAGTATTTCGCTTGTCTGAGAACCTAAGTGCTAATAAGGCTGGAGGCAATATTTCCATATGTTGTTGTTGTTGTTGTTAACAGTGCTTCGCCCTGCCCCAGATTGGACAGGGTTACACTGAAATAACAGCCCTTGGCCGGGTGAAAAAACCCGGGTCATTCCGGTGCGATAGAACCGGCTGTTGTGGGAATGCCGATATCGATGACGATAACGCCAAAAAGTGCGTGGTAATTGCTTACCACTGCTAAAATACAACCAAAAATGTAGATATGTGTCCCACGAATCAGAATCCACCTCCGTAGAACAATTATTTTGGAGTGTATTTTCAAGAAATCCTTTTCGACGGAAGAGCAACCATGCGCGCGAAAAATTTGGCGTTTTCCGGTGGCAGTTCGAGCTCAGGATCACTATAAATGCTCCCTGGAACACTCCCGATCATAAGCAGATGCCAGCGCGCTTGCTTCTCGTTTCAAGTAGAACCACGGCACCACAAAATTATAAAAATACACCAAATATTTTTTGTTTAGTACTAAAAATCATTCATTTTAAAATACGATGGTAATTTGATAATTCATATATGTATATATATATATATATATATATATATATATATTCCAGTTAATAATATACAAATAAAAGAAATCAATAATATATCTGTTTTGGTGAACGAAACAACTAAAAACATCAAATAAAAAACCACAATATGAACACTCCGTGATGAATCATAGCGCAGCAGCGGCATCTGTTATTGAAAAATTTGGTTTATCAAAAAAAGGTAGTGTGTCCATGCTAAAGAAAATAAACAAGCAAAATGATCTTGCTCACAAATTGAACCAGACATCTATATGGAAGGTTAGGACTGCTAGTCCTGGGCCTTTACTCTGTAGTTCTATTCGAAAGGCTATTCTACTCGAAAGGAAAAAGCGATTCTAATACACATAGGCACTCTATAGTTCGTTAGAATTTACTTTAGAAAATATTCCATAATAGTAGGCATCACTGTTTCACAAATTTCAAGCGCAAAGCAAAATACAAAAACACTTAGCATAAATCTCAAGTGCAGTATTAGGCAGCGCAGTTTAACATGTCGCAGTAGTGCAGGTGATAAGAATCTCGACTACCACGCAGGTTGCAGGTTCGAAAGCAAGTGCTTGCACAAGTAATTTTAAATCGTTTATTTTATTTTTATTAAATAAAATAAAATTTTTTTAAATATGTAAATACTTATCTGTAAAAATTTTGTTTTCTTGAAATTTTCCAATTTTTTACATTGAATTCTTCAATTATTTTCTGTCAACAGCGATTGCTTAACTCTTTCTGCGATAAAAATGATTTCTTGATGAAAAAAATGATAATTGTTTTATTATAATCATAAGAATATACGCTTTTGTGGATTTCCGTTTACTAAATTGTTGTAGAATATGATTTTCTAACTTTCGACCATATTGGCATATGCTTTCGAAATAGTGAGTACCAAATTTTCTACAATCGAAAGGGGATAAATCAAATCCGAAGGGAACAGAATGGAACTTGAACAACGAATGCGTTCTACTCGAAAATTTCTTACAGAGTTCGAATCACTCGAAAGCGAACAAATTTTGTTTCGAATAGAACTACAGAGTGAGGGCCCAGGGTGAGGGCCCAGTGGATTATCAAAAAAATAATTTTGTTGGGCCAGCACGCCCAGAGTCTCTAAGAGATATAATTTTAAACAACACTTTTAAACTTCACAAACATTTTATTGATAGCTTATAATTAAACACAATATAACTTAACTAGAAAGATTCCCGTCACGAAATCGACTGAAGTTCCTCCGCGGCCGCTGCTGCCTTTTATAACCAAATCTCCGGCAGCGACGCATTTGTTGGGTAATTGTGGACAGCTCGTTGCCTGTGAATCAGTTTGACTGTTGGTTCCCACAGGTGATTTATGAGTTGGTTCCATTTCACAATCGTGTGAAATAGAATTATGCTGACGATGCGTCTGGAGTAATACCAAAACCTATGTTTTAGTCTTATACTCCCCATGGCGTTGAATGAAGGTGTCAGGTTGCAATGCGCGGCAGTTCAATGTGAGAAATGTAATTATGCTTACTCAACGGCACGTGTTTTGGCCAGCCGTGGGAGCATCGCAGCGAGCGCCAATGGTGCGTGTTAACTTGGATCTATCTGGTTCAAATCGTTGTTGCATTTACATGTAAATTTTTTTATCTAGCTCAGATAATTCCTTGTACGTACTACCAGGAATATCTTCCTTAAATGGTAATCTAACCGTCTGGGCGATTTTAACCAGGAATATCAGCTCTGAAAATTTCACCAAAATGATGTTCTTTCACCACAGTTTTTGTACTATATCACTATGATGCTGGAGAATACGCCAACAAAGCTGTATGACTGAGTATAAATAAATTAATTTTTTTTAAGTGTGTGTTTCGATAAAGACTGCAAAGTCATTTTGGTAAAAATAAACAATTTAATTGTAGATTAGTTAGCCTTATCGTCAATGGGTGTCACACTTTTATGCAATCTTGCTTACTTATTAAGTAAGTTAGAATATACTATCTATTTAAAATACTCCTTAAGGTGAGAAATTCGATCAGAGACACGGCTGGCTTGGATATTTTGCTGTTGTGTTTTTCGATTCAAGTTTGCGTTAACATCGCATCGCCTACTCTAGTGATCGCAATGAATTTCTTCAAAATTATGAATTTCCATAAAATTGACATAGGTAAAAGATTTTAACTAGAACAGGATATTTACAGTGCGGCATGAAGGTAAAACAAATACCAAAAAAAAAAAGAACCAACAACTTAATTTTGAGCCATTTTATAGGAATATATTTCAAGATGGACCTCCGTTAATAAATCGGTGAAGAAACCATTCAATTCCTTATGGTAGTTATTTAGTGTGCCCATACAAGCAAAAGACAGGCAGAATTTAAAATAATTGCAAGTTTTAAGAAGGGTTTACAGACATACAGACACAAAGTTAAAAATTGTTGCTATGTGTGATTGTTGTTGTTGTAATAACAGTACTTTGCCTATTTAGCCGTCATGTTCACACATGGATGTTTAAACAGAGTCACACTGAATTAACAGTCCTTGGGAATGTGGTTTTGACTTCTATTCTAATAAATAAATAGCTCCATTTCGAAACATATTTGAAGATCGTCCTACCTCAGAATTTTTCAACAACCCCATATCTCAAAAAGGGCGTTATTGAAAAGAATTCTGAATTAGGGCGTTTTTCAAATAGGGTAATCTTTCACTCAACCGTAGATAGGTAACCAGATCTTCAGGTAGGACAACACAAAAATTTCCCGTGAAACTTAAACACCCTAATACTCATGCATATGAACACGTGTAACCTATTTACATAATTCAAGATCACAACCTGAAGCCTTTGGCCTTGTACCATTGGGCATTTGCATAGAGGTATCTAAAGCCAGAATACCTAATGTTCAGCAGATTTGCTGAGATTGAATGTTGTGCATGATCTGGTACAGAAAATAGCTACCCAGTGGAAAAAAGGAAAGCATTACAATTTTCTTAAAATAATGAAAGCCGTATCAAGAACAGATTTGGTTAGATATTTTCAAGCAATCAGCGGGTGTTATGCCCTTGCTTTGATATTACCTTGTCTTTACGACCCGTTTTTAATGATGTATAAAGGGTAATGTAGGCCACATTACTACGGAGTCACGTTTAAAAGGTATCGACATCTCTACAGCGACGTCATACGAATGTAATGGTACCGCCTACATTACCCTTTACCAATCTTATCTCTACATATAATAAAATTGTAAAAGGTTGATGTCTGTACATTGCAGATATTTAAGAAAAGTCGATAGCAGGGATCATTATTAGGTCAATAGAAGCCAAATCCACTGTTTTTAGAATTTTTGTCTGTCTGTCTGTCTGTATGTATGGGCACATCACTCAAAAACTACTGAATGGAATTGAATGGAATTTTAACCGTTGTATTAGTAGACGTTTAACTTAAAATTTAAGATATCATTTGTTCCGATAGCTTGACCATTTTCGGAGAAATCTGTATCACACGAAAGGGGACAATGAATGCTGCAATAATGTAATTAAGTTCCATATCTTATCTGGTATGGGGCATAATGATGAAAATCGGACTCAGTTTATTATTAGTTCTGAGATGCAGCGAAGCGAGGGTTCACTATCTATATAAATTAAAAAGAAAGTTGTGTTAGTTGCACTTTTTATAACTCAAGAACGGCTGGACCGATTTGGCTGAAAATTGATGGGGAAGTGGTTTGGAACCAAGAAAAGGACATCGGATACCGGGGCCGACCTATTCCAAAACTTTTTAATTTATTTTGCGATTTACTTGAAATTTGGTACATTGCTAGCCTTTACTTTTATTAAATTTACGATTGGGTACCACAACAACAACATTGGTTTTTTTCAGGGAAGTGGACCAAGGACCGACCTATTCTAATTTTCCTTTATTCATGGTGCGACAAAAAAGATTTGCAGGGAGAGAGAGTTGCTGGGGGAAATTCATTCAGTAAAACTTGCAACTGAAAAACAAATGGTCTTGACATAGGAAAGCAACAACAAAATCTTAAAACTTAAGCTATTAACCAATGAAAAATCCAAAAGCAGTTTTGCTTGCAAGTATTTACTGATTCCTGTTTAGCGGAAACTTTTTGCGTTTCGAGATAGTTTTTCGTCATTCTCATTTTACTAGCACTTCTTTGAAAGTTTTAAAAATTAAATATTTTGAAGATGACCGGCTGATGTGTGTATTTCGAGTTTCTGTTAGTGTATTGTGCCGATATTATCATTAACAATATCATCTCGCCAACAAGACGATCAAATCTTTCACGAAAAAACCGTAATACAAGTGGGATTGGAAACGTTGCGAATGAAAGGACTGAAGAAGAGCAAGAAATTGCACGTGAAGAGAGCCGCGTTACCATGGTTCGACTTCGTGCTTCTCAATTACAAGAGCAAAGCGAGGCAGCCCGAGAAACGGCTCGGTTGACAATGCGAAGTCGTCTAGATAATTCCCCAACTAGATAATTTTCGACACACAGGAAGAAATTTATCAAGAACTGTTTTGAATCGAGCAGCGTTTCGATACGATTGCAGCACTGAATACTGCTTGCATTCTAGCGTTCACATTGAGCAAATGGACGTTGTTTATGACAAGGCCAATTCCTGAAAGTTTGTGGTCTGAATCTAGAAAATCAATGTTTTTCTCATGGTCAATTATATGTGGCATGCTCACAGGTCGGAAGACCATCTGCGTTATTTGTTCTTGCGCCTGATAATAAAACGAAAAATGTCGTCTATCACAAGGTGTAAAACCCATACACCAAAATACATGAAAAGAATAGTTAAAAGAATTGATTTTTTATTTACATTTATCATTCTCTCTCTCTATGGCGCGATATACAACAGGTATATCATCATAAACCTCCTAAGAGATTTTTGCGCCAAGCTTCTCTTCCAATTTGTGGTGTGCCGATTTGAATTTTCCCTACAAATTGGTGGGACCTACAGTTTTTTGCCGACTCCGAACGGCATCTACAAAGGAGACGAATTTTTTGCTGAGAAGCCTGTCATGGCAGAAATACACTCGGAGAGTTTGCCAAACCACTAGCGAGGGGCGACCCCGTTTTTTGAAAAACTTTTTTCAAATCACTTTTGATGTTACCTGTACCAGGGCTCGAACCATGGACCTTCGGTGTGGTAGGCCGGCAACACTACCTTCACACCACTTATTCTAATAAAAATAAAATCCAATATCTGCTGATTTATTGCTTTTAAGGCGGAACAAAGTTAGGCGGGTCAGCTAGTAAGTAATACAAATGAATGCGTTACTATGTACATATTAGTACCCGCCGAGGAAAAGGGAGAAGAAGGGGAGTAGGAATAGAAAATTTGAGAATTAGAGGTGTTAGAGGAAAATCAAGAGGGTAAAATAAACTAACGGGATATGGAGCGGGGAAAAAGTAAAAGTAGAAAGAAAAATTAAGATATGGGAATAAATTACGAGGAAGCAGCAAGTGAGGAGGGAAGAGAATACAATTTGGTAAATGTAGGCAAATCAAATAATGTTAAGTCTTGTGTTATTCAAGAAGAATACATATTAGTTAATGGAAATTTCATTAAATACAAATATTTTCTTAGTTCATCCAAAAAACGTTGTGCAAAGCAATATATTTTTCGAAATATTTCGGCGTGGTTTAAGAAAAAACAAGATCCAATGTACTTCAAAGATTCACATTCATTTATCGCACAATTTTTCATATTTGGTCTTCATCAATAAAAACTTACAAAATTTAAAATTTGCATATCGAGTTTTATGTAATAAAAAATATAAAAAAAATACTTTTGGTGGTGTAGTTTTGTCGGACACTGTACATATGTCTGTAGGTACGCTACCCAGCATATAATTGTAGTTATAAAAGCATTATAAGGGAGTTTGAAATCTAAGGGTTCACGTTCAGTATGAGCTCATTCAGGATTCTTGCTAAGTTCGCGCTTACTTGAACTTATTACAGTTACAAAGTTGCCGGTAACGCTCAAAATAAGTCGGTTATTGGCCTCAAAAGCAACTCATGTTTTGCTACATTTCTGACTGTTATTAGGCTCTTAAAAGTGGGGTAGATTTTTCGAATTAGCTGTAGTGATAAAAATCAAAGCAATAAGAAAATGAATTAAACAAATTTCATATTTTAAATCCTTAACTCGTATTTTTTGTTTTCTTGTAGCATCCCGGTGGTGAAGAAGTCCTTATTGAACAAGGCGGCAAAGAAGCCACAGAAAACTTCGAAGATGTCGGTCACAGTTCTGATGCGCGTGAAATGATGAAAAAATATAAAATTGGCGAATTAGTTGAAGCTGAGCGTGTAAATGTGCCTAAAAAATCCGAACCCACATGGAGTGATTCCGAGCTAAAAACCGAAGATTCTTCAATGCGTTCGTGGCTGCTCCCATTGGTGCTTGGATTAGTAGCTACACTTTTATACAGATATTTCTTTAAACAGTAAACTTAAACAAAAAAAATAACTAATACTTGTTTACCATTGATATCCTTTTATAGTTGAGTTGTGTACAATTTATTTAAGTGAAACCATTCCCAAGAATTAATAATTAGTTAAAGGAAAATGTATCTGCATTTAAGTTTGCACAAAACATCAAAACCAAACACAATTTTTTATATTTTGCATGAATATGTATGCCCTATGCATACTAAATAAAAAGTATAAAGTGTAAAATGAGGTCAATGCTTAATAGATAAAATCTACTGAATGTACTTTTTTAAATATATTCAAATAAAAAAAAAAAAAAAATGTGACATACAGTACAAACAGTGGCATGCAGCTTGCTCGAAACAATACGACTTCCGTTAGTGAATAGTAGGGGTGGGATTTTATAAAGAAAATTGACGAGACTTGTGGTTTTGATAACTAAAGACTGCTCCTAAGGTATTTATTATGGTAAATCTATTTTAATGTACACAATTGTGTTAATACTTAATTTCTTAATTCAATAAGTATGGCTAAACACAAGTATTTATATTAGGAACTTAATCTATATACAAAGGTTTCAATCTTATATTATACAACTCTGCCCACTTTCCGTGGTGATCTAGACAAGGAATCGTAACAATCCTAGAGGAAAGGGTTTCAATGAATTTACTACCAATAACGGCATAGATGACTAGCACTGAGGCTCTTGCTCTCTCAATTTAACAGCCTAGCTTTTGGCAGCACTGCCAAGTCTATGAACAAGCTCTTGGGCTTGGGCAAATCCTCTATTATGTAATGCTACGGCACTGAAAAAAGGATATGTCACTAAGTTAATTTTTTAACGGATGTACTAAAAAAAGTTCCCTTAGTTTGTAACTGTTGAATTTTTTGTTTTACAAGCCATCTCTCACAATTTAAGAAGGACTTGTTAAATGGAGACGAAATACTCAAAATAGCTGAGAATAGATGTGCAAGCTTTTTGGATGTTGGAAAATCGTCTACTTTTTAAATCGTGGAGAATATTTTTAAGACCAATTCAGATGCGAATCTGTGGACTTCAAGTCATAAGAAAATATGTACATAAGACATTTTTAACAGAAATATTCGATTTGGGAAATTTCTTTTCTAGTTTCATATTATCTATATATATAAAAGAAAATGACGTTAGTTCCAACGCTCATAACTCAAGAACGCCTGCACCGATTTGGATGATTGACACTAATTTAGATTGTTCTCTGACTAGAATAGGAGAATACGCAATAAAATTTCCGAAAAATTCCTGAAGAAAAAATTTTATTTTCCCATACATTTTGTATGGTGCGAATTTATATCTGGGCAGGACAAAGTTTGCCGGTCCCTCTAGTTATATATATTTTTCAGATTTTCAGGTAGGACTTGAAAGTGAAACAACCTAATATAAAAATAAAGGCATAATAGACACGTTTGTATTGATATCCTATTCATAATAAACATTGATAAACATCAGCTTTATCGTATTGAACTGTGTGCAATCGTATGACTCGTGAGATATGATTCATGATTAATTTGTGACATTTCATGATTTTGCCTATGCCGATGTTCCGATTGTGATTCAAAAAATGCACAAGAATTACTAACAGATTCCCCAATATGTTGTTTATCTATGTCTTGTGTATACCAATGATGTGATTGTACTACATTCGTCGAATCTTGCGTGATACAATGATTACAATTACTACTGATAGCATTGCCGTTACTATTGCAGGTTATGTTGCGTCCATATTTGTAAGATGAATTGTTTCGTGTATGATTCCATTCTGTGGAAGAATATTGAAGGGGTGTTAGTAGGCGTCCATTGTTATTGTTGCTATTATTCTGCATGTTGTGGAAACCAAAGGGCCATGACTGTAAGAAACATTAAATAAGGGAAAAATCGTGATAAAATTGAGTTGACTATAACACCAAATCAAGCTAATATTGAAAAATCAGGGACCGAATCTAACAGGGGGTGTTACTCTATATAGCGATGCGAATAAAAATTTCTTTCGCATTTCACAAAAAAATTGATGTAATTTGACACCTCTCGAATCACATTTGTTTTCGCATCGCGAAACTGAGTAAGCCCCCAGTTACTTTCGATAATGCAAAACGTCAGATAGAAGGAATATCTTTTTTTCGAAACCCGAAATTTCAGACGTAATAAATGTTGTTTACACAATTTTTAGAATTTTTTTGGAGTATGCAGCTTTGTGGTTCATTAAATTTAAATCTTAAAGTCGTGACAAATTTTTCTGATTTTTTGCAATTTTTTTTTCGAAGAGCTAAAGTGTTTTCTTTCATATAAAATAAATTGCTTTCATAACCTTGTATTGAGGAAAACACAGAAATCGCAAAGAAAATATTAGAGTTTTTAACCTGGGAACCAGTGCTAACAACAACAATAATGTGAGCCTAGAAATCCAGCGAAGAATCACTCACGCAAGCAAGCGCTACTTCTGACTGAGTTGGCAATTGAGAAGTAAAGTCCTCTCTCGAAGAACGAAAATAAATAAGTCACTTATCGTACCCGTCCTGGTTTATGGTGCAGAAGCTTGCACTGACAACATCTGATGAGGCGTCTCTGGGAGTATTCGAGAGAAAGATTCTTCGAAAGATTTACGGATTCTTACGCGTTGGCGACGGCGAGTACCAAAGAAGATTTAATGATGAGCTGTAGGAGCTATATGAAGACCCCGACATAGCCCAACGAATTAAAACCCCACGTCTTAATTGGCTAGGCCATGTTGTGCGAATGAATGAATATGTTCCGGCCCAGAAGGTATTCTTATCGGCACCCACCGATGGTAGCAGAGGAAGAGGGAGACCACCACTTCGATGGAAGGACGAAGTGGAGGCCGATTTGACGATTTGACGCTTAGACGATTAAGCGGAATTTAAAGAAGAAGAAGGGTTGAAGAGGTGAGTTCTACTGTAGAAGTGGAAACAGGGAGAGTTGCAAAAATCTGTAGCAATTTGTATAAGTTATGAAATGACGTTTTGTCGCAGCTTTGAAGTGCGTAAAACGCAGTTTTTGGCGGAAGAATATGTCAATTTTAAGAACCTTCTCCATAAAATGGTTTCGGCCACTATATTTTGGGTTTGAACAAGTGGTTCATAAAATTCAGCAAGCTTAAATAAATTTTTCTAATTTTCTTCTCTGTGGTTTGTTGAAATCTCTGAAAGATCGTTTTATGTTGAGTGAATCGACTATCTATTTCCATTATTATATGACCAATACATGAATGGATAAAAAACAGTAATCTTAAAATAAACATCTAGGTTACATGCTTGCAGACTTTGACTAATTTTGAATCGGTTTTATTTGATTTCAATATCCATGTCACAAGTTCTGAACGATTTTTCAAAGTCTTGTTCGTCGGAACGAATACGTCGTAACTGCAGTCCTAAGTATTTTGCGAAATCCACTACAAGTCTATCTTTATTGGTTGAAGGTAATTACACAAAGGCAAAATGCATTGTGTTAACAAAGATGCTAAAAGACTGCGTTTATTATTAAAAAAAAAATATTTTTAATGTTGACCTTGGAATTTTATAATACTAAGCAATAGAGAAAATGTAGAATTTTTTTTTAATTTTGCGCCTTTTAGATAGTACGGGAATAGAGTTTTAGCTCAGCAATATCAGGCCTATAAAATTACGGTATTATTTCGATCTGTTATTTTATTACTGCCAGAACCAATGTGTACGCATGCCTCGAAACCGGTTTTATCGTCTTGAATTTTGTAGAAGGTCTGAAAAGAAGCCTATATAGACTTAATATTCAAACGCATAATCCACTTATTTCATTTATTCATAAAACTGCCCTTTGTCATTAGTAAAATAAGAAAATTACAAATCAGAAGCATAAAATGGTATTGTGTTATTCAATCGAAAGTAAAAAAAATAGAAGTTCATTGACGAAGGGCGGGTCTATAAATATAATAAAAATAATCTGATCATCCTGCCTTGCTAGTATGCTGTCTTTTATAGTCTGACCAAGTGCCAGTTTCATCACCTACAAGCGCCTCCACAGTTCTTGGTTGCTCTTGTACCTGCATTCTAGAACACTGGTTGTTTATCAGCATTTACTCTTTGCCTCGTACAATATGGATATGTCACCTTGTTAAGCGCTTAATTCCGAGAAATACCCCTTCGCCAATTTTGAAATTGACGAAATTTTTCCTGTCGCACAAAAAATTCGCAAGGAGAGGACTCCGATTGTCTTTAATTCAGATATCTAAACTCTCCATCAGTACAAATTAATCATGCCTATTCCAATATCCGACGGATGTCAGTCGCGGGCAGTACCGATCGATTTGTGAAAAACAGTTGCGGATTTGAGTTTGAAAACTAAGAAAAGTCAATTTTATCGATTTTCTTTAAATTAACTAGCCTAGTCAACACCAGAAACATAATTAAATAGCTTTGCCATGCCTATTTTTCAGTTGTAAATATTACATCCGCAACTAGCTTGTGGCGAACCGATTCGAACTCCCTACGCAAAGCATCCTTCGGATAGCGAATACCGCGACTGCGACGATGTGTAAATATCTTCATTGATACAAATGTTTGATGAATGTGGAGTACCGCAAAATGTGGCAAAGTGTGAAAAGCGAACAGCTGTTTAAAGGGTGGTGTTGCCGTGTTTATTTACACAATTGTGATTGCGTTAACAATCACTTAAACATAACAATAACAACACAATCTATAAAAACAAAGACTTGGCCACAAAAGGGCGCTCATTATATACAAATCGGATAAACAAAAATTCACATAGCACATGGGTACATACTTAATAATATATTTTTATATACATACATACATACATACCTAGTACATACATATGTACAATGTGCAACCAAATGTTTGTGGGATGTATAAATAATCAAAAAACAAGAAAAGACAAACAATCAAACGTTAAGAGGCAGCGCGGAACTAATCAGACACCCTCTAATTTACGAATAGTCCGATTCGGCATCGTGGTGTGCGCCATCGTCGTCCTCAATTAGGCGGTGTATGATGATCTATTCAAATATCGTCGATGAAAGTGCAATATCGCGTAACCAACATTTATGTAAAAGAAAAGTTCTGCGGCTACTATCATGCAGAGATTTATTCAATCATTGTCATAGTCAAAAGTTGGGCTTAGTGGGGATTGAAAGAGTCGAACTTGATGAGAATCGCTTGCCAAAATAGCAAATAGAATTGCAATTAAATCATTTTTTGTTACAAAGCCGCGAAAGTCATCACTTGTTGTTGTTGCTTGTAACGACAAAAACAAAGTGATGTTGATGCTTACTGTGTACTTCAAATTTGGAATACGTGGTTTTGCACTTTCACTGGTGAGTAGGAGTGTGCATATGTATGTTTTTATAAACGCAACAATTTGATGTTTCCCACACTTAATATGTCTATATCTACATACATATATGGTATGTACATTAGGGTGAACACTACATTAAAATAAAAAATTTTTAACAATTCAATTCAGCGGAGACTTCGCCTAAAAAACCTAAAAATAACAACTTAACCTTATAGTAATTTATAGCGGTTTATGAGTCTACTGACTGTCTACTTATTGTGCTATCTCACATAATCGTCTCTTACTTCCAATTCCAATGCCCTGTTCCTTTCCCCTACGCCTTCATCCTTCCCTACTTCTGTCCTATCTCTTCGTGTTATCCATTCCTTGCACGCCTCCGAATCCCTTTCCTCTTTCCTATTACTCGTCTTACCGTCTCCCTCTCCCTGCCTCTGTCCACCAGATTCCTATTGCTATTCCATTACACTTTCTTCAAATAAAATATTCCCAAACCAAATATTAGGCAGCAGGTACAACAAGTTAAGAACATATAGCTAACAAACTTTTTTCTAGAAGGCAGGAGTGCCTACTTTTCCAAAATTATGATGTACGGAAAATGTATGTACGAGTATATGCAATGTGAGAATAGGACTACAATTAAAATATTCGATGCTATCAGCAAATCAAAAGAAACCAAAAAAAGGCTCAATTACATTCCTAACTAAATTCAAAAAAAGGCAGTCTGCTATTGACTGACTCCAACAGAAGAAAAGTTACTCGCAAAAGCAAAGTAAAAAAAAATGCAAGTCTCTTCTTAGTTACTTACTCAAATGGCGCTAACATGACCTAGCCGCATACAGCTCATGATTAAATCTTCTTCGGTACTTGCAAGAGGTTGCTGTTAATGCTGGTTGACAGTGCAACGAAGTCCTTTACTATTTCGACATTATGTCTGCCAACAGTGACGTGGTTCCCAAGCCACAAATGCGCTGACTATTTGCTTGCTGACAGCATGTACTTCGTTTTAGTTCTAGTTTGGAGTAGAAGTTACAGCGTGGTTGTTATGGCCAATGATGTCTATGTCGCCAGCATACACTCTGCAGCTTGTATTATTTTCTCCAGCATTAAATAAAAGAAATCGCACGAAACCTCGTTTCGAACCGAATTGGTGGTATTGCTCAACGTCGTCAAGTCTCCTTTACCTGAACAAAAATTGTATTAGTTAACTATTCCCCCTAAAAAGGTTAGACACTATCTTCAAAATAATACCATTAGTACTGTTTCCCAATGGTTTAAAAATATTTGAGCTTTTTGAATTATTTTTTTTTACTTTTTTTTTATGGTTTTTGTATCCTATTTGTAGTCATAGTGGATGCTTTTATAGGCTCTTTTATGAAGCTTTATATAAGTTTTTAAGATGCATATCTGTGTCTTACTAATCAGAAGCAACTACTCTTTGCAAGTAGATTCGAAGTGTTTACTTTATAAGTCACTCTGAGTTCGACTCATTCCAACTCCCGTCGATGCTGCTGAAATTGTTGGCCAAAGTATCAAGAGCTCATACAGTCTATTTATAGGTTAGTGGTGCGCGCAAGTTAGGAAAAATCGTGCAAACACATTTCCTGTAATCTGATATTTTTCGCTTTCATCTTTGAATATGACAGTTATTTGAAATCTACATATTGACTTCCATCTATATATTTGTAGGTGTGTACATACATATACGAGTATGTATTGGATCCAAGTACAAGTCCTACAAAAACACCAAAGGCAAACTAAAACCAAATAGAGAAAATCAAGTGCAGTGTTGTTTTAAAGATTCGTCGTCAATGTGAGTGACAGACCAGTGTAAATTGTCGCCATCTGAAGCACTGGAAGTCATGGGATGCTATTAATTTACTATTTAAGAAGCAGCACCAATAAAGGTGGGGAAATATTTAAAAAAATCTATTTTTATGTATTAAATATTGTGTTGTTAGCAGTGCTTCGCCATGCCTAATGGGCATGACCACTCTGAGAATAGTCTTCAAATTCTTTTAACATAAGTCCAAGGAATGTTGCAGTTTCAACAGGATTGGATCAGAACGATATTGGCGTGCGAAGAGTAGGTTCTTTTGAACAGTTAAGTAGCTGTTTGGCGTCATGAGGGTACTTACCATGTACGGTTGGGGTTAAGTCTGGAAAAGTATAAGTTTAACCTGTTACAATACCACATCGAAGTTGACCCTGAGTGATTCTGGTATAGTAGAAACCTGTTAAATTATACCTTATAACTTAAAAACGGTAAAGAGTAGGGTGAATAAATAATCAATTTTTACTTTAATCAATTATTTTTTTACTATCGTTTTTTTTTTTAATGGTAAACATCGATTATAAGAAATACACACTTTAAATCGATTTTTTGGTAATTAGTGCCATCTTTGTGACTGATGAAAAAATTAGTAAAATTATGTACGTTCCACGGTCGTACAGCTGAAAACACATTGTTTCCTATAAATCACTTCCAGCCAATCTGAATCTTGTTAGGTAACACTGAATATTTGTGGCAATTTATTTTAGGTTTATTATTTAAACTCAATGTCTAAGGAAAAACTTATTGTATTTTTTAGTTTTAATACCAAACGATTTCTGGTTTAATAACGTTTTTAATTTAGTTGAATGTTAAGCACTATACTGACCATTTGTCCCAACAATAATTAATTTTTTTTTGATTGTCTAACCCTAAAATGCAAGAGTGATGTATTTTTATACCCAGCGTGTACTAGTATACAGGATATTATAGTTTTGTCCATATAACGGTGGTTTGTAACGGTACAAAATAATGAAGATAGGTATAGAGTTCCATGTAACAAAATTCTTAGAATGAACAGAGGAATGCATTAAGACATGTCCGTCAGTCCGTCTGTGGACACGATAACTTGAGTAAAAATTGAAATATTTGAATGAAATTTGGCACACAGCGTGCTTTCTGCCCAAGGTAGGTTGCTATTCAAAATGGGCGCAATCGAAACAACCACGTCTCATTTTTGATATCAAAAATTTCGAAAAGCGTTTAAAATGAGATAATTCATTAATAAAAGCAGCTACGATAATGAAATTTGGTAGATTCATTAAGTTTGTAGTCCTATTGACGATTTCTAAAGAGAGTTAGAAAACCGGAACATGCCATATCTCCTTCACTGATGCAGATAGTATGCTAGAATTTTTCAATAACCTGATTATCTTATTAATGATTGTTTTAAATTTTAAAAAATGGGCGTGGCACCGCCAACATATGAATGAACAAAATATCAAACTTCAGCTATTATTAACTTCAGAACTCCTTCACTGACGTAGATAGAGTGCTAGAATTTGGTAGTTACAGTAAAACTATGATCTTATTAATTATTTGTTTTAATTTTGGGAAATGGGCGTGGCACCGCCCAAATGAACTTTTAGTACCGCTCACTTTTTTCAAGGTTTTTTTTATATATAGTTCATATATATAATATCATTATCTGGAATCAAATAAATTCGAATTGTAATTTTATACAGCATGGGGGCGTGGCAGCGACCACTTTTCCAAAATTGTATATAGCCTACGCTGTAACCAGTGAACCCGAGAGTCTACTGTGAAAATTTTATATAGATGGGTAGAGTACTTTGGGTGCCTATGAAAGAAAAAAATTGTATATAGCATGAGGCCGTGACACCGCCTACTTTTCCAAAATTGTATATTTTCTACGCTGTAACCAGTGAATCCGAGAATCTACTGTGAACATTTTATAAATATGGGTTGAGTACCGCCTACTTTCCCAAAATTGTATATAGCCTACGCTGTAACCAGATAAAGATGGGTTGAGTACTTTGGACGCTTATAAAAGATTAAAATTTTTTATAGCATGGGTTAGTAGCACCGCTATTTTTTCCAAGTTATTTATAGCTTATACTGTAACCAGTGAACTTAAAAATCTACTGTGAAATTTGCATAAAGATCGGTTGAGTACTTTGGACCCCAGAAACACAGACACACACTCATTTTTATTTATAAGATTGCCCAGGTGGTAGTAGAAAAGGTTTAAAATCTCTACAGGCCATAACTCCACAACCAATTTACCATGACCGCTTTTACACAGCTGGGTATTTAATGTTCACTTTCACCCGAACTTAAACTTCTTACTTGTTTTATTTTAGGTTTGAGAAAAAAAACTGTTACATTTTTTAATCTTACCTCCATATTCATAAAAAATATAAGATTTTTATAAAACTCTTATAATTCCAAACTTGTATGGAAATGTTATTTTAAAAAGCATTATAAACCATTTAAGTTTTTTATGAATATGAGGGTCACTGTTTTCCATTATTTTTTAGTAATATTTTAAATATTTTATCACTAAAAAAATGGAAAACAGTATTAAAAATTTGTATGTCAATAATTGGAATCTGAATTAATAAAATCTGAAAATCATCGATTTGGTTATCTTTAGCGATTTATTTATTATTTATTTTAATTTTGTTTTCTTATTTATAATATATTTCTTTATGACTAAAATTCGATTATTTTCTTTAACTAATCGATTTATCTCTGCACAAAACAATCGATTGTGAAATTGATTTTTCCGACTCAAGCCCACATCCCTAGCTAAAACTTCTGATTCGAAAAACTAGTCAGCTGTTCGTTTTTAAACGATTTTTATTATTTTCCACTTAAATTTCCATTTCCAACAGGGTTATAAACTTTTTCCCAATGTGCGAATAGGAACTTTCTTCTCTTGCTAACGTGAACGTCAAATATGCCTTCCAACGCTCGTGCCATCCATTGACAAACTGCACCTGCTTCCATATGGACCATGACAAAGATGTGGATTTGGAGTTGCGGCAGCGCTGACATCACTTAAACCATTATAATAATGCTTGCGTACACTCATACGGGCACTTCCATAACCCATGTTACATTAGGGTAATAAATTTTCGGATTGGAAATTCTTATACTCAGCTGTAGCTAGAAATTCAATTACAATTATAGTAGTCGGTATTCACGAAGCCAGTTAGATATGTGATTCCTTATATGCAAACGCTTTAAAGGAATCGGAATGACCCGGGTTTTTTCACCCGGCCAAGGGCTGTTATTTCAGTGTAACCCTGTCCAATCTGGGGCAGGGCGAAGCACTGTTAACAACAACAACAACAACAAAAAGTTTAGTATATGGACTAATATGCACCCAACTCCCGCCAATATTTAAAATGAGGAAATCGGATATGTATCGAAAGTTTCGAAAAAGGCTTAAAAAGTAATTTTTCAGAAAAATATTACATCCACAACGACTTTATTTGTTTTATAAATTTGATTTGGAGGACTTTTAATATGATTGCCAATGGGAGTGCCACCGCCCACTTTTGAGCAAAGCTACTTTTTTGACGAAGCTTGGAGAAATAGTTCCATAACTTGCAAAATGGCTAAATCGATAATCTATACATCTAAAAATATTATGAGTGAGATTGAAATTCTGCCCCTGGAATAAGCTAAGTAAACCTACTCCTGGTAATTTTTTATTTAAGTGATCTCCCAATGAGCTAAAGACTTGAAGCTTGGAAAATATTTCAGAGCCCTATGACAGCTAAATAAAACGAAACCCGCTAGGTGAATGGATCTACAAAGTTCGTATTTATGATCTAATTTGGTATTAATAATAATAATATTGAGCGATGTACCACCGAAGAGATTGAACCCGAGCTTGCGCTCCTCCAAATTTTATCTACAAATTAAGACCTACATGTGTCGTGACGACTTCGTACAATATCGGCCAATGGAGATGAAACTTTGCTGAGAACAGAAATGTCCGGGTTAGATAATGTTCAAGAAGAAAATTATTAACTTTTTCATCCTCCCAGGACCACAATTAATTTCTCTGATTTTTTTTGAAAACAGGCCGATACTAACTTAAACATCCGGACTTTTATTTCTTCTCGCCAGCAATAAAAGTTATCTTTGGCGAGATATTTTTTATAGGAAGAATAAAAGTCATTCTAAATAACTAACAAACCGATAATCTTAATTAAATAAATTTTGGCATCAATTAATAACCTACTACCACCACCATGGTATTAACCATACAACCGTTATATTGAAAATATCTATTAACTATTTACCATATTTTGTGGGATTCCTTGCACACTGAAGATCCCCGTTGTCTCTTGCAGTACCTCCCGACTGGATGTGCCACCTTCAACTAGAACTTTTAATTGTTTAATATACATTGTCGCTAAGCGTAGAGTATCCAATTTAGATAGTTTTGTGTCCGGTGGAATGTTTGGCAATTTGGTTTTCAATCGCCCAAAAGCACTAGATAAAACGCGCATGCGCGCCCTCTCTCTTGCGTTAGCAGCGTTTCGTTGTATTGGGGGATTGCCGTTTTTGGAGCCTAAAGATTTACACATGATTAAACAAATTATTATGTATAGTAAATTTGAATTTTTTGACAGCTAGTTTGTATAGTGAGGAGTAATGAATCAATATTTGGCACTACTCAACGAATAAGTCCATTCATAAATTATCCAAGAAGTGGTTTAACGAGAGTCCTACGTGCCATATTTTTTCAACAGGGTGAAACAATGGTAGACTGAATTTAGATATGGTTTGTGTCGTGCGGTATGTGTCCACTTGCGGGTCATACGTTGGTTAAGTCAGAGTCAAATCTCTTTAATCTGTTTGGCACATCTTCTTTAAATTATTCTTGATGTGACAGTTTCGTTATGGAGTATACGAGAAACTTACTTGGCAAGAGGTACGAGAACCGTTTTTTGATACTACGATTTTTAATAAGTCTGTGGTTAATCTCGGTGTTTCTGACAGCTTCTGGACAAAGGAACCCAGGAAGTAACAGAACAATGGGTGGTGAAATTTATTTCTAATTTCCATAATCGACGGTCAGCCCACACGTGAGTTTTGGAAGGAATACTTTCAAGCTACGATCCAAAATCCGACTATCGTGAAGGGGGAGTAACAATAGACAGCTAACTAGCTGATAGGACTTTATCAGCGCGTCTTCACATATGGGAGGTATACCATGGAACCGGGAGATTCAAGAGCTGTGAGGGGCAACTGATACAATATCTAATCCAAGTGTCACTATCAAACCAACAAATCATCGAGCAGTTCGCACGATGGGGTAAATTTTGAAAAAGACGTCTAAAAAGAGAATCTATAGGTATACCCTATGTTGTTCAAGAAACATTACTTCGCCCTGTTAACCCGGCGTACCCACTCACGGATGAGGATTAAACTGTGTTATACTGAATTAGCCGCCCTTGGACTGTTCAGCTTTTAACAAAAATCATGATCTATAAGTGTTTTGGCCAAACACTTCTTAAGTGTGGAGACATTTACGGTGAAAACCTTTGGTGTATGCCAAAAGAAAGTTCATGGGGAGATCTGTGTGCTAAACATTATTTATGCAGACAGAGAACGCCGTCGGTAGGAAAGAGGACGAAGTATACCCCACCGGGTTGCTGGATTCGGGTTTTCTAATTGAACTTGCTGTTAAGAAGAAACGACTGGTGTACTTTATTGGGCGCGACGGAAAATCGTATCGTTGGTGAACGAAAACTAAGAATGGGAAAAAAATTTTACTTTTCGACTTTTGATATTGATTCTAAAGCACTCATTTGATTTTTAAAATAATTTTTTTGCAATTTAAATAACTACAATAAACTTCATAATTCACATACTTTGAGAGCTGGCATCCTCTTCGAAGTCATCGTCGAATGAATCAAACGGACTAGAAGCTCTCTTTCTTCTTGGCATTGGAACACAGTTTAAAATATTTAACTTTTTAATAACGTTTACTATGATTGAATATTTAATTTCAGGTACAATGTGTGTAGCTCGATTAATTTGTTAAAAATTTGTTTGTTATCACCGATTTACTTTCAATACATTTTTTGCACCCAATCACCAAATATCTAAATATTCCGTTTATTGTGTTGCAATCGACCGTAACGAACCATAAGCTAATCGTTTCTATTAGAAGATCTTTAAATATGTTTTTATTTACGCTCATTAACGCTCTTCTGAAACGCCTAAAGGACTATTTTTAGAGCATTGTGGGTGGAGTTTACTATTTGCATAGTAGCGGTTCTTTAACTCATACATCTTCAGGCAATCTCATTGGCAAGAATCAAGAGCTGAGGAATAGGCAAATAGAAGGCACACATGGCAGATGCCGAAAAATCGCTTATGTCTCTACATAGTAAAATGCAGATATATGTCTTTATATATATACTTGCAGAACATATGTATATAATACAAATAGACAAATCAGAGTGCGACTAAGTACCCACACATGTAGTAAGTAGGCTCAACAAATTTGTTAAAGATGCTGTCCATTTGTCTTGATTTCAATTCATTTCTTTATAGAAGTGCTAAATTGGTTAAACGCGTATGAATTAGTTGTGCGTTTTCGATAGAATGTTTGATTTGGTTTTTAAACCTGGTTATCCCCAGTTTTTTGTTTTATAAATTTTGGGACGGAATTTTTTTTTCTTCGATTTTCCACGAAAGAATCATCGAAATAATTTAGGTACAAATATATATGGATATCATAAGCATCATACAAATCAAAAAACCATTTACAATTAAAAAAAAAAAATTGGAATTCTCTTTGAAACAAATATGAACTTGTCGCTTGCGAGCTAGCAATCAATATTAAAGGTGCTTGTAATTTGTTCAGCTGGTTTAGATTGTTATTGTTTTACATTGGAAAATTTTACGCGTTTAAGGCAAGCAAAAAACATTGTACCTAGAATCGAAGTAACGAATAAAAAACGGCCATTAATATCTTAATTTACGAATCACTGCAAACATTTAGAATTCAAGTGTCATGTGCCACAACTCTCGTAAGAACCCACTCCTCAACATTTTAAACATCAGCTATACCTACTTATGTATGTATATACTTACTAGGGATATCCATCCCCGGATCCCGAACTTTTTTGGATGTTTAAAATCGAGGAATTTCTTCCCTGCAATCTCGCCATTTTCGGGATTTGCAATATGATTCAATTTATTTATTTACTAGAAAATCCGGCCTTACTTCGCTACGTATCAGAACTCATAATAGATTGCGTGCCATTTTAATTACTATACATATCTACGAAATCAGTCCCGTCGCTTATGGCAGAACTCAGTAGCACCTTTCGTTTGGTACCCATGTTGTACTAACATATTTGGGCATCCCTAGTCCACATATTGGTTAGATTGTAAATTAGCCGATGAAAGTTGCATTCATTACAGCAGGTTTTTATTATATGTAGAGATTAATCGCATCTTTATTGTTTTGTTGCGTAATATTTTGTAATATTTTCATTTTCTTTGTAGATTGTGTTATTTAAGGTAACATGAGCCTTCCCTGTAACTAAAAAGAAACTTTGACTTTACAGTGGCATTCTCTCAGTGAAGTTTTAAATTTATAGCAATGATTCACTTTAAAGACAGCATAAAACACATGAATTGCAACAATTCCAAATAGTAGTTTCCAATAATTAAAAGGTTTTGAAAAAAAAATTGAGTAGCTATTTGTTGCGCAAAAGTAATCCTCCTATCAGAAAATGCTATAAATTTTGCGATTGGCCCCTAAAGTCAGTTCTGTTTTGACATTTGTGTAGCAAACACATGCGAAATACACGTTAATAAACAATGTTACGCTACACTGCTCCAGAACGCGGAATATTGCTGACTATTTATTTGACCAATAATCGGTCGGGGCCAAACGGTTACTGTGAATGGTGAGCGCTACAGAGCAATGATCAACGAGTTCTTTTTGCCGCAACTTGATGAATTGGGATTGGAAAACATGTGGTTCCAACAAGACGGTGCAACAGCACACACTGCACGTGCCACAACCGATATGCTGAACATCGGAAGCTTACTTTTGCGCCACCTTGTATGTACTCCACAATATTTACCATATTGAATTGTACATAATGAAGTACCTAGCGACCGAGCTTTGCTTGGTATTTGTCGAGAATGCTGTATAATTTGTTTGTTCTAGATACTTATCAGAAAGTAACATCCTAAGTGGCAAGGTTAAGTTGGAGAGATTGAAATGTATTTATTACCTATCTACAAAAGTTCATCCAAATTGCTCAGATCGTTTTCGAGAATATAGCGGATATACAAAATTATAAATATAATAGGATTTGGTGGCAACCCTGAGTGTTACCCTACCTAGAAAGATTTTTCTTAAAATTCGATGTAAAATACCTTTAGTTCGACAAACATACTCCCATATTTTTTTTTTTTAATTTCATATATGGAAAGCCTGTAAAAACATGCTAAGTGACAACCTTTAAGTACACGAAAGTTCATCCAAATAGTTTAAATTTTTTTCGAGATAGCAGCGGATATGCAAAACAATAAATATAATAGGAGTAAATGGCAACCCCACGAGGTAATACTACCTAGAAATATTTTTATTGAAATACGACGTAAAATACCCAAATAGACATTCTGATTCATTAAAAAAAATCAAATGGGTGGCAGCACCTGATTACAAAGTGTTAGAAAGTAGTACGATACCTACATACCAAATTTCATCCAAATCGGTTGATCCGTTTTGAAGGTATTAGTGGATATACAAGTAAATATATAAATATACAAGAATATCGCTCTTAAAGTAACTAGATTAGACCGAAATAATAAAACAAAACCAAACTATCATCTTCCTTTATCAGCTGCTGTTGACCTTTACGACAACAAACAACAACCAACTCTCATATTTTATCAGTATTAACTCATATGCCTTCATACATTCATGCATTGAATTTAGTTCTAAGACAAACTTTAGTTGAAATTCGAAATTGCCTGGGATTGGTTGGGAACTTAAAAAATGTGGAAGATGAGCAAAAGAGCAAAATTACTAGGAAAGCCGTGTCTTTCCTCTAGTGCTGCAGTATCATTGCGTTTCCATGGTGTTAAAGCTGATAATGTACCACCACCGCAAATACCTTCAAAGGCAGATGTTATTATTATTGGTGGCGGTTCGGCAGGATGCCACACATTATATCACTTGGCAAAGCGAGGGGTGAAGGCGGTACTATTGGAACGTGCTAAACTAACAGCCGGTACCACCTGGCATACAGCAGGCTTAGTTTGGCGTCTACGACCAAACGATGTCGATATCCAACTATTGAATAATTCACGAAATATGTTAAAACAATTAGAAGAGGATACTGGGCATAATCCAGGCTGGATTCAAAATGGTGGCATATTCATTGCTCATACGAAGGTGATTTTTTCGTTTGACTTGAGAGGCATATGCACCTTAGGCTATCCGTTAAAAAAGTTTAAAATATAAAGTTCGATTGAAAGTGAACATTCTATGCCCTGTTGTAAGTTGTATGGCGTTCAGCAAAGTTGTATTTACAGCAATCTGTCTATACATAACTGACTTTTTTATAACCAGCGTGTACTAGTATACAGGGTATTATAGTTTTGTCCATATAACGGTGGTTTGTAACGGTACAAAATAATAAAGATAGGTATAGAGTTCCATGTAACAAAATTCTTAGAATGAACAGAGGAATGCATTAAGACATGTCCGTCCGTCCGTCTGTGGACACGATAACTTGAGTAAAAATTTGACTATTGGAATGAAACTTGGCACACAGGGTGCTTTCTGGCCAAGGTAAGTTGCAATTCAAAATGGGCGAAATCGAAACAACCACGTCCCATTTTTGATATCGAAAATTATGACAAACGTTTAAAATGAGATAATTCAATAATAAAAGCAGCTACAATAATGAAATTTGGTAGATTTCTTTAGTTGGTAGTCCTATTGACGATTTTACCAAACTTTTGGAAAAGAGGTGTGGCACCGCCCACATATGAGCGAAGAAATTTTCAAACTTCGACTGTTAATAACTACAAAACCGTTTATGCTAGAATAACGAAATTTGGTAGGAGGTATACTATGGCTGTGGTTTATACACTACGTCTAACTTTTTATAAAAGTTATCTGAAGGAGGTAGAAATACTGAACTGCCAATATCTCATTGACAGATACAGGTAGAATGATATAATTTGGCAGTTACATCAATTTTCGTATTCTATGTATATAGGATTTTTTGCAAAATTTTAGAAAGTGGGAGGTAGAAAAACACAACATGCCATATCTACTTCACTGAAGCAGATAATTTGCTAGAACTTAGAAGTTACAATGATCTTATTAATAATTTTCTTTGCTTTGAGAAATTGGCGTGGCACCGCTCATAGATAAATTAACCTTTAGTAAAGCTCACTTCTTCCAAAGTTTTTGTTTTATATATATAGGACACGTTTATATAAAATATCATTATCTGGAATCCAATCAATTCGTAGCTATGCTAAATTCCAACTTTATATGGCGTCGCACCCAAACGGCCCCTGAACCCAATGTGAAAGTATCATAAATATCCATCTCCCCCTTTTCTAAAATTGTGAAAATGTTGATAAGAGGGCACATATATCCAAATATCATTAATTTAGAACAGATAGGTTCAGAGTTATGACGAATTGTAATTTTATACAGCATGGGAGCGTCGCACCGCCCACTTTTCCAAAATTTCATACAGATTGACCCAAAACTTCTAAAATAGACGTATCAAAAGTGAAAAAGCAAAATAGTATTAATATAATTTTTTGGCCCAGTCTAATGTATACATATGTATATTAAGTTATAATAGACTGAGTTCGATTTTAGTCATAATATCTTCGAAACCAGTTGAGATATTAAAATTATTCACATCGCTTATTGTAGCACTCATTATCACTTTTCGTTTGATATCCATATTGTACTTGCACATTTTGGTTCAGCCCTGGTCCATATTTTGGTCGATACTCCCTAAATCGGTCGAGTTATCGAAATAAGAGATAACTTAAATTTTAAGTTAGAGCTCTAGTAATGCAACGGTGAAAGCTGCATTCAATTTAGCAGTTTTTGAGCGATGCGCATCCAAAAATAAAAAGGGACAGACAAATTATTAAATTATTAATTATTTTAATCAGAACCGCTTGGATGAATATAAACGCTTAGCCACAATAGGCAACGCTTTGGATATTGAAAATCATGTACTTGGACCGGAGGAAACACAGAAACTATTTCCTCTCCTCGATCCGAAGGCTTTTATTGGAGCGCTATACTCGCCCGGCGATGGTGTTGTTGATCCAGCCATGTTGTGTACATCTTTAACCCGTGGAGCTGCAAAAAATGGTGCCACAGTCATTGAAAATTGCAGTGTTACAGATCTTTTAGTCGAGGATACATCGAAGGCCAAGCAGCTTATCGGTGTGGCCACACCATATGGCAATATCAAAACAAAATTTGTCGTTAATGCCACTGGAGTTTGGGGTCGAGATCTAATCAGGAAGCATGGTTCACATTTGCCACTAGTTCCCATGAAACATGCTTATATTGTGTCGGAATCGATACCTGGTGTACGTGGCTTACCAAACATACGCGATCATGATTATTCGACATACTTTAGAATACAGGGCGATGCCATATGCATGGGTGGTTATGAGCCGAACCCCGTTCTCTTGGAGACGGTGGCGAATGATTTTCACTTTGGTTTATACGATTTGGATTGGTCTGTGTTTGATGTCCATCTTAATGGTGCCATCAAATTATGCCCAACATATGGAAATTATGGTGTTAAGAGTACAATATGTGGTCCGGAATCATTTACGCCCGATCATAAACCGTTAATGGGACCCGACACTCACATACAAGGTCTTTATCATAATTGTGGTTTCAATTCGGCTGGAATGATGTTTGGCGGTGGTTGTGGTGAACAAATTGCGCTTTGGTTGATTAATGGTAAACCCGATTTGCCGATGTTCAGTTTTGATTTGCGGCGTTTTACAGACACACAAAATCGGGATAGACAATGGATATGCGAAAAGTCTCACGAAAGTTATGCAAAGAATTATAGCATGGTTTTCAAATTTGATCAGCCACTTGCTGGACGTAATTTTCAAAAGGATCCATTGCATGAAGAAATGTTGGCTCAGAATGCATTTATGGAGGAGAAGCAAGGTTGGGAGAGACCTGGTTTTTTTCTGAAGCAACAAGCAAAAGTACTACCCTACGATTGGTATGGCTATTATGACCATGAAAAGCACACCAATAAAGCCTATGAAGAATTGCTTGACGGCGATTTAAAGTATGGCTTTTCGGAGCATCATAAATTGGTAAGCTTTGTATGTATGTATCTATAGACTTACTTAAGATGTTCAATGTGTTTATGAGTTTGCCACCTTGTCTGATCTTCTCGCCTGCATTCTCATTGCTTTCGATATTTCTTTTCCTGGAAACCAGCTGGGAAAGCATTGGGCCTCGACTCTTAAACTAAAATGTACTTATAATTAAAATGGTTGCTTTCTTGGCAGCGAAATTCGGTAATAGCAAAATATTTGGCTCTTTTTCGTTCTTCCAGTATTACTAAAATGTCGATGGTTAACCTACTGATGTCTGTTGAGAAAGGCGACTAAAGTCCACGATCCGCAGGTTCTTCGCGATCAAACAAATCGCTCCGGTAGAAGACTGTCCACACCAGTAACACTCCCAACACGTTCGGGGAGTATTTTTGCCGCTACATAAATAAGCAAACAATTGTTACTAACGCATCTCTATAATGGTATTTTATATTGGGATCCAAAGTCAAGTCATCCTGTTTACATATCATTTAAGGCACTTACAGCATTTGTATGCGCCTTTCCAATCTAACGTCATTTTTAGTATTACCATTCCTATTAGGAACATCAGGCACGCATGATAGTGCTAGTTGTAAAGTAACCCCCAAAGGGGCATTGATAGTATTTGATAAAGACCATGCGCAAGCTTAATCCGAAACTGCAATTAATATATACATACATTCATTTCAGATTGGCGAAGAGGCATTGGCTTGTCGGAATGCTGCAGCCATCTTCAATATGAGCTACTTTTGCAAATTGATAATGGAAGGCCCAGACGCACAAAAGGCAGCGGATTGGATTTTTAGTGCCAACACAAATCGTGAGGCGAACAAGTAAGTTAGGTATAAAATTGTGTAACTGTAAGTTCGCCGTGTTTTGGCTGCCGGTTAGAAAACACCTATTCCAACAACAGGTTGAAGAACGCCTTGTTTAAAAAAACGTCCTATATTATCTGAAGATATACAGAGCACTTATGCTGACTTATTAGGCCGTAAATATATTCCGACATAGCCTTTTTTTTATTTTACTTTATTTATTTATTTAAAGTCGATACAAACACAAAACGGTCGACTATTAACAATAAAATGGTCATTAATACAGATTAAAATTATTACTAAAATTCCATATGAAATGAAAACATAACAATAGTACATATAACTAAATTAACATTTAAGATAATGATGCCAATGTTGTCAGGAAGCACAGTATTTCAATCGGCTGCTCGAGAGGTTGGAAAGGACGTGTTTCCAATCCTCCCTTATTCCAAATGTTAACTTTATTTATTTTATAAGTCATAGTACCGTATTAGTTGTCGGAATGCAATAGATTCCGATCAAAACAGTAAGTGCTTCAATTTTGTTAGGAGGTTGGAAAGGACGTGTTTCCAATCCCTTCTTAATACAGCAAATTCAGTAAAAAGTAAATTCAAGCTAGAAGTGCAATTATGTCATTTCGTAAAGTGGCAAATGTACGTTCAAAGCTTATGCAGCAATGTAGGTCGTTATAGTGCGAACACCAAATGCGAAGGGGACTATTTTTGGTGAAGTTCCGACGACATAGAGGTAAATGAAACGGCACGTAGTATCGGAACGCCCTAGCAGGAACAACAAAATTCAGTTTGCTTACTAGTTCAGAGAAGTCAATCCCACCAGTAATCAGCTAGTAAAATTCTTCGGTTTTCCAGAGTAGGTAAACTTATAAGAAGAAGCCGGTTCTTGTAAGGGGGTAGATTAATGTTTGGGTTCCAATTGAGTCCACGTAAGGCAAAAATTAGGAATTGCTTTTGTATAGACTCAATTCGTTTTATATGGTTTTGACATATGGGACACCAAACACACGAGCAATATTCAAGTATAGCGCGGACTAACGATGTGTAAAGGGTCTTTGTGAGATATGGCTCATCAAACTCCTTAGCCCACCTCTTCACAAATCCCAACATACCCTTAACTTTGTTTGTAATCGATGAAATATGCATATTAAAACACAGTTTAGGATCAAAAAGGACACCTAAATCATCAGCAACAGATATACGTTCTAAACCGGTATTATCTAATACGTAGGATGTCAAAACTGGCTTCACTCTATGGAATGTCATTTGCTTACATTTAGAGCAATTCAAAGTAAGTAAATTTACCTTGCACCAGCAATAGAATGAGTCCAAATCAACCTGAAGAAGATCTCTCGGAGGCTTGTTAGAGGGGCAATACATGTAGCAAAGTTTAACAGCATCCGCGTACATTAAGGGTTTGGAATATGAGATAACCTGCGGTAAATCGTTTATGAACAGGGTAAACAGCAATGGGCCCAAATGGCTCCCCTGAGGCACACCTGAGGTTACGTCAATCGTTTTGGAAATTGTGTGATTATACAGAACTCTTTGAGTCCTTTTTGTAAGGTAGCTTGTGAGCCATGCTAAAAGATTGGCCGGAAAGCCGAGTAAATCCAGTTTATAAATTAGAAGCTCATGATTCACTGAATCAAATGCTTCACTAAAGTCAGTTTAGATCACATCCGATTGATTGTTCCTCAAAAACCCGTCGATTACTAAGGATGTGAACTCAAGCAAGTTGGTAGTGGTTGACCTACGAGGAATGAAACCATGTTGACAAGGGGATAATAAAGAAGTACACTGATATTGAAGCTGTCTAGTAATGATCTGTTCAAAAGTTTTAGGAATAGCTGTAAGCTTAGCAATACCTCTATAGTTCTCAATATCTGCCCTACTACTTCTTTTATGCAAGGGAATAATAAAAGATTCCTTCCAAAGAGATGGTGGGACGCAGATTCCAGAGACAGATTGAATAGTTTTAAAATCGGATCTGATGAATGCACTGTACAGTACATAAGCACACAACTAGGAACCCCATCCGGACCCGGACAGAATATGGGCTTCAGTTATTCAAGGCTCTGAACAACAGTTTTATTATTAATAAAAGGACTCATTATATTATTGGAACTAGCCAAATAATATGGATACTCACTACCATGGGAATTGTTTAACCAAATTCTGAGACCTTGCTTTTCAACTATTTATTGAGATCGGGCAATTTCGAACCGGCAACGGAGTTGGGGTGATTCTAAACTCAGCCCTCGATATAGATTATTTGATACGAGTTGGTTGCGATCGTTTTGTTAAACTTATCTCTTTTTTTTTAGAACAGTTTATACTTGTGTGCTCAACAACAGCGGTGGTGTGGAAGCCGACGTTACAGTATCCTCTTTGAGTTCTGGTACTGGGGCCGTCTATGATCCGAAATTCACAGGACATGGATATTATATTGTGGCTGGTGGTGCATCCGCCTATTACACTTACTCAACTTTACTCGCTGAGATACAAGATAAAGGTTTCAATGTGAATTTACGTGACGTAACCGTCGACTTGGGTGTCATATCTATACAAGGTCAACGTAGCCGTGATATTCTTCAACGTATCATCGACAATGACCTATCGAATGAAAGCATACCACCAAACGGTACACAATTATCAAGCATCAAATGTCCATCAGCTAACGGTCGAAAGGTCGGTCTGCGTTTATTGCGTGTAAGTTTTGTTGGTGAACTCGGTTACGAGCTGCACATTCCAAAAGAAGATTGTCCAGCTGTCTATCAAACACTAATGAAGGCAGGTAAAGAGGACGGTCTGCGAAATGCTGGTTATCGTGCACTCTACTCGTTGAGCAGTGAAAAAGGTTATCACCTTTGGAGTTTTGATTTAAGACCTGATGATACACCACTTGAAGCTGGTCTAGCATTTACGTGTCGCCAAAATGGTGACTATAAAGGGAAGGGGGCCATCGATAGACAGCGCTCTGAAGGCATTAGGAAACGTTTAGTGTATTTGACTTTGAAAGACCAAGTGCCCATTTGGGGGTTAGAGGGCGTGTATCGTAATGGTGAAGCGGTTGGATTCTTACGACGTGCAGAATATGCCTACGCTTTAAAAAAATCACTTGGCCAAGCATATATAAGTCGAAAAGATGGCGAATTAATAAATGAGGATTATATAAAGAATGGAACATATGAGATTGATATTTTAGGAAAACGTCACAAGGCTGATTGTCACTTACGTAGTCCTTTCGATCCAAAAAGTAAACGTGTGTTAGGTATTTATGAATGACTAGCTGACCCGCCGAACTTTGTTCCGCCTTAAAAGCAATAAATGAGCAGATATTGCATTTTATTTTTATTCGAATGATAAATGTAAATAAAAAATCAATTCTTTTAACTATTCTTTCTGTGCGTCGAAAATTATCTAGTTGACGAATTATCTAGACGACTTCGCATTGCCAACCGAGCCGTTTCTCGGGCTGCCTCTCTTTGATCTTGTAATTGAGAAGCACGAAGTCGAACCATGCTAACGTGGCTCTCTTCACGTGCAATTTCTTGCTCTTCTTCAGTCCTTTCATTCGCAACGTTTCGAATCCCACTTGTATTACGGTTTTTTCGTGAAAGATTTGATCGTCTTGTTGGCGAGATGATATTGTTAATGATAATATCGGCACAATACACTAACAGAAACTCGAAATACACACATCAGCCGGTCATCTTCAAAATATTTAATTTTTAAAACTTTCAAAGAAGTGCCAGTAAAATGAAAATGACGAAAAACTATCTCGAAACGCAAAAAGTTTCCGCTAAACAGGAATCAGTAAATACTTGCAAGCAAAACTGCTTTTGGATTTTTCATTGGTTAATAGCTTAAGTTTTTAAGATTTTGTTGTTGCTTTCCTATGTCAAGACCATTTGTTTTTCAGTTGCAAGTTTTACTGAATGAATTTCCCCCAGCAACTCTCTCTCCCTGCAAATCTTTTTTGTCGCACCATGAATAAAGGAAAATTAGAATAGGTCGGTCCCTGGTCCACTTCCCTGAGAAAAACCAATGTTGTTGTTGTGGTACCCAATCGTAAATCGTAAAAAGGCTAGCAATGTACCAAATTTCAAGTAAATCGCAAAATAAATTAAAAAGTTTTGGAATAGGTCGGCCCGGTCCACTTTCCGGGAAAAAAAGTATCCGATGTCCTTTTCCTGGTTCCAAGCTATTTCCCCACCAATTTTCAGCCAAATCGGTCCAGCCGTTCTTGAGTTATAAAAAGTGCAACTAACACAACTTTCTTTTTAATTTATATATTTAGATAGTAAACCCCGCTCGCTTCGCTGCGTCTCAGAACTAATAATGAACTGAGTCCGATTTTCATCATTATGCCCCATACCAGATAAGATATGGAACTTAATTACATTACTGCAGCATTCATTGTCACCTTTCGTGTGATACCCATTTGTACTAACATATTTTGAGTCACCTTGGTCGACAAATCGGTCTATATCTCCGAAACCGGGCAAGCTATCGGAACAAATGATGTCTTAAATTTTAAGTTAAATGTCTAGTAATACAACGGTTAAAATTCCATGCAGTAGTTTTTGAGTGATGCGCGCTCAAACATACAGACAGACAGACAAAAATTCTAAAAACAGTTTATTTTGCTTCTTTTGGCCTAATAATGATCCCTGCTATCGATTTTTCTTAAATATCTGCAATGTACAGACATCGGCCTTTTACAATTTTATTATATGTAGAGATGATCACAATAAAAAACAAAAACGAACGTTGGTTACTTATTAATTTAACAAAAGACCCGTATGTTCAAAGTACTGCCCTAAGCCAAAGCAAAAACAAATTTCGTTCACCGATTTGAGCATGAGGTCATTTTCTTCAATTTACCAACCAGCAAGCATTCAATGAAGAAGTGCTTGACAGAGCGTTGGATATCATACATCCTAGAAAGACCCAATGGTCTCTTTAATAACGTAGTGTGTTTGCTTACCATTAAGAAGACACCAGTAGTAGCATCAAAATACTTTAGGAATAAAATAAAAACCGGATCGTACCCTGGGTAAAAATGAGTAATTATTGTGATGCTGGGCAGAAGCAGGGATTATATTGCCTAATTAACATCCATTTTTAGAGTTCCCCGTTTGTCTTTAGCAAAGGCAAAGATCTGAATTTATCGTAGAAGAGCCTTATGAGAAATGTCATAGCTATATCCAAAGCATTCACAAAACCCATACATTAATTGAAAATTTACCACTAATCACGTCACATCAACAAACTCGGTATTCGGTCAAGTGGCTCCTTCGACAGCAACATTTCTACCAAAGCAATAAATTAAATCTTAGGCAAAACATCTTTTTGGATGCCAAAATCAACTTCAACTTTGACCAAGTAATTGCACAAGGATACAGTATATATATACTTGTACATATATAATAGTGATGTACCGAACCGGAAACCCATGTTTTTAAAGATCTCGCCGTTTCTGGCGAAAGAACTGACAAATTATAACAAAAGAACCCAAAAGTCGCAGTGCAATATAAAAAGCTGAAAATATTCAAGACCAAAATAATTGTCCACTTATAAGCAGGGACACCTTATCGATTCACAGATATCTATTGGTACTACACTTTTTCAAGTTTATACAGAGGAAGCCCAAGCTCATAGTGAAAAATGTTAATTTTTATGGAGAAAACAAAAGTTGACATGAAAATGCGTAAATTGATAATATGTAGGTCTGTTAGGTAGGTAGGTAGGTAAAATGGCTGCGACCCAGGTCGCCCAAGTAGCTTAAGAAGCCGTTTTAAAGCCATGAAGACTCGTCGAGCCTACTAAAGTGTGCATTCAGGTTCTCCAAGAAGGGCCTCCCAAAGAATTTTAGACGCAATCTTGCCAGAGCCGGGCATTTGCACAGGAAATGCTCAACCGTCTCTTTGGCACTTACGTCTTTACAGCTCCTGCAGTGGTCATGGTGCGGAATGCCCATCTTTTCCGTGTGCGTGCCTATCGCCCAGTGACCTGTGCAGAACGCTATAAGTTTGTGGGTGTCAGCTCTTGACCTACTTAGCAGACTTCTCGTCCTGTTTTCGCTATAGTCTGGCCAGATGGATCTTGATATTGCGCAACTAGTGGTATTCCTCCACTTCAGTTGTGCTTCGTTTCGATAGTACCCTAGCTACTGCTAGGGGTACCCCCATTTCTAGGTTGATTGTGTCTTCATTCCATACGTGCCAGCTCATCAGCCTTCGCATTACCCTCGATTCCTCTATATCCCGGAACCCAGGTAATGGATAATTCGATGTGGGTAAAGTCAGCCAAGATTTGCCTGCATTCCTGCACCACAATCGAACTTGTATGTGGCACTGCTATTGCCTTTATTGCTACTTGGCTGTCAGAAAAGATCATTACTTTACCAGTTATGTTTCTGTCCCTGAGTGATTTGCAGGCTTGCAAGATCGCAAGAACTTCTCCCTGAAACACACTGCAATGCGAAGGTAGTCTGAATGATACAGACATGTCTAAGGAATCCGAGAAGATCCCGGCCCCCACCCCTGAATCCATCTTGGATCCGTCGGTGTATATTTTAATGCCGTCCTCACCTGTTCCATTCCTACTTGGAATGTTAGTAGTAGCACTGCTCTCAAACTTCAGTTCGTGAGGATACTAGTCTGTTGTGGTACTACTTGTGTCCGCTAGGAGCTTTTTAAAAATACTACTATGCTCTTGCTGAGTATCCTTCCAGCACCCAGACCCAGGGTTTAGCCTAAGGCCACATTCTTGTGCCCACCTGCTTAGTTTTGCCAACGTTCTTTCGGGAAGGGACCCGAGATCAGGATCGCCACGTCGTCCGCCTACGCCACAATCTTTACCCCACTGGTATTGAGTTTAGGATGTCGTTTATTGTAAGGAGCCACAGCAAAGGTGAGAGGACCCCGCCCTGCGGTGTGCCTCTACATATTCGCTTACCGACTTTTGCCTCTCCTAGCTCAGCTGATATTTCACGGTCAAGAAGTAGGGACGATAACCAATTTCCTATTGGTTCCTCCAACCCCACCCTTACGAGTGCTGATGATATTGCGTCGGCTCTTACATTATTGAGTATAAGGGACCTCTCAACTGTTCGCACCACTTCATGTTGTGCCGTCTCCGTAGACTTCCCCCTGAGATACGCATGCTGCGCGCTCGAAAGAGGGGCATCTAGAAAAAGTTCCCGTATGTGGCCGGAATGTGGTTATGAATGATGCATGCTGCGTAAATCTCCTTTAGTTCCCTAACCAAAGATGTCTGGGTCTTCTGCAGCATTATGGGGATTATACCATCTACCCCCGGCGATTTATACGGTGAGAAGCTGTTTATCGCTCAAGCGATTTTGTCTTCTGCTAGGATTTTATCTATTACAGAGTTGGGTGCTTCCTGCTGCACCACTTCTCTTCGCTGCTCCACTCCTCCGGAGTCTTCCGGAAGGTGGGGTTCTATAAGGATGTCAAGGGTTTCCGTTGATGACCCTGCCCATGTTCCATCAGCGTGTTTAACGTTTTGTTTGAGTGATTCCTGGCAAGGATCTTCCCCAGTCTAGCTGAGTCCTTCGTGGACTCAATCGACTCGCAGTATTCCTGCCAGGATTTGGTCTTTTCGATTCGCACAGCTTTTTTATACTCCCTCAAGCAGGTCCTATACTCCTGAAAGTTCCTTCTTGAGTAGCAGTCATTGAAGACCCTCCTAAGATTTGACCTCAGGTCGGCAAGGCTTTTATCCCACCACGGTGGGAGAGTCTTTTTGCTCCTGGATGTTGGGCAGGTAACTTTATAGTCCACCTGAAAGCTTTTTTCTAGAGACCTAACTCGATCGTCCAGACAGTTGGTTGATTGTAAGGATATTTTGTTCCTAAAGAGCCTATCACTGACTATCTTGTTAAATAGGCCCCACGAAGTTCTCTTCGGGTTTCTATATGGTTTCCTTATCTCCCTCTCCCACTCTATGCCAAAGAAAATCAATTTATGATCAGAAAGGGATAAACGTTTGGACACCTTACTATAAGTTTCTGAGAATCAGATGTCACAGTGATATCAAGGACTTCTTCCCACCCTGCGAAGTTTTCTGAACTTGGAAAAGCAAAGGTGGGAGAGCTGCCCGTTTTACATATACATAGGTTATTTGCTAGTAAAAAGTCAAAAAGAGACTCGCCGCTGCCCCACATCGAGTGTCTTGCGTTGGCGTCACAGCCCATGAGGATCGGTTTCTTATTTCCATTCACCAACAATTGCAATGCCACAGGAGGTGCTGGTCGATCATGAGCCATGTACGCCGAGGCGATTGTCAGGCTACGCCCGCCTCGTGACTCAATCCTGACCACTGTTATATCATAAGAGCTGGAATTAGGTAAAAAGAAAGCATTAATAGTATCCCTAACAAGGATGCAAGCCCTTGGTTTACCTTCTCAAATTGTGCAGAATAGGTTGTAATTTCCGGCATGCAGGCCCCTTCTTGGAGCGCCATACCCACGTTTCCTGCACTAGGCAGATATCGATGTCCTCCTCCCTTAGAAGGACCAGAAGGTTATCCGAGGCTGTTTTCGAATGCTGCAGGTTGATCTGCGCCACCCTAATCATCGGACCGGGGGGGACACCTGCATCCTTTCCGGAGTCGGACGAAGCGCCAACCCCAGCTAGACCTGCCAAGCTGAGCTCCTCCAAGAGTTTTTTTGGCGTCGTCCACCTCCTCCAGGTTGTTGTCGGGTGCTACTGCCGCTTGGAAAATCTTCAATTTCGCGTTCCGGACGCCGAACTTTAAGCGGTTTCCCCTCTCTTCGAGGACTTCCAGGGAGATCAACAGTAGGACCGGCTTGCTGTTTCTCTCTTCAATATTCAGAACCTTCCAGTCGTCCATCGGGACACCTGGGTTCCGAATTTTTAGACACTGGATGAGCTTACTCTCATCCAGCTTCATTTTGGGCAACCAAATGCGTGCCCGGGGCCTCCTGGGCATCTCCGAAGCATTGATGATCTTTAACGAAAGACCATCAAATGCGTTGCTAATCTTAGCAATGCACCTCTCGAGAAGTTCTCAGCCGCGGCAAATTTCCTCGCAGTTGAAGGCAGGCACTGAAGTTTGGTTTTCCATGAGGTATTCGACGACCATCTCAGATAGCCGTCCCTCTATGGAGCTCCAAACTGCCAGTACCCTCCTTCCACTAGTCGCATCAGCATCGACAAGTGCCACCTGGAGGTGATCTCTGACCGCCTCGCTATAGGTGTGCCTTGCCGCTGCTGCAGCACTATTGGAAGGGCAATCGTGCCCTTCTTAACGTCGCGCTCGTTCACTTCATGTGATCGGTTGCGCTTCGCCGACTGCTTCGCCTCTGGCTGGTTCGGTTTTTGATTTGGCTGAGCGGCGGGCTTGTTGGCATGGGTGCTGTCGTAGTCCCTGACCACCGCTTCACACAACACCTGGTCCTCTGCATCTCGCACGTGGACCTCGCCCGTTTTTTCGTTCCTTCTGATCTTTTTCAGCAAGAAGAGAGCCCTATATGGTATCTGGCTCTCTCCAGGGTTCCCGAGGATTTTTTTGATTTCCTCTCCGGTTTATTGTTTGGGGGGACCGGGGTACTATGGCTGGTACCCTTGTCCTCCTTTTTAAGGTTGGTGGTCATTTGGCTTGGGATGACAGGGGTGCCATGGCTGGTATCCCCGTCCTCCCTTGTATTGACGTTCCCCTGGCTACTTGCCAGGAGTTCGTCCTCCGAAAGCGTTCCCAGAACGCTCTCCTCATCCCCATTTTTTTTTTACTTTATTTTCAAAATATTTTTTCTATTTGGTTCCCACAAGTGAGCTGGAAGGGGTTCGTCAGTCCCGGCAGAGCCAGTATACCGGGGTAAGGCACTTATACAACCGACCTTGCCCGGGCATCGGAGGGGACCGTTAGCGATCAGTTATTCAATTCCCACCCGCTGATCATTCAGCCCTCGGCACGGGTACCTCAACACCTTGGCTTAGGGGTGGTGTTGGTCCGGCTAGTAAAAATTTGTTAACTCAGACCCAAATGAGATGAAATTAATTTGTGAAATATGTCAATCGTTTTTTTGCTTACCAAATTTATTTTTCATTTTAGCGATAAAGTACACATCTATTTTTAGCAACCAATTTAGCTATATTTGCGATTCTGGAATTTTAGCCATCTCTATTTTTCTCCTAAAGGTAGCTAATTTTGGTAACGAAAAACCCTGTTGTTAAAATGTAAAACAAATGAAACGATTAAATAATTTTATTCTTTTAGATCTTATAAACATTTAACGACATAAAATATGTGTAATTTATAGGAAAAATGGAAATTTTACATATTTACCCAACAAGAATTTGTCCATAATGTTGAATACTTCTAGAGAACGCCTTTTCGCGCTACTTTGTGGCTTACTTAGTTCGTCAGAAGAAAGGTATTAAAGTTCCATTTCGCCGAAAAATTAAAAAATTCTCTTTCAATCTGCCAACTTCTAAGGGACGACAAAGCTGAGACCATCAGCTTTAATAAGAGATCAAAATATAGCTGGGAGACAAAGTCAGTTACATCCAAAGTTAAATGATTCCATCGGAATAGGGTACTAGTGCGGTATACGGATGATTCCAAAACCCCAGAAAGGATTGGAGCGATAATATTTGGCTCCGGCACCCATATGTCCACACCGTTTTTAAAACACCCGAGTATATTTCTGTTACTAGTGCGTGTAGGGACAACGAAAAATCGTATGACCCAGTCGGAGAAGTTGCAGCCAAAGAGTACAGCGGTCAAACTGAGGCTAAAGCAATGATGGGTGGTAAGAACACTAAACGATGCAATAATCGGTATATTCGAGAAAAATCTTAGGAACCTATAGGTGTTCTCACAACCCATTATAGGATTAAGGCTCATATGAACAAATTCAGCAATTTGTGCCGCTTTTGTGACAATTAGGAAGAATCTGCGAAGGGCATGCTCAAGGCCCTCGAACTTTTACATCACAGTGCAAGCGCATACATTAATTAAACCATACCCACAAACCTCAATCTATTATTATCCGATCCTTCGAAACAACAAAGGGATCAACAGAATCTCCCAACGATTTACACCTATTCCGGAAGCTCTCTTATAAAATTCTTTGCGAATTAATTGAAATCCGATTAGTATATCTTCTGAGGACACTCGTGACTTCAATAAGCCAAAAAACTTTCTTTTAAATTGTCAGTAATTTTATTTTTCGGTATTCTCAACCCCCAAATATTTAAATTTTCGTTAGTTTCCAGACATCAACATATATTTTGGTCCAATCCCATTATTCTCTGACTAAAACTAGACAAATTTTCAAAAACTAAAATTTACTGAGACCAAAAAGTATGGGGTTGATTTTTAATTCTGGAAATTTTTGTCTCGTAAGAAATCACAACTAAATTGACAGCTAGCATAGCTATCCCAGCGCCCTTAAACGAAAAGATAACGTATAACATTTTAGCTAGTCGACTACCTTTCCCGAATCGCAAAAAAGCGGAATCATCTAATATTCTGAGAGTTCATTTGCTCTGAAATTCCGCTTCAGATTGAGCCTTCTCCAACAACAAAAAATATCTTAGGAAAACCTGAGTGTATTTCTATTTCTATGTCTACTTTTTAAAATTTAATAAACATTTCTGATTATAAAGTTTTATTTTCTCAATATCTCAATCTTTACAAAAACAACAAATAAGGCATTGTTGTTTTGAAACTAATAAATGAAAATAATGAGAATAACTTTGGCGGAATAACCACACATCTTTGTCATAACCGGTTCTTGAAGTATTTGCAACCGAACATCACTAGTGTATATGTATTCAGGTTTGAATATATATGTATATCTGTGTACATATATGTATATGATTTAAATATTTTGGTGACCTTTGAAAAGTGTTTCATTACTTTCTTTGAAGTGGCGCAATTAATTATGACAAATTCAATTTCTAAAGAGCTATTGTCACATAGTAGGTCGTATGCTCTCGTAGGCATCTTAAGTTTTGACACTTTTGTGGTTACCAAAAATTATATTTCAATTAAAATGAATGCGATTATGAGACTATTCGAGTGCATTTCCTAGAAGGTTTTCGTATTACCAATGCAATTTGGTTCTTACAAACTTACATTAGAGTGTACAACTTTAGAATATATTTTTTGGCATATAAAAGATACGTTTTGTGCGAAAGTTGGGACAAATTGAGTTGATGAAGTAATTCTAATAAGCCAAATGGATGACATTTTTTAGGAACAAGTTGGTCCAAATTTTTTTCTATTATTGTTAATATTGTTGCTCAATCAGAACGTACTTTGTCGTTTAAATCTGTGCATACATCCTGTATTTCGTTAAAAAGTATGCTGTTCACTGTATCTATAGAACTATACAAAAACGTTTTTATCTACCCCCTAAAGGTTGACAGTTTGATTCTTTTGCACCGACATTTACAGGTTTTCATGTAATCTTTTTAAAATTATTCGGTCCTCGCGTTGGTTAGGTAACCCAAACAAGCTAAGCATTTGCAAACGTTCATCAGTGGTCTTCTTTAGCCGCTTTTATTATTTGCCTCGAATGCGAACACAGTCGAACATGCCACTTTGGCCGTTTATGGATAGGTACACGAAAAAAAAAAATCTTTAATAACGCACCCTAATGTTACCATATGTAGTAGCAAACAATAAGTTTAAGGCAGTGGAATCTGTTGCAGACATGCTGTCGCCAAAAATAGGTAGCCGGTCAGAAAACACCAAACTACTACGAAACAAGGGTTGGGCGATTTTTTTCAATTTAAAGATCGAACGAAGTGGTTCTTTTATAAAATGTGAACGAGGTCGTTTCTTTTGAATCACTAGTTGTGTTCGGTGAGGATACAATTTTTTCAAATCTTTACTGGAAAGTGTTCGGCGACACAAAACATTTGCAGCGAAAGAGCGCATTTTGACATTTCACTGAGAGAGAATTGCAAGTTTCTGCTGGGAGAATTTCACTCAATAAAACTTGCAAGAGAAAAACAGCTTATCGTGACATAGGAAAGCAACAACAAAAATTAAAAAAATTGAGCTATTCACCAATCAAAAAAGCAACAGCTGTTTTACTTGCAAGTTTTTACTGACTTTCGAGAGAGTTTTACGTCATTCTCACTTTACTGACCCTTCTTTGCAAGTTTTGTCACCGAACACAGCTAGTGTGTATATCCATGAACATGGGCAACAAAAGAAAAGCGTTGACACAAATGACGGTGGGGAACTTGGCTATTAGTTGTAAGTAAAATTTATTGTGGTAATGAGAGCCAATGTGAACTTTAGGAGTGCAAATTAAACCGGGTCGGTCACCATACAAAAAAGTTTCAAAAGTCCGCCTCCGAAATTTGAAGCTATTGTTGAGATGTTGACTGAACAGAGCTAACTATTATTATTTTAATAAAATTTTTCGCGCCCTATTTGAATTCAATAAGCTCTCAAAGAGTCTAACTATTGATTTTTCTCTATCTAGAGATATATTCAAGTCTATTATTGAATTAAGTTTTTTATGAAACATACTTTTGTTATTTACTAGTTTTTAATATTTCTTTGTATATAGTCTGTAAGGTGAAAATGATAGACTGAATAAATAAATAAATAAATAAATAAAACTTAATGTTACTTTTAAGGCAATAGGAAATCAACCACAGTTGAGTAAGGCCTAGCAACGCACCCAAATAAATACAGTATATACAGTAACATTTTCGGCAGAAAACTCTCAGTTAAATCTGAGATATTATAATGTATTTGTTGTAAAAAAATAATACTTAAACTCTCTCCTACTGATGGAAATTTGAATAATTTCCGTAGTTTAGCTGTGCCCCATTTCTAAATAAAACATTATAGATTGACGTTCCACACACAACAACCACGTTTTTTGACCATTTTTCTAGGTGTTGCAAAGGGTGACAGAAAAGCACTGTCCCTTAAACTTTCAGGGATAAGAACGGGAGATAGGTTTATAGGCGGTGAAATGCATGTGGTCATGGACAGATTGAAGAGAGGCGTTAGGCTTTTGACTTCCTCATCGCCGATCCTTATAGCATCGGAGCCTATTAACTTTGAGTAGTGAATGAGCTTATCGATGGCAGCATCTTGGACTATTGCGATTACCATGCAGCCGTTTGCCTAGGAAACCGCGAAAACTCCGGTAAATGTTGTCGCAAAATGTTGGGAGATGTATCAAAAGGCGCATTTCGGTTCCATGAATCATTATCCGGATCCAGAGAATATTATTATTCGTAAAAAAGTTATAGAGATTTTCTGCGCAGAAATACTGTGGATCGTCAAGCCGGGGTTAGGATACATCAATAAATTACGTAAGCTTAAAATGGTGGAGGGGGCCTCCAATAAAGTTTCACCCAATCTCATTTACACTGCGGGGGTGGAGTCGAAAATCTCACGTTAAGTTAAAAATATATAAAATAATACAAATATGAAACGAAATTTTTTTTCAGCAGATGTGTAAGACATGCGGCATTTATTTCGCCTCGCGTGTAAAGCTGCTGAAGCATAGGATCGGCTCTTCATGCAATTCAACGAGAATCTTCCACCAAGATTCAACCAACGCGTGTGGTGACCCGCTGAGCTAAGGCGCTACTTTGCGTTTTGAATGGAGGATTGGAATGGATGGAGGAAGAAAACGTAGACACTAGTAGTGGGACTGTTGGCGGCCGCCGTGGTGTGGAGGTAGTGTTGCCGGCCTACCACACCGAAGGTCCATGGTTCGAGCCCTGGTACAGGTAACATCAAAAGTGATTTGAAAAAAAAAAAGTTTTTCAAAACGGGGTCGCCCCTCGGCAGTGGTTTGGCAAACTCTCCGAGTGTATTTCTGCCATGACAGGCTTCTAAGCAAAAATTCGTCTCCTTTGTAGATGCCGTTCGGAGTCGGCAAAAAACTGTAGGTCCCACCAATTTGTAGGGAAAATTCAAATCGGCACACCACAAATTGGAAGAGAAGCTTGGCGCAAAAATCTCCTAGGAGGTTTATGATGATATACCTGTTGTATATCGCGCCATAAAAAGAAAAAAAAGTAGTGGGACTAATTTCGAATAATATTGGAATAAATACTATTCGAATAAACAAATAAATTATTCGAATAAAAACTATTCGAATTTTTTATAGCCTTCGAATAAATGAATTTTTATTCGAATAATTTTTATTTGAATAGTCCCATGCCAAGTAGACACTTCTAAGCACAATATTCTTGCAATGCCGAAAACCACAGATGACATTCGATTATTTTAATCGAAATTGTACACGAATATCCTGACATCGAAAAAATAGATAAAAGGGAAAGTATTGGTTTTATCGTTATTTTCACTTTTATTTAATTCAAATGCACTGAATAAGCATGCAATTTGTATTTGTTTCTTAAATAATCAAAAGGAATTCAGTTTCAAACATGTTTAACGTAAATCTCACTTAATGGGGGTAGGGGTCTAACCAAATCTCACTTAGGCCCAGTTTTTCAGTGCAAGTTCAACTCAACTTGTCAGTTAAACTAAGCTTAAACTTGTTACGCAGTTTTTCAGTCAACTTTAAACGAAGTTTAAACGTAGTTTAAGCGGACAATTTGGCAGGGTTAAACTCTAGTTAACCTGTCAGCTGTTTGCATATTTGATGGTTTTGGTTGTGAAACAATAAACTAAACGCAATTGAAAAAAGATGATATTTTTATGTTTAATTAAATACTGGATATAACATCTGACGAAAGTGATTATAGTGATGCAGACATTAGCGAAATCCTAACTATTGCAATACTGAGGAGAAGCAATGGGGTTGAATATGTAAACAAATATTATCTGTTGCCGTATCTAGATAAAGAAAAAACCAATGTTGCCGTATAAAAAGCAAATCTTAAAAGCGGCCTTAAACTCTCACTGAAAAACCGCTCTGCAGTTTAACTGGAGTTTAAATTTATGCCGAGTTTAAGCAAACTTAGTTTAAACTGAGCTTAACCAATGACTGGAAAACCGGGCCTTAGTCTCACAAAAATTCTCGAAAAATGGCTAACGTAATTTATGGATATCCCCTAAACTGAAGAGACGGGGGCGTTGCCTTGCAGTACCTCGTGCCGTCGACAGCTATTGTGTGGTTTTTGGTAAACCATTAATTTGTGGATGATTAATATTCGAGGAATCATAACTTTAATTCATTTGAAACACAACGAAGTTACTGCACACATAAAAAGGAAATAATGCCATATTAAATATTGAATTCCTGCGGTTCACAACAACGATATTATATTTTCAAAGCGATTCATGCATAGAATGTATTCTTTCACATAGTTTACTTCACAAGGAAATATGTTGATTTTATTGTTATAAATTAAGTTGTTAGTAGTTATTTAGTCATAACAGTTAAGATTTTATTACATTTCATAATTTTTAATTGTTTTGTAGATATTTGTAGATAACCGTTTTGTATTTAGGTTAAGCTGATTCCTCGGTATCGAAAGTTCCCAAATTTGTTAACAGAGTTAGTTATAGAGTTAGTCCATATATACATATTTATTTGAAATAATTCTTTTTTAATTTAATTTATCTAAATCCCTTAAATGACTTTTTATTATTCTTTTTTAACTTTCCAAAATTTTAAAAAACAAAATTGAACACGATTCAAATATTTTAAAAATGCAAAGTACAAAATAGAAAGTGTAAAATTATTAAATATAAAGTAATTTTAAGAAACCCTACAATAGCAACACTAACAACGGAAAGAAAATGAAATGTCAAAAACAGCTGTAAAAATATAAATATTAAACAAAATTTTAGTAATTTTTTGTGGAACATAATTTTTTAAATTTCGGATTTGCATTCTTAAAAATGATTCAAGCTCTTACGAAAAGTCCTCTCGGCTCTATTGTGCTCATTGGTTTCCTCAAATGCTTCCTCCAGTGCATGAATATTAAACGCACGGCCGTTTTTCTTAGGAATTGTTAATTTTGTTTTATAATTTTTTTGCCCAAATAATTTCATTGACAATAAGCTGTTTTGCTGGATTGGCTGCCTGTTAAATTTGTCGACGGAAAAACTATAACGAGCACTACAGAAAACAAAATTTTTTTCAAAGAAGAGATAAATTTTAACACGCAGTCGAGAAATCGGCACTAAGTGTATTTGACTGCTTGGCTCATATCTATGTGACGCTCCGCTTATGTGGGTGTGTGTGTATGCAAGTGCTTTGTTGATTGTTATTATTAGGTAATCGTGCCCAAACACGATTAATGCTATCAATCGACAATATATGAAGGCAACTGCAAGTGTTTACAGAAACAATATAAGTGATTATTCATGTTGAATTTATTTTAGGTCAGAATACGGTAGTTAGTTTGTTTTGTTCGTATAATCACTGTGATTATACTTATGGAATGAAATGCAAAAAACTAATATAAAGTAAAATAAACTGAAATAAAATAAAATTAAACTTAAATAAAAAAAATAAAATCAAATGAAATTAATTAACTAAGAAAAGGAAAGAAAAGTAATGGAAAGAAAAGGAAAGGAAACGAAATCAAAGGAAAGGATCAGCAAGAAAAGGAAACTATAAAATAAATTAAAAATTGAGACTGTTGAAAGAAAGAAAAAGCAAATAAAATAAAAATATATTAAAGTAAAGGAGCAGCATAGATAAGAAAGCCAAGAAAGGAGTTTTGTGGTTGAAATCGAACCACTGGGCGAGGTCTAATTTAATTAAATTTATGTACAGGATACTCATGTTTACACATTAAGCTCCACGAGTACTTAGCACTCACGCCTTTTTTTTTTTTGATAAATTCGGTTCATAAGATATTTAATTACACTATTTATACGTTTAATAAATTAGTTAGTGAGTTTTCGACCTTAGAATTATTTAATTATAACAGCAAAATTTTTAAGGGTTTGCAAATATTTTCCTAAATAATAATAAATATTTGTTCTCCAGAGGCGGTTTCTCATTCCTGGCCTGGCACCCCTGCTTAATGAATTGAATTTGAATTCTAATTCCTGAACGCTACAGTATTTGCATCTACGGGTAGTTTTTAGTAGATACTTGGACGCAATCGTAGTTTCCCTGTAGAAAGTCAGCATTTGAGGGTTAATCTCATCCAAATAATTTTTCGGCGTGTTTGGCAACCGAATTCTATGACAGCTTAGTACAAGACATGATTTAATGATTTATATGGTTGACGCAAACGGCCAACAACACGAAATTACCGTTTGACGTCGGTGAATTCTTCGAAAGATTCGCCTATTTTCTAAGCTTTTGACATAAGGTGTGGATGAGGAAGAAGAAGACGCTATGTAATTTGAAGCGATCATATAAATTATTTGATCATGGTACAAGACGCCTGTCATTTTGACAATTTTGCGTTGTTTTTTGTATGTGCGTGTTCGCAGAAAATACTTTTTTGTTGCAGATTTGTGTATTTTCAACAATTGCTGATTATTTATTTGTATTTTAGGTGTTTTTTGTAAAAGTAATTGAATTTAGTGATTAAAGTGCGTGAAAATGTATTTCAAATACTAAACCCTTTAAACATTTGTAGTACGTACATACAATGGCTTGTTTGTTATGCATGGATTTTGACGGCGCGATGCCGGCACAACGTTTCCTTGATATTTTTTCAGAGGAAGGATGTCGCATGAATATTTGTAGTATAATTGCAAAACATCTATGGCTAAAAGTAAGTGCGATAATATGAAGCTAATTTTTTGTCAAGTTCTAAGAAGTAGAATATGTACTAATTCTAGCCGGAAAGAGATATATCTACCGGGCAACGAATTTGTTGGACATGCTGGGAAGCTTTACGTGACTTTCATATATTTTATCAGCGTGTAGCTGAAGTACATAATCGAGCTGATTGGAAAACACCATTCGCACATATTGAACAGGAAGAACAAGAAAAAGATCCGCTACCACAAGAAATTACGCTTAAATCTGAGGAGACCACATCCACTGATGTTGCAAAGACTATAAATTCAAGCGATGTGGAAGGCAACTTATTTGATACAGGTACATGTAAATTTTCGGTTTTTGTTTTTAATATAACAAGGATTCTTCGCTTTAATTTTCAGAGGTGAAAGTGGAGGTTTATGACTTGGATTTACTTCCACAAATCGAAGTCATTGAAGACGCACCGCAAGCGTCATCACCACCGCCAGTGAGTTCAAGGGCTCAACGTGCAAAACGTCGCGGGCGTCCACCAAAAGACGCAAATGCAAAACCATTAGGAACAACAACACCTCCCAAGCGCATTAAACGAGAATCTACGCCTTTGTCTTCTACAAAAACTGATGAAGATTCTGAAACCGAGTTGCCTTTATCTGTCTTATTTAAACCAAGTACTAAGTCAGCTGATACAAACGAAGATCAAAAATACTCAATTGATGAAACTACTCCGGCGACAGATGGAACAAAAAAAGATAAAGATTCTCAAGCTCCCAAAACGGAATCACTAAAGAAACGCCGTGGTAGACCAAAAAAATTGAAAAATGCAGAGGCAGTACCTACAGCAAGCGTTACAAAGAAAAAAGAACAAACAAGTGAAAATACCGAAAATAACACAAAATGGGAAATAAAGGTAGAAGATTCGGATGATGATCTGGAGTTCGGCGTTGAGACTGGTGCTGGCGCCGCTGGTGGTTACTCTGGAACAGATGATAGCGATGACTCAAGCAGTGAAAATACAGCAGATTCCGATACTAGCCTACCTGATTTCGAACCAAAACCAAAATACGCGGTTATACCCAAGAAAAAAGTTGTTAAGCCCAAAAAGTATCGTAAACGTGAAAAACCCGTTGTACCACCTAAACGTATGACACGTGAAGAGATTGAAGCTAAGCGTGCACAACAAGAAGAATATGATCGTGTTATAAGGCAATTTTTTGGCCGTTTTGCATGTCCAAAATGTGAGTTGTTAGTGAAAAATTTTGCTGAAATACGTGGACATTTTCGGGCATCACATGATGAAGATTCTGGTTATATGATGTGTTGTGGTCGTAAATTCCCACAGAGAAAAGCATTAGCTGAGCATATATATTTGCATTGGAATCCTGAGCATTTTAAATGTGGCACATGTGATCGTGTTTTCCAAGATAGTCGTAATTTGGAGTTACATGTCGAGGCCCACATTAACCCGCCCGAACCGAAAGAGCGAAAAATGTTTCAATGTGACAAATGTCCTAAAGTTTTCACAACTAAAGCAGCATTTGAACATCATTCTTTTTCAAAGCATGTGCCCAAATCAGAATTTCAGTTTTCATGCACGCAATGCAATAAAAAGTAAGTGGATATATAATTTTATTTAGAACCGTAAAAATGTTATTTTGTTTATTGAGACATCTCAACGGACTATCATAAAATGGAACTAAATTTAATAGCAAATGTTTTTTGTTAGGCTCCCAACACAACGTAAGCTTAAAGATCACATAAAATATAATCATGACCCGGAAAGTACAATTATATGTGACAAGTGTGGTAAACAAGTGCGTACTCAATATTTAAAGAAACATCATCAATTAGAGCATTCCGAACAACCACGCCCAGTTCCGCAGCCGATGCAATGTCAAATATGTGGCACTTGGTTACGACATATATCTGGATTGAAACAACATATGAAATCAATACATGAGGATCCTGGTGGTGAACATCGTTGCCAAATTTGTAATAAAGTTTCGACAACTGCTCGAGCGCTCCGTCGTCATGTTTATCTGAATCATGAATGTGAACGTAAATTTAAATGTACTATGTGTGAAAAGGCCTTCAAACGCCCACAAGATCTAAGAGTAAGAACATGTCACATGTACAATATAGGAAATACATAACTGTTTCTAGTGATAATCCCAATTTATCTTATAAAAGTATTTTTTTTATTTGTTTTAGGAGCATACCTCAACACATACTGGCGAAGTTTTGTATACCTGTCCCAATTGTCCGATGACATTCTTCTCAAATGCTAATATGTATAAGCATAGGCAGCGATTGCATCGCGCTGAATGGGAAGCAGATAGAAAAAAACCAAGGCATATTGCAAATATTATGGCTCAAGCGATGGGTGCAACAGCTGCTTCAAGAGCAAAACAGGCAGTCGGTGCAGCATCAGCTTTCTTTGCACAAAAAGCTCAAAAAATGAATTCTAGTGCAAGTACGATAAGCACCGCAATAGTTAACGCCAACACGGAGCATGACCAAAATCAATTAGAGATGACTATCCAATAAAAAGTAACCACAAATTTTAGAATTTTGATTTTATTTCATTACAAAAATAGTCCCTAAGATAAATAGATATAAGTTGCTACTGAGAATTACTTAGATAATAATTATAATTGTTTGTGTGCGTACATACGTACATATGGATGTGCATACGTATTTACTTATAAATAAAGACATGCTTAAACTGAATTCTAATAATTTGTTTGCTGTTGTAGCAGCATTTAAACATGCTTGGTCGGTCAGACCCATTAGCACTCGGGTACAAAATTGATTCTGTTGCATTCATGAAATTTATATATGGGTCAAGGAAAAGCCATCTTCTTATTTACAAAGTACCCTGACATTCTGTGACATGTACACATACGCTAGTTTTCTTTGAACTTTTATTTATAGATACTATTTCGGCACTATAATACAAACATGATAACATAGTTAACATCTCAATTTAACCCATCTTGCGGTATATTTATTGTTTTTGTCATATAATCTTCGTAGTGTATTTCAGCCCATTTTTGAGCCACTGCAGGATTAATGGATTTTCTAAACGCCATACAAGCTATATGAGGCAACTTTTCAAAACAAATTCTATATAATCCCAGAGTACCCAATGTATAACGCCAGTTTTTCATTAGTTTTGCATTCTTACCAACATGTTGAGAGTCTGGTGTTATGATTATAAGTATACCTTCCGAGCGCAACAGTTCATACGCTTTATGGCAACAATGCAAACGTTCTTGTGGTGAGGGTATATACTCCAATAATAGGCTAAATATAACACAATCAAAATGTTGGTAAGGCAAACATTTGACTTCTCCAGATTCTTTACATATTTCTTCAATACTTCTTTCTATGGGTATTTGCAAAAAGTCACCCTTCAATACATCATTTGTAGCTGGACATAAATCAATTGCTGTAACTTTAAAATTCGTCTCATCCCCAAATGGATTGAAACAACTGCCTACATCTAATACATGAATACAATCAGAAAATACAGTTCTCTGTTTGCTACATTTAGTGGTTGTTGGTATATCCGCATAGGATGCTTCTAATCTTTGTTCACGTTCACGTTTTTCTAAAAAACCTTTTTTGTTGAAAAAGTATGATTTACAATAATCAATTATCCATTTCACTCGACTGCGTGCAAATAAATTTGGATTTGTCGTATTTGTTTCCCAAATGGATGATAAGCGATGCATAGCTTGGGAGTATTTTTGCAATTGAGTCTCGTTCAGCAGATGTTCATTCCAAGCTTCATGCATTCCTTTCAATCTAGATTGTGATCTTAGATTTTCATGACAATCTTTGATTATAGTCGCAAGCCGCATTTGCTCCTGTTTTTGGGTACAGGTATAATTATCCGTTCTACTGTACTCCATTGTAAATCATTAATGGAATTTTTTGCAGTAAAAAAGTAACAGTCCAAATGAAAACTAATAAAATCAGCTGGGTGTCATTTTTGTGGAATAATAGCTATGTTCAGTGAGGATAACATTTTTAAACATTTTATAAAATTTATACTGAAAAGTGTTCGGTGACACAAAACATTTGCAGGGAGAGAGCGCATTTTGACATTTCATTGGGAGAGAGAGTTGCAAGTTTCTGCTGCGGGAATTTTACTCGGTAAAACTTGCAAGTGAAAAACAGCTGATCGTGGCATAGGAAAGGAATACCAAATTGCCAGCACAAAAGTAATTTATTTGAGCGAAAAATCACATAGCATCGGCACCGTTTTAATCTGTACCACCTGAAAATAGGTGTATATAGTTTGTAACCCTTCGGAAAATGGAAAATTTACGAAAAACCCAAACGTTTAAAAACATATATTCCTGGCACAAAAATGTTTCATTTTCTAAAAAAAAAAATTATGCAAATAGATTCTTCTCAATTTGTAAAGGGTGTTTTTTTTAGGGGTATAGAACTTCGAATTGAAATAAAACACAAGAAAATCGTTTTAAGGTCCATCAATTTGGCTTTATTGGAAGAATAATTTTATGCCATTAATGTTTAAATATGATTTCGGGCATGTTGCCGCCGCGGCTGGCTCGAATAAAACCAATTCTACAGGTCCAATTTTCAACCACTTTTTCGAGCATATGGGGCCGTATGTCGGCAATAACGCCACGAATGTTGGCTTCCAATTCCCCTAACGTTTCTGGTTTGTTGGTGTAGACGAGCGACTTCACATATCCCCAAAGAAAATAATCCAATGGTGTCAAATCACACGACCTTGGTGGCCAATTGACAGGTCCATTCCGCGAAATTATGTGCTCATCGAATGTTTCCTTCAATAAATCGATTGTGACGTGCGCTGTGTGGCATGTAGCGCCGTCTTGTTGGAACCACAACTCATCCACATTCATTCCATCCAATTCGGGAACAAAATAGTCGGTTATCATGGCTCTATACCGGTCTCCATTAACGGTAGCTGCCTCTCCAGCATTATTGCGGAAGAAGTATGGCCCAATGACTCCACCAGCCCATAGAGCACACCAAACAGTCAGTTTTTGTGGATGTAATGGCGTTTCAAGGGTCTCATGTGGATTCTCTTCACTCCAAATGCGGCAATTTTGCTTGTTGACGTAGCCATTCAACCAAAAATGAGCCTCATCACTGAACAAAATTTTGCGATGAAAATCAGCATCGAAATCAATCTCATTTTCGGCCCATACACCAAAATCACGACGCATTGCATGGTCTCGCGGCTTTAATTCTTGCACAAGCTGGATCTTGTAAGGTCGCAAGCCAAGATCTTTGCGCAAAATCTTCCATAAAGTTGATGGACAAAGCTCCAATTGCTGTGCACGGTGGCGAATCGATTCATTCGGGTCCTCTTCAACACTTTGCTCTACAGCGGCAATTGTTTCTTCGGTGCGCACTGTTCGACGTCTCTGCGGATGCGTATTATCACATAGAGTAAACGTAGTGCGAAAACGATCCATGGTTAACCGAATTAATTGCTCTGATGGACGATTATGTCGACCATAAAATGGACGGAGCTCACGGTAAACTTCGCGAACTGAACCATTATTTTCGAAATAAATTTGCACGATTTGCAAGCGTTGTTCTTTTGTCAACCTGTTCATGATGAAATGGCAAACCAAACTGAACATAAATTACATTAGAGTTGCCAGATTTGACCACAAAATGCCAGTTTTATCTCTATTCGAAAAACAAACCTGTAAAAAAAACACCCTGTACCATAAAAAAATATAAAAGGGTAATTGTGTCCGTTAGGAGACAACTGCTAAAACACGTCGGAAAATATCGGGAGAGGTATCAAACAACGCGTTTTGACTTCGGTATCAACAATCCGGAAGCGGATTTTCAATTTTTTGTTTCAGTGAAAAGTTATTCGCAAAAAACCCAAAAATGACCCGGGTCCGATCCCAAATAGGGGGCTTGATCCAAGGTATCTATGTGCAGAACACCTTTCTGCGTAGGCGGCCTTCGGCCGCGCTTCAAAAAAATAACCCTTAGCCGGTCCAAAACCGGCTACGCGGTCCACAGTATTTCTGCGCAGAACACACTTTTTGCACTTTTTGATCCACCCTAATCTGTGATTACAACAACCACATGAAAATGACAGAAAATTTTCATCTTTGATGGCAAATATCTCTTCACTGAAACAAAAACTCTAAAATTCGCTTCCGGATTATTGTTACCGAGGTCAAAACGAGTCTTTTGATACCTTTCCCGATAATTTCCGACGTGTTTTAGCAGTTGTCTCCTAAAGGAAACAATTACCTATAAAAGTTATAACTTTTATCCCTTCGGAAAATGAAAAACTTCGAAAAACCAAAATGTTGAAAAACATATACTCCTGGCATGAAATTGTTTTATTTTCTAAAAAAAAAAAATGATGGAAATAGATTTCTCTCAATTTGTATCATCCAAAAATAAAAAAAACTATAGTTAGTACCCTTTCGGAAAATGAAAAAATCTTCGGAAAAGCAAGATGTTGAAAAGCATACCCTGCAAGAAACGCTGATTTTATTTACTAACACACTCACACTCTAAATTGACATTGCTGATAGTATATTGACCAAAATACTGATACTCAATTGAAGGCATGGTACAATAACAAGGTAAAGTCAACTCTACAGCGACAACATCTTGGCGTAAAGATTGTCGAAAGCAACTGTTTGGTGTTAGCGAATGAATGGAAGAGAAACCACAAAATTGCAAATGTAAATCACGCTTGTCTACATTTTTCTGGTTTAGATTCTGCTGTTTGCATCTCCTTCTGACAATGTATACGCCAGAGTGATCAAAAATATTCAATCAGCTGACGAAATGACACAATCTTATTATGGAACCATGATTGAAAGTAAGTAATTACGAGGCAGGAAGGTACCCAACGCCTATTTATAACTATGGGGGAGAACACAGCCCGGGCAGCCCGAAGCTGCCTGTGCCATAACAACACAACAAACTGTAGACGTCGTTATGCATGCGGGACAGATATACTTTATTTAGTGAGCATGATAACTATGAGTCTATGTTTCTATGTCAGTACTGACTGTCATATGAAACATAAAATGATTATCATAAAGGTGTATTTTCCAGATTGCTCGCAATTCTAATCAGACGCGCATTCAACTCTCGTTTTCGTCGTTGTACGTCACACGGAATTTCAAGGGTGGCGAAAGAGTTTAAATAAAGTTCACCTCTCTGTAGAAATCCTCTAGAATTACACGATTTTCGCTTCTGAGTAAAGCACTAATATCGGGAAGACAATCTCTCTGGCAAAAATTTTACAGATATATATATGCCGTGGTACGGTCCTCGCGATAACCTCTCTGGCGAAATTTGATAGATATATATGTGTACCGACTTATAATTTGGAGGTTGAAATTGGCTGACCGAGCAAGAATACCATATGCCCGGTTCCGTGGTCAACAAAATCGTTACCACGGCAGTCGGGCTAGTACAACAAAGTGCTAGTACCCTTGAAAGCATTCAACAGCCCCATTCTTACTCGTTACTATTGCCAATTGTCGTAGCTCACTTGTCACTGAATATTTTTAAAAGTATAGGAAAATTTGAAATTGAACTATTACTGCAAAGCACAAAGGCATAGAGTTGCTGGATATTGTTATACTGATTTGTTTAAAAAATTACAATCCAAATTGTCAGTTAAATGACTCAATTAGTTTGATTAATAGCACCATTCAAAATATGTAGTGACTTTGCGATTACATTTCATTTAAATCACCCTTTCACCGCCATTTGAAAATACTGTGGTGATTATTCTCAAGCGTGTACAATCCATAACTCATTAACACTCCCACCACTAGTTAAACACAACAGAGATAACGATGGCTACTCTTAAGCGTGCAAGCGTGTAACTAGGGGCCGGTTTCACCAGTTTTTCACTTTTTCGGTTTCACCATCTAACTTAACTAAGTCACAACTTAGTCAGCCTGCCAGCTGACTTATTCTCGACTAAGTCAGTGTTGCTGTAGCTCAAAACCTAAATGTCAGTAATGCTCCAATTTGTTTTGTACAATGTCCCAGCCGGAAAATTCGTCAAGCATGACTTTAACGGCGTATGCGTAGATGCATGTGAACGCTTGTTTTCTAGCATGCAACCATTACGGAACTATTGTTTTTATTTAAGCGCTAAATTTAGTACCTTCCAAATAAAGAGAAATGGGTGTAAAATCAATACATTCCTTCGTGTATGGCCATACATGTCCATTTCGCACTGGGGTATTGGGATGCGCAGAGTTGTCTGGTATAAAAAAATACTACTATGCATAAAACAGCTGATCGGGTTGTTGTGTTCAAAATTATTTAAGTCACTCAGTTGGTGAAACCCAAAATTAAGTTAGTCTCGGATCTGTGCTAACTTAAGTCACGACTTAGTTTTAGGGCCGGTTTCACCAACGCGACTAAGACTAAAACTAAGTCGTGACTTAAGTTAGCACAGATTCGAGACTAACTTAATTTTGGGTTTCACCAACTGAGTGACTTAAATAATTTTGAACACAACAACCCGATCAGCTGTTTTATGCATAGTAGTATTTTTTTATACCAGACAACTCTGCGCATCCCAATACCCCAGTGCGAAATGGACATGTATGGCCATACACGAAGGAATGTATTGATTTTACACCCATTTCTCTTTAGTTGGAAGGTACTAAATTTAAAGCTTAATTGAAAACGATAGTTTCGTAATGGTTGCATGCTAGAAAACAAGCGTTCACATGCATCTACACTTACGCTGTTAAAGTCAAGCATGGTGAAGTTTCCGACTGGGGCGTTGCACAAAACAAATTAGCAACATTACTGACATTTGGGTTTTGAACCACAGCAACACTGCTTAGTCGAGAATAAGTCAGCTGGCAAGTTGACTAAGTTGTGACTTAGCTAAGTTAGGTGGTGAAACTTGAAAAGTGAAAATCGCTACTTAACTAAGTTAAGTCGAGTTGGTGAAACCGGGCCTTAGTCTTAGTCGCGTTGGTGAAACCGGCCATAGGAACTTTCGGACTTTATAAGGCAGTGACCAAGCAAGGCAGGTTGATCAGATTATTTTCAAGTGTTGTTCAGTGAACTACTGCGAAGTTACCAAACTCTTAAGTTTGTATTGCGTTTATTACTAGTAAATAAAACTAGCTATTAGTTACAATATCTGTGCGTGTGTTTATTTGACTTTATAGTGATCGAACCCAGGATTTATAATCAAGGAATCGTCGAATTCGTCACAATACCCCAGCTAGAACACTATGCCTTAAATGAACGCTTATTTATGCCATATCACTAAGGGAAAGTATCCCTTACAATTTTGACAACTTTCCATTATATTGTACAGGGCAAAAGGAGAAATGTAAGGTATAAGCTCATGTGCGTGTGAGATTTTGTCTCTCTCTCTCATATAAGCTTCACGTATTTATTCATGCTATATCGCTCTCATGCCAACACCTATACATAAGGTATGTTTAAGGTATAGTATAACGCATTAAATATGCCCTTAATGAGCAATTACAATTACAATAACGTACGTTAGAAATTTCCCTCGCAGCCGCCATCACAATCGATGATGGTTCGGGATTTTCTAGTTCGTTTGTCACAGTTTGGTAATTGTTGTTTTGCTTATGTGCCCTTCGTCTCGCTTGCTTCTCTATTCACCATAGATTCTTAGAAGTCAAAATTACTTCCCTACTACTGTTTTTCACTCAAGAAAAACAAAGACAAGCAATTACTTATGAGCTGCGTACTGCGTATTTTTCAAATGATTGAACGGAGTATTTGCGTTTTTTTGCAGAGTAGTGAATTTGTAGTAGTAGTGAATCTTGGAAGTAAAATTAAAAATGTTCACACAAAAAGCAGTATTGTAAATTGGAAGCAAAAAAACATTTTCTAGGCGTTTTATATTTAGGCAGCAATTTCAAGAAACCACCACCTCACAGCGCCAGAAATGCACAAATGAATTACATTTTCAGTTCAAGTAAAAATTATTGTATATTTAATGGTTGTGGTACAAGTTCATGCGAAAATACATAAAAAACATGAAAAATGTAATTTGGTATTTTTTTCTATTTAACGTCATCTGCTTAAACACGTCCAAAAATGTCGGGAGGGGTATCAAAAAACATGATTTGACATCGGTATCAACAATCCGAAAACGGAAATTCAATTTTATATTTCTGTCAAGAGATATTTGCAATCAAAGTTGACAACTTTCTGTCATTTTCATTTGGTTGTTGTAATCACACATAATGGGTGTTACGAAATGTGCAAAAGTGTGGTCCGCGCAGAAATACTGGGGATCGCGTAGCCAGTGTTGGATCGGCTAAGGGTTATTTTTAAAGCGTGGCCGAAGGCCGCCTACGCAGAAAGGTGTTCTGCACATAAATACCTGGGTAATTTTTTGGTTTTTTGCCAATAACTTTTAAATTACTGAAAATATTGGGTTGTCCCCACCGGATTAGGGTTCCTGGGATCGAAACGCGTCTCTGGGCACCAATATCGAAATTTTTATTTCAGTTTTTACAGTTGACGTTGGATGTAAAGTATTACCCATTCTTTGACGTGTTTTAGCACTCGATGGCGGTCGTGAACAATTATCAACAAGTAAAGAAGCCTAAGTTCGGGTGGCACCGAACGTTAAATACCCAGCTGTGTAAAAGTGAATGTGTGCCTGACGTCCAAAGTACTTAACCGATCTTTATGAAATTTTTTCAGTAAAGCGGCCTTAAACTCTCACTGAAAAACCGCAATGCAGTTTAACTGGAGTTTAAATTTATGCCGAGTTTAAGAAAACTTAGTTTAAACTGAGCTCAACCAGGGACTAAAAATCCGGGCGTTAGGGTTTCGGCTAGATTAGCATCTACCTAAAACAATTTGCCTATGCAAGGGTTAATATAATTTATGAAACGAAGCAACGATGAAAATGTCGAAACAAACAATCGATGCGTCGATTTATCACTTCCATTTCTAATCGGAGACCGTATAAACAAATTGTTTACTTTATAGGATAGATTTATATCCTTAACTTGGACTCCAGGTAGGAGGTTAAACCTAAAAAGACAATGGCTTGTGTTTTATGTTTTGAGGGTAGTGCAAACTCAATAGAGCATTTAATTGATATTTTTTCCGAGGAAGGTGATCAATTGAATATCTGCAAGATAATTTCTCAACATCTTTGGTTTAGAGTAAGTAACGTTGAAATAGATATCTAACTCTGCTATAACCTTGTATGAATGCATTCAAATACTTCCTAGCCGGAAAGAGAAATTTCCCTCAGTCAATGCATTTGCTGGAATTGTTGGGTGACGTTACGAAATTTCCATACATTTTATAGTCGAGTAGCCGAGTTGCATTTAACAGACTGGAAGTATCCATTTACATGTAATGAACAAAATCAAGAAAAGGATCCTTTGCCACATGAAAGCGAATTGAAATTTGAAGAGTTTCAGGATATTGAAGAAACATCTCGCAACAAAGTATTAAACAAAACGACATTTGATGGCGGTAAGTTGAGAAAAACCATAAATTTGTGGTTACACAGCAAGTTTAATTTGGAATGATTCCAATACGGCATAAAATACTCTGTCACATGCATTAAAAACCGCAAACTATCAGGTAAAACGTTTATGATAAGACCTCTCATTATATTTTGAATTTGTTTTCTGTTTTTATAACTTTTAAAAGGAGGAGTAACCATAATAGTTGGTTAAGAGTTTTAATATAAAAATGCCCTAAAATCTATTTTTTAGTTTGCTTTTTCAAACATTAAAGCTATAACTCCACACCAAGCCTTTAGCCTTTCAGGCGGTGTAGACTTTCACCTTGATCTTTGACTGTGTAAACTAAATACCTGAAAAATAGGTGAAATTCTACAACGCCCAGACTAAACCCAACATACTAAACACATTTCCTGCATGTGGTATGTCCCCTCATGATACCAAACATTTCTTATCCTGTTCAGTCGAAACTACTCTTCTAACACCTACATCACTCTGGTCCAACCCTGTGGAAACTGCGCGTTTATTCGGACTTCCGTTAGAAGAGCCCGATGAGTCGGGCAGTACCGCAAGGAAGTATCGGAGCGTACCAGGTTCAAATCCGGCCACGGACTGTTAATTCGACACCACTCCCCAAAACCTTCGGGTAGTGTTTTTGTCGTTACCACAACAACAACAACAACGCCTTAGAGTCATGAAGTTCTACTTGAAGCTTGAACTCCATGACTAGCCTTTTAGGTGTTGCAGGCATTGTAGACTTTACCTCGTTTGACAGCTATTTCGTGCACCCAGCTCCGGGACGAGGGAAAATCTGCAAAACATTCAGCCAAAAGTTTTGCTAATTTAAAGTGCTCATATAGTTAATACAAAAATGGTATGGGTTCGTCACTTTGAGCTGGAATCATAGTGTTATCTATGCTAGAAATAAGAACACTGGCGTTGTTCAGTCACAAAAACCAAAACTAAATAGAACTTATGTCTTTTTTTTCTAAGAAATAAAATTAGAAGTTCGTGATATTGATGCTTTGCCACAAGTCGAGATAATCGACGAAGCTGAAGCGGCACAATTTCTTCAAAAACGTGGACGTCCACGTAAAAATGATAACGAAAAATGCATCGCTACACGAGCAAGAAGTAGACGAAATGAGAATACAGCATTACCTACATCAAATGATAATGACTCTGAAAACGAGCTGCCTTTATCTGTTTTATTCGGCACTGCTAAACCTGATTATGGAAACATAGAAAATCTCCCAGAAATATTGACTGCAACTACGCAAAATATCAATCCTCCTGATGAGAAAATCAATGAAAGTAAAAAGAAACGAGGTCGACCCAAAAAAGATAGGAAAAGCGATGAGTCTCATCCAAAAGGCTCCACCGATGTCAAAGGACAAAGTAATGTACCAGATTTACATAATGAAGAAAAATCAAAACAGGAAATAAAAGTAGAAAATCCTTCACTTGATTATAACTCTGATGATAACGATAGTCGAGGCTTCGACGCAGACACCAATGCTTTGAATGCAACTGAAGATAGCGATAGTTCAAGTACAACAGACACAGATTACGATTCCTATGAGCCTAAACTGAAATACGCTGTAATTACAAAAAAGAAAGTGGTTAAACCTAAAAAATATCGTAAGCGCGGCGCAGAAGCAAAAAAACCGCGCAATCCTATGACACGTGAAGAAATCGAAGCTAGGAAAGCAGAACAAGAAGAGTACGAAAAGATGATTAAAAAGTTTTTTGTACGCATTTCATGTTCGCAATGTGAATTATTTGTACACAATTTCACCGAATTACGTGAACATTTACGTTGTTCACATAATATAGATCCCGGTTATATGATGTGTTGTGGACGTAAATTTTTTCAAAGAAAAACTTTATCTGAACATATACTGCTACATTGGAATCCCGAACATTTTAAATGTAAAATATGTGGAGAAAACTGCAGTAGTAGTCGTCATTTGGCTGGACACGAAGACGCACATGTCAATCCGCCAAAAACAAAGGACCGAAAATCGTTTCAATGTGATAAATGCGAAAACGTTTATACAACCAAGATAACACTGGAACATCACATTTTAGCGAAGCATGTGCCCAAGTCGGAATATAAGTTTGCATGCACCGACTGCAATAAAGTGTATGTACTCTGTACTATATGCATGTTTGTAATGTTCCATTTTTATATATATATTTTTTTTTTTGCAGATTTCCTACAAAATATACACTTAGCAACCACAAGAGAAAAAGTCATGATCCAAATAAATTTGTAATATGCGACAAATGTGGTAAACGAATGCATCTCAATTACATAAAAAAACACCATTTCTTAGAACATTCCGAGGATCCACGTCCGACTCCAGAACCACAACAATGCCAGATATGTGGGGCTTGGCTGCGACATTTGTCAGGTCTTAAGCAGCATATTAAAAGAATACACGAGGATACAGATGTTGAGCATCGTTGTCAGATTTGCAATAGAGTTTCAACAACTGCAAGAGCACTGAAACGCCACATTCACTATGTTCATGAAGGCGAGCGAAAATTTAAATGTACAATGTGTGAGAAGGCATTCAAAAGACCACAGGATCTCAGGGTAAAACACCAAGCATTTTTATATCAAACAAACATACTTTCAAATATTTACACAAAATGGTGATTTTGTTTACAGGAACATACATCTGTGCATACTGGAAAAGTTTTATACAATTGTCCAAACTGTTCAATGACATTTTTCTCAGCGGCTAATATGTATAAGCATAGACAGCGACGTCACCGTGCCGAACATGAAGCAGATAAGAAAAAGCCTCGGCATTTAAAAAATATTTTAGGACAATCGAGGAACCGAGTGGAAGATGGGGTTTCCAAGGAAGTTGTGCGAAGTGCCTTGAATGCATATGATCCTATCTAGGTATATGGATTTCATAGTATTATACACATCTTGATTTTCTTTAATTTTTTCTAGAAATGTTTTGGGGGTATACCTAACATTATTAAACTTTTACACTTTCGAAATAAATAATTCGAATTGAAAGTGAAAAGCTGCCCATGCAAGGTTATATTAGGACTTCGACTATATGGGAGCAAGTTGCCTTTGGGTTTGTTATGACACATCGCCTTGTCTTCTGAGTGTTTATGTATCCGTCGCTACGAATAAAGTTACAGATCTGTTAGAACAGAACTATTATGAAGTAAGAATCTTCCCGTTTGCACTCATTTATATAGCATTTATGCAGTTGAGGGCCGCTTTCACAATTTTCGGTTAGCGCTAACCGAGCTTTAATTGGCGTAAAGCGATCGGTAAGCTGTCAAATTAACTGCCGATTGACTGACTTTTATGCAAGCGGCCCTTAGGGCCGTTTTCTCAAAGTCCGGTTTAATCTAGCCGGCAGTTTAACTGACAGATGTTCGTCAGTTATCTGTCAAAAACAGTGCCGGTTAGCATAAACCGCACAGTAAAAAACATCGATATTGGTACCCAGAGACGCGTTTCGGTCCCAGGAACACTAATCCGGTGGGAGAACCTAATATTTTTAGTAGTTTGCAAGATATTTGCAAGCAAAGTTAACAATTTTCTGTCATTTTCATGGGGTTGTTGTAGACAAAGCTATAGGGTGTTCTGAAAAGTGCGAAAGTGTTTTCTGCGCAGAATCACTGTGGATCCCGTAGCCGGTGTTGGACCGGCTAAGGGCTATTTTTTTGGTAATTGTTTCCTTTAGGAGACAACTGCTAAAACACGTCCGAAATTATCCGGAAAGGTATCAAAAGACGCGGTTTGACCTCAGTAACAATAATCCGGAAGCGAATTTTCGAGTTTTTGTTTCAGTGAAGAGATATTTGCCATCAAAGTTGAAAATTTTCTGTCATTTTCATGTGGTTGTTGGAATCACAGATTAGGGTGGACCGAAAAGTGCAAAAAGTGTGTTCTGCGCAGAAATACTGTGGACCGCGTAGCCGGTGTTGGACCGGCTAAGGGTTATTTTTTTAAGCGCGGCCGAAGGCCACCTACGCAGAAAGGTGTTTTGCACATAAATACCTTGGATCAAGCCCCCTATTTGGGATCGGACCTGGGTCATTTTTGGGAAACAATTACCATTTTTTTGAAGCGCGGCCGAAGGCCGCCTACGCAAATAGTATTGTGAGTAATGGAATGATAATGTTTGGAGTTCCTCAAGGCTCCATTCTAGGTCCCTTGTTATTTAGTCTTTTTGTGAATGATGTGTTCCAGGTGTGCAAATATGCCAGTATACATGCGTACGCTGATGATATTCAGCTGTATTTATCAGATAATTTTCATAACATAAGTGACTTATGCGTAGTGACTTGTCGTCAATATTAAATTGGGCAAATGACAATGGCCTCTGTCTCAATGCTGGTAAATCATATATGTTGCCCATTGCAAAGAGAAATACCTCAAATCTCACAATTCCAAAAATAAGAAATGGAAACTCTAGTGTGGCAACCGTCACTAAATTTAAGAACCTCGGAATTGTAATAAATTCTAGCCTCACTAGTGTTGACCACGTAAACTCTGTGGTGGGTAAGGTGTATGGCATGCTGCGTAATCTTAGACAGTCCGTGCCCTTTACCCCACTTAATGTGCGAAGAAAACTTGGTATCCAACTTATTCTGCCACTTATAATATACTCGGAGTTAGTTTACAATAGGCTCGATTCAAGATCTGCCCATAAAATTGAGGTAGCGTTCAATCACGTCACTCGGTATGTCTATGGCTTCCGCAAGTTTGACCATATAACACCTTGAAGAGCTCGACTGTTAGGCTGTAAACTGTTTGATTATCAGAAGGCCAGGACCTGCATCTTCCTGTTCCGTTGAATCTCAACCAAAGCACTTCTTATCTATATAATGAAATTGTATGTAATAGGTCACTGTTGTTGTTGTTGTGGCAAAAACACTCGCCGAAGGTTTTGGGGAGTGTTGTCGAATTAACAGTCCTTGGCCGGATTTGAACCCGGTACGCTCCGGTACTCCCTTGCGGTACTGCCCGACTGTCGTGGTAGCGATTTATGACCAGTGAAACCTTCTAGGTCATGTCAACCCTCCTTCCGTAAGGAAGGATAAGATGGGTAATGAGAGGTGAGAGGCATCATATCCGTCGATCAACCATCGAGTTGCACGTCATTACCTTTGTGCATATTAGTCGCCTCTTAGGACCGGTATGCCTACCTCGGGCATATTCTAAGCCCCTAACAGGGGTCGCTCCGGTCATGCACTTTATCTGTACCCAGTTTTAACTATGCAACCTCGACGAGGCTGTTTTTCGTCTGAATTCTATTCCAGCTGCTGAATTCTATTCCAGCTGCTGAATTCTATTCCAGCTGCTGTTAGAAACTCTTTAAATCGGAACAACTGGAGACGAATTCTCTACGACTATTTTGCTAGCCATTGATTATGATTCTGAACCGTCTATTCTAATGAAAATGACTTATTGACTGATTTTCTCAACACTCTCTATTTCTCATAATTATGTTAACTATAAGTTTGAAAAATTATAAAAATTGTTACTTAAATGCATTTAGGCTAAGTTGTTATGTACGCATCACCAAATTGTAATACTTGTTTGTTGGACGATAAAAGTTTCTTTTATCTTAATGTACTAATTGTTTAATCAAAATAAATTAATAAATGTTGGGATCGGACCCGTTTTTTTTTTTGGTTTTTTGCCAATAACTTTTAAATTACTAAAAATAATGGGTCGCCCCCACCGGATTAGGGTTCCTGGGACCGAAACGCGTCTCGACATTTTTAGTGCAGTTTTTACAGTTGAAGTTGTATGTAAAGTATTACCCAGCTCGACAAACATACAGGCACACATACATTTTCCATGTATTTTGTTTTGGTAATTCAAAAGGTTTAATGTAAAAATCGTACTGAGAAATGGGTGTACCGTCAAAATTCGAGACAAAAGTAGAAATCAGCTGGTCTAAGGACGACCTGTTAGATGGATCATGGAATATCGGTATATGTTTGTATCAATAGAGTTATCGACCGATAGTAACATCGATTTGTACCCATCTCTACAATACAGTGCACAATATACAAAAATTGCTGGAGCTATATACGCTGGATAATACAAATTTCTAAATTTACTGGCATAAATTAACAACAGGATAAACGTAAGACGGAGGATGTTGGATAAACAATCCTGCATTTTTTGCTTGGAGAAAACCACTTCCACAGCCTTTGTAATAAACGTGGATTCTGATGAACCACAATCATTAATTGCTAATGAAACAATTGAGCGATTTTTTAAGCAAGATGTAAGATTCTCTAAACTATGGGCGCTAAACTATTGTAAACACTTTCCAATTTATGTAGCTCATCATGATGCCGCAGTTTTCCACTAAAAATGTGTGCAAACCTTGCTGGGAGTTATTGCAGTCATTTCATGAATTCTATGAACGTGTACGGGAAGCCCATTTAGCAGCAAGCAATACACTAAAGTCATTGCAAGAGCTAGAGATAGCTGTGACAGAAATAAAAGTGGAGCCAGACGCGGTAGATGAGTTGGCAGCATCTCCACAAAAGCGACGTCGTGGCCGTCCACGAAAACAAAAGCCAATTGTAAATGATTCGGAAGATGAGCCGCTTGTTGCTTTGAAAATCTGCACTGTTGGAATGAACAAAAATGATGACGCTGATGAGGACAATCCGGAAGACAAAAATAAAGAGTTCCCGGATATTAAAACCGAAGAAATGCTAGAGGAAACAATGGATAGAAGCTTTTCTCCACAAATGCATGAGAGTAATTCAAGTATTGAAGAGAATGATACTACTTATGTTAAGCCTGAACAGAGTTTACCAAGAAATAAGAGAACATATACAAAAAGAAAATTTAAAGTAAAACGTAGCGAAAGGAAGAGTGAACAACAAAATGAAGACAGAAAACCACGACATAAAACTTCGGATTATGATGAATTTATTGCCAAAAATTTTACTTTGGCTTGCTACATTTGTCATGTTTCGCTACCAGATTTTAGAACATTAAAAAGCCATTTTCGACAACAACACAAAACGAATGGATATGTTAAATGCTGTGGTAAAAAGTTACTTAAACGTGGTGTACTCGTTGACCACATACATTTTCACAACGATCCAGAATATTTCAAATGCCAACATTGTGAAAAACTTATGTCTGACCGTCGTGGTCTTGAGACACATGTTCAAGTATTTCATGGCTCCAGGGATCGGGTTTATAATTGTGAGATTTGTAACAAGGGATTCTTTCGTCGCGAAGTGCTAGCCAGACATTGTCTTACACATGCACCAGAGGAGGAAAAAAAAGTCAAGTGTACGCAATGTGAAAAAACGTGAGTACTACATAGAAAACTTTTTATATGTACATAGATCTTCAGTGGAATTCATCTAGGATGTTCCTCAACCAAATTTTAATTAACCCTTCTTCTAAGATACTGCGTTTTTTAAAACTTGTATATACTGTTCTTCTACTTAGCCATATACAAAAAAATAGTTTTCAAAAATATTCTCTATTTTAGATTTTGCAATAAATACGGTATGACTCAACATTTAAAGCTGGTCCACTTACATTTGTATGCAAAAATATGTGACATTTGTGGAAAGTCTTTTCATGGAGGTGATTCATTCCGCCGCCACCTCCAAGAGCATTCGGGATTACCGAGATCATTAATAAAATGCGAGCTTTGCGATGCCGAACTGACAACAAAGTACGGACTAGCCCGGCATATGAAAGTAATGCACACTGAAGAGTATCAGACACCACAAGTTTGTCCAATTTGTTCCAAAGTGTCACCAACACTTCGGGCCCATCTTTCCCATGTTAAATTCGTACACACTACGAAGAAGAAACATGCATGCCAACTTTGTGACAAAGCTTTTAAAAGGCCAAACGACTTACGCGTAAATATTTTCTACATTATAAACTTTGGACAATTACTAGATCAAATTAGAAATGTATTAATTTTTTTTTTTAGGAACATATGACAACACATACTGGAGAAGTCCTGTACACCTGCACATTTTGCCCTCAAACATTTAATTCCAATGCCAATATGTACGCTCATCGTAAACGAAAGCATCCAAAAGAATGGGCAGAAAAATTTGCAAAGAAATCTACTTCCACTGGACTAACTCAGCAAATACAAAATGATTTAGTATCCATAATAGAATCCGTTGAAGCAGTTGAAACTGTTGAAGCTAAATAATATTACTTTTAAATATTAATAAAATATTTAATTTTGCCTTTTTTTATTTAAGGAATGAAGCCACGGCCAACCTTGTAATATAAGATAGAAAACTGGAAACTGGTTTATTCTACAACTGTCCTCAAAAATTACAATAAATCTTATGTACGCATCTTAACATTCGAGGTAGAAGACAACGAAAATAGTTTTTCATAAACGTATCGCTTTCGAAGTTACCCAGGTTTCCGCTCATTACAAGCTCTAAATGTTAAGATTGTAAAACGTTTTTGAAAACTTTTTTTTTTATTTAAACTTAAAAAATATTTAATAATAAGAGCGATGTCCCCATAAATAGTATATGTCTACTAGTAGCGCAACTTACTCCGAATCTGCACACACACACAAACCCCACAGGGTGCGTTGTATGCAATAATAAAACAATAAAATTTAAATACTGCAATATTGAACGTGAAGACTTGAAACTCGCATTCCCACAACAGCCGGTTCTATCGCACCGGAATGACCCGGGTTTTTTCACCCGGCCAAGGGCTGTTATTTCAGTGTAACCCTGTCCAATCTGGGGCAGGGCGAAGCACTGTTAACAACAACAACAACAACAACTTGAAACTCGCAAATTATTGAATATAAAGCAGTTTTAACACCTTATCAGTTCCTGCGGAATGTGAATTTCAGTTCAAATTCAAGTTTTTAGTTGTAGTTCTTTGTTTAAAACAACTCTGAACGCGATTTCCTTCATTCCACTCTCTCGGAATACCTTCATCCACTACCTTCCACTCCGATTCGCAAAAGAAGATGCCAAACTAGTAGAGGTAAACAATGGGGTAAACAATGTACCTATTCAAGAGCATTGTTGTAAGTGTAAGAGCCCTGTTAATGGTGACATAGCCATATCCATATAAAACAGCTGATCCAACCAACCTTATTTAAATCAATGCAAACAATTAATGGTGCCATACCATAACGCTAACGCCATTACCATACCTTAGCCAACCATTTGGTTTTTTGCCGTATCCATAACCTACATATTGTTGAGCTAGCAATTTTATTAACTGTGTGGAACTTTTATGTTTCGTTTTTGATGCATTTAGATTGAGTTGTTAGTTGCGTAAATCATTAGAAATTTTTTCCATTTTCCTACTTATAATGAAATTGCCATGTTTTTTAGCTTGAGGCACCATTAATCAAAGACATTAGATATGGTTAACTGGATGGTATGGTTATGACTATGGATTGATGGATAAGGAAGTTTGTCTGCAGATTAAGCCGGCACTTATTTTTTGTACTCCGTATGCATATTTGTAACTCATATTTTCAAATATTTTATCTATCAAAGTCTTCCAAAAGTAAAATAAACCACCAATTTTGGTCCGATGAGATCAAAACGGCAACGCTGCAACATTTGCTTACACTTGTAATAGGGATTTTACGAATATTTGTATTGGTATTTACGAAATATTCGAATCATTTAAAATATCAAAGTTCGCATGTTTCTTATATTTCATACAAACTTGAATGGCGTTAACCGCCTGAACGGTTTGGATGTCCAGCATAGCGCGTCCGTCGTTTCTTCGCTCTACATCTCATAAACTGGCCTATAAGTAAGAGTCGAGAGGCAGCGAAATTACTTGGCCTCCTTTTGCTCGCAAAATGCCGGCTAAGGTTCCAATAAGGATGAAGCCCATTTTTTTTATTAATAGCGTTTTCTATTTTAGATTTCTTAACATTTTTTTCTCGGCTTCTTTACTTTATTTAAAATTTTTGTTGTTGTGTAATTCTATCACCTACTCCTTATTCTTTTTTAAACATAATTTCTCTTTGTCATAAAACTACAGATTCGACGGATACGGCAGCAGAAGGCCTGTTCACCAGCTATTTAAGTACCGCCCTCTTTCAGAATATGGGTGAATTTAACATTCGCAACATCCCTATTTTGTAGTTGGTCAAGTTATTATCAACAATTTAAAAAATGTTTTATGACCAATGCTGTATTCTGTGCTTGGAAAAATCTAGCTTAACTGATAGCCGCATTTCTTTTGATCCAAATGATCAGCAATCGGAGAGCGCACTTGAAACTATTGAGCAACATTTTAAGGACGAGGTAAGATTTTATTGGAGTAAAAGCTGAGTTGTCAAACATCCTATTTTGCAGCTCATCATGTTGACACACATCTCAAGCAAAATATTGTGCATTCAATGTTGGGATTTGGTGCAGTCATTCCACGAATTTTATATTAAAATTAAAAATACACATTTGACAGCATTTAATAAGCTTAATTCCTTGCAAGAACTAGAGATAACTGTTGCAGAGATGAAAGTGGAGCCGGGCGCAATGGATGAATTGGCTTCTCTAACGTCTGTAAAATCTGAAGATACAATGGAGGAATCAACTATAGATTCTAATAAATTAATACAATTGTCTGTTGACGAAAAATGCGAAATCTATGAAAGCGATAACAAGTCTGAGAATACACAGATGCCGGGTTCAAAGACGAAAAGGTTAGCTGCTGGAAGAAAAACACAAACCAGAAAACCGGTTGGATGTGGAGCAAAGCTTAAAACTAAATCAAACCATAACACCTTCGATTCTAATGAATTTATTGCACAGCATTTAAAATTAGATTGCATTCTTTGTCAAGAACCTCTAGCAAATTTCAGAGAACTAAAAATGCACTTTAGAAGCAAGCACCAGACAAATGGATACGTAAAATGCTGTGGTAAGAAACTATTTAAACGGGCCTTACTCGTCGATCATATACACACACATAATAACCCAGAGTATTTTAAATGTGAGCACTGCCCAAAAGTATTATCCGATCGGAGTGGCTTAGAATCGCATTTACACAATTTCCATGATTCTAAAGAACGTACCATATATAATTGCGATATATGTTCCAAAACTTTCTATCGACAAAAAGTACTCGCCCGACATATTCTTATCCATGCACCGGAAGAGGAGAAAAATGTAAAATGTGCGGAATGTGACAAAAGGTGAGTGACAACTGCAGTTTCGTAGGTTTTCCAATCCACATACAATTAAATATCTCACATTTTAAATAATTACCCGGTAGATTCTGCAATCAATATAGTATGAAGCAGCATCTCGCGCTGGTTCATTTAAATTTATACGCCAAAATTTGCGATATTTGTGGGAAAGCTTTAAAAGGAAATGAAGCATTTCAAAGACATCTAGATGAGCATGCCGGCGTGTCAAGATCGCCCATAAAGTGTAAAGTATGCAATGCAGAACTAAAGACAAAGTACGGATTAGCCAGGCATATGAAAGCGATGCACACCGCAGAGGGTCAAACTCCGCAGGTATGTCCAATTTGCTCAAAAACATCCCCATCTGTACGGGCACATCAAAGTCATATGAAAAATGTTCATACCGAGAAAAGGCACATTTGCAAACTTTGTGATAAAACCTTCAAACGTGCCAGGCACTTAGTAGTAAGTATTTATATATATATATTTTGTAAATTATTACATCATAGCTAATATTTTGGTTTATTAGGAGCATATGACAACACATACTGGAGAAGTTTTATATACATGTACATTCTGCCCTCAAACCTTTAATTCGAATGCGAATATGTACGCTCATCGAAAGCGAAAGCATCCAAAAGAATGGGCAGAAAAATGTACGAAGAAAAGTACTGCCATCGGAATGGTTCAACATTTAGAAAACGGCCAGTAGGTAAGGCATTAAAGAAATAAAAACTTGTTAAAAAATATACAATAAATGTAGTAAGATCGAAACTTAGATGTTGTTGTAACCATAAATTTCTTTATAATCAGCATATTTATATCGAAACTTAGAAGTTGTTGTAACCATAAATTTCTTTATAATCACCATATGAGAAAGCTGGCAGCGGAGCTTAAGGAATACTAAAGGCCTATTCGACTTTTGTTCGCTTGATACATGTTCTTCCAATATACCTATTTGCATTAAGTAAAATGGCTAATGTTCTCAGTCTCAAAATGACACTGTTTGAACGTGAATTTCACTATCAGAATAGCGTTCGCTCGAACCCATACCTATATGATTACATTGACTTCGAATCGCAAACAATATTTGTAGAATCTTTTGTTGTCAAAAGCATTGTTGAACCGCACCAACATGGGTTTATTGCGGGTCGCTCTACAGTCACTTGACATCTTTCTATGATTTCCTTATATCCGCCTTCAAAAACGGTTCACTCAAAGCGTGGGTATGCTTCCCTTGTTTGAACATAATTAACAGCTGTTGTGCGGGTTGAAAGGGTTCAATGGAAAGGTTTTCGGTTTGGGAAAGGGTTTCTTAATTTTGTTGATCCCATGTCATCCTATCTATAATCCATTTACTAGGAGCGTCTCCTCTAGGAAATTTAATTCAATATTCCTTCGTTTTTCACCATCTCTTTATCTGTGCACTACCAGGGCTAACTACGTCCTTTTCGATCCTATATTTCGTTCTCTACCAGAATTCAATAAACTATATCGACGGCTGATGGAAAATTACCACATTTGAAAATATTTTTCAGAAACGCCCTATCGTAGAATTCGTTTGAAGTACTCCCTATCTAAGAATTTTTATCAATAGCACCCTCTTTCAGAATGTGATTCAAGAACGCCCCAAAGAATGGTTGTAAGCTAAGCATTGCACTTAACGATCTCTTAAATCAAAGGTAATTGTTTACGACAGCCAACGAGTGAGAAAACACGTCCAAAAATGTCGGGTGGGGTATCAAAAGTCGCGTATCGGTCCCAGGAACCATAATCCGGATCCGGAGATCAGTTATTTATTTTATACTTTTGTAAGATATTTGCAATTAAAGTTGAAAATTTTCTGTTATTTTCATGTGGTTGTTGTAATCACAGATATAGCGTGTGCCGAAAATTCCAGAAGTGTGTTCTGTGCAGAAATACCGGGGATCGCGTAGCCGGGGTTTGACCGGCTAAGAATTATTTTTTTAAATCGCGGCCGAAGGCCGCCAACTCATGATGTTCTACACATAAAAAGTATTGATCCCGCCCCAGATTTAGGATCGGCCTAGGGTAACTTTTCGGGTTTTCGCAAATATTTTCGAAAATAATTAAAATATTTGGTAATGGTTTCCTTTAGAAGACAACTGCTAAAACACGTCCGAAATTATCGGGAAAGGCAAAAGTGTGCTCTGCACAGAAACAAAAAATTGAAAATCCGCTTTCGGATTGTTGATACCGAAGTCAAAACGCATTGTTTGATACCTCTCCCGATATTTTTGGACGTGTTTTAGGAGTTGTCTCCTAAAGGAAACAATTAGCAAATATTTGTTCTCCGGAGGCGGATTCTTATTACTGGGACCGAAACGCGTCTTTTGATAGCCATATCGCCATTTCTGGATGAATATTAGCACTCGGTGGCTGTCGTAAATAATTACCAAATCAAGTATTGAGTTCGGAAAATTATTTAAAAATGTTTCCCGAAGAGATGTTTGGAGTTTAATCATACTACCGTCTAACGTGCAGAATATGGATAGTGTATCCACAACAAGCAGATGAGCTCCGTTCTTTAACTTAAAGGTTATACATATTTGGGGTAAGATGTTTGCTACGAAATATTAAATCAGCTGTTACAAATCGGCAAAAAGGCTTCATACACATGTATAAAAGTAGATAAACTCCATTAAATTTAGAGATATGGTAGCATTCGATTTGTTGTGTTTATAATATATATAAACACTAGCCAAGAGAGTACAAAAATTTTTAAGAAGTTATATCCAATCCAACATTCGTATAATGCTTTATAAGAAATGTTGTATATTATGCTTGGAAAAATCCAGCTCATCTGATTTTTCTATTGATTCAAATGATCAGCAATCAAAGAAAGCTCTTGAAACGATTAATCAACATTTCAATGAACAGGTAATGATTTATTGGAGCTCTTACCAGGTTCTCAAACACTTACTTTTCAGCTCATCATGTTTTCCTATATCTCAAGCAAAATTCTGTGCAATCCATGTTGGGATTTGGTGCAGTCATTCCATGAATTTTTTATTAAAATTCAAAATACACATTTGACAGCATTTAGTAAGCTTAAATCCTTGCAAGAACTAGAGATATCTGTTACAGAGCTTAAAGTGGAACCGGGGTACGCATCAGACGACCTGGTTTTCCCACCGTCTGTAAAATCGGAAGAAGATAAGGAAAAGGAAACAACAGTTTCTAAAAACCTAGCACAAGTGTCTTATGATGTGAACGTTAGCTCTACAGAAAGTGAGTGCTCCGAAAGTGATAACAATTCTGAAGATATAAAAGCGCATGGTCCAATGTCGATTGAGGTGGTGAACACTAAAAGAACGAGACAAGTAAGAAATCCTGTTAACAAAAAAGTGGAGGCAAAGCAAAAGAACAAGACTCACCATAAAACATTAGACTGCGATAAATTCATTGCAAAAAATTTCAAATTAATCTGCGTTCTTTGTCAAACGCGAATATCAGACTTCAAAGAACTAAAAATACATTTTAGAAGTATGCACCAAACCAATGGATATGTAAAATGCTGCAGCAAGAAATTCTATAACAGAGGTGTACTCGTTGATCACATTCACGTTCATAATAATCCCGAATACTTTAAATGCCACCAATGTGAAAAAGTTGCATGCGACCGAAATAGTTTGCTAAAGCATTTACAGAACTTACATGACACCAACGAACGTACGACATATAATTGCAATATATGTTCCAAAAGTTTTTACCGAAAAAAAGTACTCGCCCGACACGTTCTTATCCATGCACCAGAAGAGGAGAAGAATGTAAAATGTACGGAATGTGAAAAAAGATTCTGTAATCAATATAGTATGAAACAGCATCTTTCTCTGGTTCATTTAAATTTATATGCCAAAATTTGTGATATTTGTGGCAAAGCATTAAATGGCAAAGATGCGTTTCGAAGACATCAAGAGGAACATGCCGGCGTGCCAATACCCCAAATCAAATGTCCATTATGTAATAGGAAACATAAAACCAAATATCTGTTAACACGGCATATGAAAACAATGCACACAGAAGAGTATCAAACTCCACAAGTTTGTCCAATTTGTTCGAAAATATCACCAACATTACGTGCGCATAAAAGTCATATCGAATACATGCATGCTGAAAAGAAGAAACATGTTTGTAAACTTTGTGATAAAGCGTTCAAATTGCCAAGATCTTTACGAGTAATTATATAATTAGAACTTTTTTATGTCAATATGTACATATAATAATAAATAATCCTTTTTGTTTATACTTTAGGAGCATTTGACAACACATACTGGAGAAGTTTTGTACACCTGCACATTTTGTCCACAAACTTTTAATTCCCACTCGAATATGTATTCTCATCGTAAGCGCAAACATCCAAATGAATGGGCAGAAAAATGTGAAAAGCCAAATACAACTACTAGAACTCCAAAACTTATAAAAAAAGAGTTAATATCTAAAATAACGGCCATGGTTTCAGATGGAGCAAAATAGTTTGTAATTTTTATTGTGAAATTGCTCCAGGATAAATAAAAATTTTACGGCACTTTAGCATAATTTCATGTTGATTTTAATGGTGTTTTAATATTAAATAAGCTTTTGTGTACAAGACGAGTTTTCTTATTTCTGATGATGTTTGGTCGAAGTCACAGAAAATAAGATATTTACATACATATGTACATCTATACTGATTGCTTTCGATTGTTAGGTATACATTCACCCCTATTGTGAGTGTCGATTTGCAGTAGAATCGACTTTTTTTTGATTGAGTTAATTGTATATTATTTTAGGATTGTATAACTGCACATTTTTTATGTTTATTTATATATTTTTAATTTTATTTAATTGATTTGCTTTTTATCCATATTATTAGCACTTTTCAAATCACATCGACAAGCCAGCGACTGCAAAATGGTAGTAGAAAGATGATCGATTAAGTATTCACAGTCGCTTACTAAGCGATCGGTTCGACACTAGCATTAGGGGTTTAGAATATGCCTGAGGTAGGCATACCGGTCGTAAGAGGCGACTAATATGCACAAAGGTAATGACGTGCAGCTCAATGGTTGCTCTACGGATATGATGCCTCTCACCTCTCATATCTCTACTTCCTTACGGAAGGAGGGGTGGCATGACCTAGAAGGTTCCACTGGTCATACGAAATCGCTACCACGACAGTCGGGCAATACCGGAAGGGAGTACCGTAGCGTACCGGATTCATATCCGGCCAAGGATTGTCAGTTCGACAACACTTCCCAAAACCTTCGGGGAGTGTTTTTGTCGTTACAACAACAATAACAACACTAGCAATGGCTCGATTATCGCTAATCGCTTAGTAGTCGATTATATATTCTTGTTCGACACTCACAATAAGGGTGATTAGCTCGGATACAGCCCGAGTATTGTGGGAAGTATTTTTAAATTCATATATTTTGACCTGCAATTCGAATTCCATTAAAATTAACATAGAAAAAAGAGAAGAAAAAATAAAAGGAGGGAGGGAGAGATAGGGAATAATAACTAGAGAGTGAGAGCAAAAAAGGGAGATAGTGAAAAAATTAAGAGAGAAAAAAAGAGAGAGAGCGAAAAACAGGAGAGATAGAAAAAGGGAGAGCAGTGTGACCAGGTGATAGAAAAAAAGAGGCTAAAATAAGTCAGAATTTTTTTACGAAATCCATTTAAAATTTTTTATTTTTTATTTAAAGCTGTAGACATAACTTAAAGGAACTATTCTTGTTTCAACACATTTAATATTTTTTATTTTTTATTTAAAGCTGTAGACATAACTTAAAGGAACTATTCTTGTTTCAACACATATCAGGCACATTTTCCTTGACTAGGAATTTCCTCAAAGAAATACATACTATAGAAAAATCACTAAAACTAATTCATTATATAATATTTTCTTCGTCTGATGAATCAGAAAAGCTTGAGTCTGCGTACAAAGTTTGTGTATTTATCATAGTGATGAGATCATCGGTAATTTCAAAAGCAGTGCAACATTTGGATAAGCGTTTTTACGAACATCTAATATTAAGCAGCGAGTTAAGCATTTTAAATTTTAATCTGTTCCTTAACTTAGTTTTTAAAATGTTCATGGCACTAACAATTCTTTCAACCTCCCCATTACTGAAAGGTGATACCAAAAGGCTAATAACGAATTCGGCCAGTTCTAAAAGAGGGGGTTTGTTTAATGAATTTTTATGTTCTCAGACTTCCGCCCAAAATTCTATGGTAGATGTCACACTTGTCCACTGTACGGTAATTAGCTTTCGCCAATGCAGCTCAATTAATGCTACTTGAGTTGGAGAATACCTAGAATTTTCTTCTTGAAAGTGAGAAAAATACAAAAAGGCAGAGCGAAAAAAACCAAAAGAGAAAAAAGGGATAGAGGAAAAGATATCGTGAAAGAAAAAGAAAGCCGAAGTTGGGGATACAGAGGGGAAGGAGATAGAAGGGAGAGAAAAAAAGTTGGTTAGAAAGTAAATTAAATATGACGAAAACAAATTTTTTCTATTTCCCTTAATATCTCCTAAACGAAAAGAGCTAGACCCATAAAACTTTGCAAAAACAGAAAAAAGTATGGATGAGAGATACAGAGGGACTGTATTTTAGCTTTGTATTTTACAAATCAATATATAAATATACATTTTTATATTTTAAGGTCCTTTTTTACATTATGATTTTTGTTGTGCAGAAGATTAAGCCTCTTTCGAAGATATTGCTGAAATTTTTTTTAGCTCGCATAATCCTGCCCACTCCTTTGAATGTTTCTTTTTACGATGTGAGTACATATTAGCATTTGATTTAAATGTTTGTGGACAGAAGCTACAGGTATATAGCGCCTCTCCAGTATGTGTAGCCATGTGTTCCTGGAATTGAATTTGAAAAATTATAACATAAACATGAAGTACATAGTATGTTTCCATGTACATATGTACATATATTAGGGCATACTACGAGATGTGAATAAAAAGTTCAAAAAGCTCCCACGGGAGTGAAGGCGAAAGATTTAAAAAAAATTGTTTACTTCTTTTTAACTTCAAACCTGGTAGAAACATTTTAAACTTTTGTATGATACGCGCTTATGTACATACATATATACAGGCAATTGTATGTAAATATCCTACTTTAAAATCGGTAAGTCGTTTAAAAGCTTTATCGCATAATTTGCACATATGTTTCCTTTGTAGAGAATGCATGTATTTGATATGGTTTTTATGAGCTTGTAAAGATGGTGAAACTTTCGAACAATGAGGGCACACTTGTGGTGTTTGATATTCTTCGGTATGCATCGTCTTTATATGACGCGCTAAACCATACTTTGTTGTTAGTGCAGCATCGCATAAATCACATTTGATTAGCTTTCGTGGTAAACCTGAATGCTCGGCCTGATGTCTTTCAAATGCAGGACGCCCCTTAATTGATATCCCACATATATCACATATTTTTGCATAAACATTTAAATGTGTATGTCTCATATGTTTTCCCAACTCAACGTGATTTTTAAATCTGACAATCAAAAAAAGGAATCATTTTTATTGAGTACTGCTTTATTTATGGAAGTTTTGGTGGCCTTAACATACCTTCTGTCACATTTCGAGCACGGTACAGTTTTTTCATCATCCGCAACATGGGTATTATAATGTTGTTTAAGGCAAGAAGCACGAAAGAATCCCTTGGAACATATTGAACATCTGTGGACAAGCTCCCTATTGCCATGCTTATATTGTAGGTGAAGATCAAGGCTTCGACGTTCAGACATTGTTTTTCCACAATCCTTACATTTGAAATAATCTGGATCTTCGTGAAAATGAATATGATCAATTAGCACGCTACGCTCACACAATTTTTTTCCACAACATAGCACATAACCTTTGGTTTTATGTTGATTACGAAAATGAGTTCTCAATTGTTTAAAGTTTGATAGTGGAATATGGCAAATGCTACAGGAAAACTTAAAGTTTTTCTTCGCAATATATTCATCCGATTCAGCTGTTTTTTTATTAATACGTTTGAGTTTCCTTGCTGCTCCGGACTGGCATTTCGATTGATCTTCGTCTTCACTTTCCACTTCTTCTGACTCTGCAGCTGCTCCAGGGAAAAAGGTATCGGAACAATCATCAATTGGAGACGTAACTTTCCCAGCTGTTATTGGTAACACAACATCAGCGTAATTGTCGCCGTTTTTAGCGGAAGCGGGTTTTAACAACTCTTCTATTTTAACCTGACATTCATTCAGTGGTGATGGTAGTGGAAAAGCAGGGTCGCATGATGCAGCACTGTCGTATTCTGTTTTCTGTCGTCTTGGCCTTCCTCTACGGCGGCGGAGTGGTGCTCGGCTTTGTTCAACATACCCAAATTCTTCCTTTATCTCCACTGTTACTTTTTTAATGTTTATATTTTCTAAAGTTATAGCAGCATCCTTGTGAACTTGCTTTACTTGAAGGTAAAATTCATGAAATGATTTCACCAACTCCCAACATTTCCGGCAGATAATTTTCATTTCAATCTGAGACATCATTAAAAGCTGAAAAAGAAATATTTGTTTGTGGAAAATAATAAGAAGTAGGCCCAGACAATCACCACTTGGTTAAAATGCAGCTCAATGACTTCTTTGCTATTTAGACTTTGACCGTCATCGGCCTCCAATTCCATTTGATCATTTGAACTTTCTAAGCACAATAAACAACACAATTCACTAAACATTATATTTTTTTACTTGGCGATATTTCAGTAAATATTCTTTTGGTAATAAGTTTGTTTACAAGCAGCTTGGTAGTTTTCAATTTAAGCAGCTGTGGTATAGGGTAACAACTTAAAAAAATGGTTGTTGTGCACAGAGTTTGCACAAGGTAATTTAGCGTTCACACTGAATTCTAAATTACAATTTTCCATATTCGGACAATGATTTTCGAAAGGTGCTTATGCTGACGCATTTTGTAAATGTATTGACGGTAAACTTTCCATCCAATGTCAACTGCTAAAACACGTCCAAAAATGTCGGGAAACGTATCAAAAGACGCGTTTTGACCTCGGTATCAATAATCCAAATCCATTCTTGGACGTGTTTTAGCAGTTGACGTTGGATGGAAAATATTACCGTATTGACCAAAGATCCAAACATTGGTTTTTTGTTAACCACCATTTTTTCAGCCATGAAATACCAAGACATTATATCTGGCGATAATCAATATATCGCAAATTTTTTTGCTCAATTTTTCACTTCTAACTATTCTGCTGTCACCAATTCAAACTTTCAAAACTATCCTTATAAGCTACACGGGACAAATTCAATTAATTCACCAATTATATGCGCCAAAGATGTTCTAATTTACCTTAAAACCTTAAAAGAATCTGTTAAATACGGCCCTGATAGGATTCCTACATGTTTCTTGAAAAAGTGTGCGAACCATATTTACCAACCCCTTACCAATTTGTTCAATCTATCACTAAAGTGTGGTGTTTTTCCAACTGCGTGGAAAGAATCGTTTCTTCTACCGCTGCATAAAAGCGGTAGAGAACTATCGTGGCATCGCAAAGCTTTCTGCCATCCCAAAATTGTTTGAAGCTATTGTTACAAATCAACTTACGGGTCCGATCTCTACTTTGATAGCTGACTGCCAACACGGGTTCAGTAAGGGAAAGTCCACAGTTACGAATTTACTTGAGTTTACCAGTCATGTCTCAAATGCCTTTAGAAAAAATCTGCACACCGACGTTATTTATACGGATTTCAGCAAAGCTTTTGACAAAGTGTGTCACTCATTACTTATTCATAAACTCGATCAGTTGGGCTTCCAGCCGGGTCTCAATCGCTGGATCTCTTCTTACCTTAGTGACAGGACACAAAGAGTAATGTTTAAAAATTTAGTATCCGATGTCATTTATGTCTCTTCGGGGGTTCCTCAAGGAAGCCATCTTGGCCCGATTCTGTTCTTGTTGTTTATAAATGATATTTCTACAATAATAAAATTTTCAAAAATGTTAATGTATGCCGACGACGTAAAGCTCTTCATGTCATTCGCGTCATTTGAAGATAGAAATAAGCTACAATCAGATCTAGATACACTAGTTACTTGGTGCGATTTAAATTATATGCCACTTAACCGTAAAAAATGTAAACACATGGGGTTTTCGCGTGCTATTTCTCAGCCGGCTTCCTATACAATTAAAAATTATAGTCTTGAGCAAGTGTATGATTTTGTTGACCTGGGGGTTACTATGGACTATAAACTCAGTTTCAACCGCCATATTAACACAACAGTAAATAAGGCTAGAGGTGTCCTAGCATTCGTTAAACGATGGTCTAAAGAATTTAGCGACCCTTATGTAACTAAAGCCCTCTTCACTACATTAGTCAGACCGATACTTGAATATGGTTCTATAATTTGGAACCCCCGTTACCAGGTTCATGTAGATCGCCTTGAATCAGTTCAAAAACAATTTTTACTATTTGCCTTAAGAGATTTTCATTGGGATCCCTCGTACAATCTGCCACCCTATACGAATCGTTTAAAACTCATTAATCTACACACACTTTCTAGTCGGAGGGAAATGCTTGGAATTATTTTTATGGTTAAATTGCTAAATGGTTCACTATCCAGCCCATTTCTTCTAAGTGAAGTGAACTTCAATGTACCGTCTCGTCCTTCAAGGCATTTTAAACCTCTAGTCTTAAAACAGTGCCGAACAAACTTTCAGTTAAACGAGCCTTTTCGCTGTTTGTGTCAAGATTATAACTCTCTTTCTGGTAGATTTGATATTTCAGACTCGCTCTTCAGCATAAAAAAATCAATTCTTTCTATCCTGAATTCATAGCTACTAATTGTTTCTTACTCTTTGACTTCTATTTTAACTTTTAACAATAATTTTATTCTGTTAACTAGTTATTCCTTAATGTATAATCTATCCTATATCTACTTTACTCAGCTGATGAGGTTTTCTCTGTAGCTGAGCAGTTTTAGATCTCGACGATTAACAAACCAAAGCCTTTCAACGACTCGGCAGGAACGAATAATCCGCGCGTTATGCGGATGCGCCCCTCGCGCCGGACGGGCGGGATATGGTGGGTAATCCGTTGGGAATTAAAAAAAAAAAAATAAAAAAATAAATAAATATTCGCAATACGCCTAAGTTTAATAGCTGTATTCTGTAAGTCTGTCTCATCTCAAGTCACTAAATTTGAGATTTTCCATTAGATACAATTATTGTGACTTCAGGTGATTTCGGTATTCTGTAAGAGAAAATCACAAAAAGTTCACAACCCCTGCGGGTTAGGGGTTTAGAATATGCCCGAGGTAGGCATACCGGTCGTAAGAGGCGACTAATATGCACAAAGGTAATGCAACTCGATGGTTGATCTACGGATATGATGCCTCTCACCTCTCATTCCCCATCTTTTCCTTCCTTACGGAAGGAGGGGTGACATGACCTAGAAGGTTTCACTGGTCATAAATCGCTACCACGACAGTCGGGCAGTACCGCAAGGGAGTACCGGAGCCTACCGGGTTCAAATCCGGCCAAGGACTGTTAATTCGGCAACACTCCCCAAAACCTTCGGGGAGTGTTTTTGTCGTTACCACAACAACAACAACAACAACAACAAAAAGTTCGCCAAAGATATGTGGTGAAAACACACTTGCGTACATCTCAAGTACAGCAATTGACAGTGAATGTATAGATATCGCGATAGTCCAGGTAGTAAACGTCTCGAGTACAAATTAAGCGACGCAGATACAAGCCCAGAATCGCGGACAATTTATTATTTCATTTTATTTTTTGTAGTTAAATATTATTTTTTTAAATATATAAAGATATATAAATGTTCCTACACTTAAAATTTATTATTTTTTTAATTACTTTAATTTTTAACCCAATATTTTACTGTTTCTATTAGTGACTAGATACTAGTTACAGAATTCACCTATAAGTGCAGAATATATAAATCTCGCAAATAAAAAAAATTCATATAAGAGTCGATAGCAGTATTGTTGAAGCTTATGAGAGGATTTATACATTTTAGGTCTCAAAATGTAGATAACGAAAGTAGCTTTTAAGGTAATTGTTGTTGGACCAGTGCCTGTATTTTGTATTAAGTTTTATTATTTTTCATTGATATTAGAAAAAAGTTACAACGATTTGCACAACGATGGAATGGGATGACATGTTTCGAAGTCACCAACTTCTCATCAGTCCTCGGACACTTTGATTCAGCGTTTGTAAGCGTTTTCCATTTCCGTCTTTCTTTATCTCTTTCGCACCGTCTGAATATATTTTATCTTGGTCGTCCCTACTAGTCCAGGCCACAGGGATTTAACACGGAAGTGGCGCGGACCATAGGTTTTTTTTGTTTATCTAACTCTCCTACTAGTGGACATGAAAGGGTAAAAAATAATCAAAAAATATGCAGAGGATACTCTTCTGCAGCCATTTAAAATGTATTTTTTTTTGTTTTTATACATAGTAGTGCTACGCACACGAGGTATATTAACTTTAGTCGCCTAACGGCAGTACGTAGCGGCTTAAACGAATCGAGATAGATATTGACTTATATATATAAAAATGTTCAGGACGAAAAGAGAAATTGATTAAGCCATGTCCGTCCGCTCGTCTGTGAACACGATAACTTGAGTAAATTTTGAGATATCTTAATGAAATTTGGTATGCGGGCTCCTTGGCACTCATCTCAGAGCGCTATTTAAAATGGGCGAAATCGGACGATAGCCACGCCCACTTTTTATATATAGAATATTTTCGAAAATACAAAAAAAGTGATTACCTAGTACATAATACACATATAAGGATAAAATTTGGTGACTACATTGAAATTGAGGCATAAAATAAATTTTTCAAGAAATTTTTGAAAACGGGCCTGGCACCGCCCACTTTTGATTAAGTCAAATTTAGAGATAATATTAATCATAAATCAAAAACCGTTCAAGATATCGATACGAAATTGAGCACGCAGGTTTCCAGGTATGCAAGGAATTTTCCAGGAAAAAATGGGCGAGATCGGTTAAGGTCTACGCCCACTTTTATATGAAAGATTTTGAAGAGGATCGTAGATATATTAAATAGGCAATAACTTTGCGTAAAATAGCTTTACATCATTTATATTTCACTTTTAAAGTTTCCGTAAACAAAGAAATCCAAAAACTTAAGATTTTCGAAAATGGGCATGGCCCGCTCCTTTTATAGTGGACTATTCCACAAAACTTTTTATGCCATAACTCTGCCAAAAATTGATTTGTCGAAACAAAATTTGGGGATAATGTTCTATATATAAAGGTAACTGCTTGCGAATCGGTTAATGTCCACGCCCAGTTTTTTAACATAGTTCTGAAAATTTTTTTTGTAAAATTTAAAAAGCGATATTTCTACAACTAAGCAAGTTATATCAAACAGATTTTGCACACATAATACGATTTTTAAGAAAAACTCGGGGGCAAAAAAATTTTGTCAATTTTGACGAAGTAGGCGTGGCCCGCCCACTTTTCAGTATAAAATTTCTGCTATTTTCAAAGGCAATCGCTTATTATTCAATCTTGATATTTCAATGAAAATTGGTGAGCTGCTTCTCAGTAGTATGTATTATACTCCGGCCAAAAATTAGCCAAATCGGGAAACACACAAGCAAAATATTCGGGAACGTAGTTAACAGCCCGAACAACAGAAGAGGGAAGCGAGGCGGCTTTTCCGGGCGGAAAAAAGAGAGGCAGAAAAGCGTGAAATAAAGGAGCTTGAGATGCTGGCCAAAGGGAATAATGCCCGAAAATTCTATCAAAAAATTCGGCGAATGACAGAAGGTTTCAAACCCGGGGCAAACTCCTGTAAGAATGAGAACGGCGACCTGGTGGCCGATGTTCAGAGAGCACTCAGAATATGGAGGGATCACTTCTCTGCCCTTTTAAATGGAGAAACTGAGCAAGAAACCAGAGAAGATGCCGAATCCGAGCCCACAATCGAAGATGATGGAATTGAGGTTCCACAACCCGACTATAATGAGGTGCGAATAGCAATATCCCGATTGAAAAACAATAAAGCAGCTTGCGCTGATGGTTTGCCTACTGAGCTATTCAAACAAGGAGGCGAGGAGCTGGTAAGGCGCATGCATCAGCTTCTATGCAGAATATGGTCGGATGAATGCATGCCTGAAGATTGGAATCTAAGTGTTCTCTGCCCAATCCACAAGAAGGGCGATCCTGCAAACTGCGCCAACTATCGCGGAATCAGCCTTTTGAATATCGCATATAAGGTCCTATCAAGCGTATTGTGCGAAAGACTGAAGCCTTATGTGAACAGACTGATTGGACCTTATCAGTGTGGCTTCAGACCTGGTAAATCTACCATCGACCAAATTTTTACAATACGCCAAATCATGGAAAAAACCCGTGAAAAGGGAATCGACACGCATCATCTCTTTGTTGATTTTAAAGCCGCTTTCGATAGCACGAAAAGGAGCTGCCTATATGCCGCTATGTCTGATTTTGGTTTCCCCGCAAAACTTATACTGCTATGCAAAATGACCTTGAGCAACACCGCCAGCTCGGTCAGGATTGGGAAGTACCTCTCCGAGCCGTTCGAAACTAAACGAGGTTTCAGACAGGGTGACCCCCTATCGTGCGATTTCTTTAATTTAATGCTGGAGAAAATAATACAAGCGGCAGAACTTAACCGCGTTGGAACAATATTTTATAAAAGCGTCCAACTGTTGGCATATGCTGACGATATTGATATCATTGGCCTTAACAACCGCGCCGTAACTTCTGCTTACTCCAAATTAGAAAAAGAAGCGGAGAAAATGAGATTGGTGGTGAACGAGGGCAAAACGAAGTACCTTCTGTCATCATGCAAAAAGTCAGCGCATTCGCGCCTTGGCAATCAAGCCACTGTTGGCAGCAATAATTTCGAAATAGTAAAGGACTTCGTTTACCTGGGAACCAGCATTAACACCAACAATAATGTTAGCCTAGAAATCCGACGAAGAATTACTCTTGCAAACAAATGCTACTTCGGACTGAGTAGGCAGTTGAAAAGTAAAGTCCTCTCTCGACGAACGAAAATAACACTCTACAAGTCACTCATCGCACCCGTCGTGCTATAAGGTGCAGAAGCGTGGAAACTAACATCTGATGAGGCGGATCTGGGAGCATTCGAGAGAAGGGTTCTTCAAAAGTTTTGTGCACCTCTACGCGTTGGCTACGGCGAGTACCGTAGAAGATTCAACGATGAGCTGTATGAGCTTTACGAAGGCGCCGACATAGTTCAGCGAATTAAAAACAGCCCCTCCTCTGGCTACGCCACGTGCGAATGAACGAAAATGTATAATTGTTTCCTTTAGGAGACAATTTCGTTGGGGGTGGGTAGCACCACTGCCTCCATCAGCGCACGCTATATAGGTGGCTGAATGGAGGGCAGAGCTGTTCCAGCTAGGGCTTCGTAGGCCGATCGGAGGGCTGAGGGGAGTTGCACCCTAAAGGCACAGCGCTATTACCCCTTGCCCACCCATCGGTCTACCCCGGAGCCAGAGCTAAGTGGAAATCAGTTCGCCGCCGGAGCTGTACGGTCTTTCCACTCAGCTAGTCGGCGGAGCGAAAAGCCGAAAGGCAACAACTCCACCGACTCACCCAACCAAAAAGGAGTGACTCCTCCAGAGTGCTGGTCCCCCGCTCGTATTCGCACACTATCTTTGTATGTGTCAGGAGAGAGGAGCGGCTGTGTACCGGCTCTATGCCATGTAGGACGTTTGATGGTCGAGGGGGAGCATTGTGTTTAAAGCACAACTGCACCCCCGACGACCCGCAAGGGGCTAGGGCCAGGGCTAAGAGGAACGTCGATACGCCGCCGAAGAAGCACGACCGTCCCACTTAGCCAGTCAGCGGAGCGATAAGCCGAAAGGCGACTACTGCCGCTGACTCACTTGGAGTGAATGATGAAATCATTCCTTTCTATGGGGACGGTTATGAAATGGTGGAGAATTTCACCGCTTGCCATTGTGTGTTATTTGCCTGGGTATGAATTTGTACTGGCTGCTGGTGATCACCATGCCGTTGTTGCTGTGGATCAGCTGTGTTTGTGTCGAGCAGTTATTGCATGCTTTTAGGCTTAAGTGAAGTTACAGTGGGGGTCGTATTATTGTAACGCTACGTTACAAATTAAAGAGTTTATTAAAGTAAAGACAAATCTATATGTATATGGAAAGGAGCATTTTGTAATTTGTATATTTATTAAAAGGTTAACTTAATTCTATCTATTTTATGTGTTTATTGTGAACAACAAACAAAACTTATAAGTAGAAAAAATTATTGTTAGTATTTTTAAAGTGCCTACTTTTGATAAAATCCAATGATATACTACACATACATAAATATATTAGTACACAAACATGTTATATTAACAAAGAATTATATAATTCTTATAATATGACTGCAAATATAACTATTGACCAATCAGAGAAATTGGTATTTTTATATTCAAGATTGAACTTGACGCACGCCATATTTACTAAAAAATGTCACAGGGCACTTAATACGTTTGCCAGAGTTCTTGTGGAAGACGGAACACTCATCAAATGGTGGGCAATATAAATGTAACGATACCGACGTTTCAATACAGCTGGGATTTTCCACACGATGTAGTCCAAGATTGTCTAAATTAAAATACAACATTAAAAATATGTAATTAGCTACATAGTAAATTATCACTATTAATATTCTTCTTATAAGATTATCACTAATGCGCAGTTTTATGACAAAATTTTAAGTTTATAACTTCCATAGCAGACAATCCCGATGCGCCACAACACATACATATCTCTATTTGATCATTGACAACTTATCTGATACTCAGGTCTGAGGTAAATTTCTCGGGATTATTAAATCTATAATCCCTAGTATATACATATGTTTGTCAATACTCACCGTTTATATATGCCACATCATTAACGGCTATAGTTGTCTGGCCAACCTCTTCCAATTCTTCACTATCGATATCTAAATCATCATTTTCTTTAATTTCTCCAATATCCGTATTAGGCATCTCCATAGCCTTAGTGCATGGCATTTCGTAACGGGTTTCTTTTAATTCTCCTTTAAGCATTTTCATAAAACAATGAGAGTCGGCATGATCATGTATGGCTGAAGCCTGACCTTCACCCCAGCATAGAATCATCAAATTGAATTTACCATTACCGGAATCAACTAGATTTCGGGTATATTTGTAACGATCGAATTTGGCAAAGCGTTTCCATTCGCTTTGATTCGATTGATACATTAACATAATATGATTAACCATTTCAATATTTACATAATTTGTTTCAAATTCTCTATGCAGGGCGGATATAAGATGATTCAAAGTATCAATGGTGGGCCCATGTTTGAGAGGTTTTTCTATGCCACGAAAGTTACGTGTAGCGTCACGCAGATGCCGTTCCTGATCCAAGTTAGTGTTGTTGACCCTTAATTGGGCCATTTTTGTACTACCTTTATTGACCTGCGTTTAGAAAAGGAAATGCGTTAATTACAAACATATGTCTTGTAAATATTTTCGACCTAAACTTGTCTGCCTGCCGACCGCTTTGCAGATAGGCTAGTCAATTAATAAAAGAAAAAAATTCTCAACCTCTAACATCGCTTTACCATGGTCGATTTGGGTATTCGGTTTACCATCATCTTCGTCACTAATTACTACATTATTGGCGTCAACTGGAAAAGGATAGAGTCAGGTGGCGCGATTTGTTGGAAGGTCAAAATCGTTTAGACGGTCAAACAAACAGCTATTAAGGGCTGTTGCCTTTTATATTGCATTACATATGCTGCGAAGATATGATCGATTTGATTTCACGGAACTGAGATTACAATGTGGATGATGCATTTTCCTACTGTAGGCGTTAAAGGTACCAAGGTTTTGATATCGTAACGGCAAGTGCTCATAAAAATGGTTAGCATCACCCCACTCCGTTGTCGGAGAATCGGGGCAGATGCGCGACATATTGAAGCTCACATTGATCTGGTTTGTGCTGCAATCGTTCTGCCCACTAGAACAGAAGTGAAGTGACGCTATGAATATCTTCCATTGCCGCGCATCGTATACATTTCAGTGCAAATGTTGGCAATCCTTGAATTTCCGAACCAGGTAGCCGAACCTCACACAGTTCAGATATTCGAGGAGCATGCCCTCTAATCTTAGCATGCACGCTGTGATGTTCATCAAAAAGGGATGTTCGAATCACTTTCTCTAAAGAAAATTGTCATCCGCATCTTACACTGCTGACTTAAAGGTCCATATGACTGCTGTCCTATACATAGTGGGATCAGCGGCAATAATCGATAGATTCCATTAAAACTATCAATTTACGCAGTTATATCAGGCAAATTACTTTTTTTCTTAATTCAATACAAAATTTGAATTTTATTGACCATAATTAATTTTGAAATTTTTTTTTTTGAGTTTTTGCAAGAGATTAAAAAATCACTAATCCAATCACGAAAAACATAAGATTTGAAGAAACAAGTATTTGTTGCCTACCATTATAAATTATTTATAGGCAACGGTGTGTTAAGGTCAATGTTCACCTTTTTATCAGTATTAACAACGTGGAACATATGTGCATAATGAGTAAATATTCGCTAATGGAAAATTTAATTTCTCAAGGGAGCCAAAGAAGTAACGGTGGTTTTTTTTATTAAATGTATTCATTTAGTTAATTAAATCCTTTTTCGATTTGAAACTCACTTTATTCGCCTAAATATTTGTTTGCATACGATATGAATAATAAAATATGTATTAAAATTAATATTTTTCCAATGTGTATTTGACTTAAGCTGAAAAATTAATCACGACACGAACGTTCCGAATAAGAAATTTAGAATGATTCGAGAAGCGACATTCATTAAATTGAGATTGTGGCTCATGATAGCTTCCTTCAACTACGGGTACAGATAGTGAAAATACGAATATGTTTACTTGTATACAAATAGATTCACATTCTACACACAAAATACATACATGGTTTAATGTAAGTAGCTATTGGTATCAGTACACTAATTAGCTTTAGATGGGGCTTTCTTCTCTTGTCATGGATTAGATTATTTTCCATGTTTAATATACAAATTTCTTTTCTACATATAAAACAGGGGTATTCAGACTGAATTCGCTAAAGTTTTACTCAGCCTTACTCAGCTTGGTAATCTTTCTTGGGATTGTTAAGAGCAACCAAACATAGCTTCTACCATCCTCAGATGTAGTCAGATTGCTACTACCCAGGCGTCAAAGGGCTGTAACTTCGGCAACACTGCGACTACTGTCTGTTACTAGGTCTCATTGAACTGAAAATATCTTGTTTATCATTCATTTCGACGTAGTTCCCGCCGGTGAAGGAATTCATTTTATTCTTAGTTCTTATACGTCTAGGACTATGAAACAGGTAAATGTCACACTTTTTTCGACAAAACCTTTTTATGCTTAGGTTTTGATGATAACCCTATTGAGTATACCATCAATGTCCATATACGAGGGGACTAACAAAAGTTCGCCAATAAAAAAAATATATTTCTCTACGTGTTCTTAATTTTGATTCCGAGTAAATGGCCTTATCAACTTCACTACTCTGCGTAGCTAAGAAATATTACTATGATTCAGTTAGATAAATTACATTAAACAACTTTAAATTCTGAATACCTAAAATATATTAAACAAAAACCAGATTTGACAACACTTAACATTTATAGCATTCATGTACAGCGGTTGCGTAAGCACAATTGGTGTTCACATCTTCTTTAAAATTGACAGTTTTCTTAATAGTTTGTCATATTTGAAGTCCTTAATGCGCTAGTCTTGTTTTTATCTTTCTTTACACATCTAATATTCTTACGTTGTCAAAGACAGCTTAGTGTTGAATGTAATTTACGTAAGTGAATTATGAATTTTAATAAGTGAGTGTCATAAGGGTTTTATGTTTTTTGTCCAATAAACAGATTCCCTGAGGAAGGTGCAAAACAGCGCCGAAACTTGTAGGCAGGAGAAGAAAGAAAACCCGTTTTTTGTTTTATAAAATCGGCCCAGAGACTCCAAAATAACCCCATCAACACAATAATATTGGTCCAACAGATATTAACTAATGTGCTATTATTATTAATAATTTTCTGTTATAACCTCCGATCCCTGGTTGTGAGCAATGGTTTTTATTAATTGTTCGCTGTATTTTGTTATTGTTTTGAAATCTCTGTTTGCTATTTTGAATTTGTTACTTTGTTAGTTTTCCAACTTACGTCAAGATAGGCAGGAAACTAGTATTTAAATCAAAACAGTTTTTTTTTTTTTAATTTTAATCAATTCGAGAACATAATAGAAATTTGCATCCTTATCAAGTCGTACGCATGTTCTGTGTCTGAGTTTTGTTTACTAACCAATAATTGTCCCCAGTACGAATTATCAATGAAAAAAGACAAATACAATTGTGTTCAATATAATAGTAGTGAAATTAAATTGGATATCGTTCGACGAAATAAGAAGAAGCTGTGTTTTTAATAATTAACATTTAAAATATAGCAACTTCTGTAACAGAATCCACGTAGAAAGAAAAAATTTACACAAAGTTCAGGAAAGTAAAAAATTTTTGATGTGCAAGTCAGAACTCGCTCAAAAATTTCCCTGCATTTCTAGAATTTTTATTGTATAGTCTGTTCAAAATTTTCTTTCATAAAAAATTAAATTTTGTTCATGCGTTGTATGGAAGATTGATTAGGCCAGAAAATTGCATATCTACTCAAAAATTTTCTAGAAATTCTGCCAAAAAATTTGCAAAATTTTGATGGCAATTTTTTTAAGTAAGTTAACTTTCCTGAACTTCGTGCAAATTTTGAAATTCCTTTCTATATGAATTCTGTTACAGAAGTTGCTATATTTTAAATAAAAATTATTAAAAACACAGCTGCTTCTTATTTTTTCGAACGATATCCAATTTAATTTCACTACTATTATACTGAACACAGCTGTATATATGTATATAAATATATGTGTTTTTTCATTCCACCTCAAAAAGATAATTTTTAAATATATACATATTCAAGTAAACTAGGTGGACCCGTGCGCGCCTTGCGCAAAAAAAAAAAAGCAAAAATGGTTTGAAACCTTTTATTAGTCCAGGTCCAGGATTTTTCAACCATTTTTCTCAAATTTTGAAGTTTTCTTCATACAAACTTACATATGTCGAATTTTTGAAAATTTGAGAAAAAGCAATAGCTTTTTTTTTATAAATACCCAATGTGAACGCAGTCTTATTTAGCAATGTTCGAGTGTAGATGGCGCGCTCGCAGTGGGTTGAGTGCTGTGATATTCGCAATGCCTTTAATTATTCTAGCACTGTTCAGTCTTAGTATTCAAATGTAGATGTCGCGAGGCATGTGAATGTCACAGTCACAATAGCGTTGCAGTACAAATTGATTTTTTTGTGCATTCACAATCGTTTATTTTAAAGAATTCATTTTTATAAAATACGCTTAAACAAAAGCACTCCGCTAATTAAAACATGGTTTTGCATGTAGAGCTAACCCCCACCTTTAAAACGATACCTTATTTATTAATATTGGTTCCAAATGAGAGCAGATAATTAGGAACTAACACAAAAATACCTTACAGAAATAATATATATGATGATTTTAATAATTGAGTTATATTCAGGGTATTCGTTTAATTTTATATATGTCTCGTAAAGCTTGTATGCAATGTAAACCTCGTAAACTTGTACGAAAAGTGACATATATACGAGCTTTGCACAATTTACGAGGCATATAAGCATATAAATGATTATTTAAGAAGAAAAAATTTACTTAAAGTGTGCCAAATCTAGTAACTCAATGACATCTTTGCTAATCGCCTTCAATAATCGCAAAAAGTTTCCGCCGAACAGGTATTTGTAAAAACTTAATGCCTCGAAATTTGAAGTTTTTGTTGTTTCCTTTGTCACGATCAGCTTTTTTTCACTTGCAAGTTTTACTGATTGAAATTTCCTCAGCAGAAACGTGCAACTTTTTTTCCTAACGAAATGCCAAAATGCAATCTCTTCCTGCAAATGCTTTGTGTCGCCGAACACTTTTGTATGCTCACCGAACAGAGGCTTTAATACGCAGCCCTAGGAGCAATATCACATCCTACCTACCTGATAATATTCTTGCAAGTTAACGGTTTGGCACATACGTCCACCAAATTGTGATTGCGACATTTGGGAGGGTCAAAAACTAATTTTAAAAGCAACACCGACATTGGATGTATTCCTTAAAACTTAAACTTTTTCATCGACTGGTCAAAACGCCTAAACAATTTTCAATATTTTAACACACTTTTAAACGAAACTTTGTTGATATAAAAAATAAGAAACTTGTTCTCGCTTCTGCCGACCGTCATGATTTAGTTGCTGAACCATACCGAAGATCCCAATTTCAAGTCTCATGTCTCTTCTATCGATATATTTTATAATTGAACATGACAATAACAATAACAAAACGGATGCTAAATTTTGTTTTAGCAAGGGCCAAACACTTCCTTCAACATATTGAACTACGAATTTTATCACGTCTTTTAAACAATTTTACCCCTCCAGATAACATAAACCAATTGACAATTTTCCATCCCCTCTAAAATTTGTTGTGGAAATTGTGCCGTTTTCGTTGTAATTTATTCAAATATACATACTCGTAAAATGTAATCTAATATGTTTTTTTAAGAACGTGAAACTACCATTTATTTACCACTTTGAAATCATCAGCAGCAATAACACTTTGTTTGTCGCCATCAACCTTTCTGTTGCTTGTAGAAGTTGACTCCCTCATATTTCTGCGCGTTTTTAATGATTTTTTTGTATTTTTACGTAGACACATTAGCCAAAAAGGATTTTTTTTAATGTTTTCTTAAACGTATTTAAATTGTTTGCTTAGATAGAAAGTTTCGTGTACAACGGCAGTCCATTACGATCTCACTCGCTTAATAAAATATATATATGAAGTTTGTATTAATACTTTATAATGACGAAGGCGACGTTTGCGTGTTGCATGATTATTCGCTGGATGATAACGTTTTCCAAAAACACTTGTTGCACGGTTTTGATTTTCACTTAAAACTACTAAAAACTTTTGTTGGCGTTGTTTATACGTATTGTTTGAATAATTTAGTGGCATTTGTTAATTATCGATGGATATGTTCAACTTCGAATGTCTTTAAACGAATTGTGTCTTAAGTTTGGCTTTGTGGCTTTTATTTAAAATGCAGCCATTTTCGATAAAGTTGTTAATAACAGAAATTTGTGCATACACAGGTATGCACATACATGCGCACATAAATATACTTCACTCAAATCGTTTGGACCTAACAATCATGGCTGCAAACCACTTAAAAAATTTCGATAATATCGCTACGAAGAAGAGAATAGACTTGCTCAGTAAATTACATTATATAGTTTTTCTAAGTCAATGCTTCCCGCAAACGGAAGTTTTAAAAAAAGGCGGATAGATAACAGTTAAGCTACTGTTATACTAACTACATAGCATAGACTTGATTTGACTTGATAACTGCCCCTTACAGTTCCGTTAAATGAATTTCGTAAGTAACCGATTATCGAACGCTTAAAGCTCAAATCAGTTGTTTCCGTTGGCTTATCGTTATAGTCGTATCGTTACCGTTAGAAAAAAACCAAAATGCAATTGCTTGGGAATTTACCAAAAACTTATCTTGAAATTTGCTTAACTTTATTTCTATTTTGTTGTTGGTTTTACGGTCTGTTCATTTTACATATTTTTGTAAGTATAACGAGCTCAAGACCAGTTGATAATAATTCTTAGTTAATTATTATTATTTTTGATTAGAGGTAAAATTGAAAGCAACAAACATATACAGGCTATAGTTATAGTACTATTTCTTTCAAAGTCTCTGGAGTTCAGATTTTCTACGTAATTTCTAAGTGACGTTTAATATTTTTTTACATGTACACATTTGTTTTTTGAAACATTTAGTTTTCTAACTCTTTTAATTTCGGAGAAAATGTGCAGTTACATTATTTTTGCCGCTATACAAAATTATTTAGAGACTTTTCCACCCGTTTGCTATTATGTCGGGTAAACTCGTCGTCTAAGTTCGGAAAAAGTAGGTGGTAAGGTGTTATTACCACGGAAAATTGCTTTTGTTTCATAAATATTTTCGTACAGAGAAAATTGCACAATTTTTTATACATACTTAATTTGCAAAAATTAACCATCATTATTAACACTTTTTTACAAAAAATGTCTTCACATTTCTGTTTTATTCCCAAATGCGGTTACATGAAACGGTTACGTTTTTGCGGTTGTATAATCAAGCCGAATTAGCTATCCATAATTTTCAATCGACTTTCGGTTAAGATATTTCTTTCGGATCAATATGTGTTTGCAGCCCTGCTACGCTTTTATTGAATATTTTGTTTTCATTGTGTTTCTCCAGCTTGTACTTTATGTTTATTCTGTTTCTATACCCAGATACGCTCGTACGCAGACGTTTATAACTGGCCACGGTAATATGACAAAATACCAAATGACAAAGTCCTAATTTTTATTTTCGGATTATCTCACTCGAAAAATTTTGTTTACTTTTATGTAGTGGGAGTGACATCATCTCAGAAATAAACGATTTTAATGTAAATTCAAAATTATCTCACACTTTAAAATCAATTTGACTACTTATCAAATATAAAAATTTAAAGTAACTAGCAAGAAACATTAGTAGGGGGTCAATTCAGGTTTTGCGTTATCGTGAAGTGAAAAGTTAATACGACAATTCACCTGGTTTTCGATTTTCGTTTTACTTGAAATTTTTGATTTGAAGTGAAGTGAAAAAGTTAACGCCAACATAAGTTTAGTGTCTTTGATACTTTTTTTACAATTCTATAACAAACTATCATTAAGCAAGCACATATTGTGTCAACGCAATTCAAAATGTTCTTCTGCAAACAGTTTTCATCGCACATATCAGAATCGCATTTTAGAGCTCAGTGAAGTGAAGAAAGGAAAATGTCAAGTGATAATTAAAGTGAAACGATTTTTTCACTTCATTTTAACGCAAAACCAGAATATACCTCCAGGTAAGCAGCTTTAGCTAGGACTTCGCAACTTCTGGTTTCAAGTTGTGGAGAAGGGGGGATAATCTTCATCTGGCGTACCCTACAGCAAAGATGACCGGAGACGTGTACATCTTAAACGAATAAATAACCGATATAGTTGGCTACAGTTTGGCAACACCAAGGAGGCAACAATTGGGGTAGTACCGGAAAATATAATTCTGCAATCCGGTCATCAGGAAAATGAGCGTTAGTGAGAAACTTTTCTGTGCATGGATACTTTTTTGAATTTCACAGCTGGGTATATGATGGTCAGTTTCACCTGAACATAGGTGTTATTAGTTTTCCTTTGTTTTGGAATTCCCTACTCAAAAAAGTTTATTCTGCTATCAACTGTTTTCTCTTGGAGGGTAATCTCCCAAGTGGTTCGTTGGTAAGACACCATAAGCGCATATTTTGGATATCGTTGATCATGATGATTGCCGGTGTATGTTTGCTTACACGCGAGTATATTGAAAAACAGTAGCACTTACTCAGTGTCATTAACATAAATGGATAATTTACTCGCTACCGAAATTTTGTATTTTTACATAAGGGTGATTAAAAAAAGAAAGAAAAGAAGTTGCGTCTTCGAATCAGAGGCTTATCATTTTTGTTTGAGTCTAAATAAAAAGAAAATTCAAATATGATCAGCAAATAGTTTTTTGAATTTGGGAGAGTTCTTACTGTACAACAAAAGAATGTGAAAACATTATCATTAGTAGTAACCATCGAGGTAGATGTGCTTAACTCAGCATACTATTATTAGAAGACCCAGTCGATTTCATCCAACTTAACAGAGCTGAATAATCTATTGTCGTGGTATAAAAACTGAACCGGGATTACATGAAATCCCATTTAACCTCCCTGCCTTCAAGAGATGTACCGCTGGAAATCATTGTGCTGGGTGAGCAAACATGATTGATCCTTGGGAGTTCAATAAGTTGTTTTTCAAATCTGATATTTCGGTGTGTTTTATTTTTGTTTCGAATTTCACACGTGTATAAATTAAAGGAATTTCGCTTCGAAATTGTTGTCATATATATATACCACCCTAATATGACTATATTTATTGTTATTATTTCCTTTAAGATATAGCTAGTTTCTTTAAAACGTCTCCAGTTAAACACTAATCTCTATTTCCTCTCAGTTTTGCAATCTTTCACCTGTTCTAACATTCTCTTACCTTGCAGAAGCGTTATAAATACAAAAGTATAAATCGCAGAAGCATAGCTAGTAGTACAGAAAAAACAGAGGTTAAATGCGGCCATCTGATATGTATTGTTTTCGTAATTTCATCAGCCATAGACGATTTATAGGTCAACAAAAAAGAATGAAGTAACTGTGAGGTGTAATTTCATGATTGCACTGACGTGGTTTTAGGAGTTCAGACTTTGTATGTACTTTCATTTCTTATTCATACAGGGCAAGGTTGGGTAGACATAAAAGGGAACTCAGGGAAGCCCTGTAAATCTCAGAAAAATCCTCTTAAAAACCTTTCGTCCTTAGGGTACACGACTGAAATAAATTACAGCTGAAAAATAAGTGACGAGGAATAGATTCAGTTTCTCATACAATGCCGGCGCATTATGCAGAAAATTGAGTCAAAGGACCAGTGATCCCTACAGAATTGATACCAGTAGCTCGGATGAGGATGATGGTGCGGTGTTCACTGCATTGGCTTCCTCTTCATCATTCAATGATTTGCCGTCATCGGCTTCAATAACACGGGGAAGAAGGCGCATAACAAATGCAACCAAACCATCTTAAGAAACTGTCACTAAGGGCGCTGCTGAAAGGATGTAACAAAAAAAACACAATATTTTGGCAATAAATTTGAAATTTACCTGTGCTTCACTCCTATTTGAAACTCATGAAGACTCTTAGGTGGAGTAGTAACTATTTTTATTTCATTCTTTTAATATATTATTGCTACGAAAGAAATGTAAAGCTTTGGTCCAGTTACAGTGAAGAAAGATTATTTATGTTTTGTTAGTTTAAAAAAAATAAAATAAAACTATGTGTATACTTAGCAAAAGAAATGATGAGTTGATTTAATACCCATGTCCCTGATGTAGGACGAATCCCCCTTTTCTAATTTATTATTATTTTTTATTTTTATTTTCAAACTGGGTAATCCTTAAGTAGTGAAAATTTTGTTGCGAAATTCCAAAAATTGAATGTTTTGTACTTAGGACGTTTAAGCTCTAAACCCGCATGAACAAATCTCCTCCGCTATGTGCAGACGTCCCTGAATCTTTTAAATGACTTTTCGAAGTGCCGAATCTATAGCAGTGACTCAAACAAGAAAAATCAAATTAAATTGCTTCTGGGGTCAAGGAAAGTATTCCTGCGAGAGTCTACCTGACCAATTCCCGCAAGGGACTGCCGTCATCGCTAACACTCCCCTAAATCTTCGGTTACTGCCTGCGCCGTTAATACAACAACAAGAAGCATTTGTAGATCTGGTAACCATAGTGTCTTCGGAACTCTGCCATCTCAAACGAGCGGTTAGACTTCCTCGAGATTGCACATTCCTGTATCCCACATAACGACTTTCCTAGATTGTGAGGAAATTTCGCACTATCATAGGGAACGATGTCGCTGATGAGGTAGTCAGAGAAGGCCTTGAAAGCACTTTTTATTTTCCTAACCCGATCCCTATGGCGAAGTTTACACAGGAAGAACTTTTCTCTCAAACATTAGATTCAGTGTTTCTTTGTTACATATTTTCCCATTTCCGGTATAAATTTATTTATTTATTTATTTATTAAAAAGTAGCCTACGACTAATTCAATTAATTTCTATACAATTATTATTTCTTATAATGTTTAACAGCCAGCTGTAAACAAAACTAAAAGTTATTTATAATTATAATTAAAAATAAAAATTTTTTTTAAAAACTAAAATAAACAGATTTACTAAATATTATTTTGTTAAATTTATTAAATATTATTTTATATCACAATCTTAATCAGCCATTGCATTAGAATCCAACCAGAGACCTATCCTTTCCCTAAACAATCCAACGGTTCTTACATTTTTAATTTGATCTGGGACGGCATTATACATTGCTAATCCATTATTAAATACTGATTTTAAGCCCCTACTTGTGCGTACAGGCTCTAAGTGAAAGTGATTTGCCTGTCTGGTTAGGTGCTGATGTACATCAGAGTTTTTTCTAATTAAAGATTCTAAATATTCCGGTAACAGGCCATTTTCAACTCTATAGATCAAAGTTAGTACATCTCTTTTCACTTCATTTTCTATTGATAAATATCCTAAATCTCTTAACATATTTTGAACACGCTCAGTATGCCTTTTGTTTAGTACTGCCCTCATCCCTTTATTAAAATTTTTTTGCAACTTGGATATTCCTTGTCTACTTGCCATTAATAGTATTGTCGAACAATACTTTATATGATCAGATATTTTGTATCAGATATTTTATACTAAAATTGTTGCTGAAACTAAATATTTAATTTTAAATATGTACCTGCTTGCCTACGTTCAAATAAATACGTATGGATGTATGTGGACATGTCTTTGCTTATAATTTCTGAACTTTACACGCGAGCTTCTGGCTAAAGCGCTTTCCACCACGCTGTATACATACACACAAACATCAGCACTTTGACGTAAATGTCTTTATTGAAAGTAAAAATCAACGTCCTCGATAGTATAGTGGTTAGTATCCCCGCCTGTCACGCGGGAGACCGGGGTTCAATTCCCCGTCGGGGAGATCAGAGACTTTTTATTTTTGGTTAGTAAATTTTTTTTTAGTGAGAAGACTCTTGCAGTTCATAAGATCAACAGTAATTGATGATATCAAAGAGCATGTTGTTGTTGTACTAGCGACTACTTAACCTGCCTAAAGTAATTAGCACAAAGGTTTCTGTTGCCAATAGCTGAGCCTATATGATTTATCGGCGGTTGTCGACCCATTTAAAACAGTGTTGAATTTTCCAATACTCAAAAAAACGAGAAGATTTGCATCGTAGATATTTTTTTTAATGATTTATTACAACAAATGCGAATATAAAGCGTTACATGTAATTATAATAAGCTTCTGTATTTGTTTGTATGCGAACATTGATGTATTATAAACATTTCTGCTTAATATTTCTATATAAAATCTTTACATATGCTATAAATATTACTTGTAAAATCGTCCTTTAGTGCGACCTCAAATAGTAGTAAATTGCTGCAACTTTTATTCCTAGATTTAAAAATGTTGTTTGATGCCCTAGATTTAAAAATGAATGTTATGAAACTCGTCACACACCTTTCTTAGCTTAAGGGCCGCTTGACCATATCCAGTTAGCGTTAGTCCGCACTTTATTTGACCGATAACAACGATTAATTTCCCTGAATGTTTTGTTCGCAGAAATAACTTTTATTTAAAAACTTCTGTACTTACTTCTGTTTTTATTGAAATTACATATCTTCCGGGTCGGAATCTTCCAAATCTGAGTCATCGAAGTCAATAATCTGGAAAAATAATAAGAAAATTACAAAAATCTTCAGTGACAATGGATGCTGCTTTCAATTTTGTTTAGACGGTTTCCTAAAAGCGCTACTCCCCCAATTTTTAAGGAAAATTTCAAAACTGTTGCATTGTTCTCAAGTATAGGTAGCCCAAAAAATTTAAGAAGCAAATCACAGCTGGAAGTAGTTTGCTGATATTTTTTGTTGCGGTGTGTTCTTTTTCTCACAGTGTACTCAAATTGTTTATGTGAAAAAAAAGCTTAAAAAAGTGTCCCAACCAGCGAGATTCGCTTGAGATGGAAAATCGATATTTTGGTGAAAGCTCTCAAACTTTCTAATGTTCTAATGCAAAATAAAACTTTTGTAAAATTTGTTTATAGATTTCTGTCCTTGGCTGTAGAAATATTTATTTCTCACTGTAAACTTTAGCTTAACTCGCCCGAAAAAAGGCATTCTTTGTTTAGGCTTTTAGTCGAAAATATTTATATTTCGCGAGCGGCCCCCTCCAAAGCAGTTCGCAAGCAATTTGGGTGAAGGTCTGGTTTGAAAAAGTTGCTCATCAAAATGTAGTAGGAAAGTTTTGTTTTGGAAAAATTTTTATATTACTTACCTTGCTATCCAATTCCTTAAAATCAGATATGCCAGTCAAGTCTTCCAAATACTTGGCAGTTTCAAAAGCTTTAAACAAAAATGTGTTACCCTTTTCGTGATATTCCGCAATGATTTTCTAAAGTAAAAAATAATGCAATATTAAATTGATACATTAAGAATAGTTAGTCCGAATAATTCAATACTAACATCTATTTGGATTAAAAATTATATAAAAACTAACCTCCGAACATGCAATACATTGAGAAAACTTTTGCGTAGCTGGCAAAATATTTTCGTAATTGCATAGTTGTCCACGTATCGAATGCGGAATTATGCCTAAAATTCCTTCTGGTACTTTGGTGTTCGGTTGACCGGTGCTGCAGTAATAGGCTGGAGCTTGTGTCTTCAATGGATGTTGCAGCAGTGATACAAGCAACTCGACGGCATAACTGGCTGCAATACACGATACACCTGGTCGTGTTACCGTACATTGTTGGTCCAGAGTGCGATCTTTGAGGGACTGAAATTACGAATTAAAGTAAACTTAAAGGGTTAAGATATCTTTCTCTTGAAATATTTGTATGTATACAATTACATTTCTTTCTTTCGATTTTTGATTATTCCCAGCAAACCGCAGGAGTCATTAATGAGTCAGAGAGGAATCCCAAATTGGAGCGTTTACGCTCTTTATGAGCTCATTTATGATACAGAAATGAGGGTATTTCCCCTCTTGTGATGGTCGTCCGATATGAGTCGAATTTCATATATTATATGAGCTTGAATAGGAGTTATATATGATAACTTTTTGCCTCATAATCGACACATATTGGACTCCTATACCAAGTTTTTCGGAGTGACTTATGTCTCTTACAATCTGCTCTTTTGGGGCCCTTAAATGATAATTTTTGGAACTGTAATTCAGGCATTTGGATTGGCAAATGTTGTCTGAGCCTATGTTTAGCAAAATTTTGTTAAAAGATATTTGGGGGGAAAACCACCAATACATTGGTACTGTATATCGAAACAGTAAACATTTTATGGAACGCAGATTACGAAAATGTATATTCATACATATCTCAGGAACAGCAAAAGAAATATTATAAAATTTTTTTATGAAAAACTATATTTTTGTCAAACACAAAGTTGCTTTGTTAAATAAAGACTCTATGTATAGGGCTCATAATTTTCAACACATCGGAGTCATAAAAGGCTTCTATATGATCGTAGTTCTGGGTTTCATATTTTTCACAAATTGAATCCTAAATCGAACTCCTAAACTATGACCACTCCGAGAATGTTTGTGGGGTTATTATTTATTTACACTTGAACAAAAAAATTAAAGACTACCATACAAATATTAACATTAAGAAATAATAACAAAAATTATTTGAAAAGTTTGATAAAGTCTAAACGAAAGTGTTAAGTAAACTAACTGCCCCCAGTTATCGGCGCCTTTTAAAGGAACTGTAAAAACTCCACATATTCTGTACTATAAGTTCAATACTTAATTTTTCCTTCATGGCACTTGCAGATGTGCAAGCAATGACATTTAAGGCTGCAAATTAAGCATAAATACGCTAACTAACTAATCACCTTAATTAATAAGAAAAAGCTCATGAAACGCACTCAGTAGTATCAAAACAATAATGACAACGTCAACAGGTAATGGATGACTAGCTCTCTATAATAACCCACGTTTGTATGTGTCTTGATGTCGGGCGTAACAAACTTTTTGACTGAATTTAGATGCGCAACAGAGATCGTTTAATTGCTGACAAACAAATAGCAGTTTAAACTAATATTGGGCTGAGCGTGAGGAGAGCACATGCGAATTGTTCAATGTGACGTAAGAAAACAAGGTTTAATAAAATATATAACACACCCACCTACATATCTACAAATGTGGGGCACTTAAGCCAATGAAAGGAGTTGAACAAAATGATCTCATTTCTTTATTTTTATTATCGTGAGTGCAAGTTTGAATAAATGACTGGTGGCATTTGTTGGTAGAGCCGTTATAAATAAATAACAATTACCAAAACAAAAACTAGCAATCAAACATCTGTTTTGTTGAAGAGAATTTCATTAAAAAGTAACCAAGCAAAATACGACAAAAAGTCCAAGTTCAGGTGAATTTGCTTTATGAATACATACATATACCAACTTGTAGCTTTTTACGGTAGCTCACATGCAGTGCTATGTTTTATATTTCCTTCTTATTATGAGCCCTGCTAATATCCATATAAAACAGCTAATCCAACGAACCTTATGGAAACCCATGTAATCGATTAATACCATGGCGTTAACGCCACAACTATACCATAGCCAACCAAATGGTTTTAGTTTTCTGCCCTTGTATCCGGGAAGTGTCAGTGTCAGTGAAGAAAAATATATTGTTTTTATTCTCAAATGTTGTTCAAAAACTGTTCCCATATGACCCGGACGAATTTCTAAATTCGTGCGCACCGACATTTTGTCGATTTTCATTACTTTTTAACTTGTTCCCCTAGATGAACAACTTTTATAATTCCCAACTCGTAATCAGTAAAATAGCGCATAATTCTCATAAATAACTGTCATTGAAAACACTGATATTTGTGAAAGCTCGTTATCAAACCTGACCCCTGTGAACTGGTATTCGAAAAAATATTTTATTGACCTTGACACCGCTCGTTCCCGTAGATGTGTGTGAATAGATCATAGCCCCAAACTTAATTAATTAATTAATCAGAGAATAATGATTAGCGAGCAAAATCAAAACGATTTATTTCAAGGTTAATCACCTTTTGATTATTAAGAAAACTTTTTATAATCATATTTTTGTTTGTTAAGAAAATTACTCAATAGAAACAAGCAACGTTACTCAGCTTTCAAATATTATTTTTTGGATGAAGTATTATCACTCAGCATCTGATTAATCTAAATCTGATCAGAAGTTTTTAACTATCAGATAAGGTAAGTGTCCCTAATTTCGTGGTAGTACGTTATTTCGTGGTATTTCGATTTTTTATTCCAATCAAGGAATTGGGGAAGTTTTTTTTAAACTGAAAATTTCATAATAAAGATTGGTTTTTACGGTATAATAATTGATATTTTACTAATTTTTTAATATTAAACATAATATTAAATGTCAAGTATAAAGTTGGAAGCTCGGAAAAATAGCCTGTTGTAAGCAGGCCTCTTAAGTAAAGCGTTAAGGAGTCCAGTGTATTTTGTTAAGCCTGTAAAAATTGTATCGTAAAATTTTTTTTTATGATGATAGTTTTTTGGTATTTAGTGACCATTTCTTAAACGTTTCTATTACTGCAAAACTCATTCCAATAATTTTTTTTAGCTTTTTTTTAATATTTATAATATAATACTTTATGTTTTTCATATTTTCTTTAACATTTCATAAGAAACCCTATTTTTTTAAGTATTTTAATTATTAAATAAGCCCCCCGAGGAAGATTTTGATGTAATTTCGTGGTACACTTTTATTAATCTATTCGTCAATACTTTAATCAAAAAACTCTGCGAAGCACAACATTGGAACGAAATAATGGCATTATAGAACTTTTGTTTATTCAATAATTTTTCATTTAATTTAAAAAATTGTATCAAGATTTTAACTTCTTTACTATTGTTTTGAATGAATATTGATAATAGCAAAAAAAATTTGAATATAAAACTCAAATAACCGCTTAAAGCGTTACCACGAATTTACGTACACCAAATTTGCGCATGCCCCTAATTTCGTGGTATACTGCGCATTTACATTTCAGCAGTGAAACGGAAAGTAACAAGTTACATCAGTGAAATAATTTTTTTATTGTTTAAAAATAAACAAACAAATTAAAAAACAAAAAAAAAAACAAAAAAAAAAACAAAAAAATAAAAAAAAAACAATAAAATTAAAAAAAACTAATTTTTAGTAATAATACATAAAGGTAATTTTTAGAAAAGTATTCTTTGGTTATTGCAGTAATTTCTTCCCGCATAAATACTGCTGGTATATGTGTAGTCGTAAGGATCACACAACTTGTATACCTTTACGCCATAGTTGTGAGATTTCCCCGGATTGTACTGCCGAAATTGAAGCCGCCCACGCCAGGGAATCATTGATTCGTCTACTGCTAGAAACTCTCCAGGAGTACGAGCGCTTACAAAATTTTGTTCAAAGATTTCCAATAAGCGGCTAATTTTTCCTAAACGATTTCCTTCATTTTGGGAACTGTCCGAAAAATGTATAAATTTCAAAAGTAATTGAAATCTGTTTCTCGTCATAATTTTAGGGACATATGAGTTCTTATAAAAACTGTTGGTGCTCCAGTATAAGGAAATTGACGGGTATTTCACCATACCCATGTACAGGATCAGACCAAGAAATTTCTTTATCTCTGGAATGTCGGTATCGACCCATGTCTTCATTCGCGACTTCCGAAGGATTTGATTTTTTTGGGACCCAACTGTTGGCATTCAAATTCGTCTGAATAACAATAAGCTCATACACCTCACCCGTTACCATCAAATTGAACACATCGATCGGTTTCACTATACCGACATGAACTTCACATGTAGGTGCTGATTCAAAACTGAAAGACTGCAAAGATGCTCCACTGACATTACTTGAAATATTTGGATCTGGGGTTGCGGGAATACCATCTTCAGACCGGGCATCTGTAGATGATGAATAATCCACTTCCGAAAGTTCGTTCGAATCACTGGAATCAATGTCTGATGGGACATAGTCATCCGATCCGGACGGTTCAAAATCAGTGCCGTCACTTCCCTCTTACTCGTCTCTATGGCGACTGCCATAAAAAACGCTGGGTTTTACCGAATAATCCTTATTGGCCATTTTTACACTTATTCAATATTTCCAGAAATAAAATTAAAAAATAAAAAAATTCAAAATTTGAAATTACTGTTGTGACCACCGGTGGGTCACACGGCACTACATATATACATGTATATGTGAGGTACCACGTGACCCACCGGAGGTCACCCTCTTAAAACACACAAATTTTAATAGAAAATGGAAATAAAACCCACTAGATATATAACTACTAGGTAAAGATGACTTTAAAATAATAAAACTATATTGGCACCAGGGTGATGTTTTTTTTTTTGTATGGCGGTAGCGAACGTGTTAAAACTCTTCCTTTTCATAAATAAAATAACAATAAAAAAAAAATAGTTTTAAATTTTAAATTTCTGAACATGAATTTCAGTAAATCAATTTGTGTATCTTTAGGAATTTGCGTTTAAAATCAATTATAACTATTTTTTTCATTAAAATTAGAGTTTAACTAAATACCACGAAATTAGGGACGCTTTACCACGGAATTAGGTACATCAGAAAACTTTTGCCACGAAATTATGTACATTTGAGGTACTCACACATTTTTATTTATATAAATTAAAACATTTGTTAGTTTTGTTTGAAAGTAGGTGGAAACTTATCTTAATTGATCAACTAAATGGGAAAAATTTACTTCTTTAGTTTTCCTTCATTTGTTCTAACGCAAGAGAGGTAGAAAGTCAGACAAATTCTTAGGCCCACGAAATTAGGGACACTTACCTTAAATGATCAATTAAAATCTTTTTAATCGTATGTACCGTTATCACACAATTTTATAATAATATGCGTATTAGCACCAGTGTAAATATAGCCTCGAAAAGGCTAACCTGGTCACACTGATTAGCACAACTGGGAATACGAAAATAACCAAACAAAAACCACAACAAAAGCAACAAATGTTTTGAAGCAACAGTTGTGTGCCAGCTACCATTTGTTAAAAGAACTTTAGCAGCAAAGAGCACCAACAAAAGCTAACTGCATGAGAGCAAGAGCGTAAAATTAAATAAATTAACAATTCAAATTAATAAAGACGTGAGAAATACTTAGAGAGAATGCAAATAGTTGTTTTTATTAAGATTAACGATTAGATAAAGCATATTTACAATAACAACAACAAAAGTTTGAGTAATAACTTTCTCAATGTTGTCACTACTCGTACAGTGTGATATCAATAACGAGCCCGTATCATAGTTAAGTGAAAAGTTGAAGAACTTAAAAATTATCTACTGATAACAATTCGCAGTGTTTTTTTGTCATTCACCTAAAGCGGCCGTAGTTTGCATTAGAGTTGTTTTTTTGTTAGACAATGTTAACAGAATATGCAGGCAACTTGGCACATCATCTGGAATTTGGACATGCTTTGGAAATAGTTGCGAAAACCATTGACAGTGCTGCCAGGTAAATAATGAATATGATTATATTTGCTCTAATTAAACTAGTCTATTTGTCTATTTGATTGTGATGACGAATAAAAAGTGACTACATACATATGTACATATGTGTGTACACATAGACTATATATTTATGTATGCAGGTATATACTACATGCACATAGCCTTAGGCGATTTAGTTTTGTTTAAGTAAATATTTTTTGTTTTTAAACTTTTTGTTTTTACGTGTGTTAGAATTTTCAACTTTTTGTTAGTATAGCCCTTTCGTACTTTCTCACAAGATTCTCTCTGAGAAAAGAATTTAAATATTATGATGATAAGAGAGTTGCTGAATAGCTTAATGTTGGGAGCTACTTGACAATAGCTATTGTTTCCCCTGTACCGATTTGAAAAAACTGGTGAGGATACCAAAAAATAATGGTAGATTTGATATAAATGTGGAGTTTTGGTTAAATTTCTTATAAAAAAAAAAAATAGCTACTTACAAATGTACATATGTATGTAGTAGAAATGTCAGCAGTGGAGTAGGCAAAAGTCTTTGATTTTCGCTTTCAGAACCCGCCAAATGCCTAGCTAAATTCACTGACGCCACTCGGGGGGGGGGGGGGGGGAATATTGTAATAGGTTAAACTCTTACTTATGCAGACTGAACCCCAACATACCAAATACATGCCCTGCATGTGGTATGACCTCTCATGATACCATACATCTCTTTTCCTGTTCAGTTGAACCCACTCTTCTAACACTCACATCACTCTGGTCCAACCCTGTGGAAACTGCGCGTTTCCTCGGACTTCCGTTAGAAGAGCCTGAGGACAATTTAGAGTGATCGAGCCCATTGGGCAGGGCGAAGCACTGTTAACAACAACAACAACGCCACTCGGGGCTGACGGTTGGGAATCGAATCCCACGTCAAACGTTAGCAGTGCACCTTGGCTTGACCACATTTGACAGTTATGAGGTAAATATAATTTTAAGTTCTCGCAAAGTTAGTATAAGCAGAGAAGGTAGATGAAAATTAAAATTTTGGCAGGGAAAAGGTGATTTGAAGCGCCTTAGAAAAAGTGGTAATAGTGGTAGAGTTTCCAAATGTAAAGTATGGAAAAAACAAGTAAATGAAAGCTAATATGCGAAAAAGGAAATATGTGCATACATTTAGACCTATCAAAACAATTATCCATTAAATAATGTAATAACAATTGTGATCATTCATTTTCTTTAGATTCCACATAATTCTATCTACCGCGAAATCAGTAATAGATCCAAATGCAGACATCGGTTTACGTTTCGCCTGTTTCTTTCGCAAAGATATTATTGTGCGTAATGCACGTATTAATGGTGCATGGGGTGAAGAGGAGATACACGACATTGAAGGTCACTCACTGCGAAATCCCATTGAGTCCGGAGAATTTTTTGTTATTTATATACTCGCATGTGAAGAGAAGTTTCACATCTCGATCAATAATCGTCCCTTTTGTACGTTCAAATATCGCTTACCACTCTCATCACTACGCACCATAGAAATATGTGAACAAATACAGGTCATCAAACAAGTTGATCATCGCACCGTCTTTCCATATCCTTGGCCAGCCATACAAGCATCTGATTTCGGTAAAGCTTTCAGCAATGATTCGCCAATAATGTTTAGTCCCGGACATCTATTTGTGATAAGAGCACGTTGCTTTGACAATAAAAAGGGTCAATTTATAATAAAATTTTTGGAAAGTGACACAAAAAAGGAGGAGCTACATTTTAGCGTGCGTTTCGATCAGAAAGCTGTTGTGCGCAATTCGATGAATAAGGCCTTTGAGTAAGTGGTCGTAGTAGGTGCATTGTCATTCTGATTCATAACGATTTTTTTGCAGATTTGGGCAAGAGGAACGCCATGGCGGATTTCCATTCGTTTTCAATCAACAATTCAAACTCGCTTTTGCTTTTACAGAGCGTGAATTTCTCACCGCTGTTGATGGCTATAATTTTTGTAGTTATGCCTATCGTACAACGAACATTTTCGAAAATTTAGTTGGCTTCAAAATTACTTGCATAAATGGTCTAAATATGCATGTGACTGGTGTTGATCATTTACAAATGGGTGATCCTTCGTGTACGGGTTTTGAAAAATATTCCAAGCACGACTACGAATGCGCCTAGCATGAACATTCCTTTTACCTCACTTCTTCTTTTCTTGGCCATTAGTTTTAAGGAATTGTTGGTTATAATGAATTAAAAAATAAGTATGTAGATTTATGCTTAGAACGGCTAATGTTTTTACGGTGAAGCTTCTAAACTCTCCTAGGGTGGATAAACCCTAAAAGGGAGATAATGGTCGTCCCAAACAACATGTGGAAGATTCATAACCAAACATTAATTTGATATCGTTTCAAGAAAGAAAAATATCTAGATACAAATTTAAATATACATTTCTAAAATTAAAAAAAAAATATAATAAATTGTACTGTATAAAAAATCAGACAAGCACAATATACTACATACTTTGAATATATAGAGATATCACTATATCTGCGATTAATTGGAATAATAACCTGCATTATAGGACATTTTTCAATTCCTTCAACAAACTCAAACAAAAAAAAACTTCTATTCTATCTATTGTATCTCGTATATGAAAATTATGAAAAAAAAAATTCCATTACTTTTGTTCAACTTGTATACAAATTTTGACTTTCGATTATATTTGATTTCTATACAATTATACAAGATTACAGCGCTTGAATCGATTGTTAATATCTGTGTATTTGTAACCGATTTACTTAGTGTTCGCTATGGTTTTACGTTTTCATTGGGTTGTAAGCAGTTAATATCGATTTTTGATTTTCGTAGATTATTGCAATGCATAATTTTTTATCGCTTATTCTCGAAATTTTTAATTTTTTCTCGATCCAAACACATTTCGACTCTGACATTGATTCATATAGAATTTTAAGTAGTTTCATACCTTTTTACCATATATGTAATGCAGTATTACATACATATATAATTTTTACTAATATATAAGGAACATGATACAATAAATAATAATAAGGTAAACGAATCAGGGTTGCCTTTTTTTATTCGAAGTGCTCTTTGAAATTCCAAACTATGTTTACATTTTTGGTTTTGTTTACATTTAGTAGTAATTTTCTAATTTGTGGTTTTTGTAATTGTAACTAAAAATGCACCCGATTTTGATGGGGCATTTGAGCTATAACAGCTTTATAGCTAATACTTTACAGACATTTTTCCAAAAATAACCGCAGAACCCGAAAATTATAAAAGTTTGCAAGAAAAAACGTTTGTCATTAAAATTACATGCTGGAGCTACTGACGCTGATACATTAAATTGAATTTAAAATGTTAATCCTGCAACGTGAATTTTAAAACAAAATATATTATCAGGGTCTATCAGTAGTTCAGGCGGTTCAGTTCCGAAAAATGATTTCACCAATTACGACATTTTAGTAGTTAGTGCTGCTATATACCAATTAATTTAAATCGTTCGGTTATGTACCAAATTAACCACCGGCGAGTACCAACTAGATTTTATGAAAGCGGCCCTTAAAGGCAGATTTTAAAATTAGCTTCCATTTTTCAGATTTTATTTTTTTATGTAAATAAAACTGAATGTCACTCAAAATTAGTGATGCCAAGTCACCACAATTCGAGTTTTCAGGAGAACGTCGTTATCCCGGCCTAATAGCTGATATCATTTTTCCAACGGCGCCCCGCCGGGAGCTCCGACGGAATTGCTGATACACCCCTTTGTAACACTTAGGTATTATAAAGTTAGACATTCTAAAAAAAAAACTACTGCCTCAAACACTAAAATTTAATTATCATAACAAATAATACTACATAAATACATAAAGTAATTAATAAAAAGCATTTAAATCATTTGCTTTTTCTCCACTACTTTTGTTCTAAACTGAGCCACCGCCGAAATGGTATCAGGATTTATTCTATGCGAAAACACTATTGAAAGTCGCCAAAAGGATGCTCATTGCAATTGCGCTAATACATTGCCCTGATACCGACATGGCACAAAAAATTTACCCCAATACCCCGAGTTAACTGAAATCACTTATGACATGACTTTGACACAAGGGATTGTAAACACATTTTGGCAACCTGAGCTACCAACAAAATACACAGCAGGACTGCATTTTCATTTCTGATTTCACCTGTTTATTGTGACATGATAAGGACCTTTTGGTTTGTATCGGACACTTAATGTTTCTAACCGATATGGACAATATTTGTTCGAGCTTTCCTGATACGATATTCAAAATTTTATAAAGAAATAATCATATTTTCACTCACATTTCCAGGCGCAGTAACATCATTACAAAAGTAACAACCTAAATTGCCACCACTTATACATTTAAGATCACCAATATCTATGGCGTTTTTAGCATCGCCTGCTGCTTTGTTGCATTCTGGGCCTGCACCATGGCGCATAACTAAGTAGCTATCAAAGCCTAAAGCAGCATTTATAACTATCTGCAAATAAAAGGTTTTACAAAATCATAATGATGCATTTGATTAGTTTATTAAGAACCTTTTGAAAAGCAGCGCCCAAAAGTGTTGGCAACCATCGACTTTCACGAGAATCGGTTAGCAAAAAAATTACATCATGCTCCTTAATTAAGCTTTTAATTGTGTTTAAATCTTTGTCCGTTTGTTTTTCCAGTGATGTGCCTATGGTATGCCCAGGCATGGGAATTTGCATAACGTAACCAGTGGAAACCTAAGCAATTGAGTAATATTTTTCTGTTAATTTTTTACTATTCACTTATACATATAAAAATGTCCGTACGCACCGCAGTAGGATTTATTTCCGTCACTCGCTTTGCAGCAATCTCTGCTTTCATTACATTCGCTGCAATTGCATCGGCATGCGTATAGAGGGTTTGGCGTAAGGGATTGGAATAGCTAACACGACCACTATCTAAAAATGTTATATGTTTAAATCCCCATGCAAGTAAATTGCGTGAAACGTTGCATCCAAGTGTGCCCGCGCCAAAAAGTAGACATTTGGTTTTCGATATAACATCTAAATCCAAATCAGGCACCAAACGCCATTTCATCAGTTTCAAATTCAAGTTTATGGCACTTTCAACTAAACTAAAGTTAAAAAAAAAAAATTATAAGAATAGATCTCCAAGCCACACTAATTTTGTTGACAAATTGGGGATTGATGTAGACCTGGGCATCGTGTCAAGGACATCCCGCTCAAGGTTAGTAATTGTCTAGCAACGAAAGTTTTTGTCGATTTTTAAATTGTAATTTTTTATCGATGCGGTATCGAATTCTATACATTTTAGTAATTTTTTTTAATTCCATCGATTTTTGTCACTGTTAGCCTTGTATAGATTTGTTACATAAAATAATTTAGGGATTAACCTTATTGCGATTGCGATTAAGGCCATTAACAGTTTTATACTCAGCCTGACGGTAGGTCATAATGGTATTCATCGATATTGATATAGACTTACATCTATATATATATCAGTGTTGAGGAGAAAAAAAAATTAACCAGGTCATGCCCGTCTGTGGGTCCGTCACATTACTTACAAAAAATTACACTTTCAAAACTCACATGGTAGGATCCATACTATCACGCATCGATACCATACGTGGGCCCATCTTATTATTTCGATTCTGTTCCCAGCCAACGAACTGCGTTTTTTCGTCATAACTCACATTTTCCGTTTGTTGTACAGTCCAAATGAGACTTTTTCCACATTGGTTGTTGTCGTCGAAACGTATGCCCAAAAATTTGACTTTCTTGCCTATCAAAATAGGACTAAATACAACCAAATTTGTTAATAGCAACATTTATGACTGATTTTATACTAACTTCTTGTAAAAGATATACGCCGCATATGTACGCATCAGCCATGAGGGATGTTCAAATTCACTGGGGTCAGCAAAGGCGAAGTAAATGTCATCAATTTGCTCTTCTAATATTGGTATATTTAGTAGAACATCCTTTAGCTCGTAAATTTCATTGCGTTTAACAACAAAAAAATTTGATATCGTTTTACTACTTTTAAACAAATTTTCTAAATGCTCCAATTGTGGAATGTTTGATAGCTGCATAGGCTGTGTGTCGTTTTGAACCTTGAGTGTTGGGGTTAGCGGGCAAGGAAACGCAAACCAATAATAGTAATTGTAAGTAGAAAGATCCTGAAAGAAATTGTTTTTAGAAGGATATAATACGAAATTTTAATAGGCTAAGTTTTAAATATTAGATTAGTGAAGAATATGCATGATAAAGGTATGTTGTTGTTGTTATTAACAGTGATGATAAAGGTATGTAGGGTATAATCTAAATAGGTAAGTCTGTGTTCCATTACAGTATCCAGAGCGGGGTTGTGTGAGGTACAGGCAATACACAATTTAGGGCCGGCAGGTTTATGTTGGCAGTAAAATCCGTTGCGTGACTAACTATCGGTCGAACGATTCTATTTGTGGTCGAACCTAGAAAAGGCTTGGTGTCCTTTTTGATTATTGCTGTAACGGTAAAACAATGCCCGACAGTATTTAGGAGTGCTTCCGGATTGGCACTTTTTGGAAGGATAAAACACTCCCCGAAGGTTTATGGGAGTGTTACCAATGTGTATAGCTCTGTCGGCTTGACTTCATGCAATCACCGTTTTAGTCGTCATTAGAAACATGATGTCAGGATATACGGTCGTTGTTGTTGTTGTTGTTAACAGTGCTTCGCCCTGCCCAATGGGCTCGATCACTCTAAATTGTCATCATGCTCTCCTAACGGAAGTCCAAGGAAACGCGCAGTTTCCACAGGGTTGGACCAGACTGAAGGGTGGGTTCGACTGAACAGGAGAAGAGATGTTTGGTATCATGACGGGACACACCACATGCAGGGCATGTGTTCGGTATGTTGGGGTCCAGTCTGGATAAGTAAGAGTTTAACCTATTAGGATAAACGGTCTTTTGTTTCTTCTGTATCTTGCTATGACAAAAATTATTGACTTATAAATATTATAGGAAAATTCGGAGTTATACTCATTTAAAATATACAATAACATACTGGTTGAAGTAACTATTTTCATTTTTTAGATATGAACTAGACTTTTCGGCGAAGAAGAATGTAAGACACACATTCCGAGTTACACGTACTACAAAAAAAAACTTAAGTGATAATTGCAAGGGATGCACAGATATATTAATAAGTATTCCAGCTAATTTCCTTGTGCGAATAAGTTTTACTGAAGTCGCATGTGTGAATATAGGGTGCAAACATATGTACATATTTATTAAAGTAACGTAATAAAAAGTGAGTCGCAATTTACCGCAAATGAAAGTACGAAGAATCGTGCAAGCAAATTTGGATCGTGAAGAACCCTATCACTACGAAAATCTTCAATAAATTTAAGGCCCTCTGAACGCAGCAAGTTATTTTTGTCTATTGCTCTGAACTCTTCAATAGTATTTTTGTTGTAAAGAGTACCAACGGCGGGATGGCAATGGCGGGGCGCCGTAAAGTCGCTGAAATTATATAAAATTATTTATCAATAAGAACAATACTATTTTAGCCGTCTTTGATTTGAATATCTTCCGCTTAAAAAGTGCTACCAAATTACCTATTGAATGAAGAGTAATCCGTTTCGATTAGACATGCCTTTGAATTGTAGTTAGTGTAGTAACCATAGATGGGTTTTGGTGCATCGTACAGTCGGTCATGATTCAACTTGATTTCAGATAGTTTATGCCAGAATGTTGGATTGACAAAAGATTGCAGTGGGGCGTATTGTAATACATTATCATTAGCCATACTGGTCGGTGTTAACATTAATGTCGTTCGTTGTTTTAAATATACTTTTTTAATCTTGAGGTTTTTTACTACAGTCTATCCGACCGCCGTCGATTGTGATTTTTACCAAACAAAGAATTCTTAAACATCTGAAAAGCTTTGTTTGGGGAGTTAACTCACGCAGGCGTATTTTTGGTTTGTTTAGTTCATGTTATTTTGCACAGCCTTTGATAAGTATATTTACAATACAGAATACTTCTTTTTTCTTAACTTGAGCAACTAATCAGTATTTGTTCAGAGTAATTATCATTCCACAGACAACAACAAACATATTTGTGCGTCGCAACGTATTTTGCATGATAATAAATAAATAAATTTAACTTCATTTACCAGCTGATCACACCAGAACCCAGTGCTGCCAGACTATACAGTTTCGCATTTTACCCCACCTTAATACATCATGATTCGTGAAGTTATGAATTTTTATACATACAGGGTGTTTTTTTTACAGGTTTGTTTTTCGAATAGAGATAAAACTGGCATTTTGTGGTCAAATCTGGCAACTCTAATGTCATTTATGTTCAATTTGGTTTGCCATTTCATCATGAACAGGTTTACAAAAGAACAACGCTTGCAAATCGTGCAAATTTATTTCGAAAATAATGGTTCAGTTCGCGAAGTTTACCGTGAGCTCCGTCCATTTTATGGTCGACATAATCGTCCATCAGAGCAATTAATTCGGTTAACCATGGATCGTTTTCGCACTACGTTTACTCTATGTGATAATACGCATCCGCAGAGACGTCGAACAGTGCGCACCGAAGAAACAATTGCCGCTGTAGAGCAAAGTGTTGAAGAGGACCCGAATGAATCGATTCGCCACCGTGCACAGCAATTGGAGCTTTGTCCATCAACTTTATGGAAGATTTTGCGCAAAGATCTTGGCTTGCGACCTTACAAGATCCAGCTTGTGCAAGAATTAAAGCCGCGAGACCATGCAATGCGTCGTGATTTTGGTGTATGGGCCGAAAATGAGATTGATTTCGATGCTGATTTTCATCGCAAAATTTTGTTCAGTGATGAGGCTCATTTTTGGTTGAATGGCTACGTCAACAAGCAAAATTGCCGCATTTGGAGTGAAGAGAATCCACATGAGACCCTTGAAACGCCATTACATCCACAAAAACTGACTGTTTGGTGTGCTCTATGGGCTGGTGGAGTCATTGGGCCATACTTCTTCCGCAATAATGCTGGAGAGGCAGCTACCGTTAATGGAGACCGGTATAGAGCCATGAGAACCGACTATTTTGTTCCCGAATTGGATGGCATGAATGTGGATGAGTTGTGGTTCCAACAAGACGGCGCTACATGCCACACAGCGCACGTCACAATCGATTTATTGAAGGAAACATTCGATGAGCGCATAATTTCGCGGAATGGACCTGTCAATTGGCCACCAAGGTCGTGTGATTTGACACCATAGGATTATTTTCTTTGGGGATATGTGAAGTCGCTCGTCTACACCAACAAACCAGAAACGTTAGGGGAATTGGAAGCCAACATTCGTGGCGTTATTCCCGACATACGGCCCCATATGCTCGAAAAAGTGGTTGAAAATTGGACCTGTAGAATTGCCTTTATTCGAGCCAGCGGCGGCGGCCACATGCCCGAAATCATATTTAAGCATTAATGGTATAAAAATATCCTTCCAATAAAGCCAAATTGATGGACCTTAAAACGATTTTCTTGTGTTTTATTTCAATTCGAAGTTCTATACCCCTAAAAAAAACACCCTTTATTTGCAGAGTATAGTTCTAGAATAAGTGAAAGCCCTAAATTCCATATTGATATATACATATGACAGCCATTAGTTTAGCAATTTGGTTGGTCAATTGCTGAAACCATCAAACATTTCGGGAGAGATATCAAGAGACGAAGGTCGCGAAATAATTTGAAGCAAGGCCGTAGGCCCCCAATTCAGAAAGGTTTACGTTTCGTTCCGTTGCGCATTAATAACATGTTTCTTTAATTTGGTTGTTGTTCTTGTTGTGGTAACGACAAAAACACTCCCCGAAGGAGGCCGGATTTGAAACCGGAACGCTCCGGTACTCATGGTAGAGTTTTTTGATTATATGCCACTCCCTTTTCACAAATTTATAAAAAAAATTTCCTAGTCTTACTAATCTCTGAGTATTTATGCGTCAAGCAATAGGTAACAGCCGCCGGAAACTGCCTGTACCGGATTTATTCGTGCCCTTCAACCTGCCAAATTTTGAATTTTAGATATTGCCATATATATAATTAATACAGCCACCAGAAGGTCGTCTCCGGAAGATTTGCTTGTTATAACGTAAATGAAAGATCTTTCCATAGTCCTACCAACGCTGTTGTTCTAAAAGTGTTCCGTAGTGAGCTAAATCCCGTCTCATTTCGCTGCGTAGACCCTGCTGTGGAAATGCTGGGTATTATTCGTACTTATAGCAGATAATAGCATTTTTGACATTTGTATTCAGATTGCAATAATATTCCTACAGCCACATCACATTTTTCGCTACCATGGCCTTGTTTGTGATTAATCATACCATCTGTTTTATAGAGTAGAAAAGCACAAGCCTGTATATTTCATAATTTTTTAAAATAAGCAGTGTTAATGACTAAAATGATTTATAGCAAAAAATTCAAAAGTGCCTCTAAATAATAGATATGAGTGATTGATTACATAGAATTATGCTATTCATGCTTAAAATAACTACACATTTATCAATTACATAGAAACTTATTTTTAATTACGACATCCTTGCCATCAAATGTGATTTCGTCCACAAATTGTTTCCTATTCACTCGACAATGAACGCCGCACCGAGTCGACCCACAATTTTTGCACTCATACCAACAACCTGGGCATTTCTCATCCAAACAATCACAAATATCCATTCCATTATGCCGCATGTGGCCATACTCATCGTATACCGTAGATCTAGAATTGGTTAGCTTTCTCTTCAGTTTACGTTTCTCCCGGTTGGACTTTTCAGGATCAAAATCTTCTAGGAACTTAAGATCCTCGGACCGTTCTCTCAAACGCCGGTCTGATTGTTGTTTTCGTGGTCGTTCCCGTAGCGACATACGCAAGGAACCAACGCCTTCGGTGAGATCATTATCTACATCCATTATTTGTTATTGTCTTGTTAGCTGTTTGGATATAATTATTTTTTAACTCTATTTGTTAGTGGGTGTTAATTAAAATAATTTTATGTAAAAGTGTTTACTGAATTCTTGGGACATACAAATGCTCGTTGAAAAATAAATAGAACAGCTGTTCAACCAAACGTCAAACAATGGTTTTCAGTGATGCCAAGCCACTGTAAGAAATAATTTTTTTTTTCTTAATATGGCGAGCAACAGTGATGGCTGAATTGTTATATGTAAAAAGTACAATACATAAGGTATCTTACCGATACTTGAACGGATCCGGTATGAGTTGTTGTTGTGGTTTAACCCGACAAAAACACTTCCCTTAGGTTTTGGGGGCGTTGTCGAATTACCAGCCGGATTTAACTTGTTTTTGTTTGCGCATGTCCTATGAAGTAGCTTTCTATACTGTGACGAATTCGACGATTCCTTGATTATCAATCCTGGGTTCGATCACTATAAAGTCGAATAAACACACGCACAGATAATGTAAGTAATAGCTAGTTTTATTTACTAGTAATAAACGCAAAACAATTTTAAGAGTTTGATAACTTTACAGTAGTTCACTATTGAACGCTTGAAAATAAACTGATCAACCTGCCTTGCTTGGTCACCGCCTTATATAGTCCAACAGGGTGCTTGCCTACGCACCGAGAACTTTCTTGGTTGTTCGCTTTTCGTGTTCTGGAAGGGTCGGTCTTATTTATTAGCATCTCCTCTTTGCATCGTATTCGCAAACACTCGCGCCATCTCTCTTCCTCTTCCTAGTTACACGCTTGCATGCATAAGCGTAGCCATCGTTATCTCAGTTGTGTGTTAACTAGTGGTGGGAGTGTTATTGAGTTAGGGATGGTACATGCTTGAGAATAGTCGCCACAATACCAATTAATTTGACGTGTTTTGGAACTCATTCTCATTTTCGAGGCAAGACTTGCTAAAAACCGGTTGTTATTGTGGTTGTTGTGGTTTTTACCGACAAAAACACTCCCCGAAGGTTTTAGGGAGCATGCTCGAAAACATTTCGGAAAAACCGATAAGTTACCCGATCCTAAATCTGGGGCGTGATCCATACTTTTTTTGTGTAAAACACCTTTCTGAGTTTTCGGACTTTGGCCGCGTTTCAAAAAAATAAACCATAGCCGGTCCAACACCGGCTACGCGATCCCCAGCATTTCTGCGCAGAACACACTTCTGCTATTTTCTGCACACCCTATATCTGCGTCTACAACAACCACATAGAAATGACAAAAAATTATTAACTTTGCTTGCAAATATCTTGCAAACTACTAAAAATAACTGATCTCCGATCCGGATTATGGTTCTGGGACTGATACGCGTCATTTGGACATGTTTTAGCACTCGGTGATTGTCGTAAACAATTACCGATTTTAGTCACCCCTTACGTCAGGTATGCCTTCCTCGGGCATATTCTAGCCCCCTAACCTAGCAAGGTTATTGAAAACTGGTGTTTTCGACTAGAACTCGGTTCTAAATTTTATCGATAATAGTCGAAAAACGCGCTGTCACATAACTGATATGGCGTTGTTCTTTCCCTGCCAGAACATTACGCGCTCCTTTTCTTAGACCGATGTGACGCAATCTCTTTTATATTGATCACTCCTCCAAAATTAAATAAAATATAACAGAAACACATAAAGTATAACATTTCATTCAATAATTCACATTTTCGCTATCCTTTATTTGAGTCCCACAGGGTTGTCGGATAGTTGTCAAGTGAAAATAAGAATCGCAGGTATTAACGTACTTGTTTTATGTGATGTAGTTTGTTCATGGTCTAATACCACATTTACCCTGCACCAAATGCGTAATTTTAGGCTAAAAAATCCAAATGCGTCGCATTTTCCCATACAAATCGCATTTCAGTAGCCCGATTCGGTAACTTTTAACCACGCGCCAAGCGTTAAGCTTATCGCCAAATTTTGGCGTTTGTTCTTAACGAAAATGTGATTCTGTAACTCTCCTTTAAAGCCGCTAAACAGCTGACTCTTGATGGTGATAAAATATGGCAATACTTCTCTTTTCGCCGTATTTTGCACTAAATTACATGCAAAAAACTCAAAACTAATTGTTTTACTTTTTCCAAACGCTAAAACACTTGCAAATATATTAACGCTATTGGTAACACCTCGAAAATAAGTCGCGTTAAAAATGGTGTTAAGCGAAGTTAACGCTAACACCTGGCGTTAAAATAGTTACAGAATCGACCTACAGAAATGATTGATTTCATCGCATTTGCTGGCATTTGTGCCGCAACAACATGACATTTTTGTGGAACGCATTGCGTTTGAAGTTTCGCCTAATGGAAAATGTCAAACAAAATGCAAATGAGCTAATGTAAATGGGTTTGAAATAACTCATTTGAGTTTTCCAAATGCGGTGCAGTGTAAATGTAGTGAAAACGCATAAGGAACTGTAGAATTTAGTCGGGAGACTATTTTTCGGGAAACGCACTCAAAGCGTTAGTAAAATTTTTCTTCTTCTTTCCAAATCTTTTTTCATAACAATGTGTGAAAACTGAAGGAGAGAATAATGTTATAAAAGATATAAAAAACCTTGAAGTAATATTAGGACTTCCTCATGGAAATTGATGTACGACTTCTAGTACGTCAAGTTATAGTGATAGGCAAGGCATCACAGCTTTGATCAGAGAAAACTCTTATGATACTAAGGTCTGAGGTAGAGCGGCCCATACGCGCATGGCTCATACTAACAGGAATGTTGTGATCAGCTTTTTCAAAACCACCGTAGATATCTCGCTGCCTCAGTCGTGAGTATCACCTGAGTTGTCACTGATCAATCAACTGTCCGGTAGGATAGTTAAATTGCGCATCGGATATACACAAAACAAACAACTCAATGGAGGTAATTCACCGACTCATCAGCATAACGATGAGTTTATGTCCCTGTTCCCCTCTGGTAACAAAGAGCATAGTGTGGCGAATATTCTCAAGCATGTACCATCCCTAACTCAATAACCCTCTCACCACTAGCTAAACACAACAGAGATAACGATGGCTTCGCTTATGCATGCAAACATGTACAAAGGAAGAGAGATGGCGCAAGTGTTTGCGAATACAACGCAAAGAGGTGATGTCAATAAATAACACCGACCCTTCGAGCAAATGAAGAGAGAACAACCAAGAAACTTCTGGGTGCGTAGGGTAACACCCTGTAGGACTATATAAGGCAGTGACCAAGCAAGGCAAAATTATCAGTTTATTTTCAAGTGTTGTTCAGTGAAGTTATCAAATTCTTAAATTTGTATTGCGTTTATTACCAGTAAATAAAACTAGTTATTACTTACAGTATCTGTGCGTGTGTTTGTTTAACTTTATAGTGATCGAACCCATGATTAATAATCAAGGAATTATCGAATTCGTCACAGTAGAATATTATATTCTTTCTGAAAACACAGATCCCTTAGGAAAAAAATCATTCAATTGAAAGAAATTGCCCAACTTTCATTCGAGGGAAGAGCCGAAATCTGCGTAATAATAGACGTTCATGGACTATTTCTTTGATTATTCTAAATTACTCTGTTTTGTAATAAATTCGTTATTATAGTTTTCAGAAGACAATAAGTAAGAAATCATCGAATTTCTTGGAGCCAGAAAGTTTTAGCACTTAAAAAGCAAACTATTTTTTCGCGCATGTTTCTTAGTAGCCTTAAAAGATGCCGAACAAGGGACAATTAACCGACATTCACACACATACACTGCTTGACAAGCATAATTTGTAACTTGTGCCCATACTTTATAATGTAATCATACAGGGTGGCGCAAAAGTTATCCTCCTATCAGAAAATGCTATACATTTTGCAATTGGCCCCTAAAGTCAGTTCTGTTTTGACATTTGTGTAGTAAACACATGCGAAATACACGTTAATAAACAATGTTACGCTACACTGCTCCAGAACGCGGAATATTGCTGACTATTTATTTGACCAATAATCGGTCGGTGAAAAACGGTTACTGCGCAAAAGTAATCCTGCTATCAGAAAATGCTATAAATTTTGCGATTGGCCCCTAAAGTCAGTTCTGTTTTGACATTTGTGTAGTAAACACATGCGAAATACACGTTAATAAACAATGTTACGCTACACTGCTCTAGAACGCGGAATATTGCTGACTATTTATTCGACCAATAATCGGTCGGGGCCAAACGGTTACTTTGAATGGTGAGCGCTACAGAGCAATGATCAACGAGTTCTTTTTGCCGCAACTTAATGAATTGGGATTGGAAAACATGTGGTTCCAACAAGACGGTGCAACAGCACACACTGCACGTGCCACAACCGATATGCTGAACATCGTAGAAAAGTAGTTGCTTCATTAATTATTAAAACAATTTATACTGCAATGACACCCATTGGTCAAGTAAGCACGAGTCATTCCCGTTCGTTGACCTGGATGTCGTGTAATGTGCTCCGACATGAAAAGGTCCACTGAGATACCTGACCACCTATTTCGACCTAGGTCGACTCCGAACTCATACCTGCTAACTGGCCGCAATCTATGTAACCAAAGGAAGGATTGCAAGGATTCCAGCTGGCCCGGAAGAGTTAGGACATGTTGCTTGCGGGAGATAATCAATTGCAGTACATTACAGTGAAACGAAAACGTCCAAATTCCTGCAGGAACAACAATGAGGAAGCTCTTCTTCTTCTTTGGGCCGTGTCCATGTTAAGTACCGAAGGAGATTCGATAATAAAGCTTTGACATCGTAAAAGGTTGAAAATCCAAAACTGTGACGTTTCCTATTTGGGAGAAAATACACAGATGAATTACTGTTGCGAGCCGTGTGGGCAATTGAGAATACATTTAGCTATTAAAGAACGAAAAAAGATAAAGCTAATGTGGTAGAGACGCTCCGCGGCCGATCGCAGTTGTATCCAGTGCGTTCTAAAACCGGAAGGTGGCTTCATTCCAAGTTTCTCACCAGTTTACTACTGGCCTTATTTAGGGCACAGTACTTTGGTCATAAACCCGATAGTATGAGCAAAAGATAAAACTGACAAAGATAAGTCCCAGTAGCATTGGTGCATTGCTTTTCCGTCTACGTCGCAGATGCTTGTTGATGTAGTTGTAGCTGCAAAAAAAGTTCGCCAGTAAGTGCTGCCTAAGTGACAGGTGCCTTGGTGATACCGATGCTTAGCTCCGACTATCTTTGGAAAGAGTATCAAAGACCGTTCACATTTGGTCACGAGGTGTGTACATTTTACGGAGCCAATGCACAAAGTGTCTTCACTCGGACGGTTATCAGTGACAGGCAGATTGAGAACAAATTTATTCTGCAGGTCCACTATTTTAGAATCAGCATTGAAATCTCTTTCCTATTGGTGTTTGCTTTGACGTCAAGGCAATTCGGTGCTGATTCTAAAATAGTGGACCTGCAGAATAAATTTGTTCTCAATCAGAAGCACTAAGACTACCCCACTGCGTTCCAATAGTCTTTGGAGAATAGTGCCAAGTAATTAAAGATCGGCTGATCTATTACCTTGACGATTTTCACCAACGCTTTTTTGTCCTTTGCCAAACTACTGTTGGCTAGTGATGTCGGGCTATGGACGTAGTTGTGATCGATGCGTTGTTAGCAAAGAAAATCGTCGAAGGTAAAATCCAAAATTTGGCGGATTGGTGTGTATAATGCAAGTTTCAACTCGATGAAGTTTTGTCCTTTAACTAGTCTTGCAAGATCTTGTTGTATGGATAATGGATGAATTGTAGCGTTATCCTTTCCGCATAGAAAAGCTGTATCTTTGGCTGCACTGCAATGTTGACTGATCCATTGAAATAATTGACTAGATGCAGCATAGCCGCTTTCAAATGGATCGGCTGTAAAGCCTAACTTCAGCTATGCCGACATCTTGCCAACTGATCAACAGACTCGGAAGATCCTTGTAGAAATGGGAGCACAGATAACCCTTATCCAGTTCATTGACACTTTTAATGTTATAAATCATTTTTATAAATTTACAATTACATATTGAAAAGGAATAAATAAAATTTGTATTTAAAGTATTACAACTAAATTAAAAAATGAAACCGTCGGTTTTGGAGAGTGTTTGGCAACTGATTTGAGGAGCCTTACACGACCTCAACACCACACCTTCTTGCCGGCTCAAGAAATTTACTGGAAATATAAAATAAAAACACACAAATTTATTATTTGAAGAAGTTAAAAAGTGTGTTTGGTGTAGTGAATCGTTCAATTGCATACACACGAAACATATATGTAAACGTAACAGTGGTGGGCAGTCTGTAAGAAATTTTCGAGTAGCACATATTCGATGTTCGAATTACATTCTGTTCTCTTTGGATTTGATTTATCCCCTTTCGATTGTAGAAATGGTCGAATGTTAGATATATGTATTTCATAACAACTTAGCAAACGGAAATCCATAAAAATGTAGTTATGTGAAAAAATAATTTTTCTTGCAGAAAGAGCTAAGCAATCGCTGCTGATAGAAAATAATTAAAGAATGTTAAAAACTGGAAAAATTAAAAAAAAAATAAATTTGGAGATAAGAAGTATTTATCATTAAAAAAAAATTTATTTTATATAAATAAAAATAAAATAATAAAAAAATAAAAAAATTGTCCAAGGACTACGTTCGAACCTGCGACAGCACGCGTCGTAGTGGGGACACTAAGCACCTGCGCTACTGCGACATGTTTTCTAATACTGTACTTAAGGTTTATGCAATGCGCCTTTATATTTTGCTTTGCGTTTGAAATTTCTGATGCCTACTATCGAATATCTTCTAAAGTAATTTCGAACGAACAACAAAGTACCGATTAGTTTTAGAATCGATTTTTGATTTCGAGTAGAACAGCCTTTCGAATAGAAGTACAGAGTAAGGGCCTGGTTAATATCTTATTTAGCACTTTGTGTCTGAACCCGAAATTTGTCTCACAAGTTACTGAGATCTACGAAGGCTATTAGTTTGCCCACCACTGATGCACATCCATATTAAGTTTGTGTTGGTGTAAGCGTGCTTGCAGCTAAGTGTTTGTGTTGGGATACGTGAATGTGTGCAAAGTGCGTGTGCAATTGTAAATGACGTTTATGTGACAGCTACAAATGAATAATTTTCTAAAGAAAGTGGTAAGAAATGATTGAGTAAAAAGTGACAAGAAAAATACCAAGTTAAAAATAACAAAGTTAACTACGTTAAAGTGTTACGTGAACACATTTTTATGTATGTTAGCCTATAAGGCGCTAAATACGCCATGAGTTCTATGCACATACAGTGGTGATCAGACAAATAGCACATGCTAACGCCAAAAAGTAGTGAAACACATTGCCGTTATAGTCCAGTACAATAAGGCGAATTTATACTAGGTGATAGCAAGGCGAATTTGTTGCTGTATACACATTCACACTTCATGTGTTTGGTTTTATGCTTTGACCGCTTGTCCTGTCAGATTGCACAGACATTTTTTTTTTTTTGAGAGAAGAAGCCACTGTTCAGATGCTGTTGTTGTTTTAGCGACAAAAACACTCAGCTCAGATGCTTATTAGGTATATCACCTGTAAGTAAATTCGCCCTGGTACTAGCAATATAAAGTTATTACATACATATATGTGAATAATGCTAGAAAGAAAGCTGTGCTATTTATCTGGCCACCACTATACACAAATTTGAAGTGGGGGTGCAGTTGTAAGAAATACCAATACTAATAATTTAAATGGTGCACACATCCAAGTGCCTCAAGTCAAGTAACTTAATAAATACTTATGTTGTTTTTGTTGTTGAAGTCCGCTTGCATGTATGTGTGGGGCTTACGCTGCGATTCAACTCAACATTACCTGAGCTGAATTTTAATTAAATTTATTTCAATTTGTACTTGAGCGCAAAACTATATAACTTTATTTACATATTTTCTGTGAAAGTACAAAACCGCGTAAGCAACATTCGTGTCAAAAATTAAGATGTATTCATTTTCTCACAAGAAAACTACATGATGGTATGGAAAAGTATTCAAAGGATCACCGCAAAAAGTGACTAATTGTCTAAAAATTAAACAATTTATAGCTGCAACAGCGCCTACTTGAGTTGCCACTTACGCGGTTTTTCACACAGCTAGTCAAGTCAATATATATACTGTTAAAGATATATGTAGTTAGTTTTGTTTTTACGATTTAAATAACTGCTCATCACAATAATTGTTTTTTTTTTTTCGTAATGATAATAAAATGACAAAATATTTTTTTTAAATTGGAAATTTTATCTCAAAAGTGAATTTGAATTTGTCACTTGTCAGATAGTGACTGTGAGTGCCTTTAATTTTTCTGCTTGCTTATTATACCTTTTATGAACATGAAATGGTATTATAACTTTGGTCCGATGTTTGTAAGTATGAGAAGAAGAAGAGATAGACCCACCAATAAGTATACCGGAATGATCAGAGCTATGAGTTGAGTCGTTATAGCCATGCCCGTATAGCCCTCATACAATCGATTGTTCCTTTAAACAGGTTTTGGGCTATAAATACCGCAAGTAACGGGGTAATACCTTCAAAGTTTACACAGTTTGTACTTATTGTAAATAAAGATGGGACATTGAAAACCGTGATGCGTTTTCATGAAAGGTATAAAGCCTTCGGCACAGCCGAACACAGCGCTTTCCTTACTTGTTTTTTTGTTGCTTTCAATTGATGTCTGATTGTACACATAAGGTGAGCTAAATCAAAAATATGGAGTTTTAATGCGATGCTTACTATCAAAATGGAGGAAAAAATGTACCCAAAAAGACTCAAAAAAGCTTCAGAAAAGCTCCAATATGAGTCCATTTCTAATTCTTTTTTATGTGCTCTGAGAATTGTGCGCTTTTTACCTTCGCATGGAGTGTTTTCCGCTCCGTTTGGTTAGCTGGGCTACATCGTGGTACCCAAAGCCATTTTACAACAGATATCTACTACAAATCATATTATGTCTCTGTGTATAAGCTCAAATAACTAAAGGCAGTATTTATGCATCTTAGGCTCCATGAACTTCTTCCGGTGGGTGCGTTCTTGGCTACAATGTCTGCTGTGACTTAAGCAACCAAATCGCATGCAAGCTATTCTCACCTGCGCTGCTTACATGCTTCACGTAAGACAATTTAACCATCACCAATGGCCTCAACATTTGTATTCGGCATATTTAGTTCATGCGGACTTATTGAGGAAATACAATAAAGTGCTATTCGCCGTTCTTTACAATATTGCCCGGCTTTCTTAAACGATGGATGTAATTGATGTCGGTTTGAACAAGAAAACAACTTGCATTCATAGATTTGCATGATTTGCCTATATATTCTTAAAAGATAGTCCGCTGTAGCAGATGAAGGTAAAGAGAGTTGCAAAGTGTTACCTCGGGACAATACAATTTGGTTTTGATGGTTCTAAAATGAACGACAAAGTCTTGCTCTGGCGCTCACCCACCAGGTGGAGGAAGTTTCTGAGCTGATATCTACAAAGGGACATATATTTCAAATATTGGGTCAGAATAGCTCAGTGTAGGCGGAAGCGATAGCGGCAGTGTTACCTTCCTATCGGCCCTCAGTCACCTTAAAAATTCACAGGAAGAATAAGATAAGACTAACTTCGGTTAAAGGGAGGAATCTTGACACTATATCAATGGTCTAGTGCTTGTATTAGGTATGTAACGGAGCTTAAATTCTGATTCCGAAAGTTTCCGGCTGACTTAGATCAGTAGAAATTGCCCGTGTAAAAGTGAAGCAAATTTTTTTTTTTTTTTTTTTTTTTTTTTTTTTTTAAATGGTCATCTAACCGCCTGGGCGATTTTGACCGTCCAACATAGCTCGCCAGTCGTTTCTTCGTTGCGCCAAGTGAAGCAAATTACCTTGGATAAAAGGACAATATATGTGCAGGTCTTTGCAAATCAGCATTATATGTCCCGTATGAGTAATATTTTATGGGAATCGAAGGCCTAAGACTTCTATAGACTCTGCAGCACTGCCAATACTGCCATTGATAACAGGCAGATGCTATAAAATCTTCTTCATCCTGCTATTTAAAAGGCATAGATAGGGCTTGCTAATATTCTCATATGCCATTGTTCCTGGTGTCTAGCTAAAGGAAAGCAGATTTCCTGAGCTCAAGTCCACTTCTTTACAACATTAAGCCAGACTGGACTATACCGCTTTGGATCCAAAGGCCCAACGCCCACCTGTTTACCTGAGAGAGTTACAACCCTTTCTCCTGAGCTTTGTCCCCCTCGCAAGTATCATACAAAAAAAACACAAACAGTTGGCTTCCAACAACAAGGTTTAGCTAGGAATCCCTACCCTCTGCTTTCGTTACATATTGGTCCAAAAGTACATAATAGGGTCCTTTGGCTCACTTTTTGAGCAGAAGGAAAATTAAAACAAGATTTAAACAGTACATCTTATATTTTTAGCTTATGATTTCCCATCCGTTCCTTAGTTCGTAACCCAATGGACTACCTAAGGTAAGTTGGTATTTTCAATAAAATATTTCTTTTTGACAATTTATCTTCCCATCGTCGCTTTCACACCGACAATTGTGTTCTGTTTAAATCTTTCTTCCCTACTTGCAGGTCTCAGCGATAAGTTTATTACCATACCTGCATGTTAGCTGATTAACATCCAACTCACGTCTCACAGAGCCACTCGTCTCATTGAAGGTATTGCTGAGTGAACATACATTTGGTGGTAGACCAGTGACAACAGCGTCGCTGACCATTCATTTGAGTCGCCCGGTCGCGACTGTGTTGAATCGTTCATAAGTATGTCGGTGGCAGCATTGTGCGTGCATGGCTATTCGGGTGGGGTTGTGTGAGACCTGCGTCGATACCGTTTCACCGTTGGCTGGCCATCATTCGTCGTCTGAGCAGGGAATACGCTAGTTTGGGTTGAACGATGTAATTGAAGTTGCGCGTCTGACAGTGTTGGAGTTTTTTTTTCGGAATCCTACCTAATTCATTTCAAATACACTGGCAGCAATATGTAGGCAAATGTCTATCAATATAGAAATAATTTGAATGCATTTAGGTAGCTGGATATAGTCACAGGAGTTGACAGCTACAACAAAACCAAAAATTACATCAAATCAATGGCATTGCGGGCGGAATGAAATAACGAAGTATTTTCTTTTATTAATATATTATGATTTTACACTAGTTTTCGGATGAATTACAATAGGTTCGTTTGTAGTGTTGTTGCTGTGGCTAACCTACAAGACGCTTCTGATAGATGCATTAGATTTTTCATATTGCTGCTACAAATCTGATGGCCACTTTGTTCTGCGCCCTGAATACCGTTTCATTCAGTTGACGGTTCATATGATGGTCAGTTGTCCTGTAGGCCACCGCTTGACACAGAAGACCCTGGAATTCTTTCTGATCGAACTACCCATATTGAAATTCTTTCTCTCCAAAGTCCCAACTCCCGTAGTTTAAGGATACCGTGGGTTGAGTTATGACAAAGCTGGGAGGGCGTTTAACTTTTTCTCCCATATTAGTCATGCATCTCATCTCGACCGCTTTCCACCACACCAATGATACGTAAGTGAAGACTTGGTAAATAGTACCAGCTCCGTCTTTAACAGGTTATGTTTGTGCCCAAATCTTTTCGGCATGGAAAATGTAGGTCCCCCCAAATCTCTAGGAAAATTCGGAAGCAGAAAACCACAAATTGATAAAGAAGCTTGGTCTTAATCTCTTTGAAGGTATATCACGCGAAATATTTATTATTTTTATGTTGCAAGACGGACCAACTACCTGCCCAACTACTTCAACCGCATATGACACCACTTTAACTTCACCGTAGCTGAGACGCTAGACATTTCTTCAGAGCAGTTGATAGTTATACTCGGCTTATTGGCACATCTTTTGTCACAAATCCAACAGCTGTGATCCCTTGCATAGACACTTTAGTAGGCGTCAGAAGGGCCAACGGCTTTCATGCCTTGTCCAGTTCATCGAAAGAGTGGTAGCGCGGTGTTCACCTTTTGTTCTTGTTGGCCCAAACTACTAGATCCAACGGATGTTTTATGTTTTAACGGATCCCTCTGTTCTGCTCATTTAGGTGTCTCCTTTTTTGGTCAGCGCTCATCAATATTAGTGCACGTTTGCCGTTATTGTAGTCATCTGCGCATGAAAATATATTAACCCCTTCTGCGATAGAAGGCTTTTTCGATATGTAGAAATCAAACAAACCCTCGGTAAGTCCAATGCCATGAGCGTTATCGCAGTGGGAGTGCCTTTGACAAAATTCGAACCCCAGAATCCTAGTCCTTAGTAAGTTTGCCATATCTTCAACAAATTAGTGGCGTTGGGTAGGCCCTAAGCCGGAGGCACCACACCGCCAAAGGTATTGTAATATAGTGATCCAAATCGAAAGCGGTCAAATTCAGCAATTTATTCGATTCATGAAAGAATGACCCATGCGCAATTGTCAGTTTGTGTGACATTCCTTTTGTGACTCGTTGGAAAGAAATTCAAATGGCCAAATACTGAAATTTGTATTTTCCTTTTATTTTTATTTCCGTTCAAGTGTGCCTTTTTAATTTCAGTATTTATATGCTAATTATGGATCCATTGTCGTGATGGAATTACTATATAGCACCAACAATAACTTGTCAACAAAATCAAGTAAAATACAACAACAAAAAAAATGCTTAGAAAAATAGTTTTATTTGGGCAAAGACCAAAAATGTTGATTTGTATGGATCCGACAGCGATCACCCACAAGCCTATTGAGCCGAGTGCTCATACATATCGCGTCTCCTCACCTTCGTTAAATGCGTGTACATAATGGTGAATGGTCTAGGTAGGACGTGAGTGCACAGATTGGTTAACTCATATTTGAATAATAACACCAGCACATATTTGTTAATTAATTAAATATTTTGTATGACAGTCACACGTTGACGACTTGCGGGAAATCGGTTTTAGCGGTTTTATTGAATGTCTGACTCAAAAGGGAGTTTGTCATTTGGTTTGTAGGCTGCAAGAACCCTTTATATTACATGACTGATTTTGACCGCACCCAGCTAACATTTTGAGAATTTCTCCGGTACTTTCGCTGCAAGTTGTTTGCAAGTCGTGGAATTTCCTCTCCACAATAAACATGCTGCTCCGATCCCCACTTTGCGATAAAAAAAAAAGTTCCTTGGCCTTAAAGCTACTTAAGTTCTTGCTAAGTTCAAACCAAATTTGTTTTACAAATTAAATTATTTAATCTTCAGGTAAATATATGTGATAAAAGGTTTTAAATATATAACCACCTGGCAGCAATAAAATATTTTAATTGTGACTTGCATTGGCATCTTAGTTAATGAAAAAATTCAAACGTCAGATATTATGCTCTGTTATTTTAAAAATGGCGTCGTCAAACAACATGGTAATAAGCGTCAACGCAGCAATAAATAGCTCTTTACTCGTCGAGTGACTTAATTCGTCCTTCGGATTTTATTCATATGAAATCTGACAGCGAATAAAAATTATTTTTCACTTAAATTGCTTCTTGAATTGGGCTTTTAGTCTTAAAATTTAACCAAATCTACAGAATGTTGGGAATATTTAAACTTCAGTTAACCGGCAAATGGTGTTTGAGTGTTGTTTAAGACCGCTGTTATTATTGCATTTTTGGGTTGGCAACACAAGGGATCAGCTGACATTTGTGATAATCAATTAAAGTTATATCATTATTTAGATCTCATAATATACGTCATTGAAATTAACAAAGTAATATATTATACGGATAATACAAATGAGAATATTTTATTTAAATATTGTCTTATTTTAGTTCATTGAACTTCTTCTGACTGGTTAACTAGAGTTTAACACTGACAGCTCGGCCAGAAGGTTGACTGAATAACTGACTTAACCTAACTAAAAAAATAAGTTGAACTTGTACTGCCTTGATGTCTCTTTATTCGCTTAAGCTTCAAACTGCCAACTGATTATATATGTATGTACATAATGCGCTTGTATCGTATTTGAATACATATGCAGGCTTTTTTTTATTAACATAGAGGAAGTAGGCACCTTTTGTATTGCAGTTATAAAATAGATACAATCTAAAAAAACTTAAATCGAACTATAAATATTCACATTAAATATTTGGTTATGGAAATGTCAATCCTTTGTTGGCAGTGGAACCGCTATTCACGCCGGAAAAAGCAACAATAGTTTCTTGTTGTTATCGTTTGTGAAATAAATGTTAAAACAGAAAAACAGCCTAACTCGACTTGATTAAAACTTGATATTTTGCGAACACTTGGTACGGCGTGGAATGTCGCTCAGCCTGGGAAAAGAAAGGCGCCTTTTCAGAAACAAACCTTAACAATGCGATCCAACACTGGCTTCGCTGTCAACAGTTTTTCTGCACAGAATCCACTTATGGGTGGTGTAGAAACCATTTGAAATTGTTCCTATATTTTATGTCGGCAGGTATCATACCCCAAACATAACAAATTTGATTATGCCCCTTGGGATTATGCCGTGTCACCGATGTGCGCAATATCCGAGGTTTTAATATCAAAATGCGAAGAGCAACATTACGGTTAAAAAAAAGGGCACCGAGTTATGACGACTTGTCCCCAGAGGTGTTCAAGAATTTAAGATAAAAGTGAACTTTGTTTAACCCATATGAAAGGCGAAGGTAGGTCTACTAACGGCAAGATCTTCGCCATATTTCAGATCTTGGAAAAGATCTGTAAAAGGAGAGCCGACACGCATCATCTTTTCATCGAGTGCGTTGGAGAAAAACTGTCTGAGCCATACGCGACAGACAGGCAACCTATAGTGTTATTTTTTTTAACCTGATACAAGACAAGGCAAAGTAGTTGTTGCTCACATCTTCGAAGCTTTAAACCTGGCCGGTTACAAATATGTAACTAAAAGAGAATTACACGCTCTACTAGGAACCATGGCTGTTTTTGGAAACTCATTGGGGTATTCCAGCTTAAAGTTCTTATGAATTGTAAAGAACCATTGGGCTATGCCAATAAGGCGTGTCGAAGAAGATATTTCAACAAAAATCAAGCTAAAGATAGGTCAGAAATACTAAGCTTCTTTGGTGTTTCAATAAGTGTCGGTAATGGGGAAGACACGACGACGATTGTCTAGATACTTAAGTGCCAATGCATTAATAAATGGAATCCCACACACGTCTTCTCTATAGGATTGACATGGTCAGTCAATATTTTACTCGGCCTGGATAGAAAATGAGGGGTTTTAGCGGCTACCACGTTGGAAAGAAAGAGAGAAAGCCGTAGAAGATGAGGGGTAGGAATAGAACGAAGGACATGGAATTGGACAGATGAGGGAAGCGGTAGCGAGAGGATAGTATTTTCCACAGATAAGCCAGTGCTCAGGCAGGACGAGATACGACTGGTATGTTAGTGTATACCTATATGTATATGTCCGTAAATTTACCCAAACACAATACATCATTAAAATTCTGATATGAATGAAAGAGTGTAAGAAAACAAATTCTTTGAACTGCACATAATACTTACTTTGGTGTGAACTAAAATTTAGTTACTAAATAAATGAACACTTGAATCCATCAGTAAAAGTCACAGCCAAGAGTGGCAGCTTGTTTTTGCATATAAATTGTGTGGCATTGCTGTAATTGTTTATGCAACAAAACAATTGTTGTTGCTGTTTCTGCCATGTGCTGCTACAGAGGGTGAGAGCTTATAAAGTCTCGACGTGCAAACGCTTCACGACATTGTTGCTTTGATGCTGCGCGGATGAGTAAGCGCGTAAATTTGTTGAAAAATTTGTATGCAAATTCAGCAGCAACACAACCACAATCATACAAACAGCCCACCTGCTGAGTGTTGCATATGCGTCCCACAGCACAAATTTTGCATTGCAACTTGGATTATTTTGTTTTTGTTTTTAATCCGTTGACTGTGGGGAAAGTACTCGCATTCTATGAACATTACAGGTATAAATGATGAAGGTTGGGCGCTTTTTGTTGTTATTGTTCCGTTTTGTACTTGTGTTGCTCTTTAACTTTTGGCAAAATATGTTGTTTGTCTCTGGTCATCCGGTCATGAAACTCTTTAAACTAAATTTTCAGCAAATTCATGCCAATTTTTAAAGCACAGCATTTTATTTGTATGTATGTAAATAAGTTTGTTTGTGCTTTCAAAAGCAGATGAAATTTAATCTCTTAAATGTGAGCGTGTGTATGTGTGTGGAAACGTCAGGCCCCCCTACGCCATAATCATTTTAACGCATGCCGTCATTTTGTGTCCAACTGCAGTTCCTTCTTGTATGTATTTTTCATCAATGTGCCTATGTGTGTTTGTGTGTGTGTAAATCTCAAGTTTCATTTAACGAGCCTGCTGCTTGGATTACGCAAAATCAAATTTGATTATTATTGTTTTAGTGCTTTTTTGTTTGCAAATTGCCACTGCAGGTTTTGGTCCAGTAGCGGGAAATTTTGTTGTTATGTCTCACGGACAAAATGCCTGATCACAAGACATTAAGGGAAATAATTAAGTTGGTGCATTGTAGGCCATTTCAATAGCTTCATTGTGGCGCAAAGACACGTGGCTACCTGCTAGCAAATGAATGTCGGCAAATGCGAAAACGATGTGTCAAAACCAAACAATAAGTAATTCGCTATAGTTTTTGGATAAGAAATGGCCGCTGCAAGCAATAGAGTGAGTATTATTAACAAACTAGAGGGACCGGCAGACTTTGTCTTGCCCAGATATAAATTCGCACCATACAAAATATATGGGAAAAAAAATTTTTTTTTTAGGAATTTTTCGAAAATTTTATTGGGTATTCTCCTATTCTGGTCAGAGAACAATCTAAATTAGTGTCAATCATCCAAATCGGTGCAGGCGTTCTTGAGTTATGAGTGTTGGAACTAACGTCACTTTCTTTTATATATGTGACCTGGTCTACGGAAAGGGGGCTTAGGTGTCAAAAAATAAATTTTCACTTTTTAGTTGATTCGGATGGAAGATGAGATGCTTTTTCACGTGGTAGAATCCAAAAAGTCAAAACTTGTTTGAAAGTTCCCTCCGGAAAGAGAGGCGAATGAAAACAAGACAACAGCAGCTGCGCAGTATAAGAGTAAACGTCACTTCTTCAGTGTTACTTTTTTAAATGTTCCACACTAGCAACTTACACGATGAACTATAATAATATTCTGACCAAAAACAACACTTACTGGACGTCCTTGAAGCCTCTGTAAAGGAGAACAATTAATGAGATAACGAGAAACTGACGAAACGAGTTGTTTATTTTTAACAGCTGTTTCCCAGAAAACTAGTTTTCGCACGTTAGCTCCCTTTTCGTAGACCAGGTCACATATATAGATTCCCTTTTAGTGTCTTAAAAAATTATTCTTTAATATAAACAAATTCCAAAAAAGAAACTTCAAGCACCCAATTCCCAGTGCCTTTATTAAACTGGAGGCAAATGTGTATAAATATATGAAACACTTTCGTTTCGAAAGATTTCTCATAACCGCCTGTTGCCTGTGTATGTTTGTTGCTTTATCAACTTTTCCATTAAAATAAAAAATATTAATTGGACAATATTTATTATTAACTGGTTATTAAAATATATTAAATTGTTAAACAAGGTATGTACATATATGTGCCATGAAAAGCTTCTCAAGAAATATTCATCCTCTATAAGTTGGAGTAGCAACTTGACTTTTCAAAATTATTATTAGTTAATGCTCTTAATATAAAAAAAGGTATTCTTGAACGTTTCTCTTAAAAACTTCAAATAGTTTGTATTACCACCTATAGCGCTAATACGGAGATTTTTTGGAAATTCATTATCTCTGCCTTAGTGACACTTTTAAAAAAAAACTAAGCACGAATTACTTGTTGATAAAAACTCTACAGCCCAAGCTTCGGTTATCTGTCATATATATGGCGAGTCAATCGCAAATTTTGCCTAGTTTAATACAAAAAAAAAAGATCCAACCTCATGCTTGAAAAATGTTTTGCAACCATCACAAATTTACAAGCTTAATGATGGACTGTTACTGGCAGGTTTAGAGGAATTGTCACTTTTGACATTTCGAATTGATTTCTTGGCAAAACTTTCGCATTCATCTCTGGCTTATAAGCTCTATTCCTCGAAACTAATTTCATTTTAAAGTGCGAAAATATGTAAAACGCTGTCTAGGAAAAAGTTTTCTTTGTTGTTGTGAACTGAGTAGACAAGTTGCAACGTCAGTTAAAGCCAGTTCATGGAAAACTGTAGCAATGACAATTCTTTGCCACAATTGGTAGGACACAAAAGAGCTGTCACTTGTACGAACATCTGACGTGCTGAGTACGCAAATCTAAGACCGGTGTGCATGTAGTTGCAAGCACAGAGGTTCATATTCCCAAAATCAAAAAAAAAAAAAAAAAAGAAACTTGTATAGAAAATAACAAAATACCGCAAAAATTATGAAAAACAATTTTCTTTGTGAGCCAAATGCAAGGCTTGAGTTGTATCTTATTTTCGTACACTTTGAAGCTCGAAGGTATACATAGGTTTGAGAAAAATATAAATTACAGGATTTGCATATAGTTTTTAGCATGGACTCTGTTGTTGTGGTGCCTTTACAATCCATGCAATATCGTACATGTAATGCATGAACCGTTTTGCAAGACTTAGTGAATCCCCCTAATGTGCTTGTTTTTGTATCATGGATGTAACACGTAAATTGGTGTCGGCCCTACAAATGCTTATAAGTGCAAAAATACATTTGAGAGGAAAAAAGTGGGCCATTCCATGCAAAAATTTATTTCCCGGCTATTTTAGGTTCAAATGAAAATAAAAAATCGGAATTATGACACTCTCCCGGTGGATTATGTGATGGTACCAAAGGAAATAAGTACAAACTTTGGGGTATTCACATTAGCTTGGTTAGGAAATTGTGTAGGTCACAAACAGCAGCTTTGTCCGGAATGCGATGTACCTCTTCGAACGGTGCGAGACCAAAATAATTTTTTAGACAAGACGATTCCCTTTCTCGCAATATCTTTAAATGCACTGGAGCTTTTATTTCATACTCCGAAATCCTTAACATCAACAAAGAAGGTGCTGCCAAGATAGAAGTGCGCTGAAGCTCTCTTACCTTATGATGACTTTACCTGAGCAATTTAATGCTGCGGTTCGACTTATAAAATCTCACTAACATAAAGTTAAACACATTGCACCTCTTTGGTTCCAAACGGCGCGACGAGATACTTACAGAGCTGATGGTTTTGCTCTAAATCATATGGAATGAGTTCTATGGGCCAAAGTGCAGACAAAGGGAACGGGAACCCTCTATTAAAGTTTCATCTTCTTCCACTTTCTGTGCGATATTATGGAGGATAATTAGCTTTTGTTATAAATCGGGCAGAGCCTACTCAAACTCCAACCGGGTTTCATCCTTTCAACCGACCCTATTTGCAAATGAGTTGTTGTAGGCTTTTACCACTTTTCAGTTCCATGCATGAAAACCTCGCCACTGCATAAAAAATCGGTAAAGTCGGTACTGATATGGAATGCTTCTTTCATTTAACCACAAACACACGCGCGCTGAAAGTGTCATTAGGTTTGATTTTTATCGCCAAATTGTAATCGAAGCAGCACGCTGATGCACACTCAGCTACGACACAAAAGCATAAACCGTTAATCACTTTTTAACCATAAAAGTTGCACATTTTACTGTTGCCGTGGTCCTTTAACGCTTGTCGCGGTGGCTAGAACGGAATTTAACATTTTAAATAATTGATTTTTCATTTTTTTTACTAAACAAACATCCGCCATTGCCTTGAAAGCAGGTGTAGTGCATTTATTTAAACCAAAAAATTAACTGTCGAGAACCCTTTTTGTTTTTTAATGTTTCTGGCTGTCACTTGCAACTGCGACTGTTTGCTATTCGCATGTTTTTCACTCCCTCGCCTCCAGACGCCCTTTAATAATTTTGCTTTTATGTAATTTTTTTGCTATGAAAAATGCTAAAAATTATTCAAACTTACATATGTATGTATGTGTGTATCCAACTCGCCTTCATATTTTCCTCTATTATATAATTCCTTGTAAAAGTTGAAAAAATTATACCCGTGACACGGCGTTGCTCCTGAGCTGTCATACCCAGGGCTCCAAACCTCCACTTTTCTCTGAGAAATTTACAAAGGAGACTAATTTTATTTCCTATCCAAATAGGATCACAAATAATAAAACCTTCCACATGAATCTCCTATTTGTTAAGAAATAACCTGGTTATAGTCCGGGTCTGCGAATAAGAACACTTAATGCGCTGTCGAGTATTGAGCAGTAGGTACTAGAGAATGCTCGAGAATACTATAGTCTAGAGATTTCTCGATCACTCTATGGTATGAAGAAGTATGTCGATTCGCTGGTTTTTACTCCGAAATTTTTTTTTACTTGTTGAGTTACCCGTGCTCCCTGAAAAGCCATAGAAACTTACTTACATTCCTGTTCTTGGGGTTAATGTTACAAACATTAGTGCCTTTAAATATTTATTTGATTTGGGTCAACTGTAGCATTTTTTAATTAAGCAAAAATATATCCAATGCACGCGGGTTGTGGTTTTTGTGTGTGTGTGTGTGGTAAGCAGTGGCCTATTTGTATGCAACGAAATTGAATTACAAGCATATATACATGTCATAGTCTACTTTTAGGCGTAGTTCAACTTTCTTGATGCTTGACTTGAACACATACTTGTTGGTACATGAGGGTGCTTCATCAAAAAAGCTGCAACTTTTCCAGCGGAACTATGAATAGGTAAATTTTATTATAGTTGAAATGATTCGAAATGTCGTTTATAAAAGAATTCAGAAAACATATCAATAGAAACATATGTATGTAAGTGCTCAAAAGAAATACACAGGGTACCTAGGTTGATTAAAAGGAAAAACTTGCGATTGATTAAGTAACACACGAGCCTGCCTATGTGTTGCTATATGTGAGAAAGCTCAATAAATCTCTCACTGGCTACTGTTGTTTCCAAAGTCGCTGGTTTAGATGGACTGCATTTCTTGTAATGCCCTAAAAGCTCAATTCGGTGTAGGGCTGAGTTACTAATGTTTTCCATAAGGGTTTATTGTAAGCAAATCCAAATACATCATGGTCAATCTCAGTCTGTTGATTGGCTTGATACATTTTTGTAATATTTTGAGCCAACCATTTTCAGCTTCAACTCCTTTATAAGCTGAAATGATTTCTTAAAAAAAAATTTTTTTAAAATGTATTTAAATATTTTTCAAGGAAACTACGTAAATAAGAAAGTCTCCCATATAAGTTTTCCTGTTTATGAGCTGTGTTTTCTCAGTTTATCAGTTTGCGATTCCCAAAGCGGCAAAAACATGTTATTTGCTTAGACAAGTTTTCCCTCATATTTACTAAGTAGACTCATTTCATAGAAAGCGCCGGAGGACCGGGACCTCTGTTAAGAACGTAATTTGCAAAGGGGAAATTGTACAGCATAAAAGAAAAACATTTTAATTTCCTAGAGGGATCTTTCTATTGGTTAGCATTCATGTTATGCTCAAGTACGCCTTCAAACAGCTTTATGTTTTTACTATACGCATACATATATATTACTTAAGACGCTCATAAACCTGATAAATGCTTTGGTTTTTTATATTTCCAGAAATGTGGTCAAGTTCAGAACAGCGCTCATCCGATCTCAAACCACGTTAATGCATGAGTTGAGCTAGCGCTTTAGAGGTGTGACCAAAGAACATAGATTTATAAGAATGGAGAACACGCTACTTTGAGCGATTTTCAGCGAGTGAGCTCCAGAAGAACATATTTCAGGAGTTTACCACATGCCTCACACTATTTTTCTTACTTGCAAACTTCACCAAATATTATTGAATTCGCTTTGTGCATAAGATTTCGTGGCAAAAACGAATGCCGCCGATCTAATAAAAATATGTAAACAAACATTGGTGGATGAAATGATCCTAGGTGAATGACATGCTTTCTTGTTTGCACTTGTGCAGGTCAAAGGAATATCGATTTGCAATCTATGATAGTGCGTTTGACATCTCATTTGTTCGCACTTGCAATTTCTATAAAAAATTGAAATGCACTCCTCCCGCATGCCTCTTGCTAACAAAACATCATAGTATATGTCTACTAGTAGCGCAACTTCCTCCGAATCTGCACACACACACAAACCACACAGGGTGCGTTGTATGCAGTAATAAAACAATCAAATTTAAATTCTGCAATATTAAACATGAAGACTTGAAACTCCCAAATTATTGAATATAAAGCAATTATAACACGTTATCAGTTACTATAGAATGTATATTTCAGTTTAAATTAAAGTTTTTAGTTGCAGTTTTTACTTTAAAACAACTCTGAACGCGATTTCCTTTATTACACTCTCTCGGAGTACCTTCATCCACTACCTTCCACTCCGATTCGCAAAAGAAGATGCCAAACTAGTACGGGTAAACAATGCGAAATATCAATCGTACAAACAATTTACATACATACGAGGGGTTTTCAAAAAGTATCGCGAATTTTGAATTTTCGCTGGTTACGTATATTCGAATTGCGTGGACTTCTGCACACGGCCCCACCCTCCATACAAACATATGTCGCCTGCCAAAAAGTTCAGCTGAAGATAAGAAGCTGTGTGCGCATATTTTATGGTCGCCTGGTGCGCAGGATTTATTTATAGAATAATGCGACATCGGTCATTTGAAAATAAATAAAATTTGGTCGGACTTGTCATGTCCAAATCAGTCAATTTATTGATTTTTGGCACACCCAAGAAGAATATGCCGTTCTCCCGCCTTTCCGCGAATAAAAGTGTTATGTCGCAAAATTTAGTTTTTGAAATTAAGTTTTTAAAGCTTACAATTGTCATGCAAACGTGTGGCCATTGAATAACCATATGAAATATATACTTTCTATATTTTCAAGAAAACAAGAGACATCTTATATGCAGACCATATATATATGTCCCACGGATAAATCGGTGAAAATTCAAAAAATGCGATATATCACTTTCATCCACGCAAGCATTTAATTATATATGTGGAGGACTGATTTTTTCCATTGTTCTTCTTCTTGATTCTTGTGCAACGCCGGAACGGTCTTGCACTTCTCGAAAATGAAAATATCTTCCTAAGCCAAACGGGGCATTTCCAAAATCAGTAATTTTTCTTCTTTCCATTTTTACCATTATTTTCTAAACACAACAAACCACGCTTTCTTGAATAAAGTTGGTTTTGTTAATTCTCAATAAAGGTTTTCATAAAGGAAGTAGAATTCTAAGCCAATTCGTCGAAGAAAGATATTGAACTTTAATTACAGTCGTTTTAACACGCGTTTTAATTAAAATCTTTACTTAACTTAAAAAGACATTTAAAATGTTGGTCAATCACACTCATATTAAACAATGATTTTAGCTAAAATGAAATGGGTCCCCTTGTGAAAAAAACTTAGTTGGTTGGTGGTATAAAGAATTGTTTTTCTTTTGCGAGGTGACCCTGTGTCAACTGTTTTATTTGCTACTATTTTCAACATTTCTTGTGCATCCCATGGTGTACGCATTCAAGGATATAAGATAAAACGAATAATCAGAAACTTCCTAATACAATTGGTTTTCGGCACTTGCCGGGATATTGGAGTGCCCCTAATATTCCTCCTGAACAAATTTACAAATAAACTTAAAGGATGTTTATATATTTACACAACGAATGCGCTTGTGTGCATATTAAGTAGGCCGTTCAAGATTTTGTGTTTTTCGTTTTACAAACCAACACCGACAAGATTTGTATCAAGTTTCAAATAGTGTTAACTGAAACATAACAAACTTTGCTATTCCCCACCCTGTAGGAGGCAATCTACTGCAAATAATTAATTTTACAGCCATCAAAAAGCTTTTTGATACAACATAGTGCATCTTCATAAATAACAGTTTAGGACTAAAATCCTTACGCATCGTACGTGCAGTGGTGCAGATCACTGTATTTGTCATAAGTATGAAATTCTTTCCTGGTTAATATGTCGTTTAGCTGAAATACATCAAACTTTGACTTTAATTTCAGATTTGTTGAACATTTTCTTTCCCTTTGCTTTCCACAAACTTTGTATTGAAATACCCTACTTATAGCCTACATAAGCTTATGAGGTTAAAATTCTATGAAAATCGGGTTCATAAGAACATCTTTGTTCTTTGATATCCCCTTCAACTTGCAATTTATCACATCCATTAGAAAGCCCTAAAGAAAAATAGTAAACAATTTTATTTCCACAAAATTTTGGGTGCGAGAATTCTCAGGGTATAAAGTCGGCAATGTGTAGTAGGTTGCCACATTCAATGATGATATGATAGGCAGCTCCTTTTCGTGATATCGAAATCGGCTTTAAAATCAACAAAGAGATGATGTGTGTCGATTCTTGTTCAACGGATTTTTTCCAAGATTTAGCGTATTGTAAAAATCTAGTCGACGGTAGATTTACCAAGCCACACTGATAAGGTCCAATCAGTCTGTTCACATCCTGCTTCAGTCTTTCGCACAATACGCTTGGTAGGACCTTATACAGGGTGGCTAATGAAAGCCGCTACCAAAAAAAAATTAAATAACTTTTTTTCTGTTTAATGAATCTGGTTAATTTTTTTTTTATTTTGCAGATTGACTTTTACATTTAACAATGGATAACTGGGACACTGAAACAAGAATTTGGATTGTCCGCCGCTATCACGCACTTGAGTCCGTAGTTTCGGTTCAAAGAGAGTATAGGCGCACGTTTGGCGGCAATCCTCCGAGCAGATGGACCATAATAAGACTTGTAAACAATTTTGCCGAGCAAGGGACAGTCAACAGAAGACCTTACCATCGAAACCCTTCAGTTCGAACGGAGGAAACAATCGCTGCTGTAGCTGCTGCCATACAAAACAATCCACGTGTTTCGACAAGAAGCTTATCTGCTCAAATGGGTGTAAGCAGACAGTCATTACAGTCAATTATGCACAAAGATTTGGACTTATTCCCATATAAAATTCAAATGGCCAACAAACTGAACGCTGCAGACTTGCCGATTCGCTTGGAATTTTGCCAGAAGATGCTTCAAATGGTGGAAGAGGATGGAAACATGTTGAACTGTCTTTTCATGTCTGACGAGGCCCATTTCGATTTAAACGGCAACATAAACAAACAAAATTGTCGAATATGGAGTGCTTCCAACCCACAGATACTCCATGAGACGGAATTGCATCCACTTCGTGTCACAGTGTGGTGTGCAGTTTCATTACGCTGCATTGTCGGGCCCTACTTCTTCGAAGAAAACGGTCACACCGTTACGGTTACTGGAGACCGTTACTTGAGCATGTTTAGAGAGTTTTTCTATCCAGAATTACGCCGAATGAGAATTTCTTTCAACTCTGTGTGGTTTCAGCAAGATGGTGCAGCTCCTCATATAGCCCAACCTGTTATGACAGAATTGCGACGAAAATTTCCCAATAAGCTGATATCCAGAAACTCCACATTCCGTTGGCCACCCAGGTCGCCTGACCTTACTGCACTTGACTTTTTCTTGTGGGGTTATTGCAAACAGGAAGTCTTCAAAGCAAAACCAACAAATTTGAATGAACTAAGGCAATCCATTCGAGAAACAATTGCGGCTATTCCTGTCTCAACTCTCCAAGCAGTAATGAACAACTTTTTGGTAAGATGCCGCACATGCATCGACGAGCAGGGGGCGCATTTAAATTCCATTATTTTTAAAACTAATTAAGCTATATTTAATAAAATTTAATGAGCTTTAACATGAATAAAAGAAAAATGAATTCCATACACCGAAAAAAAAAATTATTTGAGTTTCTTAATGTAGCAAAATTCATCAGGCACCCTGTATGCGATATATAAAAGGCTGATTCCGCGATAGTAGGCGCAGTTTGCAGGATAACCCTTCTTGTGGATTGGGCAGAGAATACTTAGATTTCAAGCTTCAGGCAGGCATCCGACCATATTCTGCATAGAAGCTGATGCATGCGCCTTACCAGCTCTTCGCCTCCGTGTTTGAATAGCTCAGTAGGCAAACCATCAGCGCAAGCTGCTTTATTGTTTAATATTGGTATTCGCACCTCTTCTCTGGTTTCTCGCTCAGTTTCTCCATTTAAAAGGGCAGAGAAGTGATCCGTCCATAATATTATTACACATGAAAACCTAAGAATTTGAAACCCGCTTTCTCCCTTCTTATTTCGAATAATTTACTTTGCAATGCACCAATATTTTTTACAGTGTCTGCTTCGGTATTTATAAAGCTCAGCTTTAACTTACTGGCGGTGTAGGTTTTTGCACATAAAAGCTCAGTTCTTGTGCTTGAAGCCAGGTAAATACATACAGCGATCGGTTGTTTACATTTTAAAGCAAATTGAGTGATCAAGTGTATGGGACAGTGGGCTAGTTCGGGAACTGTGCTTCATAAATAAATAGTGGATCGGACTAAAGTTAATAAAACATTTTATGTTTGTGAGCGGTTTGCATATAAATTTTCTCGTTCAAAATTTCACCAAAGTACATTTTGTTTCATGTAATTCAAGAGAAATTCTTATGTTTTTTTTAATGAAAATAAAATCAAACTGAATCATACAAGTATAAGGGAAAAGGGAATTCATATTGATTTCACCGTATTTGAGAATGCCAAATGAAAACCAAGTATTCGTTACTTCGTTTACCGTTTGGTTGACATTCGTCATTAGAAGAATAAGCAATCATCTGTTTTAAGTGAGTAGAAGTGGACTTGGTGAAACGTCACCGTCCGACGTTATGGAATTTTAGCCACTACTGTTCAAAATACAAAGAAATAGAAACTATTACTCATACCACATGTATTACCTACATTTGAGCAACACTTTCTTTGAGGCGCACTTTCTTTTAATATTTTCGAGTATCAACCTTATACAAAAACAGAGATTAACTGTTGTTTTGTTAAAAGTTAAAATGTAGATCCTCTAAAAAAGTCTTAGTGACTTACAAACTTTAGGACTGAAGAAGGAACGAGAAAAAAGCTCCTTTGTTACTCAACAGGGCGAAGAGAAAGGTGTGTCGAACCTTTATATGAGCGTATATACTTCGTCTTTTTCTCGTCCACAGCAAGACCCACTTTCATTGCTTCTTTATTCCGGTCCGAGTAGGGAGAACTTAAACCGCGCTTGTTAAAGCTAATGATATCAATGCCATCGCACTTAAGTTTCACTCTGCAGGCATGCTCTCATCCTCGGAAATTTTGAAGAAGAGGTACTTCTTGTCAACTCTTTACCTCCGTTTTCGAACAATTCGGCTGACAGCCCGTCGATTCCTGGCGATTCACTTCAATTCATCATAGGCGGTTGTAAAGGGTGTTTTTTTTACAGGTTTGTTTTTCGAATAGAGATAAAACTGGCATTTTGTGGTCAAATCTGGCAACTCTAATTTCATTTATGTTCAGTTTGGTTTGCCATTTCATCATGAACAGGTTGACAAAAGAACAACGCTTGCAAATCGTGCAAATTTATTTCGAAAATAATGGTTCAGTTCGCGAAGTTTACCGTGAGCTCCGTCCATTTTATGGTCGACATAATCGTCCATCAGAGCAATTAATTCGGTTAACCATGGATCGTTTTCGCACTACGTTTACTCTATGTGATAATACGCATCCGCAGAGACGTCGAACAGTGCGCACCGAAGAAACAATTGCCGCTGTAGAGCAAAGTGTTGAAGAGGACCCGAATGAATCGATTCGCCACCGTGCACAGCAATTGGAGCTTTGTCCATCAACTTTATGGAAGATTTTGCGCAAAGATCTTGGCTTGCGACCTTACAAGATCCAGCTTGTGCAAGAATTAAAGCCGCGAGACCATGCAATGCGTCGTGATTTTGGTGTATGGGCCGAAAATGAGATTGATTTCGATGCTGATTTTCATCGCAAAATTTTGTTCAGTGATGAGGCTCATTTTTGGTTGAATGGCTACGTCAACAAGCAAAATTGCCGCATTTGGAGTGAAGAGAATCCACATGAGACCCTTGAAACGCCATTACATCCACAAAAACTGACTGTTTGGTGTGCTCTATGGGCTGGTGGAGTCATTGGGCCATACTTCTTCCGCAATAATGCTGGAGAGGCAGCTACCGTTAATGGAGACCGGTATAGAGCCATGATAACCGACTATTTTGTTCCCGAATTGGATGGCATGAATGTGGATGAGTTGTGGTTCCAACAAGACGGCGCTACATGCCACACAGCGCACGTCACAATCGATTTATTGAAGGAAACATTCGATGAGCGCATAATTTCGCGGAATGGACCTGTCAATTGGATTATTTTCTTTGGGGATATGTGAAGTCGCTCGTCTACACCAACAAACCAGAAACGTTAGGGGAATTGGAAGCCAACATTCGTGGCGTTATTGCCGACATACGGCCCCATATGCTCGAAAAAGTGGTTGAAAATTGGACCTGTAGAATTGGCTTTATTCGAGCCAGCCGCGGCGGCCACATGCCCGAAATCATATTTAAACATAAATGGCATAAAATTATCCTTCCAATAAAGCCAAACTGATGGACCTTAAAACGATTTTCTTGTGTTTTATTTCAATTCGAAGTTCTACACCTCTAAAAAAACACCCTGTATAATATACTGAGTTTAGAGAGATATGGAACTTAATCACATTGTTAGTGTTGTTTGTAACGACAAAAACATTCCCCGAAGGTTTTGGGGAGTGTTGTGGAAAGTGCCAGTCCTTTGCCGGATATGAATCCGGTACGCTCCGGTACTCCCTTGCGGTACTGACCGGCTGTCGTGATAGTGATTCGGTATATCAGTGCAACCTTCTAGGTCATGTCACCCCTTCTTCTCTAAGAATAGGGGTAATGAGAGGTGAGAAGCATCATACGTAGATCAACCATCGAGTTGCACGCCATTACTTTTGTTGTTGTTGTTGTTGTTGTTAACAGTGCTTCGCCCTGCCCAATGGGCTCGATCACTCTAAATTGTCATCAGGCTCTTCTAACGGAAGTCCGAGGAAATGCGCAGTTTCCACAGGGTTGGACCAGAGTGATGTGGGTGTTAGAAGAGTGGGTTCAACTGAACAGGAAAAGAGATGTATGGTATCATGAGGGGTCATAGCACATGCAGGGCATGTATTTGGTATGTTGGGGTTCAGTCTGCATAAGTAAGAGTTTAACCTGTTACAATATCCAGAGCGAAGTTGTGCTAGTATGGCTCTAGTCTCCCTCGGAAGTACACGCTCCTCTTCAGCCAATTCAGGTGGTTGAGTATTAATAACGAGATTCACAGGCCGAGATCTGAGGGATCTGTCTACCGACTCAGTGTGGAGGTCACTTAGAGCCCGTCTATGGTTCCGCAGATCAAACGGCAAAGAGATATGATGCCGGATCTCATCGTAATGCTTACGGAGATGTCTCCTTATGTCTCTGGGGGGCGGTGCTACATCCAAAAGATGTCGGTTTGGATGACTAGGTTTGTGACAGTTCAGAAGGAACTGTCTACTCAAGAGTTCCGCGTGCTCTTGAACATTGAGCAATTTCGCCTCTTGATGGAGGTGAGACTCAGATGACATAAGCAGGCATCCCGTAGCAGTTCTGATGGCGGTGTTTTGGCAGACTTGCAATTTCCTCCAATTGGTGTCAGAAAGGTTGGGCGACCATTTAGGCGCAGCATAGTCAATAACCGGCCGGCCAATAGCCTTATATGTAGCAAGCAATGTTTCTTTGTCTTTTCCCCAAGTACTGCCGGCCAGTGACTTGAGGATCTTATTGCGGCTCTGTACCTTTGAGGCTATTGCGGTGGCATGACCAGCGAAGGTGAGGCCGTTGTCAAATGTCACGCCCAAGATTTTTGGGTGGTTGACAGTAGGTAGAGGTACTCCAGCTACGTGGACATTTAACTCTTGCCCCATCTGCGCATTCCATGTGGTAAACAGGGTCGCCGTAGATTTAGTCGGAGACAGGGTCAGATTACGCTCGGTGAAGAAGCTGGAAAGGTCATGGAGGTAACTGTTGATTCTTATACAGAGTTCATCAATGGAGGGACCCTTGCCCGAGGCCATTATCGTGCAGTCGTCAGCGTAGGAAACAATGGAGACTCCCTCTGGTGGGGGGGAAGTCTCGAAATATAGAAATTAAACAAGAGGGGAGAGAGAACACCACCTTGCGGCACCCCTTGTTTTATTCTTCGTGGTCTAGATTTCTTGTTCCTAAATTTGACTGTTGCCTGTCGACCATTGAGGTAATTAGCGGTCCACCTCTTAAGGCCGGCAGGGAGCGGTGTCTCATCCAGGTCTCGGAGGAGAGTGGCGTGATTGACCGTGTCGAAAGCATTTGACAGATCAAGTGCCACGAGAACCGTCCTATGGTTTGGTGGATTTTGATTCAAACCGTTGTTAATCTGCGTTGTAATGGCGTTCAAAGCGGATGTCGTGCTGTGATTTTTGCGAAAACCATGTTGATGATCGGCCAATTTTAGATTTGTAACGAAGTAAGGAAGCAGAATGGACTCTAGCAATTTCGCTACCGGCGAAAGGAGGGATATCGGACGATAGGACTCTCCTAGGTTCGCCGGCTTCCCTGGTTTTAATAGGGGAACTACAATCGCTTGTTTCCATATCTCAGGTATAACGAAGGTAGTTAGAGAGAGATTGAAGAGAGCCGCTAAATAATTCTGTCCTTCATGGCCAAGGTGTTTGATCATCTTCATGGCAATTCCGTCGGGTCCGATGGATTTTGAGGGTTTGGCCTTCATTATGGCTTCCTTAACCTCTGCGGCTGAGACGGCAATGGGCGCAGTAGAGTGTTTGTGTTTGCGCGCACGTCGGAAGGCTCTTCTCTTAGTCCTATCCGCAGGTGGATGCATTATAAACAGCCGGCAAAAGGAGCTCGCGCATTTCCTGGCGTCCGATTTGACACTGTCGCCGAAAGCAATGGCGACCTTGTCTTTGTGTTTGGTCGGATTGGATAGGGCCTTGACAGTCGACCATAGTTTGCCGACTCCGCCGGAGAGGTTGCATGTCTCAAGGTGTTGTTTCCACTTGGTCAGCTTGTGTTCGTTGACAATCCTACGGATTTCAGCATTGAAATCTTTTATTCTGGGATCTGCGGGATTGATAAGTCTCACTTGGTCACGTTCTCTTGCCATCGCCGCAGCTTCTGCCGGGAAATTCGGACGAATTTCTGGTATTCTGCCAGCAGGAATAAAGCGGCATGAGGCTGAATCGATGATCTTGCGAAACTCTCGTTCGCCTTTGCGTACGTCCGTTGGAGTGGGTAAGGCAGCGAAGGAGCGCTCTGTATATTCAGTAAAGCGGTCCCAGTCCGCTTTGGCGAAGTTGATGTATGTTATTTTATCAGTCGTTATGAAGTCGGTCGGTCGTTCAACAGAGAGTAAGATGGGTAGGTGGTCTGAAGCTAATGTAAGCATCGGTCGCCAGATGACAAAGTTAATAAGGCCCGCGCTCGTTATGGAGATGTCTGGCGAGCTGTGACAGTTACCTGCCACCCTGGTGGGGGCATCTCCATTGACTGTACAGAATGCTGAGTTATCTATTTGGTCTGCAATTGCCTGCCCTCTACTGTCTGCTGGCAAGTTGGAGTGCCAGAGATCGTGATGTGCGTTGAAGTCGCCTAGGATTAGGCGGTTATCGCCCCTTAGCAACGCACTAATGTCGGGATGATAATCTCTAGGACAACACGTGACAGGAGGAATATAGATGTTTATGATTTGCAGGTCGGCGTCTCCTGACCGGACTGCTATGCCTTGGCATTCTAAGGTAGAGTCCCTGGGGTCGACGTCAGGGGAAAATAGATTGTATTGTACAGAGTGATGTGTAATGAACGCAAGGCCACCCCCAAGACCGCTGGGACGGTCTTTACGATGTACATTATACCCATCACAAGTTCGTAAGTCCGATCTCGTGTTCAGTTTTGTCTCTTGTATCGCGGCGATTTTGATGTTGTGCGTCTTCATAAAGTCAGTTATCTCCGCGATCTTTCCAGCTAATCCGTTACAGTTCAGCTGCAGAATTTTGAAGTGTGTAGGAGGGGAGGCGGGGGACATACTAGGCGTGAGGGACGGATGCGTTTGCCTAGGTGGAGGTAGGCTAAGGCCTAAACTATGTCGCAGTCTAGAGTTGACAGCGCCATGGCCGATGTTGTCTGGCGTGGAGGGCGGCTGTGTACTGCAACAGGGGGCTATGAACGAATCCGTCCAAAGGTTGCCGTTTGCGAGCCCAGAGCACATAAGGGTGTGACACAGGCCAAGGCAACTGTTGCACTTGACCGATGTCGCAGGCGTATACAATCTTTGCCGACAAACGGTGCACGTAGTGAAAGGTACTAGGAGGTGGTGTTCCTGACCCACGTGCAGGCTGGAAGCAGGGGGGGGCATTAGGGGCAGAGACAGAGGGGACTGACGCTCGGCGATGCTCATATCTGACCTATTCCGGGGGGAGTAGGAGTGTTGAGCAGCCGTGTGAGATGGAGACGCTGGCGTGCGTGAGCGACAGTCGGGAGTGGGTGAGGCAGGGATGGCAGCGGTGCTGCCAGTCGTGTAGACTTAGCCACTATTGTGACTATTGGAAGTAGTTAGAGGCGGTAAGGGAGTGCCAGAGCGGCGGCTACCGCGGGACGTCCTAGGACGTGTACAGCAAGGTGCCTCAAAAGTACTAAAGAAAGTACGGGGTCTGTGGATGGCAGGGTTAAGCCCTGAACATCCAGATTTATGTAACCATCTCTTACACTTGGCGCATTGTACCGAATAGGGTTACACTGAAATAACAGTTCTTGGCCGGGTGAGAAAACCCGGGTCATTCCGGTGTGATAGAACCGGCTGTTGTGGGAATGGTACTTTTGTTCATATTAGTCGCCTCTTACGACCGTATTGCCTACCTCGGGGATATTCTAAGCCCCTAACCCCCTTATTGCAGCTCTCATCAGCACCTTTCGTTTGATATCCATATTGTACTAATATATTTGGGTCACGCTGGTCAACATATTGGTCGATAACTCCAAAATTGGTCGAGTTATCGAAACAGGAGATATCTTAAATTTCAAGTTAAAAATAAATTAATAATTGGTGCGATTTGTTGTGTGCTGCTTCCGGGATTTACAGTTTTTTGCCGACTCCGAGCAAAGCAGATGAATTTTTGCTGAGAAGCTTTCCATGGCAGAAATACACTCGGAGAGTTTGCCAAACCACTGGCGAGGGGCGAGCCCGTTTTGAAAAAACTTTCTTAAACCACTTTTGATGTTACCTAACTATTGCTTTGGATGATATTGGCACAATAATGTACTCTCCTGTAAATTTTTCTTGAATATCTGCAATGTACAGGGGCCTGTTTCACTTTTATTATGTGTAGAGTATGTAGCCCTGTGCCACCCTGTACTTTTCAACATCCAAACTCCCACGTTGCTCCCAAAAAAAGAGTGTTGCTTCTTTCCAAACTCTATTTTGAATATTTAAGAAAATTTTAAAATAGCACTGATTTCCAGAAAAATGTGTTAGTTGGGTATTTGATAGTTTATTTTATATACATTAGTTGAAAGTTAAATTATTTTAGTGCAATTCAGCGGTATGTTACATATTAAATTTATATTTTTATAGTAGTTCTGATTAATTTAACTATGTAATTATTTCATAGGTCTAAGCTACTTGTGTAGCTAGGCACTCCTATGCAATTTTTTCGCGCAAGTATACACTAAAAATTGTGTTTATATTATTTTTTTAATTGGTTTTCAAATTTAGGATTTGCCTTCAATGCAGCCGTTTATGGAAGAAGCAAGTGTACAAAAAGCACAGTCTATAAAACGTTTGTGACACTCAGGCACTCCAACTTGGCACCGCCACCTATTTTCCAGATGCAGTCGCCACGACTGGCGATATTATTATTGACCATTTCATACCTTTGAGTAGTACGATGTGAGCAGTGCCGAGCGGCGGCCTTCCCCACCACCCATACCCAATTCCCCTTCTTCCAGCACTAGCACGAGTATAAGTAAATACCACCGGCTCCTAGTACCTTTCACTACGTGCATTGTTTGTCGGCTAGGAGTATATGAGCCTGCGCCATCAGTCAAATGCCTTAAACAGTAAGAGTTATAAAATCGAAATTTTCCAAAATAGCCTACGTGGCTATTTCGAACATTTTAAATGGCGATGGGAGATGAGTGCCAAGGAACCCGCGTACACAATTTCCATAATATATCCAAAGACATTTTGATATACATACATATAAGATCTAGTGATAATCGAATATTCCAATTATTCGCTAGAACATTCGATTTTCAAAATTCAGTTAACGAAATTCGAATGTTGGTATAGCGTTGACTATACGAATAATCGCTGTTGAACGATTATTCAAATGTACATATATAAGTGTATATATAACTGATTTGGTGCATTTTAGACGCTTTTATTAAAAATTATGATTGTTTATTGTTGAAACTGCGACTTTAATAAAACTTCCTTAAATTTTTCTCAGAATGGACAAAGGCAGGGCAAATACCTGGTTCAAATTGGAAAAAAGACACTTTATCTTTCATTTAAAAATTCATAGTTACAGAATTCCTCCTGTTACTATTTCCCAAAAGTATAAGATATATATTCTTTAGGTTATCATCACTATGTAATAAAAATTGTATTTATTAATAAACTACATATTTTGTCTCAATTATTTTAGAAAAAAATTGAAATAAACAACGAAAAGTTACATTTTATGCAAATAAAATGTCTTAAATTAAAAAAGTATAAGATATATATTCTTTAGGTTATCATCACTATGTAATAAAAATTGTATTTATTAATAAACTACATATTTTGTCTCAATTATTTTAGAAAAAAATTGAAATAAACAACGAAAAGTTACATTTTATGCAAATAAAATGTCTTAAATTAAAAAACCTATTAAATTTTATTTGTTATTCTACTCGGTAGTATGCATACCTTTTTTCCGTGTTTTAATACTATTTACCTCCATCAAAGCAACCATGTATGCGGAGTTCACATATGAAAAAAACTCTACATATAAAACCTCTGGTAGTTGAGTCATGCGTAGAGTACAGTAAATGTTGTTATAAAAAAAAATCATCTAAAAATGCCACACCCTAATATAGATACATACGTATGTAGTATGTACATTGGCTTTTTTGGTGCAGAACTGGTCAGTAAGTTTAGCGCTTTTTATCATTGTGGGAAATGCTCATAGTTAACACAAACATTTGCCGTAGCTTGATGCTGTGTCGTGAGTGGCGATACAAAACACTCAATGGATCTACGTACATCGGGCGATCAATGGCAAGTACGCAAACAAATGACATTCAACCGACTAAGCTCAATGTGGCTGCTATTGATCGACAGCGCAGATATTCAGTAAGATCGTGCTCCGAGGGCAAATGCTGGTCAGTGATGCGGAGTGTGTTACTTCATAACTCGATATCTACTGCTAGCAATTCGCTTGATCCGCCTAAATCCTATTATTTGTGTTAGATAAGAGCTTTATCGCAACTATCATAAATGCCAGAAATATTCGTTGATTAGCTCGAAACAAAAAAAGCGAAAAAAAAACAAATAAAAGTGCCAGCGCGCCAAAATACATTCTGCGTAAAAAATATTAGAACATTCTTTTCATTTGCATCTATTAAAACGTGTGTTGAAGAAGTGCAGAAAGTAGAATCGCGCAGGCACTCTAGGCGAGCGACAGTGTGACTAGGAATTCTACGGGTATTTGCTTTCCAGACTGATTTGAAATTTAAATTTCATTGCCGATTAGTGCAGTTTATGCAAGCGCAAGGCGGATTTTCACGTGCGTGCAAGTGCGAATTTTGTGCTGCGGAAAGCGAAAGTTGAAATAAGGCGGAACTACAGAGACAGAGGGGTATTTAGCTGTAACGGCGCGTTGGCGAATTGTTGTTGGATAAATGTGAGTACAAAGCTATCTGCAGTTGAAATAGTGGCGTGTATGAAATGTTTAAAAAATGAATTTGACAAATCTCAGTATTCTTAAGGAAATGCATCGCTGTTCGGGAGGAAAAGTGCATTCAAGAGAGGCGCAACAAAAAACGCTGGATATGATATATACATATGAATAAGTTCTTTATGCCACTAAAAAAAGATATATTGTTTACTTTAATATGAAAAAGATTCGTGGCTAGACAGCTGTTTCAAGTTAGAGCCTCTCTTGGGACCTAGCAACACCAAACATTAATTAACAATTTTACTGATTAGCCAAAGAATTTTATATATAAGATTCGTATTAATCAGGTCCTAAATAATCACTATTTACTAAAAACAAACAAATATTGAAATCTGTAAACGGAAAATCTTTCCAAAATCGAAAAATCACAAAACAAATTCAAATTGAGTAATCGATTAATTAATAAATCACGCCAACGTTAATTGACATGTTCGAAAAATTTATCAATCCCTATTATACTAACGGAACTTATATATTTTGAGATGTTAGTTTCTCTACTATAAGTCTGAGTTTTCCGATACAAGATTTTGGTACTCATAACTTTTCTATTTCTATTGCCGTTTTAATTGCATATCAAAAACATATGCACGATTAACCCCCAGGGAGATTAAGGCCAATCTTCTCTACCAAATTGTGGTGTGCTGCTTCTAATTTTCAATTTTCCCTAGAAATTGGCGGGATCTACATGTTTTATGCCGAGTCCGAACGGCAAATGCGAATGCAGATATTTATTGAGAAACTTTCCCATGGCAGAAATACACTCGAAGGGTTGACGAAAACTGGGGAAAGGCGACCCCGTTTTTAAAAAACTTTTTTCAACTGTATCTATTATATGTATTTCTTGTGTAACAAACTTTGTCCGCAATGGACTCTGAAGATTCTGAACAGATTTTAATAAAATTTCAACTAAAAAAATTTGTTTAATCCCAAAAAGCGCCACGAAATTAGAATACTCGTGTTTAATTTCAGAATTTTGGCGGAAGAGTTTATCATTCCGATGCGATCTGAAAGCAAACAAAACATGCCGACCATGTTTTTCTATATTATGCTTCATTGATTGTATCAAAAGAACAATCTAAATGTAATAACGCAAAATTTGAAAAAGTTTGAAACTATTATTAGCCTTAATGAAGTGCCTATATTTTATGGATATAAATTCATATTAAAAACGTTTTCACAGTTAATTTCTTTTAAAATATACAAAAATGCAAAGCAGCACCTTAATGCATATACCAATTATAGTGCGCTATCTACCTTTATTCATTTCTATTTAATTATAAAATAGCATCATAATACCAATTAATATTTAGAATATTTTTATTTATTTATTATTTAATGAATTTGAGTCTTCCACTCAGCTGATTTGTAAGCGAATACATAATTAAACACGAATACAAGGCAATGGACTTTGACCCCACTAAAGCCAATCTATAGAGCTTGTATGAGGCTAATTTAAAATTCGTTGATTAATGAAGTTACTAATAATAATTATTTATTGCTTGCGTTTTTATCCTCAAATCAATGAAATTTAAATAAGTTAGCTGTCACTGCGGCGAGAGCGGCTAATACCACTTTTGGTTCAAAATTACGTGTTTTGATACCGAGGGAAAGGGGAAGATTTCTGTGTATGGGGTTAATTTTACGTTTGTCCCAACACTTCTTAACGGCATTTAAAAGAGATGAGAAATTATTGGGATCAGCTGATTGCAACAAAGCCTAACGATATCGGTAATAAAATAAAAATTTCGTGGTTATGGGTCAATTTGTAGGCGAATAAAATTGTGTTACCTTTTTCACCAAACCTGTGACATCTATTATACAACTTATTTTATGACAACGCATAATTAAACATTTGACAGCCAGTTTTTTAATCACACGGGCTCGTCTGAAAGAAACGTCAGCTACAGCCTTTGAAACACTGCAAACACTCTTATCGCTTGAGTAGAAATACATATGTCATGCATACGTAGATATCCCAGCTAACCAAAGTTCGAACGTTTCGAAATAGTGATACATATAAAAGGAGTCCCGATTTGAGCTATTCGGTAGTGTGATTTAGTAAACAACATAAAAAAAGAAGATTCACGGAGCATTGGGAGAAGAAAGCAATATTGTAGAACTGATAAACGGCAATGCTCAATTCTACGAATGATTTAGAACATTTGCCGATGCTTTTTCTTGTACCTAATAGAACCTAAAGAGTTTTTTCTGAATGCTTATCAATAGTCGAAAGTTGAAAGTGCACGGAAAGGGAAGCGCATTTAAAATTAAACAAAATAATATATTTTTTGATTGTCTGAAGCGTTTGATAAGTTACATATGAAAAATGTATACTCTTAGATGTACCCACTTCTACAAATAAATATTTTTACATACAATTTGTTTTTAAAAAAGAACTTATAACATCATTCCAAATTATCTTATATATAAATAGACAAGATGAATGCAATGTAGAACCGTTTTCTGCTAAACTATAATTCCAAGGTATACAAATTATATATGTATAGATAGGAAATTTTGAGGTGTACTTTTATCCGTAAATAAAAAAAATTTAAAAAATCATTTTAATATAAAAAATTTTACATAAAAGTCACACCACTACACATTCACTTATTCACACTATAGACACGCTGTGTGTGTGTGTACTTGCTTTTTGTGTACTATGCTGAATCGTGAGCATGGCCGAGGAGTTGCTTTGTAGGAAAAAATTAAGAGCCGTAGTAGTGTGAGTAGACTTGCCATGCATGTTTTTGTGTTATTCGTGTGGTCGGCTCTCACTGTGAGTGCGAAGAGTTGGTAGTGGACCAATGAAAAATAAGTATTCGCACTATAGATACTCTGCTGTGTCATGCATTTTTGCTTTAGTTGTTGTTATTGTATTGATTACTGGCAACGATGCCCAGTGTCAGCTGTTCTTCTGAGAGCACGACAAGTTGCTTTGTTGGATACATTAAACAAGCAATGTAAAATATGAGCAAATATGTAAAATTCATTGCTGATACCTACAAACAGGGTTTACAAAAATAAAATAAATGATTACTCATAAAGAGTATTAAACACCGAAGAAAATTAAAGGAAAATAGAGAAAAGGAAAAGAATTGAAAGCAATGAAAATTAAAGGAAAAAAAGAAAAGAAAAGGAAAAGGAAAGGAAGGTAAGGGAATGGAAAGGATAGGAAAGGAAGGAAGATTAAAGGAAAGAAAGGAATGGTAAGGAAATGAAAGGAAGGGAAGGAAAACGGAATTAAAGGAAAGGTAAGAAAACGAAGGGGAAAGAAAGAAAATAAAAGGAAGGAAAGGGAAAGGAAAATAAGTTTGAGGAAAGGAAAAAATAAAATAAGAGAGTAAAAGAAGAAATCAAGGAAAATAAAAATATGTTAGAGGAAAGGAACGACATAGAAAGGAAGAAAAAAAGGCGGATAAAAGATACAGCAAAAAAATAAAATAAAATAAAGTTTACTGGTTGAATTTCAACCACTGGGCGAACTCTAGTATAAATAAAAGTGTTTAGAGCACTTCCTTTTGATTAGTAAGACACAGATATGAAACTAAAAAACATATATAAAGCTTCATAGAAAAGTCAATAAAAGGCTACAATATGAGTCAAAAAAGACACCGTGGCTCATTGAAAAGCAGTGATAAAACAAAAAATTCAACGGATTTATTTTGGATTATTTTTTATGACTAATTTTATTATAAACCCGCTCAGAACGATTTTCTGTTCATTTTGGACTCCGAAAAGAGTTAATTTATGAGGGAAATGCTCTGAGAAGTGTGTGTTTTATAGTTTCGAGTGAAGTCTTTATTCCTATATTTGGTTAGCTGGGATCTCTCCTATTATACCACGTGAAGGTAGGTACCAGTGCGACATGTGCCTACTTATACGAACAAGAGAGCACAGAATAATTTTCATCAAGTTCTTTTTGTATTTGTTTGGCTTATATTTACATCTTATAAGTATTACTTGCATATATTTGATGAGCTTCTTCTATTGTCGCAAATGTGTTGCGGATGCCTTAGTAGCTGTTCAAGCAACTGCACCCATCCAACATACTCTGCTTGTGGTTGGTGTTGCGATAGAGGGCGCGCATTTCTTAGTGCCCGTAATGGCTTGAGTGCGCACCGAGAACAAAAATACTAAAAAGCACACACACACGAGCTCATATTTTTTGTGTTGAAATCATTGTTTACCCCTACTAGTTTGGCATCTTCTTTTGCGAATTGGAGTGGAAGGTAGTGGATGAAGGTACTCCGAGAGAGTGGAATGAAGGAAATAGCGTTCAGAGTTGTTTCAAAGTATTAATTACAACTAGAAACTTGAACATAAACAGAAATTTACATTTTATAGAAACTGATAAGGTTTTAGAACTGCTTTATATTCACTAATTTGTAAGTCTTATGTCTTCACGTTCAATATTGCAGTATTTTAATTTGATTGTTTTGTTATTGCATACAACGCACCCTGTGTGGTTTGTGTGTGTATGCAGATTCGGTGTAAGTTGCGCTACTAGTAGGCATATACTATGGTAGTGGATGAAGGTACTCCGAGAGAGTGTAATGAAGGAAATCGCATTCAGAGTTGTTTTAAAGTAAAAACTGCAACTAAAAACTTCAATTTAAACTGATATATATACATTCTATAGTAACTGATAACGTGTTATAACTGCTTTATATTCAATAATTTGCGAGTTTCAAGTCTTCGTGTTCAATATTGCAGTATTTAAATTTGATTGTTTTATTACTGCATACAACACACCCTGTGTGGTTTGTGTATGTGTGTAGATTCGGAGTAAGTTGCGCTACTAGTAGACATATACTATGGTTGAAATGCACTCTCTTTGGCACACAAAATTTTTTTTGCGTACGAGCAGTGGTCTTTGTTGCTTGTTTTTGGTTTTTCGTCTTAGGTACATTTTTTACGCTTTTTTTTATTTTTTAGAAATGTTAATCAAATTTGCTTTTTCTAAATATTATCAACAGTATCAGTTTGATTCGAAATCGATTCAGTACGTTTTGCTTAGCGTGTGAGTTTTGTGCGGTTTTCGCAGCGGTGAGTTTGTTAGGATTTTTGATTGAAGGCTGATATGTCAGTGGTTGACAGCTGGTGTTTCTGGCGCTTCATCAAGGCACAAATTGCGTTTTGTCACTGAATTCCAAAATAAAACGACGCACAAAGATTTAACAACAAAAAAAAAATTCCAAAAAATTTATTTGGTCATGAAGTTTTTATTTTCGCACAAAAATTGTTTTGTGAGATGCAGTGAAATGGGGTCAACTTTGTTGTTGTAGTAAATTTGGAACAAAGGTATGAGAGCATTTCTTCGCAGTGTCCAGCTAACTAAAGTATTGGCGAGTTTGTAAAAGAGCGTTTGGCGATAAAAGTTCAGGGAATGTAAGACATTTGACGATATCATTTAGAAATTGCATAGACATGTTTGTGTGTTGCTTGTTTTGGTCGACATTAGGCAAGATTTTCTTTAAAAAAAAAAATTCGAGCACTGCTCCAACAACAATCACCGTATATGTAAAAAGATATTTAAACTTTATTTGAGGATTTTTTTTTATACAAAAAACCAGCAAGAGTAATACTTTTTCAAGTTGCTTTATTGTTTTAGTTATTTTTTTGAGATTTAGCTCAAATGTTTAAATTGTATTAGAAACTAAAAATCCCGTCCACGCTGCGCTCTGTCTGAGAACTTATAATAGACTCAGTTCGATTTTAATCACTATATCTGCGATACCAGTTGAGATAATCACATCGACTATTGCAACACTCATTTGTTCCTTTCGTTTGATGCACATATTGTACTAACACATTTTTGGTGACCTCGGTCCACATATTGCTCGATGACTCCGAAACCGGTCAGAATAATGGTTAACCTTAACCTAAAGTTAGATGTCTAATAATCCAACGGTGAAAGTTCAATTCTATTCAGCAGTTTTTGAGTGATGCGCGAACAAATTAAGAGACAAAGCGACAACAATTCTAAAAACTGTTGCTTTAGATTCTATCTTCTATTATTATTTTTTTTTGAATATTTGCAATGTACAGACATCGACCTGTTACAATTTTATTATTTGTAGCGATTTGTGCATAATACTGTCACAGTAATTGCTACGGACATGGAGTCTATTTATGTTATAGAGGGTTCACTTCTCAAACATAAAATAGCGTACTCAGTATTCTAGTTTGCTTAAAACTTCATACTTGACTTAATTTCGAATTACATTTTGGTCTGGCTGTAGTTGGGTACCTGTTTGTCTCTGCTTTGTTATTAATTTGTTATAGAGTAGCGAATTTTCAAACCTCGAGGGCGAATTCCGGGGTTTTATAAATCAAGTCCCTGAATTGCAAAAATCCAAAAAAATTTATCGAAGAAAGCTGTACTTTGTACGGAATTCCTTAACATATTTAATTATTATACATAATGATGGCCCCAAAACTTCAATGAGTTAGTGCTGAAACTTGTTTTGACTAGTAGAATATTTGAATAAAGATATATTTTTTTTATTTGATAGTTCAAAAATTTACAAATCTTTCATATTCGTATGTAGTATACAGATATATATTGACACGTTTTTTTATTTGGAATGTGTCGGAAACTTAAATTTGGACTTTGCTACGAAGTATCAAAATTATTGGTGGGACTATTTTCGAATAATATTCGAATCAATACTATTCGAATAAACGAATAAAAATAATCATTTCAAAAAATTCGAATAGTATTTATTCAAATAATTTATGAGCATGCATTCACGTTTTGTATGTATGTATGTATGTATGTATGTTTGCGTGTACAAATGTGTGCATAAGCTGTAGTAATATTTGTTTAACTATTCAAATACCTATTATTCTAATAGTTGTCATTTATATTATTTAGTATTATTCGAATACATTTTATTCGAATTTTTTACAGCCTTCGAATAAATGGATTTTTTATTCGAATAGTCCCATGCCTAATCAAAATACAATTTTATTATTTCAACCATAAATCTTGTGCGAAATGATTATAATATATATATATATATTATAATATATATATAATAATAATAATGAATATAATTATATTTTAATTTCTTCTTTTTTGATTTATATTCTCAATAATTTTTTAGAATTCTTTGTATACAAGCGGATTTTGTGGAAAGTGTCTTTTCCCTTTTGCTAAAATTTTCTCTTACGGTAATTCGTATATCTAGAGGTAGCCGTCTGCTAAAATGGTCGTTACTAAATTTTTATAAAAAAGTTGACTTATGACTTCTTAAAAAACGCGGATATATTTTTGGAATTTTATGAGTATACATACATTTGTATTATATACGGTACTAACATTCAAACATGCATTTATATACAATAATAATAATGATAAATAGTTCACAAGCGTGAAGGAAATATAAATAAGTTTTTCATTCGTCATTTCGATGCTAAATACAACTTTTTTCGCAACAAAAAAAGGCGAGCAGAAAAAATTATAAGCTCGCACAATTTTGATTTGACAGTTCACACTTAATTTTCAAAGGAAATTTCAAATTAAGAAATATCAATTTTGTTATTTTATTCATAAGTCGCTTATTAATGCTTACAAAAAAAAGGTTAGAAGAATACCAATAAACCTGTGCGCGTTAGGATGTTTTAATAACTTCTGATAGTCAAATATCTAGATACCGATTCTGTGAAGAATCTTTTAGTTTGAAATCGTCGTTAATGATATCGCTGCCTTAGAATTAGGATGAATAACCTACCTCAGCGTTCATACCAAACATTTCCTTTTTTATCAAATGGTTGAAGAAATCTATACTCCAGATTTTACTCTAACAGCCCCCCAGAATTTTGTTCGAGAACGTCCCTACTTCTTGAAGTAGTCATGTTCGAGCTTATTCAATATTAAATCTAAAAATCATTCTAGTTCATCTATTTAATTTTCTTCCCTCAGTTCCCCAGTCTCTACATGGCAGCGCTTTTAATAATCATCAAACTTATTTTTAGTATAATAATTTATATATATTTTGAATGTTATATATATAGAAATTATTTTGTATGTGCATATGATTACATACAATTGACACGCTTTTCAACGCCAAAGAGTTTTAAGGCCCAGCTTAACATTTTCATTTTGCATTCACTAAAACAATGTTATATCTAAGCTAGTATAAATATAAACTCTATAGCATTAGTTTAGGAAAAGCCTCATTTTGCATGATTCAGTAAAAGCAGTATGCACCAAGCACCCTGCCTACAATCAACTGGTCGCTACTCGTAGCTAGTCACGCCACTACTCAGGGCCTCAACTCGCCAGTATAGGTTATCAAATCATATTTGATTTCCTTATTAATAATAATTGATAGCCAAATCTTGAGGGGTGATCAAGCATTGAAGTGAACACAATTTTTGAACTCAGCAAATTTGTTTTATAAAATTGACGTTCATAAGTTTTATGGATACACTTTTGTAGGATTTTGAACAAATTAAATTAACACTAAAATTATATTTTCGTAAAATATATATATATTTTTTTTTAATTTTTATATATTTTGGAGTTTTTGGACAGCTTTTTTTGTATGATGCTTGGCATATTATGATTGATAAAAATATGTACGGAAATGAGTTTAATCTTCAAAAATTGTGTTACCCAAGAAAAAATTTGTATAAATTTGGATGTCAACTCTTCAATAAAATGTCCAAACTCTTTTTTGTTACGTATATGGAACACCCTATCTTATTTGTCATATTGAGTGGACCAACGTTGTTTGTGAATAAATATCTATGTATGTATTATATATATTTTATTTGTTTTGGAATTATAAATAGGTGTTGATAGTGCCTAATATATATATGTCTGCTTCATCTAGAAATTTATATAATTTACTAACAATTTGAGTAGAGATCGAAAATAGAAGATATTTATGAATATTTTGTTCAAGCAGAATTCCGTTAATGACATGTTCTGCAATAATAAATATGTCAAAATGCGGAAAGCTAGCAAAAAAACAGCTTGGATTGAATTTTTTTGGTATTTCTGAGTGGAATAAAACCTTTACGGTACCTCTACACTGCTCAATTTCTGACCAATGCAATAACACCAGCCAATGACTAAAGAAAGTTTTAACATTACTTGGTTCACATTATTTTGCTCGACATTCTCCTCACATTCAACTACAAACAAGTCGATTTCGGTTCCGATTTCAGCTTAGTCAATGTGAACAAACCGACTCTGGTTCCTATAAACGCACCTTCTAGACATCTTATTAGTACAAAAAAAAAAAAAAAAAAAAAAAAAAAAAAAAAACGCCACCTTGATAACCAAACAGAGGCAAAAAGACTTCAGAGCTCGTGTCGGAGCTCAAAATGAGCAAAAAATCGTTTAAAGGAGTCATAAAAAAGAATCCAAAATGACTCCGAATCAGATAAAATTGGAGTGTTTCATGACTCTTTTTAAATGAACTTGGTAGTCTTTTTGCACTCATATCAGAGCCTTTTATTAATGCTTTTCTGGAGTCTTTCCCTTGAGCTTTGCGGTTTATCCACTTTCTAATATTAATTTCTTCTCCCAAGGCTCCGTAAAGCTCAAATTACGGACTTTCGCATCTTTATTATGGAGCGCTGAAGCTTTGTTTAGCTGGATATCTCTTAAATAGTAGTGCGCAAAGTCGTATGCAGGGAGGGCTTGCATAAATTTCGAGCTATAACTCCAAATATATATTTATAGAAATCGGAAGTTTTGCTGAAACTTTATTCAAAATACATATTCAATCTGGCACTTTTGATAGTGAAAATCTATGTAGATTGCATTACAAATTATTATTATCAAAGTTATAACCATTAAGGTCCCTGAATTCTATGAGTTATGTATGTACATGCGCTCTTATTTACATATGTAAGCACTCGAAAGCCTCATTATAATGGAGGTTTAATTACGTCTACATAACTTGCATACATTTGAAAATCTAATTCATAACAAATTTACATTTTTATATTTTAAACAAAAAATCCAGCTTAGTGCACTTTACTAACAGATAAACAAGTTTCGTAGCTAGTTTCTGAGTTCGTGGGACATTTGTAAATCATTTTATATGAAATATTTATTGTGGGCAAATTATAAACATTAAATTAAATAAAAGTATGTAAACATTTGCGGTAAAAGTAAATACAATAATAGTCATAAACAAGTAAGGAAGTCTAAGTTCGGGTGGAACCGAACATTATATACCTAGTAGTGATCTATTATGTCATCCCAATTTACGCAGGTCTATACTTTCAGTTCGTATTTGCGTACAAATAGACAGACGGACAGACAGATACACGTATCGAGAGACGGACATGCCTACATCGCCTCAGTTCATCCTCCTGATCATTTCAGTATACGTACAAACATTTGATGTTCATGATAGGTATGAAAATCAAAAAAGATATACAACTTCGCTTTTGCAGTGGGGTATTAACTACGTCCCGGAATATTTTGCTTGTGTGTTTTTCGATTTCGCTAATTTTTTGCAGGAGTATAATACATACTACTGAGAAGCAGCTGACCAATTTTCATTGGGCGGCGCCACGCCTACTTCTTCAAAATTGACAAAATTTTTGGCGGCCGAGTTTTTCTTAAAAAGCTTATTATGTGTGCAAAATCTGATTGATATAATTTGCTTAGTTGTAAAAATATCGCTTTTTAAATTTTACAAAAAAATTTTTCAGAACTATGTTAAAAAACTGGGCGTGGACATTAACCGATTTCACCCATTTTTACAGCAAACAGTTACCTTTATATATAGGACATTATCACCAAATTTCGTTTCGACAAATCAATTTTTGGTGGAGTTATGGCATAAAAAGTTTTGTGAAATAGTCCACTATAAAAGGGGCGGGGCCACGCCCATTTTCGAAAATTTTAAGTTTTTGCAAAACGGTCTCCACTTGGTCCTTCCATCGGAGTGGTGGTCTCCCTCTTCCTCTGCTTCCACCGACGGGTGCCGATAAGAATACCTTCTGGGCTGGAGCATCTTCGCTCATTCGCACTATGTGGCCTAGCCAGCGAAGCCGCTGTGTTTTAATTCGCTGAACTATGTCGGCGTCTGTGTAAAGCTCATACAGCTCTTCTTCGGCACTCGCCGTCACCAACGTCCACAAATCTTTCGAAGAACCTTTCTCTCGAATACTCCCAAAGCTATTGCCTATTTAATATATCTACGATCCTCTTCAAAATTTTTCATATAAAAGTGGGCGTAGACCTTAACCGATCCCTGGAACATTCCTTGCATACCTGGAAACCTGTGTGCTGAATTTTGTTTCGATATCTTGAACGGTTTTTGATTTATGATTAATATTATTTCTAGTTTTGACTTAATCAAAAGTAAGCGGTGCCACGCCCATTTTTAAAAATTTCTTGAAACATTTATTTTATGGCTTAATCTCAATGTATTCACCAAATTTTATCCTTATATGTAGGTGTATTATGTACTGAGTAATCACTTTTTTTGTATTTTCGAAAATATTCTATATATAAAAAGTGGGCGTAGCTATCGTCCGATTTCGCCCATTTTAAATAGCGCTCTGAGATGAGTGCCAAGGAACCCGCATACCAAATTTCATTAAGATATCTTAAAATTTACTCAAGTTATGTGTTCACAGACGGACGGACGGACGGACGGACATGGCGTAATCAATTTCTCTTTTCGTCCTGAACATTTTGATATAACTATATAAGTCAATATCTATCTCTATCCGTTTATGCCGTTCGGTACTGCCGTTAGGCGACTAAAGTTAATATACCTCGTGTGCGTAGCACTACTAGGTATAATAATTTATTTATTTTGTGCGATTAAATTCAAGGAAGAAATTCGAAGAGTTATTGATTTTATTTTATTAAATATCTGTGAAATTACTCATGGAAGCTGTGTGGGCGTGGTAGTGGAGTACATGAACCTTTGGTCAAGCTTCTAGTGATTAGTGATGCTCTGAGTAAACCTATCACTATCTACTTCCGCCAGTTCAGCTTTAAAATTTGGATTCAAATACAATCATGTAATTAGTTAGTCACTCGCACGTTTAACTTCCATTCACTTTTGAAAAAAAAAACTTTCAACCAATTCTAGATAAAGTCCGCACTTTTTGTTTGCTTTGCGCGTTAATTTACTCACCTTGTTCGTGTGAGGATTATTATCGCATACATTTGGGCTTTTATCATGAATCCGATTTATTGCGACTTAATTGAGTATTAATTGCTCGCCTTTCACAGTTGTCATTCATTTGTTCGACTGTAGAAAGGCTTATAGGTTTGCTGCCGATAAACACAAATTATGTTGAGCTCTTTATTGGATGACCAACTCCAAAGGCATCCCAAATAGATAGGTTCGATGTTGAGAATTTTGTTTTACACTCAAAATCGATTTTCTTAAAAAAGAGGAAATGAGATTAGTCGGTGGCCGCCGTGGTGTGAAGGTAGTGTTGCCGGCCTACCACACCGAAGGTCCATGGTTCGAGCCCTGGTACAGGTAACATCAAAAGTGATTTGAAAAAAGTTTTTCAAAACGGGGTCGCCCCTCGGCAGTGGTTTGGCAAACTCTCCGAGTGTATTTCTGCCATGACAGGCTTCTCAGCAAAAATTCGTCTCCTTTGTAGATGCCGTTCGGAGTCGGCAAAAATCTGTAGGTCCCACCAATTTGTAGGGAAAATTCAAATCGGCACACCACAAATTGGAAGAGAAGCTTGGCGCAAAAATCTCTTAGGAGGTTTATGATGACATACCTGTTGTATATCGCGCCATAGAGAGAGAGAGAGAGAGATTAGTCGTCAATGAAATGCCTTCCTGTATAAGCAACAGATTTTTTAATATCCATCAAAATTCCCTAAATTTTTGAAATTTTTTTGTTTCGCGCAGAAATTTCATGTATTTCATGACAAAATTTTGATTAAATTCATATTTGAGTACTAGAGAACTTATATCATACTGAGTGCGATTTTAATCATTTTATCTCCGAAACCAGTTGAGATATGGAACTTAATCACATTGCTTATTGCAGCACTCATAATCACCGTTCGTTTGATATCCATACAATACATTTTGGATCACCCTGGTCCACAAATTGGTCTATAACTCCGAAAACGGGGAGTTATCTAAATAAGGGATAACTTATACATTAAGCTGAAGGCCTAGTAATGCAATGGTGAGAGTTGCATTCAATTCTATTAAGCAGTTTTTGAGTGATGCGCGAACAAACATAAAGACAGACAGACAAAAATTCTAAATTGCTTTGGCCTCTATTGGCTTAATAATGATCTCTTCTATCAATTTTTCTCAAATAGCTGCAATGTACAGACATTTTGGTAAATCTAGAGATAATAAAAAACATGGTTTAATACTACTTCAAAGAGGGCTGGTTCTTGCTTTGGTTTTTGCTAGTTAAGAAGTAAGAGCTTAAGAAATCTTAAGTCCACGCTTCGTATTTTTGAGATACCGACCATTTTATTGAGCATACGTCAGATAGTACCACATCGATTCGATTATTTTTAACCCAAACAAAGGTCGGGTGACAAAAAAAGGTATTTAGCAGGTTTTCACTCTTTAAGTTGACGAAAATGAGCTTCTCCAATCCAAGCGTCGCACAGTGGCGCCTTTTGAGTTTTTTCTTTGCAAAAATCATAACTTTTGAACCAATGAAGGTATTTTAAAAATTTTAAATGCAAATGAAAGCTAATTATTTGAAGTTTTATTGTGTGAAAGCTCAGAATGTCACAGATACAGGGTGCTCCTAAAAAATTCGTCAAAGTCGAAAATTTTTAGAAAAATGCAAAAACAAAATGTTTTTAGTAAAAAATAAAAAAAACAAAATGAGATTTGTCTTATAATGACGTATTTAAGCATTAAATAAGATAAACTAATGATTTTGATAAGATAGCGTGGCACTGCACACTTATGACAAAAAGTTTGATCTTAGTAACCGCTTTACCAATTTGTACCAAACTCGATAGACGAATTGATTTCTATAAAAATTTAATACTCGTTTGAAGGCGAAATACCTAAGCTTTAAAATAAATTTGATAAACTTTAGAGAAGTGCAATAACGAAAAGTATCATATATATTATTTCTGTAAGGTCTTTTTGTGTTATTTTCTAATTTTCTGCTCTCATTTGGAACCAATATTAATAAATAAGGTATCGTTTGAAAGGTGCGAAACCATGTTTTAATTAGCGGAGTGCTTTTGTTTAAGCGTATTTTATAAAAATAAATTCTTTAAAATAAACGATTGTGAATGCACAAAAAAATCAATTTGTACTGCAACGCTATTGTGACTGTGACATTCATATGCCTCGCGACATCTACAGTTGAATAGTAAGACTGAACAGTGCTAGAATAATTAAAGGCGAGCGCGCCATCTACACTTGAACATTGCTAAAATAAGTGAATAAGACTGCGTCCACACTGGGTCATAAGCTCGAGTTAAAGGGACATTTTTTGAGTTAATTCATATTGATGTTGGCAATCAACTCAAGTTTATAGCTCAATATGAATGTAATATAAGTGGTGGAATTTCAAATAGCTGTTTGCGCATATTTGTATAATTTTTTGGGTAATTCTATACGACAGCACGTAACTGCTAATATAGGTCCAAAATATCGGGAAAGGTATCAAACGACGGGTTTTAACCTTCGTATCAATAATCCGAAAGCGGAAATTCGATATTTTATGTCTGTTCAGAGATATTTGCAATTAAAGTTGAAATTTTTCTGTCATTTTCATGTGGTTGTTGTAATCACAGATTAGGGTGTACCGAAAAGTGCAGAAATGTGTTCTGTGCAGAAATATTGTGGACCGCGTAGCCGGTGTTGGACCGGCTAAGGTTATTTTTTTGAAGCCTACGGAGAAAGGTGTTGTGCACATAAATACCTGGGATCAAGTCCCCTATTTGGGATCGGACCTAGGCAATTTTTGGGTTTTTTACTAATAATTATTTTTTACTAATAAAAAATAAAAATATATTAGCAGTTACGTGCTGTCGTATAGAATTACCATTTTTTGTGCTCTCACAACAAGTGTAGTTGAAAATCTTTTTTTATAATTTGAGAAAAAGGTTTGAAAAATCCTGGACCTGGACTAACAAAAGGTTTCAAACCATTTTGGTTTTTTTTTTTTGCGCAAGGAGCGCACGGGTCCAGCTAGTGTATTTATAAATTACTAAAATAATTAACTCTTTTATTTGAAATAAAAACTAACTTGTACATAGATTTCTTATTATTCAATAAAGTAACAAAATTGATTAGTGAATCTCTTTTTCATTGTTGTGATAAGAAGTGAAAAACTTATTTATCTTAACATAGTCATCGTCACTGGAACATATATCTAACAAAGCAACCATTTCTGAGCTATACGCATCTGTAAGATTTTTTTGTGTTCTTACATACCTCATAGATGATATGACTGGATCAGAAGAGATAGCTAACATGTTTGAAAAGGTCTTCGTGTTGTCTAACTCGTGATACTTTGCAGATGTTCATACATCTATATCTTTTGTAGCCCTTGTTCTTAGGTTCTTCAGACAATTCTCCTAATGGTAAGCACTGGTACTCTATTAAATCTTTTCCATGTCCATATCGGCATTACATTGCAATAATGACTTACGCAATATAATATATTTTTTCTTCGTTAAATCGAGATCTATAAACAGCGCCAAAGCTTCTTCGGGAGTGTATTTCTTAGGTGGCGCATTTGGTGGTCTGGGAATGCTGTTTTTGATCGTCATCAGTCGCACTGGACTTGCTATCGCAACTGCTTCTGTTATATGAGACTTCACGTTTTCTTCCTCTTTTTTATATTTAATAGCCAGTGCTTCTGAAAGATGAGTCGTGGCCATAGCTTTTGTGGTATCAGACAGCTTTCTTTTTCTTGTGTAGGTAGAACACTTTTCTATGGGTTTTGTTGGTCTCCCTCTAGTTGGATTGGTTGACGTGCTAGGCGTTTCTTTATCCAAAAAAGTTTTGTCAGCTAGCCGCTATTCATGCTTACTTAGGAATTTTAAATTGTTACGATAGACGCCCTTCCATTTTCTTTCTATCATAGTGGATTGTAAACCAATTTTTTCTTCCAGGCCTTCCTTTTCTTTAATGCTTGTTTCACTCACTAATTCTCTCATAATAGCCTCAACGAAGTCCCTTCTTGACTTTGTAGATTTAAACACCGCAAATAGTTTCGAGTTTTCTAGAGTTTTAGAATTGGCTTCGAGTGTATCTGACTAAATATTAAACTGTGAACTATATTTAAAAATACTATTCACTTTATTTAAGTAAACAGAATACTAAGTTCCTTAATCTCCAAAAGACGAATGATAATGTGCATTGTATGATGGATAGCTTTATATGCCTACTCAAATTATTAAAATGAATTTCGGGTATACAATTCGTAACTAAAAAAATGTATGTTGTTAACAAGTTCCAAGACGCAGGTAGACTTTATGAATTTAGGTAACTGAATATTTCACAAATAAGTAGTGTTAATTTGAGGGAGCACATATTTAAAATTTTTTTTTTTTTCATCAAAGTTTTAAAAAGGGCCTAAAAATAGGCATTTCGAAAAACAGGTATATCCGCCAACTTTTAACAACAAAAAAACAATTTTTTTTTGTTTCAATCCTAAATTAAATTATCTTTAATTGCTATACAAGAAAACGACAACCGGCCGCCTTATTTAACCACAAAACCATTTTAAAGACAACGAAAAAGAAGAAAAATTAAAATTTTTCCCAATGTTGAAAATTGGTCAACTTCGAGCGGCTCTACCTGGTAAAAAAACAGTTGTATATTCTTGATCCCTGGAAAATTCTCTATTAGAAACATGTATTAGATTTAGCGAACGCTTTCATGATTTTTTTGATTTTTGCCATGCTTTAACGGCAAAGGCGCCACTGTGCGTCGACCTAATTTAAGTAAGGTGAATCCTATCACAAATATACAACAAATGTATACATACTCATGTTTAGAGCAGACGAGGTTCTGGCGCTCCAAGCATATGCGACTTGCTCTGTAACTTGTCTATCAAATATATCGAAAATAGTGTTCTAGGCGCTCCCACAAATATACAACTATCAACTGTGTATTGTTTATTCACTTGCTTGTGATAAAATACCTGATTTATCAACTGAATAAAAAAAGATTAAATATTCATAATGCATTGAAGTTAAATGTCTGCTAACAATGAACATTAGAGTGTCTATCCAAGGAGAATTATCATTATCTAAAAGAACTATACAATTTTGTAGGGCTCAACATACAAAAGCTGATTTTTTTCGCAAGTACTTAGCGACTACCAAAATGAGATTTTTTAAAAAAAATTAGAGATTTTCTTTCAACATCAAATATGAACTTGTCGCTTACAAGATATCAACCAAAGTTCTCAGCGCTTTTAATGATTGTTTTTTTTTCTTCTTGCTTTTAATTCATACATACAGAAAAAATTTATGTGGCATCGAAAAGACGACCAAAATGCAAATGAGGAGGCTTTTACAGGGTTGCCATCTATTCAAAATTGAAAAAAAAAATTGTGAGATATGCTAGTATGGTTATAAAACGAAAACTATTTCAATTTGTATCTTAACAAAAAAAAATCCAGGTAGGGTTGCCATATAATCCCCTTATACCCCTGTGGGTTAGGGATTTAGAATATGCCCGAGGTAGGCATGCCGGTCGTAAGAGGCGACTAATATGCACAAAGGTAATGACGTGCAACTCGATGGTTGATCTACGGATATGATGCCTCTCACCTCTCATTACCCATCTTATCCTTCCTTACGGAAGGAGGGGTGACATGACCTAGAAGGTTTTACTGGTCATAAATCGCTACCACGACAGTCGGGCAGTACCGCAAGGGAGTACCGGAGCGTACCTGGTTCAAATCCGGCCAAGGACTGTTAATTCGACAACACTCGCCAAAACCTTCGGGGAGTGTTTTTGTCGTTACCACAACAACAACCCTTTTATCTATGTTTTTGCATATCCGCTATTATCTCGCAAACGTCTTAACACATTTCAATTAGATTTTGTATATAGATTATCTGCTATATTCTAAGCTCCCTTATACAGGGTGGCGCAAAAGTTATCCTCCTATCAGAAAATGCTATACATTTTGCAATTGGCCCCTAAAGTCAGTTCTGTTTTGACATTTGTGTAGTAAACACATGCGAAATACACGTAAATAAACAATGTTACGCTACACTGCTCCAGAACGCGGAATATTGCTGACTATTTATTTGACCAATAATCGGTCGGGGCCAAACGGTTACTGTGAATGGTGAGCGCTACAGAGCAATGATCAACGAGTTCTTTTTGCCGCAACTTGATGAATTGGGATTGGAAAACATGTGGTTCCAACAAGACGGTGCAACAGCACACACTGCACGTGCCACAACCGATATGCTGAACATCGGAAGCTTACTTTTGCGCCACCTTGTATAAGAGTTGCCACTGAAGGTTTTAACAGAGTTGCCGAATATCTGAAGTTATGAAAAATTCAAATATGGGTATCCAACTAATGGTATTTTACGAACTATTTCAAAAAAATATATTTCTGGAGGCGGATACCATCCAGGGTTATGTTTGTAAACTTTTTTCAATTTTCACTATTAAAAAAAAGCGACGAGAATGTCCTGATGAGTATCTAAAACAAGCTAAGTTATATGGAAACCTCGAAAAACGAGAAAGCACTAAACAATTTTCCCGGTTTATGGATGAATCTGAAATAACTCGAAAATGCAAAGATTTTATGATTCAAGTCTAGTATGTATATTAAGAAATTATAGCATATGTACGTTTATGAACTTAGTCGTTAATTATGTAAAACGCCGAGAGAGTTTACGTAGCAGCCCCTTGAAGTCACATTCACCACTAAATAGTTCCCATTTGGCTAACACAGTTACTCTGGTTAACGGGCAGCAGGTGAAATGAGTGAAAGCTAATTTATTACACAAATCTTGTTTCCCACAGTTAAAAAGACTCTCTGCCTTTAACATAATTTACCTCTTAACGTAATCATATGTTAGGTGTTTTTGAACGTCAGATAACTCAGAATATCAATGCTGTGACCATGGATGCTTGACAGCTTCAGCGCCATAGAATTGTCTATCCAAAGTGCCTTTGTTGTTGTTTCCCTCGTCATTATATATATTTTTATTTTTACTGTTTAATACTTTATTTGTAGCGTGTGGGATGTTGTCAACATTTGTTGAGTGTTCATTTGTGTTTTGTTGGTTTAGTTTGCGTCAAAATGAGCACCGCTACGTGAAAAGAATTTACTTAATTTGTATGAACTGCCAACTGAGTGACAATATCTTAAATAATACTACTTATGTAGATACGAACAAAGCTATGTTAGTGCTATGCTAACAGTACGTATTTGTTAATGAAACTAGACTACATACATATTTGACTGTTAAATAGCCCAGCTAACCATAGCTGAAGCGCTCCGAAATAATGATCCAAAAGGAGCCTATAATTTGAGCTTTTTTGGAGTGTTTTTAGTAAACATAAAAAAAAACTTTTTTTATAAAGATTCACGGAGCCTTGTGATAAGAATTTAACTAAAGTTAGGAAAAAATGTGTCCGCACATATATGGGCGGTGACACGCCCAATTTTGAAGACTGCGAAAATCGTAAATAGAATGATCAAGTCAATTTAAACAACAAACTTTAAGATTCTAGCTGCTTCTGTCAATGAGCTAGCTATCTTATTTTAAACGTTTTTCGAAGTTTTCGATATCGAAAAAATGGGCGTGGCTTACGTCCGATTTCATCCAGTTTCCGATTCCGATTCCTTAATGCCACTACAAACCTACCCGTTTTTTCTAAAAAACTATAATACCTTGTGTAATACTACAGCTGGGTATAAAAAAAAAAACAAAGGGAATTTTTAAAATTGTATATTTTTACTCTTTCGCTCCAGGGCAACGCTGTATTGGGGCGTTTAAGTCATATTCCAATGCAATAAAAACGAATCGTTGACTGATGGGGTTATTCAAATGAGGCATGTAAAACATAAAAAAATGTAATTAAAACGAAAACCCTCTGACATGCCCTAAACTAGAAAGTAATTAGCATTCAAATTAGGAATGCTATTTTAGGTTATTTTCGAAATACGAGCCGCTCATGCTATAATTTATCCATAAATATTTTATGTTACTAATAATACCTAAACTTTATCATCCCAACATTTGTTAGTTAGCATCAACATACATCTTAATTTAATCATTTTCATTTGTTTTGAACTTATTTAATAAAAATTTACAGTCACTGTCTATAAAATCACGCCATTTAATTTCACAGCACATTTGTACATAGTGATATATACATACATACGAAAAATATATATAACTAAATCCATAAGCAGCAAAACATTAGCTCCGACTAGTGAGTACTTAAGCGCTTGTGTTATAGCTTTTGTACGCCGACTCACGGCATTTCTTTTATGTATTAAATCAATTGAACATAATTACTTACATACATCACTTAGGCATACATATGTATGCACCTTGATAGTTGTATGTAAGTAATTAATATTGATAAGCGATACTTAAACGCTAGTTGACGAAAAGGCGTTCCTACTTAAATTCATTTTATACGAGTTTGATAAGCGGCTGAAAAGTGCTGCGATGAGCTCTCGATGCAACATCCATTCCTCAATCAAGTGGGATAACTACAAATGTACATCTATATATATATATATATACTATATATGTATGTACGGGAGAGTGACCCACATTGTTGAAAATCGAATTTTTCTAGGTTGCCGTATAATTTCGTTTGATACTCATCAGAGAAGACAATATGGTCCATTTTATATAAAGTTTATTCTATCAACGGTGAGGATTAATTAATTCGTTTGATTAATTTTCGATATAAAGGTGGACAATGAAAACATTTATATACATAACAAACAGATGGCAGACCCATAAACATTTTTTAGTCTCAAAACTTAAGGAGGGCAGCTTGAAATGTGGTATATTAGTTATGTTCAAAAGTTCATCGCAGTGGGTGGAGTCGCTTTTGAGAAAATAACGGATATGAAAAAATAGATAGAATGAGATTAGTTTTTACAATGCTTAGAAATATTTTTTTTGCAATACCACACAAAATACCTCTCGTTTGATACTAATTTCATTGCAAATAAAATCAAAAAGGCGGCAGCCCCATAAAAGCATCCTGAGTGGCAACATCTAGGTAGAAGTTCTTAGGATGTAGTACACTATCTACATACGAAATTTCATCCAAAATGGTTGAACCGTTTCCGAGATAGTGTTGATATACAGATATGCAAGAATAGCTCGTTTTAAGTTACAAGATTTTTTTGTATAGAACTGTAAGTCCCCCTAATGTACACACACGCATGAATGTTTATAAACATACACATATGTAATTAATTCCAATACTCATATATGAAATGCTATACTCAAAATTAAGAGCTGATAGTAAACGACGCTTATAACTGCGTATAATGCCATGTTCACATTAGCGAAATCGATTGCTCAATCTTAATTTAAGTGTGTATTAAGCAGGCGCGGTTCCAGCAGCACTTCTAGGGGGGAACATTTTTTTAAATATATAACGTAAAATAGTAGACCAAGCAAGAAAAATTAAAAGTTAGTAAAAATCCGTTTTGTGATTTTATATTTCATTATAGTCAATATTTACTCTGTGCATGATACAGTTGTTGAAAAAAATAAAATCATAAAACAAGACGATGTGGTCCTATTTTCGCAAATCTGTCAATGACATTCTTAGGTGTGACTTCAATGTCGAGATGCGTATGTAGCAGTGCCAAACTATTGCGTTTAATTATTTATTTAGTTTATTAGGTCACAGATAGAGATGAATATATTTTCGAAATTCAAAATACAACGTTTAAGATTTTTAAGAGAAATTAAAATTTTTTTAATTCGAAACATGTATATCTCAAAATTTTTCACAGTCGAAAATTATGAAAATACGTGTTACAGAGCTCTAGGGGGGGAACTTTCCCCCTGTTCCCCCACCCTGAAACCGCGCATGTATTAAGTCGGCTACGGACATGGTACTAAACTTAAGTTATTTTGTATGTTTGAATTGAAGAGAAAAAAAATGTATTCATCAATTATTTAATTCTATTGCTGGGTTTTGGCTGCTCAAATACAAATTTTGTTTTTTTATGTATCAAAAGAAATTTTTTGTAAGAACAAAGTTAATTTTCCTATACTCCGGTTCTCTCGCCTATTTAATCTAATTTCAATAATAATTAATTTTTAGAATTCACCGCCTACGAGTGTTACAAAAACAAAATGAGTAACGGAGTATAGGCAATGAGGAGCTATGGTTAAAGCTTCATTATTCAGACAGAGAAGAGATAAGTTAAAAAATAATCTTTACTAATTTATATGAGAGACTTGTAAATATCAACGAAAACTTTTACAGCACCTTTTGTCATTTTGAAAAATAATATCAATATACTTTGAAAAAATATTTGTTTTTATCCAGTCTAATGTATGATATACATGGATGTGCGTAAGTGCAGTCTATTTGCAATTTAATACGCACGTTGATATTGTTGATTGACTCAATCAGTGACATAAATGGCAATATCAACGCAATTCGCACTTATTGATCTGCTGTCGATCAATTGATCTGAGATGCATTTGGTTGAGGTTATGACTAAGGTTATACTACGTTTTTAAGTTATTCAGCTTCTAATATAATTTTGCTTACACGACTTCGTTGACGGCAAAGTGATCAGGCAACCCTTTAGATGCCGATTTTTTGTTCGGTGTCGGAAAACATGGCCCTAGCAATTATGACCTAACATTAGTATTTTGAGGAAATGCAAAACAATGTAAGCAGCTAAGCCCGTTCTCTTTGTTTTTCCACCTTAGCTGTTATAGCAGCTTTTTTGCCCTTTTTTTCGCATGCACTTAGCGACTTATAAATAAAATGACAAAATGGATTTTTTTAAATTTGAAAATTTGTTTAAATATGAAATGTGAACTTGTCGCTGTCAAGCTAGCAACCATAATAATATTAGGGAATAACTAGCTACACTTAAAAATGGCCTTCATCATTAATTTTCCAGTTGGGTATTGATGCTACTTGATACGATCGGATGAGCTTTGTGTATGCATTTTGGTAACGTTGTAAATTAAAGGCTTACAACTAATTTATTGTAGGAATTTAACATAGAAGCTGCGAATTATCAACAACAACTTATGATAAAGTGGACTTTCAGATAACTTATCAAAGGCAAGAGGTACCTCCTGTAACCTCAGGCTCGTGGTTGGTGTGATTACTTGCCAACGCATACCTCCTCATGTGGCTGAAGCGCTGTCGAATTTTAGTTAATCCGGTTAGTCAAAGTTGTCGAGACGTCCATTTCAAATGAAGATTACGAAAACATGAAAAATTTGTAGATAGTTTGTGCGTTGAAGGGTTAACAGGCAAACGAGGGATCTGCGTGGATCATATAAAGACTTGAACACACTGCAGATAAGACCAAGAATAAGATAAAATAAAAAAAAATGATAAAAAAATTATCTGCTTAATTAATTGGCGGGTATGGAATTCCAAACTATCGATGAGCCGCTAAATTGCAGACACTTCGTTTAGTCCACGGCCATGTTTAATTAAATGTCGGCTATGGAATCTAAAATATCTTCTCCAACATACCAGAACGCACCACATGACAAACTGCGAAAGGTCGTGCAACTTTGTATGGTCTACAGCGATTCCTAATTAATTGCTGGATATGGAATTTCTTTATATCTTTAAGATATGAATTGGCTATAAGTATACTGCGAATAACTTTTTCTGTATCTCCAAGCAGTTCAATGATAAATATTTTCGCAATGCACAACAGCGTTGATTTCAGCTAATAGTATTAAAGTTTTTTTGGCAGAAGTCGTCAAGTCTATACGCGCTCAGTTTAGGTGATTGTTTTAGAATTTTATAGCGAGATATCCGAAATCAAGGACAATGTCCAAAGAATCTCAGCACGATGTGAATGTTGCTATTCAGACGGCAGATGAGTCACAAGGGTGTGTAAGATGGTTTGCATTTATGAATATTTGGTGATTTTTGTGTTTTGGTTTCACGTAAAGTATGATTCAAAATCCATAAAAACTGTTTGTAATGATGGCTGCCGTGGTGTGGTGGCAGTGGCTGATCCCAGGTTCAAGTGCAGGGACAGGGAACATAAAAAATGATTGGAAAACGTTTTTTCAACACGAGTTTGGTTCTCGACAGTGGTCGGCAACTGCTCCGATTGCATTTCTGCCATGAAAAGATTGTCAGCAAAAATTTATCTGCATAGGCAGCACCCCACAAATTATAAGATAAGCTCGGGTTTAATCTCCTCGGACTATATTGTGCCAAAATTTTTATTATTTTAATAATCTCTGCATATAACAAAATTAGTTTAGGTCGCTGTCTGTATATTGCAAATGTTCACGTGATATTGCTAGCAGAGACCATTATTAAAACAATAGAGACCAAAGACACAATTTTTGTCTGTCTGTCTCTATGTTTGTTCGCGCATCACTCAAAAGCTGCTTAATAGAAGTGAATGCAACTTTCACCATGGCATAACTAGACGTCTAACCTATTTAAGATATCCCTTATTTCGACAACTTGAACCGTTTTGGAGTTATCGCCCAATATATGGGCCAGGGTGATCCAAATTGTGTTCCTAAACTATGCGTATCAAACGAAAGGTGCTAATGAGTGCTGTAACCAGTGATGAGATTAAGGTTCATTACTAAATTGGTTTCGGAGATATAACGATTAAAATCGAAGTCAGTCTATTATAAGTTCTGCGTCGCAGCGCAGCCCGGTCACGCTAGTGGATAATATATACCTGGCCTTTCAGTGATTTCAAATATTATCTTAAGTACTTATATCCATTTAAATTAAAGACTTTGAAATATCGAACAGATAATAACACTAAAGTTTGCAAGCTTTGACTAAAAGCTGTGTAGTACCTCTTCATAATTCAATCGATTGTGACGCGTTCGCAACAAACTAAACTAAATAAGGATGACAATAGACTCTGGACCTGAATTGCAATCAACTTCAATAAATGTGCCACAAACAACTCCATATCTGAGCGGGTGTGTTAGGTTTCGAATTAAAAAAATATCGAGAGAAAATGTTTAAGCAGTAGATGGCGCTGAAGTTACATTTGTGATTTGCTATGCTAGTAATAGCTTAAATTAGAAGTGAAAGCCCTAATGACACTCTTTCAAATATAAGGTTTCTTCGGTTCATTTTCTTAAAACGATAGATCTAGTTACATATGATCTAGTTGAGACCGAAATACAAATAAAACTTTGTGAATATAGCTACCCACAGCCGGAATGCTCCCAAATAATGATCGAAAAAGAGTCTGTAATTTAAGCTTTCTCGGAGTGTTATTCAGTAAATACGAAGATAAATGGAGCCTTGGGAGAATAAATGAATATTGTAGAGCGGATAAACTCAAAGGCTCATTTATATGATTAAGATCACTTTCTGCTCCTTTTTATTGTATGCGTAAAGAGAACTGTGAAAAAATTGGAGTGCGGATGAACGGCACGTTTAGCTATAGGAATATTTTAGAGCATTTTGTGAAGTACATTTAGAATTGAACAAAATAATATATTTTTTGGTTGTTTGAAGTGTTTTGATAAGCATTAAATTTTCAAAATTATGTAAATAAAAGTGTATAAACTACCTAAATGAGAACTTTGTTCTTAAAAACTTATAAATAGCTTCATAAAAGAGTCCATGAAAGCCTCAAATATGACTCCAAAAATTATCAAAATGGAGGAAAAATGTGTCTAAAAAACGTAAAAAAAAATTCTCCAAAAAAGTATCAACCGATATGAGTCCGAAAAGGACTCTGAAGTTCATTTAAAAAGAGTCATAAAGACCTTCAAGATTTCTGAGGGAAATGATCTGAGAGCCTTCGTACATTGTTGAGCTGTGAATAAATACAAAAATTTTTCTGAATCAAAACTCATTTATACCGAAGGGGGGCTGACAAATACATACTAACTGTTGTGAGCTCCTCCCACTTGGTTAATCTGTTCCCCAACGATGTTTAGAGTTAACAGCGCCTGCCACCTAGCGTGAATAAAGCAGCAGATTGCGCAAGGTTTCTGTATATATAAGGGTTTGCCAATTATTGCTGGCCTCTCTGTACGGTCTTGTTTAGTAGACCTAGTGGAATACCGAATAACTTTTAAACTCCCACTCCCATTAATTACCCATACTTTATATACATATTTTTTATTAAAACTTTCTCTTATTGCAGCTGCCTGAACAAACTGAAAATGAAGGTCAGTACGTTGGATAAAATATGCGCCTTTCTTGGCGAGCTCATCGGCACCGGTCTGTTGGTCTTTCTCGGTTGCATGGGATGTGTGAAAAATGCCGCCTACGAAAACAATCACTTGCAGATGACATTCAATTTTGGTTTGGTCGTCATGGTGGTGATCCAATGCTTCGGTTGTGTCTCTGGCGCACATTTGAATCCGGCCGTCACATTAGCTGCCTATATCTACAACATGTTATCGCTAACAATGGCTGCACTCTATGTTGTGGCGCAATTGTTGGGCGGCTTCATTGGCTATGGTTTATTGAAGGTGCTCATACCGAGCAATGCGGTCTATTTGGATGGACCTCATAATCTTTGTGTCACTACAGTTCACGCTGACATTTCGGCATGGCAAGGTTGTGCCATTGAATTTATCATCTCCGGTGTGCTGATCTTCACCTGCTGTGGCATATGGGATCCACGTAATGCTAAATTCCATGACTCTGTGCCAATACGTTTTGGTTTGGCCATCGCCTGTTTAGCGATTACAGCAGTAAATGAATGCCTAGAACAACTGCGTACAAACCAACAAATAAATTAATTTCTAATCTCATTTCAGGGTCAATTCACAGGTGCTAGCATGAATCCTGCTAGATCTTTCGCTCCCGCCTTGTGGAACTATGATTTTCAGGATAACTGGGTATACTGGATTGGCCCAATGTCCGGCTCGGCGGTGTGTGTTGTGGTCTATAAGGCCATTTTCAGACGTGAGGTAGCTGATGAAAAAGTAAATAATAAACTGCGCGCAATGGAGGAAGTGCCACTCTCATAAGCCAAATGTCTTAGACGAGTTGGCGCGTGGATCGAGCGATATTTTAAGCGCCATTTTATATCGATTTGAACTTCTTAATTTAATTATTTTGTAATTTCTTTTAACGATTTTTTTTTAAGGGAAGCATTTATGTACATAATTAAGTAGAAAGTCTAGTGACAGACGAATTTAATTTTCTATGCCAAAATACTTATAAACATAAAGATTTAAATAAAACCAACGAGTTTCTTGAAATTTAGGTAATGTTGTAACTCAAGTAAAATTTTGTTTATGTAAACAAACTATATAAAACAAGTGTATATAGAATATAACAGATTTAATAAAATTTGATTGCGTACCATGCCAAAGGTTCGTAACACCAAAGAAGAAAATGCAGTGTTCGCCAAAAATTGTCAAACTATTAATATTTTACTTCTCATCAACGAACCTCTTTCTTTCTTTCAACGTAGGAATCTAGCAATACTTCGGCGAAAATACGGTTCAATTACAAGCTTTTGAGTGATGCGCGAACAAACACACAGAAGGACAGACAAACACCTTTTTTGGCTTCTGTTACTCTAATAAAGAGCAAACTACCTTTATGATGAATTTCATTTCAAAGGCTGAAAAAACGTACATTTTGAACCCAACCCCTCAGAATTATCGTCATTTTTCGAATATTTCGATACCTTGCCACGCACACAATTTTTCGAAAATGCAATTTCTAAAAATGAGGTTGTGTTTGGGTGCGTAAGATGTAACCCCATGCAAAATTTCATCAAATTCTGAGGGGTCGGGTTCAACGCATATTGGATTTGATATGAAATCCATCTTATGTAAATGAACGTGGAGCGTGGAGCTTGTTTGATTAAGTTTGATATTGAAAGATTATCAACTAAATTATATTGACTTCAGAACAAGTTTCTTAATGCTTTTTGGTCCATGTATATAAAGGTAGACTTTTAAAATCCAGCGCCATCTAGCGGTAATTTAAGCTTTTGTTTACTCGAAAGCGGTACCGCCATATAGCGGTCGTTACATTGCGGTGGAGTACGTTGCAAAAAATGCTGGAATGTAAAAGCAATCATGTGGAAACTAAAGAGATGGTGGAGCCCACCGTAACGTAACATAGCGGCAAGTATAATATATTACGCCCGTCATGACGCTGAAAACTAATTCTTCAACGTTTTTTCTCACCGTCCTTGTCAAAGTAATGTGAATTCTATCAAATACTTCATATAATTTTACAAAAATAACATTTCAGTCATTTATGATGTTTTGAAATTAAAAATTTTTAAAAACTACTACTACTACAAAAAAGCGGTACCGCTCATGAAGGTGACAATAGCTAACGTTATTTGGCGAACGTTATATTGCGGCACCGCTTTTCGAGGAAACCAAACCGAACCCCTCGTTCTGTGCGCCACCTAGCGATATTTCTCTCCTTGATACTGCACTGTCATTAGGCTTTGCGCTACGTTCCCATTTCCAAGTCTCGAACTCACCAGCAAATTATGTAAGAATAGCGCGATGTTCCCGAATGGGGTTTTAAAAAGATACACGCACCACCTAGCGGATTTTACCAAAATCTGTACATCTTCATATATAAAAATCAAAAGATGTTGTTGTTGATAACAGTGCTTGACCTGCTTAATGAGAACGATCATTCTGAGGATCGTCATCAAATTCTTCTAAGGGAAGTTCAAGAAAACTGGCATTTTAAATAGGGCTGGACCAGAACGAGATTCGTGTTAAAAGTGTGGGTTCTATTGACCAGTTAAAGAGATGTTTGGTATCATGGGAGAACATATCAGAAGCAGGGCATGTCTTTGGTATGCCGGATTTTCGTCCAGATAAGTAAGACTTTAATATCCAGATTCAAGTTCGGCCAGATTGACTTTAGTCTCCCTAGAGAGGTATGTTTGTGTTCAGTTTGGAGTTCATTTAGAGCTGTAGTTATGCGGATCATGGATTAGCCTCAGACGAGGACATCCCGAGAAGTTCTAATAGCGGTATTTGGGCCGACTTGCAAGTTCCTCCAGTTGGTGTCAGCAAGGCTAGGGGACCATATCAGTGCCGCCCGATCTATGATCGGCCTATGAATATTTAGCTAGCAAAGTTTGTTTGTATTTTATTCAGCCGGCGAGTTACTTAAGGATATTTTTCCGGCTCTGTGCCTTTGTGGCGAGGTAAGACAGTTGTCAAGATTTTAGGTAGCAAAACGCCATCAAAGTGGACATTTAACAAAATCTGCAACACAGCACACCTGTGAGTCCAGTTATATAAAATCAGAAATTTATTTAAATTGTTTAGACAGATCAAACAAATATACGTAGCTTGAAGAAGTTATTTACATAAATCCCTACCAAGAGCTATAAAAGTGTTTTAGATGCGTCCTTATCAATTCAAATAAGCTACAGTTTAGAGATGGGGGCTGAACTAATTTTTAATACTGATCCTCTAAAACGTGTCCCTCTGTTTGGTGTCATGAACACTTCTTTACGCTGTTTAATACCGAAGGAGATAATGAACCCGGTATCAGCCTACTACAAAGTGAGAGCAACAATATCTCGTTAAAAGGCCGCACAGAGAATTGAAGTGGAGGTGACGGGCATTGTCATTCCAATAAACAATTAAGAAGATAATCGTTTAAACCAGTGTCAGCAAACCTTTACATTGTTGTTTCGTGGTGCTATTGGCTCGGCGACATCGACCAGTAATAGGTAAATGCCATGCCAGCTAACCAAACGGAGGGAAGAGGAGACCATTTGGTGCTATAATACGCACATTTCTCAGAGTAGTTTCCTCAGAAATTAGGTCTTTTTGGAGCCCAATATTACAAACAAAATTATTCTAATCTAATCCGTGTTTTTTTGTTGTTTACTAAATAATGCTCCAATAAAGATCAAACTCAAAAACTCCTTCTGGATCATTTTGTCGGTTATCTTGCTTGGTTATAGAAATGTCGTAAACGGCTATTTACTATATTTATGCCCACCACTGGCATAACCATTCTTAATTAATTGCTTTATCTCGCGATAAGCTGTAAGATTGCCAGAAATATTCCATATGTCAGATCGTTTGCGGATTTTTATAAATAATATTCTATTTTTTAATTAGATAATTCTCATTTGACATAACTATGTATGCTTATGTCTATGTGGAAGTGTGAGAGGTAAATAGAGAATAAGATCAGAGCTTTAGCACTTACATATATCACGCCTCAACTCCATAAGAATTATGAAATCAACTTTACAACGAGGTAAATTCCCTACTCTCAATTTCATAGCACGCGGCCCGTTCGTTCCTCTTTGCATATATATCATATAGAGCTTTCATTTAACGTTTAGATGAATTTCCTACAAATTTTAGAGAGCTTTCATTTCACTTTTAGTGAGATTCCATTTCTCTTTTCGAAATTTAAATTTTAAAAATTTCTTTACATTTTTGGAGAGCTTTAATTTTACTTAGACAAAAGCTCTTGAATAGGTATATTTATAGAGAGATTCTCTTTTAAAAGCTCCAATTATCATTCTATTTGCTTTTGACAGCCATATTTCCAGAGAAACATTTCAGAACGAGTATGATACGAGAGATTTTGCTGCTAAATCGTCCACTCAATCCAAACTAGCATTTGTAGGCCAGAAACATATCAAGTTGGATTTCTCAGCTGGCATTATTTTCGGCGCTATTCTTATTCACCTCACAGCGCTGTTGGCGTCTTTAGCCTTATCTTTTGCACTCCGCAAATATTTCGGACCTTCAAGCTCTGCGAGTATAAAACTCAAATACATAGTAACTTGGATATTAAGTTATCCAAAATTATCTCAGCGAATGGCGAGCACGGGGAAATCGAACAGAAGCTAATAAATCAAGATTAAGTTTAATTTTTGTTGCTGCGAGCTCAAAGTCGAATTATCCTGATTAGCTTTGCTTTCTTACGTGACTTGACGCACCTTTATCCCATCACGAACGCGAGTTCAGCTCATTTTACATCCCTAATAAAGTTAGTTGATTACATCAGCTGAGTACTTCTTATGGATTATGATAAAATAGCTTCTTGAAGTATTGTGAAATAGTTTGCTTGTGCTACAGTATTAGATCAATTGAGAAAGTAAATTCGCCTATCACCGCCTAACACCACTTTTAGTTAAGCACCAAAAGATAAATTGAATGGAGAAGAAATGCAGTCCGAAAGAGCCACACAACCGACGCCGGTGACCAGGAGGTATGTACTGATCATTTATGTTAAAACTCGGCCTTCATCGACTCAGAGATATTTCGTGCCAAATTATTATTATTATTATATGACATCCATCATGTCCGAAGAGATTTAGGACGAGCTTCTCTTCCAATTGTGGACACTGTTAAGGAGCGATCCTCTTTTGAACCAAACTTTTTCCAAACATTTCGATGTAATCTGTCTTGATACTTCAACCTCGTAACTTCAGTGTAGTAGGAAAAGCTCTACCACCACACCACTGTGACCGTCATATAAAAAAGCTTAAAGTTCAATATTTTTGGAGCAAAATGATCCAAATTCATCAAACTATTGTAGTCAGAATCACAGTAAAGGATGATTTCAGTAAAATGGTCGAGATTCCGGCCCTTATAATCTAAAATGGCGGATCCCTTCACAATCTCTGTGTGTTAGACAAAGTTCTCAACAAAGTAAAACTAAGCATATCTTTCTCTGGTGAAAATTCTGTTTTTCTATTAGAAGTAAAAAAACCTGCTTATAGCTACTAAATAATGACCGTTTGTTCGTAAGCACTTAGCGACTTATGAAAAAAAGTAAGAAAATTAAACATTTTTGTAAAAATTTGAAATTGGCTTTGAAAATTTGATGTGAATTTATAGCTTATGAAGTAGCAACGAAAATCGTGTGCTCTTAGATTTTTTTTTTGAAGCATGGCATAGTAAAACAGGTAATAGCACGGCGGCCATATTGGAAATTGCTTCTCTAATACGTCAGAACAGCAAAGCACATGTTAAAATGTGAACAAACCGATTGCAGACAAGTTTGGCAGTTTACAGAAAATTAAAATGAAAAAAATTGAATCAGCTGTTGAGATGATATTACCTGTATAGGTATGCCATGTTCTGAAGCAAAAAAATTTTATCGAGCATCGAAAAGCGGCCAATATCAGAAAAAAGAAAAAATAATGCTGAAGGTAATAGTACGCCGTTAAAAAGTATGAACTTTATCATTTGATATTATTAATAGATATATACTTAACTTTAGGCAGTAAACAAATTCTTCTATTAAATTTTTATTATTCTGCTGGTATCAGCGCCCGAAAAATTTTCAATACCAGTAGTCCAGCGATTTCAATTGCGCGCCCTAGTAATAGATTGTAGCATTGGGACTTAGTACTGCTTCTCGAATTATCCTCTCCCTTGGTCTTGCTTCAAGCCTCTTCATCAATTATTCATTTTATTATTCATCATTGCCATAAGGGATTCTAATTGAGATGTTGACCTTCCGCTATTCAAGACATATCCATTTTCAGGTTTTTAAAAAAGATCAATATGCAAACCAGCACTTTGGATTGTATATCACAATTCCTTGGGGAATTTCTTAGCGTGGCTACGTTGGTGTTTCTCGGTTGTACGGGTGCCACATACAATAATAGCATCGAGAATAGCACATTTCAATCGGCATTCAACATTGGACTGGTCGTCACCTCAATCGTGCAATGTTTCGGCTGCGTATGTGGTGCACACCTAAACCCGGCAATTACATTGGCTGTTTACGTCTACGATATGATCTCTTTGCCCATGGCTTTAGCCTATTTTGTGGCGCAAATACTTGGCGCTTATCTTGGCTATGGTCTGATGGTGGTGCTCGTGCCGCCTAGTGCCGTAACGTTGGGTGGTGCCGCTCATAATGTTTGCTTTCCCACATTACATCCTGAGGTAACGCTAATGCAGGCGTTTTGGATTGAGTTCATCATCACATCCATGGTCATATGGACAACATGCAGTGCGGCTGATCCACGAAATGCGCCATATCAGGATTCGTTGCCCATCAGATTTGGTATTGTCATCGCTTGCATGGGGCTGTCAGTGGTAAGTTGTAGGCCGAGTGTTGAACCCGGTGACTTCTTAAGTGCAGCTCCCGCAAAGAGCTAACTAGATATGGAGAAACTGGTGCTGCTTGATTCTTATTTTGATTAACATTTTTTCATTTTATCTCGTTTAGGGCCAGTTGACGGGCGCCAATACGAATGCAGCTAAAGCTCTTGCTGCCGCATTGTGGTCATCGAACTATGAAAATCTCTGGTTATATTCGTCTTCTTCATTGTGTAGTGCGGTATTCAGTTCAGTTTCTTACAAATTAGTTTTCAGACGCGAATATGTTGACACGACGACCCTAGTGGAAAATATTGGAACAAGCAAAAGCTGAGTCCTCACTGGTGTGCTGCACGTATCTCCGGAAGGAAATGAGTTTGTGAAGTTATGTGCTTGTGGCGTACTCGTTGTCTTCAGTATCTAGGAATTTATTTGATTCAATGTCAAGCTTGTGTGATCAAAGTCGCAAATGCCCGGTACCACTCCTGAACTCATTGCTAATAATTTTATTTTAAAGATTTTCCCTGGTTACGAGGCATTTGTGTGCTTGAATGCATTGGCCTGTTATTGGTCTACAACATCCCAAAAGCTTAGTTTTAAAGGAATGTGGTCAGAGCTCTGGTACACCAGAAAGTTTGGGGGATGAAACATAAAAGTGATTTGGTTTTTAATATGCAGAGCATATTTTTATTAAATTTCTTTATATTATTCAATTTATTTTTAGAGTTCTTGAATAATTTAACATTTACTGGTCAGTAGAAGTCAATCTTTTTTCGAAGCACTTAGCGACTTATGCATGAATAACAAAAAAAAAACTCGATGTTTCCCTTGAAAATTAAATGTGAACTTGTCGCTTGAGAGGTAGCAACCAACATTTTGAGGGGTTACATATAATATTTTTTGCTGCTTTTTTTTGCTTCAAACATTTGCAAGGAGAAACAATTTTATATAGCATCGATATGACGAATAAAAAGTACCAGACTTTGATATACAAATACTTATGGCTAGAATCAAATAAACAACAGTAAGTAAGTTCCGATTGAAACCCAAATTGCGTGTATTCTGCTCTGAAGTTATACAGTCAGAGATATAAAATTTGTTCAAAAAGCATTAAATGGACGTCGTCGATATAGCTCCCCATTTTAATGATTTTACTTGACTTTCGAAATCGAAAATAGCGGTGTGGTGCAGTTTATATCCGATTTCGTGCATTTCCAATAGCAATCTTCCTTCCAATTTGTGGCCTCATACTTTTACAAATTCATAAAAATAGTTCAGTTCAGATCCTTTCCAATCTTTAACAAAAATACTTCCTTAGGTAAGGATATTTGGCAGATATCCCAACTTAGAAAGTCAGCTGACTTGGACACATTTACGATTCGGAGTTCAATAATTCAAGCATTTACTAACCGTCCTCTAGAACATGATGGTAGCATTCAACATACAATTTTCTACTTGAGAGGTAACCCAATGCCCAGCTAACTCCGAGATTCTCACAGAAATTCCCCCTCAACTCTCCGATCCAGTTTTGATCATTCCCACAACAGCCGGTTCTATCGCACCGGAATGACCCGGGGTTTTTCACCCGGCCAAGGGCTGTTATTTCAGTGTAACCCTGTCCAATCTGGGGCTGGGTGAAGTACTGTTAACAACAGCAACAACAACATCCAGTTTTGATCCGGCAGCAAACAGGTTTAATAGAACCATGACCCAGATCGGTCAGTTCGCCATTCTTCCTTTATGTGCGGAGACGCCTTTTTAGAGCCTCTCAGTATTTAAGAATATTTAGCATTTCTTGGATATTTAAAATCAACAAAAATACCACTATTTCCCGATCCGGTTCTTAAGTATTCATTATTATTAAGGAGTTGAAGTTTCAGAAAGGCGCAACTGTACTAACTGGATTTATGAAAACTCGCCCGACCAACGGAAAAAGATCATGCCGACGACAGACGGTCAGTTCCACGTACTGGAAGGACACGGTATTCGCCTCGCTAAAGGCTATTACTTCCGCATTTATTTCTGTAAAGCCATGCTTTAATGGGGTCTGTGAGTGGATATGACGACTAGCAGGCGTAAGTGCGGTTCCTATCAAAATCAGGGCTGCGCAATCCCTATACACTTGAAGCACTGTGGTTTTTGTTTTGCTCTCAAATATAGGCACAGATACAAATTTACTCTTTGAATACCAAACAAAATTTTTCAAAGCACTCCCATTTGCCCTCACATATAAATAAAATTCATATGGAAGTGCCTGAGCTTCATACCGAATTCTTTTTGTTTTGCACTTTCATAAAAACTCAGGCACTTCCATATGAAATAAATAGTTACACTTACAAATTGGCAATCAAATTTTTTTTAAATATTGAAGCACTGATAAAAATTTATATTCAGAATTGAATGTACTCGAATTTAATTGAACAAAAAAGAAAAGCATATGGGAGCGGAGCTTTGAAGAATTTTGATGCATAGAACCATTTTCCAAGTCTTATAAGAAACACAAAAATTTCTAAATGAACATAAACTTGGTTCAAAGAGCAATTAAAATGAAGCTAAAATTGCCTCAAAACGGTCCGAAACATAGATGATTGCAACCGTAACTAGCGCAGCTGGGTATAAAAATAGACTTCTGGTCTCAGAAAAGTCGAAAGATATTAGCAAAGACTATTGATATACCAAAAAAATAACAGATTTTTTCAAAAGGCAGCGCTTAGATGAAGACAGAATGAAATTTGGTATACTAATTTTAGTTGCCATAGGAAATTTTGTTGTTTGGAATCTAGAAGTAACCACGCCTAACTTTTATATGTGTATGAAATATTTTATCAACAGCTCTGACAGTTCTGAATTAAACTTGCAAATGGTCCTTTAACAGCTTTAACTGAAACCTTTAGTAGCATAATTTTGTTTGAAATTTAGTTTGTTACCGATACTATCTTCACGAGAATCCCCGCACACCCACTTTTGTTATAATTGTGGAAATTGCCTAGCTAAAATTAGGAGGGAGCGCCTACGTTAATAAAAACAAGTAAATTTTTAATTAGTGGAATCGATTAACTTGATGTAACTTATCACGGCCTGAACTGATCCTGTTGGGAACCGGACTCGTTATAAAATTTTTTTTGTTGCGATATCCCCAAAATTTTAGGAGGAAATTAGTAGTAATAAATTTTGAAAAGTAAACTAAAACAACAACAAAACATATCATCCCATACCATCGCTGTGTAAATCGTTAACTCTAAAATGAAAATGTTGCTAAAACGATTTTAAACTCGTTTTATGAAAGAATCAGTACATTTCGGCTCACTCGGGTAACAAGAATTGAAAAATATTGCGGTGTCGGTGTAAGCAAGGTGCCCCCGATTTTCGTCAACATAAAACATTCAATGGTTGATATAAGTAGTAAACTTATCAATTCAAACTGGGAAGCATTGCACATTCGTTCTTCTAACAAGAGGCCGCCTTTTTTTTTTAATAATAATAACAACCGACAATGACAAAAGACAATCGAACATGGTCCAACAAGTGAATAGTAATGGGATAAGTTTCAATAAGATAAGATCGGCTTCTATTTATGCATGCACACTTGGAACAGAGGATGACTGAAAATATTTATACATAAGTTGCGCCAGAACTGATTATCCAACACAGAGAATAGAAATTGAGTTTTGTCAAAAATAACAGATTTCATATCACGTAAGGAACGGCTTTGAAGTAACGGTTGACCTTAGTAAGTATGTACGTATGCAGGGCCAGAACTTGAAGACAAGCATGGTTACATACCGGAATGTCTTAGGCTTTAAACGTATACGATTAGATCCGCAACATGCAAGAACTACATTCAAAAGAAGCCGCTAGCTAGTTTTGTCGACTCAACTGGAAAGCCTTAAGACGGAGAAGAGCGCGGCCAACCTACGAAAACTTGAATCACTCTGACGATTTAAATAATAGTGCATATTAATAGTAATTTATATTTACACTGTGCTAAATTAATAAATTTTCTAATTACCAACCGATTTAAAATTTTTTGTTTAATACTATTATTTTTACACAATTTCCCCGAAAAGGCAACCCAGAATGTGAATGACAATTTTCCAGGGAGCAAGATGGCTGCAATTGTCAAAATCTGTCACTAGAGAGCTAACCTTCTAGTGATTGAATCATGTATCAAAATCAGTTCCCTGCTCGGCATTTGCTGTTTTATGTATTTATATTTGAGTTGTACTTCATTTCGACAGAACATTTTTGTACATTTTTTTTTGTTGTTTATCGTATTTTACACGGATTTCAATTCCTCCTTAAATTCATCAATCAATCAAAAACCTCAATTTCGTATTGTCCGGTACGGTCATCCTAAATTTGTTGCCTATCCAATCCATCATCGATCCAGCTTTAACCCAAATTTGGTATGAAATTCAATAAACAATTTTTCGTGCAAATTTTTGCCGAGTTCTGTGCTGCTTCTATGTGGATGCAGCTGCATTGCTATGGCATGGATCCTCAAGTGAACGAATTGGGTGTGCTTGGCTATGGGTTGTGTGACGGCTTGGCTCTCATGATTATTATGCAAACATTTGCTTGTGTGTCTGGTGCGTACATGAACCCCTGCATAACGATTGCTGGTGTCATCATGGGGCAACTTAAATGGGATATGGCCATAGTCTATGTGGTTCTGCAATATGTCGGGCACGTCTTCGGTCTGGTGTTGGCCTATTATACAACGCCGTGGAAGGGGCGAGATAATCACTATTGCGTAAGCGATCTACCGGAACAGACCACGGTAACGGGTGGTTGTCTGTGGGAATTTCTTATGACATCCACCTGGGTTTTGGCACAATGCTCTTCGTGGGATAAACGTACTCAACACATTCAGGAATCGGTGCATTTACGCATGGGACTTGTACTGGCATCATTAATGACCTGCGGGGTAAGTACGCCGTACACTCACTTCAGCGTCAGTATAATGAACCTTTGTAGTACAGATAATGGCAATACGAAAAATCCTAGCCGGTCTCCAATATCGTTCCATTTCTGCATTAACCTCGTATCTACAAGGTAGTACTTGCCTTTTAAGTATTTTAAATGAGGACACGAGGTAAATGATGAAATGAGTTCCCCGATGGCTTACGAATTTCTCTAAAGGTTTAGTAACGAGGGGCGATATCTCCTATCTATCTATTTTGTAGATCTTATTTGTTAAAATAATTTAGAAAATTATTTCACGTGGATTTTGTCTGCAAAAATGCAAAAAGAGTAAGGGCAGACATATGAATCGGATGGATTCACTACCATGTTTCTGGATTTTTTTGTATAGAGCATGGAAGGGATGATTACTTTACTATCCTCTACTTTTCATTTTCCACTTAAATTTTTTTTAAATTTTTTCTTTTCCTTTAAATTTTCCATTTTCCTTTCTGATTTGCTTTTTATTTTTCTTTTCTTATTTTTCTTCAACTTTTTTGATTTTCTTTTGACTTTCCATTTTTCTTTCTTTTTATTTTGATTTTTTCCTTTTATTTATCTTTTTTTTCATTTTTATTTTTTTCCCTCTCTTTCTTTCTCCTTTTTATTTCGTTTAGAAGATCATCCCCTCGAATTTACTATTATTTTTTTAATTATTCTATTTTTTGTTTTTTTTCTTTCGATTTTTTTTCTTTTTATTTTACTTTTTCCGTTTTCCTTTAGATTTTGTTTCTTTGATTTCCGTTTTCTATATGAAATGTAATTGAATAACTTTTTCACAGTTGGGCAGCCCTTTGCAAGAACTGGAACCGGGATGCTCTGCTATTGGGACCTTCTGGTACTAATTCAAAACCGCGGGAGTGACTTGTTTGACATACCGAAAGTTCGAGTTGTGAATTTAAGTAGATTTTTACGACAAGTCAATCCTGCGATTCTTAGGCCCTTAAGCCTCAAATTAATTTTTTCGGTAACATTTTTTTGACGCTTGCTTCGGATGCATTCTATATCTCAGAAATGGGCTTCTCTCGTTGTCAAGCATATTTTGGTACAGGATATATTTACACAATCCGTCCATTTTGCAAGACATCGGGAATCCCCTTAGTATGCTTGAAAGGAGCTGCAAGATGTTTTGAAACAGAAATCAAGTTAAACGAATGAAATAGCACCATCATAGGATGCCCTCTTCATGACTTTATTGCTAGCCTAACTCCACCAAGTCGCCACAGTAAAATTGCACTAAAAGTATATCCATTTCCCCATCAACAGGGATATATAAGCGACTTGAGCATGAATCCGGCCAAAAGCTTAGCTGGCGCATTGTTCAATGGGTACTGGAAAAATAATTGGATTTATCACGCATCCCCGCTACTAGCAGCCATCACAATGCCATTCGTCCATAAATATTTACTCAATGAAGGCGAAAAATCGGCGGAAGAATAAAGCTACTGTACAAATTTTATAATTCTTTCGTGTAAAAATTCAATGTAATATGATTGTTTTTGTTTGACAGAATTTTATAAATGGAAACTCTTCAGTAATTTTTGTATCTTTTTGTATTGAGATAATCACTTTATTTGCTAACATCTTTTAGTATAAATAAATATTTTTTTTATAAAAACTTTTGTCACAAATTCCGCGTTTATTTCCGTTAGTTATTATTTTTTAAAATGAAGTTCGATAGACATTTGCTCATGGTGTGCACGAGTGAATTTATCGGTACAGCGATTTTGATGTGCGTCGGTTGTTCGTCGGTTGTGGGACACGCCTTACCATTTTGGGAACGTAGCTTGCCACAGATTGGCATCGCTTTCGGCTTGTCCATACACATTGCCATACATACGCTCGGCACCGTCTCTGGCTCACATATCAATCCGAGTGTTACGATCGCCGCCATGGTGCTCGGTAATATGAAATGGGATATTGGCTGTTTTTATATGATAAGTCAAGCGTTTGGTGGCATGGCTGGCTATGGTTTGCTGCTAGCCTCGTTGACAAAGAATGTGCGTGGTGATTCATTGTGCGCCACAATGCCAAGTGGCAGTATTGAGTTATGGCAAGGTGTCATGATCGAGTTCTTTATGACCGGCATACTCGTCTACTTCTGTTGTGGTATCTGGGACAAACGGAATACAAAAATACATGACTCTTCCCCGGTACGCTTTGGATTCATGATTTGTGGATTAGTTCTGACAACGGTAATTTTTGTTTGTTTAATTTTTCGTTTTAACAAATTAATATTCTGCCATTATTTGTTTGATAAATAGCTACCATATACGGGGACTAGCATGAATTTGGCACGCTCTCTACCACCGGCCGTCTTAAATAATGTTTGGAAAGGATTTTGGATATATCCCGTCGGGCAACTACCAGCAGCAGTTTTGGTACCATTGGCATGGAAATATTTGCACACAGCCGAGTCGTCTGATGGTGGTGGAGATGGTGCGGAAGCATAAATTAAAACAGGAAAATCAAAACCAATCGTAAAAAATTAGATTTAATGACAGCGCTTCAAAAACTTTGAAAATGTCTAGCTTTTACTATGAAATATATGAGATTACTTACATACCTGAAAGGTTTTCAAACCGTAAACTCCGAAGTGAGAAACGAACTATCTCTATCTCTATATCTCTATCTCTATCTCTATCTCTATCTCTATCTCTATCTCTATCTCTATCTCTATCTCTATCTCTATCTCTATCTCTATCTTTATCTTTATCTCTATCTCTATCTCTATCTCTACCTCTATCTCTATCTCTATCTCTATCTCTATCTCTATCTCTATCTCTATCTCTATCTTTATCTTTATCTCTATCCATATCTCGATCTAGATCTCTTACTCTATTTCTTTCTCTGTCTTTCTGTCTTTCTGTTTATCTTTATCTCCATGTCTATCTGAGATGGTTGCAATTTTCCGGTGCGAATTTTTGTTGTGCCAGCCTAATGTCCTCAATATACTTTTAGTATGCGCAACTTTCTTTTGTTTCACTTACTAATTGCCAACGTGGCAATGCAAGAGTTGTTTACTGGAAATCCCCTGCCCGTCCAGTTCTCGAACAAAGTTGCTTTATATTTGTTGGCATTGCAGCGATTGTGTCAAAGTTTGAAAAATAAATTCTGGCACAAATTGTTAAAGTTAACAAATTGCAAATCGCCAGCAAAGGTTTTTTTTTAGTAAAAGAGCGATATTAGTTAGGATAACAACAAATTGGAGTATTTAAGCCAAAATGCTTGGACCTTTAAAGGCCGTAAATAATGCAAATGTGCTCATTTGAAGGATATAAAGTGGGCAATAAAGGTAAGGATGCACACTGGGTGTTACAGTCCTTGTTGAAGTTGGGCGGTTCTGTTTACTAAGAGATGTTAAGGTCAAAATAGTTTGTGGCTTAAAATACACAAGGCGTCATCCTGTGTATGACCAGCAAGACATGAGCCGAGTCTATGAGTGCGCGAAATTAATCGAACAGAGTGGATAATATGGAACATTAAATACTCTACAAGCCTTGCAAAACAAAACCTTTCGAAGTCTTAACGAAATGCTTAAGAATATCGGAATACGAAAGAAAGCCAAGACATTTTTTTGAGATTCTTTTTTGCACATGGGACTGTTTACTGGACCTAGGACTGTTTATCAAGTCCTATTATTATGAAGATTTATTTTTTACGCCATAAAAGAAACACTTTTTAATCCTGCTCACGTATGAAAGTCTCGCAAACCTCACAAATATGCCACTTTTCAAACAAGTTTACAAGCCTTTTGTGGTTTATAAGCTTTACGAGGAATTTATAGGTTTGTATGAATTGTATGAATTCCTACGCAAAGAAACAAAATAGTTCCTGCACAGCAGCTTCTTTTTACCACTTGACTTCTTCTACGTTGCCAAGACAACAACACCATTTGCAACTGAAACAAATCTTTGTGGTAATTAATATGAAAATAATTAATAAACGAACTGCAAGACCATTTTCCTTGCAACAGTGCACACACACTTGACTGGTCCCATCAAATTTGGCATTTTCTTTGAACCTTTGCACAATTCCATGTTGCTTGGTTGCAATTTAATACGATAAGACTGCAGGAATTTGTAAATTAGGTTGTACAAATAATTTGCTATTGGTTAGTTTGGTATTATTGGTCGGCTTTTACTATGTTGGCGGTACACCGAAACTATGAGTGACAATTAATTAGCCTTTCAAAGCAAGTTTGAGCTGTACACAGCACATGTGTGATGCGACTGAATTTCCACGCACATGCTAGCGATGTCAATACCGAGATCCCGCTATGCCGTTCTTTCAAGGCTTAATATGTTTCGAACGACTAGAAAAGTGCAATTTTTTTAAATTAAGACATATCTATTGGTTACACTATTTTTGAATATGGAGTGTGACATCTCAGCTTAAATTTTAAGATTTTACGCGTTAACTACAGAGTAAGTTAAGGTATTGTGATATGGGTTGATAAAGTGATATACCGGCATATTTTATAAATTTATAATAAATATTTATGTCTATTCAAGAATATCTTCTTTGCTTTTGCAAAGCAACGATTGGACCTGGGTTTCCATTGTGCGTTCGTCAATTATTTCGAGCACTCTTTAAACAAGGATAGTTCCGAAATGTTCTTAGATTGTCAGCTTCTTATATCTTATTTTTGGTAAATTTAGGCAACAATATTTCAGGTGATTACTTAATATTTTTAAATTGATTTTGGTAAAAAATGTGGAAAATGAGTATGAATGAGTATGAAGCGTATGAAGATCCCCAACTAGGATTTGGAGCGTTGATAATACAGGGGTATCTATCGCGCAAAGTAAGAGTCCTAAATTGTAAGCTACAACCGTATTTACCATATGGTTTGATCATATTGTGCGGTATGATATTTCACTTTACCCCTCCAGTTTGACAACGCGGCTTGTTTTAATTTGAATGTTTTTGTGTAAATATCTTCCGAAATACTTAAAACAAAGCGATCTTGTCTCGGAATATGCTTCATAACACTGTAATCTATCAAATCGTATAATATTCTACCTGATTATTTAATAAAATGTTGAGTAGTCGAGAAATCCATGCCTATATCAGAATACCCTAACTTATTCTAATAGAATATTTTTCAAAGCGACTGATTTGAGCAAGATAAATTGCGATATAGCTTAAAGTTTTTTGTGCTTGCTTATTTGTTCGTTGTTTTCAATTCAGAACAACAGGTAAGGAAAGCGCTGTCTTCGGCTGTGCATCACGGTTTTAAGTGTCCAATCCGCACTTACAGTAAGTACAAACTCTGCAAGTGTTGTATGGGGGATATATTGGTTCAATCTTGATGATTTTTGCTACACACATTACAGATGTAATAAGTACCGTAGCTGAAAAATTTTGTGTTCCTCCCAATTAAATTGCAAGAGTTATAGCCCAAGTCCCATATAACGGAACAATCCATTGTATGGGAGCTATATGTTATGTTGGTCCGATCTGCCAGATTTTGACACATTACGCACATAATATGTACCAAACCTGCAAAGCTTTACTTTCCTAGCCTTTTAATTGCCCATTTCGGTATGCTTATTGGTGGGTCTATCTCTTCTTCCTCTCATACTTACAAACATCGGACCAAAGTTATAATACCGTATAAAAAATGGGTTAAGAGGATTTTTAACTTTTATCGCCCAATATTGTGGCCGCCGTGGTGTGAAGGTAGTGTTGCCGGCCTACCACACCGAAGGTCCATGGTTCGAGCCCTGGTACAGGTAACATCAAAAGTGATTTGAAAAAAGTTTTTCAAAAAGGGGCCGCCCCTCGGCAGTGGTTTGGCAAACTCTCCGAGTGTATTTCTGCCATGACAGGCTTCTCAGCAAAAATTCGTCTCCTTTGTAGATGCCGTTCGGAGTCGGCAAAAAACTGTAGGTCCCACCAATTTGTAGGGAAAATTCAAATCGGCACACCACAAATTGGAAGAGAAGCTTGGCGCAAAAATCTCTTAGGAGGTTTATGATGATATACCTGTTGTATATCGCGCCATAGAGATAGAGAGATATACTTTTTTCTGCTCGGTTAATTTTTTGCTGCTAGGAAAACAGACAAAAATTTAGCTAGCATCGAAATGACAAATAAAAGCCGGCAAATGTCTCAAGCTTAACTCTAGGGGAGTAACGAATACCCAAATCACTAAAATGCAAGGATTCCGGGATTCAAAAAATTGAGAAAATAAGTACATGTACACGTTAGTTCACACAAACACACTTACTTGGAGCGGATTACGATTTATGAAAATGCGAACTATACCCAGCTAGCCCAAGCACTCTGAAATATTGATCCAAAAGGAGTCCGCTATTTTGAGCTCTTTTGAAATACCATTTGGTAAACATCAAAAATCCAATTTTTCATGAATGAAAAAAGAGTATTGTAGGTTTCTGAGGTTTTTTAATTAGGCCTAACAGAACACGATGAGTCTTGTTTCCTGAAGGTCGAGAGTTGGCAGCCAGTTCTGATCTATTTATATGGGTTGAACTGTACACATTTGTTGGAGCGTGTTCTATGGAGAGACCAATTATAGCCATTTAAAAGAAAGGACTAATAATTTTCTGGATACTTTTAACTCCATGTGTATGCTACAAAAATTAAGATTTAGTTATGTATATTGAACCAACTGTAGATGAAAGAGATTAATCTCAGATCAGTCTCTGTAGAGATGAGATTTGTTCAGGGCATTGAAAAGTGTAAGACGCAGAAGAGTCAAACTAAAGCCTCAAATATGACTATAAAAGGATTCGAAAAGTATCAAAATGAACGTAAAAATGTGTCCTCAAAGATTCAAAAATATTTAAAAAATTCTTAAAAACATCAATAAAGAGTTCCAATGAAAGTCGAAAAATACTGCGAAGTTTTTTTAAAATCTAAATGCATCGGATTAAGAGTCATTTTGGATTCTGTTTTATGACTCCTTTTTTAAAATTCTCTCAGGCTTTTTCCCTTCATTTGGTTAGCTGGGATTGTTAGGTATGTATATGTATGAGCATACACCCTGCATTCGAACTAGTTGTCATAACTACTATAAATCAGCCAACTATTTTTTCCAAATAAAAAACTGGTATGCCCCACTACATGTCAACTGCCATATTCCAGACAAAATATCACAAACCAAACTAGCTCAAAATAGATATAGGTCTTAGGTTTCAGTCCTGATGCGGGTAAAGCAAAGTGAAAACAACAAAACTCTCCTCGAATTTTTCCAACTCCCGTATACTTAAAAATGTTCAATTCTTACTGGGACAAACTTCGTCTTTTTCAGACTAGTTTTACGTTGTCCAAAAAATGGTTGTCGTGAACTAGTATTTCATCTGACTACTTTGATTTTCCACTGGAGTTATGATTGATCCAAATATATGAATAACTGCCTGTTTTTGAGTAGTTTGGGCATACAATTATGCATCGAATATTTAATGTGTTACGGGCTTTTATATATTTACACAATTTTTGGACTAAAAAGTAAAGTATTTATGTTTGCTTACAAACGGCAGATATTTTGTGCCAACATACGTAAATTAAATTAACCGTTGCCTATATTTGTGCACCAAACTTCAGGATTAGCATATTTCGTTGTGGCAGGGTCTAGTCCCTTGCCTTAACACAAGCAATGTACCTAATATATGGGTAATCACGAACGGTGTGATGTGAAGATGGAATGACTCTTGGATTATTGGAGAAAAAAGTACTGTGGAAGATGTGTCGCCCTTCCCGTGATGCCGGCTTCGAGTATCTAAGAGCTCTACGAGTTTTACGTTTTTGGCTGTTTAATCTGAATGAGCCAACCGGTGCATGGTAAGCTTTCCTGTTTTTAAGCGCCATGAAAAAATTGGGTAGCGTGCGATTAACATACTTTTTCTTTTAATTTTTTCAAAGAACCATTGCTGTCATTTTGCTTGCATCTGAATATGTGAATTGAATTTTCTGCTGCAAGTTTTTTCTTGCAGATATATATTAAATGCGCACCTGGTTTCAACAGGTTGACATATCGCTCATCACTTGTAGTTGCACAAATGGCGAAAGTCGCGAAAAATTGGAATTTTGCGATTTTGTATGGCATTTGTGAATATGTGTTTTAAACATTTAGGTTTGGGTAAATAGGTTTTGGAAAATTACAAGCCAATGCGTACTACAAAAAGCTTTCATTTCTGCTGGTTTTAATTGATGTCTGTGGAGATCAAAAAACCAAAACTCCCCTGAACCCTGAACATCAGAACTTTCGCTATATTCAACGGTTCAGAAGAGGCGCAGGATTACATATCTTTTTGAGATGATAAATGATTGACGCCAGAAAAACATTTGTGGCTGTAGCTCCGAAATGTAGTAAGGAACGTTTATATTGAAAAAGCACGAATCGTTTTAGTTTTTGTATGCACTGGATGTTCTTTGTTCATCGATGCTAGATAAAATTAAAAGCAACAAAAATAAGCCAGCTGGAAAAAAAATATATGCGCTCACAATTTTGGTTGCTCTCATGCAAGCTATAAGTTCACGTTTGATTTTCAATGGAAATTTAAAATTAAAAAAAAAAAAATTTTCTTTTTGTTATCTTATCCATAAGTCGCAAAAAAAATCGACGATTCTCTATAAGATGAATTTCTATTTGTAGATGAAATAAAAAAGGAAAGTCTAAAACTGGGAGTTCAATTCAATTTACCGTGCAGTCTTAAAAGTTCAAAAAAAAAAATTACAGTCAATCAAGGTGAGATAATAAGGACCCTGTCGATATTTGGAAAGAACTTATAATTTTCTGAAGCATGCCATATCTCAGCTGAAAATGTGCTGTATAGGTTTATTGAAACCCCTCGAAAAATTACTGAGAAAAGACACTTTTGTATCATTTACTGATATGGAATGATCTTCCATTCAGTCGTCGGTGGGTTGACTTTCTAAGTTAGAGGTAAACTACCAGCTTCTTACAACCGAAAAGAAAATTGTACTTAGCTGGAATCTGCTGGGTGGATCAGGTGATGTGCCGCTTTATGTAGAGTTGCCAAGTGATTGCAAGGTTATAAACCAGCCTATGAATTGATAAACTGTTGATTACCGGAACATCGAGCAGAGTGGAATGATATTATCCTAGCTAGCTTAGCTAGGGCTGAGTATTACTTCAATTCCTAGATTAGGGAACTCACGCGAACTTACATCTCTTTACTACCTCTCAACAAGAATATATCTTCCCTACCCTTCGCCTATCCTCCGTGCAGGAAATCTTGAAGTGATTACCCCAGTACTAACTGTATTTGGATAGATATTCGGCTGGATGTGACAAATCATTCAAAGCTGCGAACGTAATATTTTAAGTTGGCGAAACTGCAAAAGTCCAATAACTTTATGATATCTGGCGGATCTGAGGGCACCCTATGCAGCTAGATATCAGCATATTTTTAAATTGTGGAGCTGAACCAAACGCTTGAAAATAATTATTTCCCCTCATCTCCCCCTTAAATTCAAACTCGAATTCGTGCTCGAATATTTCAATAACACATGAATGAGGGTGTGTTCGAAAATGCACACAATACTGGGTTCAAATCTTTGCTTTGTGGTAGTTTCGGTTACACAAACTGCTGGAATTGAAAGGGACGCCATTTCGAAAAAGTACAGCGCCTGTGCAACTCGAATTTCCCCAATTCAAAAACGAAACTTCATTTATTCCTGGCCTTAGTCGAGCACACAAACACTCACCGTGTAAATATTTCAATGCGGTCCTACGCCTACCACGTTGCTTAACGGTATTGTAAACAAAAACACTTGTGGCATGCAACATGTTGTGTTTTGAATTTGAATGTGTTCATACGTGTTGCAGTACCAATGGCAAGTGGAGCGTGGCTTGCCTACGAACATACGAACAAGTTTGATTTGCCGAGCGATTCATTTAATTGTTAAATCGGCGCCGTAGGAACTTCCGAACATCCTGCTCGTCTATTTAAGTTTAATAGAAAACTAGAAGGCTCGTACCTCATGCAGCCAGTTTCGTATTGAGCAGCAACGCGTACGTTTGTTCAAAAGCGGAAAACTAAAAACAAATTGCGCTGGAAACTATAAACAAAATATTAAAAATTTTTTTCTTTGAGAATTTACGGTTTTGTCTGACAAAAAAATTAAAGAAAACTTCGTTGTTGTTTGGTAGGCAGTGATTGATGGTTTGAAAAAAGTGCGTTATTTTTTGCAAACAAATTTTATGAAGTTGCGAGTTAAATTTGTGTCAATAAAAGCGAAGGTAGCAAGAAAGAAAAAAAAAGAAGAAAATTGTGGAAATATTAAAACGTTCATTTCAACTTTGTGGTGTCTGAACGTGAAGAAAGCCGGAAATCGGTGAATCGTTGAAATTTCATTCGTGACAATGAATGCTGTGAGAGCTTTGTTGTGTTCGAAGAGACAATCGTTGACCTAGTCAGCCCACTGTCGACAGACGTACTGACGCTTAGTAATTGTCACCCGATTATGTAGTATTGATACTCTGCGTGCAACATTCATTTGGCAGCAGTCAGACACTCAGCCTAGTTGGCCCAGCAATATTATTAAGAGGACACTCGAGTGTCACATTCAAAGGAATTGAGCTTTGTGTCTATAAATTACAACGTTTGTTAGTAGGCTAGCGAGTGAGTCAGCTAACGTGTGTGTGTAAGTGCTGTTAAGTGAGGCCGAACGACCCACTTGGCCGCTCTAGCGCTGACTTGCGCGCCATATTGTGTTACATGCACAGCCCTACATACTTCAATTGCTTGTTTTCTTCTTTGTGTGTGAATGTAAATTTGTGTAAGTATGTGTATTTGTAAACACTGAAGATGCCCTCACAAAGTTGTGGTGTACGCGTTTAGCTTTCGTTGTGTTTTTCACTTTCTTTCTTTGTTGTTTGTTACTCATTTTACTTGTCGTTTGGTATTATTGTTGTATCTTTAGGCGCAACACTTGTTTATTAGAAGGCTAGTGACATGTTCACACCAAGTGGAAGCTCAGCAAACTGACAACCAAAAACATATTAAAATCAAAACATGAACGAGCCGTGCGAAGATTTGTATGGTTAAATCTAGGTTTATTGGAGGAGTTGGCGGCTGCTGCAAATGAATTTGTATGACCTAAAAAATATTTTTTTATTCATCTTCGTTTGTTAGAAACATTCTATTAGCTCACAAACACCTAAAATTTAAAGCTTAAGTTCGAAGGACTGAATATGCAGGGCCACCGACTGAATTTTGTTTGCAATCCATTAATTTGTTTTCCTACACCACCGGAAGTCAGTTTTATGTCAAGAATAATTATGTAAAACACCGAGAAACTTTGCACACTCCTATGTACTCCTTTACGTTTACTGAGCTTTCCTGTCCGTCACTGTATTTGGCCCTAAATCAACTTCAGTTGTGAGTATTTGATTGAACTTTGTACACCGACTGAGTACTAGAAGATCCTATAGCCCTTCAAATGTAGAAAACATTGATATACTAATTTAACTTTGATAAAGTTTGACAGCGCTTCAGTCCTTTTTTTAAATGAATAGCATTTGACACCTAATTAAAACTTAAGTCGAGATTATCGACCACTTAATTCTGAGTAGCAATTTTCTTCACTGGAATTCTAGGCCCAAATTATTTACGCTATTAATGCAGGCCCACAAATATGCAAATTCAAAAAGGATGTGATGTTCGATCAAGCAAAGTATACACTTCGGCTGTTGAAGCCTATAAGATCTAATCCAATGGAATACATTGTCCAACATCGGGTTTAAGAAATTGCACTATATTTGTCGCTATTTAATTATAACACATTGAGCTCCAAGATATTTCGATTAAAAATTATATATTTGAATCAACAGTTAGTTAAGGACCCGTGGGTATAGTCTGAGCAACTTGGATTAGGTGGCCTCAGATTACGACGGAAGCCTTATTATCCTCTCCATGTTTCGTCAAGCACACTCACGGTTGCCGTTATTGTTTCTACAATAGTTTGCCCCGCTCTTAAATCTCATATTTGGTCATTAGTAAAGCCATCCAGCATTACAAGCTTCTCGCACTCACGAATTTCTGGGTATGTGACAGTATTTTTGATTCGGTGCAAAAACCAATTATACATTTTCTTAGGAAATGACCGCTTTGGTTTTGTCTTTAGACGTCTGCATAAAATGAGCTTTGAAATACGCTTCGAGTTCTGCATCTTTGCAACTAGCTGAGATACCGAAAACCTTTATTACCACTTTGTTGGATTTCCATATTGCATTTTAAATATTAGAGAGCTACCCGAATTCTCATGTTGGTCAATACCTCTCTTCTTTGAGTCATCATCACTTGCAGAGTGCAATTTTCTACCTGCTCATTTCAATAATATAAAGCTTCTTCCTCCTCACTAGCACATAGCTCACCTCTTGGGTTGGTCCAACTGCTATAGTATGGATTTCGTAAGCCAACGGGCGCTTGGACATTTACTTAGTGTTATGTATGCTTGCCGTTCCCAGAACTCCATAAATTCTCAGTCTCTCCTCCGCTGCTGTAATCATCTGTAGTTCCGCGTTATATATAAACACGAGACTTTCATAAATAACAACGCACAGACTGTCCATTATCACCTTGACTCCATACAAATGGCTGCCTGAAAATCACAGTTTAATGAATGTGTGTTTGTGTGCTCACCTTTGACCACGTTTTTGCAATTCATTTTGTGTTTATGTCTTCCACTCGCATTCGTTGTATCGATGACTGGCCAATTTGAGATTTTTTTGCTAAAGAGAGAAGTCACGAACATAAAAAGCAAACAAAAACCAAATTCATAGTACTCATCCTCTTTGAAAGTGACATTGTGCATTTTTATTTATTGTTATTGTTGTAGGCTCTTCATTGCTGGACCACCTTTCTGAGACAACCAAAAATGTGTGGCAGAGCTTCTGTCGTCATTCGCAGAGTGTGGCGTGCTTGTGTGCGGTGCGTGTGTAGCGCAATGCTTTTTTTTATCTGTTCCAATAAATTTATTTTATCTTTGGCGAGCATTTAAGCTGTGTAATCGGCGCTTGAGGGGTGTGCTTGTATGTTAAGAGTGGCCATTTTTGTTAAACTTACAATCAAAAGTTAGGCGTTAGGATGGTTTGGCTGGCTGTTTTCACTTTCAACTGAGTTTCACCAGTTATTGGAATTTTTTCTAAATAAAAAATTCAGTTCGCGTACATGTCTACTTTACTACATTATTTAGTGAACGATTCCGAAGAAAATCAGTGGTCATAATAGTTGGTTAAGTTTTTCAAATGAGGTTTAACAAAAAAGAACATAAAAAAAATCAAAAACTCCTTTCTTAAAAACTACCCATCAAACAGACTAAATGTGAAATAAACTATGAAAGGGTTACTGAAAAGGGCTCCCTTATAAAATTGGTTTATGAAGCTTTTCTTATGAATATGGGGGTAAGTTTAGAAAACACAAGTTTTTCGTTTACAAAAAGTTTGAAAGCAAGCTTTATATAACCGAATTGGCACCTTGATTCTAGTCTTTTAAATGTAAACCTATTAAAGGTTTCCATAGAAAGCCTATTATGACTGTTTTTCTCCAATACTTTATATGAGTTTTCCTTTACTTATGACTAGAAAACCCGCCCATGCCTCTGAGTCCGATTTCATCATTATATCTTCGAAACCAGTTGAGATATGGAAACTGAACACATCGGTTATTAGAGCACCCTTTATCACCTTTCGTTTGATACCCATATTGTACTAGCACAATTTGGGTCACCCTGGACTCAATATAGGTCAATAACTCCCAAACTGGTCGAGTTATACAAATAAGTGATATTTGAGGTCTTAAGTAAGGTATGTGTTAATGCAACCGTGAAAGTTGCATTCAATTCCACGCATCAGTTTTTGAGTGATACACGAACGAACATACAGACTGACAGACAAAAAATCTAAAAACTGTTGCTTAAATGCTCTTGAATATCAGCAATGAAAATTTTACTACATGTAGAGATATTTTTTATACTTATTTTGATTCGATCAAGTCAAGCGGTTAAGATGCAGCTATGGATTTTTTTTCGTCAGCACTTAACCGTTTTATGAATTAAATAACGAAGTAAATCCCTTTGAAAATCAAATGTGAACTTGACGCTTGACCAACATTTTGTGCCCTTATAACATTTGCTGCTTTTTTTAAGCAAGCGAAAAAAATTACAAATATCTTTTTTAAGCTTTTGTGAATATTTGCGTCTCACATTTAAGGCTTAATGAATTATAAAAACCCGCTCTTGACGTTTAAGAATAGTTTAATTAAAATCTGCAAATAGATTTGTAACTGAAAACGCTTATTTATCGCTTATTCAAGCAAGTCTTTTTTTAACATTTGCATAAATGTTTGTTGGGTGGCTTTCAATGACTTATTTACTATATACGACTATCAAAAAAACATAATCGTATATAATGTATCTATAAGCAGTCCAACCGCGCTCTCATAGCTAGCAGCTATTGCTTTGGGAAAATCTTTTATGTGTGATTTATCGAAATTGTGATAAGCGCGCTTACGGTGTAACCAAAATTATTCATACTCAAACTTAAACAGAGCGTAAAATGATGTAGTCGTTGCTGTGAGAGTTTCCTGTTGATATCAAATTTGGAACCCCAGGGCAGTTCTTCATCACTACTTGGTAAGTAAACTAGTTCATAGTTGCTCATCATGCTCATAGATTTACCTACATTTTTATACACAACTGTACTCACAGATGGGTGTTATAAGTTTGTAAATATACTTGGATTTTTCAAAGTCATAAAAGCAAGGAGATAGATTTACGGTTCATTCTACTAAGGTTCCTCAGAATGTAAAGCGAAATCAAGTAAGCCAAGGTTTTCTGCTAAATTCTTTGCTTTAAATTTATTATGATTACTTCAATTACTTTCAGAATTCCCCAATTACTAATTTAGTAACATTGAGAACAAATAAATTTTCACGATACTTGAAAAAAACAACAAACTAATTTTATTTGTGATGGATGTTTATTTGCGATTTGTTATTCCAGCAGATGAAAGAGTTGGTTTAGTTTGAACTAAAAAAAAAATATTGAATGACGATGGACCACGAATTAACTTGAAAATTTTCTGTTTACGAGGTCATAAAAGATCTGAAAATTTTAAAAAGTCTGTAGTGGCGAAATAATGCTCTTTTGCTTAACAGTGCACGGTACATCGGAATAATGTGTTCTGGGAGTCGATATCAGCTGATCTTCAGCTTGGATGTCGTCGGATTTCCCAAACAAAAACATATAGAGGCTCGAAGGCAAAATTAATTGAAGAAAATTCATAGATGGCAACCAAGGTATGCAAAAGCTATCATGCATTGGATCCCATTGAAACCTATATAGTCTTTGATTGGGAGGACTAACAACTAGAAAATATCAGAATAGGAGCTGGTATCTTAGAAACCAATTTGCAAGAAATGTATGTCAATGGAAGCTACCCCCGTTTCAGATAACAATCCATGCCATAGAATGCCTTACATTAGTCAGAAAGCTAGACAGCCTTACGAGAATTCCATTCTTGCATAACTAGTTCAAAACTAGCTAATGAAGGCTTACAAGTATTCAATTAACTGGGAGTCATTTGGTATTTATGGGGAGGAGGGCAACGATAAGACAGCTTACCTTGGATTTCAGTGAACTTCGTCAGTCACGCAAGCGGTTTCACTTGCTTTTAACTAATCAGAGTGCTTGCAAAATGATCACAGTCACAAATTGAAGAGAGTCATAACAATTGTAAGAAGGGATATAGTCAAATAGAAGCTCTCATCAATTTGAGATTTGCAATTCATTGCAGCATTGCCTTTCGAAAACACTTGAATCGTCTTAAATCGTCTTTTTTTTTTGGAACGAGATAATGGAAATCAAATGCATGAATGCCAATAAAGTCAGCCTATTTACCCATTTGTCTAGCTGTTATGATAAGATCCGCTTTAACGAGCCACTTCAAATCAATTTGGGTGACGCACTTCAGAGACTACTTAATAGTAGTTTGGCATATATACGAGTATGTGTGTGTGTGTGTTTGTGTTTGTTAGCATACACAAAAGGCAGCGAAATAGCGCTGAATATAAAGGAATACAACAAAAATAACAGAAACGAAAACGAGCACGTTGAGTCCAGTCAAATTACGGCTAAAATGGCAATCAACGCAAATTCATTAAGCAGCCATGGACTTAGTTGATTTGAGAACAGGTTCATAAGCACCGAGGCGTCGTTGTCCGCTTTTGTTGACATATTGTTGAAGTTTCGAAATAAAACCAATGCTTTTTCTGACATGCTGTCCGCTTTTTTTTTCTTTCTTTTTTGCGTTCTCTGCAGCAATGCGGTGTAGGGTTTGCAACCAAAGCGCTCACTTCAATCAACCGCCTAACCCGCGTAGCTATACAACTCGTTTGAATGTTTGCTTAGCATTTGCAGCGCATATGAGCCATGTGTGTGTTGGAACGGAGCTTTACTGATGGTGGTCAGTTAATGGATGCTGTTGCGTTTTAATAACGACGACGAGTGCTGCAACGTTCGTCAGCACTCCTAGAATTTACCCATTTGTCGGCCTCTATACCCACATACACAGTGCATACTCGAAGGTTCACTGCCTTGGCGTTTTTTTTTACCGTCATGGCGTATACGTAACCGAGTTGTGGTGCAGGTCAGCATATGTAACGTATACGCAGAGGCAGCCGACTGAAATAATTTAAGCAAACTTAAGGTGCGCGTAACACAATAGGAACAGACATAAGTAATAGGTAGGTAATTGTGTGAGTGAGACATATTTCGAAATTCCCTGCAGTGAAATATAAAACTAGTCAGTAAACATACTAGCATCCAACTATAATTTTCTGGTTGAAATCAAACTAGTCAGAAAAAGTTCAATCCATACTAGTATACGACTACAATTTTTATAGTATGTGTTTAAGCGACATAAGCTGTAATTATTTATTTTATTTAATTCATTTGCATTGCATGCTATTGTAATTCGCAACCAGCTTATAAAATATTCCAAAGATATAGTTTATGTTTTGCAATCCCAAATCGGGATTTTCACAGCGAATATGATGAAAAATGAAAATGATGTATTGATGAGTCCATTTTCTTATTTTAATCCCTGCTAGAGGTTTAGGTCTACATTCGGATTGGTATTTTTTTATCTTCTTCGAACTAGTATGATACTGGTATGATTAGACTGCAATTTTACTAGTACATTTCCTTTCATTTTGAACTACTATGAAACTGGTATTTTACGACCAGTATGATACTAGTATATTTCCACTATATGCAAACTAGTATTTCATGAGTAGTAGATGACTGGTATGTTCTGGTCTAAATCTGACAATTGACATCTCGTAGGACATCGCCAAGTTAAAAGTACCCGTTGCTTATATGGAAATATGACAGTTGGCTCACTAGTTGGGCTTGGTGCATATACTAGTTGTAAAGTAGTTTGCAACTAATTGGTTTGACTGCAGGGTTGTTATTAAAATTTTGATGTGTGCTGGGAGTTGATTTTTTATGTTATTTTAATTAAGGTGCCTCGAAATTTAGTGGGAGCTGTTTATGACTTCACTCGGCATTAGATGAAAAAGATTCATAAAAGAGTCTATAAAAGGCTCAAACATGACTCCAAAAAGGATCATAAAACCATCTAAAAGGAAGAAACAGTTAGGCACAAAAGAGTCAAAAAAGATTCAAAAAAAGCTTTAGGAAAACATTAATAAAATACTCCACTAAAATGAGTATTAAAACACTTCAAATTCATCGGATTCGGAATCATCTCTTTTATGGCTTCTTTTAGTGTGCCCGCGTAGAACGATTTGTAGCTCATTTTGAGCTCCGAAAAAGTAAATTTCTGAGGGAAACGTAGTGAGAATGGAGTCTTTTGCCTCCGTTTGGTTATCTGGGTTTCTCGTTTTATATTCTAAAAACCTTTAGAAAGTGTTATCTAAAACTATTGTACCATCATCATGTAGCAGCCAAAATACACAAATGCCGCTGTGTAACGTCGAGAAGCTGAGCGCGACACATACAGATGATAATTTTTTCGTTCGTCCCAGCTCTACGAGAGTAAACGTTGACATAACGATGTGACCTCAAAATAGAAGCATATTTCTCACTTACTCCAGCGCCCATTGGGGTAACACTGCTTCGATGACGAATGTAGCTCTCCCTCTATTTATGATTATTTATTTATTTATTTTTTTATTCAGTCTACAGGTTACCCTTACAGACTATTACTAATTTAGAACAGTCAATATATTTAATTTAAACTTAGATATAGTGGCATTGAAATTTGTTAAATGCTTATAATTATTACATAAGCGTATACTTCTCGCAATTGGTTCGTTATAGCCATAATTAGTTCTATGGGACGTTCGTTTCGACAACCAACCGATGGTATCTTAACTCATGCGACGAGGTATTAAAATTAATTAAAGCTCGAAGTTCCTCGCAATCAACGCCATGGTTAACTAAGTTGTAGACAAAAATTAGCGCGAAATAAGTTCTCCGATCTGCTAAAGACTGTAAGCAAAGAAGATTCCGCCTACTATCGTAGGCTGGCACAACACAGGACCAGCCTTATTTGAAAAGAGCAAATTTAGCAAAGGTTCTTTGAACTCTTTAAATCTTACTTATGTGGGACAAATAGTATGGATTCCACACAATACAGCAATTGTCTAAGTGGCTCCTTACTAAAGAAATATAGAGCGATTTCAATGTGTAAGGGTCTTTGAATTCTTATGAATCCCAGCATGGAAAGTGCTGTGGAAAGAACAACATCTACATGTCTGTTGAAAGTGAGCTTCATGTCGTAAATCACTCCAAGATCCTTGGTTTCCTCTAAACGGCTTAATTTTACATTATCTATTGAATAGTCATATGCAATAGGACTAGCAGCTTTGGAGTAGGAAACCAAATTACATTTTCCCGTGTTGAGGAACAAATTATTAGAGGTACACCACTGCTGGAACACCACTAGATCGGATTGTAGATTAAGGCATTCAGCTAGATTACATATCGGCATATAGACTTTGACATCATCGGCAAAGATATTATCAAATATTTTAGCAAATGTACCTTGCTTGACAATAGGTCTATAGTTTGTGATTTTGGTCCCATCACCTGACTTAAATATTGGCGAGATTGCACAAAGTTTCCAGCAGTCGAGAAAAATACCTTTTGTATGGCAATTATTGAATAGCAGAGACAACGGAAAAGAGATAGATTCAGAGAACGTTTTCAAAAACACTGGAGCAAACCCTTCAAGGTCCCGACTGGAGCTAGATTTTACTTTTGATAGCGCTAGTAAGACTTCATCACGGATTATATCAATATTTATGAAAATAGATAACAAGATCTTAGTCCAGCTTCTTTGATGTGGATGTGATGACACACAATCACCGAGTCAACTTGCTGTTTACTGAGCCATTTTGCTTTCAATAATTTCTTTCGATGCTTTCATAATTCTATTCAGCAACAGAAAAACAGCAAAAAGATTATTTTTCACCTAATTTTACTTGTCCTGCAATATGTTTGACGTAGGCAAATTTTTCAATGGACAAACCATAGCATACTTATAAAGAGACATAGGTGTAGGGCGCCGTGGGTGTTATTGCACTGCTTCACATACATACATAGTTTGCGCAGAATAACAGATGAACTAATTCATCTAATCGAAGTTAGCACACTTTCTGGTCATTTGCCTGATAACTACAAATTCCAGCTCAGCTCAGCACAGACGTTTCTTTCAGTTTTGTGCATTCTTCCAATTCAATTAGCAGCAGTGTTGGTGTCGCTACTCATACATATAAAATCTATATACATACATATTTATGTTGTTATTATATTTTATGCAAGTGTGTATGTATATATAGATCCATTTATTCTTGAAAGGCTTAAAGTTTTAAAACATGAATTTGTGTTCTTACTTCTTGCTCGTTTTTTTATTTATCGGACAAGAAAGCTCAGTCAGTGGATTAAACCCTCATTTCACCTTAATTCATGTGCTTGTCGACGAATTATTTCCTCTGCTTAATTTCTTGTTGCTTTTATGTGTTCGCCAGTCCACGTGCAGCCCTTCGAATAATAAACTCAATTTTCCACTCAGCCAAGTATGAAATATAAGCAAATTATCAAGAAAAGCTGGAAAATATTACCTACCTACTTACATACAGTGGTGGCTGTATCATATGCGGCTAAAATACGAGGGTTGTTTGATAAGCGAGTGACTTTTTGAATTCAGCATTGCAAACATCATCTATCATCTCTTAAAAGACTTCAGAAAAAAAGTTTGACCAAGCAGCGAAGTTGGCGTTCAAGAGAAAATTTCTCGCTCAATGGGTAAAATGTGGCTTACTGAGTGCAATAGTGGTAGTAGGAGCTCAAGTGACACCGACTGTGTAGGTCGCCCAAAGTAGGAGTAGAAATCACACCTGCAAAAAGTATGCACCAGCACAAGTACCAGTAGCGCAGTACTTTGAAGATGTTAGTATAAGTACAAGTACAGTACTTGTAAGTACATTACAAAATATTTAAATTTTTTTGGGACACACACAAGTAAATTGAATTTGCAAAAATATATTCCATCACAAAACTTTTCCTTTTCTATCAAACAAGTGCTTTCAAATACTTTATAAGTACATGCATTCGCACTTTCGAATTCGATTTCGAAGTACAAGCATTTTAATAGAGTTTTGAGATTTCTATCAACTTTATTGAAATTCACTGCCAAATTCCGATTAAATCGATTGAGTGCTATCATGATCTATTACATTTTCCTCCGCCGGCAATACAGTGGCATTGGACCTCAATATCTTTGATGAAATGATATGGCCACCAGTGTATGAATTTGTGTGTTGCGTGCTTGAAAGCTTGAATGTGCATGTATTTGTCTGAATCCACGTGTCAAAGGTCACTGTAGAATCGAGCAAATAAGTAGTCCCTGCAGTTTAACTTTACTCATTCATGGTTTCATATAATAAACACGGACTCATGTCGATAGCTAAATATTAATAAATAATAATAGCCAAAGTAAGGTTAATAAACAATTTTTTTAATCTTTGAGTTCTCCAAAAGTATACAATCAAGCGTAATTTCATCGCTTTTACTAAAAACAATGACGTTTTGAAGGGCAAACACGAGGAAAGCTGAACTATAACCGAACTCAACAATTTTTCCAAAAAAAAAAAAAATTTAAATGTCAACTTAAATGCTACAAATATACGGATGTAACCCTAAAACGAGCTTAAAAATCGGAAAGCTGAGCAGAAAATGATAATTGAACTAATTTAACGAAAACTAGCAAATGAAATGCGCAGTGTTGGCGCTGATTGGACAAATCGAAGCCAATTTATCAGCAGCTTTCGAAGAGAATGAATTTTGCTGTTGTTTGCCAAATATAAAGCAAAGGGTGTGAATGTTTACTGAGTATCAATCACAATAAACGAATAATAAATGAAAGAAAAAGTTTTTGGGTCGTATTTAAAGAAATATTTTTTGGTAAAAGTCAGCCGGCTGATTACACTAGGCGCTCCTTTTTGTTTTTGTTTTGCTTCGATTCTACGAGTATGTACTATTTGCTGAGCAACAAAGAGTAGTATTTCACAGTTGATGTTGACCAAATGTTTGTTGAAATTATAAGAGGGCGATACGGCCAAAACGCTGATGCATTGCTCATTCACAAAAAGTGTTGACTAACTTTTGTTGCTCTTTACCTCCATTATTTCCACAGAATCGGAATGCACAGGGGATAGCTTACAGATTAAAATAGGCATTCAACTAATGTATAAATGGAAAATATATTAAACTTGAGGGTGAAACCGAAAGGAAGGTTTGAACATTGTGGGTTTGAATGACATACAAAAGTTTTTCTTTTTCTTAGAACTTCTTTATAAGTAACTATAGGTACCCTGTTGGAATCCTAATGCATACATTTGAATTTAATTTGGAACTCTCACTGGAATGTTTAATAAAATTTGATTTGGCTCTTATTAGCCGTCCCCACAGAGTTATAAATAAAAATCGTTTAAAGTATTGAGCCATTAGTCAAGGGCACGTAATAGGAACATATTTATTACGTGCTTGCAACCAAAGTGCGGAATAATTTGTTGGTAACCGTACGGTGCCAGCGTCGTTATGGCTGCATGTTCCACACCCATGCAAACGTAGAAACCTTCATCAGAGGGATCAATGCCTTGCCAACTAACCAACAACAAGAAGGCGTAAATGAGAGTCTTGCTACGAAATCTGGCTAAAGTAATGGATTGTGAGCAGCACCTTCAACTGCGTTACAAAAACGAGCTTTAGTTCTGTCCTATGAACCAAATATACTTTTTCGGAAAGGGGAGAAAAAATAAAAATACACGTGTATCGGTGATTTTCATGTACACTTCAGAGTTTTTTTTTTTGATGTATAAAGTATAAAGGTCGTAGTGTCCGTCTGTCCGCCTGTGTGAAAGACTTTGGATCAAAAAAAAAAAAGGTTAGAAATCGATCCAAAGTCTTTCACACAGAATGTGTGTAACGCGGTGTTATTGTTGATCAAGACATTATTTACAACTCCCTTTAAACTCTTATCTTGAATGATGATCCATTGATTCAGATTCATAATAAAATAATTAGTGTAATCCTCTTTATGAATGAAAATTGTAACATCTCCAATTACAAATGACGATCCTGGTCTTACATCCTCAGCGTTGCTGAAGATTGATGCATATAGTTTGCCGTACTACATTTCGGTACTTTTTTGGTTTACTTTGAGACCATTTCGGAATTATTTTAGGGATCATTCTGGGACTTTTTCAGGGTCATTTCGGGATTGTTTTGGATACATTTTCAGGTCATTTTAGAAAACAGTCCATAAATAACCCCGAAAAAGTCTAAAATAGTGGCGAAACAACCTCGAAAAATCCAAAAATAATTAACGAACTTATTCAGAAAAATCCTCCAAAACAATGCCAAAAATGTCCCGAATTGACCCTTAAAAAGTCTCAAAATGATCCCTTGAACAAGTCTGAAATGGTCTCGAGAAGAACGTAGTAGTTCGGCTGAGAGCCTCATTTTGTCAAGCAATGATCTCGAACTTGAATCACATCAACTCAGTGAATCTATTTTAGCCAATAATTTTGTTTGCATCTTTGGACCCTATCACTTTTACCAGTGTAGAAAATAGCCAAAAAGTTTGTTTTACCAAATTTTCAGTTTATGCTTCATTTCCACCTCGTACCTCGTTCAATTGTGTAGGTCAGTTTAAATTAAATTTCCGGAAATATTACGATTTGTTAGTTTAAATTGTGCGTATACGGTCGGAAAGGGATACAGAAATTACCAAAAAAATCTTTGTAAATACCCATATGAATACCATAACTCTTCACTAAAATTTACTCAAATGCCCATTCTTGGTATCGCGTTTTTAGTTTTTTTTTATCGGAATTTATTAGCTTTCTTAGTGGGAGCGAAATTAGAGAGTTGGCAACACTGATTAGAATAGCTGTATCTTTATTCCTTTAAGAGGTGACACGCACTTTGCAGTAGCCATTGATAATGACGTCTAGCTCAACAGCTAACGGATACCTTATTATCACTATATTATATTTCTTTTAAGTTCCACAACTATAAAGTGACAAGGAAGGAGCCAAAACTTTAGGAAAGTATTACAGATACATAAAAATAGCTGCATCTTTAAGGTAGCAGACGCCGTTACCCTGACTTGTCACTTTCAAGTTTTGTAAACCTTCAGGTCGGAAGTTGCCAATACCGGCGGTGCAAATTGAAAGCTGAATAATTTCAAAGTAACTATTAATGTTCGAAGCTACCTCGCAGCGACTGCGATTTTCTCAAATAAAATTACTTATTCATCACAGTCATACATTTTGTGGTAGTTACGTAATTGTTATGGGCATGGGATAGTTTCCTGATGACAACGCAGCTTTATCGAATATGACCACAATTAACTGGCATACTAAACCGAAGGTCCTAGGTTAAAGTGCCGGAACAGGTAACATTTAATTGGTAAAAAGAAATCATAGCGCGGACCCTCGGTATTGCCTTGAAAGATGACGTTCGAAGCAGCACACCACACATTGGAAGAGAAGATGAATCACCTCTTATTATTTAACTCTTAGCGCCACCTAGGAATTCCAGGAACTTGCCCAGCAACCGACCACGGCATGCTTTCTATAGCAAAGTAAATCAAAATTCCATGACAATTTGAACTGCTATAATAAAGCTCAAATTGAGATGGTCAATAACTACATTAATGGAACATATTTAAGAGCCAGAGGTTTATTTCTCGACATTTCGTGAACAGCTAAATTGATGAGGTCTTGTTGCTCACATTTACGGTAAACAGCATACATCACACAAATCCAGTGCATTTGTTATTTGCTCCGAAATTTAATGTTGTTGATGTTTGTTCAAATTGCTGATAAAGCTAGACTAATTTAATTTTATTTTGTGCTTTATTTACGAACTTTTTATGTCTGACAGCTGTTGGCCGCTGGCTGTTATGGTTAAAAGAATTTTATAAATCGAAATGTCTGCGGTTTGGGAATGATTTCGTTTACGAAACAATGTCATATGTGCGCAACCCCCGTTGTGGTGCATGAATGAATGATAAATGATCAAGCATTACCACTAACCAATTGGGGTCAAAAGATAGTTGAGCGATTTGTTATTGACTGGTGCTTATGCGTATGAGTCGTTGTATGGATGTATGTGTGAGGTGCAGTGCCAAGTGACAAGTGAAATGATTGTTAAGAGCTTAGACATCATCAGATTAATCCTGCAGCTTTCTGGTGATAGCACTTGCACATACACATGCATATCTACTGTGTGACCTCTTTAATTTGCGCTGGAGATATTTTGGGCAGAAGCTCAAGCGCACAGGGCGTAAAATAAATTATATTCGCAGTTTTTTATTGGTAATTTCAATGCTAGATATAATTTTTTTGCTAGATTAAAAAATATTTGAATTGAAAACAACAAAAAAATAAGCAAGCAGAAATAATTATAAGCGCTCATAATTTTGGTTGCTAATTCGCAAGCGACAAGTTAAAATTTGATTTTCAAAGGAAATTTCAAATGTTGAAAAAAAAAAAAAAGTTATTGAGTTTGTTATTTTATTCACAAGTTGCTAAGTACTCACGAAAAAAATGGATATTGGTAACATAGAACTTAACAAAAGCGCCATGAAGAACTAATGATGACCTGTACGAGATTTATGCAGAACAGAGGAGGTCCGTAATTTGTTTAAATACAGAGCTGGTGGCTTGAGTTGAGATAGCTGGTGCGATTCTGCTACCCGACTTCAAAAATATCCTAGGTAACTAAGCGTCTAATGATGATAAGATGTGCTAATCAGGGTCTTAGTGGTGGAACTGCACATAGAAAATTGGAAATTGGAAATTCAAATACCTAGATAAATAGTGAATCTAATTAGTTCCAACAATAAAAATAGGGTAACGTAGCTGGGGAGAGGAAGAAGTTCTGAGAAGCCTAATACTCCAAATGCTTTATGTGCCTGTAGATATAAGGAACGAAAGCAAGACAGAGAAAGTTTATTCAGACCACATCAAAAGGTTGCTGAGACCAGGCTTTCATAGCGAGAAAAAATTCGAATCAATATATTTCGGAATAAGCTTTTATTTCTTTGTCTGAGTGGGAGAGATGGTGTGTTGATAAAGCTCAGAACATTTTCGAAGAAAACCAGATCTAATTTTTTTGTGATCTGATGAAAATTTGTGTCTGATGAAAATTTATAGATGGCACTTTCTTTCAGGAAATTGCTATAAATTACTAGAAAACCCGGCCTTGCTTAGTCGCCTCTTATGAGAGGCATACCTACCTCGGGCATATTCTCACCCCCTAACCCGCAGAACTCATTAGAACATATCGTTTGACACCCACGTTGTAGTAAAACATTTAGGGTCACCCTGGTTCATATATTGGTTAATAACTCTGAAACCCGGCGAGCTATCGCTATCTTTAATTTTAAATTAGACATGTACTATGGCAACGGTGAAAACTGCATTCAATCCTATACAGCAGTTTTTGAGTAGTACGCGTTCAAACATACAGACAGATAGACAAAAATTCTGAAAGCTCTTGATTAGTATTATATCGGCTCCGTAAGGATCCCTTCAATTAATTTTTCTCGACCCTTAAATTTCAAATAAGGAAATTCAAATAAATGTTCAAAGAATGTGAATTCTGAGAGTGCTATATTTATGAATTGCACTATATAGCGTTTTGACTGACATACAATTTGTTTGAATACCAAAGAAAAGTTTATTCCGATGTCTGGCTCTGAAATTCGTTTCCCTGCTAAATCATTGACCTGTATGTACCAACATACTTATTCGAGTATTTTCACCCCCCTCAAAGGTCTAAATATTATCTTAAATTCCAATTATCGAAGCTAAGAATTTGATGATGCGCAGTCATTTAAAGCCGTTTTCAATGGAGTGAATCATCGATTCGTTGCGCATTTAAATTGTCCCCACAAAACAATAACAATAACAACAAGGATAAAACATAAACACCATCAAGCACAAAATGGGCAAATTATCGGCAGAATAAAGTTTCGTTTCGTTGATTTAGAAACCAAGCAAAGTGGCCAAATAAAAATAAATTCCAATAGCAATACTAACTACATTGTAAGCCTTTTTGTTGAATATTTAAATACATAGGTATGTGTGTCGGTTTGATATTCTGCTCTTATTTGTTGTTGTGTGTTTGTATGTTGTAGCTTCGGTCCATTTTCTGCTTGCGCTTGGGAGTCGACTAGCAACGGAAGTTTATGCACTTTTCCGTCTAATCTTCTTTGAATTTCCTTCTGTTTTTAGTGTTTTTGTATCGAACCATTTGTAATAGCCCAATTCGACCCAATTTTTTTTTCGTTTTATTTAAATAATCTTTATTCACAATAACCGGTTGGCAATTTAAATTCTGTCTTTTATTTACTGTAAAACTTTCAGGCTTTGCTATTAGAGGCTTACCGCTGTTAACAAAATAGCAAAGTACCCTTCGCCCCCTTTGAAGTTTGACAAGTGTGCTTGCCATCGATAAGCGACAGGCTGAGCATAGTTTGTAGGAAGATTATATCCCACTTCCACAGATCAAAGAGCCAGCTCTGCATCTATAGTTCATATCAGTTCTTGGAGACAAGAATATTAAAGACAACGAGAAATCTGGTGAAATAGTATAGGATGGGGCATCCTTAAAGATTGCTGAGTCTACCATGGTGCACCTTTCTCTTGCAGCAATCTTTAGACTCTTATATAATAGATACAGAAATCCTTATACAAAAATTGTGCTCTACAGATATATTTAAGATAACGAAAGACAAATATCCTAACTACTATAGCAAACTAAGAGGGATTCTGATGAGCAGTCTTCAGAATCACAAGAGACCTTACAGAGCTGCGTAAAGTCGCGTACAGCAGCCCATAAAATATTGGAGTAAGTAGTAGGGTCTCCATGAAGAGGAGATTGAAAATCATAATTTTATGAGAGACCTGCCAAGACATGGGTCTAGTTGTAGTGGATCCATCAGCTGGATTTTAACGCTTTCATTTCTGGGTTTAAGTAAATGCATTTTTGTTCATTTAAAAATACTTCTCATTTGGCTCCTTATTTTCCCTCTTTTTGTAACAATAGTCCGCCCTGCTTAGTCTTAGTGACTTCCATAACTATTCCTCTTCCCATTGTAGTTTCACATTATAAGAAGCTCAATTTCTAATATATTACTTTAATACTAGTGGGAAAATATAGCCCAACCACCCGAAGTTCTGACTTATTTCCATATTAAAACTATAGAGGTATTCTACGAAACATCATTTGCCAGTATCACCATCAGCATCGTACCAGCTACTACTGAACCACTTCACAGCATGTTAGTCTAATTTGGGTTGCAAAATACACGAAAATTGCCAAATCAGATTTCAAACCTCTTTATTGAAAATTCAGTCATCAGATATACATATTACTTTACTATATTAAACAATTGAAACAAATTTCAATAAAAATATAGTCGCTATTAATAGCGATTTTACCATTGGCAAACATTTATGAAAAGTAAATTTCTTCTTTTTTTGATGACAGTCCATTTTTGAATGAGCTTTATAATTGATTTTAGAGGCATACATCTTTTTTCTTGAAACATTTTGTTGAAAATATTTAAATTAAACAAAAAATATTAACCTCAAATACAATATAATCCATACTTGTAAAAATATCTTCATTTAAAATTAATAAACTTCAAGAAAGATTAAGTTTGTATATAGAAATAACTATGCAGATAACTTAGTTAAAGTTTCCCCACCATCGTATGTGTTTCTGCTCACCGTTTTGTTGCGATTACGTTGGAGGCTTGTTGTTTTTGAGTTTAAGCTTCGTAGTAAATACAACCCTATAAATATTTTTTAATTTTATATTTTATTTATTCAAACTGCATTGCACAATGAAAATATAAATTGAAAACTTTCTCTTCACAAAAAGTTAACTGTGATTATTATGAAAACATACGGCTGATGGTTTCGTTTTCACTTTTCGCAAAAAACACATTACCTGCAACCCAAATGTGATATTTGAAGCACGAAACTATCAAATCGATTATGATTTTAATATAAAAACTATCACTAGCTAGAAAGTTTTATTTTTAATTTAATTAAATGATTCTTTAAAAACTTCGAAAATTTGTTAACAGATAATGAAAATATAACATGGCGGTTTAACTGAACGGTTGCTGTCAGAATCAAAGAGAGTAGATAAGTAAGAGACGTCAGTTCGCCAATATGAACGAGTTGCTCGCTGAAAGCTGCTAAAAAATTGGTGCCCGTTTTGTCTCAGGGTTTCGGTCATTTCTTTTGCGCATTTTCGTGAGTTTGACAACTACTCAATTTTTGTTTCCACTCACGGAATTGACATTTGTGGGGAATGAGTAACATTCGTATTTGGAGTATTTACGTATATATATTTATTTGGAGCGGTTTGCTACTTGTGAGTTTATAAGAAGTTGGTGATATTTGCTTATATTGTGCAAATATTCCTAATTTTCACAAAAATTTACTTTTATGACTTATATGAAATGAAAAATATGAAATACTATAAACATTTACCAATTTCAATAAATTTATGGAAAAATACATATATGCAAGTAATAACTTTGCCGCCGGTGAATACCACAAAAATGTTGCTATCATTATTTAGTTGAAATATTGTACAAATTTGGAAAAAATTCTATTGAAATATGTACCTACTGTTGTTTATTTCAGTATTCAATATTATAAATTCAAAATAATCCTATTATGGTAACAAAATGAAAATACGGTTTTGCCGACGGCAACTACAAATACAACAAAAATTCAATTTCTTATTAAAAGCTATAAATTCTATTTCTTGGGTTATTTAGTTTATGGGTGACATGGGTATGGGTGGCATGTGCATAATGTACTAGGCAAATTTATTTTAGGTTCAATTTTTGATTGCACAAATCAAATGCAAAAGCACTTGATCGTAGCAAACAAAAATCCACCCTTAAATATATGCGTACGAACGCACTCATGTATGAATGCTTTCAGTTGGACTGGCATTTAGTAAATTGTATGAAAATATAAATATGTACATACACAGGAATGTCGTTGATTTCGTCTTTGATACGAGCTTTGAGTGAAGTCGTCGGTGATCAAAAGTGTTGGCGCACACAGTTTGTTCCTATCTTTCAGCCACTACCAAAAAAATGGAGTAGTTCTTCACTACTTAAGTATTATTAATTTCTGTTTTTTTCTTCCAAAATGGCATGTAACTATCTTAAATTACTTCGGATATTAATTCCATATTCTTATATTAACTTTTGCCTAAGAAAATCATCTAAACTCGCACATAATGTAGATAAGGAGTGAAAAAAGCTAAACTTTTACTACATAGTAGTGTATTCAAAGGATACTTCTGTGCCAGAACGGCCACACTTAAGCCAAAAAAACATGGCTGACCAAATTTGCGACCGAATTTCAGTAACAACAACAAAATCTCATAGGGTTTCTCACGCAAACAAACAAAAGTGACGAAAGCAATATCAGTTGCGCAAATAATCAAACTGCTTATCGAATAAGGACAACTTTTGGTCATATAAGGGAAACTTTCATTAAATAATTAAAAATACTTAGGGAAACTTTTTCGGAATAATTTTTTTGCAAAAGTTTGGGTCTGTTCCTGGACAATAGCTGAATATTTTTATTTTATTTTTTCTTTAATATACCTAACTACCTGAAGCAAATCAAAGTTTTAATGCCAAGTTTTGTTCGGAAAAATGCCAAAGTGCACAACTGAAAAAACGCTTTCGAGGGAATACCCTTCATATGGATTGAAGTTGGATTTTATAAAATCGACAAAATTGAATATTTTGATTCTTCGACAAATAATTTTATATATTTTTATGAATGAATGCTTCAATGAAGTTTTTGTTGTTGCATTTGTAGTTTGCTTCGTAGAATTGGTTTTTGTTGTTGGATTTTTGTGCGTAGAAATGGGTTTTGTTGTTGGACGTAGATTTTTGTGCGTAGAAATGGTTTTTGTTGTTGGACGTAGATATTTGTGCGTACAAATGTACTTTGTTGACAAGAATACTTACATACATATATGAATATGCATTTATGCACGTGAGGTGGTTGGTAGCATATTTTTGATAGCTTATTGTTGCAAGAAGTTTGGCATGCACACATATAACTTATATTAGGACATTTGTAGGGAGGTTGTTTGGTTAAACGATCTATTCTTGGATGCATTTATTTATGACTTAGGTAATTCTATACGACAGTACGTAACTGCTAATATACGTCCAAAAATATCGGGAAATGTATCAAACGACGGGGTTTAACCTTCGCATCAATAATCCGAAAGCAGAAATTCGAGATTTTATGTCTGTTCAGAGATATTCGCAATTAAAGGTGAAATTTTTCTGTATTTTTCATGTGGTTGTTGTAATCACAGATTAGGGTGCACCGAAAAGTCCAGAAATGTGTTCTGCGCAGAAATATTGTGGACCGCGTAGCCGGTGTTGGACGGAGTGTTCTGCACATAAATACCTTGGATCAGCCCCCTATTTGGGATTGGACCTGGGTCATTTTTAGGTTTTTTAACTTTTCACTGAAACAAAAAATTTAAAATCCGCTTCCGGATTGTTGATACCGAAGTCAAAACGCGTTGTTTGATACCTCTCCCGATATTTTTGGACGTGTTTTTATGTTTTTATGATGTGAACAAAACATTTATGCATGCATACAAAACTGCAGAGATTTTAGTAATACTACTGCAAATAATATATGAAATGCATATCGGAATTGTTATTAATAACTTTTGCACTTTTCCAATAAGTTACTGGCACATCAAAGCACAATTGGACACTTTTCTAAACACACAAGCCGCCAAACGCACAAACCACATACACCACTTTTTGTACAAACAAGCTAAAATACCTTTGTACGCACAACACTGTCTTCAAGTCTTAAATACTTTAATTTAACATTAATTACCTCACTTTTCTTTGTTATTTTCACTATTTTTCACTAAAGGAAACAATTACCTTTATCTCCCCTTTTTATGATGTGAACAAAACATTTATGCATGCATACAAAACTGCAGAGATTTTAGTAATACTACTGCAAGTAATATATGAAATGCATATTCGAATTGTTATAAATAATGTTGCAATTTTTCAATAATTCGTTTGCATATCAATACACAATTGGATACTTTTATAAACACACAAACACCACACATGCCAACAAACGCACAAACCACATACACCACTTTCCGTTCAAACAAGCAAAACACCTTTGTAAGCACAACACAGTCTTCAAATTTTAAATCAATTAATTTATCACTAATTAACTTCACTCTTCTTTATTATTTTGACAATTTATTACAGTTTTTCACAATTTTACACCAATTTCAATTAATTTTACCACTTTTTCACTGTTTACAACTTCACTTTGACATTGACTCACAATATTGCTTTTCACTTTTTGACATTTCCGCAAAATAACTCAGCCGACACTCAATTCCCTCAAATTTCTTGCTCAAGATTTTTACTCAAAACTCGGACAGAAAACAAAGAGGAATGGCCGAACCCCTGAGAGCTAACGTCGAGTAGCACACAAAGCAGCGATCAACAAAATGTTGCCATTCGCCGAGTAGCGAACTGACGTCTCTTACATATCTATCCTCTTTGGAACTACGATGTTTGCCGACTACTTTGGCAAGTTGGCTGCAGGGTGCATACACACACATACATTATTATTTGAAATTCATTTACGAAAAAAATTTATAGCGAATTTGCTCTTCAACGAAAAAATGTCGAAGCGGCATAAAATCTGTAAATTCATTTCAAATCGAAAACAAATGGATGAAAAGATTAACGCTCTTATGGGATAAACGATTTTGAGAGATGTAGGCGAGGGAATCGTGTCTTTTGTGTGATTGATGCTATTATCATGCATTCATTTACATTGGTGGCCAGATACAATCATGACGCATGTTGCATTTTGAGACTTTTGGAAATTTGCGAATGAAGTTTGGAAATTTATTACAGAAAACGGGGCAATGGATTTTGGGAAAATTTTTCAAGAAACAAAACAAGAGAATGAAATTTTCTTTCAAAACTTTGAATTTGCTTTGAAAACAAAAGTTTAGCTTGTCGCTTCATCGATGGGAACAGAAATTGTGAGCTCTTATAACTTTTTCTTCGTGCTTATTTTTTTTTTTTTGTTTTGAATTCAGAAGTTCCGTTTTCAGTGAAGATACATTTAACATAATATGAATGGAGTATGACATCTACTCGCATTAAATTAGAATTGTATTCTACTTCCCACTTCAAACAATTTGGGATATATATATCTAAAAGTTAAAGATTTGATTCAAGCATTTTTGAATGAATTTTGAATGGCAGTAATTTTTTTTTCTGTCCACGTACCCTCTTGAACAATCTTAAAGTAAAGAAACTTATTCTTTTGCTATTCGATTTTACAATTTATCTCTTTTCTAAGTTTCTGGCCAAGTGCTAAGTAAATTTTTCGAATTCTTTTAGTCATCAATTTAAGCACATTTTAAGCCTCTGCCAAGCTACTTAGCTGAGTTTAAACAGAAAATTGTATTCCTTCATCCATACCATGAAGTCAACTGACAAAGTAGTCAGCAAACATTCTAGTTCACTAACTAGAATTTCGTGGACTTATTGATACCAGTCTGAGCGACTGAAACCTTTCCACTATCATAAAAAGCAGCAAACTCAAAAATTGTCGATGCGGTTTTAATAAATAAAATATAGAATCAAAAAATATTTATCTGGCTGAATTTACGGCGAGACCTGAACTCTAAACAGCGATCCCACAATGTAATTGCTCACAATCTGCAACAAAACGGTGAGCACAAACACATACAATAAGAAGTTGGTTAAAAGCATCCTTTTTAAAAAATTTAGTTACCGAGAACTTGCACATTTTGTACAGAATTCTATAACTAGGCTATCTGCATAGTTCTATATATAAATTTAATCCTTCTTGAAATTTCTTAATTTTATATAAAGCTATTTCTACAAGTATCGATTCGACTCTATCTAAGATTAATATTTTTTTAAATTTCAAAACTTTCAACAAAATGTTTCAAGAAAAAAGATTTATACCCAAAAACTCTATTAGAAAGCTTATTGAAAAATGGGCTGTTATCAAAAAAAGAAGAAAATTACTTTTCATAAATGTTTGCCAATGGTAAAATTGCTATTAATAGCGACTATATTTTTATTGAAGATTGTTTCAATTGTTTAATATATGTAGTAAGGTTGTTGTGGACGCCAAAAACACTTCCCGAAGGTTTTAGCGAGTGTTGTCGAAATAGCAGTCCTCGGCCGGATTTGAACCCGATACGCTCCGGTACTCCCTTGCGGTACTGCCCGACTCTCATCGTAGCGACTTATGACCGGTGAAACCTTCTAGGTCATGTCACCCCTCGTTCCGTAAGGAAGGATAAGATGGGTAGTGAGAGGTGAGAGGAATCATATCCGTAGATCAACCATCGAGTTGCACGTCATTAGCTTTGTGCATATTAGTCGCCTCTTACGACCGGTATGCCTACCTCGGACATATTCTAAACCCCTAACTCGCAGGGGAGAATATAGTAAAGTAATATGTATATCTGATTACTGAATTTTCAATGAAGAGGTTTGAAATGTGGTTTGTCAACTTTTGTTTAGTTTGCAACCCAAATTAGACTAACCTACTATGAAGTGGTTCATTAACTGGTACGATGCTGATGCAGAGTCTGGCAGTTGATATTTCTAGGAAACCACCATGTGAAATCTGTATAGTTGCTAATATGTTAATAAGACAGAGCTTCGAGTGATTGGGATGTATACAACTTGTATACAACTAGTACGTTTCATTGCAGGGTACACACATACAGAAAGCCATCAAGTGTTTTGTTGAAGTACTGAGCCTGTTCTCATTTCAGATTCAAATCAAATTGCGTCTTATATGAAAGATACAGTAGTAGATTTGTATTATGTATAGAGACAGTCAAGCGTTTCTGTGGACTTAAAGGGATTCAACAAAATGAGTACAAGTGGGCAGTAACGCAGCTTAAGCCCGAATCATTAAAAAATGTATTAAGTTTACTAATCACACAAAGGCTACCTGAAAAAGGAACGAAATGATAATTGAAAGAGATAAAGCCCAACCCTCTTTTAGCGCAACAATGGGCTGTAGGGGTTATTTGTTGTGTTGATGCGATATTGTTGGACCCGATGAATGATTATATATTGTTATATTACAAAATGGCGGTCGAAATTTTGGTCAGCTATCTTCATATACTTCGCTGTACTCAGTGGAATTGTGTGCTATGCACAGCTTAGTATACAAATAAACAAGTCTTTAGTAACGAAAATCAGAATTAAAGCGATTTCGTTTTCTCATTCGTCATGTGACACGAGCAGATTTCGTTGAAGTGCTCACCGTAAAGCTGAAGCGCACATTGTCCGGATTCTTTTGTGGCGCAACGCATTTGCTTTTCATTTGTGAAGCCACACAAATATGCCAAAAATTATTTAAAAAGTAATTACAAAAATGTTTCACAACAAATTTGGTTACCCATACATTCATATATAATAAGCATGACCTTTGTTCTGTGACCTCCTGTGGTTTTTGTTCATAATAGATAGTTATATACATGTGTACGAGTATGTATGTACTAAACATGTTTGTTGCTATCTTATAAATACCCTGCAGAAAATTGTGCGGTTAATCTCTAAAGAGAGTGATCCGTGATTAATCCCTTTAGCCTACAGTTGGCTATAATTCAATATATGCAAGTAAATTTTTATTTGTGTAGCATACTCATAGGAGTTAAAAGTACCCGTTTGGATAGAAAGTGGATTACTCCTTTCGTACTCGTTCGTGTACAAATGGGTACAATTGGTCTCTCCATAAGACATGCTCAAACAAATGTGAACAGTCCAGCCCATACAAAATGATCAGAGCATCATCCTTTGCGACTCATCCCGGACGCAGCCTAGACTATCCGCATTTTTTTCAGTGTAAAATGTATGTATGGCTGTGTGTCTCTTATAGGCGTCCAAGGTACTCAACCGATTTTTATGAAATTTTCACAGCACATTCTTGGAATCATGGGTTAAAGCATAGGCTATATATAGTTTTGGAAAAGTGGAAATTTCAATTCGTCATAACTCTGAGCTTATTTGGTCCAAATCAGTCATATTTGGATATATGTGTCCGTTAAACAAGATTTACATAATTTTTTGTGTTTTGTTTGTGCTGCATTAATGTCCAAAGTTTATAGTCGATCTCTATGAAACTTTCACAATAGGTTCAAAAAAGCCCCCAGGGTATTTTAAGTAGCAATTCAGCATAGCTAGGAATTTATTTGGTTCAAGTTAATGATATTTTATATATAGATATCTGTTCTTTACATCAAAAAAACCCTGGCAACAGAAAGCGGCATCCGGAGCAAATAAAAGGTTATTCGATATATCTTCGAAGCTATGGGCATATTAGCGCCCGCAGAGGAAATGGGAGAAGAAGGGGATTAGGAATAGAAATTTGAGATGTAGTGGAGGTGTTAGAAGAAAAAGTAGGCAAGTCAGATTTTAGGCAGAACAACACCTGCCGGGTTTGCCAGTTTAATATAAATATGTCCACACTTGAATAAAGCAATAAATATATCTCGAACCAAGCGGACTTTTTTTCGTTCACATTACATTATCACGGAGTTCTGAACTATGTTCCAAGTTTCAAGTGCCTAGCTCAACGGGAAATTACCAAATAAGATTTTGCAAGATTCCGAAATTTCGCTTAGAAATGGACAGACAAACAACAAAGATACTTTATATATTTATTATTTAAAGAAGTCAATTTTATTTTTATTTTTTAAGTATTTCATGCTTTAAGCATTTCTATTGGCGTAAGCATAAATCTCGGCAGCAGCTTGTCGAATAATAAACCAACAACTTTTATTATGAATTGATGCTAAAACTCATCACCATGAACAATAATAACAACAACGATGTCATTTAATAGCAAAAGCCAACTTCATTTTCATTTTATTAGTCTGAAGTAGCAGTCAACATTTATGCTTTTGATAGCCAAAGACTGGCCAGCAATGGTTAGATCTGCTGCTCATCCTCTTTCCAGTGGTGAACATAGCAATGCCACGAACAAACCAAGCTCATGCCCAGCAAACCAAAGCGTTTCACTCGCAAATGAACTCTTTTCCGAGCCCAAAATCAGCACATTAAAAGAAATAAAAAATGACTTAGATTTAGATGAATTTGAAGTGTTTAGTCTATTTAAATGAGGCTTTTATTGATACTTTTCTGAAGCTTTGTTTAGATTCTCTTTTAACTCTTTCTTAGGCAAATTCTTTCCTCCATCTTGATGGGTTTCGGATCATTTTTGGAGTCATAAGGGAGGATATTTATAAAGTTTTCAATATTCATATCTGTGTTTTACTTATCGGAAGAATATCTTTTTATTGGTTTATATAGTTTTATTTATACAATTTTGAAAAAAAAAATAGTTCTTTATTGAAAACTAATTTTTTTGTAAAAATATTTGTATAAGTAAATACGAGTATATCTAAGAGTATATATTTTTCATTTGAAACTTTTAAAAACATTTTATACAATCAGAAAATATATTATTTGGTTTATTTTAATTGCACTTCCCTAGGCTTCCAACTGTGAGTTATTGATAAACAATTAGAAAAAAGGAATTTTTCCGTTCTGTTAGGTAAAATAAAAACAACATCAAATAGTGCTCTAAAACATTCATATAACTTAGAATGGTAATTTATCCGCTCTACAATATTCATTTCTTCTGCGCCGTGAATCTTCGTTAAAAAGTGGGTTTTTTGATTTTACCAAATAACACTCCAAAAAAGCTAAAATTACGGACTCTTTTTGGATAATTCTTTCCCAGCGCCCCACCTTTGGTTAGCTGGGTAGCGTAGTTGTGCTGTTTGTGTGTGAAAAGAAGCACTCGATCGTACCTAAAAGTAAAGCTTTCCGTACACCTCCAATTTGAATTATATATGCTTATGTAAAATCCACTTTCTAAGTCAAAAACGATCAAATAACGAATGTAGTTTTGATTCTGGCGAGAAATGTGAACAAAGCGACCCCATAAGGACTAGAATGGGACTACATGTCAAAGAATAAAAAGCAAAACTGTCGCGTTGGTGGCCAAAACTTTTCTTTTGCTTTGCAAGGCTGTGTACTTCAGTGGGGAATCCAGGATGTGCAATCGTTTTTTGATACGGTCTGCCATCCACTTGAAAATGCTTATCCGTTATATCGCTTCATCTCCATTCATAAACATTTGTTTTGCTTTTATTAAATATTCCACTTAGATTGTATTTTTGTGTTAAGCCTCTATCGGTTTAGCATGTTTGCATTTCATATGCTTCCCATTCCCACTGATGGTCGTCGTGTGACTTACAGTTAATTTTGTGGGTTTTTATAAGTCAAATAAACGTTTCGCATCTCGTGCGGGATGAAGTTGCTGAGGAATGGCTTTTTTATGATTTAACTCATCTCTGTTTAGTGGCATCAATGGGAATGAAACTTTTTCTGTTCTCACCTCTTATATGCCATAAACATCGTTTACCAATAATCATCATCTTTCGATTTGATGACCGCTTTTGTTGTGTCATGAAATTAAATGGACCGACATTGGAACTAAAAGACGCTGTCATTATATCTTTATATTGATGGCTAAGCTAAATAAAAGAAATAGGTTGAAGTCAAAGAATTAACAGTAACAATTGAAAAATAATCTTCATAATTCAGACAATTTAAAAAGTCTTTCGAAAACAAAAGGTTCTCAGTCTGGGAACAGATCTTCATATATGTATGCATTTTGAGAGCTAAGACTTTTAAAAGTTTTTCATGGAGTACCAAAGATAATTGGAACTTCCTAAAAAAATAGTTTAAAAAGTACCTTTTACGTTCTTTTGATACCTAAGTTGAACTGGAAGTTTACATTCCCACAACAGCCGGTTCTATCGTTCCGTAATGACCCTTGTTTTTCTACCCCGCCAAGGGCTGTTATTTCAGTGTAACCCTGTCTAATCGGTCATGTTCCCCAACTGAAAGTTCAATATAGAGCATAATATCAAGCATGCATATGGAGTTCTTTACGCCTGTAAAAGAATGTGACAGTGGGGTGTGAACCAAGACCTCACAGCATGAATGTATTTATGATACAAAGATTCATTCGTGCCACACACAATTTCTTTATCTTTTTTATCTTTAAATTTAAATTGAATATTTATAAAATTGAATATTCAATTTAATTGTTAGCAAAACTAATTTTAGTATATTTATTATTTTTACTCGCATATACATATACACAAAATGTAATATCCTTTTTTTCTATATTCGATCAACTGCAAGACTGTATGCGTAGAAATTGTTAATTAGCTGAGCTAAGTTCTCACACAAAAATTTTATTTTTTTTGGGAATACACATATGATTTTATTGTATAAGTATACCCAGGAAAAAAAGCATCGGCCGATCTTAGCCTACCAGGCAATAGTGTGGTAGTAGGCAGTCGATGTAAACTACAAGAGCAGAGAGCTAGGCAAAGTTTTCCGAGCTGCCTTTGGTGCGATCAGCCCCCCAGAAGCTCTTAACGTGATATGCAACATGCCACCGATCGATGTCTTTATCAAGGAAACAGCATCTAAGGGTGCACTTCGGCTTCGAGAGTTGGGACTCTACAAAGAGCACAAGTACGGCCACAGCCATTTTCCGCTGAATGTCAACGACTCCTACATCAAAACTAAGGCGGACTATATTGGTCCCAGAACAGTTTTTAATACAAACTTTCGAGTGTTACATTTCCCCCTAAGGGTTAGGGGTTTAGAATATGCCCGAGGTAGTCATGCTGGTCGTAAGAGGCGACTAATGTGCACAAAAGTAATGACGTGCAACTCGATGGTTGATCTACGAGTATGATGCCTCTCACCTTTCCGTAAGGATGGAGAGGACGACATGACCTAGAAGGTTGCACTGGTCATACCAAATCGCTACCACGACAATCGGTCAGTACCGCAAGGGAGTACCGGAGCGTACCGGGCTCATATCTGTCGTTTCAGACAACAAACGAACAACAATTGTCAGTGTTCAGTGTTCACGAATAGATAAAAAGTGGCCTGCGGAGTAGGAGCGAGTATTTTTGCAGCTCTCCCGGCCATGTCGCTATTCAAGCGTCTCCGAGACATAGCAAGTACAATAGGATATCAACTTTTCGTTTCTCTAATATGGGGGCCAAAGAAGGTCGTTATTCCCCTGGGACTTATCAAGGGCAGGAGCTCTCAGCTCTCTATCGATAGTTTTCCACCTCTAGTCTGCACAACAAAATTAGATATCACCAAATTATGCGATTGGAGTCACTGTCGCTAATTGCTTACATTCGATACTTCGGGCTGTTGAAATACTGTCAAAGCAAGCAAGTTCATTCCGCTGCAAATGACACCAAATAACTGTTTCACTTATCGTGTTCGTCAGTTTCGTTTCTTAAGCAATAAATTAGGACACGATGAGGTGGCGTCCTAGGTAGTAGTTCAGCCAGCTAAGTAGCAATATGAATTAAAATGAGGTAGTTTTTGTATGTGATTAAGTTGTAGATAGAATTTATTAGTAGCATGTCTTCACCTGCATCTCCCGCTCTTGCCATCTATCTTTTCCTAGCATGAATTTCTTAGTCATAGCATATCATATTAAGCGCAAAAAATTCCATAAATAAACTCAAGTGCTAACAGCAAGAAACATGAAATATTTCGTATAACTTACGGCATAAGCAAAAACTAATAAAGATATTTATAGCTTAGGTAGGCTGGATGTTTATGTGCATTAATCTCGATGAGCTGAGCACATTATCCCCCCTGAATTTGGTCATGGTACATGAAGCAATGAAACCAATAGCGGAAACATTTTTTGTTGTTATTGATAAGCCCCCAAATGCTTTTAAAACTTGGCTCTTAGCTATTAGGACTATGTCCCCGACTAGAATGTCGTTTGAAACTTTTATTAGCAAATTCACCGACGGTAAATAGAACTTGGGCTGAGTTCTGAGTAAAATCCATACAAATTGTTTATCTTTATCTCTGTCGTCTGTCATATTCGAACTGCATTAAATGTTAATCGGGATTAGTGTGTGCTGTCTGTCTTTCTTTTGTGTTGATTTGTACTCAACGTCGCTGTCAAACAACATTCCCTTGCTTGCTCGGTCACATTGTTGCCCAGTTTTCGCGTTCGCCACAATTATTTAATACATATTTATGAGCGTGCCTTTGTTGTTCATTCATAACCTCACTAAGTTTGGCATGCAACGTACCTGTCATCGATTGTGGCTTGCAGAATATAAAAAGACAGCCGCTAAATGCAATGCCGATGCGCCAATTTTGTTAGGAAACAGAAACTCTTCATGTACTCCTTTACGGATGATGTATCTTGGTAATATTAGCCATAATAAAAATATATATTTGCCTGTGAGTATTAGTATTTTTTATCTAGTTAGGATATGTCAGAATTAGTACTCGCTTGCCCTGTTACGTAAGTACTTCGGCTTCAATGAACTGGAAAATGTATCGCGAATATAAGTAAATATGTATGTTTGTATGTATTTAACTGGAACAATACAATATACATAAATATATTGCAACGCTATCCAGCTATCCAAAGCCGAAGCGCTCCGAATGATCTAAAAGAAGTCCGTAATTTCAACTTTTTGGAGGGTTATTCAGTAAACATCAAAAACACCGCAAGGCTCAATTATAGGCATGTTTGAGAGCATTTTCTGATAATTTTTGTTGTACCTTACAGAACGTAAAGAGTCTGCTTTTCTGAATATTTATCAATAGTCAAAAGTTTGAACCCAAGAAAGTGCCTTAGTGTGCCTTAAAAGAGTCAAAAAAAGATTCACAAAAGCATCAATAAAAGCTCCAATATGAGCCCAAAAAGACTCCGGAGTTCATTTAAAAAAAAATCATAAAACATATTTTGTGCGTTTTGTAGCTCGGTCTTCATCCCTCCGTTAGGTTATATGGCTAAGGGAGTTTATTTGTTGGTGGTGTATCGGAGCACATCTTTCTGTCCCACTGTCTTCCTATGTTCTACTAATCCTCTTCTCCTTTCTTCTCTTCCTGTTTCTACTCCTATTACTATTTCTATTGCTATCTTTCTACTTTTCCCTTCTTCTTGAATACCTCTTTTTCTTCCCCTTCCGCCTACATCCTAAATCATCTTCGTCACATGTTTTTTCTTTCTATTCCTTTTTTCCATATTCCTCTCCCTCTTTCTTTGTCTCTCATCTCATTGCCACTTTTCCACTCTTGAAATTTCCCGTTGACTTATTAATATGTAGATTATAATCAGACCAAACTGCAAAAGCGGCATTATATTTGTAGAAAATGGTTGTGACGTCAATATCCAATAACGATAATACTTTCTATTTATGAAGTTCCCACGTAGTGCCAAAAAATGGTAGCTGGGATCTTCAAAATTAACTAAAGCCAAATAAGTGTGGTGTGGGACCCATGCTCCTTCTTCCAGATTGTGAAGGTAGCGCCCAGCTAAGCTTGAATCGTGGTATTCACCATATAAATGAAAGCAATCAGTTCATCGGCTTTTTGCACTCTGAATCCAGCTGAGCTATACTGGTTGGGGCTGTTGTGGGTGGTCTCAAAATCTCAACAAACAAAGTTTATGAAACAAGGAAGAGGACATCTTTTATGAATTTATGAAGCCTTCCGACCATTACTTGAGTATTATTTCTAGAATTTCTTAATCTAAGTCGCAGCAGACTTTCCAGTTGTTGTTGTAGTAAAAGCGGTTTGAACAGGTTTCCATTAAATTAAAAGACCATGGTCGCGCAAAGCCCAAGTCATTCCGATACATAGATCCGAATGCCGGGCATGACACTTCGAGTATTCGCCTGCGGTTCGAATACGATTTCTTTCACATTGGTGCCAAGAAGTAATTTTCAAAAATAAATCCAATCAAGCTAAGGCCGGTTTAGTGTGGCAGCAGGTTTTTCCAATTATTTTCAATGATTTTTCTCGGAAAATCTGCCTTTTATTGCATGTCATCATCTCATTCGGTGTCACTTTTCTTCTGCTAGAAAGGCGGCTATCTTGTGTATGTAAATGCGTTGTTGTTGGTTGGTTGTAACTTAGAAACCTCCTCCAGCCATAACAAGCAACTAGTGCGCGTCAATGCGACTAACTACAACGTACATAATAAGTTGCAGGTGTTACACACTCACACACACAAATACTTTTCGTGCTTTAACTTTTGCCTTGCGGGTTTTACTTTGCTGCATGAAATGCAAATGACCACTGTCGTCAGCGTTTCTTAAATCGTTATGCATTGGTCGTCATGCTGTGCGCCATAAGTTCGGAGCTGTGTATTGCTTCCCAGGCTTCATATTTGACTACAAACATGGCGCTGACGTTGATAAATAACTTCATTTGTGGCAATGACACGATTTTCTTATGCTTTGCCTTTGATCTCCAGTAGATGTCCTGCCCAACAAGATTCCCGCAGACAGTATGAATTCTTTTTTTTTTTGTTAATTTTTTGTTTTTTGGAGTTTCCTCAGTATTCCTTTAGTACGCATTTCTGCTTTCTGATGACTTCGCAGTCTGCTTGTGATATTCACCTTTATTTGTTTGCTCAGCATTCTGCAGTTGTACACAGCTGGTTCCTAAATACTTCATTCAACTACTTTTCTATGTGTTAGAGATGTTGCGAATATGCAGTTTTAGATTGTGAATGTCTTTCTTTAGAATGATGAACATCTAGTAAGAGCGCAGTCTTCTCGTTTGTCTTCGTTTTAGACCAAATTATGGTAGAAAAAGTAATTTTTGTTCCCTTAAAAACTCTGAATTTCGGAAAATTCGTCCCAACTTACTTATGTTGTGCCATAATTGAATTTGTGTGACGAACTGCTACAAATTTAATACATCCATAAAAATACTTCGATCTACATTTTGTAGCCACCACTGTCTACAGCGGAAACAAAATATGGGAGCAAACCATGGTCAGCCTTCATTACATTACTCCGAGAGAAAAAGAGTGTTATTATAAAAGCCTGATGCCAGCTTTACTTTACAGGATTTTTTCATTGGATTTTTAATTGAATTGTAATCCAAAGTTCACATTTTCTTTACATGTGTCTACTTTTGTGCGCATTTAAATATTGCACTAAATATGCAAAGAGTAAATGGGCAGTATTAATAACAGAGACAAAATTATAAAACAATGACTGGTAAACATGTACATATGTATGTTTGTGAGTGTGTACACTTATTATTAAAGTTGTCGCTGTAGTTGGAAAACAACCTGCAACTAACAGCCTGAAGTGTCGGGACTTTGAATGTGGGCAGGTTGAGCTGATTGGGTAAAACTGATTGAGAGAAAAGGCTTAGAACTGTCCAAATGACAATTCAATAAACATTGTAGCAAACTGGTTTATTAATGAGCATTTTGAAAAGGTTTTATTCAATGTCCTCCAAATTTTTTTTTTAACGTAAATCCCGATTTGACAAAGTCAATGAGAGGGGGTGAGTAGCTTCATAAAATACTGATATATTTTATATTTTGAAAATGAATTGCTTATTATACTTTGATAAAAACGTTTATTTTATTCAAACGAAATTGTAATTGTCAGGGTTAGCTATCGCTGATCTGATAGTGGGAAATCAATGTACTATGAGTACAATACTTGGGGTAAAGGTTGAATTGTTTGTTGGGTACAATGACTTTGTTTTATGTGTGTATGTGTGAGTGAAGTAATAAAATTATGCATTTATGATTTTACAAGTTTCCAATCAAAATGAGTGATATTTTTAATTTTAATAAAAACAATTTAAATGTAAATGTAAACTCCTTCGAACATGATCTGCCACTTTGAAATAATTGTAATCCATAAAAACAAATATGTAATTGGCATTACGCATTCTATACCCTGATGTAAAGGTGTTGGATTTATGACCTGTACACGTTTTACACTTTTTTAATACTGTGCTACTGGGTGTACTACTCACAGTAATGATAGTATTATTCTATCAACGTTTCTGAATTTATTAACAGAGTAGTCAATAGAGCTAAGAAGTCTAAATAATCATAATTTTAATATTTGGATTCTATATTTATCTCGTTTCTTTTATGGTGTGTGGACAAAAATTATAAAGCCTGTGTACTGGTACAGCTGTTTATAAAAATTATATTATGCCACCTTTATATAAACTAATATCTCCGCCCCCGAAATTCGACCAACTTAAATTGGTTTAACTTGTTAAATCCTTTGTTCCATACAATACTGCCATATTGGAAATTTTTTTGTCTGGTATACAGGTGCTGAAACTTCCAACTTTGATTGCCTTAAAAATCAAATTTAGAATGAAATAAAAATAGCAGCAATTAGCAATTAAATCTTATTTTTATTTTAGAATTCTATGTCAAAGTTACACTTTGATCGCGATTCCTAAAAAATGTTAAAACTGAATTACACTTTATATTTTATTGTAAACAAATGTAACTCAAAATGTTGGGTTTTCGGGATCTTATGAGCTTCGAAATATTAAAAAAAAGTTCCAAAAACATTGTTCAAATTATTCTGTAATGATACCGAAAAAGTCCTCAAATATTCTCGAAAATAGTGGCTAAATGATCCTGAGATTCTCAAAACGTTCCAAAAACAATCCCGAAATTATCCTCAAATAATCCTAAAAGAAAACAACTCCTAAATGATCCAGAAAAAGTTTCGAAATAATTCCGAAAAGTCCCGAAAGCAATCCCGAAATGATGCGAAGAGAGTCCAGAGACAATCCCGAAAAGTCGAAACAATACGACTCCACCCAAAGTATCAAAAGATACAATCGATATACAATCGATATATAAGCACATAATATCCCCAACAACCATGGTTATCCACTTTATATCATTTTCTTTTTAGTCCAAAATAATAGCAAAGAGAAATAAGACAAAAATCTAAAATTTTTAGAAAAAAATGTGATTTTGTTGAGATTATGGTAACTACACATAATATTAATATTAGTAATAATTTCAATCTTTCCACACAGTGCAACACGGCCGTTTTATCCAAAACCGAGCCGCGGTGCATTCATCAACATGTATACAGAGTCGCTAAGCTCCTTTGTAAATTCCTGATTGGGAAAGTCGTTGACTGTGACTGGGGTGAAGCTCTGCAGGTAACAGCTTGGTACTAATGTGCCTTTCGAGTAAATAAAGAAAGATATATCCGAAATAACTATGATTAGAACCGGCAACAGATAACTCAGAATTTTTATTAAGATGTGTTCCGACGGGCTCTCAACGGCAAATGCACAGAGTTGGTCAAACACTCATGAAGACTCTTACAACGTCTAAAAGTTGTGGTGTTTATTAGTCGCAAGCGCAGTTCCATAGACAAAATTGTTGTTTTTGGGGATGAAGAATAGCACTAGCACTAGTTTTGAAATTTGTTTTTGAATATACATAGTATATTATATTTAATGAATTGAAGAACAAATGGTTGGTCCAAAAAAAGTAACGAAAAACGGGTTTTGAAAATTTATTGGGCATTTTTTTGATATTTGAAAATATTTTATGGAATGGATATAACCGTAGTTAGAACGGCAACTTAAGTTTTTTTGGGGAAATTTTTTTTTTAAAGGAGTGCAGAGATGTTTTTTCTTATGGCGTTTCTGTATGAGTGCGAGGGCGATGCGTAGTGTGCACACCATATGCAAGGGGAAAGTGGATAATATCCGCATGCCGCCCATACAAAACTACTCACTGGTTTATCTTCATTTGTGGGTCGAGCGACTTATTTTTTATCCACTTTTTCATCCGCGTATGGTTGGTAGGGATTTAGTTGGTGTAAAAATACAAACATCGATACATATAATACATATATATAAACGCAATCCGCCCGTACCTTTTGACTCAAATTGGCAACAGGCAACTGCATGTTGTTGTTTTTAACAGTGAAAACTCACTCTGCTCCTCATTTTAGTCAGCCAGTTTAACCTCCCTTCGTTATTGCTTTCACTTCACTTTGAGCTGTATTAATATTATATAAGTTAATATGTCACGTCTTTTTGTTGCTTTAAATTCTTTGTGGCATTTTATGAATTTCCAATTAACCACGTTGCGGTTGCTGTGACATAATCTCACAGTGTTCAAACCCGCTTCAATCCACAGCTTTCTTCCTTGCATGCGTTTCATTGCACAACGGCGGTTAAAGTGTAAAACTGCATATAATACAATTACATTTTTCTGTCAAGATCGATTCTCATCGTCCTCTGCCAATCGAACTCATATCATATCTCTATAGCAATAACTGACACCTATTGCAAAGAAAGAGGAAAGCCTATTCATCCTCTATCTGTTGTTGTTCATCGGAGTCGAAACGTTCAATGTTCTCTTCTGCCGCAATGGCGCTTCTATAGTAAAACCTGGGCAGGAGCTTCTTTGCTAATTCGTACAATATGAGCTAGCCAGCGAAAACTTTGGGCTTTTATTCGCTGCACTATGCGCTCGTAAAGCTCATTCGTTATGTGCGGTTGACGTGGCCAAAAGGACCATAAGTTTTCAACAGAGTTCCGGTGCCTGCTTGCTCGCAAATGGACGAATTCTCTCACAGATTCAAATGTGTGACTATCAACAGTGCCGTTTCTATCAAGGCTAAGCCGAGCCACTTCTTTATTTGATGATAGCAATAGACAAGACGTCTTCGTTCACGGCAAGATCCTCTTTTTTCACTACTCTCTCCAGCCTATAGGGTAATTCAACAAATCTTGGTACTCGCAACCTCAGTATCACACGAATGTTGTTTACGCGCTTACGTAATTGCCTTTGCGCAAAGTTTATTAATCTATAATATAAACTACACATCTAAGGTATTAACAGATATATATGTATGGAGAGGTACCGCCGAACCACAGTACCGTCAGTCAAAAAAACTTAAAAAAAATGTATTATAATATAGAAAAATTAGCTTAGAAATGACACCAACAGAAATGCCAAAACATGTATTCGCACTATAGAGCCGATGTTGTGTGAGTAAATGCGTCATGCATTTTTGCTTTAGTTGTTGTTATTGTATTGATCACTGCCCAGCTAACCAAAAGTGCGAAAAAAGACTCCTTTCGGAGCCATAAAACGCACATTTCTCGCAGCTTTACCCTCCGAAATGAGCTCCTTTCGGGCACCCCAAAAGGAGTCATAAAAATGAGCCCGAAATGAGTCCCAATCCGATGAATTTGGAGCGTTTTCTGGCTCTTTTTTAATGAACTTCGGAGCCTTTTGGACTCTGTTTGGAGCCTTTTATTCACGCTTTTCTGAAGCTTTTTCGGATCATCACTATCCTGAGAAACTATCAATAAATTTCATTACGGAGTCTTTATCCCGCACTCAAATATTAGAAGTATATACAGAAGCAACATGTTACGAAGTCACGAGCTTCTCATCAGACCCCTTATTTCAGCATCAACTCGAAAGAGAGCTAGCTTATGAATAACTACTTTGTGGCACTTTTCTTTTTCCTTAAATTTTTATCTAACCGTCTGGCCAATTTTGACCGTACAACATAGATGGCCAGTCGTTTCTTCGTTGCGTCAACTGGCGCCATTTGGAGACACCGCGGGATCACAAGTCGTTCTCCACTTGGTCCTCCCATTGAAGAGGTGGTATCCCTCTTTCTCTGCTTCCAGAGGGGTCGAATGCCGATAAGAATGCCTTCTGGGACGGAGCAGCTTCGTTCATCCATGACACTTTTAATCGAAGGTAAATTAAAATGTCAATGTGGCAGCACAAACTGCCATAACAACAATCAGCTGTTTGTTGAAAAAAAATTTCTAAAGAAAACGTAAAAGTAAAAGTAAAAGTAAAAGTAAACAGCCGCGTCACGTTTTGAAAAGAGTATTTTTATTATGAAAAAGTAAGTTTTATAGATTAAACATTTTAAGAAAAGGTGGGCGTGAAAGAAACTAGCGTAGGTTACTAAAAATCAGAAAGAATTGTATGTCGATAGACCAATCGATTTCATAAATTCAACAGAGGCGTTGACAGAGCCAGCGGCACCGGCGTTTGATGTTTCGGTGGCCGATTTTTCCATAATAAAGGATGTAATACACGGAAAGAAAGGATAAAATAATATCGGCAGTTCTTCGATTCTTATTTGCTTAGTGTTTATTTAACACCTTTATATTTATATAATTATTTCACTTCTATGCAGCTACAATTGATAGTACTGATCCAACAAATGAACTCTGGCGTTTATTGGCAGTTGTTAAAAAAAATATACATTTTAACAAAGTATCTGTTCGAAAATCTAAAGAATTGAATTGAATTATATCTTTAGTTATTATTATATACTTTGAGGTATAAACGAAAACGTAAATCCAAAATGTAAACGAAAGTGTAAACACAATTCCTTTTTAAAGTTTGGTGAACTTTCTATAGCTTCCAAAAAAAAAGTTGAAATCAATTACAAGGGGTCCTGTTGTAGAGCTATATAACAATTTTAAATTTAACTAACCGAAAGAGTTTCAATAAAGAGAAGTAGCTTTAATGTTAAATGAACAGAAAATTCACTTTAGCAATGAGCGAGAAGACTCACCTAATGGGTTTAAATCTGGTTTAAGTAGCTGGTATTAACTACAATTTTTTTTCTTATTATTTTAATATCAAACCAACTAGCTAGTTCAAATGTAGTCAAAAGATAGCCACTGGCTATTTTGTGCTTGGAAAGTATCGTTATAATCGTTGGCTGAGATCTTCAAACATAAATAATTTATCTGCGTACATGAAAATAGATGATTTGTAAGCAATTTAAAGTTGCACTTATGTTAGATTCGCTTCCTTCATGGTTATCTCAGTTTCACTATTCCTTTTTAAATACCTTGCTCTATATATTTTATATGCTAACACAGACAAAGTGGAATATGTTTCACTCATAAAAGAGTTTTGATACCGTCGGTTTTTGTATACCAACCGTTTGTTTGTGATTGGAGCAGTGCGTGGTCTGATGAGCAGCTGACGACCACGAAACATATCATCCCAAGAATCGGTATAAAAAGTTTGTAATTTTTCTTTGAAATTAATAAAATTTAGTAATTAAACTTAAATTTTTGCTATTTGATTTTAGGAAAATCCATGGCAAATTTGAAGTCAGCAAAACATGCAACCATATCATATCTTCCGCCCACGCTCTTCATTAGTAAGAACAAGTGAAAGTATGTGAGTAATATGAAACCAAAGATGAGAGATGAAAGTGAAAAAGTTAAGAAGTTGTAGGAAAGTGCGGGCAAGAAGATACTTTCCTCAGGAGCAGCTGGTGGCTTTATGGAAAATATAAAAAAAAAGAATCTGGTAATATTTTAATGACGAAAACTTTCAGCAAATAGCTGCGTAAACATAAGCAAGCTATGCCACAACAACAACAGTTTAAACACTTCCTTAGCGCCAGCAAGAACTAACCAAAAACTTGGGACTGCTGCGCGAATGAAATCCAAAGAAATGCGTCGTTGAGCACAAAACCCTAAGCACTTAAGCACTTAATTATTATTTCCAACGGAATAAAACGCTATCGTCCTGCGCTCGTAGTATATGTGAGCAATAAATGATTATATGAGGACATTAAGTTAACAGCTAAGTGGGTTAGAACGAGTTAGCAAGTTAGCTAGTCATTTACGGTGCTCAAATTGATCCGTCGCTTAAGTGACCCATTTCCGGCGCATCATTATGCGAGCGACGTACAATTACAACCGCCATTAACAACAGCAAAACAATTGCCTTACATGCTAAGCAGCAAACATGCTCTACGTGATACCTTCCTCCGCTCTCTCCCAACCCTAATCATACCAAATTTTGTGCAACGAATTTTGATAAATTTGACTTAAATTATTTGAGCTTACAAGCTAATGCCCAACCACATTAGAATGCTCAGCAGTTAGCATTGGCTGATGCAGTTAGCACACAAAACAGACACCAAAACATGTCAACGCTTGTGTCAGTTTGTTGTTGTCATTGTCATTAAGCGCGTGTCCTACATTTTGCTAGGAGTGCAGTAGACTATGGTTGAGTGTGTCGGCAAACAAAATCGTTTGTAACGTCATCATTTCCATTATTCTTCACAAAAGCAGCAACAAAAAACGGCAAGAGTGCGTCATTAGTACTAAAATAATTTTTTTCTTTAGTTTTTTAATTTTTTTTTAAGTTTAATTTTATCAAATGTCGCGTCAACGCATTCCTCTACCCAGCGAACAATTAGAAAAGTGTCTTGCAAATCAAGTTTACAATAGATTTGCATGAATAAAGCTATAACAAGCTTGACATTTGCAAAATGTTAATTATTGTAGGTGTTTTGCGAGTGTCGTTTATATTTTTTTTTTACAATCCAATCCTTTTTTTCAATAAAAGATCAAATTCATGTAAATATTTCCAGTTTCGATTACCGAAAAGTAAATAAAGTGAAAAGTTAAACATAAAAGCTGATCACTACACATACTAAACTTGTAGTAGGCCGATGTCTGTACAGTGGATTATTCAAGAAAAATTTACAGTAGGGATTTCTATTAGGCCAATAGAATCCAAAGCAAGAGTTTTTAGAATTTTTGGCTGCCTGTCTACAGGTAAGAGCGCGTATCGCTCAAAAACTGGATATTAAACCATAGGTGTTAATGAATGCTGCAATAATTTGTGTGATTAAATTCCATGTCTCAACTGGTTTCGGAGATATAATGATTAAAACCGAACTCACTCTATTATAAGTGCTGAGACGCAGAGAATATTCTAGTTTTTATGCAAAATTGTTTGCTTGGTTAATGTCAAACTAAATTTTAAGTGAGTATTTGTATGAGAGCGTGGACGAACGCTTCACAAGTGTAATGGCGCTGGCGTATGAGCACCTAAAAGGCACTTAAATACGAGGCCGACTGTTGTCCCGTTGTTTGCGTTTGTGCGCATTAGGGTGATTCAAAAGTAATTGCAATTTTCAATTTCGTTTAAAGCCGATGTGTTTCAAATAGGGATGTGGGATTCATTTATTAAGCAATTTTTTATTTATTTGAACTCTTGGTGATTGTTTCCTTTAGGAGACAACTGCTAAAATACATCCAAAAATATCGGGAGAGGTATCAAACTACGCGTTTTTACTTCGGTATCAACAATCCGAAAGCGGATTTTCAATTTTTTGTTTCAGTGAAGAGTTATTTGCCAAAACCCCAAATATTACCCAGGTCCGATCCCAAATAGGGGGCTTGGTCCAAGGTATTTATGTGCAGAACACCTTTCTGCGTAGGCGGCCCTCGGCCGCCTTTCAAAAAAACAACCCTTAGCCGGTCCAACACCGGCTACGCGGTCCACAGTACTTCTGCACAGAACACACTTTTTGCACTGTTCGGTACACCCTAATGTGTGATTACAACAACCACACGAAAATGACAGAACATTTTCAACTTTGGTTGCAAATAAATACCTTTCCCCATTATTTCGGGCGTGTTTTAGCAGTTGCATCCTAAAGGAAACAATTACCGAACTCTTTTCTGCTAAAACAAAGATGCTTACTATGATTGCTGTTTACTCAAAAAGTTAACCGAAATTTGTTGTAAAACCCCTCATCTCAAGATTTGAGTCAATAATGCCCCATCTCAGCTGAATATATTAAATATATTAATAAATAAATACAGTCCTAAGCTTGAACTAGAACAAAATTCGCCGAAATGACAGTAGCAATATCTATGCTTGGTATGCTTGGAAAAACTCGATAAGTCTTTTCTGACAGAAATATATTAAAAACAAAAAAAAACAAGCTTGAGGCGAGCCACTGGACGGGCAATCGGGCCCCTGCATTCACGTGAATAGTGGAACGTGAATGTCTTCAGAATTCCCTCACTTATCTGTATAGGTAATCTTTCCAACATGATATCGATGATAATCTGGCTTGACGTGGATCAGCTGTTAATCGCTCAGAGAAAGGCCTTGAACTCCTGGCGTTGTTGGGAGATATATATATTTCCACACCAGCTTAGAGAGTATAATAATAGGTAGAAGCGATTGTACGCGTTTTATTAGTCGCAGTACACACTGGACTTGAACACAGTGGCTCGTATCACACTTGCCATTTCCGAGGACAGGAGAAACGTTGGATCACCTCAAGTACGACTGTGCAGCTTGCTGCCGTGGCAATATGATATTTTTTGGAAAACTCATGTCAGAAGGTATTCAGTCACAAAGGCTTGTCTGCTTAAAAGTTAGGCCCCGAAATTGTTCTGGTTACAGGATCCTTCTCTATTTTCCTCACCAAAAGTGGTCGAACTGAGTTATCCGATTCGCGGCGATCTCGTTACCTTCTCTAGAACTAGTGAGGGGACTCGCAATACCAAAATATGTATAAATAAAAATATTTTGAATGGAAATTCAACAGACTTTTTTGACTTCTGTGAAGGCTGGCCGCCGTAGTGTGAAGGTAGTGTTGCCGGCCTACCACACCGAAGGTCCATGGTTCGAGCCCTGGTACAGGTAACATCAAAAGTGATTTGAAAAAAGTTTTTCAAAACGGGGTCGCCCCTCGGCAGTGGTTTGGCAAACTCTCCGAGTGTATTTCTGCCATGACAGGCTTCTCAGCAAAAATTCGTCTCCTTTGTAGATGCCGTTCGGAGTCGGCAAAAAACTGTAGGTCCCACCAATTTGTAGGGAAAATTCAAAATCGGCACACCACAAATTGGAAGAGAAGCTTGGCGCAAAAATCTCTTAGGAGGTTTATGATGATATACCTGTTGTATATCGCGCCATAGGGAGGGAGGCTAATATAAAGTATGAAATTAACCCCATATCGGCCAAACATCGCCAAAAGGGAAATACATTCATTTCTGACTTATAAATGTGCTCATAATGAGCATAAACGCCCAGGTTTAGAATCTTTACTGACTCTTTGTTGACTCCGAGAGTTTGCTGAGTTAGTAGACTTGTTTGTTTCTTTCAGTAGTAACAAACCAATTTGTGACGGTTTTGGTAATTGTTGGCGAAATGACAGTTAAATAGTCCTTTTCTAAATATATAAATTTGTTGCGCCCAGGTACCAACACCTTAAAGTGCTACCCAGACTTTCACTTGAACAGTTTAATATGGAACATCGATCTTTTTTTTCAGGTGAACCCACCACTCGGTCCTCCCTTTTCGTAAGAGAGCTGGATTCGCCAGGGTACCGTCTAATAAAACTGCGTTCATTTAAATTCTTTCATTACACCGCGTTACACAGATTCTGCCCTATGAACCAAATATACTTTTTCGGAAAGGGGAGAAAAAATAAAAATACACTTGTATCGGCGATTCTCATGTACACGTCAGAATTTTTTTTTTATGTATAAAGTATAAAGCTCGTAGTGTCCGTCTGTCCGCCTGTGATTTTTACTTGGTGCGAATAAGCCACAAACGTAACAAAAGTTATTTCGAGTCGGGCACTGCATTTTTCGTAGATGAAATATATAGAAATACGTTTTCTCACAACAGAACTTAAAACAATTGTCAAATTATACGTCTCCTAGTAGCGCAACTGTCAGCTGATCGGAACAAACACACAAACGGAAGAGAGTGTGTTGTATCAAAAAATAAATTAAACGAATTTAAATGATGCAATATTGATTGTGCAATTCAATGCTTCATCTGTCATACCAGTTGTAAGTGTTGTAAAAGTCATAAACAGTTTAGTGTTAGAAAGTTACTACTAATAACCTACAAATATATGGAGTAAGATGGGTCGAAAAACAATTTTTTTTTGGAACGCTTTAGAAGTTTAAAAATTTGGAGTCCCTTCAAGTTATGCCGCAAAAAGTGATAAAACAAATTTTTTAAAAAATAAATAAAATTCAGAAAAATCTGAGAATTGGTAAAAATCTATTTTTTAAAAAATTTGACGTGATACAGATATTTCCACGAGTTTGCCTGCAAAAATTCAGCGGGATTAGATCACGGAAAAACGGTTAAAAATCGATCCAAAGTCCTTCACACAGGCGGACAGACGAACACTACGAGATTTATACTTTATACATAAAAAAAAACTTTTTCGGAAAGGGGAGAAAAAAAATTCTAACGTGATGCACGTGTATTTTTATTTTTAGGACAGAACTAAAGCTCGTTTTTGTAACGCAGTGTTATCGTTCGAAATAAAAAAAATACTTCAGAAGCGCCCTAATGCTCCAACTATAATACGTTCGAAACAAAGCAGTGTTCTGTTGCATGTAAGCTTCAAAAGAGCATCATTGTGGTTGCGGCTGTTGATATTTACGGCTTTCTGCGTGAAATAGTGAATGTGCGCATTATCTTCGTCTCCTCATTAAAAAGTTGTATTCCAGCGAACCAAAAATCGTTTTTATGTGAAACAGTTTGTGAGCCTTTTTGTCTGGCTTAAATACTGTACTTTAGCGCAAGTTCCTTCCACATTTTACTTACGAGCGCGCTACATAGATATTAATCTAGACATGAGCTGTATAGATATTATTTACATTTCGTTGATTCCACTCGTTGATCTATAAGGCGCAGTACTTTCCCCTCAGTGCTAACAACGCCGAGTTCATGCTTGCGAAACTGTTGGATTAGTCTAACTGTAGTTATGATAATTTTGAGTGTTATTTTGAGATCAAACTTTGGCAGACTGCCAGTTTCTAAACTTTGATCCATGCGACGCAATCATACACTTCTCCGCTTGTGAAACAAAACTCGTTTGAGATGAGCGCGTTCACTCACCTTAGGAAGAGACAGTAAGAGTGAATTGATTGATTTATATAATGACGCCAGTGAGTAACTGCGAAGCAAAGTGTCACATAAGGGGGGGTAAGGTATTAGATTTTTTTTTGCATTTTTTTTTATTTTCGAAATTGAATCCGTAATATCTGATATTGTGTCAAAATTTCAAGTCAATTGAAGCAAAATTGACGAAGTTATGAGTATTTTTATACCTGCCGGATTTTTGTACCTATACCTGAACTGAACTGCATTTTTTTGTGTTTAAAACTTTAAAGCGTTTTTCCCACAACTCACGTTTTCAAAGTCGGTGCCCCTTATAACTCCAAAACTACTGCACCGATCCTTTTGAAATTTTAAACGCTATTTCTGTGCATCATTTACGAGGTAACGCTGTCGAGTTTTTTTTTTTTTTTTTTGTTGATAATTTTGATTTCGCAATAACAAATTAGCCGATTTTTTTCCCACAAAATTGTGTTTTTTATTTCAAAGTGTTCGAAAAAATGAAAAAAATTGGAAAAAAAAAACTCGACAGCGTTACCTGGGGAAAACCATTATCTAACGAATGAACTTTGATTTTTTGATTTCAGATGATCCAGCACCAAGTTATGAGGGGCACCGCAATTCAACTTTTTTTCGAGACACGTCGGAACAACTGCTGCCATTGCCTTATTTTTTAATATTTCTTTGTAAAAATTTGATAAAACATTCTTCGAATGTCATACTTCAATGTACCATTGGTTGAGTAAAGAAATTTTAACTGCGTCGTCAGAAAAAAAATCACGAAAACATGGCTTTTTTCGTATGATTTGACCTTACCTCCCCCATAATAGGGCCTCATGTATATATAGATGTTTTATGTCGCATTTTAGGGGATTTAAGGCTTTATTGTTTTTTGTTTGGATAAGTATTCTATTTCACCAAGAACACAACGAAAAATCGAACGGAGTCAATTAAAAAATTTATTCTACATTTTAAGATAGACTTCGAGTAATCTGTGGGCAAAGAATCCATTCTATTCCATGTAGTAGTTATTGAGTGATGCTCATACAAACAAACATACAGACAGACAAACAGAAATTAAGAGCATTGTGGCTTTAGCTCCTATTGTTCTAAGTACGTCTAACCATATATACTGAAATCGGTCTGTTCTAATAACACTTCATGTATAAAAACTTTTTGTCACAACTGTGTACAACGCAAAAAATATATGTATTCTGTAAAATCGATACGAAACTTTAAGTTGGACCTCTAGCAATTCAGCGGTGAAAATTGCATTCAATTTTCTGCTGCGGCTTTTGAATGATGCGGGAACAAACAAACAGACAGAAAGTCAAAAAGTCAAACTTGGAGTAATCACACACAAATAATTACAACTCATCTGGCTTCTTATACTATATATATAAATATGTAAAAAAGCAAACTACTTTGAACAGCTCACTTTGAGAAGAAAACTTCAAATTAGCGCGTGGCTTCTAGGGTGAACCTAAGAACCCATCCATTATCCGCTGTGCATCATTATCAAGACAAATCAACTTTCCAACCCTTAAAGGATTTTCTGTGTGCCATGCGGAGCTTTCTTTAGAGTGTCTTGTGACATCCTACTCGTAAACTCGCCACTGACTTTACTTATAAATATTACGCGGCCTACATTTAGGCGTTTATTTTGCATATAATCCGAATTCTACTCATGACGCTAATAATAACAGAAGGTCGGGCACTTCACACCGGGCTTATTGGTCACTTTCTACAGTATAAGCACACTACTGTGATATCCGTACATGGCCACTCAATCTGCAATTCTCAGGGGCGTTGAGCCTTATTTGCGCCAAGATTATTTCGGACGAGCTTCTCCATATTGAACATAACTAAAACGAATACTTGCTTGTTTAATGCCCATCAAGTCTCGCTTCAGTTTCACCATCAGCACGCACACCAGTCAGGATAAAAGTTTAGAAATTTATTTGTCAATGCCACTGCGCCTAAAAGTATGCTAACGCTTACATTAAAGCGCTGTTCTGTGACAGCTTTGATGTGCGGACAATGCTTCTATACATTGAAATATATTTTGAATTGACATTTCCCTTAACTTGACGTTTCAAAGAAAAAAACGCAGGCGCTGCTCAGCATGCCTTCACGCGCTTCTCTGCCGCACAGTTTGAATAGACGTTTCAAATGTTTTGAGGTTAATCGCCTCTTTAGATTTTAATGTGTTAAAGTTCAAATGTGTGAATGGAATTGTGTTTGTGTGCGCTTTTCAAATTTGTGAGCTCTAAGTGTCGGTGTGGCGTAACTTGTTTGAGTTTAGCGCTTATGCCACTCAAACATTCTGACGTAAAGTTTTAAAACGGGAAAACTCAGTTAGAAAATTGTACTCCATTTTTCTAACCATCCATACTTTACGTCTATGATAGCTAAACCTACAACAAATTCCTTCTAATTAAATGAGTTTCGATATTCGCTTTGGAAACAAGCTTCGCCATCCATTTTAAGAAAGAAATAGTCGATTTGGCCGTATTCAGCCTTATTGTTAGGGGCAATCACCAAAAGAAATGCGGAAACTATTTAAAAAAAGCAAACTTCCGAAAGAGCATTTTGTATAAAATACTACGCTTACATTTCAGCAGCCATTACTTCATTAGCCATATTTAGACGCAGTTTTTGAAGTGACGACACTGCCACTTCCAAATTGTAATTGATCAAATTTGAGCTATCAGAACAATGGTTTTTTTTTGTAAGCTAAACTCCTAATTCTATTAATTTTCGCGGTAGCTATCTTCGCTCATGATGGATCTTATTGGTATACAATTCAATTAAATTTCTTTTTTGAGGTGTCATATATAAAGGGTTGCCGCGCATTCAAACATTTATTTCTGAAGTGAAGCTTTGATTATTAATTGATTTAACATTATTTCTTTAACAACAAAGTATTAACTGACGATTCAAAAAATACGAACAAGTGATTCTTCTCGTTCACTACCAGTACCAGCGCTCATTTTATAATAAGAATTGCGGGCTTGTAGAACTATTGTATAATGCAGTGCTGTCATGTCGATTTATGCTGAATTTCCATTTCATTATTTTATCTTCACATTTACCAATACAGACAAATTCGAAAGCTTAAACAGCCCTTGATATTTCTCAAGCTCAAAAGCTCGCCTAAACTGACTCGCCCACATTACACGCCGTTGCAAATGGCCACCCGCAGTGAAGATAATTGCAAACCTATAGAAGTCGTAACCATTTGCTGGTGATAACATGCAGTGCCGCATTGCATAGGGCAGAGGTGAAATGCCGACAAAAGAAACAAAAGGCGAAGCAAATTGCATTTCCAATGTGCCGGCGGCATGGCTGGCATTACAAAGACTGCCGAACCACATTCTAAATGGTTGGCGTTCTTTGTTCTCCTTGTTGTTGTTGTTGTTCTTTTTCTACATTAAAAGCTAAAGCTGTTGGATGCGTGCAGTTTAATAATGCCATTTGAACTGCTTTGAACTGAATTGAACAGAACATGCTTGCTTCTCGGCTTCTCCACTTACGTAATGCGCTCAATTTCACACTTTAACACAACAAAAAAACCTAAAGCATTCAATAAAACTTTTATTTGTAATTATCTGGCGTTGAAGCAGTAATCAACTTGGAGGTGGAGGGGAGGAATAAGAGTGAGTGATGGTTGTAACTAGTTGTAAATGAAATTTTGATTAATTAAATTAATTATTAATTACTTAATAGTCGATATAATTGGACTTAGTGGCAACACCATATTGATAACCATACCTAATATATCTTTTTCAAAATGCGGCATAAAATACCTTTCGTTTGATATTCATATTGACATATTTCATTTAACATTTGGCAACCATGGTAAAGCATCCTCAGTGGCAGCACATACGATACCAAATTTCATTCAAATCGATTAAGCTTATTTGATTTGAGATTAGTTCCGAAAAGTAGGCAATATACATATATATAATACTTCTATATTGCTAGAAAACACAAAGTACAATTACGAACATCAGAGTGCAGATGTATAAAAAAATAAAACCAGAGGTCCGATAAGCGAATGTACCAAAAATGACAATTTCACTTGTTAAAATATATCAAAGGTTCATTGAAAAAAAAAAATTATATAAAAGAAATAATTTTAAATTTATTCAAAATAAAAAATAGGAAAAATAATGGTGAGGCAATGTTTTATATGCAAAAAAAAAAACCGAGAAGAGGGGAAAGTCTTCACGGGTAAGTTATGTCTTTTTATGTAAATATGTTACGAAAGTTCCATTCTAGTGTACCCAAAAATGCAGAACTGCGAGTTAGGTGGATGGATGCATGCGATATCAAAAACACACCCAAACATGCGATTTATGTTTGCTCCGAGCATTTTGAAAAGAGCGGAGGCTCAAGATACTTGAGGGAGATGCTTCCCCCACACTACATCTTTCCCCAAAAAGCACAATATCTGAATATAGAGTTTGATTCCGGTAAGTATTTTTTAATGGCATTTTGTATACGGTTGTTACGGTAGAGTTCCACCTGAACTAACCTGCTGCCTTTTTATTCGTAACAAAGATGTTCACATTTGTATATCCATAAATTATAATTTATTTTAGATATTACGTCTGTGAGCATTCCGCCTCGTCATCATGAAAGAGGCCAATTACCAAAAGTTGGATGTAGTAAAAATGGAATAAATTTTGAAACTGTTGCAGTCCCTGCAAGCTTTGATTGTGGTAAAAATATATTTTACTTAAACGGTTTATACTCATACATGAGTTACCATGCCAATATATTTTATATACGTACACATGAATATTATATCTATTTCATTTTAGATATTGGCACGGTTATAATTCCGCATCACTTCTTCAATCATGAACCAATCAACTCATCAAAAGTTGGATTTGCAACTGATATGAATTTAAATATATTGTTACGATACGAGTAGTTGAACTACCGCCTAGAATTAATTTTGATTCTGGGGAGAAAATATAGTGTATAGCCGTTTTATACGGTGAAGTTCCACATGAACAAAACATACATATCTTATTTGAGATATGCCTACAAGTATTACTTTATTTAGGGAGCTATTCGCTTGTACGAATCGAATAAAATTTTTGATGAGTTTGCAAATTTTCATAGTAAATCGGTCGTAACAAATTAGGTAAAAAATAGCAAGATTTGCCCTAATTGCATTTTAAAATATTTCTCTTATTTCACAAATATCTTTTATTAAAGTCTTGGACCCCTCATATGCTTGAACCGGTCCTGTGATGATTTGATGTTTCAGTTTATTTATTATTTAAAAATATACACATATACTACTACAAGCTCAAAAATTTATATAGGCTGTCTCCCTTTGTTTTCCATTTCAAAACACATTGAGAGCATATTGTACTAGTAATATAGAAGTATTAAATATATGGCAATAAAATATATGCTTTCAGATTTGCCCTGCTACAATTTTCTATTTCCGTTGCAATATTACAAAAACTTCAAATTTCACTCCTAATCTAAACCTCGCAGCGCCGTCTAAGAAATTAACTTCAAACAGTATTCTTGATGCTATAAAAAATTCCATTTAAGCTGGCTAAGTAAGCTATTAATTGCGTAAGTGTTGTTGTGTGCTGGCAATATTTCAGAAAATGATAAAAATAAGCTAACTGTTTTGTACTTTAATTCAACTTGTTATCGGAGAAATCACATTCAGCAAACAAACAAGCAAATATCTTCATATCAACTTTGGAAATTTTAAAACGTGTTAAGTTCGGCCAGGTCTGCGTAGCACAATAAAGGCGGAGAAAGGTGGCATAAAATGTATATTGAGGCAAAGGCAGAGACAAAATATGAAACTTAATTGAGGCTAGCAGCAACTTGTAACTTTTCCGATATGCTTTCCTACAAATTTTCCATTGTTTTTTCCACTTTGAAATGAAAATGTTGTTCTGTGCAATTTGTGGACATTCTTTGGACCGACATGGGGCTTGCATTTGCAGTCGAGTTTGCAATTTTTGCCCACTTCAACTTTGGTACTTAAATGGCCTCGCTCGCCGATTAGTTTTCATATTCCAGTGTGCTTTCTACTCTTTTTTCTGTTGCTGAGTAGCTTTGTTACTGCCTTCAACTTGCATGGCACTCATGAACTCTGCTTTCAAAGGACAATCGCTATGTAGAACATATTTGGATGAACTAAGTCATATGCTCGCTGGACATTTCGGATAATAGGGCAAATTTAAAGTGCAATCAAGTAAGAGCGTGGAGAAATCAACAGCTAAAACTGTCTCAAAGCGATTGCTCTTAAAGTAAAGTTACGCTTAATTAAACTGCTTTTTCTTTTGGCAATATTTTTTCAAAGGGAGTGTTTAAGCGACATAAGCTATCACTATTTATTTCGTCTATTTTATTTGCGCTGCACTCTCTTGTAATTCGCAAGCAGCTTATGAAATATCCCAAAGATATAGTTTATGTTTTGTAATTCCAAAGCGGGGTTTTTCACAACGAAAATAAGGAAGCCAATCCCGCGCAATGCCTCAGAGCCAACAGTGCTCGCCCCAATTAATACATACAAGGTGTAACAGGTGCGCCGCACCCCGTTCTATATAGAACAAATAATTTAAATAAATAAAATAATATTTAAATAAATATTAGAAAAGGGCTCCCTATACTAAACGCACACCCCCTTTTCCTCTCTAAACCAATAATATAATATAAATAATAAAATAATATACAATAAAATAACTCAAAAATACTACTCGCCCTCCATAGAGCTTAGACAGTAAGTGTCCATGAAATATAGGAATTCATGAGTTATTAAATGGTCACTTTTCCGTGATAACAAGCTTATCTCAATGGCAGCTTAATGAACTCTACACATTTAATTTGATTGCACGCACTGTCTGACAATTCGTATCGCCCTCTCTCTTCAAACCTCAATAATTTATAATATAAATAAATGATCGCATGTTACAATTTTCTTATGTTTTATGTTAATTTAAATAATTTTTTTATTATTTAATTAATTTATTATTATTTTATTTCATTTTAAACAAATCGAACTACGGAAAAAACAAAAACAAAACTAGCTCCTGTGTTGAATGTTATCAGCTCCAACTTATTTAACATGAATAATCAGTTATTTAGCTTTTGTAAACAACACTGTTGTTATCGTCAATGAAAGTCGACTGCCAGCGATTAATATAATAACATCAACTCAAGCAAGCATGTATGACATGTCTTCTCACACAACAACGACCCTTTAGTGTGAATAAATGTTTGGCATTTGTAGTGGTGCCACCTTTAAACTGTTTTTTCCATTTTGTACCTATTTTTAAATCTTTTTTTGATAGACGCCTAGACGTATTGTTTGGCCGTAAAAGAGGCTAAACTTTTTCAAGTTTTCGTTGACTCATCGTTGCGAAGCACTCAACGTTGAAATTCTCATAAGACTTCCTCAAATGCGAAATATTGAAATAAAGTAACCTTTAAGCTTTTCGGTTTCATGATTTCAATATGAAAAACGTAAGCATTTTAGTTGGTTCTTTGAGACTTCAATCAATCATAGACACGACGCTAACGCAGAAATGGGACGATGCACGATCTCTGGCTGCCATATCTGCAAGGAAGACTTGTTAATACATAGGTTCCAGTTGATTACTTGAATAATAATTGCGTTGTATTTCATTTCAAACCGCCCCAAGTGGTAACATATATCACTCTATTTATGTGTCTAATAATGAGCCTTTGCTGATTATATTCCACACGCATGGCTGCACAAATGCAAATATTCTAATCCAGATTTTTTTACGCTCCGAAGGATACTTCACATGGCTCACAAACACACGATTGCGAACACAGGTACCCAGCAAAAAAACTTGTTCATTAAAGTAGGCTGATTTTATTTGATCAAAAGGTTTATAAAATGAGGCATGAAGGTTTTAAAGAGTTTCTTTTACTGTAACATATTTGCCTGTACTGAAATAGGGTGCTCTCTGTCTCTCTTCTCTTTCTGAGGGACAACGGCGTGTAAGGTTAACTTACATAACACATTATTAAAACGCGAACATACATACATATATCTATAAATAATAATGAATGTATTCCAAGCATTATCAGCCATAAGTTCTTTCTTAATCGCTTACACGACTTTTTTGGGAGTTAATGCACATCTAAGCAAGTTTATTGCCACTGCACTGTGCGCTATTTACGAGTTCGTTTACGCGTCAAATTCATAGAGCGAAAGCTACGCAAACTACTTACTTACTTAATAACTTTGAATGTGCAAGTTCATGCACAGCCATCCATCCAGACTTTCAGCTTTATAGGCCACTTATGCGCGTCTTTATTTGCTTTCGTGGGTGTTATGAGATGAGCTACATCGGCAAAAAGCTGAAAATTGAAGAAATTTCTAATTTTGGAATTAGCATAAAATTTGCGGAAACTGATAAAGGAGACAAGGCTTTCTGTTTCTTACCATAAGTATCACAGAGCTAGGCATTAAATTAATTATTTTTTTAAAGGAAAAGTTATCCTGTCCTAATGACCATAATCGCGAACTATGACCCCTATAGCACCCTTAGAGTGTTGTAGAAAATAGTTTTTTGGGAAATGTATGACTCATTGCAAGTTGGCGTTGGTGAGACCGAAGACGATTTAGGTTGGGTATTACTTAACCTGCCTTAGTGCTTATGGTATTTCAACAGCACTTCGTCCTACCTAACCGACACTTGTATTATCGTTCAATATCTTTTAAGGAAAGTGAAAGGAAACTAGAAGTTTCAATAGGGTACTCTGCTATGCGATGTATTCAGACCGAAGTTGCGCCAGAGTGACCAGCATTTCTTTGGAAAGATCGCGTTTCTTAACAACGGACGGTGGTTTTAGGATGGTGTTTACAGGGCGGATTGGGGATTATTTACCGACTGTTGTTGAGGGCCTGCCGGTACCAACAAATATGCTGAACCTATTTTTTTCAACTTTTTTAGAAGGAATTTGAGCAAAGAAAATAAAACGAACTTTCTAAGCACAAACCTTATGCTCCTGTTTTTACCTTCTTTCTCCATGATGTTTATTTCATCTTGAGCCTGTTTTGTTTCGATGTTCATATTCCAGTTATGCTGCTGGGAAAGGACTAGCTGTAAAAGCTTATCCGATTGCTATGCAGCATTGCCTCCGTTTGGGTATGTCTTTCAGCGATTGATTACTCAGTATCTTCAGGGAGTATTTTGTGAAAGCCGATTACGTTGCCATCGTAATTATTAACTACAAAAGGATTGTGAAAATAAGCCCTTCATTAATGACGCAAATTCAACGCAAGTTAGGTAAAAATCTAGCTGGGAACACAAAAGATAAGCAGCGATTGCGCACATACTTGCTTTTGGTTTGTTCAAAATAAGCACTCCCCGAAGGTTTTGGGGAGTGTTGTCGGAAGTGACAGTGTGGTGGGAGCGATTTGGTATGACCACTGAAACCTTCTAGGTCATCTCGCTCCCCCCTTCCGTAAGGAATAAGAAGGTTGGGCATATTCTAACCCCCTAACCCACAGGGGTTAAACAAGGGAATGTAATGTTTAAAAATTTCGTAAGCTAAATTGCATATCAAGTTTTTGTTTTTCATTTTTTACAATTTGGGTATTGTATATGCAGTTCCTCTTTCAGAAAGCTAACATCCTTTGAGTGCAAAACTCTCTCGTACGGGTAACCCAAACGTTGACTTAAGTTCTGGGAATCACTCGAATCATGTGCAGAATTAAACTGAATTTGGTTTAATTGGCAAAGAATTTTCTCATTTTCCTTTTTCAACAACACGCAGTGCAGTGTAACATTTTAGTTTTAATTTCAAGCATTTATATTACAATTTCCCCGAAAACCTTTCACTGTTTCCAGATTTGCGATACAGCATGCGCCAACTCAACAACAAATTAAATATGCAAGAAAATTCAATCCAAGCAGAAGATCTGGTACAAAACTTATTCTCATAAACTTGAGCCAAAGCAAAATCAACAAAAAACATAAAAAAGAAAATAATATTTGTAAAATGTAACTCTACGTGAGCAAAATTGTATGGAAGTTCAACGAATTATTATTGAGAAACGAAGTAGACCACTAGAAATGTGATCCATCCTCCTTTCGATTGTTGAAAACTTGGTACTCACTATTTCGAAAACATATCACAAAATGGTCGAAAGTTAGAAAATTCTATTCGACAACAATTTAGCAAACCGAAATGCACAAAAATTTAGTTCCTTATGATTATAATAAACCAATTATTCTTTTTTCATCAAGAAAACATTTTTATCGCAGAAAGAGTCAAGTAATCGTTGTTGACAGAAAATAAATGAAGAATGTTAGATAAAAAAAATTCAAGAAAAGGAAAATTTAGATTAGAAGTATTTATACATGTGTTTAAAAAAATAAAAGTTTGTTAAATAAAAATAAAATAAAAAAATTTAAATTAATTCCCCAAGGTCCTACATTCGAACCTGCGACCGCACGCGTGGTAGTCGGGATGATTATCACCTGCGCTACTGCCAAATGTAAAGCAGCCGCTGTCTTATACTGCACATAAGATTTATAATGGAATATCTTCTAAAGTAAATTCGAACGAACTCAATAGTACCTATGTGTATTCGAATCGCTTTTTGCTTTCGAGTAGAACAGCCTTTCGAATAGAGCTACAGAGTAAGGGCCCTAGACAACAACACATTGCTAATAGTACCACGAAACAGCGCCCATTTTGTTTGTAAAGTCTTTCATGTTGTTGTGCTTCTTGTTGTTGTAGTACGCTTCAGCACTTCTACACTCTACATTCCGCTTATAACTCGTGAATATGTTAATACATAACAGCTTCCATACAAACCTACATACACACATATATATATATATATTGAAAATGAGATTGCAGCATCTGTTTTTGTCACTCTCGCCCCATTCATTGAAATTCATTGTTGTTGCGCTCCTCCTCCTCAATTGGTAACTGTTGCATGTGGTAAGACACAAAACACGAAATCGACTTAAATTGAGTGTCGGCAGCAGTGGTGAATAAATAACGATGACTAGAACACTGAAGCTGGCAGATGGTTGCAGCAGTAAAGGCAAAGGGCGCAGGATGTGTGCTGGAGACAAGGCAGAGACTAGCACGGTCGCAATGTGTGGGCGGTTGCCTATAAAGTTTGATTTGGTTTTATGGATGGATATGCAAGTGTGTGTGTGGCGGGGTGTGGGTGAAAGGTGAGAACCCTTGCCTGCCAAAGCATAACTAAGTATATGCGCTTGCAAACGTTTCGACTTTAGAAATAAGTTCTTAATAATATTTGCGTGCATTCGATTTAGCTCGCGATGGAAGGCAATTTTGTCTACGGCATGAACACACTTTTCGCAAAGCAAATAAATACAGCAAATCGAGTGCATTGAGCTCGTTTGGGGTCATAAAAAGTGATCGATTCATAAGCAAAAGCAATTTAAGAAGACGTAGGCCAAACGACTTGGTCTTTCCAAAACTATTCATGTTCAAACATTTTATAAATAATTTTGCGCTTATGTCGACTTAAGCTGTTATTGCTTACGACCACAAATTCATTCATTTGTATTATCAAATCGACTTCCTGTTGAAATATTCCGTCTCATCCTACATTGAGGAATTGGGATGCAACATACGTCACTTAAAAAAAGTTTTATTTTTGCAATCAGAACTACGAAATTTAAATGAGGACTTTGACCAACAAATTTGCATAGTTATGCGTCATTCGGAAAACTACCATGATAGAGCAGATTATTGGCATGCTGATGAAAAAACTGTTAGGCACTTCAATCCGTTCTTTCCCTTAAACTAAAAACAATTTAACAAGTAGTTTCTTATAAATAAAAGTAGTTCCTTTTTTAATTGATATTAAAGAAAAATGACAACGATTTGTACAGCGATGGTATGGGATGACATGTTTCGAAGTCACCAACTTCTCATCAGACACCTTCTCGGACACTGGCATACGAACCCATATAAAAATATATGTACCAGCTGGTACGCTGTGATTGAGATTAAATGCTTACTATCGATTATTTGATTGTCTTTGTTTTCGACTCATCGAATTTTGTAATTAATTTTTATTTTAGATTTGAAAAAATAAAACTTTCACGCGACTTCAATACGAATGTGAAGTATAAAGGAATATTAGCTGCGGTATTGACCCACGCCGCATGAATAGGATTTCAATACAATAACGCCGATTAACCGTTTAACCCGAAACACCCTGTGGCTGCCTCACGGCAACCCGAAAGAAAGATATTTTCAAGTGACCATAACATTAAAAATAATGCAGATATTGTTACATAGACACATATCGCTGCATGCGGGAGATAGATTATCCTAAGGCCGCCCGCCCATAAAATCTAATGATACGGTTTGTTAGTTTACACATAAGGCTATTATTAGTAAACAATCTCTGTGAAATTTAGAAATTTACGTAGGGTGATTAGGATTAATCCACTAGTCGGATTGTTTTTATATTGACTTATGTCACTCATACGCAGTTAGAATTTTCTTTCGCTATAGAGTACGCCTTCAGAGTACTACTTCGATTTGTAGTTGCATTCGGTTTCAACTTAAAACCTAACGAAATAAGAAGCCACCCTTTTTCTATTTCTGACAACTTTTTATCAAACCAGTTTTCTGTAGGTTATAGCGCAGTGGAAAGAGCAGTCGAATCTGATGTGGAACACGTCGATTCGTATCCTTCCAATTAACACACTTCCTTTCTTTCAATTGGTACTGTCGAATATTTCGGTTTAAACTTTAACCCCTTTTCATCAAACTCATCTTCTCAAAAACTAGAATAGTTCGAATTTTAAATTTGGTTTGGTAATATATCTGGGAAAAGGTGCTTAGTCCACTTTTCACTCAAAACGGCATTTTCATACTGCTGGTATAGGTAGTAGATTTTCCTCCTGACTATTCTCCGACATGTAGGGTTCCAATTAAGTTACTTAAGAGCTTTTCGAACAATGATGGCTTGTCCATAGAAATTGTAAATTGTCCAGTAAGTTTTAGAATGAGTACGTCTCTTTTTTTCTAAACACTTGTTTGAGTCGTATTTACAATTTTTGCTTACATATTCACTTTTATGTATTTTTACTCTTGATAAACTATAAAACCCCATGGTTTAATAACCCATAAAGTTTTAGAAAGCAGAGATTTCAACATGCATACATAAAACTGCTTTTAAATTATGTGAAAGGTTTTTAAAAATAATTTTTCTCATAAAATTATTTTGTTTGGATTCAGCTGAAGGGTACGCAAGTACAATTTATTTCTGTATACCCAACAAGCGTTTCTTTGAATGTTCTCAAAAATATTTCTAAGTTGGCTGAAACCGTATTGTCAGTGTTATTGTTTTCAGTTTTAAATTTATATTATAAACTAGTAGACCCTGCAGGCGTGGTGCTACCTAAAATTTGACTTGCCTACATTAAACAAATTGTACTCTTTTCGCTCCTTACTTGGCGGTTCTTCTTCATTTATCCTTATATCTTCCTTTTTATTTCTACTTTTGCTTTTTCCCACCCCCATATACCTTTACTCTTCTTTACCCCCTTCATTTTCCCTTTAACACCACCTCTACATCTCAAATTTCTATTCGTACTCCCCTTCTTCTCCCATTTCCTCTGCGGGTACTGCTATGGCCATGGCTTCGAATATATATCGAATTAACTTTTATTTGCTCCTGGCATCCCTTACTTTTTGAAAGGTTTTTTTGATGTGCAGCACACGTATATATGTACATAAAAAATATCATTAACTTGAGCCAAATAGTTTCCTAGCTATGCCTGGGGGCTTTTCTAAAAACTGTATATGGCCTGTGTCGTTTCACAGAGATCGACAATAATTTTTGGACATGAATGGAGGACAAAAAACCAAAAATTTTGTAGACGTGGCACCGCCCACTTTTTCCAAACTTTATATAGCCTATGCTGTTACCCAGTGAGCCCAAGAGTATACTGTGAAAATTTCATAAAAATCGGTTTGGAACTTTGGACGCCTATAAAAGATCCACAGACGCACTCTTTTTTATTTATGGAATAAATAACTTCACATTAAAAGAGTAAATATTAAAAATGATTTTCACAAACGTACATATTTGACAATAGCATGGAGAAAACTACACATAGGCCTCTTCCCCAAATTTGAAAGAATTAATCTATAAGTCGTTTGTAAGTTATTTTTAAAAACATTTTCCGAAAAGCTTGTTGGGTTGGTTCTCTTTAAATGTACACCATACGGAAATATTTATGTATATTTATTTACTTTCTTAGTTTATTTGCCTACTAAGAGCAGTAAGCTTTTCATGAAGAATTGCTTCAGTTGGACGTGCGGTTAGTACTCCCACAACACTTATCTCGTTAACTTCCTACCCTTCTCTGTGTGAGTGTGAACATGTTGTTCAACTTTGACCTACGTTTGCTCAAGTTCTCATATTTATTCGTGCGTGCCAAATACATACAAACGTGAGAGCTACCCTGCAGTGTAATATCAAACTAGTAAGTAAACATACTAGGATCCAACTATAATATTCTGGTTGAAATCATACTAGTCAGAAAAAGTTCAATACATACTAGTATAATAATAATAATAATAATTCCCAAACGGATTACCCACCATATCCCGTCCGCCCGGCGCGAGGGGCGCATCCGCATAACGCGCGGATTATTCGTTCGTGCCGGTTGGTTGAAAGGCTTTGGTTTGTTAATCGTCGAGATCTAAAACTGCTTAGCTACAGAGAAAACCTCATCAGCTAAGTAAAGTAGATATAGGATAGATTTTACATTAAGAAATAACTAGTTAACAGAACAAAATTATTGTTAGAAGTTAATATAGAAGTCAAAGAATAAGAAACAATTAGTAGCTATGTATTTAGGATAGAAAGAATTGATTTTTTTATGCTGAAAAGCGAGTCTGAAATATCAAATCTACCAGAAAGAGAGTTATAATCTTGACACAAACAGCGAAAAGGCTCATTTAACTGTAAATTGGTTCGGCACTGTTTTAATAATAATAATAATAATTCCCAACGGATTACCCACCATATCCCGCCCGACCGGCGCGAGGGGCGCATCCGCATAACGCGCGGATTATTCGTTCGTGCCGAGTCGTTGAAAGGCTTTGGTTTGTTAATCGTCGAGATCTAAAACTGCTCAGCTACAGAGAAAACCTCATCAGCTAAGTAAAGTAGATATAGGATAGATTATACATTAAGAAATAACTAGTTAACAGAATAAAATTATTGTTAAAAGTTAAAATAGAAGTCAAAGAATAAAAAACAATTAGTAGCTATGAATTTAGGACAGAAAGGATTGATTTTTTTATGCTGAAAAGCGAGTCTGAAATATCAAATCTACCAGAAAGAGAGTTATAATCTTGACACAAACAGCGAAAAGGCTCATTTAACTGAAAATTGGTTCGGCACTGTTTTAAGACTAGAGGTTTAAAATGCCTTGAAGGACGAGACGGTACATTGAAGTTCACTTCACTTAGAAGAAATGGGCTGGATAGTGAACCATTTAGCAATTTAATCATACAAATAATTCCAAGCATTTCCCTCCGACTAGAAAGTGTGTGTAGATTAATGAGTTTTAAACGATTCGTACAGGGTGGCAGATTGTACGAGGGATCCCAATGAAAATCTCTTAAGGCAAATAGTAAAAATTGTTTTTGAACTGATTCAAGGCGATCTACATGAACCTGGTATCACGGGTTCCAAATTATAGAACCGTATTCAAGTATCGGTCTGACTAATGTAGTGAAGAGAGCTTTAGTTACATAAGGGTTGCTAAATTCTTTACACCATCGTTTAATATACGACTACAATTTTCATAGTATGTGTTTAAGCTGTAATTATTTCTTTCATTTATTTCATTTGCATTGCATGCTATTGTAATTCGCAGCCAGCTTATGAAATATTCCAAAGATATAATTTATGTTTTGCAATCCCAAATCGGGATTTTCACAGCGAATATGATAAAAATGAAAATGATATATTGGTGAGTCCATTTTCTTATTTTGTCCCTGCTAGAGGTTTTGGTCCACATTCGGACTAGTATTTTTTTATCTTCTTCGAACTAGTATGACACTGGTATGATTAGACTGCAATTTACTAGTACAAGGTGGCGCAAAAGTAAGCTTCCGATGTTCAGCATATCGGTTGTGACACGTGCAGTGTGTGCTGTTGCACCGTCTTGTTGGAACCACATGTTTTCCAATCCCAATTCATCAAGTTGCGGCAAAAAGAACTCGTTGATCATTGCTCTGTAGCGCTCACCATTCACAGTAACCGTTTGGCCCCGACCGATTATTGGTCAAATAAAAAGTCAGCAATATTCCGCGTTCTGGAGCAGTGTAGCGTAACATTGTTTATTAACGTGTATTTCGCATGTGTTTACTACACAAATGTCAAAACAGAACTGACTTTAGGGGCCAATCGCAAAATTTATAGTATTTTTTGATAGGAGGTTTACTTTTGCGCCACCCTGTACATTTCTTTCAATTTCTAACTACTATGAAACTGGTATTTTTCGACCAGCGTGATACTAGTATGCTTCCACTATATGCAAACTAGTATTTCATGAGTAGAAGATGACTGGTATGTTCTGGTCTAAATCTGACAGTTGACATCTCGTAGGACATCGCCATGTTAAAAATACCAGTTGCTTTTATGGAAATATGACAGTTGGCTGACTAGTTGGGGTTGGTGCATATACTAGTTATAAAGTAGTTTGTAACTAATTGGTTTGACTGCGGGGTATTCATCTGCGTGACAGGCAGTTGGGCCTTTGTATATATTTAAATTGATGTTGCTTGCTTAGATGGAAACCGTTATGAGCATGAGAATATCTTGAAATTAACTATATGCTTATGTGTGTGTGTGTGTGAGGCTTAAACAGACTTACAAATAAAACCCACATTTCGACTTATTTTTTGCGGGATTTCCTTTTACCAAATTTTAAATTTCCGTTTGAAAATGGAATAACATTTTAAGTGCTGCAGACATATGTACAAACATATTTTCTTTTTAAATATTAATGTACATATGTACTACAACAATTTTGGCAACATTTATTCATCATAAATACATGCACATATCTGCAAATATTACCGGAAACATTTTTCGTAGATACGGCTTATACTGAAATATGTAAGAAAAGTAAATATTGATTCGGATATCATAACCCTCATGCCAAGAACTATGCTTCGTGAACGGCTGGCTGGGTTGACTTATGAATGTGGGGAATTGGTTTTTTGACATGGCAGTTGTTTATATATCTAGCAAAGTAATTTTCTTTGAAATGGAAATAACTTTTCCTTGATTCTGGTGAAATTACCTAAAGTAAGAGAAGGAGGTTTCCAATCGGGCTCATCGCTACAATGAATGCTGAAATTTTGTTATTCCTGGAAGGTTCTGCAATTCGAGTAAAAGTGAATCTATAGGCATTTTTTTAGTGATTTCTTTGTATACCATGGTGGAGTGAAGAGCTAGGTTTATTTTAGAGTAAGACTATGGACGTATTTAAGCTATAAGAGATAGCAGATTCAGCTGAGGGCTGGGATGAGTACAAGGATATGTTAAGGATGTAGAAGGAAATTCGCGTAGCAAAATTAATCTCTTGGCAAAATATCTGTGGTTATATGGAAAGCCTCAATGAGACTGCGAGATTTAGAAAGTCCTATCGAAGAGCAAAGAAGTTCAAGGCCTTCTTAAAAAGGAGAGTGGGCAATGGAGAAAGCCCTAGAACATGGGGAATTAGCAATAGATGTCTTCTTAGAAATAGCAGGGGCAGTGAACAACTTCTCAAGGCGAGCCACAATGAACGAACTAAGGCACATTAAGGTGCCACACTGCCTTTGGGGTGGTCCCGAAACTACGAAATCAGTACATAGAGGAACCCCGCAGGGCGGAAGGCTATCGCCGTTGCGGTGAAATGTGGCAGTCATAAGGCTGGTTAGGCAATTTGAAGGTGGCCCAGTCAAAGTGAAGGCATTTGCAATTGACTTTTCAGACATAATAAGCGGGAAATGTCTATAAAAGCTCATCTCACTAATGAGCCAGACGCTTAGTCGAGTTAGCACACAGGCCGATAACACAGATTTAATACTATTCACCAGGAAAAAGTAACGAGCTGCATAAATCCGAAACCAGAAGATTTGGTATTACAATCAAAAGTCAAGACAAAATAGGATAACAAATTGAGTTGAAAACTCAATATACAGACCTTTTTCGACTTGGAATTTCTATGTCGACAGTCAGGCAGTTATCAAGGCCATTACTTCAAATAGTAGCATACTAGAATGCAAAAGAAGTCTTGGACGACTGAGCACAGAACAAAGAGTACATATCTATTTATTGGCCCTCGGGTCACAAAGGCATCAACGGGACAAGAAGGCCCGCAAAGAGGGCAGCAACACTGGACGCGGGAAATATTATGGATGTATCCATTCCACTAGGGGAAACAACGAAAAAGATCTACACATAATTAAACAAGCAAATAGCGCAGGGAAAGAAGTGCAAGGCTGTAAGATATCCAAACTCATGTCCAAATCGTAAGACTGGAAACTTACAAAAAACCGTTGTATCCCTAAAAGACTGTAGCTTTTATTCGGTATTCTTATGGGAACCTGACTTTTGGCAGCCCGTCCCACAAGATGGGACTTGTATCCGATATCATTTATACGAAATGCAGAGCGCATATTGCAAAGCATACTGTGGAAGATATTATGCGCATATGTCCCGAACTCTCTAGACTCAAAATATTTGGAAAGTGGCAATTGCCCAACCTAGAATCACTCATAGAGAAAGGCCCACGTAGGCTTTTAACACTATTTTTTAACATAGCCACTGAAGTGAGTTGCATAGCAAGAGGTCGTCCAAGTTTTTCTGGTAACACTATGGGTCTATGTGCAGCCACTGCGTTGACCAACCAGCAAGACCTAACCTCTTTCTATATATTCTGGATTTAAAACGTTTCTTATATTTTTTAGGAACCAACTTTTATGAAAAAAGCTGGAATACTGGCGCTCATCTCTGAAATTTCAAAATGTGTACAATTTAGATAATTTCTTCAGTTTTGCAATTGGTGGATAGGCGATGCAGCAGAGAAAATGTCTTGGAAATCATTTAGATACAACACAAAATTTCCTTCAATTCTTCTCACAAAACAAAAATCTTTGGAATGTATTTTGATTAAACTTTTATTGTTTTAAGAGATTTTCTTGCTAATTTTTATAAAAAATTGCACTCCACAAATTTCCCACCCAGCTAATAATTTCCTTTCTTTTTACTTTTTTCAGCTTATCTCTGCCAGCACTTCTAACTCACATACCAAACTGCAACATTTCCAATGGAAAAGGTCTGCGTGAAATACCAACAAATTTGTATGTTCATCACTAAATAGTAGCCCTTGAGGCATGATAAAAGCAAACTCTTAATTAATAATTTCTGAAACTTATGCGTGATAATTAATCAAATATAAAAACGAATTATTCAACGCTCAGGAGCTGTAGGCAACCGAAAACATCTTCGCAAATGAGGCGAGTGCCCCTATGTGGTGTTGTGTTTTAGTACAACGACCGCATTAACAGCGTGTGGTGACGCCACAAAAGCAACAAGTCAGGCAATTAAACGACATGACAAACAAACAAAGCGGTGCAAGTAACACCACATTTTATTAAGAAATTGTAGTGAGCATGGGAAGAATATATCGGCAGCGGAAACACAATCGAAAGCTAACTTATAATTAAATTTATTCGAGTGCTGAATGAGTAAATTCCACATAACGGTACTACGCTTCTCTCCCAGCTGCAGCTTCTTCTTTTACACTATTTTGTAGTGAATTAACGGTAACGAATTTAAACAAAAATTGTTGAAAAGCTTTAATGTCACAACCAAAACACCAAAACCCTCACCTAAAGCTCAGTGAAAAATGAACAACAAAACGAAATTTCTTATTTCCGCTAATTAAATACTCTGAAATACCAATATAAATCTGCGCAAACTTCACTTTAAATAACCTTGCAAAGCATTCAAATGACTAATTAGTAAATTTTGCAGTGTTCTGGTGCTACACAACAACAACAAGTCGTATTGTTTTCTTTAGTGAGCAAAGAATCAAAAATCTGCGGCTTCATCTACACGTCTTCTGCCGTCTGCATACAAGATGGCTGACTTGGAACGTATAAGACTGGTGATACTGGGTGGTGCTGGTGTCGGCAAAAGCTCCATAATCAAACGTTTTCTCTTCAAAACTTACACAGACAAATATCGCGCCACAGTTGAGGATCTGTATAATCGGGAATATGATTTGGGTGGCGTCACATTGAAGGTAAGCATAAGATAATGTTCCAAAGTAACTTAGAGAGGTGGAAAAAACCTCAAGTAGTTACATTCAAAATAGTCAAAAAATCTTTATGAAAAGCATAGCGCGCTATATTTAGAGTGAAAAATCTCAACTCTCAGCCTATCTATCTAGTTATTTGACTAATAATAATTTTTCTCTGCTGTATTTTGTTATTGAAAACTAATTAAAAATGTAACCATATAACTAAGTATTTTTTTCCAAAGCATTAAACGAGTTATGAATGTTTTTAAAGTTTGAAATTTCCTTTCCAACACCGAAAGTTTGCTTCTGTCAATAGGTTTTCTCATTTGATATGTTTCAGGAAATGTTTTATTGTTAAAGTCAACCTTCTTTTGCTGGAAATTAATCTGTATTCTAAACCGCATTCAAATATTTCAACTGTCAATCAAGTTACTCAAGACGGGCCGATAGACGAATGGGTATGGCTCAACCGATTTTTCTTCACCCTAAAAATTTTCATAAATAGCACTCTACGCTAATCTCAATTTCTTTATGTCGTTACAAACCTTCGTTATGTGAACAAAGTTATGATAATTATATTATGAATAAAATATGCCAATTATGAGTGAGCTACATTTAACACTAGAAAACCCGGCCACTCTTCGCTGTGTCTCAGAACTTATAATTTCGATTTTAATCATTATATCTCCGAATCCAGTTGAGATATGGAACTTAATAACAGCGCTTATTGTAGCACTCAATAGCACTTTTTGGTTGATAGCCATATTGTATTAATACATTTTGGGTCACCGTTCTCCACATATTGGTCGATAACTCCGAAAACGTTCAAGTTATATTATATCTTAAATTTTAATTTGGACGTTAAGCAATGCAATAGTGAGAATTGGTTTCAATTCTAATCAGAAGGTTTTGAGTGATGCCCCCACAAACATTCAGATAGACAGACAAATATTCTAATTGCTTTGGATTCTATTGGCTCAATATTATGCTTCCTAACAAAAGTTTCTTAGTTGATTTACCCTACAGTAAAATTTCGAACCAGTCTTCAAAAGAGACAGTCTTGAGCTACACGCTTTGCGAATCGTCCTGTGTAGCTTACAAAAGTGATAGTTTAAAGACAGTTCGGATATCGATATTCACTCATCCACAACCAAAACTACCCCCAAACTTTCCGAAATGGCACAGGTTGCGAACTAGCCAAAGCCAAACTAGTTGAAAGCATTGCTTGGGTACTAAGCTAAAACTTGTGGTATCGTTGTTGTTGTTGTTGTTGTAACGACAAAAACACTCCCCGAAGGTTTTGGTATCGTCAAGCGGCTTAGCTCGGGGATAGTTTTGAGTTAGTCGAATTTTCTAGAGGGTAGTTACTAGAAGAAGAACTTACATAAATTTAAGCAGCTACACTAAAAACATTCGTCACTCAAAACGACTTTCATTCTTCTCTTTGATCTGTGAGAGGTTGCAAGAGTTCCGCTCGTGTGCCATGCAATGGGCACTACTAACTTACGTCGTTATGGCAAAATAAATCGGGTTTTTCCTACTTCAACATTCAGTTTCGATAAATATCTGCTTTGTAGTAATTCATCATTGTAAAATTTGCATGTAGCGAAATATTTAAAAAGGAATACAAAACCTTGATTTCATCTAATACCCCAAATCAAATAATAAAAATGTATTATTTTCTAAGGAAATCACCACTTCAGTTCGTAAGCTCATAGTTAAGTGTGAATTGATTGCTGGGCAAGCGATTTCAATCTTGAACTAATTTGCAGATAAAGCAGATTTTTTTTTTTTTTCGTAAGCACTTAGCGACTTATGAATAAAATGACAAAATGGATTTTTTTTTTAATTTTAAAGTTGCTTTGAAAATTTAAAGTGAACTTGTCACCTAGGAGTTAGTAACTACAATTGCTTGGTAATTTTTTTGTTGCTTTCAACGCAAAGATTTTTTTTTAGCCAAGCAATTTTATTAAGAATCGAAGCGGCGAATAAAAAGCGGCTAATGCAGCATAAAGATTTTTTGATATCATTAGTGGAAGATTCAATTTTTACATTTTAATGAATTCGGGTGACACTACATAGCATTTTATACTTATAAAGTGAATTACGTGTTTTATTGTTGAATGGGGGTAGATTTTGTACAAAAGAAAATAGAAAATTGTACTTAACAAATAAATTCGTATTATTTTTGTGCTCAAACGAAAAAATTGAAAATTGAAATGCACTTTCTTTTATATTAAAATGAAATTTATTTATTTATTTTATTTTTTTTTTTATTAAATTTTGAATAAAAATTAAATTTCAAGTTTTTTTGGAGTAGATCGACACATTTTATTGATGCAACAGAAATAAAAAATTGGAGTAGAGTATGTAGTAGAATTTAGAAAATAGCTAACTGTAGCAAAATTAGGCAGGGTTTGGATCATTTCGGGACCATTTCAGGACTTTTTTTAAACTGTTTTCCTGACTTCTTTAGGACCATTTCGGAAGCTTTTCAGTATTATTTCGGAACTTGTTTGGAATAATATCCGGATTGTTGTTGCATTATTTATGGATCATTTCTGGATTGTTTTCGGGACCTTTTCTTGAACATTTTCAGGACTTTCCCTAATTTTTTTGAAATAATTTCGGGACTTTTCGAGACGGTTTTTGGTGCTTTCGGTATCATTTTGAATTATTTTGAGACTTCTCTCGGATCCTTTTCGGGACTTTTCCGTGTTTTTCCAGGATCATTTTCGGGACCGTTTTTGGTATTTTTCGAGATAAATTTGGGGTTGTTGTATTATTTTCGGGTTCACTTGGAATTGACTTTTGTACCTTTCTGGGACCATTTCGAATCGTTTTCGGAATAGTTTCTTGATTGTTTAGGGGACTATTCCGGGGCCATTTTCGAGAAATGATAGAAAGATAAATTTTATCATACTGGTTTTTTTTTTAATCGAGTGGGCCACCTTGAAATGTTAAGAATAATATTTTTTTATTAAGTGGTATTTGTGGGCCATAAACAGTATTAGGAGGAAAACACTGGCTTATCTTTAGAATTAATTAAGTAATTTTATCAATGTTTTTGATAAATATGAAGTAGTTCAAGACTTTTTAAAAACGCTCTTTGTTTCAAGTAGTCTCTGTAAAGTAACTTATTTGATTTCTTAATTAATCGCAGCTATTGTCATCTAATTACGCGTTTAACTCAAGTTTCCAAAGCGGTATTTCACAAAAAACCTTTTAAGCGCAAAATAGGGCCACGAAAGGTGTTGTTGCTGTTTTTATAATTTCTTTGAAGTTAACTCGCTTGGCTGCTTTACTTACATATTTAAAGTTTCAGTCTAAAATATCTTGTCACCTATGCAAATGCAGCTCCCCTTAGAAGGGGGGTTAAAGCATCCATGGCAGCTGGTGAACTACAAAAGTAAATATAGACATAAACAAAAGTCATTTTCATGTACTTGGAAACTTTGTGCCTCGACAGCACCTGTGTCCATAGTGATCTCTGCATATGTAAGTATGTGGGTGAGTGTGGGTTCATAGCCGACGTCTTTACTTACAACTTACGCGCTCATTCCACATTTCCAAACAATTAACGAGCAAAACTTTTTCCTGCAAACATCTTAAACATGGCAAGCTCAACACGAAATTTTTACACGAATACATTTATATCCAATCATATATTTATTATGTATACACACACACACGCATACATGCATTAATGGATATGCTGGAACGTATTGAGTTACATTATAACAGTGTTGGCATTAAATCGAAGATTTGACTTTGATGAAATTCAGCCATAGCAATGTAGCCAGTAGGAATGTGCGTTTAAGCGCTTAATCGAACATGCCGATGAATTTATAAAGGTTTCCGAATTCTTTATTAAATACTTACTCATCTATAGTGCTTGTTTATTTGCTTTATTCTTTATTCGGTCTATGATAACAATATCTTACAGACTAGAAATGTACAAAAAAGATAGAAGAAATTACTTACTGACTAAATAGGCTGGAATTAAGTACTACGAATAAAATGAAGTAATCTTATCGCAAACTTGGATCTCGCCATAGCAAAGTCAAGATCAAGCTTTTTGTAAATATTGTTAATTTCGCTGACTGCCCTAGTAAAGGGCGGAAGATAGAGGTAATTAGAATTAACTGTTATAAGGTGGAAAGGGTAGTGGGAACGTAGGATGCGATTGGGGACATTGAAGCAAAGTTGCTCGAGCAGATTAACGCAGTCAATTACGCCGTTAACAATGTCAAAAATGAACATTATCGAATGAACTGTGCGCCTACTAGAGAGAGATTTTAAGTTTATGAGCAAACACCGTGCATTATAGGAAGGATAGGGGTCAACCAAATAAAGAGGATAGAGAGCAAAGTGAGTAAAGAGGCGCGGTACACGCTCGACTCTGACAGATGGAGAACTATATAAAGGGTTCCAGATAGTTGATGCGTACTCCAACTTAGACCAGACAAGACAGGTAAAAAGGGGCTTCCTTGTATAGGGATCTTTAAAATCTTTCGCACAACGTTTCATAAAGCCCAAATTCGAAAAACCATTGGGGATAACTGTGTTCACATGAGTAACGAAGGTAAAACCAGAGACAAACAGAACGCCTAGATCAGGAAATACCTTGACTGAGGACAGTTGATTGTTTAGGATCCAGTAACTTGAATGGATACGATTCCTGGTTCTCGACAAAGTTAAATGAAAACATTTTTTGATGTTGAGTTCGTTTTGTATCCGAAGTACGTCAGACACGCGGGTAACTCTAGAATCCAATTTCAAGTCATCTGCATAGAGAAGAAATTGCAAGTAATTAAAGCAGGACCGGATATCATTGATAAGCAGAACAAAAAGAAGGGGGCCTAGAATACTACCCTGCGGCACTCCGGAGGTTACCACAAAAGAGTAAGATGCGGTACCAGCAATTTCTACAAACATTGTTCTGTTCGTGACGTAGGAGCGCAACCACAGAAGAAACACTGAATGAAAGCCTAAGAGCTCAAGCTTGTGTAATAAAATATCATGAGCGGCTTTAGAGAAATCGGTGTAAATGGTGTCCACCTGAGATCCACTCTTAAAGGTTGATAAACAGTACTCAGAAAAAACCGCGAGATTGGTTACGGTGGAGCGACCATAAACTAAACCATGTTGGTTGGGATCAATAATTTCTTTAACTGCGAAGAATAACTTATCTTTTACCATCTTTTCAAAAAGTTTTTAGAAGGTGGTTAATTTTGAAATTGGACGGTAATTTCTGACATCATTTTTGTTACTTGATTTGTGGATGGGTGTAATGGAACTCACCTTCCATATGTCAATAAAATTACCAGAGGATAGGGAGAGGTTAATTATCTGAGATAAAGTGAAAGCTAGAGATGAACAGGATTTCTTGAGGAAAAAGCAGGAGAGGCCATCGGAATCATTTTTATGAGACAGTTTAAGGCAGAGATACCAGTCTGTATATCCAAATCAGTGATGAAAAATTCTCCAAAATCTACGCGATGCGGATCAGGATCATCACCGTAAGAATTATACGAGCTCGCATCAACCTCACTTACGAAGTTGGATTTGAAAAAACTTTAAATATAAGCTCGTTATCTTCGACCACCAATAAAAAGTGAGTAGTTTTGTAGGGAGAGGTTCATTGGTGAAATTGTTTCTTGGTGTACTTAGTTGTTAGGTCTGAAAGGCTGCATACTTTCAGGCAATTATTGTTTTCCACATAAATTTTATATGAATGCGTGGGTGTTAGTAAAAATGTGTGATTTGTTGGAATCGGAGTTTCCACCACGGTTAACCGTGGTTAGTGGGGAATTTGTTATAGAGGTGGTATCCAAGTGTTCACCACGACAGAATTGGTTATCCATGGTTGGATAAGAGGCGGTCACAAAGGGATTATATGTTCTGTCATAAGTTGTGTAACTTTATTTCTATATGTTTCCACAAGTATTAATGTCCTCTACAGCATACCTGCAGCTAATACATTATATGATTTAGGGACTGAAATCTAATATAATTACAAATCTTTAGTGAGAAGTATTTGGATAACCGAATAAATGTGTCAACAAGTCTTTTGCAAGGAAAGCGCATCCTGGTGCTTGTTCTTGGCATAGAAATTAGACTTAAAATTGTGTAGGACTGTTCCTCTTTGTTGCTGCGGTGAGGAAAAAAAAATTTTTAAACAAGTCAAAACTGTGGCAGCAATAAAATTCTAGAAAATAATGAGCTAACTCAGCTTTCAAAGACTAATGAAAAAACATGAAGTGCTCTATCAGCATCAAAGCTAGCTTTGTTTTGCTTTTATTTTAATAAAGCACCCATCACAAAAATAATTTTACGCATTTCATTACCGGTTTATCCAAACAAAGTGAGCAAAGTTGAAGGCCAGGAATTGGGATGCGTAGACTTGGAAATGAATTATTTACTTAAATATGTTTGATCATGTATATTTATATATATGTATATTAGATTGGGCCAACAAATTTACTTTTTTTATTTGTAAAATTGTATTGATGATATTTTTCAGAATGGCCAGGAAAAAATGTTGTCAATTACTTTGGCAAGAACTTAGAGGGTAGTTAAGAAAATAACAAAATAAAATTTTTTTTCAAAAATTCGAAAATTCTTTTGAAAATCAAATGGGAACTTGTCGCTTCTGCGATAACAACCAAAATTATGAGCGCTTAAATTTCCTTCTGCTGTCTTAGTTTTTTGTTGCTTTAAATTTAAAAATTGTTTGAGCTAGCAGTAACTAGCATCGTCTATCATTGTTAGCTTAGAATTTTTAGGACTGCTCTTAATTTTTAGAAAAATACAGATTCTTAAAGGTAAAAAAACTGAAGATTTCATAAATTTAGTACCAAAAAATTTAGCCTAGCTCTATAGATCTCTACAAATTAATATTATGGTCGGACACTTGAACAGTATCTACCAGCAGGCCTTTTTATTCGCCATTTTGCTGCTGACTACGTGTTTTCTGTTTTCTTGAAATAAAGAAAAATTAAGCAAACAGAAAAAGGTATAATTGGTAACAACTTTTGTTGGTAGCACGTAAGCGACCAGTTCACATTTGATTTCCAAAGAAAACTTCAAATTTTTAAAACTATAACTAATTCTGTTATTTTATTTACAAGTCGCTTAGTGCTTACAAAAAAAAATGGCTTACCTAATTTTCTTAATTTTTTGGCCCAGTTTAATATATACGTACATACTTTTAGTGAAGTTTAATTATGCCTTGTGGAGCGATATTAAGCTTGATGCTTGCACAGCCCAAAAAGACCGCAACAATTTCACCAAAATAGTTGAATACAAATGAGGTTGCTGCTCGTTAACGACATTTGTTTGCGAGGTTATCGTAGTGGGCAATTATCGGTATAATGACCAACTTATGTAAATGCCAGGGACCTAATTCAAAGCAAAGTATTACTTGTAGGAAACCGAAATTTATCAGAGAGTTTGACTCGAATCGACAATCTTTCGATTTCTGCAAATGCTTTGTTGTTTAAAAATTCTATTTCCCAATTTTATGTCTATATATATCACGCGTAATTGATCTGCATGCAATCTTTTACGTTTCGCTCCTTTTACGGCACACTCTAACAGAAAATTCTACGATAGGAATTTCAAAATATCACAGCCTTCTTGAACATAATTTCGTATCATAGTTGGAATTTGGTTTACATAAAAATTTAAATATTTCATATTTAGTGAGCGCCACATACCGAGCAGAGCTGCGTTAGGCGAAAATTGTTATGAAATTAAATAAAAGAGAGTCGCGTGACACAATTTTCAGCCGAATTCGCATTTGCTTCCAGTCGGCTACAGCAAATCATAACAATCCGGTTCACTGTCTGCCTCATTTGGCACACCACACTGGCGACTAACAGTTCATTTGTATGTTTGTCCCAGTTCAAATTGCTATTTAGGCACCCGATAATGTTTAGCATATTTGACGCCTCATGGGATTTTAAGTTGAGTCGCCTGAATGCGGTCGCATCGCTTTGTGTTTTGGCCAATTGACACCCAATCAATTGGTTCACATTAATTTTGTGCCTTCCAGGTATATTTCATTGCAATTTGCTCACAATGAAGTATAACAAATTTATGTAAATACCCTGCAGGAAACTCAAGAATTAGTGAGACACATTTATGGTTAGAACTACTTGATATGCTGTGGTGAGAAATAGGAAGTAGTTCGATATTCAATAGATGTTCGCAAGCTCAAAGCCGGGAGTTGTCTAGACAACATAAGGTATTTGAAATTTTATTTAAAAAAACTCTTAAGAAGCCTTTTAAAGGCAAATATTTTAATTTTTATTACTTTTTTAAATTTTTAATTTTTTTATATTTTTTTTTTACAATAAATATCATAAAACAGAAACAACTAAAATTAAACTGTTTGAATAAATAAATATGAGACATTAGCCGATTTTTTTTCGCAAGCACTTACCACTAATGAATAATAATAATAAACTTTATTTTTCAAAAATTTTAAATTTCCTTTAGCAACCAAAATTAGGGGTGCGAATAATTTTTGCACCTGTTGTCTTGAATTCAAAAATTTGTTTAGGCAAGCAGAAAAAAAAATATCTGGCATTAACGTCTTTTTTTTGTTATCAAAAAAATTACTTAGCCTCTAATCGAATTTATTTGGTATTACTTGACGGTGAGTATGTTTGACGAGCGAAACAAATACTGCTTTGCTGTCAGTGTAACCAGTCTTCGCTCTCTGCGCTCACAAGATCTATAGACGAGAACCAGGCAACCCCATGCGACTACCGTGAGCACCACTGCCGCTTACTGTGGTTCACGTACATATTCTAAAATTGTTGGTTACATGACATGCGTGATATATTCTCCATATCGGTAGGTGTAAAATTTAAATGAATGGGATTATTTTCAAAGCCTTAGGCCGTAAGCCGAGTTCGTGCACAATTGCGTTTATGTAAATTAGTTTGTTACCGCGGCTGATATTGCACGTGCAATTCATTGCTTGGATTACATTCGGACATTTGTCCACTATTAGGTATTTAGATTTATTTTTTGAATAGATATAGACTTCCACACAAAAAGGCTTTGAAGCTTAAAATTCCTATAAAGCACCCTCTTCTGCCTGTTATAGAATCCACCTTGCTTTTGGCTCCCAGATCGCTAAGAACTTGCAAGCTTTGATAAACAAAGTAGTTAGAAGTAGTTGTGTAAAATTACAAAGCCCAAAGGCTGCCAGCATCGAAGGCATTCTCTACCAGAAGTTTCGATTGCATGCATCCTGACAGATAATGGAGTGAGGTCGAGTACTTGAGGTTCATTGCCTAGTAATAATCCATCTTTGTAAGTAAAATCAGAATCTGTGTAAGCATCTTCTTTGCCAGATTGCTCTTAATAAAAAAATGTGCGACTTTGATGAAGAAGTAACTTTATTTGAGAAATCCGCCGTCGCCGTGTGGTAGTTTCTACCATAGTTCTATAGTTACTTTGAAATTATCTAGATTTTAGGTACCTTTATAGGTATTGGGAACGTCGTGGTTACTAGTGAGCCAAATTTAAAGTTGTCAAAACTTGAAGCTGACAAATAACGATAGCGGCGACTAGCTTACTTAAATGCTACTTTAAAGTTGCGCTACTCCTAAGTTGAATGTTCTCATATACACACAAAAAAAATTAAATCAAATAATGATCATTATGGTGAAAGGTCGACCGTAAGTTTTGATTCGTTTTTCTTTTTTACACCGGCTACAGCTGAAAGACGAAGGTTTCTCTCTTATTATTATGATTAATGTGATACTATTATAATACTACTTTTAGGTTATAAATTAGAATGTACAAGGATCCATATAAAAAAAAATCAAACAAATATGTAATAACAAAATAAGTTGATGAGGCAAGCAACAGGTTCAAGAGAGATAGAGAGTTGTTCCTTCGGTTCCCTGAAAGTCGATGTTACCACGATGTTACGTCATTGCTACTTAACCATAAGATCCATTGAACGTTGTCGAATATATTTTACGAACGTCGCTAGAACATTGTAGTTACTAACAAATTATTTGGTTGCGAACACTAATAGATAGATGTAAGTACCCAAGACTGGCTCAACACTTTAAAGTCACAACAACTTGTCAACGACTATTTGTGCTACTTGTGAGCTGTCTCTGAATTTTCCATGAAAATACTTCTTTCGGTTATAGCTACCAAAGCTTGATGAAAACGAAAGTAATTATTTTAAGCCCATTTTCAATTTTGCATATTTATTTATTTGTTGTTAGAGCTCAGCGGAAAAAGTTAGGCAATCAAGCTCTACGTCAGCGTGGCTCATTTTTGCTTTGCTTTTATGGAATTAGGTCCGCCCACTGAGCGCATCAAAGTTTCTCAACAAAAATTGTTTCGATTCACATGCTCAAATATTATTTCGAAAAATAATTGAAAAAGTTTAAAACATTTGCTAAATGAAGCGCAACAGTAAGATATAAGTATGTACATAAATATGTATGATAGTCTATTTTGGGTTTAGGAGTATAAGCATATTTATATATTTATTATATATGTAACTACTTCGAAATTAGTGTGAACAACGAAGACAGCCAGGCCACAGTTGTCAGATTTTGGTTATAAATAAATATGCCAGTCCCAAACTAGTTACAAAATTGACTACATAATAATAGGCACAGGTTCGAGCTCAGGGTTCAGGAAGCACCAAATTCAAAAAATCAATTCTACTAAGATGTTTCCAATGCTTAGCACACCAGTGTTCTCCAAAAATGTAAATTTTTGATGTTGCAGATTTGGTCTTTTTCGGGCTAGTTAGGGATGAGTTAGAAAATTCTAGTTGTAAACTAGTATTCTGTTAGACAAAAGCATGTCGGGTATATACCACAATCTGTAAGTCTGGAAAGCAACAAACAAACAACCAAACGCCTGTAGACGAGCGGGTAGCATTTTGTTGTTGGAGAAGAATAACCACACGCTGTCTTTGTTGATAGCGGAATGTGATGAATAATTGCGCATTCATTGCGGTTCAACAGAGCGTATGAGCAACATTTAAAGTACTTCGCCTTACGAGCGCGTGGCTGATTTCTTTTGCTTGAGTCATACTTTTTTACGTTTTCCAGTCGGAAATAAAGTGAAAGTATAGTATTTATTGCATGCCCAAAACAGCTAACAAGCAAAGAAGGGAACTTGTTCTGACGAAATTCGAATTGCTGTTAATGAAGTACAAGAATTCTCTACTTAAAATAATACTCAAATTAAATAGGACTTTAATAAAAAGCAGTAATTAAAATGGGTTTTGCTGGGGTACGAGTGAGTGTTTAGTCAAAGGAATACAAGAGGAAATGAAAGAAGCAGAGGAAAGGAAGGAGTAGATGGGGAGGAAGTTTTGAGGCAGGAAAACGTCTTCTGGGTCTACCCCAATCATTGCCCTACTTATTATATATATATATATATATATGTATATCATCTGCTAATCTTTGCTAGTATCAGCAGATTTGATTGCCATAGTCCATAGGCGTATGCAGAGTGACGATTCAAACAACAAATAAATTTGATTAATGATGCATGCAATGTCCAGACTTGCAATTGCGAACCAAAATCGACTATAACAACAGCAACAAAAACAAAATTGCGCTAGTTATATAAACGCCAGAAGGATTTGCGCCATAGGCTACACCACACTGCTGCTATCCATGAAGCGCGTGAGTGTGGTGCACAGAGACTGCTGATTTTGAAGCGCATTGAAGTTGAATTCAAATGTTTTCGATTTACATACATATGTATATGTGTGTATGTATATAATTGTGTTTGTATTTTGGTTGCTTTTATCTGTCATAATTTGTAATTAATTTGCATTTTTGTTTTTACCTCTAGGTTGAATTGCCTGAATAGAAAACGCCTCTTATACTGCATTCCGCGATTGTTTTAGACTTTTGTTTAATTTGCATTGCCATTCTCATTTAAATTTTGAAATTCATAAATCTTCAGCAATATTTGACAACAAACTGTTAGCAGAAACGGTAGACAAGCGGTAACCTTTATGCATAAACATATAAGCCCATATATCTTTAAAAATTAGACAGGGCAACTATTTTTTGAGAACATACAATCTCCTTTAAGCATTTGCCTTTTTCCAGTTGGATTTGTACGTTAATGACAAATTTTCTAAATAAAAACGGGAAATCGAAAAGGTTGATTACTCTGGAACGGCCCACCTGATAGAAAGTTTCATTCAAAATAGTTTTAAAGAAGAAATTGAACTAGCAATGATAGACTTCTATAAGTTCTTAATTTCCGGTTTTATACCTTTTATGAACATGGTCCGATGTTTGTAAGTATGAGAAGAAGAAGAGATAGGTCTACCAATAAGTATACCGAAATGATCAGGGCGATGAGCTGAGTTGATTTAGCCATGGCCGTTTGTCCGTCCGTCCGTCTGCCCATTTGTCTATTTGAACGCAAACTAGTTTCTCAGTTTTAGAGATATATCGATGAAATTTGGTTACAGGCAGCCATTTGGTAAAGCATTAATCATTTGTCGGTACCAATACAACGCATATCTCCATTACAATCGATTGTTCCGATGAACGGGTTTTGACCTATAACTGTTGCAATTAAAAAGCTAGGAACGTAAAATTTTGCAGCTTTAGTACACATTATATATGTAATGTGTTTAGTGAAAATCACCCAGATCGGACAAACATAACATATAGCTCCCATACAATCGATTTTTTCGATAAATGGGGTGTGGGCTATGTATATTTCAATTAACAGTTTTGCAGAGCTTGTAGTAATTGAGAGCAAGGATCGGACATTAAAAACCGCGAGGCGTTCATGAAAGGTATAAAGTCTTCGGCACAGTCGAAGACAGCCCTTTCCTTACTTGTTTATTCGTAATTTCGATGCTAGAAAAAATTTGTGCGGCTTGCCTAAAAACATTTATGAATTTAAATGTAATAAGCGGGCAGAAGAAACTATAAGCGCTTACAGTTTTATTTGCTAACTTGCAAGTCACAAGTTCACATTTGATTTTAAAGAAAAAGTTTCATATCCTTGAAGAAAATTTTATTTAGCGTTTTTATTCATGAGCCGCTAATGGCTTGCAAAATAAAAATAGTCAAATATGTGTTGAAACTTTTACAGAATTTTCTTCGCCATTCTGAAAATAATATCAAAGAAATTAAAAACAACATTGGGGTCCAGTCTAATGTACTTATATGTACATATTACGGTGAGCCAAAAAAAAAAACGATTTTCTCTTTTTCGGACTGGTACACGGAAAATCGGATTAGTTGAACATTCATTATACTGACCAAATATGAGTTTTCTGTAATAATGAGAAGCACGTGCTCATCGCTGTTTTATCAATTTCGCTGGAGGATCGTTTAGCCGACTTCGTCCTCAATTTTTGAAGGAAATTGAATGTTCTACAAAAATGGTCATGCATAATTTTTTCATTTATTTAACCATTAAAAAGATTTTAATGGTCAAAGTTGGAATATTTCAAACACCGATACGACTGTAAAAATGTGAAATCGCCTGCCCATCACGCCCACTTTTCTTTGGTTTATAAGGGAACACTTTTCCAGTTATTCATTCCTGTATAATCTAGCACCTACCTGACAATACAGCTGGGTGCTCATTATTGAATGCCAACCGAACTTAGACCCTGTCACTTCTGTCTTCAATTACAAAATACTTGACTACGTTTGCATAAACTTTGTTGTTTGCACGTCCATAAGTGCGTACATATGTATGTGTGTAAGTTTGTATGTGCCACTGTGCATGGCAATCAATGCACAGTGGCATTTAAAATCTTGGAATGTCAGCATAATTGCAATTACTCCACATAATTGTTATTAATTGCAAATTTTCCAAGGTTTCAACCATTTACAAAATGCAATAAAAATGCATTAGCACAAAGCCAATCGTAATGATGTTTAATTGTTGTTGTTGGTTTATGAGAAATATTCTCATTCGCCTTTTTTGCTGGGAAATTGAAAATAAAAATTCATTTGAATGCCTTTGAAATATTTGGTTCAGTTGGCAATTTGAATCAAAGTAACTCACTTATGGCTATTCATTTTAATAAAACTAAAAAGTAATTTTTTTAATTTCAAAGTAAACGCAATTTATTTACTAATATTTATGACTGCACCCAAAAATTTGAAAAATCACATAAAGTTGCTCATACGCCATGTGGTTCCTGAACTTGCAAGTTCTCAAAAAGATGTTGATATCAGAGAAACTAGCGTATACTTATTGTTGTAAAAGTCTGGAAAACTTTTGAAAAACGTGTAAGGAACCCCTCCCGCCCTTTTTTTATTTTATTACCATTCAACATGTTCAAAATGATATTTTCGCAGGTGTTAAAGTTCATTTCCCTTCTCTTCTTCTTTTTTAATATTTACAAAAATAACATAAAAATTCGTTATCAACTTGCAGGTTGACATCTTAGACACATCCGGCGATATGCAATTTCCCGCCATGCGCCGCCTGTCCATAGCAACCGCCCACGCTTTCATGTTAGTTTATGCTTCGACGTCAGAGTCCAGTTTTCAATGTGTCAAACAATGTTTTGAGGAGATACGCGAGCAACGTGCAGACTATCAGGTAAGAGGCTTCGACGACTGAGTGCAACTTGCATTTATCAGCAGCCATTTGAATTTAATTTCTTATACAAAAATATTTTTATTTAAAAACGAAAAATTCATTTGAAGATTGACTGCACAGAAATCAATTAAAAATATTATTCAATCAATTTGTAAATAAAAAATAAATGAAAACCACTTTTTCACGCAGTTCTGGTTCTGGTGCAAAAAGTTATTAATTTTCAATGTTAGGTCAGCAATGAGCCACTTACAAATTTACATTCTTCGTACAAAGCTAAATACCCAGCAAAAAATCGTGTTAGCGATCATAAGAATGGAAAGAATTAGCGGCAGCGCTGCTTGCTCTGAAACGCAAAAATAAACCTTAACAGAGGGTAGTTCCAAACCAACCGGAAGAAGATCCTGGGTTCACAAAAGGCTCCTAAACTAACCCTTTAAAATATTCCTTTTTTTTATGTATTAAATGCGTTTTTTTAAAGCTCCGTTACCGCACTCCCCTCTTATAGTGACTGTGCGATACTTAATTAGCTGGAAAAGGTAAGGGTCTTAGAATATAATAGCGGGTAATACGCAACTAAAATCCAAAAAATTTTTAGATTTATTTTTCTTTTGGGACAGGGCTTCTATCTTAGATTCTAAAATAAGCAAGCAGAAAAAAAATAAAAGCACTTACAGTTTTGTTCCTAACTTGCGGGCGACAAAAGCAAATTTAAAATTTTGGAAAAAAAATTAATTTTGTTATGTTATTCATAAGTCGATAGGTGTTGACGAAAAAAGGCGACTTTTGCTTCTTCGAACTTCCTGTGGAATCTGAATATATTAACGTTGTCGCAAAATATACATACTAGGGTGGGTCGATTTGTATGGACGAAATTTAACCGATATCGCGCCATCTATTTTTCGATAGGTTTTGGGATCAGCAAAAAAAGTTCCACTACGCATATCCAAAAACATAATTTTCGAGCCTGCGAAATTTAGTTTTCTTGACTTTTTTCGACTTTGATTTTTACGGTTTTTTTTTATGAGCTACTAAAAAAGTTTTCATTTGATTTTAAAATTTTCATGTATACCCTGTCCGACCTAAAAATGTCCGCTAAAACCGTTCAAAAATTACTCCAGCACTGATGTAAATATTCTATACATCTGTGGCAATAAGCAATAAAAGCCAAAGTCAAACTAGTATCCAATTAGTTATCGAAAAGCATTAAAAAAATTCAAATTTTGTATACCCTAACCTAAACGGTCCATATCTTTCTTCTCCTCGCTTAAATTTTTAATAACCACCAAAGCCAATAGCCGATTTTCTTGTAAACACGTATGAATAAATTAACAAAAAGAAAATTTTTTTAAAAATTCGCAATTTCCTTTGAAAATCCAATGTGAACTTGTCGCTTGCAAGCCAAAATTGTAAGCGCTTAAAATTGTTGCTGCTTGCTTACCAAAGTTAACTTCTTAGGCGGCGATGCAAAGTTTTGATTGAAAGTGAAATTGGAAGCTTTCTTGTAGCAGAGTATTGTAGTAGAACGTAGGTAAAATTTAAAATAGAATTTAGGCAATAGTTTAATGTAACAGAATTAGGCCTTGGGACTTCTTTGGATAATTCGGGACCCTTTTTAGTACCATCTCGGGACTTTTCCTTCATCATTCCGGAATCATTTCAGGATTATTTAGGAACCGTTTTAAGGCCTTTTCGGGAATATTTTGGAGTCATTTTCAGTATCAACCATTTTTTTACTTTTTCGGAATAAATTCGGGGTTTTTCGCTTTTATCTCAAAATCATTTCTTGATTGTTTACGGTACTTTCTCGGGACCATTTCGGTACTTTTTCAGGATGGCCCCGAAATCATCCCAAAAAATATCCCGAAACCATCCTGAAATGGCACTTCTCTCCCGTCTACTGTGCTACCTGTTTTTGCGGTTTTACCCTCAAACATTTATTTACTAATTCACTTTAATCTCAAACCCCTGATTTCCGCCAGCGATTTTAACTTTCAAAACTCTCTAATCAAAAATTCTAAAAAGCAACATTGGCTGTTATTACCTTTTGTCACAAATATACATATGTGTGACTACGTGCATTTATAAATATTTTGTTGTTGCAAAACAAATTTACGTTTGCCATTTGGTCAGAAACGAAATAATTTGTTAACTAACTTTAAGTGGGAAACGAAACAAAGGGATTAAAAGACGCAAAAAGTTAGTAATCTGGACATGTTTGTGTTTATATTTTTTATTTAGCAAATTATTTGTTGTCAGTTGAAAAGGTGAAATGTGAAAGCTGACAAACGCAAACATACTTAATTAGCCACTACGCTTTGTGATGGTTTTACTATATCACATTTCATTGGAATAGAACAAATGTATACGAAATTGTGTGAAATTATTTGTATTGGGCTCTAAGTTGTTATATCTAAAAAGCGGAAAAACATTGGTGGCCAACAGAGAAAAGGCTCTTTAAATACCCAGTTTTTTGTAGTTAATTGAATGTGAGATGTTCCGAACCACGTAGAAAAGGAAATTTCGAACTCGCTCCAAGCTATACTCGAAGGAAAAAAGTACTCGCACGGTACTCCCCACTGTACCGTCAAAATTTTAATATTTAGGGCTCTGAGTACTTGGTTGTAAAAATCAGGCTACAGTTTAGCCACATACTGACTCCCGATTTGTCTTAGCAGACCTAAGGGATAAAAAGTTAGAAAACTTCAGACGCAAACGAGTATGTATTCAGAAAATGCGCGGACTATCACACTTACAAACTTGTTTAGATTTTATTGCAAATTCTTTTTACAATGCCAACTTACCTATAAATTTGTCTTCTTTTTGTTCTTATTTCCACATCGTCGTCTCCGAAGGATATACCGATTGTATTCGCTGGCAATAAATCGGATTTAGCCAATACGCACAGGGAGGTTAGGCTGGAAGAAGTCACGGATTGGGTTTACTGTGAATTGCCGCGGTTAAGGTGAGTTAATATGTAAGCAAATATATATATAGATACGCACACTATTGTTGTATAACGCCAGTTAGACCAGATAGTTTTAAACTGCAGCACAGCTAATATGAATTGAGAGCAAAGCTCGTCACAACCAGCCATTAGTATTTTTAACATGGGCATGGTAACGGTTACTTTGAAGTTATTTTGATCGAGAAAGTCGTGGTTACAAGTATGCGGAGCGAAAGTTTTCAAAACTTGAAAGTAACTTTTGTGAATTAAATGCAAATTTAAAGCTTGACGTTTTGGCATTCGCCATTGTCCCTTTGAATTTATGGAAATTGTGAGTGGTATTTAATAGTGCTAATAAGTTAACAGTTAAACGCAGAGCTAGACCTCATTGGCAATGTATACTGCAAAGTGCGTGAAAGAAAGAAACAGCTGTTCCAATCAGTATTGCCAACTCTCTAATTTCGCTCCCACTAAAAGGACTAAAAAATTTCACTAAACATTTTTATTTCGTAATCATTGCAATAAAACGGATTATTTTAATTTTTTTTATTTAAACGAAATAGTTTCCGAAAATTGTTTTGATATTTTTTCAAACAATTTTTATCATGTTGTGTGCTTAACCTTTGAAAAAACCTTTGCAAGGAAAGCTTTTAATCATCTTTCCACGCCAGCATTCGATTGGAGAAGTGTTAGTAAACGAATAAAAATCAACTGATAACCAGACATAGCATGATGGCCACACCGCTTACAAGATCCACTAACTACTTAAAACTAATTTTTTCCACTGTCGTAGAAACCACTGAATTTAGTCGTAACACCACTGCGCTGGCAACACTGGTTCAACTATAAACAAGTTGCAGATGTAGCCGTGAGGTTGCAGCCCCAACTTTAAACATTAGTCATAACTTTGCCACGACTTAAAAGTGACGCTATAGTGAAATTTGCTACTTTGTAGTAAATAAAACTTTGAAGCTAAATATTTTTAGTAACCGACACAATCGTCAAGCATTAATTACTTTGAAGTTGTGCATTTTGGTGAATACGACTTCAATGTTATTTGTTTCAAGATACCCCATTTTTAAGATAAATCTTACGCCGCCATGGTATGAATTAAATAATTCAGACCACATTGCATAATTTAATATATTAAGGCGTAATAATTATTTTTATGTACCAAAGACATAATGAAACAAATATATAATAACAAGTTAAGTAGTAAGATAAAGCAAGCAACAAGTTCAATATGTATAGAAAGAGTTTTGCGTAAAGTTCCCTGAAAGTCGCAGTTACCACACTGCCACGTCAATGCGACGTTGGCGGATAGCTTATAAGAACATCGTTTAAACGTTGTGGCTACCACCAAATTATTCCTCATTTTGGCTGCAAGATAGTAATAGATAAGTTCCTATTACGTGCCTGTGACTTGTGACTCAGCACGTTAATTTTCTAGAAATAATACAAGCGGGCCATACAATTTTTGAATAAGAGGATAACTTCGGCCTAGACCGTCAACCTAATGCAACTAAGTATATGTGAAGGTATACGAGTATATGTTTGCACTCAGTCAATCAACTAATTTACAATCGAATGGGAACAGGTACTGACGTGAACCACATTTAATCGGATTTCTGTGGACACACATTTCTCGGTTGATGGGTAATTGTGTCAAGCGCCAATGGCAATCACTGCAGGGTAACGCAATGCAATGTAATTATTGTAGCAAATCGAAAATGGCAGTTTTTTCACCGAACAACTGAGGTAATCGCGTTGGGCCAGAACTCCACAGCAGTCAGCTGGAGCGAACCAGACATTTAAGAATTTCACCTCTTTGAGCTAGCAAAATTTCATTCACACAGCGAAGACGAGAGTGAAATTCCGAAGCGTACAAAACATCAAAGCGCCCTACTGTGGAGTTCTGGATTTGCATCCCCACAAACACGAACCTTTATTTTAAAATGGCAACAAACACGCAACAGTTCATGAAACGAGTAAACAAACAATCAACCACAAATGCGGCGATTTAAAATAAAAACTGCATTGCATGGAAGGAGCGAAATGAAATTAAAATGCAAACAGAGTAGAAATTGAGAAAATACCGAGCGAAAGTTGAAAACAAAACAAAAAAAAAAAACAAAAAAGTTGAAGCAAACAACCGCAACAGACATTACAATGCTGGAGTGGAAGTGATGGAATTAGGTGACTGCAGCGGGAAATCGACGGCTTGATGCACTGCAGTTGACGAGTAATGGAAAACTACACGCCAAATGGAAATTTGCAGAACACCATTGACATTGGCTCTACACCTCCGGCCATGTACTTTCGTATTAAATTTCTATTTGGGCAATCAAAACGGTTTGAAGTTTGTAACCGATCATTGTTTGCATTGCGCAGGCGGAAATGTTTGATGTCTTAAAATTAAAACTTTAGAAGGAGGTAAGAGCTAGGCAATTTCTTATTTAAGGAATTATAAAATCAAAACAAAGAAAAAATAAAATTTATAAAATTTTGAACAAACAACCTCGTGTATTCTATTAGCTCAATAATGATCCCTCCAATAAATTTTTTGTGAATATCTGCCATACACAGAAATCAATCTCAGTTTTTACAATTTTTGTCTGTCTGTCTCTATGCTTGTTCATGCATCACTCAAAAGCTGCTAAATAGAATTGACAGCAACTTTCACCGTTTAATTGCTAGATGTCTATCTTGAAATTTAAGATATCACTTATTTCAATAACCCTACCGGTTTCGGACATATCGACCAATATGTGGGCCAGGGTGATCCAAAATGTGTTAATACAATATTGCTATAAAAAAAGGTGCTAATGAATGCTGCAAGTCCATATCTCAATTGGTTTCTGAGATATAATGATTTAATCGGGGTTTCTAGTTTTTTAATACGAATGGAGCCAATAAGCTTTAAGTGCAACTTAACTTAACTGCCTGACACTTAGACACCCTAATGTAGATAGAACTTATTGGCGCTTTTGGCCTTTATATAAGAAATCACTCCAGTCATCCTTTCTCTCGAAATACTGTTCAAGACTTTCAGTCATATATCAGGACAGATACTCTGATATACTTCTTGAGCGTAGTCTGTGGTCTTCACAAAAGAAATTTACTTCTCAACTGTCTACCTTTTCCAAGAGTTCTTCTCGTATTCATGGCATCAGCGCTAGTAGAATGCACTAAGCTCCGCTCAACTCTGTATTTTTGTGTTTCTTTTAAACCTTTTTTACTTTCCCTCTCGCTCTAGGCCTTTTAAAAATTTTATTAAGAAACTATACTTGGAATAGGTTTTTCTCAATACTAATACTCGCAACTCAATTTATAATTGGTCGTTGTCAGTTGAACATTCTCCATACTTCTATCAATATGAATGTAATAAATTGCCAAATGATTTTCATTTGATTTTGCTTCAAATTTATTTCGTTACAAATTTCCCTTAAGATAGCTTTTGCTCCAACCGGTCGATACCGGCAGCTTCTCAATTGCCTTCACTGCAATTTTTATTACTTGCATTTTTCTTCAAACACACACACCCGCACACACAACATTGTTGCTTTACTAGATTTCAGATTTTTTCATATAAAAGATGCATTTTTTCTGTCCATTGTGCAGTTCAGTTTAGTTACAGCAGTCATTTGCGTAATTTGTGTTGCATGTTTTTGAATATTTTTGTGCCCTGCTCCTTGCCATTGGCAGTGACAAATTGTCCTTGACAGCGTGAGAGAGCAAATTGGACTACTTATTTACATTTGTTGTGTTGTGTGGGTTATATATGACGACAGTGAAATCTATTGCAAGGCTTGCTATTTGTGTGGTAATATCTAGAATTCCTCACAACTTTTTTTGAGTAACAGAACATAAGCCTAAAGAGAATTGCAAAAATTTGGTAATCGAAACCGAAAACGACAAAATTTGGTAAAACTGTTCAATACAGAACACTCAAAAGTACGGGAGTGACTTCTAATAAAAGCTTCTGTAAATTTCAACAAAGGTGGGAAAATAAATCACAAAAAAATAGAAAAAAAAATATAAAATTAACACGAAATTTCAAATAAATTGTTTGCCGGACATTTTCAATAGCCTACAAAACTTTATTTTCACGTATTTTATCATTTTTCCATATGAAAAGTCGAGATTTAGTTATTTTGTTTACATTTTTTTGGCAAATGCACAGGAACTGATCGTTTGACAGAAGTAGTCAGCAAAAATTCTCCTGACTGAGGGAGAGCCTATTTACCCTCTTTTTTGTGCTCTCAAGCCAAGAGAAAATATTATGTAGAAAACTATCACAGGCTACTGTAACTGCTTCCCCTGAAAAACAATTGTGCCAAAACATATAACGCACAAAGCAGATTAGTTTATGATAACCACAGGACAAAGCAGCACGCTAGGAGCTCCCAAAGAGACTGATCGACGGATGAACATTTGCACAAATTAATGTGTTATGTGCTGCTATGCATATTAGGCTGCTACGGTGTTTAGGGAATGATTTTCGTCCAAGTGAAAATCAGATTTTTTAAAGAAAGTAAAAAAGAAAGCCATTGGAGTCAGTCAGAAATAGTCAGAGGCTACAGAAAATCAATCCAGTACTCGGTTTACTGACTAAAGAGAGAACAAAAAAGATTATTTATTCTCTTTTTTCTTTCTCTCAGTCAGAAGCTTCAAGTTTTAGTCAAAAGAATTTTGCTGGCTACTTTTGTCAAACGATCGCCTGCTGTGCATTTGCTAAAAAAAAATGTTAACAAAATAAAAAAAATTTCGAATTTTCATAGGGAAATGATAAATTATATGAAAATAAATTTTTGCAGGTATTTGAAAAAGTGCGGCGAACAATTTATTTGAAATTCCGCCTTAATAATTTGTTTTGTTCTATTTTGATGTGATTGTGTTTGATTTAATTTCCCACCTTTTGTTGAAATTGACAGAGGTTCCATTTTTACTAGAAGTCACTCCCGTAATTTTGAGTGTTACCCTCTCGTTCTCAGCCGTGTTTTAGTGTTGGACAATGTTACCATTTTTAGTCAGAAAAGTACGGGACCAGACCTACATATTCATACAAAAGTGTTACCATTTTTTCAAAAATTCATGTTTACTGCAGATTTTGTATGTTTTTCACGTTTGATGGGATATCATTTTCAACAAAGAAGACCAGCTGTATAAATACTGATTTTTAATTTTCACCAATTTTTCTAAACATAACGATATTTTTGTTTTATAACCTCCTAAGTGTATCGTATCAGGATACAAAAGAATTGAGTAAATACTCCAAACCTGTAATGTAGTAATTTTTTAAAGTTTTCCTACTTCACAGTTACGGTGCATGTAGACATAAACGTTTTGCATTATTTGTCTTGTTTATAACCCGTTGCTTCACTGAATAGTACAAGCTACCAGCCAAAAAAGCAATTGTAATTAACACGCTATATTTATTACCTTAATAAAAAATTAAATTTAATAATTTCGGATCACGCATGGTCACGAGATCTTATATATAACGTACATGCTTCAAAAGGGTTTTAAAAATTGCCGGTGTGGGTCTAGTTCATCTCTAGAGCGCATCCTCTTAGTTTTCATGGCATTACTTCTCACTTCGTTGCACTTTTCACAAGCGAAATATGTGCCAAGCTATTTCACCGCATTTCAGGTAACACATGGGGCAATTATAAATACATACATACATATATTCGTGCCACACATACATTTATATACTTGTTAGCACAAATTTTTAGCCGTGCATATTCAGTTATTTTTATGCGTTAACAGATTTGTATTTATACTTTGATGCAACAAAATGCAATCTGTGGCAAAAATCGGTATCAAGTTTTTAATCCTCCTCCCTGTGGTGCTTAGCCACAACATGCAATTGAATGGTTAGAGTTGGCCGAAAGGACGGAAGTGGAGGCAGAGGAAATCGCTGATTTTAAACGATCGCTTTGCGTGAAGTCAGCAAGCAAACAATGCGGCGTCCCGTTATATTTATGTTTATGACTCCTATGTCCTACATTTACTGTTACGTGTTGTGCCACATGTGATCATCTGTGCATGGGCGTGTGTGGTTTGAAGTCGTGCTGACACGGCGTGCACCATTTTATGCTGGATAATAACAGTTATTATGTGACGTAAATAAACAAAAGGAGGGTGGGGCCGTGTGCAGAAGTCCACGCAAGTGGGGAAAGTTTCTGATCGCCATTCACCTGGGAATGGCCAGAGCGATTCTTTTGCATGCGGTTCAAGCAGCTCACTACTTCCGGGCTTTGCGCCCAAGTATCCTCTGGGTAACCACCGAACACCCGTTTGGTGGTGAGCTAAACGTAAGAAGGCGACAACCTGGTAAGGCCACTCCGACATAATCGGTTTAAGGGCTTGCTGGGGGGGTTCAAACATCAGCGTCTGATCACCAGGTGGTGCGGCTGCAAGCGGGCGTCTGTCTTGGATCAAGCGGCTCGCTATACAAACGTGTAATAGAATTCAACCTCCCGTGAAACGGGTTGTGCGTTGGGTTTGGGACCCACCACACAAAACAACGTTCCAATGAAATTCAACAACAAAGCCTCGGATATGAGAACCCCTTTTTTAGATGACAACACCCGCAAACGAAATAAGGATTATGAGATAAGGGCATGTACCTGGAATGTCCGGTCCCTTAATGGGGAAGGTGCCGCTGCCCGGCTGGTTGAGGTCCTGAGGAAAGCAAAAGCTGACATCACCGCCATACAAGAGATGCGATGGACGGGGCGAGGAAACACGATCAAAACACCTTGCAACATCTACTGGAGTGGGCATGAAGACAAGCGCAGATTCGGCGTGGGATTTGTGGTGGGGGAGAGACTCCGTCACCGAGTACTGTCGTTCACACCCGTGAACGAGCGTCTCGCTGCAATCCGCATAAAAGTAAGATTTTTCACCATATCGTTTATCTGCGCTCATGCACCGACGGAAGAGAAGGACGACGTGGAAAAGGATGCATTCTACGAGCGCCTGGAAGAAGCATACGAGCGCTGCCCCCGTCATGATATCAAAGTCGTGCTTGGCGACTTTAACGCCAGGGTGGGTAAGGAGGGTGTATTTGGCCCCACTGTCGGGAAGTTCAGTCTCCACGATCAGACTTCGCCAAATGGATTCAGGCTGATCGACTTCGCCGGTGCCCGAAACATGGTCATATCCAGCACTAGGTTTATGCACAAGAAGATCAATCAGGCTACATGGCAGTCCCCCGATCGAAAAACACGCAACCAGATCGACCACGTTGTGATAGACGGACGGCATGCTTCCAGCGTTTTAGATGTTCGCACAATACGAGGACCTAATATCGACTCTGATCACTACCTAGTAGCAGCCAAGATTCGTACCCGCCTCTGTACGACAAAACAGGTGCAACAAAAAACGCAGGGAAAGCTGGACGTCGAAAAGCTGCAATCGCAACAGACCGCCAATTATTTCGCAGATCGCCTCTCACACCTGCTCTCCGAGAGTACAATTCAACCTAGTGGAATGCATGAGCAGTGGGATCATATCTCAGGAGCACTCCGTACCGCAGCCGAAGAAGTAATTGGATTCCGGCGAACGCGAAAAAACAACTGGTATGATGATGAAGAGTGCCGCGCTGCAACGAAAAGAAAGGACGAAGCCTACAAGGCAACGCTGAGATCGAATGCAACGAGGAGTGTGTGTGAACACTACCGCGAGTTGAAGAGGGAAGCGAGGCGGCTTTTCCGGGCGAAAAAAAGAGAGGCAGAAAAGCGTGAAATAAAGGAGCTTGAGATGCTGGCCAACGGGAATAATGCCCGAAAATTCTATCAAAAAATTCGGCGAATGACAGAAGGTTTCAAACCCGGGGCAAACTCCTGTAAGAATGAGAACGGCGACCTGGTGACCGATGTTCAGAGAACACTCAGAATATGGAGGGATCACTTCTCTGCCCTTTTAAATGGAGAAACTGAGCAAGAAACCAGAGAAGATGCCGAACCCGAGCCCACAATCGAAGATGATGGAATTGACGTTCCACAACCCGACTACAATGAGGTGCGAATAGCAATATCCCGATTGAAAAACAATAAAGCAGCTGGCGCTGATGGTTTGCCTGCTGAGCTATTCAAACACGGAGGCGAGGAGCTGGTAAGGCGCATGCATCAGCTTCTATGCAGAATTTGGTCGGATGAATGCATGCCTGAAGATTGGAATCTAAGTGTTCTCTGCCCAATCCACAAGAAGGGCGATCCTGCAAACTGCGCCAACTATCGCGGAATCAGCCTTTTGAATATCGTATATAAGGTCCTATCAAGCGTATTGTGCGAAAGACTGAAACCTGATGTGAACAGACTGATTGGACCTTATCAGTGTGGCTTCAGACCTGGTAAATCTACCATCGACCAGATTTTTACAATACGCCAAATCTTGGAAAAAACCCGTGAAAAAAGAATCGACACGCATCATCTCTTTGTTGATTTTAAAGCCGCTTTCGATGACACGAAAAGGAGCTGCCATATGCCGCTATGTCTGAATTTGGTTTCCCCGCAAAACTTATACGGCTATGCAAAATGACCTTGAGCAACACCGCCAGCTCGGTCAGAATTGGGAAGTACCTCTCCGAGCCGTTCGAAACTAAACGAGGTTTCAGACAGGGTGACCCCCTATCGTGCGATTTCTTTAATTTAATGCTGGAGAAAATAATACAAGCTGCAGAACTTAACCGCGCTGGAACAATATTTTATAAAAGCGTCCAACTGTTGGCATATGCTGACGATATTGATATCATTGGCCTTAACAACCGCGCCGTAACTTCTGCTTACTCCAAATTAGAAAAAGAAGCGGAGAAAATGGGATTGGTGGTGAACGAGGGCAAAACGAAGTACCTTCTGTCATCATGCAAAGAGTCAGCGCATTCGCGCCTTGGCAACCAAGCCACTGTTGGCAGCAATAATTTCGAAATAGTAAAGGACTTCGTTTACCTGGGAACCAGCATTAATACCAACAATAATGTTAGCCTAGAAATCCGACGAAGAATCACTCTTGCAAACAAATGCTACTTCGGACTGAGTAGGCAATTGAAAAGTAAAGTCCTCTCTCGACGAACGAAAATAACACTCTACAAGTCACTCATCGCACCCGTCCTGCTATATGGTGCAGAAGCGTGGACACTAACAACATCTGATGAGGCGGCTCTGGGAGTATTCGAGAGAAAGGTTCTTCGAAAGATTTGTGGACCTCTACGCGTTGGCGACGGCGAGTACCGAAGAAGATTTAATGATGAGCTGTATGAACTTTACGCAGACGCCGACATAGTTCAGCGAATTAAAACACAGCGGCTTCGCTGGCTAGGCCACGTAGTGCGAATGAGCGAAGATGCTCCAGCCCAGAAGGTATTCTTATCGGCACCCGCCGGTGGAAGCAGAGGAAGAGGGAGACCACCACTCCGATGGAAGGACCAAGTGGAGACCGATTTGCGATCCCGCGGTGTTTCCAATTGGCGCCAGTTGGCGCAACGAAGAAACGACTGGCGAGCTATGTTGGACGGTCAAAATCGCCCAGGCGGTTAGATGACCATTTAAAGAAGAAGAAATAAACAAATACTCACATGTGGATAAAAGCACAAAAGGACAGTTGCACAATGACAAAGACATTAGCGTGGGTTCGCCTGGCATGGAGGTACTTCACAAAAATGGAAATTTGTATTTCAATTGAAAAAATGTTTTACTCAATATTTTAAGGTGGCTCACTCGACTTTTCTAGAAAAAGTGTTACGCTGTTGGTTTTTCTCAGCTCTTTTTCTGTCAGATTTTTTTGCTCCCTTAAAAAATACCTTCTTATGATTGAACAGGACGCCACTATTTTCAAAATCAGCCATTTTGCAAAGCGCCAGGTTACCTAGGTCAGAGATTAAATTTGACGGGGTAACACTAGGGTAACATTTCTTAAAGAAGGTCAATAGTTTCAATGAAATTTTTTTTGCCTGAAACCGATCAAAATATCCATAAATGGTCGAATAATTATTTTAATCCTTTATCATTCTAATTGAAAATGTATATAATTTCTAAAACTAATCAATTAAATTTAAAAAAACTTAAAAAAGGTATTAAAATTGAGTATGTTTAATGCAGTCCACATTCTACCCCACCCTAATACACTTGGAAATACACACGGCCACGCTCACGCGCCCATATGCTCAACTAAGCTAGTGTCCCACTCTCACAACTGAGTGTTTACTGTTTGTGCATTGTTGCATGCCTCACAAGGCCTGCTATTTAAACACCCTTTACATTGTATAAGCCATTTTGTTATTGAATTTATTTATTGTTGTTTCACCACTGCAAATGCATGCACGAGTTGTGTCCATATGTGTGTGCTGCAGTATTTATGTAGCTCTGCATATCAGCAAAGGCAATGGACATGCATGCGCTCTCTTGTTGCTTGTAAAAGTGTCAAAAGAATGGTAAAATTAATCAAATTATTTTAATTTGGTTATGAGAAATTGTACAAAAATTGAAAAAAAACAACAATTTTGTAATCTTTTGTACACTTTTAAAATTTATGCAAGCCATTAATCACGCAGGCAGCACAAACCAGCAACAATCAAATGGGATGACAAATGACCTAACGACCCCAAGCCTTTCTTTTGGCAGTGTTGCGCAATTATTAAATATTGCAACTGTTTCTTTCGTTATTGGTGCCAGATAGAGGTAATCTTGCAAAGTTACTTTTTTTCTCAGGTGGAAATTACTAAGAAGTATATAAGTATATACAACTTTTAAATGAGGAAATGTTATTCAGATGGGATGGGGGGGACCTTGCTTTGAGAAGAAAGTTTTGCGAAAGACTTGGCTTTCTTTTCACTTCAAAAATGGAGACAGTTATCAGTGAGAAAACACGGCCATTCCGCAATCCACCAAAATCTAGGCAGTTAAGGGCAAATTAAAGAATAAATCAATTGATGACAGTGTTGCTTTTAATAAACGTGGCCGGATCATAATCCGTCTACATTTTTGAAAAGTAAGTTGCTCAGAGAACTTAGATCATCCTACCATAAAGATTTATTAATGTATATTCACCCTGTAGCTGTGTACGGTCATTTAATTTGTCATCGCATTAATAGTTATTAGTTAGTTATTTATTTATTTACTATATTACATCCAAGAATTACAAAAGTAAAACTAAGCGGCTATAACATGAAATAACAATAATTAATAAAGAATCTTAGACAATAACATAAATGTTGTGTGTTGGGCTCGAATATATTCAAGATAAAATGTGTACTTGTCCAACCTAAGCATTAATATACATATATGCGCTTACAAGGGTTAATTCTAATATTTACCGACTCTGTGTGGACGAAGTTGAGGGCCTGTCGATGTAATATGTGATGCCGGATCTGATCATAGAGCTTACGGGGATGTCTCCTTATTCTCTTGGGAGGTGGATTTTCGTCGAGCAGGCGGCTGTTCGCATGTGGCGGTTTCTAACAAGTGAACAGGAATTGTCTATCTTTTCCATCCGTATGTCTGTCTTTATATTTGTAAGTGCTTCAATTAAAAACAACTTGATAGAAATAAATGCACTTTTCACCAATCTATTGCTAGATGTCATACTTACAGTTAAGCAATCATTTTAAAACAGTAAATATTTTATTTCTGTATGTAGTGGCAATAAAAGTTGGGTCAAAGCTAAATTATCATTGGGCTGCTCTTGAAAAGGGGAAAGAAGCGATTTAATATACTACATAGTTTGAGCACAAATCATGAGCCCAAATTCAATATATTATATTCGAAATAAAACCAAATATTCTATTTAGCATAACATTGGCTTCGACTTCGCTTTCATTTCGAACAAAAAACTGAGCAACGCTAAAACAAATTTTTCTAAGAGCCATTAAACTAAACCAAATACAAATATAATTTCAGGAAGCGCTATCAGCATTTAGCCATAGACCGAACTGCTTGCAGAAAATTCAAATTTTTGTGCGGCGTAGGTCAAGTAAACATTTAAATTTGAAAATGATTGCCTTCGATTAGTTAAACTTCACGTCAAGCGCTTGCAACAATGTTTTTTTGTTGTACTCGTACCAGGAAATTTTCTTTATTTTTTTTATAACGCATATGGGGAGCGGATGTACGTAGTAGATAAACATAGGAAATATGTGATTGAATTTCGCACAAATTGGTTCACTTTCGCAACAAACATATTTCACACATTTTTTTGTTGGTTGTTGTTGGTGTTTTATTATTTGATTTTCTTTTAACACAATCGCTGACCTGTAAGCGTGCAATTCGTTTTTCTCACTTTCTTTTTATAACGTTCAAATTTGTTCGTTCATACCTGTCGTCACTGTTTCACTTTTTAATATTCTGTTGTTGTTTTTGTGTGTTTCACCTTTTTGATAGTGACTTTGTTCGTTTTGAGCATGTCAGCAGCACCACGTCAGTGGGGATGCTACAATTACCAGTGTTTCAGAGCCAAAAAAGAACCTAAACAGTTAGAAATTTTAGTCGAAATGTGGATATTGTGCTACAAAAATGAACAAACCGAGTGAGAACTTAGATTCCACTTTCGGGGAAAAGCATTAAGGACATAATGCAATGCATTTGTTTGTTTTCTTTTGTTGGAGGCTTACAACACCGACTGTATTATAGAGGCGCCTCCTAATTTTCAGGTTACCTTGGGGAGTAACAATTGTCTTACCGCGTCATGCGGCTCAGCCAGGCGGACGGGGAAGGTTCCCGTTTTTTAACATTTGTCCACTGAGCTCGCCATGTCGAGCGGGTGGGCATGCTAATCAGATAATAAGATTACGCAAAAGAACCAGTGGACACAGCAGCAAGCGGCAGCGCACGTCAGAAAATTCCTAATGTGTTTCATATTTTTATGTTTTTGATTTTTCAGAATGAAGTTAAATATTTTTTTACATAGCCTGCTTCTGTTAACAAGCCATAAAACACGATGGAAAAAATAATAAAGAATAAAAAATGTAGACTACAAATTGCTGAATTTTTACTTTTCTCCGAAAAATTTAAGTTCTTTTCTGTCGGGACGCTTCACCAGCATGACTGTTTTGCTTAACAGCTGCCGTGAAACAGTTGTAATATACGGTGACGGGTTTGCATAGGTTTTTAAAGAACCTTTAAAACAGTTTCCATTCAGTTGTGATCGAGTAAAATTCCAATGCAAAAAAATCTTGCACATAACGTTGGTTTATAAATTTGGAATCTTTACTGTTTCCTGGTGTAGTTCAAAAAACCTCAATCCACATTTAGGTAACGGACTTCAAAGTTGATTTTAATCCAAATCTTTCATTCATCCGAATAGATTAAATTTTTCCACGCCCGCCACGAAAGTAGATTTGTGCCGAAAATTATTTATTCCTCCCAAAGTTGGTCAAGTGATACCGTCCATCGCTGCATTTTTGTCCTCCTTTTCGTGCTTAATTTCACGCTCTACTTAAAATTTTTTACAACTTACGCCACAAGAAAGAGTTGAGGTAAAACAAATAAAAAGCAAGATATCGATCATCAAATATTAAGGGCGTGTCCGGATTGTCAGCTATTGAATGTTGTTTAAGTAGTCATTCAATCACACACACAAGAACACGATCCCACAATCAGCTACAGCCAACTATCACAACTACCGCTACTAAATGTGTATGCAGTGTGCCGGCAAAGTTGTTGAAAGTTTCCAAAGTCCACTTCTCTACCGGTCAACACTTTCAACGCAGGCAAAAAGGCGCCATCGTCACCACTGCAATTATCACCGCAACGGCACGCTACACTGTATGGTGCATCAATTTTGTGGTGCAGTGCTGTTCAAAATTTTGTGCTGCTGCCGGTGTTGCTACTTCTGCTGCTGCTTCTTCTTCTAAGCGAGCACTTTTCCAACTTTGTCCCATGATTGACAAGCATTTTTCGCTATCAATAAATATTAAAACATATTTACTGGCTGCAATAAACAATTTGATGCTGTTTAAAAGTACATAATAGTTGTATTGGATATGCGCATCTCGAGATCCCGGGAACATGGGTTTTTCAGGTGCCGAAAATCTCGGGACTTTAAAAAAAAATGTGTGATTTATTTATGAATTCTGTTTGTTGATTGTGTTGCTTAGATTAAAGTTTTTTGTTTCAATGTAATTTCTTCCAGGGCCGCATCCAGAATTTTTCGCGGAGGGGGTTCTTTTTATTTTTTTTATTTTTTTTCAACTTTTTTTTCAAATTTTTTTACTATGAAAGTTTTCTTAAAGCTGTAATTCATATAAGTAAATTAAATTTTTAGAAATGTATTTACGTTATTCCAAAGGTAAATCGCTTAGTTTTTTGCAAAATCATTTAACACTTCTTAGGTCAAATCTCATGAGGGCCGTTTGCATAATCTCCAGTTAACGGTAAACGCCCATTAGTGTTAACCAGCATTTATACAGGCGGCCCTAAACACCTTCAATCCTCTCCAATTGTAAAAATCAGAAAAATATTCGCATCCCTAATGTATATATATATATATGGTACCTGAATGTCACATGAAACTTTCTCACTCTCTTCTAGAAACAAAATTGTTGACATTTTTTTTCAATGGAACAAAGTTTTTTTGCAGCAAAAAATAGGCGTCAGCACATACACACACATAAACTGGCACACCAATAAACAAGCTCTCGAAATTTTTTAATTTAAAATGTACAGCCATGGACCATGGTTGTTGAAAAAGTTTCACCTTCAGCACTCACTTAATGGTTAATTATGCAAAGTTGGTTCACAGTTGCACGACTTCTTGGAGAAAAACATATATTCTGCATACTACATACTAACCCTCAGCAACGCAAGTCTACTTACAGCGTTTTAGGTTTCTGAGTTTAGCAAGGTTTGCTGCAACTCGATTCTTTACGAAAACAAAATAAAATTGTAACAATTCGATGGTTGTGCATCACAGACATTCAAGAAAAATGTATAAGGGGGATATTAAGAAGTCTATCACTCAAAAACTGATGCATAGAATTGAATGAAACTTTCGCCGTTGCTTTACTAGACGTCTAACATAAAACTTAGGATATCTCTTATATCAACATGAAGTTTAAAAATTAGAAATCAAAATAGAAATTTAAAAAGTTCAAACCATACAACATACACGATTACTGACAACATACTAAGGCGATTCGTAGAACAATTTCAAACTGGCAAGCAATGCGCCATAAGCAACAATTTCTTGGTAATTATTACACATCTAAACACGCACACAAACACACCAGATACGTGAGGAGTGCTTGGCTTAAGGTGAAGTTGACTCTTTAGTTGGATCATTAACGTCGCCCATTAAATGCAATCGCAACATTTCGTCCATCAACATAGCAATTGGATACATACAAATTTTGGTAATCTAGCGAATAGCTCTCGTTGCTAATTTGGCAATTAAAGCAGTTACGTGCCAACAACATTTTATACTCGTTTAAGTACTCCAATCATTTACAATGATTGCGTCAACATGTCACCGGATATTTCACTAATTTAAAATGTGTGCACATATTTTGGAGCTTTTGTCGATTTAAGTAATTCGCTAGTTCTCATATAATTTGCTAACAAAATTAAAGTGGACTTCCGCTAGTAAGCAGCGAATGATATTTAATGAGTGAGATAGAAGATTTAGTGCGAATTAATGACAAGTGAAGTGCGTCGCAGGTCGTCGTCGTTTTTTGACTCTTCTAGCTGAAATATTGAACTCTACAGCTGCATTTACTTGAGCACTGAATATTTATTCGTCGTGCTGTCTTCTTCTAATTGCCTTCTACTATTGAGCACTATAGCACATGTGTATGGTGGAACTGTGAGCGTCCTGCACAAGTTGTTGTTCATTTTCCCTTCAAAATCATTTTATTATTTTGATTTCATTCTTGCATTAATTGATTTTGTACCTGTAGTGGAATTCACTAACTGCTATAACGACATTCCCAATCGACATTCATCTTAACGATGCTTATAACGATTTCGGCATACACTAACTATTTATTATCAATATTCGTTTATTGTATCGCTAAATAAACAACAGAAAATTTTCGGTTGTTAGAGAAACCTCAAATAATATTATTATTATATTGATAGTATTATTATTATTATAAAATAAATGACATTTGAATACTTAGCGAACGTTTTGTTGCGGGATGAGGAATCCTAAGCCGGAATCGTTATAGCTAAGTTAGTGAATAGCACAGTCGATAATGCAGGCGACAAAATTCGTGCTGTTTTCCTTTCACAAAATATTTACAAAACACGTGTAACTTCCCGCGGGTACGCGGTTTTTAGAGGTTAGGAAATTGGACTAATAAACCCTGATGAAAAACAGAATGATGGACGGTATATTTAAAGTATGTTTGCCGAAGGTTGACCACTTTATTTATAATAGATACTCTTGCTTCCTTCGTGCATAATTTTTATATTAGTTAGACAATCAGCTGATGAGTTGATCGTATGAGTTGTGATGCCAGATGAACTAAAAAAATTTATATATTCTACAACTTTCTTAAGTTGAGTTTCAGCATTCTTACTATTTTAGACAAGCGTTATCTCTGACCTAATATTTTAACCGCTGCTGTATTTGAAAAATTGTTAACAATGATTTATTAAACTGATAATCAGCGCAATTCCCATATTAGAATAGTGCCTTTTAAGTTGAGAACACTGTAAACCCGCTTTGCGGTTCTGCTTAGAATTGTCGCTGGAGGTTTGAGAAAGGCCTTTAAGGTTTTTGCCTATAATTTTTTTTAAAGCAATTTTGATGCTTTTCCATTGTAATAATTTTTCTCAATATGTCAACTCCGCAAAATACATCGCAAAACGTCATAACATGGTTAACACGGCTTTATGTTTTGTGAATTTCTTTAATGTTTTTTTGGCTTAGAATATGTAATCTTTAAACTGTAAAATTTAAGCTTCGACGCTTCATAGCTCAACTTGAGTACTAATTCGCACCAATTTGGATAGGCAAACTCATTCTTGTTCAGCTTTGCGCCGGTCAAAATCGAATCGAATACGGATACATAAATAATAAACCAAAAAAAATGTTGGCAAAGCTTTAAGAATAACAAATCCGTTGTTAAGCGCATGTGGGGTATTTAGGGATGCCAATTTTTTGGCAATTTAAAAATCCCGGAATAAGTCTAGGGATTTTTGTATTCGATATTCAGCTTCTGTTTTGGTTGAAGAAAGTGAAGAAACTATTTATAATACAAATTTTATTTTGTTAACAAGTTTTCTAGAGGCATTTTTCGTTCAAAAAGGTGTGTGTTAATGTTTTTTAAAAAAGCTCCTTTATCAACACCTTTAAAAGTTTTCTGTTGTAAGTAAATAAAACGGAATATTGAAAAAATATATGAAGATATTTCGAAGTTGGGTGATTTGAGTCCACATTTTCTTGCTATAGAGGTTCATGCTACTTAAAGGAAGACAGTCAACAAAGATATTTAAAAAAAAGATAGGTTTCATAAATAATTGAAAATGTGAATGGAAATATCTTTTTATAAAGCTCTTAAACACTTTTTTAATTTTTATGGATATGGGGTAAGTTCTTAGAAACATATTTCTAATACCCAAATCCCGAGATTTTCAGCACCTAAACACTAACCTGATCCCGGGTTTTCATTCCTAGCGGCATTGCATTGCATTGTACATCGCCCATAGGATGAATCAATCGCTGCGGTTGACTAACTACTCAAGTGGATCGTGCATAAGCAATAAGCGCTGCTGGGAAAGCAAATCATGATGTACCACAAAAGCCGAACAGAGCAGGAGTTAGTATCTAACATATCTCGTATTTGGTCATTTCCGTTGAACGGTTTTAGTTTGCCCAAAATAAGAATCGCTTTTATGTTTTCGACATATGTACAATTGACGTGAAACATTCGACAATATATAGATATTCATGTAGATGAAGAGATATATAAAGCGTATAGAGATCAGACAAAGCTCCTTAAAATTTCATTAAAAATTACTTTGTTATTAAATTGTGAGCTTGCTTATTTTCATTGTGTCATGTTATCTGTCAAAGGCACATCAACATGGAGTCATTGTTTACATCTAAGGCATTTCAATATGGCGACGCATCCGGTACAAAGCGAATTCCTATCTTCTAACGAATGATAGAAAGAGATGCAGGATAAGACCAATATAGAATATAAAAGAACAGGGGATGAAGTCTCTAGAAATTTTGGCGTCTCTGCCTTAGATATCACACTTGACATAGTACACAATGCTTATTTTGTTGTGGCTTTAAAACCAAAAGTTTTTTTAGGAAAGCAGAAAAAACGTTCTCTTGCATAGAAGTGACGATTAGAAAGCGGCCAATGAATTTCCCATCACCCTTTTTCGATCAGTAATGTGGACCTAGCAACGCTGAGTCAAACAACTACTTACGATGATCACATTGAGAACTTCAAATCTTTCCTCTGATTTTCACATAAAAAAAAAAAACAAACACCTCCAATTGCATTTTGTGTACTTTCAATGTTTTGCTTCTTTTTTATTTTTCATTTCTCTCATTTACAGAGCGAAAGTGCTGGAGTGTTCGGCCAAGGAGGATCAAAACGTGACTGACCTCTTCAAAACGTTGCTGTCACTGTCGCGATTTCTACCCATTGGGAGCAATAATGACGGCACAAGTGGACTAAAGAGACGCTCTTCGGCATACGTCAGCGCATCGTCAAGTAGAAGTAAGTACACTTCCAAACAAAATTTGAACAAAATAAACAAACTAAAGCAGCCAGCAAGTAGACAAACATTAGAATAAAATGAAGAAACGAACAAAGAAAAAGAAAAACCAAACAGCGTAAAATTCTGAAATGAACACGGGAGTAGAGTGCAAATCAAGTAAATTTAATTATAAAGCGAGTAAATGGTGAGGTGGGTGGGATGGGATGCTATTTTAGTCGCACTCAGCACTCGATTCAAATCACCAGAGCGCATTAAATGGCAGTGAGGGAATATCCACTTACACCAAAGTGCTTACGTTTTGCTTGAATTGGGTTGATATTTTCCAGCGAACTCTGGGGAGAAATATTTTATCCAAACATAAGACACTTCCCCCTTACTGCTCATAATTATATTTCACTTTCACAGCACAAGTTATGCAGCGATGCGTAGCCATTGGAATTATGCAAATATGCGTATATACGAGTATTACACTGCGTTACAAAAACGAGATTTAGTTCTGTCCTATGAACCAAATAACTATACTTTTTCGGGAAGGGGAGAAAAAATAAAATGTATTGGCGATTTTCATGTGCACATCATACATCGAAAAAAAAAGGGTTAAAAATCGATCCAAAGACTTTCACACAGGCGGACAGACGCACACTACGACCTTTATACTTTATACATAAAAAAAAATTTCCGACGTGTACATGAAAATCGCCGATACACCTGTATTCTTATTTTTTCTCCCCTTTCCGAGAAAGTATATTTGATTCATAGGACAGAATGTGCGTAGCGCGGTGTTATGTTATGTTTTTATGTTTGTGTGTGTGTGTTTGCTTGTATGCGTATAAAACTAAAAACTTAATTGAGCTCCGTAGCTGGTGTATATAAAGATCCGGGTATGATAGTATGAACATCTGTACAAGAAGAAGTTGCACATTAAGCACATTAAATCTGCAAGTGCCCCACCCCAATAAATCTAATTAATTAATTAATTAATTAAATAAACACTAATTTCGAAACTATTGCATCTTCCTACGTTTGAGCAGGAGCTCAAATGGGAATGATAATATTATAATATTAGAATGGGCAAGGATTCAATGGAGTGCTCAATGCAAAAGTTCCAGCTCCATGTACGCCAGTGGAACTACATTACAACTAGGACGGCAAACGAACAATATATTTGCCATATGAGGATTTGGCAACCCCAAGTTTCCCACGAAGATCAGCATACCCGAAACAACGAAACCAAGCGAAACTTAGACATTCTAACCTGATATTCCTTCTTAGCGAAGACAGCCACGCAACCGTTGAATTTATGTCCCATTAAATCCACTTCTGCAGTCGTTCACAGTCTCAAAATTGCAGCTGCTGTTGTTGTAAAGAGCTCGTCGAAGCTTTGGGGAGCGTTACTAATATGGCACCAAATTGAAGGTAGCGGAGGCGGTGTCCTTCAGTGTGTAACGATTACGTAACTGCCACAAAATGTATATCTTTGATGAATAAGTAATTTTATTTGAGAAATACGTAGTCGATGCGAGGTAATTTCGACCACTGATGGTTACTTTCAATTTATTTTGATTTTAAGTAGCATTACCGGTATTGAGAACGTCGTGGTTACTAGTGAGCCCACCTTAAAGTTTTTAAAACTTGAAAGTGGCAAATGGCGACCTTGAAGTTGCAATTACTTTTAAGTACCTGTAGAGGTTTGGGAGAACGTCGTGGTTACTAGTCGGCCCACCTTAAAGTTTTTAAAACTTGAAAGTGGCAAATGGCGACCTTGAAGTTGCAATTACTTTTAAGTACCTGTAGAGGTTTGGGGTCCTCTAATGCCCCTTTAAAGTTATGGAGCTTGTAATTAAAAAGCAAGGATCCATATAAATACATAATGAGAAAAATAAAAAAAAATTTAAATTATGTTGCAAGATAAAGCGAGAGGGCCAGAGAAAGTAGTGCGTCAAGTTCCCTGCTACGTCATTGCTGGAACGTTGCAGTTACCAACAAAAGTTGCAAATACGCCTGACAGGTTCTTCACTGTCCTGTTACAGATGGAACTGTTGCTCGATCCGCATGAATGTTGAAGGAAAACAACTTTAGTCAGGAAAGTGCGACTGCTTTGCCACCCTCATACGTTTTCTCCAGGATTTGGAGCATCTTACCTACTAATTAGTTTTTAGTCTGACCAAGCCAAAAGATACACAACAGGGTTTGCTTGCATTTCCCAGTTAGAAATCGATTCTAACTAGAGCTTAACTCACAAAGTGAATCCAGAGCCAACTGTGGAAAGTAAGATAACTCGGCACTGTGAAAATGGCCCTAATAAAGTTAAGTTCTGTCCTTGTTCGGTGCTTGGGTTGCCGAGGACATCACCTTGTGTGCGTGTGCAACGCAATGGCAAACTCATATGCACCGACTGCACGTTCCATGAATTCGACACAAGCTTTAAAAGCAGCAACAATGCGGTCTTCATAGGTTACCATGGCAGTCTTAATAGCCGCAAGAGTTCAGTGCCGTAACATTTTTGCTCTTCATTGTATCAAAGTTGTTAATTTTCTGTGTTGTTTTTGCATGGTATTGCTGAAATCAGAGATAAAAACTGAAAACTGAAGCTCAAACTCGCGCCGCATGTGTCGAGTGTCTATTAAAATCACTTTAGGGCACACGGCAAACTCTTCACGTGCTCCACTTGATCGACATTCAGATTGCCGCATTTCATGCGCCGCTGCACTCTGAGGTTGGGTATATAACCCGCAATACCTTTCGCTCCTCCTTTTGAGAAATTTACATGCAATTATTATCTTGTTGGAACACTTTCTTTATTTGCTACATTCATTAAATCCGTCTCTCTGCTCTACGAAGCATTCTTCATGTTATTAAATTCTTCGTCGCCCTTGACGTCTTACCTTTTAGCAAAATACTACAAAGAACATTCAATCAAGAAGATAATTCTCATGTCAGTTGGTGACACAATGAAAGCTTTACTGGTCGCGCTTGTCGCGTTGCTGAAAAATTGCAAAACACAAAATCAGTGTTGGGCACGAAATTGTTGCTCATACGTCATGGCGTCTTAACAAGCTCAAAGCTGCTATGGTAACCCTACTACCTTATTAAACCAATGATAATTGAGGCCGCCGTGGTGTGGCGGTAGTGTTGCTGGCCTACCACACCGAAGCTCCAAGGTACGAGTCCTGGTACAGGTAACATCAAAAGTGGTTTGGAAGGCTTCTCAGTAAAAATGCATCTGTTCGCAATCGGCAAAACACTGTAGGTCCCGCCAATTTTATTAGAATTAGAAGCAATACAGCACAAACTGGTAGAGAAGCTCGGCCGTAATCTCCTCGGAGGTATATATCGTGCCAATTATTAATTTTTTTTTTTTTCAATTGAGTTAATAAGTTCACGCAAAAACTGAGTATGACTCGAAATATAAAATTATACATTTCGACTGCCGGTTCAATGAACTGAGCCTCCAGCTTCCTCACTTTGACTTTTGACATGTTTCTTCCTCGACGCTCTGTTATGACCACATGCTTAAGCTCTTATGTCACTCAATCGTTATTATATTCGATTGCTTACAATTTATGCTCTCAAATTTTTGTTTTTACTTTTTTTAAGCTTTCCTTTCAGTTATTAGTTATTTTTTGTTGTTTTGTTTGTCTTGTTATTCGTTTATTGCATTGCTCTGTTTGTAGTTTTAATTAAGAACCTCAACTGAACTCAACATGCGAGTATTCATTGGTAAATTGTTTGAACAAATTGTATACGAATAGCGCGCTGAAGAGCCATGGATGGGAGAAAAAATCGGCTTATTGGCTGACAAGTTGAAACAATATGGCAGAGATAGTATGTAATTTATGGTTGTGTTGGACACGCGCATATGCCAATGGTGCCGTTGTTGCTGTTGCCACTACGATGTCCAAAACGTCAAGTCCCTTAAGTAGCTGTAAAGGATAATAAAGATTGAAAAGTAAACCAATGTTGTAATCAAGTTAAATTTCACTTATGCTCCTTATTGGTTTGATCAAGTTGTTACATAATTTTTTTATAACGTACACACAAATAGTCCCTTAAACGGAGCTGCGAGCATTGTTGTGGCCTTAAAATAGGAACCTACCTATTGCGTACCAAAATGGGGAATAATCTTTTAGTAACCACAACGCTCCTGCGAGGTTCATTTAAGATATTCGACAACGTTCCTTGACCTTATTGTTACGTAGCAATGACGTAGCAGTGTGGTATATGCGACTTTCAGGGAACTTGACGCACAACTCTCTCTCTGTCTCTTTAAACTGTTGCTTGCTTTATCTTGCAACTTATTTTTTATTATATATTACATCCAAAAATTATAGTATGTAGTTTGGTCTAAGTAATTTAATTAATTCAATGGCGGAGCAAGATTTATTTAAAAAAATATAGTATTTTAGAATAAAAAGAACTTTTTTATAAAGTATCAATCAAACAAGTTTGACGCGTTCGAGACAAACTTATATGAATTCATCGCATTTGCTGTGTAATTTGTTTTGAATGCGTGATTTTTTGAATGCGATTTGTATGGGGAAATGAGCGGCTTTTCGATTTTTTCTATGAAAATCACGCATTTCATTCAGTGTAAATGTAGTATTAGAAGAAATGTTTCAAGGTGTTATCGAAACAGCTACCAGTTTGTTCGCCCGCTGCACTTTGTTGTTATTTTTCACTCAAAGTTTAATGAACTAACATAAAGTTTTAATTAATTTCAGAGAGGTATAGAGGCGACTCTAAGCAGATGTTGAGTTGTACTGTCTCTTACAACATTTCACTTCGTTTCGTTCCGTTGACTGGATCCGACTCTCATGAGAACGACAGCTCAATGGGACAATAGTGCGCCTATGAAGCAGCAAATCACAGCTCCTTATTTTAAAAGGCAAAAGGTTACTGGAAAAAAACTCAGACTTCCTTTGAAGTGTGAATACTACTACAACTTCAATTGAATTTTGTTATTAAATATTACGAATACTCAGCAAGAAAAACTAGGTTTTCGTAGTAATGAAAGGGGGCACCATGATTGCTCATGTACGATAAATCACCTAAGAGTCAAGAGCTTTAAATTGGTCTTTACTGAGGGTTTAATTAAATTTTAATTACAAAATTAATGAATCATTTTGTACTCAAACATGTATAGATAGCGGTAAACAACAAAAAACCCGTTCCATATATACATAAACGTTTGTAATATCCATAGACCAAAGTGATTTTATATGAAATTTTAATATTGTTGTTATTTCGGCTGAAGTAATTGTTGTTAAATTTTTTCATTATTTCTCAGTAAGTCCATGTCTCTTCATGTTTGCCCGTACTTCTGTCCACTCGTTTGTTCATTTCACTCTGATAAGTGCGTACAATGAGGATAGCAACACTAAAGCCGACAACAAAACAAAGGGAAACCACAATAACCGCTTTACAATTCACATTCAAGTACATATTCTACTCATCTGCTATGTAAATATTGTGGCGATTATTCTCAAGCATGTACCATCCCTAACTCAATAGCACTCCCACCACTAGTTAACACAACCGAGATAACGATGGCTACGCTTATGCATGCAAGCGTATAACTAGGAAGAGGAAGAGAGATGGCGCGAGTGTTTGCGAATACGATGCAAAGAGGAGATGCTAATAAATAAGACCGACCCTTCCAGAACACGAAAAGCGAACAACCAAGAAAGTTCTCGGTGCGTAGGCAAGCACCCTGTTGGACTATATAAGGCGGTGACCAAGCAAGGCAGGTTGATCAGTTTATTTTCAAGCGTTCAATAGTGAACTACTGTAAAGTTATCAAACTCTTAAAATTGTTTTGCGTTTATTACTAGTAAATAAAACTAGCTATTACTTACATTATCTGTGCGTGTGTTTATTCGACTTTATAGTGATCGAACCCAGGATTGATAATCAAGGAATCGTCGAATTCGTCACAATTGGTGTCAGAAGTGATATTGTTAAATAAATACCGAGAGTTTTCCAGGATAACAAAGACATGGCAAAGCTGAATGAATTAAAGATTCAGCAACTCAAAAATGAGTTGGAACAACGCGGACTAAACACTACAGGCAATAAATCAGAGTTACAGTCACGATTGCGAGAGGCTATGGAAGCGGAAGGAATCAACGTTGATGATCATGTTTTTCATCTTGTGGAGGAGGCACCAACAAAAATGGAAGAAAAAAATAAGTCTCCGAATCCAGGAGCAACTGTGGACACAAACATGATATTGGCTGTATTAACTCAGATGTCCACTAAAATGGAAGAACAAGAGACGCGTATTACATCTCGAATGGCATCTCAGCTGGAAGAACAGAAAACACACATTGCATGTCGAATGGAGGCCCAAGAGACTCGTATTATAGAAATGTCGTCTCAAATTTCGGCCAATATTTCATCACAGCTCTCCGCTCAACTGGAAGAACAAAAGGCGTATATGTCATCGCAGTTGGAAGCACAAGATGCAAAAATTGCACAATTTCAAGATAAAATAGAGACCGAGGTAGATGCGTTAAGGGGCCGTATCCAGGAGTTGCAACTGAACCGTCCATCTGCTTCAGCGAATACTCCCAAGGTAAAATCCCCGTCATTTGATGGTTCTGTTCCATTCCAGGTATTTAAGCTACAATTTGAGAAGACGGCTGCGGTGAATAATTGGTGCACTGAAGATAAAGTTGCAGCACTATTCGTGGCATTGAAGGGACCTGCAGCAGAAATCTTACAGACTATTCCCGAGTCCGAAAGGAACAGTTATGATGCATTGATGGGTGCGGTTGAAAGACGCTATGGTAGCGAACATCGAAAGCAGATATACCAAATAGAGCTACAGAATCGATCCCAGAAACCTAATGAGACTTTGCAGGAATTTGCATCGGACATCGAGAGATTGGCCCATTTGGCAAATGCGGACGCACCTGTGGAGTACACTGAGAGGGTAAAAATCCAAAGTTTTATAAATGGAATACGCGATGTAGAGACGAAGCGGGCCACATATGCAAACCCCAAACGGACATTCTCTGAAACGGTATCACATGCTCTAACGCAGGAAACAGCCTCGCTATTAAGTAAACCTGCGTACAAGGCTCATCGTGTAGAAGTGGAAACTCCGGCTTGGGTAGACAAAATTTTGGAAGCGGTGAACGGAGTACAGAAAAAAAGTGATGGTGCCATTAAATGCTTTAAGTGCGGAAAACCTGGTCACATAGCACGTTATTGCGGCACTGGCTCCAGTAACCTCAGCAATTCAGGTGGACGAAAACGCAAAGCTGAAGGAGATGAGCAAATTTCCCAACCAAATCAGTCGTTAAACTAAATCGAGCCAGCCGAAAGGGGCGTGGACTGGCTCCCGCAAATGAATGCCCCATAATCTCTGTCTCACAGATCGGAAGGAAAGCTAGTAATGTTACTGTTGTTGCATATGTGGATGGAAAAGAGCACTTACTAACTGTGGATACAGGCGCATCGCATTCCATAATTCGATCTGATTTAGTCAACAAGGAGGTGAGACCATTGCATGGAGCAAAGTTACGTACGGCCACTGGTGAGGACACCCATGTCCTAGGAGAAGTAACATGTGAAATCGCAATTGGGAACGTGGCCGTTCTACACAGTTTTATAGTAACAGATATTGTTGACGAAATCATAGTTGGTGTGGACTTCTTAAGCGAGCAAGGCATCAAGATCGACATGCAAAACAGGATTATGAATTAGGCGAGTGCTTATGGAGGAGAGCCAACAAATTCCACCGAAGTCGGAAGCAATCATATGGGCAAAGATTGATGGAGATTATGGGACAAACAAATTGTGGGTTGTCGAGGCAGCAAACAAATCAAGGACGAACATATTAGTAGGAAAAACCCTGGCCATGACAAAACAAGATGGACGTGTACCGGTAAGAGTACTTAATGAGTTCAAATCGCCGATTAAACTTTCCAAAGGAGCAATATTGGGACAATGCCAAGAGGTCGAGGTAGTTATCAATTGCGAACAGCTTCAGGAAAATGATTCTACCATCAAGATTAATCTTTCAGATGATATCACGTCGTGGACGGCAGGGCTCGAAAAAGATCATCAGAAAAAGGCAAAGGAACTTCTATCAAAGTACTCGACCATATTTGACAAGGATGGTTCTAAACCAGGTCGGACCAAAGTTGTGAAGCATCAAATTGATACTGGTGATGCAAGGCCCATCCGCCAAGCTCCTCGTAGTATTCCATTGGCCAAACGCCAAGTAGTTAAAGAAATTATACAGGAAATGAGTGACAGCGGCGTGATCGAACCATCAGCTAGTCCATGGAGCTCACCGGTAGTACTAGTGAAAAAGAAAGATGGAAAAATGAGGTTCTGTGTGGATTACCGGAAATTGAACGACGTAACGAAGAAGGACAGTTATCCATTGCCAAGAATCGACGATACTCTGGACTCGTTATCTGGCACGAAATGGTTTTCCACACTGGACTTGAAAAGCGGCTACTGGCAAGTGGAGGTAAAGGATGAAGATAAAGAGAAGACGGCTTTCAGCGTTGGAGAAGGGCTTTGGCAATTTACGGTAATGCCCTTCGGACTATGCAATGCTCCAGCTACTTTTGAGAGACTCATGGACCAGATACTAAAAGGATTGCACTGGCAAACATGTTTGGTGTACCTCGACGACATTATCGTGCTGGGAAAAAGCTTTGAGGAACACCTAAAGAACTTGGATGAAGTTTTCCAAAGAATAGCTGGTGCTGGTCTGAAACTAAGTCCCAAGAAGTGTTCCTTGTTTAAAAAGGAAGTAAGTTATTTGGGTCACAAGGTAACTACGGAGGGAATCTGCACTGCTAAGGAAAAAATCGAAGCCGTAAAGGATTGGCCAAGACCGAGAAATTTGCATGAGTTACGGAGCTTCCTTGGGCTGTGCACGTATTATCGCCGATTTGTACCAAGTTTTGCCAGCGTAGCTAGTAGTCTCCATGACCTTACAAGGAAGAATATGAGTTTTGAATGGAAGAAGGAACAGGAGGTGGCTTTTCAAACATTGAAGGAACGACTATGCACTGCCCCGATGTTAGCATATCCAATTCCAGGTTCAAAGTTTATTCTGGATACAGATGCGAGTGGTTATGCTATAGGAGGTGTTTTGTCCCAGATTGTTGATGGACAGGAGAAGGTAGTTGCATACTATAGCCGAACAATTGGGAAGCCTGAAAGGAACTATTGTGTAACCCGGAGAGAACTGTTGGCATTGGTAGAGTGCGTTAAGCATTTCCACAAGTATCTCTATGGGCAGCGATTCCATGTCAGGACAGACCACGCAGCGTTGAAATGGCTCTTACAGTTCCGTAATCCGGAAGGTCAATTGGCACGGTGGATAGAGCGACTGCAAAGTTATGACTTTTCCATAGAGCATCGCAAAGGTAGCACCCACGGAAATGCTGATGCAATGTCACGAAGACCATGTAACTTGGAATGCAAGCATTGTTCCAAAGCTGAGGCCAAGGAAGACATTATAGATGTGCGGCTCATGACTATAACATCTACGGACGAATGGGACATGGATCAATTAAGGAGGTTTCAGCACGAAGATCCAAATCTTACACGTGTAATGCAAGGAATCGAACGAAACGAGCGACCATCAAGAGAGGAGATGTCAGCAGAAAGTCCTGTTGCCAAGTCATATTGGGCACAGTGGAATAGTTTGCAATTAGAATCCGGTTGTTTGCATCGAATATGGGAAAGTGAGGATGGTCAATGTGTTCGAAAGCTAATTGTCGTCCCAAGGAAGAAAATCCCTGATGTACTCAATGAATTACATAACGGTCCAAGCGGAGGTCATCTTGGAGTCACCAAAACCTTGGAAAAAGTCAAGCAAAGATTCTATTGGGTTGGTTGCCGTCAATCGGTCGCGGAGTGGATTGGCAACTGTGAAGTATGCATCAAAGCTAAAGGACCGAAATCAAGGAGCCATGGCCAAATGAAACAGTATAACTCAGGTGCGCCATTTGAGAGGATAGCCATGGATGTAGCTGGTCCATTTCCTACTAGCAAACTCGGAAACAAATATGTCCTGGTAGTTATGGACTATTTCAGCAAGTGGCCAGAAGTGTACCCTATTCCAAATCAAGAGGCAGAAACCATAGCAGAAGTGTTTACTAACAATTGGGTAGCTAGGTTTGGTGCACCGATGGAGATACATTCTGACCAAGGCAGAAATTTCGAATCAGCTGTGTTCCAGGAAATGTGCAAGACATTGGGCATTCGGAAAACTCGAACAACTGCACTACATCCTCAGTCAGATGGCATGGTGGAACGATTCAATAGAACCTTGGAAGAGCACCTGAAGAAAGTAGTGGATAAGTTCCAGAAGGATTGGGATACTCACATCTCCTTATTCCTAATGGCATATCGCTCTGCAGTACATGAAACAACTGGTCAGACTCCGGCAAAGGTAATTTTCGGGAATGATCTTCGATTGCCAGCTGACTTGAAGTTTGGGATAAACGCTGATGCAGGAGTAAATGCTCGGAAATCTACTAGCGTATTGGAAGAAGAAATGAGAGAAATTCACGACCTTGTGAGACAACGCACTAAGATCATGAGCGATAAGATGAAGGCCAGGTACGACAAAGCAATAAATTCAGAAGGTTTTATAGAAGGAGATTTAGTGCTGCTATACAACCCACAGCGTAAGAAAGGTTTGTCCCCAAAACTACAATGTAACTGGGAAGGCCCATACAAAGTCATAAAACGGATCAACGACGTGGTATATCGCATACAAACTATGGGAAGGCCAAGGAATAAGATGAAGGTGGTCCATTTGGAAAGGCTAGCTGCGTTTGGTTCCGGCAATGTGTCTGATCGGGACAATCAGACTTAGGTGGAGGGCAGTGTGGCGATTATTCTCAAGCATGTACCATCCCTAACTCAATAGCACTCCCACCACTAGTTAACACAACCGAGATAACGATGGCTACGCTTATGCATGCAAGCGTATAACTAGGAAGAGGAAGAGAGATGGCGCGAGTGTTTGCGAATACGATGCAAAGAGGAGATGCTAATAAATAAGACCGACCCTTCCAGAACACGAAAAGCGAACAACCAAGAAAGTTCTCGGTGCGTAGGCAAGCACCCTGTTGGACTATATAAGGCGGTGACCAAGCAAGGCAGGTTGATCAGTTTATTTTCAAGCGTTCAATAGTGAACTACTGTAAAGTTATCAAACTCTTAAAATTGTTTTGCGTTTATTACTAGTAAATAAAACTAGCTATTACTTACATTATCTGTGCGTGTGTTTATTCGACTTTATAGTGATCGAACCCAGGATTGATAATCAAGGATCGTCACAATATGTACTCGGTTTGTATGAGTGTTTGTGTACGCACGAGTTTGGGAATGACTTGAAGTGTTTGCTCAGTCGGTTGGCAGCACTTCATTTTCTCAGGCATTTTGCGTCTGTCAGTGTGCGGCTTCAGATGTATGCATACAAGTTTTAGGTAAATAAATGTGAAAAAGAGGCTGAAGTTTCCGAATATTGGACGCACAGGACCAAAAAATACCCAACAAGCATGTTTAGCAAAAACAACTTAAAGTGAACTTGCTATAATATGCTGAAATTTACAAATTACTTTTAGGTTAGATTGCCTTCTTTTGGGTTGGCCAATAAATGATGATGATGACATGATCGGCACTGCATTCTTAACGCTATATACGCAATACCCGAATTAAACTTCAAAATGTTCCAAAAAAATTGAAAAGTATTAAAAAATGACAAGTTGCTAGATCTATCATATATAATAACATTCTGCTTTGTCAGTAATAGCAGTGAGCTCCTCAAATCCACTTCCTTCTGGCCTATCAAAAAAATGTTAAAAACTTTTGCTGAGCTGTCTTCGGCGTCCCATTTTGCAGTTGCCGCCTGACTTTGTTTAAGTGGAGTAGGAGCTACGTCTTTTGATCAACTGGAGAAAACGCATAACTTTCATTTCTGAATTTGGATGCTTAGTCTTAAGCGATGTCGTGACATAAAAACTTTAGAAATGTGAAAAAGATATGTCATCAGCGAGCACATTTCTAAAGTTTTTAGGCTGCACGCTTTCAATCTTATTTAGAAAAAATATATAAAAATTTACTCGGACCAATATTTGCTGGTGATTTAAAATCCGCATTAATACAATTGCCGCAAAGCCACAGCGGCATCATGAGTGTGTTTTGTCGCCCTTCAAACACCCACGACAAATACAAAGCTTGTTCGATTTCACACTTAGTTCTAACTTAACCTAACTATGAATATTGGCCTTTGACCCTTCTTGTAAGAATTTGTTATGGAAATTTTTGAAGCTTTGTATCCTGAATAATTACACAACATTCGATTGGCTCCAATTGAGGAAGAAAGCAAACCAAAAAGGGAGGGGGTGGGGGGAAATGAATAAAAAGTTTTCTCAAGTCAACACCATTAGCGCCACTGAGCAAATCAAAATCAAATGATTTTCCACTCAAGTAAACTCTACATAAATTTAAGATATTTACAGAAGGCCAGCAGGTGGCCCACAGCCAAGAAATACAATTTCTGACCAATACTCACTATCCTTTTTTTGAGCTGCGCAAACTGCGAAGCTTAAATGTGTCCAATTAAAATGTAATAACTGACAATCAAAGGGAAGAAAGGGGAAAAACAAGAAACACTACGTTTGGCCCCCCCTAAGCTTTGTAAGAAAGCGCTTTTTTAGTCCGCGTTTGTGAAAAGGGTCTATGACATAAATAATAAGCGAAAACAAACAACAACAACAAAAGGCAACTCTTGTCCAACGCAAGAAAAATGTGTTTCAAGGACTTATTGATGGACGCACAATGAATTGTCGTGACTGGAGCTAAACTGTCAGGCAGGCTAACTATTAGTCAAATGATGTCCAAACAAGGAAATGACGGGGTTTAAAAGAGTCTTGAATCTTATTAATTCAAAACTGTGTACATTTCCTAATGCAACATTGTAGAAGGGGACTTAGAACATGAAAAAGTAAATAAAGCGTCAGCGAAAAAAACAGAGACCGCAATGGTTATAACTTTTTGTAATCAGTCGCACAGCAGCAGCAAGGTCTATGCACCGTCGTAAATTATTGAAATATTCTGGAAAAATACCATTCAAAAAATTTCAACAGATTTGCTCTAATAAAAATTCTTTGTACAAGGTGGCGCAAAAGTAATCATCCTATGAGAAAATGCTATAAATTTTGCGATTGGCCCCTAAAGTCAGTTCTGCTTTGACATTTGTGTAGTAAACACATGCGAAATACACGTTAATAAACAATGTTATGCTACACTGCTCCAGAACGCGGAATATTGCTGACTATTTATTTGACCAATAATCGGTCGGGGCCAAACGGTTACTGTGCATGGTGAGCGCTACAGAGCAATGATCAACGAGTTCTTTTTGGCGCAACTTGATGAATTGGGATTGGAAAACATGTGGTTCCAACAAGACGGTGCAACAGCACACACTGCACGTGCCACAACCGATATGCTGAACATCGGAAGCTTACTTTTGCGCCACCTTGTACAATGAATGTGAAAGGCGCAGACCCTTTATTTCCTTCTTCCGAGGAAAGGTTTACCTGATCGCGGTAGGTACTCAAACTTTGTTGTTGTGTAGATCAAGGTGTAAAGTGTTAGGCAAACTTAAGTCAAAGTAATAGGATAGTTAAAGGCTTTAGGTTAAAAATTCTCAGACAACAGAAACTCCATGCTCACTGATTCGTCCTCAGCATAAAAAATCTAACACACACCGCTTCAGTATTTGGTTGATCTAAATTATTTCTCCCAGCAAACGGCGAACACCTTTTGTGGCATGTGTCTCCGATTTAAAACACAATAGGCTGAACCTCATAGCGTCCCATATTACTACCTAACCCCTTTAACCTATTTACCGGCAAGTAAATCATTTGGCTACCTTTTTACCCCTGTGGTATTCTGCCGGCTAAAGTTGCAGTGTAATTGCGTGATCACTAAAATATATGGTAACGTCAAGTAACCGCTAAAAATTGCACGTGTTTTGTAAATGTTTTTGTGGACAGAAAATACCCCAAAATTTTGTATACATACTAGTTCACAAGAATTAATAAACAATATATATAAGCACTTTTCAAACCAAGTTCGTTCGCGTTTTCATTTTATTTTCTACTTGCGCATTTTTCCTTTTGACAGCGTTTCCATGTTCGTCCGAAGCGCGGTTACAATAACTGTATTACAGACTGTAACGATTTTAGGTTCGATAATCTTCCGGGTACAAAATTACTGGTTACGAGACCGGATAAAGACGAAGAGCCGAGGTTAGTCTACAGTTTCAAGCAAGCATATTCCTCGCCTTACAATGTTTGCTGTGTTAAAATTAATATAAAATTCGGTCCCTGATATTTACAATGATAATTTTGTTTCGAGTATACCTCCGAGGAATTTTAGGCTAAACATCAACTTAAATTTCTGCTGTGAAACTTTAAATTTTTCTTACAAAATGGCGGCACCTACACGTTTTAGTCGACTACGAATGGCATGTGCTAAGGCAGTTAATTTTTGCTAAGAGACTTTTCATGCTCGTTCACTGGCGTAGTGCGCCACAGTTTTTACATTTCATCCCTCTGAAAATTGAGCCTAATGCTTTAGGTGTGGGGTTAAAGCACACTACCTACTTTATCACTGCGGCTGACCAAATATTGAACAATTTTCCAAAACTAATGAGCCAAAATCGATTCAATAAGTTCTAACCCAGCCCACCAATTTACAATTAATATTAATAATCATAAATTCATTTTGAGGTAATTCTTTAATATCATATTGTAGAGCATTCATAAGCTTCTCGTGATAGAACAGAACCAACTAACTTTATTTTTGAAAATTGGGCAAAATCAAAAATCAGCATGTATGTATAGCAAAGTTTCGAATCCCTTTCATGAAGCACGTGAGTTACTCGGCTTTTGTTGTGCCATTGCTTTCCGTTTAAGTACATTTTCAGTTATTTGATTATTTTTTTTTTAATTTTAGGCAGTAAGAAATGCGTAAGAAAAGATAGCAAAACATGGCCAAGTGTGTGTTGGGCTAAATGCCACTTACTTGTTTCTGTTCGATCACGGAAGAAGTATTTATGTAGATAACCTTTAAAGAGTGAAAAGAAAAATATGTTACATGAACTGCATTGCCAACGGTTACGATTTTCGGTTAGATAGTCTTCCACGTACAAAATTACCGGTTACGCACAGAATTGAAACATATATAAAAAAAACAATGGATTTGGCAGAATATGTTGAAATATACCATAAACGAATGTTTGGAGATTTTTCAAAATTCTCTGAAGTCTGATCAAACTGATCATGTTTTTGAAAACAGCTATTTTTCTTGGTCTGAAAATTAATTTTTTCGGAAATATCATAAAAGCCATTTGCATTGTTAAAAAAATTCAATGTGAAAATATGGATTAAACTCCGCAGAATCCCAATGGGCGATGGATTTAGCGCGCCAATAGCATACAAATCACTAGCAAATGAACCTGATGTGTCATATTTGGGTGTGATCAAAAGATCTTCTTTCATCCGGAGTGTGTAACCATTGAATTTTTCTTAAAGTATGAAACTGGTATTGTATAAATAAAATTTTGCTGTTTTGCAAGTAATTTCAGAATCCAAAAGCAACCAGAAATTTTAAGGAAACCTTTCAAATAAATAAACTTTAAATATTAGTTGGAAACATAATATAAACATTTTTGATTTTTGTTGGAACGATTTTCCGTCATCCCTTGTCAAGTTTGGTTTTGTGACAAACCGGTTTCGGCGTTCTGCCATTTTCAATGCCTAGTTTCGTTCTGGTCTGTGTCTATCCGCTGCGTTGTTTTTATAGTCCGTGGGTGCTGTGGCAGGTAATGTCAATCTGTGTGTTCGTGGTAGGTAACGTTAATATGCGTGTGTGTGTGCGCGGTATTGATACGTCCGAATTGTTATCTGTCCCAAGGGTTGTTTTTGTAGGTATGTAGACATACCGCTTGTTAGCTAAGCGGTAGGTTGAGGTAGATAGAAATCGGTGATTTTTGCAGTTTGGTTCATATTTCGTTTTTGCTTGTTCATTGTTACGTGTTTCGTTGCTGTACCTGCTGGCTTGTGCTGTTTTTTGTAAACTAATTTTAAGGGTTCAAATATTTCGTCAGAGATAGTGTTGGTTTGTTCGTTTATGATCCTGCCGTCAAATGTTTTTAACTTGTATATCTCCATGTTCTCAAGTACATTAAGCCGCCGGCCTTTTCCTTGTACGTGAAGTATTCGAGCCGTTGTTTTTATGTTAGCTGGGGCGCAGTTGTTCTCGAACATGTGGTTCGCGAAATTAGATTCTGGTATTATGGTGGGTTTTCGTGTTTTTTTGTTGTAGTCCCTGATATGCTCTCGGAATCGTGTGCTTATTTTTCTTCCTGTTTGTCCTATGTAGCTGTATTGACATTCACAAGTAAGCCTATACACTCCGTGTCTGTTGAATGGGTCATCAGAATTAGTGTCGGTTCTTAGTTTTTGTCCGACGTTGTTAGATGTTCTGAATGCTGTGTTGATGTTATATCTGTTAAAGAAGTTTGCTAATTTGTACGTCGTTTTTCCAGTGTATGTCATTGCCGTCCAAACCTTTGGATTTTCCTCTACGTTTACTCTTTTTTGTGTTCCATGGCTACTTCTGAGTTTATCCACAAGTGCTTTCTTGTATCCATTATTTGCCGCTATGTTATATATTGTATTAAGCTCTCTCCAGTATGCTTCCTGTGTGAGCGGCGTTCTCTGAAGCCTATCCACTAAGTGCCTCAATGCTGCATTTTTGTGCTGTTGCGGATGGTTGGATGTAGAGTGTATAATGTACTTGAGAACATGGAGATATACAAGTTAAAAACATTTGACGGCAGGATCATAAACGAACAAACCAACACTATCTCTGACGAAATATTTGAACCCTTAAAATTAGTTTACAAAAAAACAGCACAAGCCAGCAGGTACAGCAACGAAACACGTAACAATGAACAAGCAAAAACGAAATATGAACCAAACTGCAAAAATCACCGATTTCTATCTACCTCAACCTACCGCTTAGCTAACAAGCGGTATGTCTACATACCTACAAAAACAACCCTTGGGACAGATAACAATTCGGACGTATCAATACCGCGCACACACACACGCATATTAACGTTACCTACCACGAACACACAGATTGACATTACCTGCCACAGCACCCACGGACTATAAAAACAACGCAGCGGATAGACACAGACCAGAACGAAACTAGGCATTGAAAATGGCAGAACGCCGAAACCGGTTTGTCACAAAACCAAACTTGACAAGGGATGACGGAAAATCGTTCCAACAAAAATCAACTTACTACCCTGTCGGAAGATCAACACAACAAAATAAATCATAAACATTTTTTTTGAGCTCTTCTCTTGCGCTCAGGAAGGTGCATCATTTATGCTTGGTTAAATTAAATTGTAAGACTTGCAAAATAGATCCATATCAGTCGAATGTGGTTTCATATACCATTTTATACTTTAATTTCCCTTAAACACTATTGCGCATGAGGGATAACAGCAACGATACTCGGAAAAAAATCGACTTTGTTTTATTTTATACGTGTGCAAATAAATAAATATAAATAAACACATACCCAACCAGAATTTCTGTAAAGGGTCTTAAAAAAATTGCAAGCAAAAAATCAGGGTTTGTAAGCATAATGCTTATTTTGATAAACTTTTTAAAAATTTAACACCCCCTTACCTTGCTTGTGGCATACATATGTAAGGATACCTTTTTCACACATTAACCCAAACCAGCTTATTGTAAACTACCATGCGGCTAGCCAGGCATCCGTATTTTTCATTTAAGTAACTGGTAACTGGGCTAGTTTGATATCTTTCTTGAAACTTCAAACTGTAAACTGGTAGTTTTTCGGGTGAGTTTAGTGTTTCACTACAAGGTACTCTTGAGGAAGTCAGTGACTAGTGAGATAAGCGTCTGAGTCGGAACTAGTTTTATAGTAACTTGATTTTCATCAGTTCTAAGCAATTGGAGCAATCATCACCACCAATTTGAAATTGTATTTGAAAAAAAAGCATTCAATGAAAGCCATCATTGTTTCAATTTAAGTTTTTTATTTATTTCTTTAAATATTGGTATAACAATACATTTTATATTAAAATAAAAATGTTATATTTATTTTGCATACCAACAATTCAATTGAGTTGTTGTTTTTACTGCCTGTACATTTGCAAAGTACCATAACTATAAACAAGCTCAAGGCCAATAATAATAATTTTTCTTTTTATTTATGAAAATTATTATTGTTTTTATTTTTTAATAATTATTTCAAATTAATTATCAAAAGTTTTTATTAAAATAGAATGGGAAACTTTTTTAGAGACAACCGCCATAGCTTTTCTTATAGATCCAATTCGGAAGCTGCTAAGCTTCTTCATCAGAGAAATTTTGACATGCTGTGCTAACCATTAAGCTAACAGAGCGTTGATTTTTGTGTCAGCTAAAATCTTCCTATTCTATTCTAATAAAAACTTTAAAAAAATAATTAAAAATAATTATTAAAAAAATAAAAACAATAATAATTTTAATAAATAAAAAGAAAAATTATTATTATTAGTCATGGTATTTTAAAAATGTTATATTTTATGTTTGAACCAGACCTCGTAAATAGTAGCAAACTTTTTGTAATGATTAATTTCTAATTTATAGAAGCATTAAATAAAACAAATAATTTAAAAATCTTTAAAAAAAAATCAAATTATTATTTATGATTATTTTCCTCTAAAAACAAAAAGGCCAAATAATCAAAAAAAAAAAAATTCCTGATTTTATTTTACAATTACGGTTTTTTATTCGTCATTTTGATGTTAGAAACATTTTTTCTCTTGGCTTAAAAAATATTTGAATTGAAAGGAACGAAAAAAGTAAGCAAGCAGTAGAAATTATAACCGGTTACATTTTTGGGTGCTACCTTGCAAGCGAAAAGTTTCCATTTAATTTTAAAAAGAAATTCCAAATTTAAAAAAAAAAAATTTATTTTGGGTTTTTATTCATAAGTCGCTAAGTGCTTAGGAAAACAAATCGGCGAACGTAAAACATTATAATTTTGAAAATTTTTATAGTTTTTGAGAAACTGTCGGAGTGATACAGAACTATGGAAAAAGGGGGTAAAATCGTGCTGAGGGCTATATTTAAAATTTGCTGCAATTTCGGAAACAATCAACTAGCTAGATATAGATTGAAGACGAACTAGTAGTGGTTTCGAATGTACTAGAGACGAACCAGTGCAGAACTAGAGATTACGGCGTATAAACATGTATGGGTTTGTGAGTGAGTGCCTCAGTTGATTGTATCGGTGTTTGTGTTGAAAATCTAATAATTCCGCCGTGGCTGCAAAAGCTGTTAAAAAAGGATATGATACAAGAAATAAAAAAATAAAAACCCGTAAATCTGACGAAGCATTTAAATTTTGCATGAAGCGCTTTTGGCACATACTTTCTTTCTTCTCTCGCTGTGTATACAGGATGATTTGAGGAGGCTACATGCTAGTGCGGGGGAAATATTCATTTTTCGATGATTCTGGGGGAACAATGCTGGTGAAAAATCCATTCTAACACAAGGCAAATCTGCGCCACGCTTCACTCGCACCGCTGGTTTTCAACGAAACAGTCAATTCAGTGACTTTACTGAGGCTCGCAAAGGATGATAAAGATACTTCACGAAAAGACTTTTTATGATGAGTGGGGTTAGTTATTGGTTTGTTTCTTTTTGTTTTATAAAGTGAGAGAGCGTTCAGTTTTTATGTTTTCTAAACTTTCACATCTTAAATGTAACATGTTAATATAATTTTAAACCGACATTTATGCAAATATTTGACAAATATTGCCTGCATGAAAAATACTGTTGTACATGTGTCAAATTTGTTGTTGTTAACAGTGCTCCGCTCTGCCCAATAGGCTCGATCACTCTAAATTGTCATTAGGCTCTTCTAACGGAAGTCCTAGGAAGCGCGCAGTTTCCACAGGGTTGATGTGATGTAGGTGTTAGAAGAGTAGGTTCGACTGAACAGGAGAAGATATGTTTGGTATCATGAGGGGACATACCACATGCAGGGCATGTGTTTGGTATGTTGGGGCTCAGTCTGGATAAGTAAGAGTTTAACCTATTACAATATCCAGAGCGAAGTTGTGCTAGCATTACTCTAATCTCCTTCGGAAGTACACGCTCCTCTTCAGCCAATTCAGGTGGATGAGTACTGATAACGGTACTCACAGGCCGATATCTGAGGGATCTATCTACCGACTCAGTGTGGAGGTCATTTAGAGCCCGCCTATGGTTCCGCAGATCAAACGGCAAAGAGATGTGGTGCCGGATCTCATAGTAGTGCTTACGAAGATGTCTCCTTATGTCTCTGGAGGGCGGGGCTACATCCAATAGATGTCGATTTGGATGACTGGGTTTATGACAGTTCAAAAGGAACTGTCTACTCAAGAGTTCCGCGTGCTCTTGCACATTGAGCAATTTTGCCCCTTGATGGAGGTAAGACTCAGATGACATAAGCAGACATCCCGTAGAAGTTCTGATGGCGGTTTTTTCGGCAGACTTGTAATTTCCTCCAATTGGTGGCAGCAAGGTTGGGCGACCATATGGGCGCAGCGTAGTCAATAACCGGTCAGCCAATAGCCTTATATGTGCTGCCGGCCAGTGACTTGAGGATCTTATTGCGGCTCTGAACTTTTGAAGCTATTGCGGTGGCATGACCAGCGAAGGTAAGGGCGTTGTCAAACGTCACGCCCAAGGGTCTGCTGATCAACAAGGACAACATGATGTACTTGCTGCCATCAAAATAGACGCCACTTTTGACACATACAGGTTTGAGGTGTTGAAAAACACTCAAAAGGTAAATATTTTATCCTCACCGAACAGGCTTTTGTCTATTTAGCAACCAACTTAGATATTGACAGCATCAGCTGAAATGACCGTCGAGTATTCGTGATGGAATACATGTGGTATACAGCCAAATAATTAAAGGCAAAATTACGAGTGATGGAACATATTTTCCTTGACCATCTGCAAAACAAATTTTTGGATTTTCTTCTTGCGATCCAATTTTTTAATTTAAATTTTGCCGTAAATCTATCTGAAGTAAAATTTTAGCAAGTTAATAAAAACCAAATAAATTTCGTTGAAGGCGAAGCCCTTGTGTTTATCAAATACACATGCAAGCATGCATTTTCAATGCATTTTGTTGTTGTGATTTGTAGGTTTAATGTCAAAATTCGAGAGAAAAAAGTAGCTATCAGCTGATTAGATAGTTTCACCTTGCACTGAATTCGAATTGATTTCGTTTTTCTTAAGGCAGTAAAGACAAATATTTAAAACGATTTCAAATTAAATTCACAAAAATTTTGTAAAATTTCCTTCATTTCATTGGAAACAGTACAGAATTCAATACGTTTGGTCGGCGTGTTCAATAATGCCACTTTATAAATTCCTTACCCGAGATAAATATCGACATTTGATTTGCTTCCAATGCAAATAAATAGCGAATGAAATTCTTCCTTTTTTATCACATCAAGTCAATCATTTCGATATACATTCTCAAATAGGTCTGTCTGTGGTGTATCTCCTCACGGAAGTGTTGGTTTGATGGCTTCGGCCACAGTTTTTTTTGCAAGTTTGAGACGCGCCTTTTTACCTAAACTTGACAATGTGTACAGCAATAAAAATAACCTTTTTATGATAAGCCACAAGAATACATTTCAATTCAGCCAACTGCATGGCATTCATGAAATGTATTGCTTTACTAAGCTGATTTGACACAAAACATGGCGTCGCCTTGAGTTGTAAGCCTTATTGAATTTAATTTCTGAAAGTCAGCCTAGTGAGTATTACGTTTGCTTAATCGACAGAATGGCTATATTTACTGACACTTCTTTGCAAGTTTCGTCACCGAACACAGCTAATTTGGTGGGCGTTTTTTGTGTTGTCTCAAATGTGAAGCAACCCAGCGGCGAAGTGGGTTTGAGCTCTTTCTACGTAGGCATTACAAAACTTACCAGTACCTTATTACCATCGCTTACACTGTGTACCAAGATGTAAAATAGACATTTTGATGTCGTCGTGTTAGTACTTCGTGAAAGTTGGTACTTTGTTTGATTTGTTTTGTCTTTGCAAACATGTTCTTTTTTGATAATTTCGTGGCGCGCGTGATTCGTTTTGTAGCGTTATAGATGTACGCATTTTGATTCATGAAATGAATTAATTATTTAATTTGTTTAAATAAATAAATTATGCCTAAATATTTTGAAAATGTGAATACTTTAGACTACTCATACTGCCGATTAAAATTAAATAAAAGTATGCTTTGTCCAAATGAGCCCTGTAATGGTATTCTGCAATAGCTTACTTCTTCTATTAAAAGTGCATAAAGTCGTAAAATGACTGTATTACAAGATTCATTACCCTTTCAAAATTGTGTATCGTTAAGTGAATGGTCTGCCTACAATGTCGATAACAATTTAAGAAAGAAAAAGCATCCGAACGGCGTTCGGGGACTGTTCACTTATTCCATTACTAATAAAGAGGTGCGTAATCAGCTTTGTCCACAAAGCGGCCATGCTTATCGGAATGTAATGTTCGTTGTAACTGATTCTCGGAGGTGAACTGTCTCCAAAGTGTTGGAGAAGTACTGCATTTTGTAATGAGGATTTTCGCCGCTGGGAACAAACGCCACAGAAGATGAGTATGACTGACATACCAATCTCTCTCGCTTTTCTCCTGTTCAATTACCTTCCTTTATATCGCGTATTCAATAATTGAAGGGGCAAGCTGACTTAATAATTCTCATTTCTGAACATGTGTGCAAAATCAAAAAGCACAGTATTTGTGAATTTCTTTTCTTTGAATTGCATTTGAGATTAGTCTCTTTAGCTTTACTTGACACTGGGACTTCGATTTGTGGTTGAATTCAGCTCACGTTTTCCCCATCTACATCGCATTGAGTGCACTTGCTCGATGAACTTATTTACACATACTCGTACATATATACAGCATACCCTGCCGACCAGCAATGGATAAAAATCTGGATTAAATTCTAAACAAAATTTGGTTTGGACATATATGTAGCCTAAAAAAGTTTTAAATTTAGGCTCAAATTTTTAGCCGTGTACATACTTTTTGGCACTTGTTGTTTTCCATACAAATTCGAAAAATATGCATTGGTGTTTTGTGAATTTATGGAATCAGACCCTGCAAAAAATCGTGGGACTGATCTCTTAAGAGAGTGATCCGGGATCAATATCTTTCGTTATAGGCGTAGTTGGGATAAGTCGATTTTAATTTACGAGGTGTGTTCAAAAAGTATCGCGAATTTTGTGTTTTTTCAAAAATTATTTATTTATTCATGAATATCTATTTTGTCCCCTTCAAAGTAATTGGTTCGTGCGGCAGCTTCCATTGAGATGATTGAGCTTTGGTTTCCACGTCATAGCCATAAACCCACGATTCGTCACCAGTTATGACCCTCTGGAGCAAATTTGGGTCGTCGCGGACAGAGTTTAACATCTCATTAGCAATGTTCATGCGATGCTGTTTTTGGTCACAATTGAGCAATTTTGGTACGAATTTCGCGTAAAAATTGAAGACGATCCAAAACACGTGCAAGCAAAGCAGCTGTCAACAACATTCTGACTGAACATTCAAAATGGCCGAGCTTGTCGGCATAAGTGAGAGACATGAGTACCAACATAACGCCACAAAAAATTCGAAATTCGAATATACGTAACCAGCGAAAATTCAAAATTCGCGATACTTTTTGAACACACCTCGTATGTAGCCCACTTTTAGGTATTGAAAGTAAACATGTCCGACCGTACACTTCAACCCATACAAAGATATCTAAACTAGCATTGGTCGCATGTTCTTTTGCGACTCATCCGGGCGCATCCTAGACTAACCGCATTTTTTGCAGGGCATGGTACATATTTACATAAACAGCAACAATACTTTCCATATTTTTGCAGGCTCATAGGAAGTTTGCAGAGTTGCGACTGTGGATACTCAAGCTACTGTAGTAAGTGCCAGTTCAATTACTTTGTGAGCCTACCGACTAAACAGATCGAAGCACTGTTACAACAATAGTTTTATTCGGCGAGAGAAATTGCAAGAATTATAAGTAAATAGAGAAAACTCTCCCGAAACCACAAAAAGTAAAAAGTTGCCGCCGAACGCGAATTTGCATAAACTATCAAGCAAAACAGCTGTTTCTATTTTCATTGATTAAAAACTCAAAGTTTGAAGTTTTTGTTGTGGTTTTGATATGTCAAGATCAGGTGTTTTGCACTTGCAAGTTTAACTAATGAAATTTCCCCAACAGAAACTTGCAACTTCCTCTGCTAATAAAATGTCAAAATCAGTGTTACCGTAATTTTTCTCAGTTTAAAACCGTTTTGATAATTTGGTAACTTTTCCCTCAGTTTGGTCATTTTTTCGATGTCTTGAGGCCAATATAAAGTTTTAGGTAAAATATCCCGCAAATGCTGGGAGAATGGCATTTCAGCAAGCAGCTTAAGTTATGACAGAAAAATTAATAGCTTTTTCTTAAAAAATTTATAGTGGTTGAAAAAAACGTACAACTTTTGAAGTACGATATATTTAGTTAAATAGATTCAAAGAGGTTTTGTTGATTTTTCTTTTCACAATACCATCTAAGATGCAATATTTTATATTATTTGATTTGCGTACGTACTCGTACCTGTAATTTCAAATAAACCTGTACTGTTTCGTTTTTATAAAATGGTGGTTTTTTGGTAATTTATTTTTTAATTTTTGGTTACTTCTACAAGAATAAAGTGGCAGCACTAGTCAAAATGCTTTATGTCACCACATAAAATCGACCTCTCTCCTTCTCTCTCTCATGGTGCGAAGCGGCATTGCCGTGCCTCAAATACAAAGTTCTGGAAAATAGAACAATAAAAGGTTATGTTAACCCATGCCGATAGTCGACTTTTGGAACTATACACATCCTATTTCCCTAAAATGAATATTAAGCGAACTATGCAATTGATTCAATAAAGCTCTGCCGGTGACCACGAAATTGATGGGATTAAAACAAAAATGTAAGACGACGTAATTATTGTGTGTTTTCTCAATGTCTTTTCAGTCGATGTTTTATTGGTCCAATAGTTTGTTTGTTTATGACAAAATAAAATGAGGCTCCCTGAGGAGTACAAATCTTCCAAACTACTCTGTCACAGAATCATAACTCATAATTCATTTCATTTTTTTAGATCGACAAAATAATCGAAAAGGTGTTGGTCCCATAAATGGCTGTGGATTTTGGCCTAAACAAAGTATTGATACAGGTATATAGCATTATGCTTGTTCGTCGTTGATACCTTTACCCAGACACCAACCTTGTTCAATTAAAGTGCCTGTAATATAAATGTAAATTGATGGCTTTTTAGAAAAACTCCAAAAATCAAGAATATACCCACCGAATTCCTAACGAACGAAATAAATGAATCCAACTGCCTGACTTTACTTCTCTTCACAGTTTCTGACTCTTTCCCTCTACATACATTCATGTGTATAAGATTGCCTCACTATATTTATTCTATCGGGAACGCCTGCGTTTCTGTATTTCTTTCTATCAAGTAACGCCCTGCTTAACAATTTCTCTCTTGTTGCTGCCTATTAATAAACTTCAAAGTGTAATATTATAATTTAATGTAATATTATCTTTCCTTTTTTATTTAGATAAGAATCGCAATGCCAGTCCATCCGTTTCCAGTGATAAAAAGTCCAATTTGGTTGATGCGGTTGATCCAGCTGGTAGCAGCGATGCCAAATTAAAGCCCAGATCTAGGTTAGTTCATGCGCGCTATCCATTGTTTGGAACAAATAATATATAATCAAACTGTATTTTCATATAACTCATTTTCTCTCAAATTACAGGTCACTCATACGCCGTGCATCGCGCAAAACCAAACAGCAAATCAACAACGCGTCCGACGACTGTAATTTGCAATAAAGCGAATGAGAAATGAAAATCCAATGGAGAAATAAAAAAGTGTGAATGAAATTATTATAAAAATGGTTTAAAAAAATCGAGTTGGCAAATGCTTGGTTAAATAATACATATGCACATATGTATGTGTGTATGTAACTACCCTGCAGTGAAATATCAAAGTAGTCAGTAAGCATGCTAGTATCCAGCTATAATTTGCTGGTTGAAATCGTACTAGTCAGAAAAAGTTGAATCCATACTAGTATACGACTACAATTTTTATAGTATGTGTTTAAGCGACATAAGCTGTAATTATTTATTTTATTTAATTCATTTGCATTGCATGCTATTGTAATTCGCAACCAGCTTATTAAATATTCCAAAGATATAGTTTATGTTTTGCAATCCCAAATCGGGATTTTCACAGCGAATATGATGAAAAATGAAAATGATGTATTGATGAGTCCATTTTCTTATTTTAATCTCTGCTAGAGGTTTTGGTCCACATTTGGACTAGTATTCTTTTATCGTTCTCGAACTAGTATGATACTGGTATGATTAGACTGCAACTTTACTAGTACATTTCTTTCAATTTTGAACTACTATGAAACTGGTATTTTACGACCAGTATGATACTAGTATATTTTCACTATATACAAACTAGTATTTCATGAGTAGTAGATGACTGGTAGGTTCTGGTCTAAATCTGACAATTGACATCTCGTAGGACATTGCCATGTTAAAAATACCAGTTGCTTTTATGGAAACATGACAGTTGGCTGAGTAGTTGGGGTTGGTGCATATACTAGTTGTAAAGTAGTTTGCAACTAGTTGGTTTGACTGCAGGGTAAGCCAACTGGTATATTAATTAGTATATTTGTATGTTTCTAGTAAACGGTTAGAATGGATTAAAAAGAGTAAAATTTCGCATGTAGAAAATATTATAAAATTTTGATATGAACGCTTAATTAAAAGAAAACAACAATTTTTGTGGTATCGTTAGTTAACCAGTATATGGGTTCGTTAAGCATTAATATATACATAATTGCATGGGCTGTCGCCTCAACATATATCCCAGCTAACCAAAGCCGTAGCGCTCCGAAATAACAATCCAAACGGAGTCCGTAATTTCAGCTCTTTTGGAGTGTTATTTAGTAAACATCAAAAAAACACTTTTTTATGAAGACTCGCGGAGTCTTAAGAGAAGAAAGAAATGGCGCAATTATACGGATGATTGAAAGCATTTTCTAATCCTTTTTGTTGTACCTTTTGTTGAACGTAAGGAGTCCTTTTTCCTAAGTGTTTATCAATAGTCGAAAGTTGGAAACAGAGGGAAGAGCATTTAAAATTAAACAAAATTATATATTTTTTGATTGTCTGAAGTGTTTTGATAAGTTCTAAATGAAAAATGTATACCAAAGTTAAGTATGACTTTAATTTAGACGGATAGCCCATATAAAATTGCGTCAAATAGCTTCAACTAAATGTAAGTCATGCTTAAATTTGACTATGACTATGCCCCAATACATATTCAATAAAGAAGAAATTTTCCTAAAAAGAGTAAAAAAAACACCTCCAAAAAATCTTCAGAAAAGGTTCCAACATAATTCGAAAAAGACTCCTAAATTCATCAGAGTAGGAGTCATTTTGGATTGTTTTAGTGTGCTCGCGTATAATGACTTTTTACTCCTTTTGGGCTCCGAGAAGAGCTAATTTCTGAAGGAAATGCTGTGAGAAATGTGTGTTTCAAGGCTCGGGGTGAAGTATTTTTGCCTCCGTTTGGCTGTTTGGGATGTATGTAGATATAGGTTTGTAGTGAGTATGTATGGGTACTAAAAATTGTATATGTGTGTTTACAATATAACTCTCTTGTAATTGAAACAGAGGAAGCAACGTTGTTCTTATGTTTTTTTTGGAAATCGGAAATACAAAATTAACAGATTAAGCGAACAGTAAAACTTAATATTTAAAAAAAAATCAATAGTCAATGAATGTTTTTGTTTTGTTTAAACGTCGAATTGTGTTTTGAAAATCAAAATTAATATTAAGATATTTTACACGTGAAACCATAACTACCGTTAATTGCTATTAAAATAACATGAACAGCTGTCGAATTATTCGTTTTTAGGTTTGCTAGTTGAGCTAATGCTTTTCAGTGTTGTGCACTGTGAGTAATTATCATAAAGAAATTAGGAGCCGTTTGGTTGGACTGTTTTGTATTAAATCAACCAATTGAAATCTCTAGACATACGCAATTCAAGCCTCTCCAATGTTCAAGAAGTAGATTATAACGAATCTAAAGAATCTAGTCCCTACACCTTATATAAGATAATTTCTTTTTTTCTAGGGATCTCACAGCATCATTTTGGGATTCTTTGCAGCACTTTTTGGCGACCACCTTGGGAGGGTTTTCGAAACTTTTCGGAATTATTTTTAAGATCATTTTTGGAGTTTTTAGGATAATTTCGGTATTGTTTCATTATTTTCCGAAATTTTGTCGAAAAAGTACCGAAAATGTTCTCGAAAACAATCCCGATGTGACAACAATCCTCAATTTATCCAGAAATTGTTCCGAATTAATACTGAAATAATCCCGAAAACCATCCAGAATATTCAAGAAAACAATCCCGAAATAGTCTCGAAAATAATCCTGAAACTACCCGGAAAAATGACAGCGTTGTCGTCCTCGCTTGCTTTATTTTGCAATTTTTAAATAATCATGCAAATCCCACTGAAAACTTGCACGTTTTGTGAGAATTTGCAAGTTGTCAAAATTATGGCATAAATTATAAATTTAAACTGCGTGAATATGATCCCATAAATACATACAATATGTCATGCATATTTGTAAAAACAATCCTTTTCAACTATTTATTGTTCGATAATGCGTACTTACGAGGGATGACAATTTTTTGGATTTTAACAACTCAGCAACTTTCTAGATCCCGGGATTAGGGTATCCGATTTAATCCAACATTTTGGGTTGAAAAAAATAAACAAATTGTTATATTATATGTTATATTACTTTAACTAAGTCAAATAAGTATCCAATTTTGTTTTTCTAAAAATTTTGAATTTTCGAAACAAAATTATTCCAATTACTAGGCATTTTTTATACAATATTTAAAAAGAATCTAATGTTGATAATCACAATTTTTGTAAACAAGCGGCCCTTTTGTGAAGTTTAAAACCAGGGTTGATTCAGTTTTTAATATAAAAAATGTTACATTTAATTTTAAAAAAAATTGTTATCTATATATATAAAAGAAAGTGACGTTAGTTCCAACGCTCATAACTCAAGAACGCCTGCACAGATTTGGATGATTGACACTAATTTAGATTGTTCTCTGACCAGAATAGGAGAATACCCAATAAAATTTCTGAAAAATTCCTGAAAAAAATTTTATTTTCCCATACATTTGGTACGGTGAGAATTTATATCTTGGCAAGGCAAAGTCTGCCGGTCCCTCTAGTATTAAATAAATAAAAGGAAAAATGTCAATAATAAGCGCAGTAGACCCACAATTTTTATAAGTAAACAAAACCCATGAGAGCGTCGGAAGTGTCAAAAAAAGACACATTAAAAAATACACTATTTCGAAAGTAAATGCCAACAGATGTCGCCGCTTGCGCAAAAACGGCTGGCGAGAATGAATAGAAATAGGAGTTTAGCTGACAAAAAAACCAACCGTACTGATAGTCTAATGGTTAACGTAATGTGCCAAAGCTATGGCGGTTGTCTCTAAAATTGTCCTATTCTATTCTAATAAAAACATTTAATAATTAATTTAATTTTCATAAATAAAAAGAAAAATTGTTATTATTGGCCTTGAGCTCGTTTAAAGTCATAAACAGTGGTGCTCAAATTATTTCATATGGAAGGGAAAATCACAATACATCTACAAAAATATGTGTACACTGAGATTTTCTTTTTGAAATTAATTCATCAAATGTTTTGGATATATATCAAAAAAATACAAATTTTTATTTAAAAAAAACGAGTCGGTTCCAAGCAGGCTCAGTTCAGGCCGTGATAGGTTACATCAAGTTAATGGATTCCAATAATTAAGAACTTACTTGTTTTTTATTAAGGGAGACTCTCCCTGCTAATTTTAGCTAGGTAACTCAAGCAGCACAATTTCCACAATTATAACAAAAGTGGGTGCGCGAGGATTCTCGTGAAGATAGTTTAGGTAACAAACTAAGTTTCATACAAATTTATACCGTTAAAGGTTTCAGTTAAAGCTGTTAAAAGGACCATTTGCAAGTTAAATTCAGAACTATCAGAGATTTTGATAAAATATTTCATACACATATAAAAGTTAGGCGTGGTTATTTCTCGATTCCGCACATTTTCGGTAACAAAATTTCCTATGCCAACTGAAATTAGTATACCAATTTTGATTCTGTCTACATCTAAACGCTGCCTATTGAAATAAGCTGGTATTTTTTTGGTATCTCAAGGAATAGTCCTTGCTAATATCTTTCGACTTTTCTGTGACCAGAAGTCTATTTTTATATGCACTAGTTACATTACATTTACATTAGCTTAATTTTAATTGCGCTTTGAATCTTCTTCTTCTTTTTTTTATGGCGCGATATACAACAGGTATATCATCATAAACCTCCTAAGAGATTTTTGCGCCAAGCTTCTCTTCCAATTTGTGGTGTGCCGATTTGAATTTTCCCTACAAATTGGTGGGACCTACAGTTTTTTGCCGACTCCGAACGGCATCTACAAAGGAGACGAATTTTTGCTGAGAAGCCTGTCATGGCAGAAATACACTCGGAGAGTTTGCCAAACCACTGCCGAGGGGCGACCCCGTTTTGAAAAACTTTTTTTCAAATCACTTTTGATGTTACCTGTACCAGGGCTCGAACCCTGGACCTTCGGTGAGGTAGGCCGGCAACACTACCTCCACACCACGGCGGCCGCGCTTTGAATCAAGTTTATGTTTATTTAGAAATTTTTGTGTTTCTTATAAGACTTGGAAAATGGTTTTATGCATCAAAATTCTTCAAAGTTCCGCTCCCATATGTTTTCCTTTTTCGTTCAATTAAATTCGAGTACATTCAGTTCTGAATATAAATTTTTCTCAGTGCCTCAATATTTTAAAAAAATTTTCATTGTCAATTTGTTAATGTAAATTTCTATTTCATATGGAAGTCCCTGAGCTTCATACAAAATTGTTTTTGTTTTGCACTTTCGTAAGAAACTCAGGCACTTTCACATGAGTTGTATTTGTATGTGAGGGCATATGGGAGTGCTTTGAAATTTTTTTTTTGTATTCCAAGTGTAAATGTGTATCTGTGCCTATATTTGAGGGCAAAACAAAAACAAAAGTTCTTCAAGTGTATAGGGATTACCCTGGTCATAAATATTTAGTTTTTGGTAACTTATTTGAAAATTGTAGAAAAGAAATCCCGAAAGTTTCGGCTTCTAAACCAGAATGGGATCCCTAGTGCTTACCAAACTTGGAAATATGTGGCATGGCCCAACAGCTCAGTGGGGTTTAGAGTATGCAAATTGGCGCGATTGCATTGTTAATTTTTCGTGTGTGGAAAACACACCCACATAAATAAACTATGGGATGAGTGGCAATACAGCATGCGACTCATGCCAGTTATGATATCTTTGTATGGGTTGAACTGATGCCTATTGTTTGAGCATGCCTAAGAGGGTATTGACAGTAGAGCTCTTGATAATCGACTAATCGAATAGTCGATTAATCGATTTGAAGTAGTTGTTTGAAAAAGTAATCGATTATCACTAATCGACTAGTCGAATAGTTGTTTGTATTCGACTAGTTGTGTTTTTTTATTGACAATGGAGTTCCATCACCTTCATAAACATGCGTTGCAACTATAGAAGACGTTGAACTTTTTATTTTTGTTTAAAAAATTTTATTTAACAACCGGCAGTATTTGATTAGTCGATTAGTCGAAATCGAAAATTTGCTATTCGATTTTCAAACAGCTCAATAGTTGCTATTCGACTAATCGATTAGTCGGATAATCGATTGTAAACAAGAGCCCTAATTGACAGGCAGATCCACTTTGTTACCCTAGCAATACACTCGAACAAGTCTACTTTCTACGCTTACAAGTATGCCATACAAACTGAAACTATGCCCAATCGGAGCAGTTCGTATCAATTATACCACACTGCACACCGAAGGAGCTAATTGCGGACCACTCTCTTTAGAGATTCCTCGCACGATTTTTTGTAGGATATATGTGAAGTATATATGTATGTTTGTTTGTATTATATGCCAAGAATCACTCAGGCATTTAGCATTTTTCTCTCAAATATTTTCATGATAATTTCAAAATTCAAATTCACAAATCAGAATTCGCAATTGCTTTTAATTTGCTTCTGATTGATAGCTAAGCATTTAGTGATTAAACTTATGCTGGCATCAAGTTTGTTATCTTTTTCCAATATAAGTGCCATTTAAAATATTACCACAACCCAATCCCATGATCCATAATTTTATCGAGTCCCAATCGCAATTTTGGCGTAACCAACAAATTATAAACATTCGGATTTTGACAGATATCGGTAGTTCTCTGTTTATTTTAAGCCATCTGACGAAATCTGACAACCGTAATAAGTACTATTATAAAGATAAATGAGAAGCAATTATGAGGTAAATGAAGTTTTGTATTCTCCTTGGATTCGATATAGTAAAATCAGCCGCGGTAAGAATATTGTGTTCTCTAAAATATTATTTTTAAGAGTTTCTCAAAACCTAAAGTTCCCTTTTCTGTACCAAGCTATGTGCAATCAAGTAAAAGGTATCAGTGGATAGATTTTCAATTCAGATTTCTTTTTCTCTAAATTCCCAAGGCCTGTTTTTATCATGAAGCTTACCATTAGCGCGAGATTCATGCAGCATTTACTTTCGATTTTGTATGTTGCAATTTTTCACTTCTAACTATTCTGCTGTCACCAATTCAAACTTTCAAAACTATCTTTATAAGCTACACGGGACAAATTCAATTTATTCACCAATTATATGCGCCAAAGATGTTCTAATTTACCTTAAAACCTTAAAAGAATCTGTTAAATACGGTCCTGATAGGATTCCTACATGTTTCTTGAAAAAGTGTGCGAACCATATTTACCAACCCCTTACCAATTTGTTCAATCTATCACTAAAGTGTGGTGTTTTTCCAACTGCGTGGAAAGAATCGTTTCTTCTACCGCTGCATAAAAGCGGGAGTAGGTCTTCTATAGAGAACTATCGTGGCATCGCAAAGCTTTCTGCCATCCCAAAATTGTTTGAAGCTATTGTTACAAATCAACTTACGGGTCCGATCTCTACTTTGATAGCTGACTGCCAACACGGGTTCAGTAAGGGAAAGTCCACAGTTACGAATTTACTTGAGTTTACCAGTCATGTCTCAAATGCCTTTAGAAAAAATCTGCACACCGACGTTATTTATACGGATTTCAGCAAAGCTTTTGACAAAGTGTGTCACTCATTACTTATTCATAAACTCGATCAGTTGGGCTTCCAGCCGGGTCTCAATCGCTGGATCTCTTCTTACCTTAGTGACAGGACACAAAGAGTAATGTTTAAAAATTTAGTATCCGATGTCATTTATGTCTCTTCGGGGGTTCCTCAAGGAAGCCATCTTGCCCCGATTCTGTTCTTGTTGTTTATAAATGATATTTCCACAATAATAAAATTTTCAAAAATGTTAATGTATGCCGACGACGTAAAACTTTTCATGTCATTCGCTTCATTTGAAGATAGAAACAAGCTACAATCAGATCTAGATGCACTAGTTACTTGGTGCGATTTAAATTATATGCCACTTAACCTTAAAAAATGTAAACACATGGGTTTTTCGCGTGGAATTTCTCAGCCGGCTTCCTATACAATTAAAAATTATAGTCTTGAGCAAGTGTATGATTTTGTTGACCTGGGAGTTGCTATGGACTATAAACTCAGTTCAACCGCCATATTAACACAACAGTCAATAAGGCTAGAGGTGTCCTAGCATTCGTTAAACGATGGTCTAAAGAATTTAGCGACCCTTATGTAACTAAAGCCCTCTTCACTACATTAGTCAGACCGATACTTGAATATGGTTCTATAATTTGGAACCCCCGTTACCAGGTTCATGTAGATCGCCTTGCATCAGTTCAAAAACAATTTTTACTATTTGCCTTAAGAGATTTTCATTGGGATCAATCGTACAATCTGCCACCCTGTACGAATCGTTTAAAACCCATTAATCTACACACACTTTCTAGTCGGAGGGAAATGCTTGGAATTATTTTTATGATTAAATTGCTAAATGGTTCACTATCCAGCACATTTCTTCTAAGTGAAGTGAACATCAATGTACCGTCTCGTCCTTCAAGGCATTTTAAACCTCTAGTCTTAAAACAGTGCCGAACCAATTTTCAGTTAAATGAGCCTTTTCGCTGTTTGTGTCAAGATTATAACTCTCTTTCTGGTAGATTTGATATTTCAGACTCGCTTTTCAGCATAAAAAAATCAATTCTTTCTATCCTAAATTCATAGCTACTAATTGTTTCTTATTCTTTGACTTCTATATTAACTTCTAACAATAATTTTATTCTGTTAACTAGTTATTTCTTAATGTATAATCTGTCCTATATCTACTTTACTTAGCTGATGAGGTTTTCTCTGTAGCTGAGCAGTTTTAGATCTCGACGTTTAACAAACCAAAGCCTTTCAACGACTCGGCACGAACGAATAATCCGCGCGTTATGCGGATGCGCCCCTCGCGCCGGTCGGGCGGGAAATGGTGAGTAATCCGTTGGGAATTATTATTAAAAAAGATAATCATCACCAAACTGTAAAACTATTTTGAACTCAAATTTCAAGAGTTTGATTGCTAAAGTTGCCAATTGTTAGTTGCACCTTCGACTGCAGACCATAAATATGCACACATTTGGCCTTTTCCTAGCAACATTTAATTTCTTCACATACCTACCTACATGCATATGTACATATGTACGTGTAGAGCTTTGTACGCAAATGTTTTTCCAATTTCGAAAAGCATGTCATTGTCATTACCCAATGAACAACAAAAAAGCAAAGCTACGAGGTGTGTTCAAAAAGTATCGCGAATTTTGAATTTTCGCTGGTTACGTATATTCGAATTTCGAATTTTTTGGGGCGTTATATTGGTACTCATGTCTCTCACTTATGCCGACAAGCTCGGCCATTTTGAATGTTCAGTTAATTGTTGACAGCTGCTTTGCTTGCACGTGTTTTGGATCGTCTTCGATTTTTACCTATTTTTTTACCAAAATTGCTCAATTGTGACCAAAAACAGCATCGCATGAACATTGCTAATGAGATGTTAAACTCTGTCCGCGACGACCCAAATTTGCTCCAGAGGGTCATAACTGGTGACGAATCGTGGGTTTATGGTTATGACGTGGAAACCAAAGTTCAATCATCTCAATGGAAGCTGCCGCACGAACCAAGACCGAAAAAAGCGCGCCAAGTTCGGTCGAATGTGAAAGTTTTGCTGACAGTTTTCTTCGATTGCAGGGGCGTGGTGCATCATGAGTTCTTGCCACAGGGAAGAACGGTCAATAAGGAATATTACCTGCAAGTTATGCGCAATTTGCGCGAAACAATCCGCCAGATACGCCCGGATTTGTGGAAGAACAAAAATTGGCTTTTGCACCACGATAACGCCCCTGCTCACGCATCGTTGCTTGTGCGCGACTTTTTGGCCAAAAACAACACACTAATGATGCCGCAGCCACCGTATTCCCCAGATCTGGCCCCCTGTGACTTTTTCTTGTTCCCTAAACTGAAGAGGCCCATGAAAGGACGACGTTACGCTTCTCTTGACGAGATAAAGACGGCATCGAAGGAGGAGCTGAACAAGATACAAAAAAATGATTTTTTGAAGTGCTTCGAAGATTGGAAAAACCGTTGGCACAAGTGTATGATATCTCATGGGGATTACTTTGAAGGGGAAAAAATAGATATTCATGAATAAATAAATAATTTTTGAAAAAACACAAAATTCGCGATACTTTTTGAACACACCTCGTAAATGAGAAAATGTTACAATTGTGGATTGTGTACCGCAAGAGAGTACCGGACGTACAGGGTTCATATCCGGCAAAGGACTTTCACTTTCGACAATACTCCCCAAAACCTTCGGGGAGTGTTTTTGGCGCTAAAACAACAACAATAAAATAAAGTTAAGTAAAATAAAATAAAATAAAATAAAATAAAATAAAATTAAATTAAATTAAATTAAATGAAATGAAGTGAAATGAAATGAAATGAAATAAAAAAAATTTAAAAAAAAATAAAAATTCAATAAAATAAAATAAAATAAAATAAAATAAAAATAGTATTCATGAAACGAGCTCAAGACCAAGAATAATAATTTTTCACTTTTTGAATTTTTATGAAAATTATTATTGTTTTTACTTATTCTTGGCCTTGAGCTCGTTTCATGAATACTTGAAAATGTACAGGCCGTAAATCAACAAAATTGTTGGTATAAAAAAATCACTAAAATAAAAATAAAATAAAACAAAATAAAATCAAAAAAATAAAATAAAGTAAAATAAAAATAAAATAAAACAAAATAAAATAAAATAAAATAAAATAATTGATATTAGAGAAAAAATTACAACGTTATGCACAGCGATGGTATGGGATGACATGTTTCGAAGTGCCCAACTTCTCATCAGACCCCTTCTCGGACACTGAGATAAAATAAAATAAAATAAAATAAAATAAAATAAAATAAAATAAAATAAAATAAAATAAAATAAAATAAAATAAAATAAAATAAAATAAAATAAAATAAAATAAAATAAAATGAAATGAAATGAAATGAAATGAAATAAAATAAAATAAAAAAAAATAAAAATTCAATAAAATAAAATAAAACAAAATAAAATCAAAAAAATAAAATAAAGTAAAATAAAAATAAAATAAAACAAAATAAAATAAAAGAAAATAAAATAAAATAAAATAAAATAAAATAAAATAAAATAAAATAAAACAAAATAAAATAAAATAAAAAAATATCAATCGCTTACATTGTATACCAAGGTGTAAAATAGATATTTTTAGGAATTCTTCATTTTTGGATGTACGTACAACTTGTCTTCACTGATGCATATGTGTATACACCCACTTGGATAATTAGCTTTCTGCGTTATCGAGGCTAGAAAAGTTTTCAACATTTATTCTAAAATAATCAGTATAATTACGTCCATCTGCATACATATTAATTAATATATTACACGTATCTTATAAAATTGCTTGGAAAATAATTTAAATTTCGCAATTCTAATAAGGTTTCACTTCTACAAACATTTACTCTTTCAACCCGCACAAGACCTACAAAGTCTCAATCATGAAAATGTTTTCCGTTATTTAGCTCGAAGCATAAGCCTAATTTGTTTAAAACAGATGTGATTCTAGTTACCTCACCTAAGGAAACTATCCACTTTCATTAAATTTTTACGCAGCCATAGCCTGTATTTATTTGCATACCCCAATTCGAATACAGCATTTTTAACTGCTGAGGCGCGTCGAGGAATGATGGATGCATAACATATGAGATGAATAAATATAAAAAAAGGTTATGTTATTTTTGCAAGCGCTTTATTTTGACTGTTTTTTATTTGACTGTTTTTTTTTTGTTTGCTTAACGTAAATATTTTTAGTGGCATCAAATGAGTATTATTATAGTAGATTTTAATAAAATAAATCGAAAATTTCTAATAGAGTATTGTAATTTAAATATGAAACAAAAAATAATAAATTAACTAAGTAGAATTTATCGTTGACTATTCCACATATTTATCGTACACTTTTGAGCTTTTTGCACAAAACAAATTCAACACTAAAAATGTAATTGCTATTTACTTAATACTAAAAATTTACATCTTCTGTATTTATGTATGTGCGTGTATATCTAGATACCATAAACAATTTTCTCAAGGAAAAACTCTATGAAAACGATTTGTTTATAAAACAAAAATGCATCATGAAATCATAACTATTGTTCTAACGATTACAATTTATAAAATTAAGAAAGCTCATAAAAAATGTAATATTTGTATGTATTTAGTTAAGACAATTTGTGTGTGAACTTAGAAAAAGAAAAGGCTTGGCAAGTTTATTATGGTCTGTATTAATGTATGTACATAACCGAAGAATGTATGTGAGCAAAGAATGTACGAAAAAATGATAAACAAATTTTCAAATTACCCAAAAACAGGTCGTTGAAATAAGCTTAAGCTAGGCATGCCTATCTGATATGTTCGTCTGATCTGATCGCGCAGACCCACTTACAGGGCTGAGACTTTGAAAATTACACACCAACCTTTTCCAAATGCTTGGAATTGCTGTTATCATTCTTAAATTTTACATGCAACAAATTTGAGTTTCATGTTCTTTCCATGTTTTCAAGAAATTATTTTGAACTTCAAAATTAGTTAATGAGTTCTGCAAAATAAGGTTTTTCACTTTTCAATGCACTATATTATTCATGAAAATTGAAACTTATATACTATGTACATTGTTACTGTTGTACCAAACTAAGAACCCAAATAACTTGTTCTCAAGTGGCCCGAATAACAATATTTATACACTTCGTAGAAAGTAACGTGAAAATTTAGTCTCTGTTAGAGAGTGTTTGGAGAAAAAATGCCAAAAAAATTTTTTCCGGTAAAGAGCCTGGGTATCTTTTTTTTTTGGGGATTTAGTTCACAGCTGAATTATACTTCAGCTTTTTATAGCTTTGTTACAGACCACATTGCCATGCACAAAAACACATGGTCTATACCTCAGTCAATTCATACCGTTATTCAACAAGTTCCGTTATCTTTACAGCACCGTTATTCTCACAATGTTCCGTTATTTTCAAAAACCATTTTTTTTTTTTTAAATAATTAATCCCTCTTTTCGTACTTCCTTTGCGGGAAGCGTGAAAGCTGTCCTTGAGACTAGCTTAAGGAAACATTGGACATCCCAATGCCACGAAAAGGCGCGCAGGAGCTGACCTGGTCCACCTTTGAAGCCCAGCAAAAACCAAGCGTACTTATAAAGTTGGTTGGACTATAAGTTAACTTTGCACGACCTCTCCAGCCAACGACACAAACGGAAGTGCCTGGGTATCTACGAAATAGGGTCGCTTTATCCCTCCCGTTTTTGGATTTAATATTGAAACCTGAAGTGAACACAAACGGCAGATTGACTGTGACATTTCATGGTGCCGTAGCCATATCTATATAAAACAGCTCATCCAACCAACCTTATGGAAATCAATGTAATCGATTAATGGTGCCATTCCATAATGCTAACTATATGGTAATGTCAACTTAGTCAACCATAACCTACAAATTGTTATTCGTTTCGTTTTCGATGCACTTAGATTAGTGAGTTATTACTTGCTTAGATCAACCGAAATTTTTTCCATTTTCTTACTTTAAATAAAATTTCCCTCTTTTTTTAGATTGAGGTACCATTAATCGATTACAATAGATATGGTTAACTATATGCTATGACTATGACTATGGCTTTATGTATAAGCAAATTTGTCCGCAGCTTAACTAGACTGTCATTTGCCATTGGCTCTTTGTAACATTTTCATCGTTTTATGCAACGCAATGTTTTTTGCAATGCACGTCAAACCTGAAGTCAAACAAATTAGATGAATACATCACGTGTGTTATGGCTAGCCTTTTGCAGTAATTAAAACTAAAGTAAACTCGTCATTCGAATCACAAATTGCAAATAAAAAACCAAAAATAAAATAAATAATATACATATATTTAAGAAGCGTTTTGATGGTTAAAAAGCTTTCAATTAATATCAAATTCAAACATGGCATTTATTGTTCAAGAGAGGTATTAAAGTGTAGATGACTCAGAAAGGCGTTTGTTAAACTAAAATGTATTTACATATATGTTATTATTTATATAACTAGATATACTCGAATTTGTACATTATAGTAGCTCGTAAGTATAGAATAGTTGTTTTCCTAACTGGCTCAACCATTCGGTAGGGTATAGAGAAGGATTCTTTAGAGATTTCCCTAATAATAGCCTAATGATTGCTGTCGGGTTTATTAATATTTGTAGTGCTTTTCTTTTCCTTTCTCTTTTCTTTTTATGTTCCGTTAACAGTTCTTATATTTTTTCAAAAATAGGAAATGTATTTCAAACGAGTTAAGTATAAAACAAAATTTAAAGCAACATTTCACCCTAACTAGTGAAAATGTTATCCTTTAAGAATAGTTGGTAAATTAATTAGTAAGTTTGTAAATCGTCTAAGCAGATGAAAACGATGCAAAGTGAATTGTGATCAAAAAAAAAAAAACAGAAAAAAAACAATAAATTATATGTAATAAATGTATAATTGATACATATTTATCATTAGTTAAAAAATATAATTCGTTGGAAGAAAACTAAACGAAAAAGTTTCGAAAAAAGCGCAAATATACAAACATCTTTTTTTATATACTCGCAGAATATCAAAAAAATGTATAATATTAAATTGTTATCGTTAAATATGATTAAGTGATTATTGAATATATTAAACCCAAACCCAAAAAAAAAAAACTATAAACTAAGCACGGCGAAATAATATAGTTAAAGATAGAGTCCGAGTGAACGGTCAAGTACGAAAAGATCTAGGAGGGTAACGATTTCTCAATGCAGAATTGTTAATTAGGTCATTTTTACAATAACACTATGCTTAAAGAAAAATGAGAATGAGAACTAGCCGTAAGTGAAAACCAGGGATGGATTTCTCAACTCCAGCAAATATAGAACTTTTGAGATTCTAGTGCAAAGGTTACAAAATTTTTTTATTTGCAAGCAACAAAAAATTAAGTAAACACAATAAATTACAAGCACCTGCAATTTTTGTTACCAGTTGGAAATTTTAAAACAAGAATTAAATGGTTATTTTATTTCTAATATATGGTTATTTTATTTAATAGACCGTTTGTTAAATGAAAAAGGAAAAATAAACTTATAAATACCATTTACTTTATAATTCAATGAAAAATCAGCATGTATAATAAATGTATATTTAAGTGCGTACGTATGTATGTAATGAAAAAAAACTAAATTTGTTTAAATTGGTGAGTAACCGCATATAAATGTGATTAAGAACTTTTTACATTTCCATACAGCTGATAATATTGAACAGTTAATTTCCAGCATTTAAATTCAAAAATGTTAAGTATGTCGAAAACAATTTATTAACAGTGCTAAAAAAAGCAGGCCAATATCATAATTTGCATACATACATTTTTCCAATTAAAAATATCTAAAAAATTGTAATTCACAAGAAACAGTATTGCAATAAAAACTAAAAAAAAAGATTTAAAAAAATGCCTAATTTATAAGAAAAAAATGACAGAAGTGGAAAATGTTTATTAAATGTCCATTATTAAAATCAAAATAATATAATAAAATTAATGCAAATGTTGTTTGATTCTCCTTAAGTATTCCCTTAGGTAAGTATGGGTACAAACTGCTTATTCCGCAAACCCTGCCTACCCTGCAAAAATCGAATGACTGAAACTCCAATTGGTACTCGTGTCGGTAAACTATCCCGTAATTTTACGTGTTATATACGAGTCAACTGGTAGCTGTGACACCGGTGTGAGAAGTACAGCTATATGTTTATCTTAGGTCAAAAAATAGGTGAGAAAGAGCGAGATGTAAAACCGCGCACACAGGAACGCGAGGAAAGAAAAAGAAACAGTCCAAAAGTAACCGATGATCCTAAAAACGTGATGGGAGAAATACGAAAACTAATCATTTTACCAGTATCGTTTTTGCAGGGTAACCGATGCACGAACACATTGAAAGAATATGCAAGTAAATCACCACATACGAATGGTTAATGTACCCGAGTGTGAGAGCCGAAACTTCACAAGTACACTTGATTGTCAGGTCAATTCGCCTTTAAGAAGCTCATAGTAAATTTTCAGCTGGGAGTGAGATAGGTAGGTTTAATTGCTATTAGGGCTCTTGTTTACAATCGATTATCCGACTAATCGATTAGTCGAATAGCAACTATTTAGCTGTTTGAAAATCGAATAGCAAATTTTGGACTAATCGAATACTGCCGGTTGATAAATAAAATTTTTAAAATTAAAAATTCAACTATAGTTGGAACTCAGTTCCATTGTCAATAAAAAACACAACTAGTCGATTAGCGATAATCGATTACTTTTTCAAAGAACTACTTCAAATCGATTAATCGACTATTCGATTAGTCGATTATCAAGAACTCTAATTGTGTGCCGGGCACATTTTGAGAAGTTCGACTTGGGACTTGTTCGTGACTAAAACATTAGGGATGTTCTCATAAAATTGTTCTAGGTGAATTTTTACAAATTTGTGAATTCTTACATCCTATACAATTTTATGAGTTTGTAGTAGTGTGTATGAGTGGTATTTTATGAAATTATTGTAAGGATTGTTGGTTTAATTGAAAAATTATTAAGTTTTAAAATTATGACTGCTATGATAAAGAAACCACAAAAATTGCGCATAAGCCTACGAACACTTTAAAAAACATATTTAACAAAACAAAATCGAAAATACCAATCATGGAAAAAAATAACGTAGTTTACAAGATACCATGTAAAGGCAATAGAGATGAAACGTGCAATAATATATATATAGGTACTACAAAGTCCAAGCTCAAAACGAGAATTTCCCAGCATAAGTCTGATTTTAAACTTTGCCATCAAGTAAATAATCAAAAAACGGCACTCATGGCCCACTGTGCAGATAGCGGCTACACACCAAACTTTGACGAGACTAAAATACTGCAACAAGAACAACACTATAACAAACGCTTCACACTAGAAATGTTACACATTATTAATACTCCGACTAACACAAGACTCAACTATAAGAACGACGTTGATCACACAGCACATATCTATAAACACCTACTCACTAAAAACAGTACCATACTCCACGTCACAGAGAGCAGACGTGTTAATAAAAGTATGTATTTATGTGATATTTAAAATGCAAAATTTGTTTATTGTTAATTGTTTATTTTTGTTAGTTGCTACAATCCTGAAGATTGCCGTTGAGCAGTCGAAATATATCGATTTTAACAAAAAAATCAAAATGTGTTTTTAATTTTTATAATTATTGAACACGGACCTCAAGCCAGCAAAGAAATACAAATATTAAGTTTTAATTGAAAAGCTGTTAAATTTCGATTTTTTAAACAATAAAGTAAATAATAAATATTAGATTTTTGACTTTTTTATTATTTATTATGCACTTTATTGCATTTGGGTAAATTTTTTTTTAATTCCCTCTTTGTTAATTTCAGAAAGTGAACCGTCAGTTCCAGACTGCCCGTTGGATGAGAACACCAAAAAATTCTCCTTCGCCAAGGAGAAGGCTGCTTTCAACTCGTGGGCACCGGCATACCATTTAAATGTCCTTTTTAATGATAATAAACGATTATTTATTTTCGATCGTCACTTTGAAGAAAATCATATTTCTAATGGTCGCCTTTTAAAAGGTGCCTTTTCTAAAAATCATTTGCAAGTAAATTATTTCAGCAATCCTTCAAGCATTTCATTTGATTCTTGCAATTTAAACGAACCGCTTGATGGCACTTATATCGTTTCGGAACCAGCACACGGTATAACCTTTCAAGACTTCGAAAAATATTATGACCTCTGGGTTAGGCGTCATCTGATTTGGTACATGGTGACGAAGAAGGCATTTTTATTAATCCTGAACGCTTGGCTAAAGTCATTCAAATGTACAAATAAAAGAATTAGTAAAACAAATTCAAGATTACAAAAAGAAGGTTGAATAGGCCATTATACCATCCAAGGATGTTAGTGCCGACGCCATTAAATACGCAAGAATGATTGTCGACACTACTTTTTAGTATTCCGCTGATAGTAGGGTACTGGCGCAAAATATTAATTATATGTCCGCCAAAGCTTACAACTTCCTCCTCAAAAAGGATCTCGTGTACAACAAACATAGAGATATATGTAGTTAAGGGCTATGTTGACTTAGGAAATGGAAAGAGGAAGCAGCTCGTAGCTCGTAGACAAATGCTGATTCTACATGGTCAAAGCCATCTGCTCTAATTGGAAATATGTAATATCGCATTATGTAGCCAAAAATGCTGTCAATGACAAAGAGTTATTTGATGCTATTAAATTGGTTGAGAGTGTAGGTCATAATATTAAGTCTATTGTTTGCGACCAAGGGAGATACATTTAAAAGCTGTTCAACAATTTGGATGTCACAGTGGATCGTCCTTACTTTGTTTATGAAAATAAAAAAATATCTTGTATGCTTGCCTATTCCCACTTAATAAAGTCCGTTAGAAATAATTTATTAAAATATAATATTACGACTGGCAACGGGTTTGCAAGCTTTAGTGTAATTTGCAAAGCATATGAGTTGGATAAAAGAAAAGTTCTAATTTTAAAATAATGCCAAATCATATTAATTGGAATTGCTGAAATGGGCGTTTCTCGAGCCACACAATTTCTCAGAAATTCCGTAGCAGCCGGAGTCCGGAGGTTTTGCTAAACCATGCATTTTGCTAAACCATAATGCCAAAACACGCATACAATTAAAATCAGGCCCTTACTCTGTAGTTCTATTCGAAAGGCTGTTCTACTCGCGATCCTAACACACATAGGCACTCTGTAGTTCGTTAGAATTTACTTTAGAAAATAATCCAAATAGTAGGCATCACTGTTTCACAAATTTCAAGCGCAAAGCAAAATACAAAAACACTTTGCATACGTCTAAAGTGCGGTATTAGGCAGCGCAGTTTTACGCAGTAGCGCAGGTCGTAAGAATCTCGACTACGACGCGTGTGGTTGCTGGTTCGAACGTAAGTCCTTGCACAAGTAATTTTAATTTTTTGTTTTATTTTTATTAAACAAAATTTTGTTTTTTTAAATAATCTAATCCCAAAAAATTCATTTGGTTAAATTTTTCCAAATTTTTACCTAGAATTCTTTAATTATTTTCTGTCAACAACGATTGCTTAGCTCTTTCTGCGATAAAAATGACTTCTTGATGAAAAAAATACTAATTGTTTTATTATAATCATAAGAAAATACATTTTTGCTGCTTTCCGTTTGCTAAATTGTTGTCGAATAGAATTTTTTAACTTTCGACCATTGTGGCATATGTTTTCCAAGTAGTGAGTACCAAATTTTCTACAAGAGAAAGGGGGATGAATCAAATCCGAAAGGAACAGAATGGAACTCGAACAACGAATGCGTTCTACTCGAAAATTTGTTACAGAGTACAAATCACTCGAAAGCGAACAAATTTTGTTTCAAATAGAACTACAGAGTGAGGGCCAGTAATCATCTTGAAAAAGCTTTTAGTACTGGAAAATACAGCACTGTCACCTTTTTACTTGCTTTCCGAATGCTTCCCTATTGTAGAAAACAAAAAACAGCTGTCAAATTACCATTGTTTCACTGGGTATTGAACTGAAAAAATAACAATCGAAAATATTTTACAATTCAGACATTTTTGCCATACAACTTTAAAAACTTCAAATTTTCGCTCAAATATACTTATATGAAACAAAATGTCTGTGCGTCGTGATTGGTATCAGTCGGAGACTAAAGTAGTGGTAACTGTTATGATCAAGGATGCAGAGACAAAGAGTTACAAAGTGGATATCCAACCAGAACGCTTACATATGACAGCCGATGGATATGAACTTGACTTGCATCTTTACCGCCCAGTGGACGTTAGTAAATCAACCCACAAATTATATCCAACAAAAGTAGAAATTACATTGGCTAAGCTAGTGGGTGAACGCTGGGAATCATTGGAGAAAAAAGATTTACCCCCACCAACTGCAGCACCACCTCCAATTCACAAAAAAGACTGGGATAGTTTGGCAAAAGAAGTAGAAAAATCTGAAGAGGAGGACACAAAGAGCGAAGAGGCACTGCAACGGCTCTTTAAGAAAATCTATTCTACATCGTCACCTGAAGTACAGAAGGCAATGAACAAATCGTTCTCCGAATCTGGTGGCACTGTTTTAAGCACCAATTGGCAAGAAGTTTCAAAGGATAAAGTTGATATTAAGCCACCAGAAGGTGCCGAGTTTAAAAAGTGGGATTAGTTAAATTTTACCAGGGCACACGACTGCAAATCCCGATTAAATAGAAAGAGAACCACATGAACTTAACCTACTAATTTAGTTGGCCTTTATTTTCATCAAATTCGTTTAATAAAAAATTTCGAAGCAATCACAAAATGTATTGCTACTATGGCTGTTCTGCAAACTTTAATGGCAAAGAATATCTATGATTAATGGCTTCTTTGATTGTTTGAGTAGCGACAAAAAACACTACAACAAAAACTGCTCGAAGGTTTTGGAGAGTGTTGTCGAAAGTTACATCCTTTGCCGGATATAAACCCGGCACTCCCTTGCGGTACATGCCCGACTGTCGCGGGGGCGATTTGGTAAGCCAGTGCAACCTTCTAGGTCATGTCATCCCTCCTTCCTTTAGAAGGGCATCATAACCGTAGATCAACCATCGAGATGCACGTCATTACCTTTGTGCATTTTAGTTGATTCTTTTTACCGGTTGCCTACCTCGAGCATATTCTAAATATGTTAAAGATCGTATTTTTTGTTATACTTATTTTTAAAATTACTACAAAAACCTTGCAAACAAGTTCTGGTATTTACCGTGGTGAATATGATCGTCAGATTTTTATCTAGCGAGAACTACGGCCCTGTGACAAATTTCTGAAAAAGATACATTTTGACAGAGGGGTGAATTTAAACATCAAAATTTTAACTTTGCAAGCAAAACTTTTTCGTTTTTTTTTTTTGGCCGTTATGGCCCAAAGTCTGGAAATAATAAATGGAAAAGCAAAAATCGAGGACGCTTGTGACAGGTATGGTTAACTCCTAATGTTGAGTGAAAATGATATATATTTTTTCTTTTTTTTCAACATGATTTTCACGCATTAAAAAACTAACATCGTATGAAACGGCAACTCTGAGTCACCCCTATAAAACATGCCTGAAATTTAAAAGAACACACATTGCCTTGATAAATAAATAAAATTTGTGCTGGGGTCAAGGCAATAGAACAGACCTTTTGCAAAACATCAGCTGATAGGAAAGCTAGAAGTGGCGCGAAATTTCGCTTCATTTGCAAAAACAGCCATTTCAAAGTTGATCATCGAAGATAAAATTTCCCGTTGCAGTCGATTTACTGTTCTTCAAAAATTGTTTTGTGTTGTAAGTTTGAATTTGCCGTTTACTTTATAAATTATTCAATGTATTTCTCTTATAGATGTCTGCTGAAAGCCTCAAGAAAAAATTGGAAGAAATTGAACTACCGGCAACTAAGAAAATGAAGATTGATTCTAAATGTATATTGCGCTTCGCAAAACTGACTGAGCATGCACATGCACCAGTGCGAGGATCTGAATTTGCAGCGGGTCTCGATTTACGAAGCGCATATGATCTAACTGTGCCTGCACGCGGCAAAGCAATAGTTAAAACTGATCTACAAGTACAAGTGCCTGAAGGATCTTACGGACGAATTGCTCCTCGTTCTGGCTTGGCTGTAAAGAATTTCATAGATGTTGGTGCTGGTGTGGTCGATGAAGATTATCGCGGTAATTTGGGTGTTGTTCTCTTCAATCATTCCGATATCGACTTTGAAGTGAAGCATGGCGATCGCATTGCCCAATTGATATGTGAGCGAATATTTTATCCCGAATTGGAGGAAGTGGATAAACTGGATGACACTATACGTGGCGCTGATGGTTTCGGATCGACAGGAGTGAAGGATATTCCTGAAAAAAATGGTAACGGCAAAGTTTCGGATGACAAAGTTAAGGAAGGGAAAGCGGTGGAACCATCTGAACCCACTCACAAAGCTGAAAAAACCGATGAAGAAACAAAAGTTGAATCGAAAAGCGACGAAAAAACTAATGGAAGTTCCGCATCTGCTACAGCAGTTAAAACATAAAGTCCTACTTGTGATATTTACATGTTTCCATCTAAGTATTTCACATAAATGTTATAGTACGTAAGCAATGTGTTGTACCATTCCTTCGTTTTCATATTCTTGTACACCTTTAGGGGGGGTGTGTATTCACTGTCCAAATATTTTCATTAAACAAGTGCCACAAAAACGTATTCTAAAAAGTTGCTTTATTTCTATGGAAGTTTTGAGATCGGCAGTATATAATTTAGATAACGCATTTTGTAATGAATGTTTGGTAATTGTTTCCTTTAGGAGACAACTGCTGAAACACTTCCGAAATTATCGCGAAAGGTAACAAAAGACGCGTTTTGACCTCGGTAACAATATTCCGGAAGCAGATTTTCGAGTATTTGTTGCAGTGAAGAGATATTTGCAATCAAAGTTGAAATTTTTTTTGTCATTTTCATGTGGTTGTAATCACGAATTAGGGTGCACCGAAAAGTGCAGAAGTGTGTTTTGCGCCGAAATACTGTGGATCGCGTAACCGGTGTTGGACCGGTTAATGGTAATTTTTTTTGAAGGTGGTTTGCACATAAATACCTTGGATCAAGCCCCCTATTTGGGATCAGGTCAAGTTTGGGTTTTTCGCGAATAACTTTTCCGCTTTCGGATTATTGATACCGAAGTCAAAACGCATTGGTTGATACCTCCGCCGATATTTTTGGACGTGTTTTAGCAGTTGTCTCATAAAGGAAACAATTACCGAATTACAGATGGACTCGTGCGAGCCCTTTCAATTGACTTTGAAAATCATGGACGCATGCCTGCAGCAGCAGTTTACAATTATAATTATGAGCGGGTGTGTGTCAAAGTTAGGGATGTTAAGGAAGTGAGTACGGGAAACGGAGGTCGAATCAACGGGCATATCTGTTAATTTGCGCCGCATAAAATATATACAGAGAATCACCCCTATTGGGAGTGTCGATTTGCAGTAGAATAGAAAATTTTTGATTGAGTCGATCGCATTTTATTTTGGTATTGTGCAACTTGCTCGAACAAAAACTATATTTTTAATGTTTATTAAATATTTTGAATTTTTTTTAATAATTTACTTTTTATCCATTTTATTAACACTTTCCAAATCACATCGACACCCCAGCGACTACAAAATGGTAGTAGAAAGATGATCGATTAAGTATTTACAGTCGCTCATTAAACGATCAGTTGTTGTTGTTGTTGTGGTAACGACAAAAACACTCCCCAAAGGTTTTGGGGAGTGTTGTCGAATTAACAGTCCTTGGCCAGATTTGAACCCGGTACGCTCCGGTACTCCCTTGCGGTACTGCCAGACTGTCGTGGTAGCGATTTATGACCAGTGAAACCTTCTAGGTCATGTCACCCCTCCTTCCGTAAGGAAGGATAAGATGGGTAATGAGAGTTGAGAGGCATCATATCCGCAGAGCAGCCATCGAGTTGCACGGCATTACCTTTGTGCATATTAGTCGCCTCTTACGACCGGTATGCCTACCTCGGGCATATTCTAAACCCCTAACCCGCAGGGGCGGTTCGACACTAGCAATTTCTCGATGATCGCTAATTGCTTAATAGTCGATAATCTATTATTGTTCGAAACTCACAATAGGGGTGAATATCGGTAATTGCTTCCTTTAAGAGACAACTGTTAAAACACCTCCGAAATTATCGGGAACGGTATCAAAAGACGCGTTTTGACCTCGGTAACAATAATCCGGAAGCGAATTTTCGAGTTCCGATAATTTTGGAGGTGTTTTAACAGTTGTCTCCTAAAGGAAACAATTACCTGAATATCTAATAGTGACTAGCGAGAACGAGAATTTGTATTGCTCTCTTAACTGTTACAAAATGCTCACCCATGGTACTTTCCACCCTTTGACACAGGGCCATTGTACTGAAGTAGTCGGAAGTTACGAGCTTCGGAGTAGAGGTCGAAGCTTCGTAGCATCTCTACCCAAAAAATCAGCTGCTTGTGACGTGACTTGTGCAACTTCTCGTACATATTCCTTCGCGTACCTACATGCGGATATTTAAAGAGCTAAAAATGTCCTTAAAATTTATAGGTAAGTTGCATTCCACATGATTATATCCACCCTACGTTAATTTTTGTCTTGGTTATTAGACATTGGCGCTAATCTTACTGATCCAATGTTTCGTGGCATCTATGGCGGCAGTCAAAAGCATACCAATGATTTAGATTTGGTGTTAGAGCGCTCCTGGAAGCAAGGCTTGAAAAAAATGATAATCACAGTAGGCACACTTAACGAGGCAGACGAAGCTCTGGAGTTGGCCAAAAGGGATGGTGAGAATCCAAGCAAATATTCGCCAATGCATTTTCAATTCCCACAAATTCTATATTTAAAGCATTAATAACACTACAGATCGTCTTACAATAACAATTGGTTGCCATCCAACGCGCTGCAATGAATTCGACCTGGATCCGGAGAAGTATTATGAAGGCTTGCGCAAGAAAATACGTGAAAATCCAGATAAAGTGATTTCAATTGGGGAGTGCGGATTAGATTACGATCGACTTCATTTCTGTGAGAAGGAAAAACAAAAAAATTATTTCGAGAAACAATTAAGCTTGGCTGCCGAATTTTGTTTGCCGCTATTTCTTCATTGCCGCAATGCACATTTTGATTTTATGGAAATACTTGCACGTAATCGGGATAAGCTTTTGGATTGTGGAGGCGGTGTGGTGCATAGTTTTGATGGTACATTAGAGGAGGCGGAAAAAGTTATGGCTTATGATGAGCTTTACATTGGTTTAAATGGTTGTTCGCTGAAAACCGTAGAAAATTTAGAAGTGGTGAAAGGGTTGCCCAACGAACGTATTATGTTGGAGACCGATTGTCCTTGGTGCGGTATACGTCCGTCGCACGCGGGATACAAATTTGTTCAAACGAAATTTACAGCGGTTAAGAAAAAGGATAAATGGACTCCAGAGACTTTAGTAGATGGACGTTGTGAACCTTGTCAAATTAGGTATGCATATTGGGAAGCAGAGTGAACTTAAAATTAATATGTTCAAATCTTTATAGTCAAGTTCTTGAAGTTATTGCTGCTGTCAAAGGAGAGGAATCAACAACACTTGCTAATTACTACTTCGATAATACATTAAAGCTATTTTTTAAAAATATGTGAACATTTGTGAAAATCATACAAATCATTCATGAAAAGATGTGAGATTATAGCTCCCACTATGGTTCATTATTTCTTTTATGGTTCTAGAAAAGATTTTTTAACTACGTGGTAGCAGAACGTACTATTTTGACTTAACCGCATATCATTTCCTTCAGAAAATTTATAGTCCTAAATCCAGGACTCGGCAACAAGATAGGCATTTAAAATCATCTTGAGAGAGTGCCAAAATTCCGACAATATCGTGTTCCCTTAATATTAAGATTTTAGGCACCCATGACTCAACCTCTGCTAAAAATAAATGACTAAAAGCAAAATTATTTAAGAAATACACCAAGATTTAAAAACATATCTTTATTGAAAATTATTGCAGTTATTGTTATAATTAGTATCGCATAGGAATCTGTATATATTTATGAATAAGTATATGTATGTATACCTTGATTATGTTGTCAATTAGTATGTATGTATGAGTATGTAATATTAATATATGCATATATAATTTATGTATGTATTATAATATAGTTCAAGTCTATAAGTGCATACATGTAAATTAGGTATATATTGTTATGTGATTGAATTGATGTGGTAATTTATATAGTTTTTAGTAAATTTCTCTTGGCATTTTTTGTAACTTAACTTAGTCGTTTTGCCTGTTCGTTAATGCAACTAAGTTCCTTATTCCCAGTTCATAATTTAAAGCAAACTCTGGTTTGCGCAAATGAACTCAGATAGGAGTACTGCGCATACAGCATTTACGAACACGACAATTGGAATGATTCTAGTTCAAAAGGAAAGATCCAGACCCTAATTAATACAAAATTAAATTCTTTTTGTAGTTCAGCAATTTTTCTTTGCTGGTCATTTAAAACATTGTTGATTTATGTATAATTGAGTTACCTAAATGTACCAAAATTTACGAATCCTTATTGAAATTTCACTTGGAATAAATTTGTGGAGCAGTTTAACCTTCCAAACCTAGCACGAGTGGGTCATATTGGTCTCTTTTGGTCATAGTAATAGTACTAATGAAATTTGTTAGAGGCCCTCATGTAATTAAAATATTGAAGAAGGTGCAGAATAGGCTGCCGAATTTTTCAAACATCTTTCTGAAAACCCGTATTTCTGATTTTTTTTCGTCTGAATAAATGGAGGGCACCGAGCAGCGAACATTTTTTACCACTTTATTATGCGCCTGACTTCTTCATCCAGAGTTGGAGTTATTCCGCCACCAAAACAGGACACTACTCTTAGGTTAAACTCCTACTCTTTTTCGACTGGAGAATTCTGAATTGGTATCATGGCATAGTAAACAACTTTACTGCACCATGATGGGCATGTATTTATATGATTATTGTACATGTGCTTTTAAATATTTTTAGTACATTTTCCAATTGTGGAACTCCCCTCCAAAAATTGTAAACTTCACTTTCGCGTATATGACTCTGGAAAATTATATCCTGCCAAGAATGTTACCTTGTGATGATTTTGAAAATTGGCATTGAGCACCATAACTGCTCGCGAGTTTTGATTCTATGATGTGTTGTATAGCAGCATACCACGTATTGTCAGCAAAAGCTCAGCCAAATTGACTGATCTTATCCTAATTACTTTAACCTACACAATTATAAAAAAAAGTACATCTAGCTGATAAACAGTTACACGGGTTCAATCAAAATATCAATATTATTCACTTATTGTTTAAGATATATTAGAACTACCATAATTAAAATTTGTGAGATTAAAAACCTTTACAATAAGAGATACATACTTGATTACTTATACAGAATGGTTAGTTGTGCGTGTGAGAAATGCCTACTTGCCATATGTATATGTGTTAACTATTTACAAAGTTCATTTCAGTGAAGTGGTCTACTCAGCAAAAGGTACATTGCTTTAGAAGCAATGATGGTTTGGCTTCTAAACTAGCCATACTTATGGCTTATTCAAAAATTTTGAAAACCTGCCAACCTAAAAAAACTGTTACATTCTCGACAGTGGCACCGTTAGCTTGACGACCAGAGGTTTTTATCGATAGCGTAGACACTGGCGGACCAAGTTTATCTTAGGTGTTGCATGTTATCTGGGGGTAACTCTGTAATTCGAAAAGATTCGAAAATTAATCTATATTGCTAACAGCAATTGCAAAATGCGCCCCTGCGGGTTAGGGGTTTAGAATGCCGGTCATAAGAGGCGACTAATACGATATACACGAAAATAATGTCGTGCAACTCGATGGTTGCTTTGCGGATATGATGCCTCTCATTACCCATCTTCTCCTTACTGAAGGCTAAGATTACCTAGAAGGTTTCACTGGTCATAAATCGCTACCATGACAGTCGGGCAGTACCGCAAAGGAGTACGGGGCGTACCGGGTTCAAATCCGGCCAAGGACTGTTAATTCGACAACACTCTCCAAAACCTTCGGCGAGTGTTTTTGTCGTTACCACAACAACAACTACAAAATGCATATCCTCCAACGATTTTCTTCAACCTTCAATAAAGCAGATACAATTTTGCAAGCTATCTACTTTTTTTCTTTTTATTGCACCTTTTTACATGGAGCTGTCTACTTTCAATTAGATATAGCTCGCGCTAGTAAGACTCACAAATTACTCTCCTCCTCTTCACAACAAAATCGCACGTAATAAGTTAGTGGATTCCTTAAAATGCAAGATGTTTGCCCGAAGGTAGGAGTTATTTTGGGCGAGGTCGAAACAACCCAACAAAACAAAAAGCCGCAGTTCCATCCCAATAAACATTTAAGAGAAATTGTCATTAGAAGTCAAGTTGAGAATTCACCTTAGATTAAGAACCATAGCGTTCTGAACAAAAAGGGAACAACAGCCGGTTCTATCGTACCGGAATGGCCCGTGCTTTTTCACCCGGTCAAGGGCTGTTATTTCAGTGTAACCCGGTCTAATCTGTCATATCCCACACATATGGAGACTTGAAGTTTGTAAAGTTGATAATTGTAACTTCCCAAAAGTTGGAGAAATATTTTTTCCAGTTTGTTGGGATAGTTCTCGATATACGGATATATAAGAAAACACTGCAGCCAAATAAAAAGTTGACATAAGGATTGGATATGGATCGTTTGAGAGCAGCAGTCGCTCTGCGTTACAAAAATTTAGAGATTTCAAATCTTTAATTCATATTTCTACAATTGCATAAATATTTGACATACTAAGTAATACATTAACGATTTACGTTATTAAGTATGTACATACATATATATTTAATTGTAAACATGTAGAAAAAGTTTTAGAAAATTACAGCAGTCTAATGTGTAAATCTTAATTGGCAATCAATAGTGATAGGCACAATTGACTTTTACATTATTATTGTTATGCATAATTGCTTTTATGTACGTACATACATATGTATGTATCTGGATTTAAGATGCAAATATACCAAACTTTAATAACAATTCGATATATCTGCCATACATAGTCCGTCTTAAATGGATCATACGCTTTTTCATTTATTTCATAAACTCCAAACAACAATTTAGAAGGCATAAAAATTTAAAATTAGAATCATAGTTGGACGTTATCAAATCAAAATGTCTGCATGCGTTAGGACGTATGGTGGTATAGACGCTTCGTACGGAGTTGCAACGCCGCGTCCAAAAAGTATAAAAGTATTTCCTATAATCAAATACAAACAAAATTAAATAAAATAATTATAATAGAAATAAAAAATATCTAATCGTCAAGTAAATAAAATAAAAACTCAAAACATTCGATTAAATTCTTTATTCAGCATATGTTTTGATATATTATTCATTTAAATATTTTTATATAAATTATTAATTAATAAAAAGTAATTATATATTAATAATTTAAAACAATGTTTTAATCAAATTAAACGCTATATACATATGAGAGTAAATCAGAAATCATGAAATTATAAATTTACTTAGTAAATAATTATGTAAGCATATTAAAGAAACAAAAATTGAACTGCATCCTTCGTTTGATTACAAACAAGTGGCTACTCCAAAAGTTTGTTTTTTTTTGTTAACAGTTTTTTTGTTTGATATTTTTATTTGCTAAAAATTCGAGTTTTTTTTATATGAAAATATGTAATGCAATTGTTTAATTCTTTTCAATATTTTCAGTTGTATACGTATACTTGTGTGGATGTATATAGATACATAGTATATAGTAGGTATGTATGTTTGTATGTTTTGTAGTGAGCAGATATTAAGCGAATATTTTAAAATTAAATTTATGCTTTCCGAGTTGAAGAATATTCAACAGCCGTTCTATGAACAGGTCAAACAAATTTACTCTCATTACTTACATACACACATGCACATATGTATGAATCGTTCACAATAATAGTGGTTTAGTATTATTAATTTTATTTTACATATTGATATGACTTTTTTATAACAATTGTATTTTTAAACAACTTAAGTTCAACGATAAAACTCAATGTTGCTTTGAAGAAAAATGATTAAAGAAATAATGAACAAAGGAGTTAAATGTAAAGATCCACTTTTATTACTGCCATATTATGTACATATGTATGTGTGTATACTAATATATTTGTTATGCTGCATAATTTCATAAATAATAGTTTAATAGTTAATTAATTTAAGTTTTAGTTTTCATTTGATGCTTTGATATTTCGAATCCCTCGTAACGCGGTTTTGTGTTTCTTTTCTTTTTAATTACGTAATATGGATATGGAACCGTTTCGTTAATTCACATTAATAAGTTTTATTTTTTTTTTAAACAAACGTAAATATTTCTTTTATTTGCTTAAAATTAGCAGCAATGCATACATACATATTTATTCTTTGTTTGTTTATTTATAAATGTATGTATGTATGCATATCTGAGTGTGTGTTAATTAAGAAAGTATTTCATAATTTTCCGATAGCGCCAACAAAGACAAAAATCAACTGCCTAGGCGGTTCTCGACTTTTTTGATTGTTATTTTATATTATTTAATGCGCTTATGTTAATTGGTTATTTATTGATTTGTTAGCAATTCTGTTTATATCCTTTTAATACAGCCTCTGCGCACTTTCAAGCACGTTCTTAACTTTTTATAGTATCTTCGGTGCACTTCGATCGTTTATTTTCTGATTGCGTTTCAGTGTGGCGCCGCGTTTGATCTGGTCCATTAAAGATTCATGACAAATGCGTGGATCGGGCTGCAAAAAGTGCGAAATGCATGAAATTAAATCAATAAATTTGACAAGGCTTTATGACAGTATCAAATGTAATTAGAAAAAATTGTAAAAATTAAATATTCAGCGCTATGTAAATATTTCTTTGATTATTTTGTGCATTTTCACAGTGACGCGCAAAAAAATAGCACCGCTAGTCACAGTGGTAGTGTTTTGCAAATTATGATTGTCTTTATGTTTTTGCTTTAATAATATTCATTTAGCTAGCGTTTTAGTACTTCCAGGTGTAATAAATAAAACTATGTAGTTAATACTTTTGCAAATAAATTAAAAAAAAAAACATTTATTCAAGGTACAGTGCTGGCTTTGCTTAATTTGATATTCTCGATGATACAGTTGGTAGCTTCTTGAAAAGCAGGAAAATGTGGACAATTGCGAGTAATTTGAAAACGAGAAATAAAAGTTCCAAACAGTTCATAAATTTGACAACTCAAAAATGAATAGGTTGTGGATATGGCGTTATGCTATGGCATGGTTGGATGAATCACTTGGTATCGACATCGCCGCTTTGTTTTCCGTATGAAAACAAGCGCACTTTCGCTGTCATATTTCAAAAAGTATCACGAAAATAAGTTATAGTTTACAAAATTTTTAATATAAAATCATTATTTAGACAATCACTTACAAAACCATTAAAATTTGTAACTAACGAATAGCCAAATGAAAGAAAGGGTGATATCGAACACTTTGTACTGAGCCTTCAATAGGATCCTTAGACGTTTCGACGATAACTTGGTGCTCATTATGGACGATATCGGAAAACCACCCCAGCTCAAGGCCCTCAAAGCTTGTAAAATATAATTGATTTAATAAAAAAATAAATAAACACAATTTGCAAACAATCAGATTTTTTATTTTGGTACTATTTTTTCGTCCGCCACTGTATATGTATCGCGTCAGTTAGCGTTAAAAAGCGACAACTAACCCACTTTGTTCGCCTGCTGCCAAAATCGCATAAGCGAAAAAGCTCCAATTAATGATGGTTATATGTTTGAGCGGTTTCTATTGTTATTGTAATTTATTTATTGCAAAGTAAACGTTTAGTAATTGCTTAATGACAAATTTCGAAAAGGGATGGGGACTATGTTTATCATACATAAAAAAGGACTTATGTAGTTTTGGCTTTCTTTTTCTTTTTAGAATCGCGAAAATTAAGCAAAACTTTGGAATGACCATGACCTTTATCATACAGCGGTATTTGATGAATTTCAGATTTCAAAATTTTCATGCGCATGAAGAAATTTGTACTCTTGTAACTATTCGCGAAATCTAAAACGGTTTCTCCCCGTGGAGGGTGGGAAAATTGATTTTGACAGTCAACAACGTAGATTAACATTGGGTGTGTTCAGCGACAAAACTTGCAAAAGAACTGTAAGTAAACAGAGAATGACGTAAAACTCTCTCGAAACGCTAAAAGTATCTGCCGAACAGGAATTTGTAAAAACTTCAAGCAAAACAGCTGTTACTTATTTCATTGGTTAATAATTCAAAGTTTGAAGTTTTTGTTGTTTTGATATGTCACGATCAGCTGTTTCTCACTTTCAACTTTTACTGAGTGAAATTTCCCCAGCAGAAACCTGCAATTTCCTCTCCTAAAGAAATGTCAAAATGCGATCCCTCCCCAAAGAACATATAACTATAAGAAGGTTCAACGCGACGAATAGTGGGAAACGGAAAACCATCAATTCGCGGGTAGGTAATTCACCACTGGGGAAATTTGCTTTTAATTCGCGAGTTTTATTTTTATTCAATATTCACACTTAAACGTATTTGTAACTCCAACTATACTTTTTTGTGTAAATATTCAATTAAAACACAGTGAATTCAGGCTTTTTACACGCAGGTACAGTGGTGAATTACCTACCATCGATTTGACATTTGCTGTTGGACCTTCTTATAGTGATATGTTATTTGCTCTCCCTGCAATTTTTTTGTGTCACCGTACACCTTCTAGTAAATATTTTATGCTCGCCAAACAGAGCTATTGTAGTTCGTATTCTTTAGTTAGAGCTGTCATTGTCTGAGCAGGTTTCTTGCGTTTCACTACTAATTCGAGCAACTAAGCACGAATTTTAGATTTTATTCCAAAAATATGTTTGGAGTCCATTCCAATTGTAATCGCCTAACAACCCGCAATATCGTTTTTAATTTTACAAAAATAAGACAGATAATTATGTATACGAAATATGAATCAGCTTTAAAAAAGTTAATAATTGTGATTAAGTTAATATAATATTAGAATTGGTTTGAAAGCCTGAAGAATGATGCAAGCGCAATGCTGGTTATCAATCGGTTTGGCACTATTATAAAAGCTGATGTTTTAGTTCGCCAGAAAAATAAAGTAGATATTTTTAGTTTTGGCTTACAACTTCTGTCAGATTGGTTTGATCTTTTTGATACGTTTTCCTTCAAAGTACCTCAATGCGTTGAAGACTCTTCTGCGGAGGAGGGTCTTTGAGTCAACGTTGATTGTGCTTGGTATTGCGCTCTTGGACGTAGTGTTTGTGAATTTTGATAAATCTAGGAGGGGAGTATATTTAGGGATGCCAGTAGATTACGAGCAACATTTGAAATGTGCAAAAACTTCAAATATATATTATAACTATACTTAATTGCAACAATAAAAGGTATGTAAATTTCTCGAAACGTTTAAATGCGTGCAATATGTACTTACCAATGCTTTACTATTAATTAGATTACGAACAGCAAATGCTCGTCCGGATAGACCCTGCTTGGCCAACTTTGCATTGAGATTTTCGAGAAATTCAGCTTTAGTTTTAGAGCGAATGCTGCCAGCCTTTTCATAATTTGAGCTGGCATAACTCGCTGCTGTGGATGGCCGATTGAAGCAGTGCACGAATTTTCGGGTTGTAAATTTTGTTGATATGAAATATTGGTTGATTGATGTTTTGCAGATGCAATCAACCGTTAGTGCGACAAAGTTGAAAAAGTAAGAAAAGAAACAAAATATTATTAAAAGCACTTAACCAGTGTTTATGATTATAATAAAAAAACAAAACAAAGTTCTGGCTTAGAATTAAATAAAAATACACAAAAACATTCATTAACAATATTTGCAAAATAATAGTTTTTAAATAAAAAATACTTTTACAATGTTATAAGTAAGTACCTAAAAATAGTTGTAAAGAGTGCACAAATAAACAAAAATCAACAATAAGAATTTTTAAAATTTGCTTAAATGGTATTAGATACGTAAGCCACCACACAAAACACTGGAAAACCTTAAGCTAATATGAGAGTCTGCAGTTTATGATTTTTTTTTATTTTGTAAGTCAATGTTAGACGTTTTTGTATGGTAATCTATTCCAAATCCTTTTACTTGTATGCATAGTACCGTTTGTTCGGATCTTAGTTAATTTACTACCACATCAATGCGAAGTCAGGCAAGTTTTCCTCTAATTATTTGACAGTTAACGACGTTGGAATCTTAAAAGAAAAGGCAATCTATGAAAGGTAGCATTTTTATTTTGCGGAGATAATTTGGGTATGTAATTCACCAAAGGCCGCCGCAGTGTGGCGGTAGTGTTGCCGGCATACTACACCGAATGTCTAAGGTTCGAGGTCTGGTACAGGTTACAGCAAACATGTTTTGAAAACGTTTTTTCAAAACGGGGTCGCCCTTGGCAGCGGTTTGGCAAACTCTCCGAGTGTATTTCTGCCATGGAAGGCTTCTTAGCTAACACACGTTCTCCTGCAGTCACAGATGGTGCCTTTGTCTATATAATGGTTTACTCGAGAGGCCCTGCGGGTTAGGGTTTAGAATATGCCCGAGGTTGGCATACCGGTCTTAAGAGGTGACTAAAATGCACACCACCATCCATCTTTTCCTTCCTTACGGAAGGAGGGATGACATGTCCTAGAATGTTGCACTGGTCATACCAAACCGATCCCGCGACAGTCGGGCATGTACCGAAAGGGAGTACCGGAGCGTACAGGGTTCATATCCGGAAAAGGACTGTCACTTTTGACAATACTCCCCAAAACCTTCGGGGAGTGTTTATGTCGCTACTCAAACCAACAAGTAAACCGAATGCGAGTTCACAAATGAACTTATCGACAAAAAAAGAGCTAAACTTTCACACTGAGAGTTAAAAATAAAATTTGCTAATAAAAAACAAGGCGTGCATATGCATTTATAAATATAAATTAATTAAGTGCAGCCGTAATATTAAAAATTATCTACGTGCAGTGGATGTTCTAGTAAGATCACGGGACAAATACAGTGAATTGTGCTATAAACATAGGCTTTATAAATGACGAATATGTATCGGGATATGTAATTAACTCTTCAATTCCCATGGGTAGGTGCAATCAAAAAAACAACACGATTTCTCTTGCTACATTGAATAAGTATACTGAATTAAAAAGGCCATCAGGTAATACTGAGAGTTGAAGAGTTAATAGCAAATGTAAGGGGCAGGATAGAAATCAGATTTTTGTATCGAGCAAAATAGGTCCAACAAAATGCAGCGCCGTCCCTTACGGCAATTCAACTTGATACCACGATATAAAATTCAGTTAACGAAATTCGCAGCGAGTTTGAAGAAAAAAGCCAAAATAACAAAAAACGAGCGGCTATAAAATTTTAGATAAACTTAAAACATAAACAGCATGCAAAAATTGTTATCGGTTCACTCTTTCAATGATCAAATTAAACAAAATTAGGACCGAACAAAATTCAAAACTAAGAATGCGAACTCAAATACATTCAAATTTAAAATCCAAAGCAGCTGGATGCAGACAAAACATTGAATGCGCGCTCACTTGAATTGTGCGGGGCGACATAGTAACCATGACCCCCATTGCCTGCTGCACCGCCGCCATTGCCAACGCTGCTGGCACTGCCATGATGATGATGTTGTTGTAGTTGCTGCTGCTGCTGGTGATGATGATGGTGACCCCGCGAGCTGGTGCCATAAATGCTCGCCAACGAGGATGGAGACGAGCAGGTGGGCGATGCCGGTTGTGACTGCACTGACGCTGGGGAGTGGCAATGTATGGCTGTAGTTTGAATAAACGGATTGGTGGCAACAAATATTTTTTGTTGTACGCTGGAGTGACGCGATGGCACTGGTGGCTGCCGGTGATTGCTTTGTAATGTAGCCGATTTTTGTTTATAACTCATTTGTTGTTGTTGTTGATGATGTGGTAATGGCATTTGAGAGCGCTGATTAACACCTGCTTGGGAATGTTGTTGACTGCCCACGTTGGTGCCGGTGACAGTCGGGTGGTGATATTGCTGCTGTTGTTGTTGTTGATAGTGTTGCTGTTGTTGCAATCGCTGCTGTGCGAGATTCTTAGGCAAAGTCATTGTGCCCGAAGGAGGGGCATAGGTTGCAGCGCTCCCACTCCCTCCGCTGGCGCTTAAACTCCCTCGAGACAAATTTTTAGGCATTGTTGTCGATCCGGCATTGGCAGTGGCAGCGTATACGGCTGTGTTGTTGGGTGGCGGTGGAGGAGTTTCAAGAGGCGGTGGGCAGCTATGATGTAACTCGCGATGATGATGTTGCTGCTGCTGCTGCTGTTGTTGTTTTGATTGCGTTGGTGCAATATAATGTCTGGCGGCACCGCCAGGAGGTGCATAAGTTTGTTGGGGCTTTGGCTGAGCAGCTGTTACATTTTTAATGTCGTTTGTTGAATGTATAGTTGGAGTAATAGTCGGGGAGGAGGATGAGGAGTAAATATTTGAGTGCGAATGCTCTCTGAGATTTTGCGCTGCATTTTGCGATGTGACTGATTGATATTGATTATGCTGACTTTGATGATGATGATGGTGATGATCACGCGTAGATGTATGATAATGAGTTGCAGAAGTTGATGGTGTTGGTGAGGAAAGTGCAACGGCGGTTGATGCCGCATTTGATGCAAATGAAGTAACTTTAGAAAGCAGTGACGAAGTCGAAGATGAAAGTGGAAAATGTGGTGAAGCATTGAAATTGGCGGTGGTGGAAGATGAATGTGAAAAATGGGATGATGTTGATGATGCTGTACTTGATGAGCATATAGATACACCAACAGATGATGCTGTGGCGTGAGATGATTGTATTGTATTTGCATTGCTAAAACTACCATAAACTTTATTATTATGCTTTTCTAAATTCGATTTACCGTCATGATTTTGCTGCTGCTGATGCGTGGAAGCGTTTGTGGCGGCTGACGTTTGCTGTTGCTGTTGTTGTTGATGATGTGGATGCGTGTAGTTTCTCATGTAAACCGGCTCACTTTGATGATGTTGATGCTGATGATTATGATGATTTGGTGAATTTGGTATTGAGCCATAGGTGCCCTCGCTTGCATTGTTATGCTGTTGTTGGTTTTGTTTATTCAGTCGTGCACTAAGCTGTGCAATTAGATTCGGATTTGTTTTCGGTTGTGCTGGCGGTATAACATGATGATGCTGATTACTCTGATGATCATTCAACGCTGGACTCGGCGAACGGAAGCTGGACATGCTCGAAACAATTTTTGGTTGTGCATAAATACCAGGCGATGATGTGCGGAATGACTAAGCGGAAACAAAGAAAAATCATAAATCAAAACGTTAATGCAAATATTTCTAATTAATTTTTTTTTTTAATGAAAAACACAAGATAAATAGGCACTGATTGATATAGTGTACTAAACCATGTAGTGAGTTGAATGTACATATGATGGATGCTGACTAATTTCTACGCAAATATTTATATTGGATTGCTAGTACATATGTACGAGTAAAGAGAAATGTATGTTTGTATGAGCGTTACTATATATACACATATATGTATTTAATTGAATTGTTACAGATGTAATTACATTATCAAATATGAAAAATGGTTCAATCAATGAACATATTGAACAATTATTGCTCATAAAATACAATTAATATTAGTAAACGTATGAAGCAAGTGTTTAAAATGTCGTTTTTAAAACTAATGAAATGATAAATAGTATCGGTTTTTGTATATGTAACTGTCTTGATTAGAGATGGCAAGATTAATCAAATGAATGGCGTTAATCGAGTAGTTTTCTTCAAAAAACGAAGAAATCGAATCGAGTAATTTGTTCTTTAATCGAATAATTTCTAAATCAATCGAATTATAAATAACAACCTACAGTTCTTGCTTCAGCTATGAATCTTTTATGATGCAGCCGATAGCGAAAGTGGAAGTGAACTCACAAAAAAAACATTTAATATTGATTTTAACTTATGGACGCTTCGCAAGACATAAATCTATTAGAAAAGGCAAAGCGAAATGATGTTACATTTTCTCAAGACGAGCTAAGTTTAACAACAAAAAATCTATCAAAATAATTTTTTTTGCAAACTTATTTAAAACTCAATTTAAAAGCAAATATCTTTATGTGCGAGTATAAAGAATAAAGTTAAAAAAAAGGAGTTTCAATAATTTTCCATTAAAAAAAAAAAGCAAACGAATATTTCGATTATTATCTTGCAATTATTGAATCAAAACATTAATCGAGTAATTCTAGTTTTTTGCCATCCATAATGTTGATATAAAAGTATTCTATGACAAAAAGCGTATATAGAAGCTTATATTATACTCTCTTTGGCTATGATTTACTCGCCGATTTTGGTTAGTAAGCGCTTAGCAACATATTAATAAAAATAATCTTATCTTAAATTTTTATTTCAAAACTTGAAGTGAAGAATCAAAAAAACTGAAAAATACATTCAATTTATTAAAGCAATCAGGCAGGTTCTGCAATTAACTTTCGAGTGAAATTGCATATTGAGCCTATGTAAATTTGATAGTTAAAGCAAGCGAATCCGAGTGAAAGTGAATTGCAGAACATGCCTGAATATTTGTATTAGTACAATAAAATTATTATTTATTTATCAATTAAAATTTTCTGAACTGTAATTGTAATATTTGACGCTCAGAATCGAAAACTTGAACATTATAACTTTCTGAATATGAATTGGTTTTTTAAGCTTAAAAAGGTGAACACTGGTAGGCATCAATAGCAGATGGTTGATCAAAAGGTAGTGAAACCAACCAATAAGCAGTTTTGTTACTTAAATACTGATTTTGGATATTTCTGTTAGCCATGTTGTCTAAATTAAGAAATCAAAAAAATTAATGCAGTATAATGAAAGCATATTATTCCTTATATATACATATGTGGTTAAATAAAAGCAATGAATGAAGCGTACAATAATTTGTGTTAAATAAGTTTCCCTTTTTTGTTAGTCAAAAAATTAAAAGCGTCTATCAAAACCATTACAACGTATGAACTTCTATTTAATATACTCTCCGAAGCACCACCTTAAATTTAATGACTAAGTTAAGGCGCATCAACTTTTTCTGTTTGTTTTTCGCTTTTCGTCGCTCTGCTTATGAAGGAGTGTTACGTATTAGTATGAATTACAAATTACAACAGTAAAAAACGGTTTTGAGTGCAGCTTCTGCAGCATCAATCACATAAATGGACATGACTTACACCATTATCGCTGTAAACAGTCGCCTGCTCATCTTCATGATCGACCACAGCATCATTAAGTAAGTTAAGCAGTTGCTGTTGTTGTTGTTGTTGTTGATAAGGAGCTGCTTGTAGATGCTGCTGCTGTGACGGCAAGTAATCGTAAAGTTCTTCAAATTGCCGTTTTTGCGGTTGGCTATTATATTGTTGTTGTGAGTGTTGTTGTTGTTGTGTTGTTGTAAATTGTGTGGTGTGTTGATGATCAGCTGTACCCTGCTTATGGTGCTGTTGTTGTTGTTGTCTAAGCGAACGTTGTTGATTAGGATTGGGTGGTGGTAAAGGAGGTGGTAACTCTATTCGGCTATGTTGGAAATCATAAGGTGGTGGTGAGGTGTATGAGGGCGACACTGGGTGTTGGCCTACTCCATTCATAGGCGTTCCACGTAGCGAATTACCACTACTGCTGTATGCATCCTGCAGTGGCGTCTCATGTTGTTGCTGTAACTGTTGTGGTTTTGTTGGCTGAATGCCATCAAAATAGTAAATTGGTGTTAATGGCAAATTTGGATAAGCATCGTCATTAGCATTACATAATGGCATTTTTGTCATGGCGCTTAATTGAGTTTTAACCTCTACATAGGGATTGTAGTATGAATAAGCATCATTATGAAGCGGCTGATCAGTATCGAAATCGGAATTGGTCAGCAATAAAGCAGTAGAGGAGAAGCTCTTAACGGTGGTAGAGTAAATATTTTGTTGTAATGTTGGTGAAGGTGAAGTAGATGTTGGTGTTTCTATAGATTGTGGGGAAAACTGTTGTGCCAGTGGCAATGTGGTGGATTCAGAAAATGGAGAAGTGTAGTGGGCCAGGTGTGTAAAGTGAACAAATGTGAAAGTTTATTGCCAGTTTAAGCGTCGATATTAATTGAAAATGGTTTTTGTTTCAAAGTAAATAAATAAATGAGAGTAGAAAAGATAATAAAAAAAATATTAAACATCTAATTTCAAGCAGTTTTGCGAAAATTTATCTAAAAATAAACACTTCTTTGCGATCGTGAGATAAAGATTGATATAACATGATCTAAGTAGAAGGCCAAAATGTTTCACTGCAATATATTTATGGGTGTATTTGCGTCTAAAAGCTGGCCAAAAGTCACAAATATAAAATCCATGATACAGATTACCTAAATGGTTTCTGTGCAATAGAAAACCCCCCTTCATCATACTTTGGTATATTATGTCAGAGGTACCTTTGGCGGCCGCCGTGGTGTGAAGGTAGTGTTGCCGGCCTACCACACCGAAGGTCCATGGTTCGAGCCCTGGTACAGGTAACATCAAAAGTGATTTGAAAAAAGGTTTTTCAAAACGGGGTCGCCCCTCGGCAGTGGTTTGGCAAACTCTCCGAGTGTATTTCTGCCATGACAGGCTTCTCAGCAATTCGTCTCCTTTGTAGATGCCGTTCGGAGTCGGCAAAAAACTGTAGGTCCCACCAATTTGTAGGGAAAATTCAAATCGGCACACCACAAATTGGAAGAGAAGCTTGGCGCAAAAATCTCTTAGGAGGTTTATGATGATATACCTGTTGTATATCGCGCCATAGAGATAGAGACCTTTGGATCGCCTGTCACAGGAGTTCAAACTTGTACGCCGTGAAAGAAAGTTTTATTTTTTGGAACTAGTTAAAATCCTCACTCATACTTTTTGCTTTAGAAAACCATTGTGTTTGGTGCGAATTAACAAAGCTGATATGGAGTCATTCCAGGAAGGTATGTACTATATTTAGTATATTTTATTTAAAGAAGGGTTTTTTTTAAACCCTCAACTTTAACTCGTATTCAAACGTGTATTTTGGAGAATTTTCAGTATAATTTTTTTTTCTTTAATTTAATAAAATTGTAAAAAAATTTACCGCCTTTTTCCGCCCCCCCTATAACACGTGTGTTGGAAAAAGTAATGTCACATAAAACAAATTTTAACCGTTCGACACTAACACAAGTATTTTGTTTGTCTCAGGATATAATGCCTTTTCATCATTAAGGATGACCAGAGAAATGTTGCTTGACATTATTCAGCAATGAGAACTTAAAAAGAAAGAAGACAAAATGAAGTTTCTGGAGGAAAAACTAATAGACCTTACAAAGTGTCCTGAAATGTCTTTGCTTCGTCAAAGCTTGAAATCGTTTAAAAATCAATATCAAATAAAAATGATATCCCAGCAGATTACAAGGAGCATCGTTTTAGGATAAGGAACGAAAAATGGCTACAGGAAACAATAATGATTCCCACCGGGATCACTCCGAAAGCTGGCCGGCCAACTACTTCATTCCATCAAGCGAGAGAAAGAAGTAAAAGGCGCAAGACAGAGCACGTAAGGACAGAAGTACCTCACAATGAATTGAGTTACGCAGCAGCAGAAACGGGCGAAAGGGCAGCGGGTAACCACAATTTGGCAACACTAATTAAAGATGATTCGATGACTCCGACGAGAGCTACGAAATATATATAAATTATAAATACAGCCACAAAAAATAATAACACTGTCAAGCTATTGACGAAGGAAGCTTTGATGAAGTTCATTGAAGCTGGTCTAACACGAAAGCAATTTGATATAATTAGAGTTGGCCAAGAGAACATATCCGTGCTATTCACTGATACAAAAGGAAAAGAAGAAGTGCTATCCAAAAGATATATTTATATCAGAAACCATGGCTGAAGTAAATTTACAGAGCCTTGTTGATCATACGGCAGAACGTCTTTGCGAACATCTTCAGGATGTTTTAATAACGGCATGTAGCGAGGAGATGAAGAATATGGAGTTAATTGGTAAGTGGGGTTGTGATGGGTCCAAGCAGCACGAGTACAAGCAAAAATTCGAAAACACAAGCTATTCCGATGCTAATGTTTTTATAAGTTCCTTTGTGCCACTGAGACTAAAAAGCAACGTCAACGGTGTAGAAAAACTATGGTGGCAGACTCCAGTACCCTCAGCTCCACGTTTCTGCCGTCCAATACGAATTCAGTTTAACTTACATCGAAACGCAAGCACTCAATTTGACAAAAACGGAAGTTAAATTAGACAAAACACAGTTTTAAAAGTAAAGCACACCTTAGTACCAACTATGGTGGATGGGAAAGTTTGTAATGCTGCCACAGAAACGTTATCAACAATGCGATGCTATACTTGTAAGCAATCTTCAAAAGACTTCAACTCTTTGAAATGGGTTGATTCGACGGTCATAGATCCGGCATCGCTAAGATTTGGTTTATAAGAAAGAAAATAATACAAGAGGAGTTGAAAAGAGAAATGGGGTTACTTGTGGATGTTCCTAAGGCAGGCTATGGAAACACAAACGATGGTAATACATCTCGAAGATTTTTTGCAGATCCAGACACAGCGGCTCGTATAACTGTAGTTGATGTCGATTTTATTAAAAATTTCAAAGTAATTTTGGAAGTATTGGCAAGTGGCTTCAAAATTGATACTAAAAAATTTTCTAAATTTCTACGAGAAACATCGGAGTTGTATGTACAATGACACCATCATGCATACAATTTTGATACAATTTTGATACACTTATGCTATCAGAGGGAGCAACGGAAGCGCGAAACAAGCACTTCCGACAATATATCCAAAATTTTGCAAGAAAATTTTCAAGAAGGGATTGCAACGAAGATATAATGAATCGTCTAATGTTAAAATCTGATGTGTTGATGAGCCTAAGCAGAGATACTTTTAGACATAATAGGAAACTATTTTCTTGCAATGGAGTTTTTGCTTTCGGACACAGGAATTTCATCTAGTTTTTTCGAGGGGCAAGATCAAGATGAGGACGACAATGATTCAGAATAAATTTAATAGCATAAATAAAGAATTTTCCTCATAAAAACATATGTATATCCTAAAAGTTGCTTCCGAATATTTTTAACGAAGTAGCTGGCTGGTCGAAATTGAGGCACCAACGACTCAGAAGTCATGCTAGATATCATATTACATCTTTAAAATATATTTATTTGTTTATTTTTGACAGCAGGTTGTAGCAAAAGTAATTAAATAATTTTGGCCAGCTTTTGAAGGAAAATACCCCTATGTGCATCGTTAAGATATTCATTTAATAATTACTTAAGACAGTGAAAGCCATGCTTTACGTAATTTACGTAATGCTGATAGCCCTCCTTTCCTAACAGAAATCATTGAGGTTTTGCAAAGTTAAGATGATAAATCAAAATTTTCGCAAAACGCAAAACTTAAAGAAAAAATATAAATAAATTAAAATACATAAATATTTTAAAGATAAAAGAAATAAACAGCACAACACCAAGAGGAAACTACCAATAAACCAATAGTCAGTTATTTTCGTTGTTATGCAAGGATGGCTGTTGGGAACGCTTTAAAGGGACGGTACGTTGCACTATAATTGCTCACCTGCAACGTCGTATGTTGCTGCAGCTGATGTGGATGTTGGTGTTGCTGCTGCATATGTCGTATCGAATTGGGCGAAGCCGGCTTATGGCGCATAGCCGACAGCGCTTTTACTGTTTCAGCAACTTTCAATGAAGAATTAGGCATCGATATTGCTGCTATATCCGATGGTGGAGGGGGTGTGGGCGTCGTTTGTGATAGTTTCGAATCTAGCAGATACGCAGGAGGGGGTGGCAGACTATCAACGACGTCATATTGGGTATTTTGTGATGGCTGTTGATGGATCTGATGTTGAGGTAGTTGATATTGATTTTGTTGTGACGATTGCGAAGCCTTTTTATGTGTTTGTTATAGCGTGTGATAATATTGAATGCGCAGAAAAAATTAAAAAGAAAAATGCAAAAACAGAAAAATAAAAAAAATAAAATTATTAAAAACAAAAAATTTAAAGTGGAATAAATTATAATGAAAAAGTAAAATACTTAAAGTTTTTTTCTCTTTAAAGTTGATTTTCTATGGCTTTGCATTAATCGCAGTTTTTTTTTTTTTTTAGTTTTATTAAGTACATTTTTAGTCTTTTACTTTAATTTTCTTTTGGAATTTTGTCAAAACTTACCAAGACAACTTAAAACTATTGCATATATGTACACTTTCAAACTTACCCCTGTGTTTGTGGCATTATGACTCGGCGTCACCGATGAGCTGCGACGCACTGGCGGTGGCGGCTTGGTCGTATTCACAGATGAGCGACGCGCTATACGTGTTACGCCTCCTATATGACAAAACAAATAAAACATTAGAGATTGCAATTCATATATAATATTTAAGCTTTATTCTTTCAATAATTTTTTTTTCTTCACCAATCAATGTAGTTTTTAGTAGTGACTGTTAGATGCACAAACACAAGACACCATAATATTTAGCAGGCCAGATTCAAATTAGTTACTCAAGTGTTATGAAATATTTGATGCTTGTATATGTATAAACATATATGTACATTAGGGTGGTCCATATACAATAAAAACAAACAAATTCACAAAATCCTATCAAAATAGTGATCAAAAAGCTGTCAAAAATCAATAATTCCGGAAAAGGTACATTTTGGTGTCAAAAGTCGAAATTAAGTTTTTGAATGAATCAATGTACATAGGTATTCACTTTTGCTATAGGATTTCGCGTAATTCCTATATCGAACTATAGTTATACTGCTATTTCGAAAGCAGCCACTATATCTCCTCAGATGAGTTTGCCCAGTGTTTGGCTGTTGAATAACAATTTTTTTTAGAATATTTAAGTATATAAAAAAAGTTTTAAAACCTGTGAACAACAAAAGAAAAATAATTACTTTTTAAGGATTTTTACGAAATGTTGTTTGCACCTTTGACCAACCTCTAAGAAAAAAGAAGTGTTTTTTCGATAATGAAAAATCCTAGGGATACTTTACAATTACCATTCTGATTTTCTACTTTCCCACACATTTTCGGGCCCTCCTAATGTACATATACCATGTGAATATTATATAAACAATTTAAATACCTATGTAAGTAAAAATACTATTTATATCGCATATTTTCATCCATCAGCGATAATGTTAATTGAAGTACATAATTAAGCTCACAAAAATATGAGACATGTGTTTGGGTAAATAGGAAAAAGTTTAACAATTTGTTTTAATTTAAACAGAAATCAATCAACATTCAATAATGTTTATATACATATGTATGAATATAGCTTTTTTTATTTTTACTCCTCCACCAAATTCGTATAAGCAAAACCACCAATAAATAACGTTTTTTTTTAATAAAGTTGACCCAGTTGTGTAGATGTGTGGCATGAATGTGGTTGAACTGTTAGTTTTGGCGTTTAGGATTTATGTAAGATTTGTGTATGAATATGTATGTATATACATATGTGGTATGTAAATAAGTACATAGGTATGGGGTACAGTTGTTGAATGAAGGCGTTAAAATATTAGAAGAACTAAATGTTATTAAAATAAAATGTAAAACAGTAAAAGTTTGACAAAGAATGAAACTAAGTACGAAACACAATGAAAAACAAAAGTTCCCTTCTACGGCGAACCATTCCCTGCACTGATGCAAACTATTAATTTTATTTTTTATAGAAAACTTTCAAAGTTGTTAAGACTTCTTAGCAAAGCTTGACACAGATGAAATCTTTGAAAACGAGTACCAATGTGTATTATTGATATTAGAAAAAAATCCTTGAGTTTTGCAAACATGTCAATGCAACCATCGCTGTGTATGGTTTTGTGATTTTGTCTAATTAAAGAAAATACTCTAGTTTTTAGACTTAACCATTAAGAATATTTAATTTTAAAAAAATATGTCGCTACTTACGAAAAGAAATTTTGTTTGTAAAAACATATAGTCAACAAAAGAGGTTCAGTAGTTTTAAACGAATCTCAAGGGTAGAACCTAAAAATTTGTTCAACTATGAAAGTTTAATTTGGAATACTTTAGGCATCTAAGTGGTGTTTTAAGTATCCTATTTGAAAGACAATTGCACAATTGACACAAGTTTCTCCCCCTACTTAAATTGATGCTATTGAAATTTTTTTATTCGAATTACCACCCAAAGTCATCCACTTGGCGTCTATCAATTACGCAACATTTTAAAATAACATTCACGTCGGTAAAGATATGGACGCCGGCGCAGTAGTAGGACATTTTGGAGATGAAGCAACACTTTAAGATTTGCTGTATTTATTGAGAAGTGACCATTTAAAACTTGCATGGTAAAACTTCTTCCAACTTCTTCTCGAACTTTCACAGTTTTCACATTCGTTCTTTCAAATGTCATTGCAGAGTTCAGAACCCACAAAAGTATTTGGGTTTTTCTATCTAAAGCGCATATCGGTATCACTCTATTTCCATTTCGAATGCTTGTTACAAATCTTAGGTTGAGCTGGTCGCTAGTTAGTTTTTATATAACTTAATTATGTTAGGATTTTCATTTCTTTGCGTTTTAAGAAAATGCAGAACAATTTATTTTGTTTTATAGGCTAAGAAATAATGATTATTTTCCGCAATTTTAAAAAAGTTAACTGTTGCATTTTATCTTTCATTTTTCTCTCAGCTAGAGTTGTAAGACGCGTCTTAAAAAACTTAGCAGATCGCACCACTATTTCATGAAAGGTACAGAGTCGTTTATCAATTGTTTAGTACGCAAACACCAAAATTTTGTTAATCAAGCCAAAACACCAAATAAATTGAAGACTTACTACTAACACAAGCCCAAAGAAATAAAACAAAACAAATGTTCAGATATAAGGCACGCTAAGTTAACAACCAAAACAAAGTCAAAAAGACAAAGAAAACGAACCCGACAACGAAGCCGGTCTCGGTGTGACATTCGGTTTGGCGATGACGGAATTTATGTTTGATTTAGATGCGGATGTAGCCGAGACCGTAGCGGAAGCAGCTGATTGATTGGTGTGGATGGGTGGTGGCGCGGGTCCACAAGTAGTAGAACACGCATAGGTACAGGAAGCAACTGACACTGATGATGGCGATGAAACAGTTTGATTAGATATGTCACAATATTGTTTTTGTTTATGATTTTGTTGGACGGCAGACATAATAACTTCCAATGGTAAACGTTTTTGTGGTGATACAGTTGGATGACATTGGACGTGACCAGACGACGAACAAAATGATAATGACAAAGATGATAATGTGGATTGAGTTGGAGGAGATGGTGGCGCACGTATTGGTTTTATGGATTGATGTGTTGATGACATTGAAAGAGAACGTTTGGAGCGTGATGAATGAGCGTTAGTGTGATTGTTGTTGGCATTGTTGTTATGTGATTTCAGCGCATGGAATTGATAATAATTTCGATTAGATTGGGTTTGTTTGTTAAATTTAGGATTTGCTAATGAAGATGACGCAATTTTACTACAACTATTATTATCATTACTATTACTACTACTTTTAGTACCATTTTGATACACAAGCTGTGCAGTTGCTGATGATGAGTTTGTATGATTGGATGTTGGTGATGATGCAGCTTTCACTACAAATGCCATGTGATTTGATGAAGATGTGGATGCGGATGCAGTTGCATTTATTGTTTTTGTTGGTTTTGAATTTGGAATAGGCGCACTACCATTGCGCTTAGTTAAACTGTTTGCATTACAATTATTGTTGTTGTTGCTATTGTTGCTGTTGCTGGTGGCACCGCCGCTATTACGATTTCCATTGGGTGTGCTAGTGATGTTGGTGTTTTTGGAATTGGAATTATTGCTTTGATTGTGGTTGTGGTTGCTAAGGTATATTGGATTGGTATTTGTGTTATTGGCGGCTGACTGAGGTGAATGTTGTTGTTGTAATTGCTGTTGCTCTTGTAATAATTTTTGTTTTTGTTGCAATAGCACTTGATGTTGCTGTTGTTCGTGTTGTAATTGCAATTTTAATTTTTGCTTACGAATTTTCGCATCTAAATCAGCTTTGAAATTAGCCTTCGTCACAAGTGGTGGCGGTGGCGTTGGAGGTGCTGATAATAATCTCTCCCCCACCGCCTCACCACAACCTCTACTATTATTACTATTACTATTAATCTTACACGCACTATTATTAGCCTCTAACAAATTATCGGCCGCCGATGGGGCATTGAAAATACTTAAGCTTGGTTTTGGTGGCAACGCTGCTTTACGGCGCATTATGGTATCACTGTTGTTGTGTGCATTCGGTGTTTCCACCCTTCTTTTACCTCCTTTGTGCTCTTCTTCTGCATTTTGCGTACCTGCATATGCATATTGATGAGGCGCACGTAAAAGTGATAGTTCACTGCCGCTATTATTACTCTCGCCACAACCGATCAGCTGTAATTGTTGCTCGCTCGACGCACGGAATGAGGAGAGTCGTTGTTTGGCAGGCGCTACGGTCGCGGTGTGCGGCGGCGAGTTTGGTCCGGTACATGACAACGACGACGATGACAATGCTAAAGCCGACATCATACCCGCACCTGACGCATGTCCCACATCCAGTGACACACAAAGATTAGCTGGTAGTTGAGTTAGCTCGCGCATCTCTTGGCGCGCCAATTGTTGCTGCAGTGGATCCTTTGTGCGCAGAACGACGATTTCAGAATTTTGTTTAACATAATCAATATCTGGTGTGATGGGTATTTGATGATCATAGATAACTACAACATTACTGCCACAATCGCTGCCATTGTCTGTATTATACGCAGATCGCTGTTGTTGCTGTGGATATATCTCGGAGGTATGCGATACGCTATCGTCGCCTGTTGTCGTTGACGACACTGCCATCAGCGAGCGACTATCACCAAGAACGCTACCCACATCGGCGGGTTCATCTACGCACGATGAGGCTGACACCGCTGTGGCGAAGTGTGCAAATGTCGGATTCTCGTAGCCGCCCGCCAGCGAACTCGTTTCGCTTACATAGCAACGACTCAACTCTGATTCGGAATTGTATTGTTGCAGTTTACGCCCATTATTTAAATTGTTACCAATGCCACAACTATCTCTGCTGCTGATGCTGGTGTTGTGGTGTTCGTTGTTAGTTGATAATGACCCAATATCTGCGGCGATTTCATCCGAGGTTGCATCGGAAATATCAGTGCCACAGCCGCTGGTTTGATTGCTGGCACATTGTGGTGATTTGGGTGGACGTGCGGGCGAAATAGTTGCAAGAGACGTAGATGTGACACTATTACCACTTTCTGACATTGTTGTTGCTGTGTTTGTTGTTCTTCCAACATCTGAATGCGGGCCGTCTGTGACGATTGAGGCTCGATCACCACAACTATTGGTAATATTGTTAACTGTCGTTGTTGTTGTTATGGTTGATGTAGCAGTTGTTGAACGCTTGCTTGCATCGATCTCTCGTTGAAACGAGTCTAATTCGCCAATTAAATTATTTAATTCTTGAATAGAATCTTCAAAACTTTTATCTACAAGAGAGGTCAGGTTGGTGGTGGTGTAGGATGTTTTTTTTTAGGGAGGGGAGGTCGTTGTGTGCGTGTAGATTTATCATACATTTTGTTCATTGTTTTGGGTGTTTTGCATGTTTAGTTTTCCAAAGCGTTTGTTTTTGATTTTCCACAAGAAAATATTTATTTTGTAGATTTTTATAAATATAAGTGTTTTTTTTTTAACGAATAAATAATCGAGTGTTGTTGTGATTGAAGTGTTTGTTGTTTACGTTGTTATAGAACGATTGATATGTTTAAGTGTTGATGTATTGTTTATCGATTGTTTTCGTGTTTTTGTACGAAAAACAATAAGGAGTATGTTGGAAAAAGGTGAAAGGAGAACGAAAAAACAAAGAAAAATCAATTATTATTTGTTATTTTCGTTGGACACAAAAATTAACAAAAGATTATCAGAGGAATACACGTGATTCAGACAAGGACTCAAGGACAAGCTTAGAACACAAACACCTAGCAACTTCGAGGTTGAAAAAAATGTCCTCTTTATTTAAGACGAGGTCTTGCTTTATGATTGTATGGATTCTCCTTCTCATCCCTCTGCCCTCTTTCTTTATTTCTACTTCCCGTTTCGCTTCCATCTCCACTGTTGTATAGATAAAGATGTGAAGGCAAGTTTTCATTAGTATATTTCGTCTATTGAGTCAAAGAAAGCCAATTTCACCTATCCGTTCGAAAACGCAATATCTCAGTGTAGTTTTGAAAACCATCTTCATTTTTTAAACAGCATATCTTTGGTTGGAGAAGGCCTTATGGTAGAAATTTGTTCAACAATTAAATGTATTTAATTTACGTTGAGATATCTACCGAGGTCTCATAGGGGCCGTTTTTGAAAAAACATTAAAGATAGAGCGTTCTGCAAACCAGTTCTTGGATTGATGATGATGGATGATGTTCCACACTGCCATCGATATAGACATTAAAACCCTTATAAAGTATAAATCTAAAATCTGAAATTTGTCAATGTTTGACCAGCCATATATCCCAAAACATTATTATACATGGACCCTAACGATTTCATCTCAAGATAGAAGATTCCTCCATCCATTTTTAGTCAAAATATTTTATTGAATCATTTAAATCAGATTCTCTCAACCTCTAAGCTTAAAAGTCTTGAATCTCTCTCTGACCACACGGGACAATTTCCAATTGCTTTAAAAAACGGATAGAAATAAATTATGTGTTTTAGGATTTGGGTTTGCTACATAACAGGGTGTAAACAATTTCAACGCAGGGATACAGTTCGGGGAGTGTATAATATAAAGAATATGGGTTGCGATTGTTGGAAGCGCACGAATATACTTGTGGTGGTGTTTACGAGTACAAACATACAGCATGAATTCAGTGAATTTATCAGACTTATTTGCCTAAAAAATTTAGAATTAAAAGCCGCCTCACGCCATGCCTACTCACCCGCATCTTGTTGCTCCGAATGTTGTTCATTTTGTGATTGTTGCTGCTGTTGCGGTGACTGCTGATAATGATTAGCCGTGTTTGTTGTACGACAACCATCGTCGGGAGTACGTCGTGTGCCATATATAGCATCAGTATTGGAACGCCCAGTTACAACAACCGGAGTAGAAGCAGCAGCGGCGGCAGCTTGTTTTTCGAACATGGAAGCCTTCTGTAACACGGAAGCGCGCGAGCGCTCATCATTCTCAACTATATTCGATGATGATTCTGTATCAATATCGTTGGAAGTTTTAATATTGGTGGTATTTATGTTTATTTGTTCGCAGAGATCGGTGGGTGCAGTTTGCGAGTTGCTGCTGGTTACAATGTTTTCCATAGTAGCATTATTGGTATTGTTTAGTTCTTGTTGTTGTTGTTGATGATGTGGTTTAGTTTCATTGGTGGGCATATTGACGGGTTGGCCACCATCACTTTCAGTAATTTTCAATGCGTCACCATCAATTGAGGTTGTGCCACTTTGTGGTGGTGTTGGTGAGTTGACATTATACACGAAACCGCTCATCATAGCGCTGGTCACGCTACCGCCACTTGGTGTACCTGCAGCCGTGGATGATGGAGAATTTGTCAATAATGGTGAATAATGATTTTGTGGTGTTGAACTGCCACTAGACGGTGTAGGTGTTTGGCCGACCAGTGGTGTGTTCACTGTGCCAGATTCTATGGATGGATTTGAATGCAACGATGGCGTATGTGAGGACGCTGACGAAGACGATACGGAATGTGAACGCACCTTGCCGGCGCTATTACTGCTAGCAATCGTAGATTGTTGTTGATGCGTTTGATAATGCCCAGAGGAAGCATTCGAATCGTTAGAGAATTGTGATGAAATTGAATCGATCGAGTGTTGTTGTTGTAGGGCAGCAACTGGGCGTTGTTGCGGTTGTTGGTTGGTTATCTTTTGGGCTGCCATATTAGCCAACTCAGACATATTCACGTATGTTGGTGGTGATGCTAATTGTTGTTGTTGATGTTGCAAATGTTGTTGTTGCTGCTGCATGTGTTGTTGTTGAGCATGATGCGCTGATAGCTCTGTTTGCAATGTTTTGGTTTTTTTGGTTTGCAAATGAAATATGTTTTTCAGTACGAACACATTGAAAGCATGCGGAGGACGGCGGCGTAGCGTTTGTGTATGTGATTTCATTCAATTTTTTTTATTTGTTTTGAGGATGTGTAAGCATAAGAAAAGGGAATAAAGAGCACAAAAACCGGACAATTAATAAATTTTGTTTGTGGGGAAATTAGCAAAACATTGAGGTTGACAAAACATAAAAAACACTTTGTACGATCTCATAAAGGAAATCGTTAGCGAACTCACCTTTTGTTATATGAGCTGGTATTGGTGATGGGCATTGACGCTGCAAGAGATTGTTGGTGCTGCGATTGTTATTGGCCGAAATGGGACGTTCCAACGACGAACAGCGCTGAAAGAATAAATAATACTGTGATGGACTGAAAGTCATATTTTAAAATTGTGGGGGAGGAGGACCATAATGATTATATTACTTTAATCGTTAATATAGCAAAAGAGACAAAGAATTTTTTAAAATGTGCTCTTGAGATTGGCCTTACAGAAAGCCGTTAAAAAGTAGTGTGAAGTGATTCGCAAACTGAGATAGGATGAACGCCTAAAAATTTAAAAATGATAAAGGTGAGGTTTTTTAAACGGTTTCCTCTTTCAAGATTTTTTTTTGTTTGTAGGCTCAAATAAAATAATTTCGCGAGGTCGTTTAAAGGTTAAATGATTTCCAGAACTTGTCCTCGGAAATGTGCACTTTTATCTTTTATCAATAAAAATTTTGGTTTTGGAGATTTTACTACATGGGCCTAGACATATGTAGGTAGCTCCTGAAATGGTGTAGTTGCGATCAGCTAATGTAATTTTAGTTATGATTTTTGCAATTGGTTTATACGTTTTTAAACGAGTTTTGTAAGGTTATTTACAAATGTAAAGACTATAGATTTTTGTGGGTTGGACAACGTGCAGGCATAAACTTTTGTGTTTAACTTGGAAAGGTAGGCCAGCCTAAACTTACCACACGTGTTGGTTTCTGATGTCGTAGTGTAATACAATAAATTAACAAGTATTAATAACCTCAAATACAAACAAGAACGAACAATTTCACATCCAAACATGCACTTACCACTGGTAGAGGTGGTCTACTCAGTGAACCAGCTGAGGATTTTTGCGTAGATGGCGTATTGGCACCAGAATTAGCACCACTACTTGCGCCGTTGGGTGTTCCCGGTATGCTATCACTGCCACCGCTACCCTCCAAAATGGTCTCTGGATTCTGAAACGTATAAACAGTGAGTGGTGGTCGTTGATGTCCTTTCTCATAGGCAGTTGAAATTGTATGTGGACGATCCGCGGCAGGTGGCAATACAGGAACAGCATCTTGACAATGTGGCGGCCAAGTGGACACAGCGTGCGTTTGACTAGTGCCAGTAGAAGCCTATTGACGGAGTTATAAATTAGTTACGGAAATTATTAAAAATATTACAAACATTAAGGGCTATCGCGCGAATACGACTGTCTGATTACTTCTGACATTTCAAATCAAACGATATAATGATAATGCATATAACATCGCTTAGAAAATTAAACACAATTTATAGAATAAAAACAAATTTGAAAATAATAACCTGTGTGGTTAGCGCTGGAGATGAGCAAAAGCCACTATCACTGGATTCACCAGGTTTCAAGCGTATTGCAGGCGAAATCAGCTACGATTAGAATAGAAAAAAATGCAAACGTAAAATAAAAAAAAAGTTTACATAAAAACCAAAAAGATTAACATGAAAACATGATCTGAAAAAATTTGCGCAAAAAACTTGAAATAAATTCACAAACATTAAAACAAAAACAACACAGAACTGTTTTCAAGCTTCCTCTACGCCTGGATGGCACTCACCTGGGATAAGGATCGAGGATAGTGATGGTGCCCGGGCGAATTGCTTGAACCACTGCTATTCATAGAGCTAATGGAACAAACGGAACTTTTACGTGAACCCAGCGAATTGGAGCAACCACCGTGTGAGCCCGATCCACCACCTGGCGACTCCGGATATAGCGTTATTGTGGCTTTTGTGTCATGTATTATCTCCTCGGATGCTTGTGGCAATATACTAGGATCCTTCGTTACAATAGCAATCGAATCCATTGCTTCCTAAAACATGTTAGCAAAATAAAAATAATTAGGACATGTATACAATCCTTGGGAGCGCTAATTCACTCACTTGCAAATGCCCCAGTTCTGACATCACTTCGCATTCCTCTTTCACGACTGGCTGTAGCATATGCACAAAGGTGCAGTATCGCAAACGTTCCTCAATCATTGCCGAACGTAACGATTTCTTTTCAACTTCTTCCAATTCAGCACGTCGCAGTGTCACATCTTGCATATGGGTATCCACAAGCGTTTGTATTGTGTCCGATTGACCTTTGCGCGCTTTCTTCTGCAATCGCAAAGTGTCGCTGGAACGTTTCTTAAGCTCGGTACGACAACGTTTATATTCTTTGGCATGCTCCTTGTCGATAGTGATCACGGTGCGCTTCCAGTCTTCTAATTTTTCCTGAGAGAGATCACGAGAAAGTATTTTAGAATGAACAAATTTAATTTTTAAACTGAAAGATGCTACTCACTTGCAGTGGCTGTACAAGGCAATCCATTATTGCTGTGGTAAAAGTCTTTAAACGTGATTCGACTGCTTTGTGCCGAAGGCAGACACGCGTTAAAGCTGTGCCAATTTCTTTCGAAGCTCCTGAAAAAAGAAAAAAAATTTAATTTGTGAGTTGTTTGATTAGCAAAATGCATCTTTTAAATTCATAAGGTTTTTCATTTCAATTTTGGTCAATTTTTATGTGGGAAATATATATGCACGTGTGACTATAGTCTTCGAAGCGGTTTTAAGCGAATTTTTGTGTTTGAGTAGCGTCGGGTCAACGTAGATGGAGTACCTCTACCTGCTGTCAACCACCCCAAAATCTTGGGCGTGACTTTTGACAGCGGGATCACCTTCGCTAGTCATGTCACCGCAATAGCCTTAAAGGTACAGAACCGCAACAAGATCCTCAAGTCACTTGTCGGCAGCACTTGGGGAAAAGATAAAGAAACGTTGCTTGCTACATATAAGGCTATTGACCGACCGGTTATTGATTACGCTGCGCCCATATGGTCGCTCAACCTTGCTGTCGCCAGCTGGAGGAAGTTGCAAAGGATGTCTGCTTATGTCATCCGAGTCTCACTTTCATCAGGACGCCAAAATGCTCAATGTACGCGAGCTTGCGAAACTGTTGATAGACAGTTTTTACTGAACTGCCACAAACCGAGCCATCCAAACCGTCATCTGTTGGGTGAAGCGACATAAGGAAACATCTCCGTAAGCACTATGATGAGATCCTCAGAAATGAGCTCTTTTTGGACTCATGTTGGAGCCTCTTACTGGTGCTTATTGAAACTTTCTTGGGTCTCTTTTGACTCCTTTCAGATATATTTTTTCCTCGATTTTGATGGATTTTGAATCCGTTTCTGAGTCATATTTGAGGCTTTTTTTGACTCTTTTATGAAGCTTTTATAAGTTTTTAATATTCATATCTGTGTCTTACTAATTAGAGTATTCCTTTTTCATCTAGAACTTATCAAAACACCTCATACAATCAAAAAATATATTATTTTGTTTGATTTTAAATGCACTTCCCTTGGCTTCCAACTTTTGAATATTGATAAAAGTTAAAGAAAAATAAAGATTTTTACGTTCTGTGCTCTAAAACATTCCTATAATTGAGCCTTGCGGCTTATCCGCTCTACAATATTCATTTCTTCATGATTACTTAATAACATTCCAAAAAAGCTGAAATTACTGAAAGTAGTCATTATTTTGGAGCGCTCCAATTTTGGTTAGCTGGGTAGTCCCTAATGGGCAACGTTAAGTAAATTTTAATTTTTGTAACCGATTTTGAGGGGTACAAACAGGACTCCCACGGCAGTACCCGTTCAGGGTACAATTAGTCTTTTCATAGTTGATTATCAAGATATCAAAACTAGCATTAGACGCATCCTCCTTTCCGTCGCATCCCTGAATTATCCCACACAAATCTCATTTTTTCAGGTTATGTTCACTCCTATACATACGAAGTCATGCATGGTGGCTGTACGGAAGTGGCCCCATTAAATTTCCATATCAATGTTTGCACATGAAACGAAAGAGGAAGAATTAAAACTTAACACACTTTTCATTTTATCCGTATTCTCACGATAACAATATAAGAACAAGTTTGCAACAACAAGATTTACATCAAGCGCAAATTATCTTGGTAACTTGATTAACTAGTTTTAAATTGGAAAATGAATGATGGAGGAGATCTTAAGACTATTTGATTGGGTGGTGTCTACTCTTATATACATATTTATGGCAATGTAGGTATGTAGAGTGTGCAGTGCAGATTCTTCAATTTTAATTTACTTCAAGTTCAACCATTTTATACTTAAAGTCGTTTATAAGAATTTTTCGAATTCATTTATACTTGAAAATTGACATAAAAATAGTACACCAACCAAACAACGGTATTATTACATAAAAACCTATTGCTGACCATAGTTCCACCACGCCAAATAGTCTAGGCTTTGTTTGGTAATTTGGATATTTGGTTGCAACTTCAATATCGCCCAACAACAGCGACTCAAAGAGCATATAAAATGAGGAAAACCAAGCAGCAGCGGCGTGTTTTTTTTATTTTTGATTTTTTGTTTGTTTTTATTTGCAAATAGCCGGTGCATGCAACACTCGCCGGTCAACAACCGGTCTTCATGCGCATTGTTGCATTGCTGCCACCGTCACCGCTCCTTAACCGTTCGCTGCCATGACCGCACAACAATTGCAACTCGAAACGACTCTGGCAGCGGTTTATGTTGTCATTGCAATTGTATTATTCGTTTTGCTAGTTTGTTTAATGCTTTTACCGTTGCAATTGCCCCATTTAACAACCACGGCAACGTTGACGCTAACTTCGGCACTATCGGTGAGTTTATCTGTGTGCATTAGAGTGCCTGAATCTGCGCACAAAAAAAATTGCTTTCTCCTACAATCGAAACTAAACAAATTGTTATATTTTAAGACCTGCGAAAATATTACACACCATTTTGAGATTTGTATGAGCTGGACGAATTTGAAAACACCTCCAGGCCTCCTTTCGACTTCTTTATAAATTAAAGTTGCTTTATAGGTATATTATATTTTCTAAAACAAACCTTTCGGATGATAGAATAAGTATTATTTGACATTTTGTTTGGAAGACTGGTTCGACGCGAATTCAGTATAAAGTAAAGTTGAGCGATTTCGTCCAATTGAATGATCGAACGCACTTGTTATGTTTTCAAAAGTGAACTAGGTCGTTCACTTCGTTCAGTCATTCGACCGTTCAATAAAAGAGCAATAACTGCTCGTTGGTTCAATACTAATTTTTCTTTTGAATCAGCGTGTACAAAGAGCATCGAATAATAAGAGAAACCAACACAAAACATTTTATGCTATCAATCCAATGAGGAACTCGGGTAGAAGTTCACAGTTCGGTAAGCAAAATTTTCCAACCAAATATTGAGTTTAGTTGCTATAGCAATTTTGATTCGTCCTCGCCTGTTGCAACAGAAGGACCTGAAAATTGTCATACGATCAAAGGATATGGTTTTAGAAAAAAGCAACGTCATGAAATGGAAAATTAAGTTAATGTCAAGGTGAGAAGGTATGGCAGTTTTCTAAAGATATGTATAGCACACCCGGAAACTATTGTCCTATCCGAAAACTGACTTCCCATTTTTAAAAATTGTACTCTTTTCCCCTCCTCATCTCTCTCTTCCTTTCCTTTTGTTTTGAATACTTTGTACGCCCTTAAAAGGCATACAAACAAAGATTAAAGCGATTTATTTTGTTTTCTCTTCCCACGCCAGTTACAAATCTTAGAACATACCAAAATTTCTGATTATAAAAGTCATATTTTTGGCGAGACACCCTACTGTACCTACATTTGTATGCATATGTTCCCGTCGTAGGCAAAAGTGGACAAACAAATCTGCAGCGCTCGTTGAGATAGTGTAGTAACATAGAGTGGGGGCCATTGTTGCAGTCGCAATCGCAGACAAATTCATATATATGTATGTCTGTATACGAGGTGTGTTCAAAAAGTATCGCGAATTTTGTGTTTTTTCAAAAATTATTTATTTATTCATGAATATCTATTTTGTCCCCTTCAAAGTAATCCCCATGAGATATTATACACTTGTGCCAACGGTTTTTCCAATCTTCGAAGCACTTCAAAAAATCATTTTTTTGTATCTTGTTCAGCTCCTCCTTCGATGCCGTCTTTATCTCGTCAAGAGAAGCGTAACGTCGTCCTTTCATGGGCCTCTTCAGTTTAGGGAACAAGAAAAAGTCACAGGGGGCCAGATCTGGGGAATACGGTGGCTGCGTCATCATTAGTGTGTTGTTTTTGGCCAAAAAGTCGCGCACAAGCAACGATTTTTGTTCCTTCACAAATCCGGGCGTTTCTGGCGGATTGCTTGGCGCAAATTGCGCATAACTTGCAGGTAATATTCCTTATTGACCGTTCTTCCCTGTGGCAAGAACTCATGATGCACCACGCCCCTGCAATCGAAGAAAACTGTCAGCAAAACTTTCACATTCGACCATTGAGATGATTGAGCTTTGGTTTCCACGTCATAACCATAAACCCACGATTCGTCACCAGTTATGACCCTTGGAGCAAATTTGGGTCGTCGCGGACAGAGTTTAACATCTCATTAGCAATGTTCATGCGATGCTGTTTTTGGTCACAATTGAGCAATTTTGGTACGAATTTCGCGTAAAAATCGAAGACGATCCAAAACACGTGCAAGCAAAGCAGCTGTCAACAATTAACTGAACATTCAAAATGGCCGAGCTTGTCGGCATAAGTGAGAGACATGAGTACCAACATAACGCCACAAAAAAATTGGAAATTCGAATACACGTAACCAGCGAAAATTCAAAATTCGCGATACTTTTTGAACACACCTCGTAGGTATATTATATTTTCTAAAACAAACCTTTCGGATGATAGAATAAGTATTATTTGACATTTTGTTTGGAAGACTGGTTCGACGCGAATTCAGTATAAAGTAAAGTTGAGCGATTTCGTCCAATTGAATGATCGAACGTACTTGTTATGTTTTCAAAAGTGAACTAGGTCGTTCACTTCGTTCAGTCATTCGACCGTTCAATAAAAGAGCAATAACTGCTCGTTGGTTCAATACTAATTTTTCTTTTGAATCAGCGTGTACAAAGAGCATCGAATAATAAGAGAAACCAACACAAAACATTTAATGCTATCAATCCAATGAGGAACTCGGGTAGAAGTTCACAGTTCGGTAAGCAAAATTTACTGTGGTAATAAGAGCCAACGGTTTTTCCAACCCAATATTGAGTTTAGTTGCTATAGCAATTTTTGTTCGTCCTTGCCTGTTGCAACAGAAGGACCTGAAAATTGTCATACGATCAAAGGATATGGTTTTAGAAAAAAGCAACGTCATGAAATGGAAAATTAAGTTAATGTCAAGGTGAGAAGGTATGGCAGTTTTCTAAAGATATGTATAGCACACCCGGAAACTATTGTCCTATCCGAAAACTGACTTCCCATTTTTTAAAAATTGCACTCTTTTCCCCTCCTCATCTCTCTCTTCCTTTCCTTTTGTTTTGAATACTTTGTACGCCCTTAAAAGGCATACAAACAAAGATTAAAGCGATTTATTTTGTTTTCTCTTCCCACGCCAGTTACAAATCTTAGAACATACCAAAATTTCTGATTATAAAAGTCATATTTTTGGCGAGACACCCTACTGTACCTACATTTGTATGCATATGTTCCCGTCGTAGGCAAAAGTGGACAAACAAATCTGCAGCGCTCGTTGAGATAGTGTAGTAACATAGAGTGGGGGCCATTGTTGCAGTCGCAATCGCAGACAAATTCATATACAGGGTGGCGCAAAAGTAATCCTCCTATCAGAAAATGCTATAAATTTTGCGATTGGCCCCTAAAGTCAGTTCTGTTTTGACATTTGTGTAGTAAACACATGCGAAATACACGTTAATAAACAATGTTACGCTACACTGCTCCAGAACGCGGAATATTGCTGACTATTTATTTGACCAATAATCGGTCGGGGCCAAACGGTTACTGTGAATGGTGAGCGCTACAGAGCAATGATCAACGAGTTGTTTTTGCCGCAACTTGATGAATTGGGATTGGAAAACATGTGGTTCCAACAAGACGGTGCAACAGCACACACTGCACGTGCCACAACCGATATGCTGAACATCGGAAGCTTACTTTTGCGCCACCTTGTATATGTATGTCTGTATATATGTTACGTGTATTTAAACAATTATAATTGCAACAGGAAGCAAACAAATGTATTTGCTAGGTGAGGTATGGTCAGCTAGTTCTTGAGCAATTAACCAACAGAAATTGATCAGCAACACTTAATTCTTTATAAGTCAAATCACTTGTTAGCCCTTAAATGTGAGGAGCGTCAAACATTTTTCCGCAACACATTTTATACTTACGGGTCAATTCTGTGCGTAACCGGTAATTTTGTACCTGGAAGATTATCTAACCGAAAATCGTAACCGTTGGCAATGCGGAGGATTTTCTCACCTTCATAACATTTTGTATGAAAATGACGAAAACCTTCCTTGCAAAATTTATTTAGAATTGGGCTTAAGAGGTTTTGATAATCGGAAAATTTAAAGAGTGGCCTAGAAGTTTCGACGTGCCCAAATTATGTCGCTGACAAATAAAAGTTGTAAGAGTTGCCTGTACTTCTCAGAGGAATGTGTTATCAGAGTAGAATCGAGCCAAAAAGCCCAGGAATAAGAGCTTGGCTTTCAAAAAATCTATGCGCTAGGATGGGCCACAAAAATTGGGGGTATTTTACTACCACAATAATGTTAATATTTAGTCTGTCAGCCCATACGAAAGCACAATTAACGATTTCACAAAAAAAAATTCGTGCGGAAGGCTTGACGCCTGCCCACCATGTAAGTAAGTTTTAGTGGCTTCAGCCAGTTTAATTCCACCCTTTGTGTATAAGAGTGAAAATATGAAAAATAAAGCACAAAAAGGGAGTGCATTCAACTATTAAATATTTAAGCTTTGTACACATAACTCACTTTATGGTGATTTGTTGTTTGTTAAATTTTCATATTCAGCTTATATTTTTCTTTTCAAGCCAACTGACACTTGCTATGAGGGTTGCTCTAAAGAACTAAAGCAAGGTACTATCAACCAATACTATTAAAAATCGATGGAAACAGTGCAGACCAGAGGGTAAACTGGTGCAACTCGATTACAAAACTTCGCCTGCTTCGGTGCTTACAACTGCTGTTGGGATCAGTATTCCTTATATTTGCAAGCACTTTAAGGGTCAAGTGAATAGCTTGACATTGGTAAAGTTAAACCATACATACATTTTTTTAGTAAGGCTTCAAACAACTGGGTAAATTAGTGATAACGGCTTCTCCGAGTCGTATTATGCTTCCATGTTTTGAAGTTAAGAATGGTCCTCTTCTTCTTAACAAACATTTACCCCATCAACCAAAAACTGTTGGGACGCTTAAAAAAATCTGAGATAAAGCGTTTTTGAACTAACAGTTGAGATATGCTGACCCTCCGCTTATCCGTCGATATTTCGATTTAAAAAACTAACTCTTAGCTCTCACTTCTAGAAGACTTCCCATGTCTTTATTTATGTAGGACTTGCTGTATATTTACACGGTGCCCAAAAAGTTCGAATACAAACTTTGTAATTTATTTAAAACACCAATCAAGTGAGCTTTGATTTTATTTTTTGTTCTAAATCGAGTATTGTTCCTATAACTCTCCAACCACGACAGACTCAAACCTGCAATATTTAGATTATTATTTTCTACGATAAAGTCCAAGCTCCAGCTAATTGTCAACGCATTTTTACAAGGCAGACGACCGTGCGCAATATTCAAAGACTTCAAAAGTGTGGGTTTCAAGCGTGATTTTCTTTATAAAACTATAAAGCGGTACAATGAGACTTCCTCCGTTAAAAATAGACCAAGAAGCGGAAGACCGCGAATGGTTCGCAATAGTGGTAACATAAAAGTTGAGAGGGAACAAATTCGGGGAAACCAATGCCGGTCAGTTAGAAAAATTGCAGCGAAATTGAATATAGGCAAATCTTCAACATATTTAATTTTGAATAAGGATCTTGGTATAAAGGGTATAAGAATCAAAAAATTCACGCCGTTTTTACATCAGGGAAAGAAAAGAGAGCCAAACGAGTATCATATATTCTTGGATGGCACGAAGGTGACGAATTCGCATTTTCTGATGAAAAGTTGTTCGTTCTACAGCAATCTTTAAATTCGCAAAATGATCGAGTATGGTCAGTGTCTCTAGAAAATGTTCTTGAAAAGGAAATATATCTGTCCAGAGTTCAAAGCGCTTCTTCTGTCATGGTGTGCGCCGGATTCTTCCCCTAGTTTTCATCGAAAAGGGGGTTAAACTTTACGCCGGCTACTAAAAACAACAACTCTTAGAGGCAGTAGTACTACCCAGCTGTCGCAGTTTATTCGGTGGTGGTTATTATTGCTTTCAACATACCGCAAACATCGTGCAACAATGGTGTCAGGAGAATTTGACCGACTTTTTGCATAAGGACGAATGGCCACTTAGCAGTCCTGATCTCAATCCATTGGATTTTTTTACTTAGGGCTACATCACGTCGAAGCTTAGTGGTTATCAAATAAAAAACTGGGACACTTTTCGTAAGGTGTTACTCAAAGTTTGGGACGAAATACCGATGGATATGGTTCGTGCCGCTTGTTGCTCTTTCGAAAAGCGATTACGCTTGGTTTAGTTATCCAAAGGAGATGTTATTAATAAAAACCTACTTTAAATATTTATTGATGCTACATAAATTCTTTTAAATAAAAATTCATAAGGGTTTACCATACCTTTTGCTTTAAAAGGACTTTAGTTTTGTATTCGAACTTTTTGGACACCGTGTATATGCCTTTGGAAGTCTCAAAAAATGTTTGTGTGTATGTATGTAAATATGTGAGAACGTGCACTTGCTTTTGTTGTGCGTTGCTGGTTTGAACTTACCTCTTGAGTTTGTGGCTGCGTCTGCGATTTTTTGGAACGCGTCCAAATACGCGGCGATTGCCTGAATGGCCGCGCTGCAAATAAACAAACACATAAAGTTGAATTTGAATCGATTGTAGAGACGTATGCAGATATGTAAGTACATATGTATATCAATGTAAATTTAGGCGAACTAGAAAACGAGAATTGTGCTTCTTTGCTTCAAAACAATTTTTTTCACATTTATTTTACACTTTTGACCACAAGCAGTTTCTTTTCCTTAAAATCGAAAAGGCTTTTGTGTTTGTGGCTGTTTTATACAGTATAAGTCTTTTTGTTAACCAAAAACAGCAAGCTTTAATAAAATATAGAAACAAAACAAATTATAAGTATATCATTTATCGGCGTTTGGCAGGATAATAACAGAATAAGTATTACCAAATCTCTGCATATAATAAAATTGTAACAGGTCGATGTCGGTACATTACAAATATGCAAGAAAAATGTATAGCAGGGATCATTATTGAGCCAACAAAATAAAAAGCAACAATTTTTTGAATTTTGTCTGTCTGTCTGTATGTTTGCGCACGCATCAATCAAAAACTGATAAATAGAACTGAGTGCAACTTTCACCGTTGCTATACTAGACATCTAACCTAAAATTTAAGATATCCCTCGATAACTCGAAGTTATCGACCAATATATCGAGAAGGGTGACCCAAAATGTGTAAGTACTATAGGGGTATCAAACGAAACGTGCTGATGAGTGCTGCAATAAGCGATGTGATTAAGTTCCATAACTCAACTGATTCCGGAGATATGCTGATTAAAATTTTACTTAGCCTCTTATAAGTTCTGGGACGCCGCGAATGGTGCTCGGGTTTTTTAGTTTGAAAATAAGCTTGGCGAAGAAAAAAGACAAAGTTCCTGAAGAATCAGTTGTTTCTTATGTTTTGGAAAATAGGTCCTAGTTTGTCCGTAATGGGCCTCTCCATTCTTTTAAGTATAACCATACGGTTCGTGGTTGCCAAACGCATTTATTTGGAACTCAACGGGCAAATTTTTGGAATGTCCTTTTTCAGATGTGTATTGATCACTGACAACCAGAAGCAAACTGAAAAGTGAGTGTTTGAAAATAGTTTTTGTTTTGTGTTTGTTGTTCAATTGAATTGTTGATTTTACGGCCTTTACATTTTTTAAAGTATTCATGACTATACATGAGCTCAAACCAAGAATAATAATTTTTTTGTATGGAAATTAGTATTATTTTTATTTTTTTATTAATTTAATTAATTATTGAAAGTTTTATTTCAGTTATATCTGTGATGACCTATTCATTGCATCCGAACCTCGAAGCGCTCTATATATTTTCAGATATGAAAAAAAAAATTATCGCAGTTTATGGTGGATGGATAGTCACAAATATTGGGAAATCATTAACTTTACCTTGAAATGCTTTTATTAAATGTTAAACACACGAGTAGCATATAACTTCTTGTAAGTGCTAGTTCTCAACCCGTTCTGGGTTCATACAAATGTTAGGACACAATTTTTGATTTTCCTACTGTATGGACGACCTTGTATTTATTCCCACCTTTATGTTTAAGATAATAAATTTTAACAAATTATAAATATTTCTTTTTAATGATTATTCAAATCATAAACAAAATTAGGAAAAAAACAAAGCAAACAAAAAATAAATGTAAACAAGTTTTCCAGTTTTCCAGTTTCCCAGCTTTTCAGATTTATGAGCAATTACTTACCGCAAACATTGATGTAACTTCGTGGTTTTAGTAAGGAAGTCTTCCCAGAGAGGCGATGTGTTCTGAAAATGGAAGTGAAAAAGTTGAGAATTTTTTAGAAACTACACTTTGATAGTACGCAATACATAATAAGTACGTAGAACATTGGTTTCTTCAAAGCTTAAACTACTTCCAAAGATTCTTCTTTGACCATTAAGTGACTGCAATCAGCAATCTCGTTTACAACACTTTCATAATAAATAAAATTCAATTAAAATTGCAAACAGCCAACGACACAATTTTACAGTTATTTTGTGTTTATAAAAGAGCATTTTTCATAAATTTAATTTGCAGCCAGACAAAAAAAGTTGTTTGGCAACGGAGATTGATAATTGAGGATGAAATAACAATGAAGAGCATAACAAAGCAAAAACTTTTGAACTGTAAAACAACAAACACATTGCTGTTTGTTAAAAATACAAAAATTATAAATGATTTTATTTTTTATTTTGGTTTGCAGCACAACCAAAGCACTGCTAAAATGTGAGGTGGAATTAAGGGAAAACGTTTGTTGGAACGGTAGCAAAACGGCGGATATGTATTTATATGAACTGGAGTTCGCCCAGTGGTTGAAATTCAACCAGTAAACTTTATTTTATTTTATTTTTTTGCTGTATCCTTTTATCCGCCTTTTTTTCTTCCTTTCTATGTCGTTCCTTTCCTCTACCATAATTTTGTTTTCCTTGATTTCTTCTTTTACTCTCTTATTTTATTTTTTCCTTTCCTCAAACTTCTTTTCCTTTCCCTTCCCTTCCTTTTATTTTCTTTCTTGCCCCTTCGTTTTCTTACCTTTCCTTTAATTCCGTTTTCCTTCCCTTTCTTTCATTTCTTTACCATTCCTTTCTGTCCTTTAATTTTCCTTCCTTTCCTATCCTTTCCATTCCCTTCCCTTTCCTTCCTTTCCTCTATTTTCCTTTAATTTTCTTCGGTGTTTAATACTCTTTGGCCCGGTTTTTCAGTACAAGTTTGACTCAATTTGTCAGTTAAACTAAGCTTAAACTTGTTGCGCAGTTTTTCAGTCAACTTTAAACGAAGTTTAAACGTAGTTTAAGCGGTCAATTCGGCAGGGTTAAACTCTAGTTAACCTGTCAGCTGTTTTGCATATTTGATGGTTTTGGTTGTGAAACAATAAGCTGAACGTAATTAAGAAAGGACGATATTTTTATATTTAATTATATACTGGATATATCATCTGACGAAAGTGATTATAGTGATGCAGAAATTGGCGAAATGCTAACTAAAGGGTGTTTTTTAGGGGTATAGAACTTCGAATTGAAATAAAACACAAGAAAATCGTTTTAAGGTCCATCAATTTGGCTTTATTGGAAGGATAATTTTATGCCATTAATGTTTAAATATGATTTCGGGCATGTGGCCGCCGCGGCTGGCTCGAATAAAGCCAATTCTACAGGTCCAATTTTCAACCACTTTTTCGAGCATATGGGGCCGTATGTCGGCAATCACGACGCATTGCATGGTCTCGCGGCTTTAATTCTTGCACAAGCTGGATCTTGTAAGGTCGCAAGCCAAGATCTTTGCGCAAAATCTTCCATAAAGTTGATGGACAAAGCTCCAATTGCTGTGCACGGTGGCGAATCGATTCATTCGGGTCCTCTTCAACACTTTGCTCTACAGCGGCAATTGTTTCTTCGGTGCGCACTGTTCGACGTCTCTGCGGATGCGTATTATCACATAGAGTAAACGTAGTGCGAAAACGATCCATGGTTAACCGAATTAATTGCTCTGATGGACGATTATGTCGACCATAAAATGGACGGAGCTCATGGTAAACTTCGCGAACTGAACCATTATTTTCGAAATAAATTTGCACGATTTGCAAGCGTTGTTCTTTTGTCAACCTGTTCATGATGAAATGGCAAACCAAACTGAACATAAATGACATTAGAGTTGCCAGATTTGACCACAAAATGCCAGTTTTATCTCTATTCGAAAAACAAACCTGTAAAAAAAACACCCTGTATAACAATACTGAGGAGAAGCAATGGCGTTGAATATGTATACAAATATTATCTGTTGCCGTATCTAGATAAAGAAAAAACCAATGTTGCCGTATAAAAAGCAAATATTAAAAGCGGCCTTAAACTCACACTGAAAAACCGCTCTGCAGTTTAACTGGAGTTTAAATTTATGCCGAGTTTAAGCAATCTTAGTTTAAACTGAGCTTAACCAAGGACTGAAAAACCGGGCCTTTATGAGTAATCATTTATTATATTTTTGTAAACCCTGTTTGTAGGTATCAGCAATGAATTTTACATATTTGCTCATATTTTACATTGCTTGTTTAATGTATCCAACAAAGCAACTTTTCGTGCTCTCAGGAGAGCAGCTGACACTGGGCATCGTAGCCAGTAATCAATACAATAACAACAACTAAAGCAAAAATGCATGACACAACAGAGTATCTATAGTGCGAATACTTATTTTTCATTGGTCCACTACCAACTCTTCGCACTCACAGTGAGAGCCGACCACACGAATAACACAAAAACATGCATGGCAAGTCTACTCACACTACTACGGCTCTTAATTTTTTCCTACAAAGCAACTCCTCGGCCATGCTCAGGATCCAGCATAGTACACAAAAAGCAAGTACACACACACACAGCGTGTCTATAGTGTGAATAAGTGAATGTGTAGTGGTGTGACTTTTATGTTAAATTTTTTATATTAAAATTATTTTTAAAATTTTTTTTATTTACGGATAAAAGTACACCTCAAAATTTCCTATCTATACATATATAATTTGTATACCTTAGAATTATAGTTTAGCAGAAAACGGTCCTATATTGCATTCATCTTGTCTATTTATATATAAGATGCCTGCTGAGCAAAAACAAAGAGTTATACCCTGACAGTTATTTCGACGGTAGTGAAAATTAATATGTATGCATATTAGGGTGGGATGAATTTTTTTTTGCTTAACGTGGGGTAGAATTTGTACTTAATAAAAAAATTTTTAACTTAATTTAACTACTTTTTACGCAACATTTTTAGGTGGCCCATTTTGTTTGATGCCATTTAATGGCATTAATCCTCTTTAATTCTAATACAAAAGAATGTAAGTTAATTTTTTTGATTTTCTACCGAATTATTAATTTAACCCCTTTCAGACTACGACATTTGGTCATTTGGACATTTGTTGCGTAAAAAAATGTTTTATTTAATTTTATTGAAATTAAAAATTTATTTTATAAATGCAAATTCGACCAAGCTAAAAATATGTTTGTTTTAGCCCACCCTAATATATGTAGAAGGTCGTGTTGATTGGGTGGGGACTTTTGCACGCATCATAAGTGGTCAATTTTAATTCTCCATCGCAAAAATAGTTTAAACAAAATCAATAGTTACAAATGTGGCTTATAATCTGCGCTAATTGCTAGTCTGGTAGATATGGCCCGTTTGCCTCTGTATTATTTGCAATATCTTCACATACCATAAAAATCTCTGTACATTATAGATAGTAACTGAGCGGCCAAGTTTGCTGGGCATTTTTCGAGGTTGCCATATAATGTTATATATATATGGAATGTTTTTGTTAAAATATAACGTAAAACGCCATTCGTTTAATACCCACATTAGCAAATCTTATGTGATTTTTTTATAATTTCAAAATGTGGCAACTCTGTAAAAAGCATCAAAGTGACAACGCTTATGTAACATAGCTTAAATTGCAGCAGATAACCTATATAGAAAATTACATAGAAATGTGTCAAGACGATTTCCAGATAAAAGCGGATATGTCAAAAATTAAATATAATATTAATAGTTGACAACATTATGTGATAAATCAGCTTAGAATTTTTTTTTATTTTTAAATATAACATGATATACCTTTAGTTTGATGTCGATATTGGCCAATCTCACTCAATTTTTCATTATTTGAAATAGGTGGCGACACTGTAAAAACTTTGCAGTGGCAACAATTAAGTAGGAGAGCATTTTACTTTTATTTAAAAGTTCATCCACATAGGTCAAGTCGTTTTCGAGATAAGAGCCTACCCTACCTAAAAATATTGTTGTTGAAGTACGACTTACAATACCTTTCGTTTGATACCCATATTGGAATATCTTATTTTATTAAAAAATAAATTAGATAAGTAGCAACCTCAGTGGCAGCACCGAGAATTCTTGGAATGTAATACAGTATCTTCAAACCAAATTTCATGCAAATAAGTTGAGACAATTATTGTGGACTAACCGGCACTTTCTTTTACAGATAAGCGAGGAACTTTTGTTGTTTTCATTTGGATCCATGTGGAAGGCTTGTGCAACTAGTTTATAATACATTTTAAATTTTTAGGGCTCAAAGTAGTTTTCGCTTAATCTTTATGCATTTTAGACAGAGCACAATTTGAAATCAAATAAAATATTCAATAAATAGTTGTTGCTTTACATAGCTACATATGTCGTTCAATTTGCCGTTTTTTAATTTATTAATTTTAAGAGTAAAATGAATGTTCAACGAGTTAATTGAGTTAAACTCAATGATCAACCAATGAAGCGCGGAGAAGCAACAATCAGGCGGGAACGATGTTTGGGCGTACATTTATTCAGTGTTATAAACAAGCAAGTGTAAGAGTCACAGGATATATGTAATATCACGGATCAGGCAGCATGTTTTGATTGGAATCACATCTTTATTGGTCATTAATAGCTTGCAATAACAGCGGTGTATTTTTAATTAAAAGCAAGGAAAATCATTTAAAAATAAAATTTAATTAAATCAACGCAGCATGGTGATAGTAAATCTATGGGCACAACTATTATGTAAACAAATGCTAGTGGTATAAAGCAATTCGCTTTGCAATGAAGTGGTGTGCCTTTCGCTTACAGGGTATCTCATATTCAGGCAAGGTTAAGTGTAATAGAGAGCTATCCTCTTACTTCTTTCACTTACATTTTTGCTCTTCATGAGCACTTGCTATTGATTGAGTACACGGCTAAATATATGAGCCTAAATTTTTTACTTTTCTGGGCTACATATATGTCCAAGCCAAATTTGGTTTAGAATTTAAATTGCGTCACTTTTCGAGAAAATGACCGTGAAGAAGAGTTTATATTTTAAACTAGAAATGTTGTAACAATTAAAAAACATAAAAAACATTTGTATCAGTTGGCAGGATTCGATCCTACGCTCCCGCATCAGAGTCATCTGCTCTACCCACTGGGCTACGGCGCACACAAAACTGTAAAGACAAAAATTCAATGACTTGAAAAAGCTTTCAGAAATAAATGAAAAAAATTTTTTTTTTTAATTTTAGATGTTTTTTTTCAGTTCAGTTTTAAATCTAATTCGCAATAAATTCAAAATTGGTGTAGGTAATTTAACGGTTTGGAATTTATGACAAAAATGTTTAAAAAATTGCTTAAACCGACGAATGGTTTAAAATTTAGGGTAACATTTTTAGCCATGTCCTGCAACTTTTTACAGCGAAGTTTGGGACACAAGTTTGTTTTTCAACTCTGCCTGTCCCGAAGGACCTCTGCCTCTTGTCAATTATTAGGCAATTGAGGTAATCGATTTATTACAGTTACATAAAATAATATGCAACCGAAGATGAACACAACTACAACCCCAAATAAAATGAAATACGAAAATAATAATTGAAACACGATTTACAATATATTTCCGCAACCCTGAAACGGTCAGTCTGTTTACATCGTGCCCTTTCCACTGCGCTCCCATGTGTCAGCGCCGAGCGAGACTCGAATGTCTAGTACAACAAATTGTATGCCGGCGTAAGCAACAATTGCCGCACATCACAGCTCACACCAAATAAATAACTAAATATATTTGTAGATACATACCTATAAATGTTTTGTTTATTTGTCTATAAAACATAAAAAGTCCCGGCCGAAAGAAAGAGAGAGCGGATGGATAGTGGCTGTAGAGGCCAAATCCATTGCATTTCAAAAACAAAAACCTAAAAAAAATAAAAACATCGAGTATTCAATAAGTTTTTATGTTTGTACTTTTGTTGTTGTTGCTGTAACAATGACGCCACCGCCAGACTCGTTGGTAGCTCAATGACCAAGTTCTAGTATTTATAAATGTGATCTCTTTATGGTTAAAAATCGAATTGCAAGCTGAATTGCTGAAAGCCGCTTTGTCCATATTTGATCACAGCCAGCAATCGATTGATTATACAACCAATGACCATGAAAATGTGATAATTAATGATTCGAAAATTGGTTTGGTGAGGTAAATGTGTACTCTTTTCTTTAAATTGTTCGACTATGTGGTCGTATGACATTTGCTATCTTTCGGTTTATTTCTTCAAAACATGCAACATTGTGATAATTGACCTGCTGCAGTCAATAATACTTCACAATAGCAGGCTTAATAGCCCTTAGTAGTAACAGTGGTCGGCAACCCTTCGATTGCATTTCTGCAACTGCCTTTCGGGACGGTATAAAATATGTAAATAATAAATATGTATGTAATAAAAATAAATAAAGGAAGAAAAGCTCGGAGGAATATTGTGCCAAGTTATTAATATTACGCACTTAATTAAAACCAAATTCGACGTCGACAGAAAGAAATTAAAAAAATTTACAAAAAAAATTTATTTATTTAATGAAGAAAAAGTATTCTGTTGCTGCGGTTTACCTTTGCTTAGTTGAGGGTTTCAGGTAACGTTTTGCAGTCAATGTTGCGGGTGTTCTATGTTCCTAGGTTAGGTCTACGAACACTCATCTATACTAAAATATATTTTAAAATCCGTTTTCTTCTAATCGTTTGACTGGTTTTGATGGAATTTGAAGCATAACCTCTCTAGGTGTACGACATGGTTATAGGCAAAAAAAGAATTAAAAAATTTTCCGGGTTTTCGTGATATCGGTCAAAATGTGGACCGGGGTTACCCTGGGTGTTTATGCGATATGGGTATCAAATGAAAGGTGTTGATGAGGTTTTCCTATCCATATGTGAACCCGCTTCCGAGACATCGACCAAAATATGGATCAGGGGTGACCCCAGATTGCCTTATCCATACATCTTTTTATATATAAAAATCTCCTGTTCTCTAAATTCCTTCTAAACGCCTGGACAGATATTGATGACAATTTTTTTTGTGTACTCAACTGGGCTCGAAAATGGTTTGGATTCATAATCCCGACCACTGGATGATATGGGAGTGGCATTTCTCATGCAAATAAGATTTTCCCTACTGCATATCTCTGGAAGTATTTATGATAGAATATTAACAATTGGTAAGGAGTTAAATGAGACCAATCTCTACCAAATTAAGTCAAAATGTAGGTAAATGAGGCGTGACACTTTCTGATATTATATAAAGATACTGGATAGGAGTAAGCGATAGGAAAAGTGATTGACATAGAAAATTTTTCTAGATCCATGCAGATAAATTTCTGTGCAGGACAACGTCTGCCGGGCCCTCTAGCACTAAGTAAACAACCAATATCTTTAAGTATAAACAATTTTAAAATTCCATTGGAAAAGAGCACATATTTTCTGATGAATAGGAGGAGGTGGACTAATGAAAGTTTTTTACGAAAATCACAATCAAAATAGCATTGCCGGCAGTAAGCGAAGCTCTTTATGCTCATTGTCCCATAAACCTATTTCTTCATTATTACAATTAAACTCGTAGAAGCGCATACGAACATTGGCCAGAAGATATTGCAACAATTCACTGTACATGCACAATACCTATGAAATAAAAAATCAATAATGTAAATATGTATTACAAAAAAGTAAAATGAATATGAGCTTAGCATTAATGATAACGAATATGTTATAAAGTAAAAATGTCAAACCGTTGATAATTTCTGTCAACTTAATTGAGTGATATTTGGCGATAGCAGATAATTGCAACTTGCAAACACCCAGTAAGATTGAAGTTGTTTATTTGCAGGCGGTTTAAAAAGCCGCAATCATGCTTAATCAAGTTGCAACAAAGCCCAAAAATAGATTCATAACAACAACAACAACAATCAACTTGAATAAATAAACCGTGTTGAACCAATTCGATGCTGTAAACTGAAGACTTGGTTGGCAACTCTATTGTGATCAGAGAGTGGAGCAATACAAAGAAATTTGTGTAGACCAACACCGCCCTACGTTTGTTCACCTACTGTTAAGGTAATAAGCAGGCGACCTCTGCTGTCGAATGGGGTATTTGTGTGCAGTTCTGACCTGTTGGTAAATACCCATCTAACCAAAGTCTGAGCGCTCTAAAGTAATGATCCAAAAGGAGTTCGTAATTTGAGTTTTTAGGGAGTGGTATGAAGTAACTTTTTTATGGTAATCCATGGAGCCTTGGGAGAAGAAATGAATATTGTTGAACGGGCATGAGTAACGAGTTTTTTTCTGAATGCTTATCAATAGACGAAAGTATGGAGCCAAGGGAAAAGCATTCAACAATTAATGTAAATATTGTGTTTTAATAAGTTCCAGATGTAAAATGTACACTCCTAGCTGTACTGACTTTTGCAAATAATTATACATACAATTTGTTTTCAGTAAAGAACTAAAAGCATTTTATTTTTAAAATTAAATAAGTAAAACTGTATAAGCCATTAAATAGAGTACTTTCTTCCGATTAAAAATCTTCATAAAAGAGTCAATAAAATTCTCCAAAAAGTATCCAAAACAATCAAAATCCGAATGGAGTCGTTTTCCCTCAGTTAGGTTAGCTAAGTAGTAGCAGTTGCTGGTGCCGATTTATGTATCTACATAAGTGCCAATGCTTTTGCACATTCACGGTTGACATACCTTTTGCATTGGCAGCGCACAGCGACAGAAAAAATACAAAAATTTATAATCACGACAGAAACCTCGATAGAATGGATAAATCATATTGAAGGGATTCCAGGTGTCGCATATCTGATCTTATAAAGTCACAGTTGCGAAGTAAATACGCCTATCATAAATTAATAGAGTACGAATCTACGACTCTGTATACTTTCAACCTAGCGAAAGGCAATTATAAAATTGGAAGAGAAGCTCGGCTTAGACTTCAATACTATTATTTTGTACTAGAAAACCCGGGATCGGCTCGTTGCGTCTCGGATATGAACTTAATCACATAGTTTCTTGCACCGCTCATGAGCACCTTCCGACCTTAATGGGTATCAAGAACTAACATGGAATGTTTGCAGAATTTGTATTTTTGATGGAAGCACCTATCGTAGAAACAATTTTTGAAACAATACTCCCTGAATGAACCGACTAATAATTATTTGGCTTTATTTCTCCCATAGCGCAATTTCACAATTTCATAACAAATGCACCCATTTCATTGTATCAGAAAAAGAAGAAAACTGTGTGAAACTGGAAAGATTGGCGAACATGGCTAACGAGTTGGTAGTAGTCATGCAACTCAGTTTTATTATAGCTGCCACATGAGCACGTCTTAGCTGTCGACAGTCGTATGAAGCGCTTCCAATAGCCTACTAACATCCTACACGAATTTGCGTATCTATTGTATCGCACCAACAACAACAGCTTCACAATGAATGAATGCCTATATGTACATAGCCATTTTTAATTTGGAAGTGGGCTTTTCACTTGGGCATTTTGGTGTTGTGGCGAGTATACATTCCTGTTTATCTATGGCGCATTGCTTTCAGCTTAAGAAACACTTGAAACGTCCAGCCAGTTGGCCAACAGGCAGCAAAGCAGACAGACAAACAGAGACCTACCTAAATACGTCATACAACAAGCGGACAAGCTGAGTGGCAACGTTAGATAGCCGCCGTAGAGCAAAACCCATTCATTCAGCTACGGACCATTTGCCAACAATTCCAGACAAGCCAACTAGCAGCAATCGTCTGCAACAACATGCCCCATGCACATTTTGAGTGTCTATGTAATCATTTTCATATTCGCTTGCGAATTAATTTTTTCTTTTTTATTTAGTTTTGTTTTGAGCTTAACTATCTTGCGCAAAACTAGTTCACCGTCCCACATTTTTAGGTTATGTATAGTGACTAGTAGTGGGACTATTTTTGAATAATATTAGAATAAATACTATTCGAATAAACGAATAAAAATATTCGTTTCAAAAAGTTCGAATAGTATTTATTCGAATAATTTATCCGTTTATTCGAATAGTTGTATTGAAATGCGAAATGTCGGAAGCGAAATTCACTGTCTGCAACGCTTGTACCTTCACGTTTTGTATGTATGTATGTTTGCATGTACAAATGTGTGCATAAGCTGTAGTGATCTTTGTTTAACTTTTCGAATACCTATTGTTCGAATAGTTGTCATTTATTCGAATAATACTATTCGAATAAATGGATTTTTTATTCGAATAATCTTTATTCACATAGTCCCATGCCTAATAGTGACAGCTAAACAAAAACAACAACACTTCGAATAGTTTATTCGCTTAAAGATAGCTCGTTTTTGGCATCGCGTCATTATCACCGGCAATCGTTGGCAATGAGCGCCTCTGCTACCTCCATAGCAACATATTCACAAAAGCGCCCCTGGTGCGCCCCATGCTATCTGCGTCCCAATTGGCAGGCAGTCAGCCAGCTGAGCTGGGCCATTCACTATGCATTCGTACTTCTGTTGAGCATTTTTTATGTTGACGAGCTTTTGCGTTGTCTTTAATCTGCTACTGCAAGGTCTACGTGTGAATAGCGTTTCTAGGTGAATGTAAAAGCACAAGTGGTACATGTCGATGCATGTTTTGCTGCGCTCACATTCACGTTTCGATAGCCGCCAATATTCGTGTAAATGAGTTTGTGTATTTTGGAAGAATGTAACGAGCATTTATGGAATGATGATGATAGTGCAACGTTGCCCCTGACGAGGATTTTGGCGTTTGGTTAAACACTTGACCTATTAAAAATTGGAAAGGTTGTGTTAACACGAAAACAGTGAGGAGCTTCACTAAATAAGAGTTTAACATACTTTACGAAAACCTAAAAAATATACCGCGCCTGGTGAATATGTAGAAAAGGTTGTTCTAAGTTACTTCATACCAAATTTTTGGAGCATAACATGTACTGAGTCAAAAGTAAGACCAGTGAGCTTTAGGCAGGCCAGCTATAGAGAGTGGGCTTCAAAGATGTTAGGTTTGACCGAAATTATGTTAAAAGAGAAAACTGAAACTGTCTGAATTTGAAACAAAGTTGTATGGATTGCTAGAAATCCCAACCACGCTTCTCCTCGTCTATGAAGTTATAATAACCTGAGTTCGATTTAATATTTATATCCGAAACCAGTTGAGATATGGCACTTAGTCACATCGTTTATTTCAGCGCTCATTAACACCTTTCGTCTGATATCCATATTGTATAAAAACATTTTGAGTCACCCTGGTCCAAATATTGGTCGATAACTTCGAAACTGGGGTATCTAAAAATGTAAGTTAGAGATCTAGTAATGTAACGGTGAAAGTTGCATTCAATTCCATTCAGAAGTTTTTGAGTGATACGCGTTCAAACATACAGACAAAGCAAACATACTCGTACATGTAAACAAAAATTATGTCTTTATGTTTCAATATTCAAATTCAACAAAATTTCTAACGAAAGTTAAATATATAAAATTTCCCACGGGAACTTAAAGGATAATAAGCGCTGCTTCAAAGCGTTCAAGTACTCAGGCGCACTTCAATAACCTCGAAAAGGTATACAGCCAAGTGTTTGTGTAATTATGCGGAGCACTTCCACAGTATTACATTGCAATAATCCATCTTTGTTGTTTTGTGTTGTCATTGTTGTTGCTGATTTTATGACTTTGCCGTGGATGCATCTGCAATATCATCATCGCAATCTTCATAATCGTAATCAAGTCTTCAAAAGTAACATTGAACGCTTTTATTGTATGCTTACAGCCAGCCATTCATCGCAATGAATGAATTTAAAAGCGCATTTCAGTCGCTATGAACATTTGTGAAGAGAGAAGAGAAAGAGCAGATTATAAATAGTACTTTGCTCGTTTGAATGCGCGCATCTCTTCTATGGGTAATAACTGTAATTTGTATGCGACACTTTTTAGATCGAAATACAGACAACTAGTTGCACAAATAGGTATTCGCTTTGATATTCAATCTTTGCAGACACTCGTGACCATTAAAATAGGTACAAATTTCAAAAAATAACTTGACAACTTAAATTGTAAGAACGCACGTATGAGTACCCCACACACGTTCGATTGTTCATAGATTTGTCGATAATGCACAATTGGATACTTGTAGGTCAACAAGTTTGGAGTTCCTACTTTTTATCGTTCAATATTTGCATTTTGCTTTTCTATATGTTTTGCATACATTGGATTTTTATTTACTCAAACAAAATACTCACCTTCACAATGTCTTAAAGAAATTAATATTGTCGCCCAAGTAATAAAAACGAGGTGAGAAAAACATTGATTAATTCGATTTCGAAGTAGAGGAAGAAGAATCCTATGTGGTGAAGGAGGTACACATGGTGACAGATGTTGATTAAAGCTGAGATAAATTTTTGAAGTTCACTTATTAGGCGCCGATGCAAAGTTTTTGTTGAGAGTGAAATTTGAATTTTTTTTTGTTGAGTAGACACTTTTTATTAATGCAGCGAAAATAAAAAGTTTAGTAGAGCATTGTAGAACTTAGGTGATATAGAATTTAGGAGCATTATATTCGAATTTCAGCAGCATTATATTCGGATCATTTCGGTATGGTTTTCGGATAATTTCGGGACTTATAGGTATCGTTTGGGAATCATTACAGGAGCATTTCGGGTCTTTCTTGGGACCAATGCGGGATTGTTGTCCCATCATTTCAGGTTCATTACGGGACTTTTCAGTTTTCAGTATCAGTTTTAGGGACTTTTCATTTGGACCGTAACACGCGCCCCTAAACCGTCGGCGAACGTTTTTGCAGTTACAAAAATTCCCTGTCTTTGACTGCTTTTTTTTTTGTGGTTTAAAACCCATTGACCGCATTTTGCGGTTCACCTCAACCAACTTTTGCAATATCGGCAGTGGCACGTTCCAAAAGCTGAACTAAAATAAGTGTCGTAAAGTTCAGTTACAGACTGCAACCAAAGTTTAAAGTATTCGTATTATGCCAAGTCGAGTATAAGCTCGTGTTCAAAGTCATTTTTCTTTCACCAAAGCAACATAATTTTGGTATTTCACTTTTCAATATAATTCGATTTGATTAATTGCAGCTAATTCATATGTGGTATAGTCATGCCCAATACACATTTTCGTGCAATTTCAAATTGAGATACATTTGAGAGCTAATCTTCTTCCCAATTACCATTTGTTAGTTGTCAATTGAGGGGGAATGACGGTATAGAGGCAATGCACATTTTAGCTAGTCTTGAAATGGAGACATTTCCCATTCTCAACCCCAACTCAAACAGGACCGCAGTGGAAGGCATTCGAAATTGACTTTTCAAACGCTTTTCAACACAAACACAAGCTTAAAATCACAGTTTGAGGGAACATCTATCTGAAATGATATTGAAAATCGAATGGATAATCATCTGAAATTTTCTCAAACGTTTGAAATGTCGTTCTGCTGGTTTATTGGGTAGACTGAAAAGCAGCAATGGGTCGTCGAACGCAAACGACAGCTAAGCCGACCGTTCATCGATATCAAATACGCGCAGTGTAGTGTTGACAGCGGTTTTTACACGTTTGCCACGAAATGCAAGAAATAATTAAAAACTAAAAACAACATTCATTCATACATTTAACATTTTTTTGCAAATATACCAGAGCCGTTTTTGTTGTAGCCTTTTGAACTGTCATTGGGTTTCTTGTATAGATGTAGTAGCTCAATATCAAATAAATGGCAGTCAGTCATTGTCAGATTGTTGTCGGTTTGACGCTTAATTGCCGCAACTTGTTATGTTGTTGCAAAGTTTTGGTTAAATTATTCTCACTCAATGCGAGCACATGCGACACAATAACACAATGGTGGCCACAATGGAAGTGATTCCGCCAATCCTTACTTTTTTTGTTTGCCGATCGAAATTGCCGGTAACGTACACAGATACATATTTACAATATATTCGATAATTATGCGAAAAAGTTACATAAAGAAGTTGAAGTAAATTGGTCTGGCATTTTTTGATCGAACACGTATGATATTTCAGAAGTTATAGCCGAAACCATTCTGAAGTAATGAGGACGTTCGAAGTGCGATGCAGTTTTGATTTGTATTTTGTCACAGCTGTAATGGAAACACCACGATTGCCAAACAGAATTGCTTCACTCTGCTGTAGTGACATAATAGCAAGTTTGGTGTGAATTTAACTTTGACTCGGTTAAGGCTGAACTTGTTCACTTCTGACTTTCTACAGAATCGCTTCATGTTTCAGAACCAAACCCACCTAGCAACAAAGTAATAGTAACGGAGCTGGGGGCCTTACTTAACTGCCACAAAATATTCGACTTTGATGCATAAGTAACTTTATTTGAGAAATTCGCAGTCGCTGCGAGTTAGTTTGGTTACTTTGAAGTTATTTAGATTTTAAGTAGCCTTGCCGGTGTCGAGAACATCGTGGTTACTAGTAAGCCGCCCTTAATGTTTTGAAAACTTGAAAGTGGCAAACGATGATAGCGGTGACTAACTTATGTTACCTAAATGAAGCTTTAAAGTCGCATCTATTTTTTAGTAGCTGTAATAGTTTCCCTGACGTTTTGGCGTCCTCCTTTGTCCCGTTAAAGTTATGGAACTTGTGAGTGATAATAAGGTCTTCGTTACCTACAGAGCTAGACGTCGTTGTCAATGACTACTGCAAAGTGGAATGAGAGCACGATAAGCAAGAGATTTCTTACTGCTGTTGCCAACTCTCAAATTTGGCTTCCACGCTGCTGGGTCCCTGGACACTACGGAGAATCGGAGAATCGATTTTAAGACAACGAATTTACTACGAGCCAACCGAGATGATTGCGAAGTCTCAAGGTCCAAAAGGCCGTGTTTAGACAGAAAAAGAGCTAGCTTCCTTCTCAAAACTCAACAAATCTGCCGTAAGGGTACTTACGGGTGCCAGCACAAGACATTGTGCTATCACCAATGCTTCGACGATGGGGAATACCAACAAGTTCCGTATGCAGAAGATGTCAGAATGAGGAGAAAGAAGAGTGGATTCATAAATTTCTTTGTTGATGCCCAGGCCAACAGTTAAGCCGTCTCAGATTTATGGGAGCACGCTTTTTCGACAGTCCGCCAGAGGTGAGGGAGCTCATATGGGAGAGTAAATGGTATAAAAAGAATGAAATAAGTGATACCACCCGGCACGTAATGAGAGCATTCACAATTGACACAAGTGTTTCTGAGTGGAAGTTTGGGATAACCCATGCGCTCTCTAACTTACCTAACCTAGATGTATTTTGATAAAATAAGCTTTATATAAGGGGAGAAATTTTTTTGCGTGCATATACGCGCTTTCTATTTGAACGAATTAATATACAGTAAAAAGTGTGTAAATGAATGAGTCGGTACCACCAAAGCAAGCCGAACCAAAATACAATCCATTCATAGTGTGGGAAGTTTGCCAAAGCCAAACGGCCCAGACAAAGATCAACATGTCGAATCTCATTAGAACTGCATGAACGAAACCAATAACAACAACAACAATAAAGTTGAATAAGAGCAGAGCTGGCGAGGTGAGTGACTGGCTTGAATGGAGCGATCCCACCAAGCACAAACTAACAAACAAGTTTCACACAAAATCATTACGGCGATTCAACAAAATAATAATAAAACCAAGTGAAACAGTGCCGCACATTATGTAGATGCTCCCCTTAGAGAATTCACTAAACGGCGTAACTTTTTGCTAAACATTTCAGTGTCTTCGTGTTCGTATTTGCAATTGAATTTGCTTTTGGCAAATCGATTTATTACATAAATTTGATTACGAAAACTATTTCGACTCAAAGCAATGTAAGCGCTCAATAGCTGACATTTTGCTTCGTTGGGAATGCAATGGGAATTGGAATGAAATGCCTTGGAAATTGTTATGTAATGACGAAGAGTAGATTCAGCACATTTTAGTTATATATTTCGCTTTCGGGGTTCTTCTTCTGCTTAGGGACGATCTTTGTGAGAGCAATAGAAGCCACAAGAACATCTTATTCTTCTTTGAATGGCGGTTAAACGTCTAAACGATTTTGGCAGTCCAACATAGTTCTCCAGTCGTTGCTTCTTTCTGCAAACTGGAGCCAAAAGAACACTTTTAGAATATTTACCAGTCTGTATGTATGTTTGTTCGCGCATCACTCAATAACTACTAAATAGAATTTAATGGTTTCTTCACCAGTTTATTGCCAGAGGTCTATCTTGAAATATAGAACGTAACGCTGGTACGAAACAGGTTGATTAGGGGAATGGCAGCCAAATACCTATGCAACATGAACGTTGAAAGAGTTGGATTTTCGACCTCCATACGAGCTTCAGTTTCAATCAAGTCAATAATTAGAATTGTTTTTTAGGAAGAAAAAAATTAAGAAATTACTAACAGCACAAAGAGAAGCTTAGTACATACTTGCAGATCTAATAACTTACATAAATATTACCGAAGCAGATTCTGATCATAGACGGCAAAAGCAACAACCAAGTACCCAACTAGCAAATCCACAAGAGGGATCCATTCACTTTAGCCGCCAGCATAATGAATTTCCCCACCAACAAGATATTTCAAAAGCGTAGCAAACAAAAACAAAACCAAGTTATTTAGATCTCGCTCATGTGGATGACACACAAACAAAACATTCGGTTCTAATGTTTATTTTCGCTTTTAGGCATTTCGCCCTAAAATCACCAAATAAAAGCAACTAATTTAGGCGCATAAATTGCGGACACTCACACAACAACAACAAATACCGAAAATTGTATTCGAAGAGGACAGCAACAAAGTGTGAACGAAAGCTGTTGGGCGAAGGTGGTCGACACTCGTGGGGCATGGACTGCGACGTGTAGGCGGTGGGTAAATATGTGATTTATAGCTTGAAGGTGTTTTCATGAGAGAAAGAAGTCTAAAGCCACGTGTTTATGAGGTTAAAAAGTAGAGATCAAGAATATTTTTTGATTTTGTTTTGCCGCTGGTAGGTGAATCCGTAAGTGGGTGTGTGCTATAGGTGGATTTTAGTCAATTTAAAGGAATTCGGACACTAACATCATGTCATTCACCTACGGCCTCGGCGGGTTATTGTCAAGTCAGCTGTTTTTGTGACATTTTATGGCATCCACATATGTATATTTCTGCTAGGAATTAATTGCTAATGTTAATTTGACTGCATTCGGTATTTCGGCTTGTTATTACAGACGTACACAGTGGTTTAGGACGGAAATTCATAACTTTTTCCTAATGAGGAATACAATGCTGAAATGATTCTAGTATATATTCCCGGCTGAGTGAAGAGCGTCCTACCTCGAATGGCGATTTGAAAACGCCCTGTGAGCGTATTTCAAGAATTTTCCTTTTTTTTATAAAAACGAGATGCTCCTGCGATTTCAATTTCATATTTGAATCTTTTTCCATTGGCACCACTTTGTTCTTACGGAACCAAATAAATTATCCGCGGTATAATTTATCGTAAACTTTAAGTTCGACATCTAGCAATACTTCGGAGAAATTTGTATTCAGTTCTAAGCAACGGTTTTTAAGTGATGCGTGAACAAATACACAGACAAACAAAGATGTTAATACCACATTGTTTTAATGTACATATGTATATAATGTTCAGACATATTGCTAAAATTTCGATGTCTGTATATTATAGGTATTCAAGAAAAATTTATAGAAATGTTCATTATTGAGCCAACGCAACCGGTTTTACAATTTTTCTCTGTCTGTCTGTATACTTGTTCACGCATCACTAAAAAGCCGCTCTATAGAACTGAATACAACTTTCACTGTTGCCTTACTAGATGTCTGGCGTAACGTCAAAGATATCCGTTATTTCGATTACTCGACCGATTTCGGAATTATGCACCAATATGTCGAGCAGGGTGACCCAAAATGTGATACTACAATATAGGTATCAAACGAAAGGTGTTAATGAAAGCTGCAATACGCGATGTGATTAAGTTTCATATCTCAACTGTTTCGGAGATATTATGATAAATCTCAGAAGTCTATTATAAGCTATGAGTCGCAGCGAAGTGTGGCCTGCTTTTTTAGTATGCTGAAAAATTTTAAATTTGTTTTGGTTTATCTAAAAATGAATTAATGTTATAAGAAAATATAGTTTCACATTTGCACTCCGATATATGAACCGCCACAGACTTAAAAAGTATAATCCAAATATTCGTCCATTCACGTTTTCAATTACAAGAATTTCCCAACTCCACCGTCTCCACTGCAATTCTCAGGAACATATTTTTTTCTTATTCGACGATTGCAAATTTCTGTACGCATCATATTGGTGCTATTGTATGCAACACCAACAACAAGATGCAATCAAATCAGTGTAAATTACCCTAGTAGGCCGGGTGTGTTGGGCCGGACATTTGGTTGTGCTCGCTGCCATGAAGATTGAAGAGGAGCGCAGGAGTGTGTGCAACAAGAAACAAACGAATTAAAAAATTGCTAAAGTGACATTGAAAGCTTATTCACTTCAATTCAATTGAAAATGATTAAGGCGTTGAATGGAGAAGGGAAGGCGAAACAAAGCCACGGGGTGGAGTAATGAATGTCTTCAGTTTGTGACAAGCAAAACTGAGTGTTGGGCTGCAGCATCCACTTGTGAGCTGTCTCTGCTCAATCACTTAAATTTACATAATTGTGCATGTAGACAGTAATAAAAAAAAAGGACAAAAATAAAAAATTAAAAAAAATTACCCAAATGCATTTCCTTAGGCAAGAAAAGTTCGTAAAAAGCTGCAGCTCACGTGAGGGTTGCAATGCCGTTTACGCATCGATGAAAGTGTTGTAAACTATTTTCATGTTACTACCGTCCTGTTAAAAAATAAGTGAAAACTGCGCTTTACTATATCTGAGCCAGCCACTTGGACGCACCACACGTTTGCACTCAAATATTTATTTTCGCAAAATCTCAACTCACTGCTGTTGCTTATTGCCGCAGTTTAATATCCATTAAACTTAATTGTTGTTGCTGTGATATATATAAATCTGCAGGCGAATCCATAACGAGTAGGACGGAGCTGTTGGCAATGCGTCGTCGAATGGTTGTAGCTATCGTGTTCCGAGTCGCGTCCAAGCTCTAAACGTCTAGTGTTGGCGTTGTTCAACGGACACGCCAATCAAAGTGTGGCATGACATCACAACAACAAATCGTCAGCCAGACAAAGCAATGAAATCAACACCGACCAGATGCAATCGAACATAAGCCAGCGCGCAGTCCAGTCATACAACAATAAATGCAACAGCAGCAGCAAAACAATTTAAACAATAAAGCAAAGTAATTAATATCGCTACTGATGAATTCATTTATATCAGTTATTGTGGTTGTTGTTGTTTTTGCTACTGCTTTTGCTGACAAGTACGACTACTTAGAGTTTTTACTGGACATTGGTAAAGTGATGCATTGCTGAAAAAATATTTCCATACGGCAATGGCCGAATAAATAGATACACTGGTTTTTGGTTGTTTGACGCTTTGAAATTTTTCTCTACAGATTTTGTTTTAGAAGGCCACACTGGAACTTCTAGGAAAGACTTTTCGAGTACATTTTCTTTAAAACTCTCTACCGATCGCTTGACATGAAGCAGAGCTCTAGGAACAGATTAGACTGAGCATCTTCCCTTTTCATTCGTTCGTTAAGGGTTTTTACCGGCCAGTGAAAACAGATCTTGGGAAAGAAGAATGAAACAAATTACAAGAAATGTTGCAGCCTATTTTGAGGAAACAAAAAACTGCGCGACTTTCTTCATGACTACAAAAACCCGGCCACGCTTCGCTGCGCTTTAGGGCGTATAATAAACTGAATTAGATTACAATCATTGTATCTCCGCAACCAGTTGAGATATGGAACTTAATCACATCGCTTATTGCAGCACACATCAGGTAAATTACAGGGAATTTGTGCGAATCCAAGTTTTCAGAGAGACGCTAGTTTAGGAACACAATATTTAGCAGAAGCTTTACAGATGAGCAGCAGTGTTAGTCGCTGTCATTGACTTCCGCATACATTTCTTTACTCTGTTTCAAGGTAATATTTGTCAAGTTCTTTTTGTTTGTAAATTAAACTAACTCTTTATATTCATTGGAGAAGCATTTGAGCTATTAACACTAATGCATAAGCTTGTTCAACATCCCAATAAACATTAAAAATTCAACAAAAGGCGTACAAATGCAAACAGAATATTGGGAAACGTTTTACCATAAAATTGTAATTCATTAAATGAACAACAATCAGCTGAACAATAATGTTCGAATTACAATTACGGGTCAATTCTGTGCGTAACCGGTAATTTTGTACCTGGAAGATTATCTAACCGAAAATCGTAACCGTTGGCAATGCAGTTCATGTAACCGCGATTATGTACGCTGACAAAAAAAAAACAATGCGCAATAGAGAATAAAATGCAAACGTGAACGAAACTTTGTGTAAAGAAGGGCTTATCTTGTTTATTAATTCTTGTGAACAAGTATGTGTACAAAATTTGCGGCATTTTCTGTCCAAAAATGTTTACAAAACACGTACAATTTATAGCGGTTACGCGACGTTACCACCTATTTTGGTGGTTACGAAATTGAACTGCAACTTAAGCCGGCAGAATACCAAAAGGGTGTAACAGTTTCCAAATTATTTATTTGCCGGTAAAACGAACGTTGTTACCACACTAGAATTAGGGTGTTAGTGTGATTATTTAATTACCATTTCGTTTGGAAAATGAACACACTTTTGAATTTGAATATAATAAGTTAGCTAGCTTGCTTCAATGTTTATTGGGATATCATATAGTAAACCTGTATTATATCGGCATATACAGAAGATTTGGTTATTACTTGAAACACTCATACCTGAAAAGAAAAAAAGAAGAAAGAGTCGGTTAAATATTTGTATACCTGCTTGCTCTTAATAATAAGTAATCTAAACTACAGATAAAAATAGATATTAATCCTCAGACAAGCTCTTTCTAAACGTTCCCGAAACTGTGTTGCATATTTGCAAAACGTTCAAAGTATTGAAGTTGATTATTATGCTTCCACAAGTTACCAAATTCTAAATTTAAGTATTCTACCAATTTCCCAAACTTTTTTAACTGCAAATCAGTCATTCATCAAGCCATTCACTATTAAATATGAAATCTATATATCATACTAGAACCGAACGATTACACCGGCCAGAGCCGCAATGATTCAAACAAAAACATTTAATTGCTAATGGAATATCTAATATATACATAACTAAATTTAATAGCTAATTAATATTCCAATTTTAAATGTTTTTTATGCTCAACGTGCAAATTACGTCACGCCACATTATTCGAGAAAGGGAATGGAATAGATATTGTACGTAACACCCTACATGTCATGATTTTATAAATATTTCTTTCGAATCTCATTTCGCGTAAATGGTGTTAGCAGCAGGTGTTTTGATGTTTCAAAATCTTATTTGATTTGTACAAACTTTCGTACTGAACATATTGATATCATTGGCTTCTGAATTTTGTTGGCTGGACAAATAGGCTACATAAGCGAGTCGTGCAGTGAAAGTGGACAAAATGAAGTATTCGCTGGCAACAAATAAAGAATCGGTCCACTTGCACCTTGCCGGTGAGAATAACAACACTTTGTATGTTTCGGAACCCAACTTAGAGAAAAGCATTCCATTTGGAGCCATAAAACGCAGAGCATTTTCTTCAAAAATAAGATTTTTCGGACCCAAAAGGAGCGTTTTACGAGGGCAAAAAAGATTCCAAAATGACCCCGAATCCGATGAATTTGGAGTAGTTTATGACTATTTTTAAATGAACTTCGGAGTCTTTTGGGATTCATATTTGAGCCTTTTGTTGACTTTTATGTGAAGCTTTATATAGTTTTTAAGACTGTTGTTGTTGTTGTTGTTGTTGTAGCGACTACTTAACCTGTCCAGGGTGTCACCCCCAACCAACACTGTCATCAGGCTCTTCTAACGGAAGTCCAAGAAACCTCGCGGCTTCAACAGGGGTGGACCAGAGTGAGATTGGAGTTAGAAGAGTGGGCTCAGTTGAGCAGAGGAACAGATGGTTAGTATCGTGGGGAGACACGCCGCATGCCGGGCAGACATTTGGCATGTCGGGGTTCAGTCTGGATAAGTAAGAGTTTAGTCTGTTACAATATCCAGAACGAAGTTGAGCCAGCGTGACTCTTGTCTCCCTGGGCAGTTCGCGTTCCTCGGCGGCAACAGGTGGAGCTTGTGCCTGTAGGACCACATTCACTGGACGAGACCTGACAAAGGAGTTTACCGACTCCGTGTGGATGAGGTTGAGGGCCCGCCGGTGCACCTCTGGATCAAACGGCGAGGAGATGTGATGCCGGATCTCATCATAGTGCTTACGGAGGTGACTCCTTATTCTCCTGGGAGGCGGATTTTCGTTGAGCAGGTTCCTGTTCGGATGCTGCTGATTATGGCAGTTGAACAGGAATTGTCTGGACAACATCTCGCAATGCTCTTTGACATTGAGCATTTTTGCCTCATTATGAAGGTGATGCTCAGGAGACATAAGGAGGCACCCCGTGGCGGTTCTGAGTGCGGTGTTTTGGCAGGCCTGCAACCTCCTCCAATGTGTGTCTGCTAACCCCGGCGACCATATTGGCGTCGCGTAGCTCAGAACCGGCTGGCCGATTGCCTTGTACGTTGCCAGTAACGTTTCTTTGTCTTTCCCCCAAGTACTGCCAGCTAGTGACTTGAGGATTTTGTTACGGCTTTGTACTTTGGTGGCAATCGCGGCTACATGAGCACCGTATTTGAACATGTTATCAAACGTGACCCCTAAGATTTTGGGGTGTGTGACAGTCGGAAGCTTGATGCCGTCGACGTAGACGTTTAATTCCATGTTCGCCTGCGCTGTCCACGTCGTAAATAGGGTGGCCGAGGATTTGGTCGGTGACAGTGTCAGGTTCCGTGCAGCGAAGAAACTGGAAAGGGTTGGAAGGTATGAATTTAGTCTCGAGCAGAGCTCATCAACGGAGGGTCCAGTCGCCAGGATCGTGCAGTCATCGGCGTAGGAGACGATCGAGACGCCTTCTGGTGGGGAAGGGAGCCTCGATATGTAGTAATTAAACAGAAGCGGGGATAGGACACCACCCTGTGGCACCCCCTGCTTAATTATACGTGGTTTTGATCTTTCGCCTCTAAATTCAACCGATGACTGCCGGCCACTCAGATAGTTGGCGGTCCAACGCTTTAGACAGGGGGGAAGGTTTGAATCTTCCAGGTCGTTAATGAGTTGTGCGTGATTAACAGTGTCGAAAGCTTTCGACAGATCAAGCGCAACTAGCACGGTCCTGTCATTTGGGCGAGATTGGTTGAGACCGTCACCTATCTGTGTGGTGATGGCGTTTAGCGCGGTGGTAGTGCTATGCATTTTGCGGAAACCATGCTGATGTTCGGCTAATCGCAGGTTAGCGGTATAATAAGGGAGCAAGACCGCCTCCAAGGTCTTCACTACTGGCGAGAGGAGTGATATCGGTCGATATGACTCCCCCACGTTAGCCGGCTTGCCGGGCTTTAGTAGTGGCACCACCTTTGCCTGTTTCCATCTTTCTGGAATGACAAAGGTGGTCATGGACAGATTGAAGACGGTTGTTAGGTACCTTACTCCCTCATCGCCGAGATGTTTTAGCATCAGCATGGATATACCGTCTGGCCCAATGGATTTAGAATTTTTGGACCTCCGTATGGCCTCCCGAACCTCTGTGGTGGTGATGACAATGGGCGCTTGGTTGTTTTTGCGTTTGTGCGCTTCCCTGATGGCGCGCCTGATTTCCTTGTCAACCGGAGGATGCAGTACGAATTGCCGGCAGAAAGCGCTCGCGCATCTCTTTGGTTTCGACTGTACCTTATCACCAAAGGTGATGGATATTTTGTCGTTAGGTTTGGTCGGATTAGACAAGGATTTGACAGTGGACCATAGTTTGCCAACACCAGCAGAGAGGTTGCAGGACCTTAGGTGCTCCTCCCATTTGGCGCGTTTGTGTTGATCGACTAGCCGTCTGATCTCCGCATTGAGATCTTGAATTTGGGGATCCGTAGGGTTCAAGCGTCGCACGTGGTCACGTTCATTAGCCAGGGCCGCTGCCTCTGCGGGGAAGTACGGACGTATCTCCTTAATTCTGCCTGACGGAATGTATTGATTGGAGGCTGAAGCTATGACCATGCGAAACGCTTTTTCCCCTTCTCGTACATCAGACGGGATGGGAAGAGCAGCGAAGGTGCTCTCAGTGAAACCAAGAAAACCAACCCAGTCAGCTTTGTTGAAGTTAGTGAAGGTGCGCTTCTCAGAAGTGACGAAGTCATTGGGGCGATCGATTGAGAGGACTATCGGCAGATGGTCAGATGCAAGAGTGAGCATTGGTCGCCATTCAACGCAGTTTATGAGACCTGCGCTGACAATTGTGAGGTCTGGCGAACTGGAACAATTTGCCGCAACTCTCGTGGGGGCGTCCCCGTTCACAGTGCAAAACGTCGAATCGTCTATTTGTTCAGCCAATTCCTGTCCCCTGCCATCGGCTTGTAGGCTTGAGTGCCACAGATCGTGGTGTGCGTTGAAGTCTCCGATAATTACACGGTTATCGCCCCTGAGTAACGCACTGATGTCAGGGTGGTAATCTCTCGGACAGCAGGTGGCAGGAGGTATATAGATGTTTATAATTTCAAGGTCGACGTCTCCTGTCCGGACAACCATTCCTTGACGTTCCAGGAGGTTGTCCCTCGGGTCGACGTCAGGCTCAAATGTACGATATTGCACGGATTGGTGGGTGATGAAGGCGAGTCCGCCCCCAAGTCCCCTCTCTCGGTCACGTCGGTGGATGTTATAGCCGTCACAAGTCCGAAGACTTGATCGGGCGTTTAACTTCGTCTCCTGAATGGCAGCGATCTTAATGTTCTGACGCTTCACTATTTCACTCACTTTCCCAGTTAGGCCGTTGCAGTTTAGTTGTAGGACGCGAAAGTGCGAAGGGGGAGAAATATTCACGCTGGGAGTCAGGGACTGGTGCGTATGCCTTGGTGGAAGCAGGCTGGGTCGCACACTACGTCGCACTCTAGAAGTCGAGGGATCCGAAGCACCAGAAGGTGGCGAATCAGTTGACGTTGTAGGTTGCGTAGCTCGACAACATGGTGCAACGTACGTATCAGTCCATAGGTTCCTGTTTCCAAGTTGAGAACATATAAGCAGGTGACACAGGCCAAGGCAAGAGTTGCATTTGACTGATGTCGCAGGTGTATATAATCTCAACCGACAAACAGAGCACAAGGTGTAAGGGACCAGGAGCTGGTGGCTTTGACTTACATTTGTACTAGTGCTGGAAGAAGAAGGGGAAGTTGAAAGTGGGCGGGGGGTAGGCTGTCGCTCGGCATTGCTCACTTCTGAAACAGAGGTGCTACGTAGAAAGTAGCTGTGAGCGGCTGTGTGAGGTGTTGGCGCCTGTGGGCGTGAGCGGCAGCGGGTGTTACACACTTCTTGCTGGGCGTTGTTTGTGCTATTAGTCGTGCAGACTGTTACAGAAGCTTGTGACGGTGCGATACTAGATCGTCGTTGGCCACGGGACGTCCGAGGGCGTGAACAGCAAGGGGCCACGAAAGTTTTGTAGAAACTAGGGGGCCTATGTGTGGAGGGATTTAGCCCGGAGCACCTGGTTTTGTGCAGCCATCTTTTGCAAGAATTGCACTGGACGGAGTGTGAACGCTTAACGTAGATTTTCTTCCAGCAGACGCAGCAGATCCATTCTCCTGGACCCGGGTTGGATTCGACCCCAGCCCGGATAAGGAGGGTTTTGAGCAGCCCTGCTGCAAGGAGCTGCTCGGAGGATGACAATATTAGTGAAAAAGGTGACAGGTTAGACAGGGTAGAGTCGAAATAACAGCCCTTGGTCGGATGTAAAAATCCGAGTCATTCCGGTACGTAGAACCGGCTGTTGTGGGATTACGATTACAATATCTACAAAAAATCAAATACAACAAAAAAATCAATTTCAAATAAAGATCATCACTTCTCAATTCTAAACAAAGTTTTTAAGACTCGTATCTATATGTTCTACCAATCAGAAGAAAGTACTCTTTTTGAAAATATAATGCTATTGGTTACTTATTGAAAAAAAATTGTATGCAAAAATATTTGCATAATTAAGTACTTCCAAGGGTGAACAGTTTTCATCTGGAACTTATCAAAACACTTCATTCAGTCAAAAAATAAATTATTTGGTTTAATTTGAAATGCACTTCCCTTGGCTTCCAATGTTCACCTTTTGATAAACATTCTCAAAAAAAGGATTCTTTACTTTCTGTTACAATAAAAAAAGTCAGAAAATGCTTTAAAACATTCATTTATTTATTTGCTCCACAATATTAATTTCTTCTCCCATGGCTCCGTGAATCCTCATAAAAAAGTGGTTTCTTTGATGTTTATAAAATAAGAATCAAAAAAAGCTCAAATTACGGACTCCTTTTGGACCATTATTTCGGAGCGCTCCGGCTTCGGTTATCTTGGCAGCATTAACAGCGAAAATAATAATACAACGGGGAAAAGCGCTGGTAGTAAGTCCTACTTTGGAAAGGGTGGGCAATTGAAAAGTTAAGTCCTCCTATTCGAAAGAAAAGAAGAGCATCAGATTTTGAAGTAGAGCAAAAAAAATACTGGAAATAAAACACCCTAATGCACGTATTTATCTGTGCAAATAGAGCAAATTATAAAGCGAAGAGGCCTAGAATTAAAAACGTTGGTTGGTTGGTTGGTTGCTGTGCTGCTCGAGAGAGGAAATACTCCCGAGCTCAAGTAGCGCTTTGGGCGCCATTTTGATGCACTTCCTCCTGGAACCATGCACATATTTGGATGCTGCTGTAGGTAATTTGGGCTAAGCGTAAGTTGTTGTCACGAGCAAACCATTGAGTTCTTCCTATATAGTCGCTAATATCCCTTATAGAGCAATACGCGATGCCTTTAAGATCTGGTATTAGATAGCTGCCCAGAGTTGCAAACCGGATGTGCGTTAGAGCTGGACACTCACATAGGAAGTGCTCAACTGTTTCTTTGCACCCTTCTTCGTTGCAGCTCCTGCATCTGTTGTTGAACGGGATGCCCATTCTTTCGGCGTGTTGGCCCAGAGGCCAGTGCCCCGTTAGTGTGGATGTGATTCTGAATATTTCTTTTCTTGACCTCTTGAGCAGGTCCTCTGTTCTCTCTTTGTTGTAGGTGGGCCACGTTTGCTTAGAGATTTTGCAGGCATCGGTGGAGAGCCAATTACGGGCTGCCAATTCTCTGTACTCGCAATGAATGTGCCTTTTAATGGATGTGATTGGTGGATGTAACATCACCGCATCGGAGACCTCTGCTTCAGCCCCCAATTTAGCCAGTTCGTCTGCCTGCTCATTACCCGTGATATTCCTGTGGCCGGGAACCCAAACGAGTGTAATGCTTGAGAAGTCTGCAACCGACTCTAGCATCCTCCTACAGCTGCTGACCGTCTCAGAGGATGTGATGTGGGATTCAAGCGCCCTAATCGCGTTAAAACGTACTCGGTACATAATAAGTAATGCAACACTTTAAATAAAAAAAAAAGCTGACACATCGGTAAAAATGGATTTTTTATTCTGTAGCCAATGTGTACTAAGTAGCTGCCAAGCACAAGAAAGAGTATTTTCTGTCAAATGCAAATGGTTTGATCTCATTAGAAGTAACATTTATAAACCTTCTAATAGACAGTTCGATGAAGCGTCCTACAACAGCCTTGCCAATCCCACTGAGTGCTCACATTCGTATATTGAAATGTGTGTCAGGCCTACATTCATTCATTTTTTCAGTTTTTCATTCATTCATCGTTCGTATGCGCGCCCACTGCTTGATTTTTTGTTTTCTATTTTTGCCAACTTTATGTATGGCACTTTTATTAACTTGAAATATCACAGGCCCTATCAACAGCATATACATAATGCCCGCCTTGAGTCTGACTGCCTGCCTATCTGACTGTGTCCCACATTGTATATTGTGAAAAATGATAGCAGCCCACTGCGTATGGACTTAGAACAATTCGAGCGAGTGTGCAGCGGAAAAATGCTGGCAGCGTTTATGTTAAAAATGAAAATAGTCGCCGTATATAGACGTTCGTATTAACATACATATTTACTTACGTAGAGATTCACACATACTTGGTATTTTGAAAACAGGAAGAAATATAGGAGTAGCACATGGACCAACCTTGAGCCACTAAATGTGTTGTAAAGGGAGAGCGGGAAGTAAGTTTTGTCGAAATTGAGTGAATGTGAAAATGTTTCTAGCTGACTGATAATCGTTTCGAATAAAATGAATAAGAAAGTTCTTATTACAAATATATTTACTCAATTACAGTTGAATCGAGGACATTCATACATGGTCTCAGAATTTTTTAAATAAACGCATTATCTATATATTTAGTAGAATTTTGAATTTTACGTAAACCATGACGCTTCTGGTGATCCATGGAAAAGTAGACACGAATTCATGAAACGGATGGCGAGCCCGATAACGGGAGATTATTTGGGATGTGCGATTAATTGATTAAAATAATGTTTATTTATTTCTGGTTAGTCACACTGTTTAATCAGTTAGATCCTCAATAAGCAAACCCAGAATAATTACTTTTATTCAAAAAAAAAATTTAAATCTGTCTAATTTTGCTCATTTCCTTCGAGTATTTTCCTTAGCGGTGAGTTTGCTAAATTCGAAAAGTCTGCTTAATTAGTTTGTGAATACACGGTTTTCAATAATAATAATTAATCTAAATTTGGTAAATGGTTTTTGCCGAGTTTCAGCTAGAGGATATCTGTAAGGATTATCTTATATATAAATAGACAAGATGAATGCAAAGTAGAACCGTTTTCTGCTAAACTATAATTCTAAGGTATACAAATTATATATGTATAGATAGGAAATTTTGAGGTGTACTCTTATCCGTAAATAAAAAAAAATTTAAAAAATCATTTTAATATAAAAAATTTAACATAAAAGTCACAACACTACACATTCACTTATTCACACTATAGACACGCTGTGAGTGTGTGTACTTGCTTTTTGTGTACTATGCTGAATCGTGAGCATGGCCGAGGAGTTGCTTTGTAGGAAAAAATTAAGAGCCGTAGTAGTGTGAGTAGACTTGCCATGCATGTTTTTGTGTTATTCGTGTGGTCGGCTCTCACTGTGAGTGCGAAGAGTTGGTAGTGGACCAATGAAAAATAAGTACTCGCACTATAGATACTCTGTTGTGTCATGCATTTTTGCTTTAGTTGTTGTTATTGTATTGATTACTGGCTACGATGCCCAGTGTCAGCTGCTCTCCTGAGAGCACGAAAAGTGGCTTTGTTGGATACATTAAACAAGCAATGTATGAGCAAATATGTAAAATTCATTGCTGATACCTACAAACAGGGTTTACAAAAATAAAATAAATGATTACTCATAAAGAGTATTAAACACCGAAGAAAATTAAAGGAAAGAAAGGAAAGAAAAGGAAAAGGAAAGGAAAGGAAAGGAGAGGAAGGAAAGGGAATGAAAAGGATAGGAAAGGAAGGAAAATTAAAGGAAAGAAAGGAATGGTAAGGAAATGAAAGGAAGGGAAGGGAAAGGGAATTAAAGGAAAGGTAAGAAAACGAAGGGGAAAGAAAGAAAATAAAAGGAAGGGAAGGGAAAGGAAAAGAAGTTTGAGGAAAGGAAAAAATAAAATAAGAGAGTAAAAAAAGAAATCAAGGAAAATAAAAATATGTTAGAGGAAAGGAACGACATAGAAAGGAAGAAAAAAAGGCGGATAAAACATACCTACAGCAAAAAAATAAAATAAAGTTTATTGGTTGAATTTCAACCACTGGGCGAACTCTAGTTTTTATAATTCCATCAAGATACTTAAAAACGCAGTTTATGCATTTGAACATTCCACAATCTTTTGATATCCTTTTCGAGCGAAAACAAGTTTTTTTATTTCACATTAAGTGCTTAATGCAGTATGTAATGTGGTCGGAGAAGTATTCATAATAACAAGGTGGAAATATTTGCATCAACGATTCAATGCGATTTAAAATGATAGCATGATCTCATGAAATGCTTCATTACTACCCAAAAAACCAAAGCCAAAGCGCTCCGAAATAATAAAACATCAAAGAAGTCCCTTTTTATGATAATTCACGGAGCCTTGGGAGAAGAAATTAATATTGTAGAACGGATAAACTGCAGGCTCAATTTTATGAATGATATAGAGTATTGTCTGACGTGTTTTTATTGTACCAAACAGAACGTGAAGATTCTTTTTTCCTGAAGGTTTATCAACAGTCGAAAGTTCCAAGCCAAGGGAAATGCATTTGAAATTAAACAAAAAAAAATATTTTTTGATTGATAAGTTCCAATGAAAATTTTACACTCTTAGAAGTACTGTACTGTATAACTATACAAATCTTTTTACAAAAAATGTGTTTTCAATAAGAAACCAATAGCATTATATTTTCAAAATTATATAAATAAAACTGTTTAAACAATTAAAGAGTACTTCCATCTGATTAGTAAGACTCAGACATGAATATACAATCGTATATAAAGCTTCATAAAAGAGTCAAAAAAAGCCTCAAATATGACTTCAAAGAGCATTAAAAACCATGAGGATAAAACGTCCCTAAAATGAGTCAAAATACAATCAAAAAAACTTTAGCGAAGCATCAAAAAGCCTCCACGAAGTTCATTTAAAAAGGGTCATAAAACACTCCACATTCAGAGGTTTCGGAGCCATTCTGGATTCTTTTTTATAACTCTTTTTAGCATGCCAGCAAATAATTACTCACTTTGGGATCCGAAAAGAGCTCGTTTCTGAAGGAAATGCTCTGAGAAATTCACGCTTGATATCTCAGAATGGAGTCTTTCTCACTCCGTTTGGTTAGCTGGGTATGGTTTGCTTTATGTATGTATGCGTAGTGGACACTGTAAAATGCTAAATTATTCATAAACAACAAAATGCAATTAAAATATCTTGTAAGGATGTACGAACCCAACAATGATTATAAAGAACGATTATGGAATTCCATTCTACCATCACTCGAGCTCCAGCACGTGAACATGCAACTTCGAAAGCGCGATGAAATAGTATATTAGATTATTTAAGGCTAAGCAATAGCAAGTGCAACTAACAGTTAGTGATCCACCAACAAGTCATCTGTAGCACCTCTTTCACTAAAACATGAATTGTGGCACTTTTGTGAATCGCAACTTTAATGAGGCTGGAATTCATGGCTTGCCATATCTCATACGAAAGGATTTGCATTGGCTGGAACGTCTATTTTGGTTGATCATGGTTATCTCGGCAACTTATTATTCGATATTTATTTGTTTAGATCAAATGAAACGTTTTCGCGAAAATCCAATTCTGTTTGCAGCGGAGTTGACGTGGGACAAAAGGGATTTCCTTTATCCGGGGATTACACTGTGCAGTGATTTCCGAAACGAGTTGGCAGAACGTAAAATTATCGAGAAGTAGGTGCAATGCTGAGATCTAAATGCGTGCTTTGGATATTTTTTGTTTGTTTTAGTAACTGGCAGCTTACGCCCAACGACAGCGGTTATAACTATTATTCGAGTTTCCTACAAACGCTGAACGTGCTGCACTATGATACTTTGGAAACTTTGATTCCATACGAAAACGACTCTACGCTATGGACTCTAAACCATGTCGACACATTGATAAAGGTATTTATGAAGAAGTTCGCTAGTTGCAATATTTTTGAAGGACACAAAAGTTTCCGAAAAGAACTAGTTTTTTGATATTGCGCAAGATCACCGGGTTTCGATTCAAAAACACTCCATCTTAGATTTTGTTTGAAGCACACACTATCTCTGATAGAAATATGTATTTATAGAATTTACGTTGAGCGTTCTTCAAACCAATTCTGTGCAACTGTTTCCTGAGATAGGGGGTTTTCGAACCGCCTGGTATTTCGGGAACTTGAGGGTCAGCCCGTCTAAACATGCAAAAAAAGGTACTAAAGAGCCATTTGTTTGCATTCTCACAGTTACAGGAGCTTGAAGAGCTCGAAGATGGACTGCTCTCCAAATCAAAAAACCTTATATTCGCACCCGCAATCACAGAGGTTGGTCTATGCCGCACCACATCACAGCTCAACAGATATACCATACCCAGTGGAGATATGTGAGATTGACACCAAAAGTTTTGCACTTTATAAGTCTCAGGATTGATCGTTCCTAATATTTTTTTTTTCAGCAATTCCTACGAGGTCACGCCAGTAGAGTATTGTCTCTTCATGAGCATTTGCATTACAAAGCTATATCCCGAATATCCAGATAAAGCGGGTGTATATGTGGTACTAGAAATCTGAAAAATCAGTTATCATTCTAGGCCTTGAAATTTACTTTAATTTGTTAGTATTTGCATAATCCATTCGACGTGGTTGCGCCAGGCCATATTACTAATGTTTACATGACGGCAACACCAGGACGCGTTTTAACAGTCGAGCTGGAGATAAACACATTCAGCGCTGAAGACGAGGTACGCAATTTACCAGCAGTATATCGAAAGTGTCGCTACCCGGATGAAAGCAATTTACTCTACTTCGAGGTAATCCAACTACCTTCTGAACAATTCGGAATACGCTCCTAACTATGTATGTAACTGAGATATCTTCTTCTTTTTCAGACCTATACCACGGCGCTATGTTGCATGGATCGTCGTATACGCCGGGCCATGGAACTATGTCAATGTAAGCCCCATTTCTATGCTGCAGCGCCAGGTCTACCAGTTTGCAACATCGATCAACTTTTGTGTTTACATCGAAACAATTGGACTGCGACAAATTGTACGGCTTGTGTTCAACTTTGTGAGTATATGTTTTATGTGCAACTACAACAAACGCTCTCGCCACCAATGCAGGTGAGAATTGAAAGTGTGTATTGGCATTTGAAATTAAAAATTTTTTTTGTTTTCGATTGAATAGAATGAGGGCCTTCTAAGCCAGAAATTTGAACGCACGGTCGTAATAGAGCTCAGCCTCCCTTACCGTGGTATACGACGTCGTGTGGTGTTCAGCTCCGATCAGCTGATTGTTTCGTTTGGTGGTGCAGTTAGTCTATTTTTAGGTGCTAGCTTTATGACGTTTCATACAATGATTAAAATCGCTGGCGAATTCACGGCGCTCAATTTTATGCGGTTTTGGAGGAAGCGACAACAAATAAATAGAGAGATTTAAGCAGTGGAAAACGCGCAAATCACAGGTCCTACAGCATGGCGCTTCACCACGTAAATAAATAAGGAAATTGAATTTGCAATCTTACTTATCGATTATCGATTTTTATAGCACATTTTTACCCCTTTTTTCGCTTAGCTCAAATGCGTTGCCATTTAACAATATTATACAATGAGAAGGGTAGAAAATACTAGGGCGGGAATACAATTAACAATCACTTAGTTATTTTAATTTTCCCTACCTTCAGTATGCCTTCAATAAAATTCGCTTCGGCATAAATTAATGAATGAATGATTGAAAATAGATTTGCGCAATATTTATTTATATTTTTTTATCGGATTCTATTGTAAATAACAATAAATGAGTATTTAGAATTAGTTTATAAATTGTCATCGTCTGTAATAAAATTTAAAAAAAAGAGGATACAATATTCTATTAAACCGTAGAATGTACTTATTAAGGTAAATGTCCCACCTTCCGTGGTACTTTTGAACTTTGATTCTTCGTACGTTAAAATGAAAACGTGACACCAAAAAATCGAATTGCTCCATAAAGTGTTAAATAACCCTAATTGCGTGGTAGCCACGGAATAACGTACATTGAAAACGAGATATGTACCTTATTAAGTGGATCAGAAATATCACAAAAACTATTAATAAATGTTAATTGGACACAAATATTAAATAATTATGAAATAAAAGCATACTATTAATTTTTTACAAGCTTACGAAATTTCATTATAGTCCTTGAGATATTTCCTAGCACGACGCTTATTCTCCAAACGATCATCTTTAGACCGTCTGATATTAAATAAATATAGCCTATATATAAAAAGGAAAAGCAACTTTTATTTCCAAAAGATGAATCCTTATAATAGCATTTTTAGTCTTATTCAAATTTTTTCCAATTCTTTATTTGATCGAAAAAATCGAAATGCCTAGGAATGACGTACTATTTATTAGGAGCTCTTGAATAGACCTGGTTTTTGAAAAATATTTTCTTGTTAAATTCAATGCCCACTACTTTTACAGAAACGAAATTAGTAACGGAGTATATGCCTTGGGCCACTTTGGTTTAAATGTACTTTGGATGTATGTTTGTAGATATTTATGTTAACTACTGACATAGTTTGCTATGGAGTTAGTGAAATTTCACAGACAAACACGATTTTCTTTAGATATCAACAACTTATTTTTTTGTTTTTCATTTATCACCAGTGAAAAGGCGTTGCCCTTATAGTTTGAAGAAAGAAAAGTGAAGTTATTATTACGGAAGGAGGATCAACTACCGGAAAACTAGATGAAAACCGCTAATCACTTTTTTTTTGTAAACATATATATATATATATTATATAAATATGTATGAATGTATATATGCATGTATATAAAACCGAGCATAAATGACAATTGAGTTAAATTTACGCAAAACAAAGTGAGAAGCCATAGCAATGGGACTAAAAATACAAAACAAAACTGGTAAATAAAAAAATACAAAAAAGAGAAAAAATAAACAATTGAGCCACCAAAGGTAATAGCAAAAACACAACCACAGATACATATCTACCCACTGGAACTTGTGCAGCATTTCACTTTTGTGCTGAAAGTTTAAAGTTTTCCAACATTTTTCTCGCTTGCCATAAAGTAACAAACATACTCGTACATACGTACATACACAAATAGATAAGTAAATATTTGTATACGAATAGACTTCGGTGGTTAAGGTTGCTGGTTAAACGGTTTGTCTCATGCCAAAATGGTGGCTGATGCCAGCAATCAACGCCTCGTCACTATACATGCACACACCCAAAAGAATGAATTGTTTCCACTCTATCCACTAAGCTGCGACAAACAAAATTTCTTAGAAAACATACAAGTGGACAGATATAAAATTCATGGTAAAACTCTTTACAAAAATTCTAAATTTTTGCTCAATCCATGGAAAATTTGGTTGTTTAAATGAATGTTTCTAAGTTTTTTTTCTGAGTGTAAAAAACAAAAATAACTAAGTATATTTATGACGAGTTTTATAATGTTAGCGAGGATTGTGGTTAGCAATTTCAATTCCTTAACTTGCATTCAAGTGACTATGTTGCTAAGTCGTTTCGGATTTAGTGCATCAGATGTAGCACGGTTTGTTTGAAAAAAAAATTTAGAAACTTAACGGCATATCACCTTCATGAAATACATACAAATATTACACTTAGCATACAGTTATGTAGGTCTGCAGATATGTAGAGAGCTGTAATTTTAGCTACAATTTTGTCTAATTAAATAAGGTCAACGGTAGCTTCAATTTCGACAATTTGTTTATTACTTTAAAGTGTACTTGAAATATTTTTCACAAATTCAATCCGCAACGGAAAGCCCAACCGCAAAACTTAACTATTGTTAGTAAAAAAAAAATTATATTATAAAATTGGGGCAATCCATATATTTGAAATTTCGGAAAACAGACTGCAGGGCCAGGTACTTCCATTCAATGCTGTGGAAGCTCACAAAACACTGATTTTTAGTTTATAAATTGAGAGAAAGTATGTATGTAATCGAAACGCCGTGTCGATTATCCACTAAGGAACGTAAACATATGAGGTAAATGGCCCATATTCCGTGGCATTTTGATTTTTTCGGCCAACGAAAGAATTGGTAAAAATTTCAATCAAACTAAAAATGCTATTATCAATATTGATCTTTAGGGAAGAAAATTTGTTATTTTACTTTTTATTTCTAGGCCATATTTATTTAGTATCAGGCGGTCTCAACATGATTGGCGCATATTGACTTGCAAGGGGATGTCTTCAGTAAAGTGTTAAGGACTCGAATGAAATTTATCAAGCTTGTAAAAATTTAATCGTATGCTTTCATTTCATAATTTTTCAATATTGGTATTCAATGAACATTTGTTGAGGTTTCTATAACCGCCAAAAGCATTAAAATACTTTTTTTTCACTTTTAATTTGATATTTCTGAATTCCACGGAATTAGGTACACATTTCGTTTTCAATGAACAATTTCAAAACTTTACGTGTTTTTAGTTTTGATAAATTTTTTATATGAAAACCTATCCTAATAAGTCCTTTCATCATAAAAGAAAGCCCCAAAAAGAAACTCTTGAGGTAATTTCGTGTTTAATTTTATTCACGGAATATTGAAATGATTGATTTTTTGTTATTTAGACATTATAAAATAATAAAACTTTTAAATTACTGTTTAAATTTTTAATTTTATTGTTGAGTTTTCCATAGCCTTATTTATTTTCATTTTGTTTTAATAAAAAAACAACTACTGAATTAAATTTTTTAAATTTTAAAGCATTAAAACACATTAAAAAATAAGCAAAAGAATAAATAAGCTTTTAAAAAAAGGAAAAATTAAAGTGTTTAATAAATGAATATGATTTTTGTGATTTGATAAAAATTTGATTTTAAATGCAATAATAAAGATTTTGTACATACCACGGAATTAGGTACGCCTGAAGTAGTCACTAATTTTAATTAATATAAATAATAATATTGTGGCGAATATTTTCGAGCATATACCATCGCTAACTCAATAACGCTCCCACCACTAGTTTAACACAACAGAGATAACGATGGCGACGCTTATGCATGCCAGCATGTACCAAGGAAGAGAAAGAGAGATGGCGCGAATGTTTGCGAATAAAAGGCAAAGAGGAGATGCCAATAAATAATACCGACCCTTCGAGAACGCGAACAGGGAACAACCAAGAAACTTCTGGTTGCGTAGTTGGATTATAAAAGGCAGTAACCAAGAAAGGCAGGTTGATCAGTTTATTTTCAAGTGTTGTTCAGTGAACTACTGTGAAATTACTATACTCTTAAATTTGTATTGCGTTTATTACTAGTAAATGAAACTAGCTATTAGTTACAGTATCTGTGCGTGTGTTTATTTGACTTTATAGTGATCGAACCCAGGATTAATAATCAAGGAATCATCGAATTCGTCATAATATTAGTTGTTATCGTATATCGATAACTGGAAATAAAAGAAAATTGATTAATTAGGTAGGAAGAATTCGATTTTTTAGGTTTCACATTTTTGTTTCAACGTAGGTGGAATACAAAATCAGAAAAATTTTAGCATCACGGAATATGCACTTTAGCTTCAACCCAATGTCGCACGAACGATCCGGGTTTTCCACAGTAGAATCCGTTTGTATAGTTTGTTATTACATATTTATATTTAAGTCGCATTCAAGAATTACTGGATAAGTTTACTCTTTGGATGGGTAACGGGTATTCTGATTCAGTTTTAAAAATCAAAGCTCTTTTTATTTTCTTAACGGCAAACATCTACGCGGACTACCCTCGTATATCTGTAGTTATGTATTTATTACTTCTAAGTTGCATGCAATGATTTATATTTTGGCTAATATTAATCATTAATTAAACAGTATCACTCGTCTGCAACACTACAACGGCAGTTCGTATAAATTTGCACGGTCTAGCAATCGCTGGTTTATTGAACGCCTCAAAAATAAAAAAGGCAACTCGTGGTGGAAATCAAAATTCATATATTCTTAAAGCAGTAGCGTGAAGAAAAAACATGAACGCTTTTTTTGGCAAATGCGAAATTAATAAATAAACTCGAATTCTGCCAGAGATAAGTGACATATTTTCCAGTTTAAAAGCGCTTGCGAGCAGCGATTTTACATTTAAAATTTTACTTGAAAATGTGTTAATCTTCTTGTATTTCGCTAAACTTCACGTCCAGACGATTCTCTGTCGATTCAGTGGGCTTATGATTTAGTTTTAGCCTTCAGTTTGAGTTCTGAAAAAACAAAAAAAAAAAAAAGCATTTAAACGCTGGTCTTGTTACTTCTACTGCCGGCTCATTATTTTTATGCTCTGATTCGCACTCAGGCCAAAGTAAAAACAAATACGCATGCGATCAGCTTCAAGCCAACCAACCAGCCCACAATACACCAACCAGTTGGTTGAGTAGCGCTAGCGCCCAATGCGCTAACTGTTGTGAGCTCATACGAGACAAAATTGCGTGCAAAATAAACTTGTTCTTCAATGAGTATCTGGCCTACAAAAACAAAGCAAACAAATCAAAAATATTTTAACTAAAAGTAGTTGCGGAAATCCTCAAATAATTTAATAAGTAATGTAAAACACATAAAATGCAATTAACGAAAGCGTAAAACAAAGAATGATGAGGAAAAATCAGTGCAATGACACAAAGCCTAACAAGCTAAAAGGCGCATAAATTATAAAAAGCTAAAAGCAGACAACCCAATGGCAAACCATAACAACGCCAACAGTAGCAGCAGCAAATCATAGCCTCTTCCATTCCATGAAGAAACTATTCAAGGCATTTGTAGTTAGCGTTAAGGTTGCATGAAAGTTTACAACGTGCAAAGCCAATGAAATGCCAAAGCGACGGCAGAGCTATCTAGCCCGTGCGTTGCTCGGTAGAAATCCCTGTGCCAACTTATCATCACAATTCGTTTTGTTAAGTTTCCGGCAGGGGGGAAAGCTAGCTATTGAAACTATTTTCGTCATCCATAATCAAAATTGTTTTGGCGACAGCTCGGTTTCGGCTTTGTACGATTTTAAGCGTAATTTTTATACCCAGCTGTAATAGTACACAGGGTATTATAGTTTTTTCCATATAACGGTGGTTTGTAACGGTACAAAATAATGGAGATGGATATAGTTCCATATAGCAAAATTCCTAGAATTAACAGAGGAATCGATTAAGACATATCCGTTTGTGGACACGATAACTTGAGTAAAAATTTATATTTTTAAATGAAATGAAATCCACGCCCCTTTTTCGCAGTCTATAAAATGAGATAGTTAAATATTAAAAGCAGCAATATAAAATAAGCGCAAGCACTTTTCGACCACGCTTGCTTTTTCATAGAAGTTATATGAAAGGAGGTAGAAATACTTAACTGCTCATATCTCATTGACTGATACAGGCAGAATGATATAACTTAGCAGTTACATCAATTTTCTTATTCTTCATACGATTTTCACAAAATGTCGGAAAGTGGCCGTGGCAACGTCCGCATATGAATAAACATTAAGTACCGCTCACTTTTTCCAAAGTTTTTTTTTTATATATAAGACACGTTTATATAAAATATCGGCCCCAGAGGACCCCTGAACTCACTGTGAAAGTATCATAAAGATCGGTGATGAAGTGTGGACTTTAATAAGGGACAAACAGCACACAAAAATATGTGGTCGTGCCACCGCCCACTTTTCTAAAATTGTGTAAATATTGATTAAAGGACACATACCTCCAAATATCATTAATTTAAGCCGAGTACATTTATAGTTATGACGAATTGTAATTTTATATAGCATGGGGGCGTGGCACCGCCCACTTTTCAAAAATTATGTATAGCCTATGCTATAACCAATGAGCTCGCGGGAATCTACTGTTAAAATTTCATTATGATCGGTTCAGTACTTTGGACGTCCGACACACAGACACACATTCTTATTTATAAGATTGCAATTTAGCTTTACAGAATGAGCATGATATTGCTCATATGGTAGTAGAAAAAGTTCAAAACCTCTACAGGTCATAACTTCATAACCATTTACCAATTTACCACTACCACTTTTACACAGTTGGGTATTTAATGTTCGATTCTACCCGAAACTTAAACGTCCTTGTTTGTTTATCTCGTATTTATTGTTTACTAGTGGCTGAAATTCACCCACAAAACTTTATTTTATTTTAATTATTTGATATTCCTTTCAGTCGCCTTTCCCTTCCTTTCTTTTCTGTTCTTTTCTTTTAATATATTTTCCTTTTCTCTGCTTTCCTCTTCTTCTATTTTTAATTTATTTTATTGCATTCTATTTTATTGTTTAATAAGCGTGTTTTTTACTTACTCAATTTTATTACATTTTATTTCATTTCACACAAAAAACAAAAACAAAACTAAATCCTATGTTGAATGTTATCAGCTCCAACATATTTAACTTGAATAATCACTTATTTTGTTTTTGTAAACATTGGTTGTTTTCGGTGAGCAATTCAATTGAATTGAGTTGTTGTTTTTACCGCCTGTACATTTGCAAAGTACCATGACTATAAACGAGCCCAAGGCCAATAATAATAATTTTTCTTTTTATTTATGAAAATCGTTATTACTTCTTTTATTTTTTTAATAATTATTTTTAATTAATTAATTATTAAAAGTTTTTATTAAAATAGAATAGTCACTCAGTAAAACTTGCAAGTGACAAACAGCTGATCGTGACATAGGAAAGCAACAACAAAAACTAAAACATTTGAGCTATTAACCAATGAAAAAAGCAACAGCTGTTTTGCTTGCAAGTTTTTACTGATTCCTGTTCGGCGGAAACTTTTTACTTTTTGCGTTTCGAGAGAGTTTGACATCATTCTCACTTTAATGACAGTTCTTTGCAAGTTTTGTATCACAAATGAAGTTTACATATTTACTCATGTTTTACATGGTTGGCTTGATTTTACAATAAAGTAATTATTCGTGTTCTCAGTGAGAACCGCTCACATTGGGCATTGTATGACACCGATTAATACAATAACAACAACTCAAGCATGCATGCACTCCTATTGCAATGTACACACGTATAAGATTGTGAAAGACAGACTAAAATGCTGACAGCCGCGTCAACTTCGTAGCAACAGTAAAAATCAGCATTGCAGCGCCACAGAACAAGGCATGCCAGTCGCTGCCAGTTAATAAGTTCGTCCGAGGACGGCAGTTTTACTATGACAACAAAGTTTCCTGGTTCATTCCTTTTCACGCAATCACAAACATGAAAGGGCACATATTGTGGTTGTACTTAAATTGTGTGATATTTTTAGTTCAAACAAGTGGCTGTTTTCGACTGTGTCAAAGACTTTATACCTTTCATAAATACGCATCACGGTTTTAAGTGTCCGATCCTTACTTACAATTAGTACAAACTCTGCAAAACTGTCAATTTAAAGATACATAGCCCAAACCCCATTTTTGGGAGCTATGCGTTGTATTGGTCCGATCTTGCTGGTTCCGACAAAGGATTAATGTTTTACATCCCAAATTTCATCGAGATATCTCTAAAACTGAGGGACTAGTTTGCGTTCAAACAGACAGACGACAGACGGGCATGGCTAAATCGACTCATTTCGGTATACTTATTGGTGGGTCTATCTTTTCTTCTTTTCATACTTACAAACATCGGACCAAAGTTATAATACCATTTCATGTTCATGAAAGGTATAAAAACATTTATTGTATCTTTATATATGTATGGATGTGTGCGTCAGTTTTATGTAAGGGGAGACACTCATATCCACACAACCCCGAGTATAACACCTGCTGCACACATTTTTTCTGATTAAATCTTTACTTAATTTTAAACGACACACAGATAGGACCAAACCCATTGGAGATTATGAGAATATGAGGCTGTAATAAAAAGAACTAATTGGAAAGAGCTCTTCAATAAAAGTTGTTGAAAGCAATTCAATTCAGCTGAGTTTTTTGAGAATTTTGTTAGTATGTATTGATTGTTTAGTTAACACAATTGCTAAAAATAAAAATCGGCTCACTACAAGAGAATTACCGGTCGAAAAAGTAGACCACACACACACAGCCAGTGAAGTTGTGTCTGCTGCTGGCATTTTCACCTCAACTCTTTTATTTTTTTAAAACTTAAATAACCAACCTATTTGGGGCAGAATTTACAATATGCGGTCGGTCGATACACCGATTGAATTAAATAAATCTAAATGCCGTACGGGTTTGCTGTGAGCTTATCGACAAAATAAATCTCACACAGCCGAATGCCTTTAAGAACTTTAAGCCGTTTTTGTTGACATTTGGCATCGCAATGTAATGACATAATCTCACCGTTGTTGCAGTTGCGGTTGGTCTATGACAAGGCATTTATCGCGATTATGGCATAAGTTTAATTGTATGACTCTGACTTTGAATGGCTTAAGGCAGCCGAGTGCAGCTACATAGCTCTGAGATTCAGCGGCAATTAAGATGCAGCTACAGTTAACCGATTGCTATTTGAATATGAAATCAGGTAAGACGAGAATGCAAAACAAAAAGCTGTGAACATTTTAAGGGTGCAGCAATCTAGCGTTGAACTGCATTATTCAATATGGCATTTATTCTGACATGTGGCCGATTTTAGTTTTTTTATTTTATAGATACGTGCTCTCAACAGATACGTCTAAATACGAATAAATACGAAGTTAATATTATTCCATAAAAGGAGGAACATTTTATAAAAACATCGGTTATTTGCTGTAATTTTTTTTTTTAACAACGCAACCCGTTCGTATCCAACGAAAATTGACAAGCGAATTGATAGCTCGTGATGGTTTCAGCGAACAGTTTCAGTTCTCAAAGCAAAGAATCTAGACAATGGTAAATAACTTTGCCTTAAAAACTTCCACAGCGAGCAACACCAATAAATAGAGATCTCAGTGTACAGATATCTTGAAGCTGAACTAAACATTTCAGCAACACAGCAGTGGGTCAACAATACACAATGTACTCCCCGCTGTACATACATCATACTCATTCCAAGGCCATGTATTTGATAAACAGGGCAAAACCACATTGAAAAATCCATTACTTATATTGAGCGCTCCAACTTTAATTTTTTTCTTTTATTTTCTTGGTATCACGCAACTAATTAGACAACTAAAAATAAATCAAAAACAAAAAAATTATTTAATTAAGTGCGTACACACTTTGATTTTCAGCCGAACGCATTCTAAATATTTATTCATAAAACCAAAACAAACCTCTCAAAGTCTTCATAATGCAGCAAGCGTGAGAAATGTATGAAAATGGAAGAAAGAAGTATTAACATGAAAACAAAATTTACATTAAAAATGTTCTGTTCGCCTATTTGGTGTGCTCTTCGTATGTCTTTATCTTATTCTTCAAACGCTTTCCTAAGTCCAAAAACATCTGGTGGTACACACAAGAGTGAGAATCGAGCGGACGCTCTATGCCATACCGAGAGACGTTAAGCTGTTGACCTTGTGGCCACAATTCTTGCTTTTATTTCAAGTTTTATAGACCTTATCTGGTGCATAAGCGATGTGCACTGAATTCAAAATTTGAGCAAAGATTGTGAGCTCTTGAAATCAGTTGATACCAAAAAACAAAATTTGTTTGAATAAGTGTACTTGACTTCAGTAGACGACGCATGAGGTAAAATGAATATCATAACAAAGGTCATTTACATATTGCATAATTCGCTTTATGAATATGGAGGAAGTCCTTAAATAATGCTTGGACTTCTATTTAACCTTTGTTAAGGTGTTATATAACATTTGAATAATGCATGAATACTTCATAATATGCCAAATATTACCTTTAGATCATTTATAATCTGCTGGAAGAGACTGCCCAACGCAGAGTTCTCACGTTCCAAACTCAAATCCATTTTGCTATCAGTTCACGCTACCTTGTAACTATAATAGTTGTAAAGAACAGTCTCTGCTATGAAAGCGATCGACGACACAATTTTTTTTTTTTGTTTTTTTTTTTTTTGAAATTGCGAACAATTGCCGCTAATTGTTATCAATTTAATATTGCTTGTTTTTTCCAAATTTGAAGCGCTTTTTAATTTCGTATTTGTTTTTTTTTCTTGCTCACTATTATATCACTATTTATGTACACTATATATGTGATGCGATTTATATATTTGGATTTTCGTCAACGTTGAAAGATAACATCAAGGACTTTAATGGCTCAATCGCTTACAGCTTCACTAAAGACAATTAGCATGAACAGCCTTAGCGAATCACTTAACTTGATTTCACGCATTGTCGTGTTTTTTTTATGTTTCGGCTTAATTAGTATTATTGTTTCTTCAATTTTTAATTTTTTTTTGCTGTTGCTTCATTGGCGATGTTATTTTTCATTGTTTTTTCGTCTTTTCGTTTCAGTTCAATTATTGAAATCGTTTTGTTTATGTTGATGCTTTGCAGGTCCTCCTATTTTGTTTTGGATTCTATTGCTCTCGAGAAATCAAATTGATTATTATTTCTGAAAATAAAAAAAGGAAATATATAAATTAAAAAATTTCAGGCATAACCTGATAAATGTTAGAAGTGTAAGAAAAAGAGAAGCCACTGCCGACGGGGATCTTTCGGTATAGCCAGCACACTACCACTTAAAAAAATGTTATTGTTTTTTTTTTCTTTGATACAATGGGGTAGTTCTAGCAGTTAAAGGTGTTCCAAGAGCTGTAGCCAATAGAATGTCAAAAGTTTTACGCATTTGGACGAAAGAAATATTTTCTCGTTGGAACAATAATTTTTTCCCAACTAGAGTGGGTTGGGGTCTTGATTTATTATCTTTTCCAAGTTTGTTTTCTATGAATATATGGAGCCTTAAAGTTTCTAAACACCTAGATGAGTCAACCTAGAGCGATATATATTGTTTCAAGCCTCGAGCTGACGAGGAAGTCGCTTAACCATCCATAGCACATTTCGCTTGTATTTTCTAAATACCTTGATGTTGCATTGCCATCGGGTTCGGAACTATATTTCAAGTATCAAGTCTGGCTATCCGAACAAAGAGGACAGCGACCTTATATAAAAGTTTTAAAAAAATTATTCGCTTATCAAAAAATAAAAAAGGTTTATAGAGCTCTTATAATTCAAAATTTGTATGGAAACGTCATTTTAAAAAGCTTTATAAACCAATTTTACTTTTTATGATTTTATAATTTAAATATAGTACTAACATTTTTCACATGAGTGCGGGTAACCGAACCCAGAACTCAAATGAATGATTATGCCACTATCGTCGCATACTACAAACATACATCAGTGTGAGCATGCGTTAAAGTCTATTTACAAAATATAATGACCGATCGTAACATATGCTTAATTATGCTTAATGGCAAAGTGCGCATCTGATTTCGGCGTTGGCTTTTCAAGTCGATGCATCATTTGCGATGCGGTGCGTGTGCATCTTTATGTGAAGTATTTGTTTATTTTTAGCTAAACCAAAAATGTGAAGAAGAAAACAATTAGTTTGAATTTTTGAGTCGTTATCACAAGAATAGTGTGGTTGGCATTGTTGCTGATACGAGTGGCATAAGCGCATTTATCGGTGGAGGCAATAAACTCAGTTGCATTTGGTGTACGGTCAGTCAGCTCAATAAACGGCACTTTCACGGTTTCATTGTGACGTATGGAAGTAACAGTTTTTGTTTCTTTTATTATGGCATATTTTACACACTTTTATCAAGTGGCTGTTTTGTTCATTTGAGAAGAAAATGCCAATAGTTTTTAGCTAACTTAGGTACTTAAAATAAAGTAGCGAAACACGACATACGAAAATTCACAGGAAAACACTTCGCGCAAAAGGGGAAAGACGCAAAACAAGAATAATTTTAGTCGCTGCTCATTCGAGATTTTTATGAGATCAAATACGGGTTTTGACAGAGTTTAGTTCTTGCACTATCGAAGCAGTGGATACCTGACGATCAAAATCTATTACTGCTGGTTTCAAATAGAAGAAAATAATATATTTCGTCAGCAATACTCGAAAAGGTTAACATTAGGTGAGAACAGACGTCTGCTTATCGAGGAGTAATTTTGAAAATAATATAATTAAAATTAGAAGAAAAGCGAAGCAAACTGTTTGGTCAAAAAAGCTGTTTTAGGTCAAAAGAGTGTATGTGTAGGTTCCATTTCCAGCTGATAGACTTGTCCACGTACATACTTACAAGCATATACTATATGTAAACATACATACATTAAGAACACGAACAAAACAAAGACAAAAACACTTAAATAGCAACAAGAATGATTGTTAAAACGAAAATGGGCAGCAAATAAAAATAAACTAAGCATATTAAATTCCCAACTGGGTAGTCAAATGAAGATGGTTTTATGAAAATTAACGTTTGTATTTATGGGCCGCTGTATATATGAAAATTGTCAGAATTAGGAATGCCATTCTTGTATTAATTTGTCTCAAAGGGCGTTTTGTTGGCTTATGAAAATAGCACAAATTTGGTTCAAACACTAATAACCATAATAAGCACCTAATTTAATATGAAAAAGGCACCAAGTCTAGCCCAAGTGACAAGTACTTTAATTGCATTTTAATTTTTTGTTTGCCGGAAATGATTCTTTTAAGTTGACAACTGCAGTTTTGCCATACAAATTAACACTACTTAAGTATTTTCTATTGAGCCGTATGTTTGTTAATATTATGATTGCAGTGATGTCATGAATGCTTCCATATACTGATAAGAGAGAGAAGAGATTAACGATCATACATACTATTGGATCATTTTAAGTCTATTGAACGCAAGAAGTTTACACTCACAGTTGTACCACTTTACGACAACCAGCACTGTTGTTTTTGATTTTAGAAATAAAATTCTTCAAAATCCTTAACCCTGTTTCCTATAATACAGGGTGGCTAATGAAAGCCGCTACCAAAAAAAAATTAAATAACTTTTTTTCTATTTAATGAATCTGGTAAATTTTTTTTTTATTTTGCAGATTGACTTTTACATTTAACAAAAATGGATAACTGGGACACTGAAACAAGAATTTGGATTGTCCGCCGCTATCACGCACTAGAGTCCGTAGTTTCGGTTCAAAGAGAGTATAGGCGCACGTTTGGCGGCAATCCTCCGAGCAGATGGACCATAATAAGACTTGTAAACAATTTTGCCGAGCATGGGACAGTCAACAGAAGACCTTACCATCGAAACCCTTCAGTTCGAACGGAGGAAACAATCGCTGCTGTAGCTGCTGCCATACAAAACAATCCACGTGTTTCGACAAGAAGCTTATCTGCTCAAATGGGTGTAAGCAGACAGTCATTACAGTCAATTATGCACAAAGATTTGGACTTATTCCCATATAAAATTCAAATGGCCAACAAACTGAACGCTGCAGACTTGCCGATTCGCTTGGAATTTTGCCAGAAGATGCTTCAAATGGTGGAAGAGGATGGAAACATGTTGAACTGTCTTTTCATGTCTGACGAGGCCCATTTCGATTTAAACGGCAACATAAACAAACAAAATTGTCGAATATGGAGTGCTTCCAACCCACAGATACTCCATGAGACGGAATTGCATCCACTTCGTGTCACAGTGTGGTGTGCAGTTTCATCACGCTGCATTGTCGGGCCCTACTTCTTCGAAGAAAACGGTCACACCGTTACGGTTACTGGAGACCGTTACTTGAGCATGTTGAGAGAGTTTTTCTATCCAGAATTACGCCGAATGAGAATTTCTTTCAACTCTGTGTGGTTTCAGCAAGATGGTGCAGCTCCTCATATAGCCCACCCTGTTATGACAGAATTGCGACGAAAATTTCCCAATAAGCTGATATCCAGAAACTCCACATTCCGTTGGCCACCCAGGTCGCCTGACCTTACTGCACCTGACTTTTTCTTGTGGGGTTATTGCAAACAGGAAGTCTTCAAAGCAAAACCAACAAATTTGAATGAACTAAGGCAATCCATTCGAGAAACAATTGCGGCTATTCCTGTCTCAACTCTCCAAGCAGTAATGAACAACTTTTTGGTAAGATGCCGCACATGCATCGACGAGCAGGGGGGGCATTTAAATTCCATTATTTTTAAAACTAATTAAGCTATATTTAATAAAATTTAATGAGCTTTAACATGAATAAAAGAAAAATGAATTCCATACACTGAAAAAAAAATTTTTTGAGTTTCTTAATGTAGCAAAATTCATCAGCCACCCTGTAGTATTACTTACGAAGTACTAACAATTACAAAAATTAGCTAAAAGCTTATAAAAAATGTTTGCTCCAAATTATGTTTTCTTTTCGACCCAACCGAAATCTGTTCATATGTATAAAAAAAAACACGTGGGTTTATTGAAGGTCTATAAAACAAGCGCCACCTAGCAATTGACTTATAAAAATTTTAAAAGAAATAAACGAATAATAAATAAAAGGAAAAATTAACAATATTATTAATTAAGTGCTAGTACGAAGGCGTCAATGCAGAGGGAAATATTATAAAGCATCGATATCAATTGACAAATAGACAAACTAAACCGGAAATTGAGCTTAACGTGAGCATTATAACTTCAGATATACAATTTTGGGCAAACGTTTTTGGAGTTGCTAAGGTCACATTAAGTTCAAGTTTTCAAATCCTTAAATTACAAGACATAACCAATATAAAACTATGAATATGACAGTTGCTGTCAAAATGATACTTAAAAAAAGCGTTTAACGGTGACAAACTGTCTCTCAAGTGTCAAAGGGCAAGAATTTACATTTGACTGTTTTCGACAGCAATGAACGGAACAACTTTCCAACTAGCTATATTCTTATATAACTAGCCTTTGATGACAGGAGCTGTTTAGAAAATGTTTGATGACAGCGTAGGTTGCTAGGTTTTACAGAAGCCTGCTATATTCGCTCTTTTCCTGAGATATATACATATCGACATATTCTATCACTACTATTATACGAGGTGTGTTCAAGACGTATCGCGAATTTTGAATTTTCGCTGGTTACGTATATTCGAATTTCGAATTTTTTGTGGCGTTATGTTGGTACTCATGTCTCTAACTTATGCCGACAAGCTCGGCCATTTTGAATGTTCAGTTAATTGTTGACAGCTGCTTTGCTTGCACGTGTTTTGGATCGTCTTCGATTTTTACCTATTCAAAAAAATGGATCAAGGAACCTGTATCAAATTTTGTGTGAAAAACGAAATTAAGTGCGCGGATGCATTCCGAATGTTGACTGTGGCATACGGAGAAGCTACCTTGGACCGAAGCAACGTTTATCGGTGGTACAAAATGTTCTCAGAAGGCCGAGACGATGTGCAAAGAAGAACAAAAATTGGCTTTTGCACCACGATAACGCCCCTGCTCACGCATCGTTGCTTGTGCGCGACTTTTTGGAAAAAAACAACACACTAATGATGCTGCAGCCACCGTATTCCCCAGATCTGGCCCCCTGTGACTTTTTCTTGTTCCCTAAACTGAAGAGGCCCATGAAAGGACGACGTTACGCTTCTCTTGACGAGATAAAGACGGCATCGAAGGAGGAGCTGAACAAGATACAAAAAAATTATTTTTTGAAGTGCTTCGAAGATTGGAAAAACCGTTGGCACAAGTGTATAATATCTCATGGGGATTACTTTGAAGGGGACAAAATAGATATTCATGAATAAATAAATAATTTTTGAAAAAACACAAAATTCGCGATACTTTTTGAACACACCTCGAATATGGCTACCGTGTGAGGAATGCAATTTACATAAGATTACAAGCACGTTGGCACAAAAATATTGTAAGAAAAGCAGAAATCGCAGGTGAGCCGACATAAAGCATTTCCAGGTTTTCTTAAGTATGTAAGAAAAGTAGAAGAATTTTCAGGAACAGTTCAAAGCAATGGCAGCAAAAAAGACCAGTAACCAGTGTAAAGCGTTGATGCCGCAAAATAATTGCATAAGAGCATTGTTTAGAAGTGTTGCAAATGGCCGGATAGAAAATTTATAAAGAAAAACAGAAGTGGAAAATTGTGGTAAAGACAATAGCTGAATGTAAATGACCTCTCGAGATAAACTGAGAAAGAGACAGCAGTGAAACAAGTAAATCAACACAGAAGGGAAACAAAAGCCACTGGATGAAAATGTGTTTAGAAGAATAAAAACAATAACAAAACCATTCAAAAAAAACAGAAACAGCCAAACACCAAAATATTATAGGCATGATGCAAGAGGCATAACTACATTAGAGTGGCTGAACAAATTTTGTTAAAAATTGTGCTAATCCTATAATTTTGTTAAGTAAAAAACATGATCTTGCTTTTTCTTAGTCAAACTCACTTTCACAAAAGAAAAAAAACAAGTAAGGAAAGGGCTGCTGTCGACTGTGCCGAAGACTTTATACCTTTCATGAATACGCATCAGGGTGTTAAGTGTCCGATCCTTACTTACAATTAGTACAAACTCTGCAAAGCTGTTAATTTAAAGATACATAGCCCAAACTTGATCTGGCTGATTTTCACTACACACATTACATACATAATAAGTACCAAACCTGCTAAGTTTTACGTTCCTAGCTTTTTAATTGCAAAATTTATAGCCCAAAACCCATTTATTGAAACTATCGATTGTATGGGAACTATGCGTTGTATTGCTCCGATCTTGCTGATTCCGACGAATGATTAATCTCATGCAAAATGGCGGCTCCATACCAAATTTCATCAAGATATCTCAAAAACTGAGGGACTAGTTTGCGTACAAACAGACAGACGCACAGACGGACATGGCTAAATCGACTCAGCTCATCGCCCTGATCGTTTCGGTATACTTATTGGTAGGTCTATCTCTCCTTCTTCTCATACTTACAAACATGGGACCAACCGACATGAATAAAATTAATTTTTTTCCATCAAAATTTGAAATTTACTTTAAAAAAAAGTGAACGCTTACAATTTTTTCTTCTTGTTTCTTATTTGTATCTAGCATCGAAACAACGAATAAAAAACGGGCATTGTATAATCTTTAAAAGCAAAAATTTTTTCAATCGATAAACTTTATTTTCCCCCCCCCAAAACATAATATCGAGTTTAGCAAATTTCTTTGCACGGGATAACCTGAATTCAGGTCCAAATGTTGATTGGTAGAAAACAATACCGTCAGAAATACTTGAAGCTTCACACCTTGCCTTCGACTGAGTAACGAAAACTTGAACCTAAGTAAAGCAAAATCGGAATAAAATTCAATCATCACCAACTTCACACATAATAAATCATTTAACGGTGAGCGGCGACTTTGAGGTCAAGAACTTCAACGCTGCAACAACTCTACTTGGATGAATGCTTGAGGAGGTTTGCTACAACAAGCAACATACATACACACACAATACATACATATGTGTATATCCCCAGCTGGCATTTCGAATAGTTTTCAACAACTTTCGACATGTTCGGGGCGAGAGAAAATGCCTCTTCTCCAAGATTAAAAAGCGGTTCTGTTCTCACTCACTAACGCGTTAGGAGAAGCGTTTTTTCTTTTAAATTCTTTCATTCAAAAGTAGAATTCTTTAAATGGAAAACAAGTGTTTGTTCCCCTTTGTTTATTGTTGTTGCGTAGTCAGCACTTCCACTGATCGATGCTTACTCAACACAGGTTCGCACTCTTTTGCTTCTTCCCCGATTGTCACCAATCTGAATCAAACCCGTAAACTAGCGCAAGGAAGAGTTGCTTCGGAGTCGTTTTTATTTTGAAAAGGCTACATGGGTACTCGGGTGGGTCTGTATTCGTGTAAGTATATGATTATAATATGTTCATTCACATGATTGTGGAGACCAATGATCATTTTATTGCTATTGTTGTCGTATGTGAAGAAAGTGTGAAGCGTACGTCAAACAGCATGCAATGCAAGAAAATTGTTGTAAGAAACGGAAATACGATAGAGTGCTCATGGTTAGAGCATATTTCGAAATGACAATTTGAGTTAACTCTTGCGGAGATGCCGTTCAAATTTCATAAAGACATTATGTTTCCATTAAGACGACGCATAATTAAATACTTAATATAATAAAAATATAAACTTGCAGCAAATTCAACTCTGGCAGAGTCTTAGGCCGTGTTCTACATTCTTACAAATTGATGGTACCGTGCTAGAAATACACGGGTAGGGTATGCCGACTATTACTGAGGGAAAACCCTCAACTTTTCTGAAACATTGTAATTTCTAACGGTACCTAACCTGAACCTCTAGGTAAAAACATGACCTTCCAAAGTTTCAAAACAAATGTTTCGGGAAGGAGAAAGTTATTTAAGACTAAATATAAAAAAATTTTATAAAACTGTGTTTATGTGCGAATAAACTTAACTAAGTATGTAGTTAAAAAAAAATGTACCAAAGAATAAAACTTAATTAAAATCGCGGGGATTATCTATTTCAAAATATAAAAAATTCCAAACATAAGAATGAATATTCCTTAAACTGGATAAAAAATAATCCGCCGGAGGTGGCTAAAAAAAGTAAAGCAAAGCGAAGAAAAAGGCAGAGGTGAAGAGCTCACAGGGCGGAATGAATGATGGGCAAAGGTAGCGAAGCATGAGTAAGTCGAAAAGAGAGACTATAAATTCGGAGCTGTTGGGAGCATCACTGGCAAGACGTGAAATATGTGTTTATGTACATGTGTGTATATACATTCAGGGGGGTTAGAAGACGGCGATAATATTATGCGATTTATGCTACTCAATACATCTGCACATACTAAATACACACATGTTGTATAGGGTGATTTATCAAGACTGATACTAGGAACTTTCCATATGAAGAACTGTCAAAGTAAATTTAAATTGTCGAAGAAAGGTAAGCAGATTTGTTTTAGAAAAAAAATTTAAGAATACTCAATAAAAATGAAAAACCGTGGCGATTACTCGTTAAATGGATTCTTAAAAACAAAAAAAAAAAAAATACAATTAAATCATTGCATTAATAATCATTTTTTAACAGTTTACAATAATCTTAGTGAAAAAAGTTTTTTACCCGACGATGGTTTGTTATTGTAGTATTGGTTACAACAACAACAAAAAATTCTAAAAATAAAATTATTTATTTCTTTCAACATTTTAAATTCTCACCCTGTTAAACGAAAAACACTCACACATACATCTGAACAGGTAAGAAAAGTCAAACGAACAAATCAACCAGTCAAGCAACCAGCAGCAGGGCAACAAAAACAGGGCATCAACATTGCGTCGTCTGCAACAAGCTAATTGTGAAAATTTTCCCTTCATTGTGAGGTCACGTAGCAAGTCGTGATGTGATCTACAGACGAAGAAGTAACAACAGCAACAACAATCAAAAAATGTTGCAACAGCCGCTTTGTTCCAACAGCTTCCCTCGTGACCACTGTCACTCATGCAATGCGCAGACCTAAATTGGTCAGGTAATTCAATGTAGAAGTGGCTTTGGCGTTCTTTATTCATCGCAGGAATGGATTCGTGAGCGGAAACAGGAAGGAAGAAAGGAAGTAATTTGAGTTGTTGCTCTAAATAAAATCAATTTCGAAATACAATATATTGTGACGAATTCGATGATTCCTTGATTATCAATCCTGGGTTCGATCACTATAAAGTCGAATAAACACACGCACAGATAATGTAAGTAATAGCTAGTTTTATTTACTAGTAATAACCGCAAAACAATTTTAAGAGTTTGATAACTTTACAGTAGTTCACTATTGAAAGCTTGAAAATAAACTGATCAACCTGCCTTGCTTGGTCACCGCCTTATATAGTCCAACAGGGTGCTTGCCTAGCACCGAGAACTTTCTTGGTTGTTCGCTTTTCGTGTTCTGGAAGGGTCGGTCTTATTTATTAGCATCTCCTCTTTGCATCGTATTCGCAAACACTCGCGCCATCTCTCTTCCTCTTCCTAGTTATACGCTTGCATGCATAAGCGTAGCCATCGTTATCTCGGTTGTGTTAACTAGTGGTGGGAGTGTTATTGAGTTAGGGATGGTACATGCTTGAGAATAATCGCCACAATATGTAGTGCCTTTTCTGGCCACTATATTTGAGGTTAAAGCGGTAATTATACATTTTTAATGAAATTTTAAGAAATTTTTTTTTCTCTGCGAGAACTGTAAATATTGATTAAACTGGTTCATAAAATAAAAAAAAAAACAAACAAGCACCCCGTTTTTATATGTGCCCTACACAAACATACTATCTCTACATACGAGTATAATAAAACTGTAAAAGGTCGATGTCTGCACATTGCAGAAATTTAAGAAAAATCGATAGGAGGGACTTCTGTCTGTCTGTCTGTTTGTTTGGTCGCGCATCACTCTAAAACTGCTCAATGGAATTGAATGGGACTTTTACCATTGCATTCCCAGACGTTTAACTTAAAATTTAAGATGTCATTTGTACCGATAGGTCGACCAGTTTCGGAGATGTCGACTGATACGTGGACCAAGGTGACCCAAAATGTGTTGGTACAATATAAGTCTCAAACGAAAGGGGGAAATGAGTGCTGCAATAAGCGATGGATTTAAGTTCCATATCTTATTTGATATGGGATATAATGATGAAAATCGGACAGTCTATTATTAGTTCTGAGACGCACCGAAACGGTCCGGGTTTAATAGTTAATTTATAAAAACAATGAAACTTATACAGATTTGTTGTTGTTATATTGTTAAAAGTGCTTCGCCCTGCCCCAGACTGGACAGGGTTACACCGAAATAACAGCCCTTGGCCGGGTGAAAAAACCCGGGTCATTCCGGTGCGATAGAACCGGCTGTTGTGATTTCGCTTTATTTACCTATAAAAATTACTCCTAAACATCGTTACCGGAGCAACAATGTGTATTTATGTTTAGATTTCCAGCACAGCTATTTAACTTACTTTCACAGGTTTTGTAACAAAACAATACATACAGTAGCCTGGGCAAACACTCTCGAAGGTTTAGCGAAATGTCACCAGGACGGTCCTTTGCTAGATGTTAATTCGGTACTAGCACCACCTAGTACTAGCCAGACCGTACTTGTCGAGTCGTCTCACGCTTATCTGCTCCCCCAAAAAAAGAACTTGGAAGTTCACAGTGACATGTACGTAAAGGATAGCACGAGATGAGACAACAAGTTCCACGTATCACTATCCGTTGTGGCACAGACAATTTACGGTCATCATCCTGGCTTACATCAGTCCATCAAAGTGATCTCTTTTTTAACATCTAAAGATAATGCGAGATTTTGATGCATTTGGTTGAATCCTTTTTATTCAATCTCAGACACGTCAACCAACGACGGGAAACCTAAGAAGCTGGACCATATTTATGCAATTACGAGAAGAAAATAAAAAACAAAGTTTCAGCCTAATCTAACGTACAGACGTATGTGCCAACAAGTACATTTTACACGGGGCAACAGCAACAACGCATGAAAGTTCATTCTTTTTATTTTTCCTGTCCATTGTTTTGGAATATTAAACTATTTAGATAAAAAGAGGCAGACATTGTTCCTATTTTGCCAAAACGGATGAAAGCTAAATCTTTACTAAATATTAACTTTGGGGTCTCTACTTTGAACCTAGTTTAAAAATGTATCGCAAAGATTCCACAAAATTTTCCATTTATATTTAGTGTTTATCTGTCTGCATTAACATTAATGGAAACACACATTTCCATTCTGATGGAATTTCACAATTTCATTCAAAGGTATATGAAAAACGTTGAGAAATTCAGTTTCCATTAAAAGTAAATGAGATGATATAATTTGGTGAATTTTCACAAAATTATAAGGAAAAAACAAAAGCTCTCTTCCGCAAAAATATGGGGTTTTTGGTAAATATTGAGGCACTCTAATGTCCATTCTATATAGAATTTTAAGGAGCAATTTATTGTGACAATAATGCACATACGAGTATACATTGCCTAATGCAACAAATAATGGCTGCAGGTTCGAAGTAAACAAACGAGAGTGGCCGTTATCTATAACAGCCACAGATAACGATAATACTGCAGATAGAAAACGCTTAAAATCAATACACCGAAGTGGAATTTTATTCAATTTATATGCGGCTGTGTGGCAAACATCTATAGATCATTCGGTTATCAACTTATAAAATAACAATACTTATCTTACACCTATTTTATCTTATAAATCTATAATTTTACTTAACTCTATATTCACGATCCAAAAAACCAACTCCACTATTGCGGCGAAATAACTAAGCTAAAATCCAGAATCTGACCAAAACATAGTTTTCGTAGGCAAAATTGCGTCCAGCGCTGCAGCAGTCCACCCTTGTATGTAGGAGTATGTATTGTTCAGCTTCAAAAGCAAAGGAGCGTTTTAAATGGAAAATTAACTCGTAGAAGTAACAAACATTTCATGCTTTCATAACACAGATTTTCACATTCACGTACACTAAGGGTAATGTTGAGAGAAAATTTGTTTAAATTGAAATGGGTCAAACTCCGGCCAACGAGATAAATACTTGGCCCCTGCGGGTTAGGTGTTTAGAATATGCGCGAGGTAGGCATACCGGTCATAAGAGGCGACTAATATGCACAAAGGTAATGACGTGCAACTTGATGGTTGATCTACGGATATGATGCCTCTCACCTCTCATTACCCATCTTATCCTTCCTTACGGAAGGAGGGGTGACATGACCTAGAAGGTTTCACTGGTCATTAATCGTTACCACGACAGTCGGGCAGTACCGCAAGAGAGTACCGGAGCGTACCGGGTACAAATCCGGCCAGGACTGTTAATTCGACAACACTCCCCAAAACCTTCGGGGAGTGGTTGTGTGGTTACCACAACAATAACAACAACAATACTTGCCATTGTTGATAGCAATAAATCCTCAAGCCCGCTTTGTTTAACATTCACCGCACAACTAAACAGAGCTGGGTAAATTCAATTCCATTGCAATTACATTCCTCAGTAACTGGGAAAAGTAATCAATTCCTTTGCCTCACACAAATTGAATTGATTACATTTCAATTCCTCAGAAAAAATTACCAAGAGTATTTTCCTCTTTTTGGGGCTCGAATAAAAAAAATTTTATTTTGGAATTGAAAAAAAATACTTTGCCCAAATGTAATTTCTTCCCCAATACTTTAAAAAGGAATTGAAAATGTAACAGCCCAATTCTAAATGAAAATTCCGGCCGGATTTTTTCCCTCTCCCATTCCTCGTATTCTGAATAAAAAATCCTTGGGAATTCCTTCACCTTCCCTTTCCTCTTATTCTGAATAATGTTCGAAAAAGGGGAAACCAGTTAAGGGAGAAAAGTAGCTATTACGAATTTGAGGCAAAGGGAGATTTCGCTGTCATTCTTAAGGAATTTTTTCACCAGCTAACCTGAAAGGAGCGCGGGATAAAATTAAATGTTTCTTGTATTTTTATAGGAAAACTATTAACTTGTGTAAGTATATACTAAACTAAAATAATATTATATTAGGATAGGATGTATTTTAGATCGAAAAGTACAAATGTACAACAGATATGGCTGTTTTTAAACTTGATGCAAGGCCATCATGAAATTGTATTTTTGAGTTGATGAGTGTGCGATGTAAGGAGTTCCGGGCTTGTTTATTCTATAATACTTTTTAAATCTACAAACAACAGAAAGCAAATTAAATATACAAACAAAAATTGTAGATAACGTTTCCGGCAACTCAAGCGTATATGTACTATATCATAATCCTGTGATTATTTTCCTGTGGCTCTTATTCGCTTCCTTTCTGCCACAAACGTATGAAAAGCAATACTAAACGTTGTTTTACATTTTTTTATGTTCTCCTAGGGAGAAGAATAATTGGAGGAATTTTTCTGAGGGACCAAAAAAAGCCGAGAGAAAATTATTCCGTGAAAATATTTAGAATTGGGCTGTAATTGAAATTTTTCCAATTACATTACAAGGAGTCCCAAAAGTACTCTCGAATTTCCCATTACATTCCTCAAAGGAATTGTGAAAGCGATAATTACCCACATTCGAACCCACCACGTCCGGATTTTTCCAGCCAAGTAGAGGCGTCCTCTTCCCTCTGTTGTCAAAGGCGTGTGTAGATAGGGATTTAGCGGATGAGTAAATTTTCTTTGGATTCATAACTTAAACAACCAAAACTATGAGAACCCTTTATCTCTACACTGCAAGGCTCATATGCTACTGAAAGCGTCCACGATTTCTTACAAACATATCATGGCGGGGTTGGGGAACGACTTATAGCAAGTGACCTTTATTCATCGAGAGAGAGCTTGACTTGTCAATTTCCGTTAAGGCAGGTTCTCAAGTAGTCGAACACCTTGACACTATCCGCCACAAATAAGCAAAAACTCTGGTCCATAAAGCTAGCAGAGCAAAGTCAGCAGAACAATAAACTAACTTATGAAAAATTATGTCCTAGTTAAGTGCACTAATCCCAAAAAAAGTGCTCTTCTATATTTTCCAAAAAATGATGCTCTCCCAGCTTTAGGCTTAACCTAGCAGAGCAATATGCGTAAACAATGAGATCAAAAGTTATTATACAGAAATTAGGTGATCATCAATTGTCCATCCCCGCAAACAGAATACGAATATATTTAGCAATAGAAAATAATATATCTTATATTTAAATAGACAAGATGAATGCAATGTAGAACCGTTTTCTGCTAAACTATAATTCTAAGGTATACAAATTATATATGTATAGATAGGAAATTTTTAGGTGTACTTTTATCCGTAAATAAAAAAAATTTTAAAAATCATTTTAATATAAAAAATTTAACATAAAAGTCACACCACTACACATTCACTTATTCACACTATAGACACGCTGTGTGTGTGTGTACTTGCTTTTTGTGTACTATGCTGAATCGTGAGCATGGCCGAGGAGCTGCTTTGTAGGAAAAAATTAAGACCCGTAGTAGTGTGAGTAGACTTGCCATGCATGTTTTTGTGTTATTCGTGTGGTCGGCTCTCACTGTGAGTGCGAAGAGTTGGTAGTGGACCAATGAAAAATAAGTATTCGCACTATAGATACTCTGTTGTGTCATGCATTTTTGCTTTAGTTGTTGTTATTGTATTGATTACTGGCTACGATGCCCAGTGTCAGCTGCTCTCCTGAGAGCACGAAAAGTTGCTTTGTTGGATACATTACACAAGCAATGTAAAATATGAGCAAATATGTAAAATTCATTGCTGATACCTACAAACAGGGTTGACAAAAATAAAATAAATGATTACTCATAAAGAGTATTAAACACCAAAGAAAATTAAAGGAAAATAGAGGAAAGGAAAAGAATTGAAAGGAAGGAAAATTAAAGGAAAGAAAGGAAAGAAAAGGAAAAGGAAAGGAAGGAAAGGGAAGGGAATGGAAAGGATAGGAAAGGAAGGAAAATTAAAGGAAAAAAGGAATGGTAAGGAAATGAAAAGAGGGGAAGGGAAAGGGAATTAAAGGAAAGGTAAGAAAACGAAGGGGAAAGAAAGGAAATAAAAGGAAGGGAAGGGAAAGGAAAAGAAGTTTGAGGAAAGTAAAAATAAAATAAGAGTAAAAAAGAAATCAAGGAAAATAAAAATATGTTAGAGGAAAGGAAGAAAAGAAGTCGGATAAGACATACCTACAGCAAAAAAATAAAATAAAATAAAGTTTATTGGTTGAATTTCAACCACTGGGCGAACTCTAGTTTATGTAAATCGTCAAATTCTGTCCACTTTCCGTCTGAGCGTGGGCAAATTCCAGTATAATGCCCGAATCCCATTTTTCGTGGCTTGAAGTTTTCCTTTTCCTCCCTCTTTATCGATCTTCGCACAGGTGCAGTGTGTAAAATGAACTACCCCAAAAGTTTGTATTGTGTGACTTCATTCTCTTTCGCACTAAGTTTGTAACTTCTGGGCAACGATTTTAAAGCGATTCGTGGCTAAAGGTCGGCTTCGCAAACTTCCAAAAACATAACAAATCCTGAAATTATTTATATACATATGTACATGTTAGGAAAAGTTTTTTTTTAGGTGACACCTCATACGTCCTTCGTAAAAATAAAAGACAAAACAATGTCTACTCTGACTTTCAGGAGGACACTTTGAGCACAAAATTTCTGCATAGTAACTTTTGATATATTTCTCTTGTTTAAATGTTTACGCATACTGCTCTGCTAGGTTTAGCCTAAAGCTAGCAAAACATAATTTTTGGGATTAGGGCACTTAATTAGCACATTTAGAGCACATAATATTCCATAAGTTAGTTTATTGGTCTGCTGGCTTTGCTCTGCTAGCTTTATGGACCTCAAAAACTCGAGGTTCTTCAGTATATGATTTATCTAGGTCAATACGACCGCGGCCAAAACATGGTCGCCTGCGATGCTAAGCAGCAGCATAAAAGATCCACAAAGCTACGAGTGCACCTTGGTAACGTTGGGATCAACTGCAACATAGCTCCAATGTCTTCGCTGTGCTTAATTTTCGAGTTCCAAATAACGATCGACAGTCCTTGCAGTCGGTAGTGTGCTCTCACAGCACTTAGAGCAGTTTCTGACATAATCACCTGTAGCTACTTACACCTCATTCACTTCGGACCGCTGCTGAGGATTCCATAGGGTTCCAACGAGATCCAAGCATCAACTGTTACAATGCTGCTTACAGTGAAGCGCTGCTACGCACTTGCATCAACTTTTATGAGACTAAAATGTTAAATGTTAAAGAGTACGCGGAAATGTTAAGCAGCCAGTCTCTGTTGGGCGAAGATCCGCCTCCCAAATCTAAAAAGAGAGCGTCCTTCCCAGGGAGACCAGAGTCAGTCTTACCTATCCAAATACATTCCCTGTAAGTGATATGCCAACTCATGACATCAAACATCTCTTCAACTGCACAGTTAATAATAACAAAATGCATACTTATTTTGTACAGCATGGCCAGACCCCTTTAATCGAGAACAAATTTTATACGCTCATTGTTCATTTACATTTATCAGGTTTTCAATTAATTTTGCAATTCCTTTGAGGAATGGGTGATTGGAAATTACTTTTGATGTAATTGGAAAAATTTCAATTACATTTTCAATTCCTTTCCAGAGTATTGGGGAAGAAATTACATAGGCGGAAAGTAACTTTTTTTTCAATTCCAAAAAATTTATTTGTATTTAAGCTTAAAAACGAGGAAATTACTTTTGGTAAAGTTTTTTCAGGAATTGAAATGTACTCTCAATTCCTTTTATGTGGGGAAAAGGAATTGATTACTTTTCCAATTACTTGTAATTAGGAATTGAAAGTAATTTGATTCCTAATGTAATGATTACTACCCAGCTCTGCAACTAAATATTCAATAAGCTTTTAATTACAATTTTGTTGATAAATAAAATTCACACTTCCAGATTATTATAAAACGAACATATCGAAAATAAGAAATATATCCAACGAAACATTTATTGATCTCTTATTTTTAAATATTATTAACCAATAAAAATATTCCGTATTTAGCGGCCCCGATTTAAAGAACAACTCGTGCAGCTTAAGGTGTTGCTTTGTTAAAAACAAAAGTTCGAAACAGCACAACTCGAAGGAAGCCAAGGGAGGCTGACCCGCCAACCAACAGCCAGAAAACAGCAACAAATTAAATTTAAATAAAACCCAAACAAATCGCACCTCGTCCACGCAGATCCAAACAGCACACACTCAAACGACCAAAAAAAAACTGCGATACAGAAAGGAAAGCCTCTCGAAAAGTCATCTGGAAACAATTTTTTTTTTATTTAAAATTTATTAAGCAAGTTTGCGCGCATCACCCCAAAGCAGAGTGGTACCGCTCTGAGTTGCGGCCATCAACATGTTACTTCTGAACAGAATGCGTCTATCTCATCCAAACATCAGCAGTTGCTAACGGAGTCAGCAGTTTTTTGGTTTTGAAAAATGTGTTTTATATTTCTCGTTGGCATGCCAATGTGCATTGTATGTCACACTCTCCATACAAATAAAAAATGCATCGGTTTGTAAAATGTAATTTAAGACTTTTGCCAAGACAGTTTGTAAACATTTGGTAATTGTTTCCTTTAGGAGACAACTGCTAAAACACGTCCAAAAATATCGGGAGATGTATCAAACAACGCGTTTTGACTTCGGTATCAACAATCCGGGAGCGGAGTTTCAGTGAAAAGTTATTCGCAAAAAACCCAAAAATTACCCAGGTCCGATCCCTAATAAGGGGTTTGATCCAAGGTATTTATGTGCAGAACACTTTTCTGGGTAGGCGGCCTTCGGCCGCGCTTCAAAAAAATAACCCTTAGCCGGTCCAACACCGGCTACGCGGTCCACAGTATTTCTGCACACAACACACTTTTTGCACTTTTCGGTTCACCCTAATCTGTGATTACAACAACCACATGAAAATGACAGAAAATTTGCAACTTTGATTGCAAATATCTCTTCACTGAAACAAATACTCGAAAATTCGCTTTCGGATTGTTGTTACCGAGGTCAAAACGCGTCTTTTGATACCTTTCCCGATAATTTGGGACGTGTTTTAGCAGTTGTCTCCTAAAGGAAACAATTACCAAACATTTTACTATTTTGTAATTAAAAGTATCTATTCTTTAACTTATTTAGCATATATATATACGAGCCCTGTCCGGGAAAAAGACGTAAGAGCCAAAAAGAAAATTTTACTGGCGAAGGTTTTTTTTAAATTTATTTCACATTAAGTTTATGTATTGCCATGAAATTAGGTACATAGCTTTTCTTTAGCCCAACCAATATAATGCAATCAATTTTATTTTTATATATGTAACATAACTATAATTTTTGGCGCATACGCCTTTTTTGCGCTCACCAAATCAGTCTACTTTTGATAATTTGGCTGTTACGTCACAAATTTTCTTGAACAAAGGTTGTTTTTTTGCGCTTTTCTTTTATTTGAAATTATTTGTCCTCATATTTAAAAAATAGCGGGTACTGGTGAATTGCCTGACGAGCTTTTCAATCACGGGGGCGAGACTCTGATAAAATGCATGCATCAGCTCCTATACAGAATTCGGAAGGATGAAGACATGGCTGAATCATTCTAAGTGATCTTTGCCTGCTGTATAGTGCAGTAGTTCATATTTTAAATTATTGTGAATTTAAAAGAAATTCGAACTAAATTCTGCATATTTGTTTTATATAATGTATGTAATTATTAAAATTAACACATTTAGTGAAAGGACGTCTTCCTAACATTTATGCCAAGTTTCATTAAATAGTTCCCAGTAGTTTGCATACAAAGGGCATAAAAAGTAAAACAGGATATTTTCATAAAGCCCTCCCTAGAATTACCCTCTGAATGTCTGCTGGGAGTGATTTGAGCAGATTTCTGTACTCACATTTTATCAAGTTTCGTCTATAGTTTCTGATAAGACCAAGGATAATTGAATTGTTTTGTTTGCTTTGTACCTGGCAATGCTGCATTGTTTTGTTGTCGTCCTCTCGTCTTTGCTGTATTTTGGCGATTCCGTTATTTGTTGTTTGTGCTTTTCAATGTCCTTTTAAACAGACACACACTTGTGATAAAAAAGAATTGACAAACCCCAAAGAGATATACACAAACTTTTGGTCAAAAGTACGTCTGATTTAATAAGCCCGATTGGATATTTCAACTTTTTTCTAAAAGAATTTTATCTAAATCCACATGGAAACGCATTGCACTCCTGTTTCTCATATAAATTTTCCAACCTTCTTCCCCAACATTTGCAAATGCTTGTCTAGCAAAAACCCGTATACACATCTCAATAAATATGGCTGCATGTACATATGTAAATTCAAATTGCACACACTACTTTTCCAATATCACTTTTCCTGTTGTCCTTTTTTTGGGCGCGTTTCGATAAATAATGGCCCAGATTTTAGGAATCTTTACTTTCAAAAAAACTCCGATTAATAAAATATTTTTTAAATTCAATCCCTTCGAACAGCACAATTCACTTTTCCTTTTACACTTCTTTTTATCTCCGTTTCGTAAAGTTTGAACAAAAAAACAACGGATAACGGAACCGCGAATGCAACGAATGCGCTCGCTCAAATGCTTTCCTACGAATAAAACAAAAGGCGAAGGCAGATTATAAATAGCTTCGAAATTTACTTCGAAAAGCTTGCAGAGTTGCATTTTTCATACAATTTTGGGAGTTTACCACAAGGCACAGGCCAGAAAATGCTAGAAAAATGTATGATATCAAAGAACCTATAACCGCTGTCCAATCTATGGTACGTAATTCTCCTCAGTGCCTGCGTGTAAAATCCTTGAATGTATAATGTTTTAATTGATGATTTACATATTGCTTCTGCAAATCTGATGACCACTTTGTTCTACGCCCTGATGACCGCAATCATCCCGATCTTGAATCAAATCAACTCAGTGAATCTCAACTTATACAGAAATAACCAAAAAAAAATATTTATAAGTACACATTATGTCTATATGCACATATGGGTATAATTTTGATGTATCTCGTTGTGCTTATTTTTTATTTCCAAAAGCTTGAATAAAAACTAAAATTTTATTCTTTATTCCAAAGTTTTTGAATAACCAATAACGTTTCACTCATCACTCAAACTTTTTGGAATAATGAATAAAAATTTATTTTTAATTTTAGTAGTTTTTTATTCAAAGTCACCCAACCATGATTTAATTCATGCATTTCTATACTAAAATAGTTGCAGAAAAGGCAAACGTTCCGACGAAAGCAGCGGGACCTAGAAGGTTTCACTGGTCATAAATCGCTACCACGACAGTCGGGCAGTACCGCAAGGGAGTACCGGAGCGTACCGGGTTCAAATCAGGCCAAGGACTGTTAATTCGACAACACTCCCCAAAACCTTCGGGGAGTGTTTCTGTCGTTACCACCACCACCACCACGAAAGCAGCGGTAAAAAAAATTGTGCATTGTAAAAGTCCCATTGTAATGTCAGACTGCAAGTAAAATGTTTAAAGCAGCAAGTGGACGGGATTGTATCAGCAACAGCGGAAACTGGGCATGGTCCGCTCCTTTTCACTGATTTTTTGCGAAGGTGATTGAAGTAGGTGTAAGGGGCCCTACAAGAAACGCGGATGTTTTTACTAATTCACACTCTCTATTGACAGCGTTGATAATTTATTTGTCAATGCTGGTGTTTGTTTCTTAGCACATTGGTGTCCGTTGTTGCCAACACTCGCAAGGAACTAAGGGAAAGAACACGAATTGGACAGGTCGAAGCTACGTAGGCGATAACAGAGGAACATACCGTACTCACACCGTTGTTATCGCCCACGTAGCTTCGGCCTGTCCAATACGTCTTCTTTTCCTTGGTTTCTTTGTGGTGGTTGGCAATAACGGAAACCCGTGTGCTAAGCAACAAACATACTAGTATGAAAGTATCAGCATTGACACATAAATTATCATCACTATCAATAAAAAGTGTGAGTGGGTTAGTAAAAAAATCAGCGTTTCTGGTAGGGTGGTTATTGACATCAATTTTTGCTATTCGCTTTAAGAATATGATGCAAACCCTGATAGTTAGATTGACATCACTGACTCTCAGATTTTTGTATTTGTTTATACTTTGTTTATTTGGTAATACTTTACATCCAACGTCAACTGTTAAAACTGCACGAAAAATGTCGATATTGGTACCAAGAGATGCGTTTCGGTTCCAGGAACCTTAATCCGGTAGCGGAAACCCAATATTTTGAGTAGTTTGCATGATATTTGCAAGCAAAGTTAACAATTTGCTGTAATTTTCATGTGGTTGTTGTAGACAAAGATATAGGGTGGTCTGAAAAGTGTGTTCTGCGCAGAAATAGTGGGGATCGCATAGCCGGTGTTGGACCGGCTAAGGGTTATTTTTGAAGCGCAATCGAAGGCCGCCTACGCAGAAAGGTGATCGGACCCGGGTAATTTTTGGTTTTTTTGCCAATAACTTTTAAATTGCTAAAAATAATGGGCTTCCTCCACTGGATTAGAGTTCCTGGGACCGAAACGCGTCTCTGGTTGCCGATATCGACATTTTCAGTGCAATTTTTGCAGTTGACTTTGGATGTTTATACGAATTTTGAATTTTCAAAAATAAAGATAAATTTTGAGTTTAAATAAAAAATATATAGCTTTTCAACTATAACTAACAGTGTTCTTGTAGCGGCGGGGGAGGGGGATAAAAGTAAAATTATATTTCAAAAAGTATTGAGCCGATTTTTAAAAATAAAGCAGATTTAGAAAGGTAATCAAAATCCCTTTTATTTGATATACGAGGTGTGTTCAAAAAGTATCGCGAATTTTGAATTTTCGCTGGTTACGTATATTCGAATTTCGAATTTTTTGTGGCGTTATGTTGGTACCATGGCCCAATTATAATCATACCACACGCTTGATTCCACTGCATCCTACACTCCTCCTCTCGTGGCACTTGAAAAAAAGGGCCATTGCCCCCTTGTTACCGTTTACCACACACAACACATTTACCCATTATATTTATTTTTTAAGTAATTTGAATTAATTGTATGCACTTATAACACACTCAAACACCAGAATCTTTTTGCAACCGTGAAAAATTTTCAGATTTAAATAAAACTTCAAAGAAATTTGAGAAACAATTGAATTTTTGAATGTAAACATTCAATTTTCAAAAGCAAGTTCGTTGACATATAATTTTAAAAACAAGTCAGTTTGACAAGCATGTACGGTCGCGGCGAAAAAAAATACAAATCAGCTTGTGGCTCGATATCACCATAGTAATTACGCCATGATTGGTACCATGGCGAAATAAGTAAGGTGAACGCTCGGCGAAAAGCGAAAAATCCCTCATGTGTTTGCTTTTGTTTTTGGTAATGAGATTGTCGAAATCTTCTGAAACAGTCGAATTTAAAAATGAAAACTCAAAACATGTAAATGGTTGTTTACAAACCAAAAAATTATTAATTTTACAACCAAAATGTGTGATCTGTGCAGTGCGAATGAAAAAGTTATGAATTTTTTTTTATTCGAGCTGATTGATTACATTATCCTTTTGATCTATTTGTGCGGAGTATCGGGATGATTTCGTTTGGTGTTGTGTTCGTGACCTAAAATTGCATTTAAATGCATATCCGAGGAGTTTAGGGCCGAGATTGGCTTTGGCTTGTCCCAATTTTAAAGTATCCAACATACTATATGCCGACTCCCAACGCCCACAAATACAGGTCTGAGGTGGATGCTCATGCTATATTATGTGCAATTGTTTTTTTCTTGTCCAATCTTAGTTCAGTTTTCTGCTGCAATGGAATATAGTAGAACTACTGTTTCGAAACCTCCCTTAAGAGCTGTTTACATTAGTAAACTTTGAAATCAATTTCAGTTGTACGAGATGTTGATTCAAAGTTCGCTGCCTACCAACGTATTACATGCAATTGTTGCAACTTGCATAAATCAACAGGAAGTTGACTGTGAAATTGACTAATGTTAACAGCTTTTTAGCATCACTGATGCACCTTAAACTTGAAAAACCATATCTAAATACATGTCTAAAGTGGAGTTAAAACTTACTAAGTCCATGCATTTCATGGCATAAAGCACCAATTAAATCACAAAGATTTCTTTCACGTGGTTTTTTATTTAATTGGGTTTTTTACATTTTACTCCTATTTTCAATGATTTAATTAACAATTAGTGAAAGCGTAAAAAAATATTCCAGTTTAGCAAGTTTTGCGACTCTTCAGATAACATACATATGTAAAGTGGTAAATCCAATTGTTAATTTACAATAAAAAACCGAGAATAAACACGACCTGAAGAACCGGGGGACGATACAATTCATAACAACAAAACAATTATAACGAAACATGATAAAGATGATGTGACAAAGGCACTGATAATGTGTTGGTGACATAGGAATTCCTGCAGGCAAACTGCATACAATGTAAAAATGATGACGTTATTATCTTGATAACCGCGTAATACAGTACTATGAAGTGCAAAGTGATAACGAACTTACTGCATCTATAAACAAGAAAGAAAAGGGCTGTCTTCGACTGTACCGAAGACTTTATACCTTTCATGAATTCGCATCACGGACTTAAGTGTCCGATCCTTACTCACAATTAGTAAAAACTCTGCAAAACAGATAATTTAAAGATACATAGCCCAAACCGCATTTATCGGTACAATCGATTGTATGGGAGTTATATTTTACGTAGCTCCGATCTGGCTGATTTTCACTACACACATTACATGTATAATAAGTACCAAACGTGCAAAGTTTTACGTTCCTAGCTTTTTAATTGCAAAATTTATAGCCCGAAACCCATTTATCGAAACTATCGATTGTATGGGAGCTATGCGTTGTATTGATCCTGTCTTGCTGATTCTGACGAATGATTAATCTCATGCAAAATGGCGGCTCCATACCAAATTTCATCAAGATATCTCAAAAACTGAGGGACTAGTTTGCTTACAAACAGACAGACGGACACGGCTAAATCGACTCAGCTCATCGCCCTGATCATTTCGGTATACTTATTGGTGGGTCTATCTCTTCTTCTTCTAATACTTACAAACATCGGACCAAAGTTATAATACCATTTCATGTTCATGAAAGGTATAAAAATATATGTCAAAATGTGTTATCTAATGCGAAAATCATGATAACAGTTTACGAAGGTGATGATCATTTGACGAACTTAATAATGATGTGTTGACGGTACAGGATTTTCGAATCTGCAGATACGCCGCATGTAGTACAAAGAAACAACGATGTGATGAGCGTTGGCTGTACGAGTACTCGGTGGTATACTGTTCCACGATGTGTTGAAATGGTCTAGAAAATGCGATACTATGACAATATTTGTACGATGTGAATAATAATGAGGTAACATACCAATAATCTGCTGATAAAGCTGAATGTCGTAAAATTCAGATACGCTGAATGCAATATAAAAACGATGATATGTGCAGGACAACAACAACAGGAACGTGGTAGCGGAATGTTACGATACAACACAAAATATCACAGTTGGGGGATGGGGAATTGTTTTAGGCAACAAGAGTGATCTCTTCCCACTCCGTATAATGTCAGAAGGTCAAAAGTGATCGGCACACAACGTTTCTCTGTTTCCCAAATTCATTTAGCAAACCCTGCTCCATTGTAGCCTCCTTGCGGTATCGTTCGGGACGAGAAAAAACGATAAATTTCCCCGTTCCAATTTTTTCCCACACTTCACCATTTCTTTACACTTATCGCCAAGTAAATAATTATAGTTAAAAATCAAGATTTTTGGAAATTTTAAATTTTGCGAAATTTTTAATATTTTTCCAGTTTAAATTTAACGTCACACGAATGTAAACAAAAAGTATCATTTGACATGAAATTGACAATCTCATTATTGCGGCGAAAAGAAAGTATTTATCAGCTGATAATTTACCACCACCTTTATTATTTCGCCATGGTTGGTACTCATGTCCATAGTAAAAAGCACAGTATTTATGAATTTCTTTTCTTTGAATTGCATTTGAGATTAGTCTCTTTAGCTTTACTTAACACTGGGACTTCGATTGTGGTTGAATTCAGCTCACGTTTTCCCCATCTACATCGCATTGAGTGCACTTGCTCGATGAACTTATTTACACATACATATATACAGCATACCCTGCGGACCAGCAATGGATAAAAATCTAGATAAACAGTGAGTCGCGCGTACCAAACAAGTAGGGAATTTTGTTCGGCGATGTTTCCTTTTTAACCATGGTGAAAATGTTTTTCCGTGTACGTGTGAGTACACGGCTAAAAATTTGAGTTTAAATTTTAAACCATTCGTCGGTTTAAGCAATTTTTTAAACCTTTTTGTAATAAATTCCAAGCCTTTCAATTACCTACACCAAATTTCATTTTCTAGCGGTTTAGAATTAAAACTGTCCTGAAAAAAATGTTAAAAATTTTTTAAACTTCTTTTCATTTATTTCTGGTTTTTTTCAAGTCAATGAATTTTTGTCATTACAATTTTGTGTGCGCCGTAGCTCAGTGGGTAGAGCAGACGACTCTGTTGCGAAGTGCGTCAGTTCGAATCCTGCCAACTGATACAAATATTTTTTATGTTTTTTTAATTGTTAAGACATTTCTGGTTTAAAATTTGAACTCTGTTCTTCACGCTCATTTTCTCGAAAACTGGCATAATTTAAATTCTAAACAAAATTTGGTTTGGACATATACGAGGTGTGTTCAAAACGTATCGCGAATTTTGAATTTTCGCTGGTTACGTATATTCGAATTTCGAATTTTTTGTGGCGTTATGTTGGTACTCATGTCTCTCACTTATGCCGACAAGCTCGGCCATTTTGAATGTTCAGTTAATTGTTGACAGCTGCTTTGCTTGCACGTGTTTTGGATCGTCTTCAATTTTTACCTATTCAGAAAAATGGATCAAAGAACCTGTATCAAATTTTGTGTGAAAAACGAAATTAAGTGCGCGGATGCATTCCGAATGTTGACTGTGGCATACGGAGAAGCTACCTTGGACCGAAGCAACGTTTATCGGTGGTACAAAATGTTCTCAGAAGGTCGAGAAGATGTGAACGACGAAGAGCGTGCCGGACTCCCGAGCACTTCAACAACAGACGAAAAAATTAATGAAGTGGAGAAAATGGTATTGGCCAATCGTCGAATCACCGTTAGAGAAGTTGCTGAGGACCTTAACATATCGATTGGCTCGTGCCATTCGATTTTTATCAATGATTTGGGCATGAGACGGGTGCCGCGAAATTCGTACCAAAATTGCTCAATTGTGACCAAAAACAGCATCGCATGAACATTGCTAATGAGATGTTAGACTCTATCCGCGACGACCCAAATTTGCTCCAGAGGGTCATAACTGGTGACGAATCGTGGGTTTATGGTTATGACGTGGAAACCAAAGCTCAATCATCTCAATGGAAGCTGCCGCACGAACCAAGACCGAAAAAAGCGCGCCAAGTTCGGTCGAATGTGAAAGTTTTGCTGACAGTTTTCTTCGATTGCAGGGGCGTGGTGCATCATGAGTTCTTGCCACAGGGAAGAACGGTCAATAAGGAATATTACCTGCAAGTTATGCGCAATTTGCGCGAAGCAATCCGCCAGAAACGCCCGGATTTGTGGAAGAACAAAAATTGGCTTTTGCACCACGATAACGACCCTGCTCACGCATCGTTGCTTGTGCGCGACTTTTTGGCCAAAAACAACACACTAATGATGCCGCAGCCACCGTATTCCCCAGATCTGGCCCCCTGTGACTTTTTCTTGTTCCCTAAACTGAAGAGGCCTATGAAAGGACGACGTTACGCTTCTCTTGACGAGATAAAGACGGCATCGAAGGAGGAGCTGAACAAGATACAAAAAAATGATTTATTGAAGTGCTTCGAAGATTGGAAAAACCGTTGGCACAAGTGTATAATATCTCAAGGGGATTACTTTGAAGGGGACAAAATAGACATTCATGAATAAATAAATAATTTTTGAAAAAACACAAAATTCGCGATACTTTTTGAACACACCTCGTACACGTGTTTATATCTATAACGACAACATTAAATATAAGCAAGAAAGTAAAATAAACTTATTTTGGCTACTAATCATGTATATTTTTCTTAATAAGATCCATTATTAACAATGGAGTGAATAGTTTTCTAAAAAATCGCATTCAGTCTAAGTCTAAATTAGGTGTGCATTGAGGAGCTCCGGCTCACACATCGACAGCCTTGCGCCCCGGACCCCCACTTATTTACTTTAACTCCCAACTCCAGAACCGTTGGACCTGATCAAATTCTAGGGAAATATCCATTCTGGTGTGGATAGTTTTCTAAGGTCGCCTTTGGCCTGGTTCTAAATGAAGAAATATTCATGTAAAACATGATTTAAAGCATTTAAAGTGCTATATCAAACTAAAGGTAATTTAATGCTCTTTAAAATAGGGGTATTTAATAGTAATACTTTACATTCAACGTCAACTGCAAAAATTGCACTAAATACGTCGATATTGTTGCCCAGAGACGCGATTCGGTCCCAAGAACCCTAATCCGGTGAGGGGAACCCATATAATGGGAGGTGGACCATGCACATATTGTTTTTTTTTCTCGTAGCTGAACGGTCTGTGTTCTTTACTTAAGCCTTAGCCACACAATACTATCAACTGGTAGACCGCATGTCTGGGCAAACAAGTAAAATAATTAAGTTGGAGAGACTTCTGAACGCAAAAAAACCTATTATACGGTGAGCGCGAAGAGCGATTACCACGGCAAATGCTTTCGAGGTCAACACTAGAAACTCAGAGATTGGAGTTGAATACTGCGCTCAGTGAATTAAAGCTACATCGTGCTGTCTTAGAACAGGAAAATGTTGAGCTGCGTCGTTTTGAAACCCAGGTCGAAAATAGCATCAGCTCTACCAAAACTTCCTCCTCTTCGCATAAACGAGATCCTTTGGGGAGTATGGGAAATTTCAATCATTTGAATTAACATCAATGGCTTCGGCAATGGAAGCTCTCCAAAAACGCCTTCCAGTTCATTGCGTCATCAAATACAGGTACAATATCGTAATTTACCAAGGGCTCATAATGCCAATCGTGGCAGCAGCCATAACAATAACGACCCCAATAATATCGTGAACTTGGGGTAAAATAGAACTTTCGATGGTAACGCCAACATTCAGCAACTGCATACACTATTAATAGAGATCTACAGAGAAACTTGGTGATACCTTACCGATGTTATAAGGCATCTTCTTCCAATGTGTCTTTGCTGGGCTCGACGACGATATTGGCGACGCGTGGCACAGAACCGGCTGACCTATTGCCTACTAGGTAAAACAGATAAAATTTATTAAGTAATTTGTGTTTATATGTCTTATTTATTTAAAAGTGTGTTTTTATTAGCGCCTTCTCATTTATGTATGTAGGTTTAAAAAATAAAAAATCTCAATAACAATAACTTATACTATATTAAATCGATTTTCCTCACACATCACAAGCACATATACGCATCAGAGCTGGCCGAGAAGGATTATGAGTGCATTTTTTATTTGGTGCAATCATTGAATATGTGTATCAGATACACTATAATCGTAGTTCTATCTCGAACAATTGAGAGTGCTGTAATCCTTATTTATAGAGTTAAAATTACGATTTCACGTAGCTCTGATAAGAATCTAGAATAGTCAAATATTTTGCAGAACTTAGAATTTGAAAGTACAAGATCATGTATCATCAAAAAAAAAAAAAAACTGTACTTATCAAAGCGCTGTAAAACTATTTACAAGTACCGTAATTGTACTTCCGCAATTCAAGAACAAGTACTTCAGAATATGCTGAGGTGCCCCTGCAGGTTAGGGGTTTAGAATATGCCCGAGGTAGGCATACCGGTCGTAAGAGGCGACCAATATGCACAAAGGTAATGACGTGCAATTCGATGGTTGATCTACGGATATGATGCCTCTCACCTCTCATTACCCACCTTATCCTTCCTCACGGAAAGAGGGGTGACATAACCTAGAAAGTTTCACTGGCCATAAATCGCTACGACAGTCGGGCAGTACCGCAAGGGACTACCGGAGCGTACCGGGTTCAAATCCGGCCAAGGACTGTTAATTCGACAACACTCCCCACAACCTTCGGGGAGTGTTTTTGTCGTTACCACAACAACAACAACAATATGCTGAGGTACTGGTACTTGCGCTTGTGGCGGTTCCGACTTTTACAGTGTGAGCAAAACCATATGTTACAATCCTAAAGCCAAATTATATATATGTGTAAATATCTCAGTAAAGTGAAATAAAATAAAAACCATTCATGTAATTGTGTACTATAAGACAAAAGTTTAGCATTTTTGTTCGCTACTAACAATTGTGTAATAAGAATGTTCAAATTTCTTTTTGTTTTGTTTTTAAGTACAACTTGCGGCAAAACTTTTCTATAAACGTTGAACTTCCAACATTAATTGTCCCTTTGGAGCAAGCACTAACCGTGAATTATCGTACACCAATGGAATAGGAGTTTCCCGACATGGACTGAAACTGTAATTACGCAATAACGTCGCCAGACCAACTAGCATTTGTATTTCTGAAAATCTAAACGCTAAACATCCACGAGTTCCCGCTCCAAATGGTAGAAAAGCCATTGGATGACGCCGTCTGACATTTTCTTCACTAAAGCGGTCAGGGTCGAATTTGTTTGGATCAGGATAAAGATTTGGATCACGATGTATCGCTGCTACTGGTATGACTAGATGGTTGTCTTTGCACAGCATAAAAACAGAATTGGGCACTTCGTAATCCATGCTAGTATTCCGTAACAAGAAAGCGTAGGGAGTATATTTACGTAGAGTTTCTGAAAGATAAATGCGTACATATAATAACATACATTAGTTACAACAAAAAGCAGATATTAGCCACACTTTTTTTTCATTATTTATTAACTAACTAGAATTTTCATTATGACTCTTAGAAGGGATCGACAGAGAGCCTTTTTAGAACACTATCGAAAAAGAGGTTCAGTTGACACCTTAATACGGCAAAATCACCTCTAGCGACATGCTAGATAATACTTAAGTTAATTGATCTCGATTGAAAGAATTTGTTATGGCAATTTTCCGAACGAATGCAAATGAACATTTTTTTTTTTTTAAACTTGATTAAAAGATTAAGGGGCGTTTACTCATGTGAAGGCTTACCATATAAACATTTTTTTAGCAGCGTCATTTTCCCCAAACGGTTCTCATCCAAATCATTTTCATCTCGTCCAAGCACACGGGATATTTCTTCTCGTACACATCTCTGTAAATTAGGTTGCAGCGCTAATTCATACAAGCAGAATGTCATCGCTGAGTTGCATGTCTCCAATCCCATTAAGATGAATGAAAACGCCTGAGCTGCTATTTCTTCATCTGTTAATCGTTTTTTCGGATCTCGATGACGCTTTAGCTCAGCAAGCATTTGAAAGAAGCTATTTCGCTGATGTAAGCGGCTCCACTCCTGCTCGAACAGCTTTTGACGCACGATCTTCAGAAAATAATCTGTGGCCGCTTGTTCGTAGGTTTTGTAGCGAAATAAGCGTGCTATGTTTGGGAAATACATAAGGAAGTAAAGCCGGAACATATTGAAGTCTTTCAGGTAACTACGTGTCATATGGCGAAACTCTGTTTCAGTGTTAAGCAGCGTTTCACCACTTATACCGAATGCCAATGTTGATATGACATCAATATTGTAGCAGTCCACTAAATTATTTACGGGGATTGCATTGGTTGGCTGTAACTGCCTTAATGATCGTTGCATTGTACCTGCCAACACCTCCAAGGTTGGTATCATTTGAATCACATACTCTTCTGAAAATATGATACATATAGCAGCATGAAGGCGATGCCAATCGGCGTCATCTTGCTGCAATAAATTTGCGGAGAGCGGATCATGTGGCGCATTGCCGAATACACCACGTTGCTTGAAGCATTCAGCATGTTTTTGCAAAACTTGTCGTACGAGCTCTAAATCTAATACTAAAACCATGGGCTTCAAATATGCATAGCAACCGATAAAGGGTGCTTGACCTTTGTACTTTTCGTAAAGTTGCTCTAACACAGTGCTAATGTGACGTTTTCCTCCAACACCACCCAAATTGCCCAGTAAGAACTGTGGCTTCTCGTGCAAAATACCACGACGCTTCCAATATGATAGACTAGTTTTAACAATGAAGTAGAAAATTGTGGCAGCACTTAGTGCGGTGTATAGTAAGCGTTGAAGGAATTCCATTTTGGATATATCTGCATTCACATAGGCTACTGTGCTTAGTCTAAGTAGTCAATTTCAGTACATTAATAATCAAGCGTTGAACTTTTAAAAATCTTTTACATGACGAAAGCCTTTTTCATTTATATGTCGTGGGATCAACACCCACACATATCCAATCAGTAAACGCAAAGGGTTGTGGAGCTACAAATGCTTATCGCTGGCATTTTCATTACTGCCTTATCGCATAAACGTATGCATGTGGGCTAAATTAAAGAAATAGATTACAAGTCTGTGGAAAATTACATATACATACGTGGGAAGTTGTTCGTTATGTTGATAGCTCCTTCAAAATGCAAAGGCCAAAATATGCATACGGAATAGTATGTGTTATGGTTTATTTTATCATAATTTTACATTTTTAAATTGAAAGCAATTAAATATTTTGTAATTTTTTTTTTTTTCAATTCAACAGTCTGAAACGGTTATACAGATTACAACATTTAATAGATTTATGATCAAAATTTTAATATGATGATAGTTATATTGACCTGGAATTTTCGCTTGGGAATCATTTTATTTAAGCTGCGGTAAACATAAATTATAGAAGGAACTATCAACAAATTCCGAAGTGTGTTGCCAACGTATGTAGCCGCGTTCAACTAGTTCTTCCGCAGACTTTGGTACACCGACAAAATGTGGATCCTGAAAACAGGCAAAGAAGTTTGAATTAGTATAATAATTTATATAGTACATACATATCGCCAATTGCTATTTCTCTTAACTTTCTTAAAATTTTAGATTCCCTACGAGATTTACATGAGTTAGTATCTGACTGATGGCTAATTTAAAGTAATGGGCAGTAAGAACTGGGAAGCACTTCCCGGATATAAGCTGCTACTTTAGAATGTATAAACAGTTTTCGAAGTTAGAAACATTTGACTTTTTTTAATTCTCCCGATTTTATTTTTAAAAAGGTTTAGGCAGACCATTTAACACATAATTGTCTATCAATTATTCATGAAACGAGCTCAAGGCCAAGAATAATAATTTTTCACTTTTTGAATTTATATGAAAATTATTATTAGTAGTGTGATCATGATTGTCTATCACAACCCACAACAGAAATAGCCAAATTTTCAAGCAGTACGACAAAAATTATTTTGAGTGAGAAGTGGACTCTAAACAAAATTATTAAATACTTAATTGTATCTGAATAGAAGTCGTTCAACTTATACTTTGTTACCATCAATATAACCAGAGTAAACAACAATTTATTTAAAATATTCAGTATAGTTAAGAGTTCGTTTTCTTACTAAAGTTGGAGAGATTTTTACGCAAACAATTTCTGATCCAATTACCCTGCTTATATGTAGCCAAAGTAAAAATGAATGTATGACGATTTCGTTAACTAAATAAAGCAACAACGCGATCGCTACCACCTGTTGACTATGCAGTCGCGGACTAATACAGTCGTTGTTATAAAACCACCAAACAACTTGTAGCAGCAAAAATGATTGCATGCAATAACTTTATAATTTTCAATACTCACAATGACTAGAAGATAAACCTGATTTCCAGAAATGTGTATGCCAGCAACGCCTTTAGACCCAGCATCCTTATCACCACCCATCATTACAAGACCACCGAAATCTTCAAAATATTTCTTCAAAACACTCGCATATCTCTTCAAATCTTCATGATGTGCAATGTGTATAATTTTACATACAACATCGTAAAGCGTATCTAAAACATAAAATACTTCAATGGCACCAATCCAATCGTGGGAGCCAACAAATTCATTTGTTTTATCTCCAACTTGTACAAGTGTTCGTTGTATTTCTTTTATAGATGGTATTGATGACGAGTGATCAGTTGCATTGCGTTTACTAACAATCCAAGAGCAAATAGATTGCAGCGTACGATAGGCACAGCCCCAGCCATTGTCCTTGAAATCATCACAGCTATAGTGAAAGTATGTAAAATCTCCTTCCGTATACAAAGTAACACTACCAACTCCTGTAGCCGTGGTGGACGTAGTCGTTGGCGGTGGCAGACATTTATGTACATTCTGAAGAAATTTATATGGATAAAGTTTGCGTGTCAGTTGATTGATTTGCGAGTGACCCTCGTCCATTTCTATCACTTTTATCGCTTTATTATCCAATCGTAAATCGCCCACGTTTTTTCTATTATTTTTTTAATCTACGAACTTTGCCTGCGCCAAGAAACTTTCTAGCTAACGCGGCTACATTATAACATGCCTTATTTGCTTTGATTAAATACCAATTATTATCTATTTGCTCGTTTAATTATAATCGTTCGCGTGTCTTTTCCACAACTGGCAAAAAATAAATAAAATTTTGCTGTCTCTGTTGACGCTGCTTCGTGTTTTTGGCTTTTAACTTTCAACTTTCTTTTTGTACTTTGTGTTGGTAAATGTCAAAAAATGGAAATGCATTGTGGTTGCCACTTAACAGAGAATGTAGAACGTAAAATCGCGGCTTCAACAGGGGTGGACCAGAGTGAAATTGCTGTTAGCAGAGTAGGATCGGTTGAGCAGATGAACAGATGGTTAGTATCATGGGGAGACACGTCAGGATTCGGTAACCCTACAAGTACACTGACAGTCATTTGTCACAACATCTGAAAGTCAGTGCTGTCATTCTAACTATCAGGGATTTGCAATTCGTGTTCTTTCCCTTGGTTCTTTGTGGGTGTTGGCAACAACGGACGCCCGTGTGCTAGGAAACAAACATACTGTGACGAATTCGATGATTCCTTTATTATTAATCCTGGGTTCGATCACTATAAAGTCAAATAAACACACGTACAGATACTGTAACTAATAGCTAGTTTCATTTACTAGTAATAAACGCAATACAAATTTAAGAGTATAGTAATTTCACAGTAGTTCACTGAACAACACTTGAAAATAAACTGATCAACCTGCCTTTCTTGGTCACCGCCTTATATAGTCCAACAGGGTGCTTGCCTACGCACCGAGAACTTTCTTGGTTGTTCGCTTTTCGTGTTCTGGAAGGGTCGGTCTTATTTATTAGCATCTCCTCTTTGCATCGTATTCGCAAACACCCGCGCGATCTCTCTTCCTCTTGCTTGGTACATGCTTGCTGGCAAAAGCGTAGCCATCGTTATCTCTGTTGTGGTTTAACTAGTGGTGGGAGTGTTATTGAGTTACGGATGGTACATGCTTGAGAATAATCGCCACAATACTACTATGAAAATATCAGCATTGACACATAAATTATCATTACTGTCAATAAAAAGTGTGACTGTGTTAGTAAAGAAATCAGCGTTTCTTGCAGGGAATTCTATACGACAGCACGTAACTGCTAATATACGGGAAAGGTATTAAAGACGCGTTTTGATCTCTGTATCAATAATCCGAAAGCGGAAATTTAATAATTTGTTTCAGTGAAAAGTTATTAGCAAAAAACCCAAAAATGGCCTAGGTCCGATCCCAAATAGGGGGCTTGATCCAAGGTATTTATGTGCATAACACTTTTCTGCGTAGGCGGCCTTCGGCTGCGCTTCAAAAAAATAACCCTTAGCCGGTCCAACACCGGCTACGCGGTCCACAATATTTCTGCGCAGAACACATTTCTGCACTTTTCGGTACACCCTAATCTGTTATTACAACAACCACATGATAGCAAATATCTCTGAACAGACATAAAATATCGAATTTCCGCTTTCGGATTATTGATACGGTGGTTAAACCCCGTTTGATATATTTCCCGAGATTTTTGGACGTATATTAGCAGTTACGTGCTGTCGTATAGAATTACCCAGGATTCAGTTTTGATAGGTAAGAGTTTAGTCTGTTACAGTATCCAGAACGAAGTTGGGCCAGCATGACTCTTGTCTCCGTGGGCAATTCGCGTTCCTCATCGGCAACAGGTGGAGCGTATGCCTGTGGGACTGCATTCACCGAACGAGAGCTGACAATAAATTAACTTTTCTAAATATCACCTCCTTTGCCCAACATTATCATCAAGCTCTTCGGTAATTGTTTCCTTTAGGAGACAACTGCTAAAACACGTCCAAACACCAAACACATCCGGGAGAGATATCAAACAACGCGTTTTGACTTCGGTATCAATAATCCGGAAGCGGATTTTCAATTTTTTGTTTCAGTGAAAAGTTATTTGCAAAAAACCCAAAAATGACCCGGGTCCGATCCCAAAGGGGGGCTTGATCCAAGGTATTTATGCGCAGAACACCTTTCTGCGTAGGCGGCCTTCGGCCGCGCTTCAAAAAAATTACCCTTAGCCGGTCCAACACCGGCTACGCGGTCCACAGTACTTCTGTCTTTTTGCACTTTTCGGTAATCTGTGATTACAACAACCACATGAAAATCACAGAAAATTTTCAACTTTGATTGCAAAAATATCTCTTCACTGAAACAAAAACTTGAAAATTCGCTTCCGGATTATTGTTACCGAGGTCAAAACGCGTCTTTTGATACCTTTCCCGATAATTTCAGACGTGTTTTAGCAGTTGTCTCCTAAAGGGAACAATTACCGTAGGCTCAGTTGGCATGTCAGGGTTCAGTCTGGATAGGTAAGAGTTTAAGCTGTTACAATATACAGAATGAAGTTGGGCCAGTATGACCCAGTTCGCATTCCTCTTCGGCAACAGGGGGAGCTTGTGCCTGTATAACGGCTTTTACTGGAGGAGAGCCGACAAAGGAGTTTACCGACTCTGTGTGGATGAGTTTGAGGGCCTGTCGATGCACCTTTGTGCCGGATCTCATCATAGTGCTTACGGAGATAGCTCCTTATTCTCCTGGGAGGCGGATTTTCGTTGAGCGGGCTCCTGTTCGGATGCTGCGGTTTATAGCAGTTGAACAGAAATTGCTTGGTCAGCATTTCACTATGCGCTTTAACGCCGAGCATTTTTGCCTCGCTATGGAGATGGTGTTCAGAAATAAGGAGGCATCCCGTGACAGCTCTGAGTGCGGTGTTTTAACAGGCCTGCAATCTTCTCGAGTGTGTGTCGGTTGGCCAATTGCCTTGTACGTTGCCATATTTATCTTTCCCCTTTTCTTGTTACGGCTTTGTACTTTGGTGGCAATCGTGGCTACATGAGCACCGTAGTTGAACATGTTATCAAACGTGACCCCTAATATTTTGGGATGTGTGACAGTCGGAAGCTTTATGCCGTTGACGTAGACGTCTAATTCCATGTTCACGTCGTGAATAAGGTGGCCGAGGACTTGGTCGGTGACAATGTCAGATTTCGTCCAGCGAAAAATAAAAGAAAAGAGATGCTTGGTATCATGAGGGGACATACCACATGTAGGGCAAGTGTTTGGTATGGTGGGGTTCAGTCTGGATAAGTAAGAGTTTAACCTGTTACAATATCCAGAACGAAGTTGTGCTAGCATGTCTCTCGTCTCCCTCGGAAGTACACGCTCCTCTTCAAATAATACGGGTGGTTGAATGTCAATAACGGGATTCACAGGCCGAGATCTGAAGGATCTGTCTACCGACTCGGTGTGGAGGTCATTTAGAGCCCGCCTATGGTTACGCAGTACAAACGGCAAGGAAATGTAGTGCCGGATCGCATCATAGTGCTTGCGAAGATGTTTCCTTATGTCTCTGGGGGCGGGGCTTCATCCAATAGTTGTCGATTTGGATGACTAGGTTTATGGCAGTTCAGTAGAAACTGTCTACTTAAGAGTTCCGCGTGCTCTTGAACATTGAGCAATTAAGATTCTTGATGGAGGTAAGACTCAGATGATATAAGCAGACATCCCGTGGCAGTTCTGATGGCGGTGTTTTGCCAGACTTACAATTTCCTCCAGTTGGTGTCAGAAAGGTTGGGCGACCATATGGGCGCAGCATAATCAATAATCTGCCGGCCAGTGACTTGAGGATCTTATTGCGGCTCTGTAGCTTTGAACTCGAAATATAATGTTTTATTCTTCGAGGTCTAGATTTCTTGTTCCTGAATTTGACTGACGCCTGCCGACCGTTTTCGGACGGTATTCTACCAGCAGGAACAAAGCGGCGGGAGGCTGAATCGATAAGTTTAGGCTGCAAGGGCAGGACAGAGTACCTGGACTCTGCCCGACACTTAGGCCACTAAATAGGCCCATTGTGATACCCTCTACGGTCTCTACCCACCTCTATGCCCCAGAGATGCGAGCAAGTCATCCCTGACGCGGACAGCAGTTCAGCCGTTTTACAGTCAGCCGATCCAACAACCCTAGAGTAATCGTGTTCAATGATCTCCGGAAGGCTGAAGGAAACCAACTCACACCCAGGGCAGGGGATCGAACCACTCCGTGGAGTCAATTAATTTGGATAACGCTTTTATTTCTATTTTTGATACCTCAGCGAGGTCATCGAGAAACGGTAGGCCCAGGATAGCTAACCGTTGCCTGCTAAGTGCAGGGCATTGACACATCAGATGCTGAACACTTTTCTCCTCCTCAATACATCTGCAGCTGCGACAGTAATCATTGGACATTGCGCCATTCTGGCGCCGTGAGTGCCTATTAAACAGTGCCCTGTTAGAACCCTTACCAGGGATGAAATGCCCGATTTATTAAGGGACAGCAGGGAGTTTGTACGTCTTTTGTTGTAAGGCCAGGTTAGCCTGGATATCTCGCACGTCGGGAGCCCCGATCAGAGCATATTTGCTATTTTCATTGTGTTTGTGCTGACACTAAATTTAAAGGAGGCCATGGTTATGCCTACCGAACTATTTCTTGGAAGGAGATGGGTGGTGGTACCTCGTCTGGCCAGCTCATCCGCTCTGCAGTTACCTTCAATATCCCTTTGCCCAGGTACCCAAATAAGGCTAATACTGAAGTGCTGAGCCATCTCGTTGAGAGATCTGCGACATTCAGTTAACGACTTTGCATTGTCGACGTATGAGTTCAAGGCTTTAAGTGCGGGCTGACTGTCTGAGAAGATATAAGTCTGTTTACCATTTTTGGGCATGGATACCAAGCTTTTCACCGCGCCGTGTATTGCTAGCATTTCCGCTTGGTACACGCTACAGTGGTCGGGAAGGAGATCTCTAGTCCCAGGTCCGGTGAAAAGATCCCTCCCCCCACCTTCCTCTCAAGCTTGGAGCCATCAGTGAAGATGTTAATGGCGCCCCGAACCGTATGTGGTCTGTTGTTCCATTCTTGTCTTGTCGGTATTATTACCTCGTAGTTCCTGACAGACACGTTATTTGACGCGCAGTAGTCGGTGTGTGGTGGTATGTTAACAGGCGCGTGGTTGCCCAAGATTGTGGCGTATATTTATCCAGACTCCAGTCTCCCTTATTCGCAAAGCTGTGATCGTGGCTACTTTTTTCGCCACCAAATCTAGCGGTGGTAAATGCAGCATAGTGTTGAGTGCTTCTGTCGGGGTGGACCCAAGGGCCCCGGTTATGCAGAGTTCTGAACTCCTTTTGACTTTTTGTAGCTGCTTGAGGTACGTATTCTTAGGTAGTGCAGGCCACCAGACCAGCACTCCGTAGAGTAGAATCGGGCGAACAATGGCTGTGTAGATCCAGTGTACCACCCTGGGAGAAAACCCCCACGAAACACCAATTGCTCTCTTGCAAGTAAACAACGCGCACGTTGGTTTTTCAACTCGTTCTGTTATATTGTCACCCCAGAGTAGTTTCTTGTCTAGAGTAACTCCTAAATATTTGACTTTGTCACTGAATGCCAAAATCGTGTTTTCAATTTTTGGTGGTATAAGGTTCGGTATTTTGTACCTTCTGGGGAAGAGGACTAGCTCGGTTTTCTCGGGGTTAACCCCCAAACCTGTTGACTTTGACCAGTCACATATTTTAGATAAGGCTGTTTCCATTAAATTGCAAAGAGTTTGAGGGAGTTTTCCCCGCATAATAACGCAGATGTCATCGGCGTACGCGATCACTTGGTGGCCTTCCGCTTCCATGAGGCGTAGAAGCTGGTTTACAATAACCACCCAAAGTAGCGGTGAGAGAACACCTCCCTGCGGGGTACCTCTGTTAACGAGTCTGTGGATCGAGTTCCCACCTAGCTTGGTTGTGATCCGTCTGCTAGTAAGCAGTTTACGAATGAACTCTACAAGACAGGTATCGACCCGCAGACCCGTCAACGGCGAAGTGATAACATCCGGAAGGACGTTGTTGAAAGCGCCTGCTATTTTGAGGAAAGCCACCAATGTGTATTCCTATAGGTTAAGTGCCTTGTCTATCACAGATGCAAGGGAGTGCAAGGCAGTATCGGTTGACCCACCCTTACTGTAGGCATGTTAAGCCCGCGAAAGCTTAGTTGGGTCTATCGATCTTCTGATATAGTCCTCCAGAAGTCTTTCTAGAGTTTTAAGAAGTATGAGATGGTTTCCCGGCTTTGGCGATAAAGACTACCCTAACCTCCCTCCATGAAGTGGGTACGTAGTTGAGCCTTAGACAACCTATAAACATAGTTTTCAACCAAGGCTTGATAAGCTCGGATGTATGCTGTAGCTGGGCCGGGAATATTCCGTCCGGTCCTGGCGACTTATGGGGCTTGAAGGTAGATAAAGCCCAATCTAACTTTTTCTCATCGGTGATTTCCCTTATCATTTGATCGGCGGGCAACCCTCCGCCGATCGTAGTAGTAGACACGTCTGTGCATGTCGGGAAGTGTGTATCTAGGAGCAGATTCATGGTATCCGTAGTCGAATCAGTCCACTGCCCATCTGGCATTTGGACGTGGCTCAGTGTTGCTGGCGCTTTTGAGAGTACCCTCCTCAAGCGCGAGGCAGCGGATGTAGATTAAATTTCACTGCAGAAGTTCACCCAGGAGGCTCGTTTGGCCTTGCGGATTTCTTTTTTATATGTACTTAGTTTTGTAAACAGCCCAGGATAGCTCGCGGCCATCCTGTTTGGCTTTATTAAAGGCAACCCTACATGATTTTCTGAGTATATCTAGATCAGATGGGTTTCTGTTACCTTTTTGGTCGGGCAAGCCTTATCTAAAGTAAGCTTGCATTGTTGGTTAAAGGTGTTGACTAGCTCGTCTAGTTCCTTATCATTTCTAGGTGTGACCATTTGTTTTGATAGATTTCTATCAGTAAGCTTCTTGTAGTAGCCCCAGTTTGTTCTTTTTATATTTTGTATGAATTTTGGACTTGTGTGCGTATCTGCTATTGATAAACTAATATATCTATGGTCTGAGAAGGAGTGTTCTATTAGAACCCTCCATGATTCTATGAGGTCGCTGAAAGAGTCGCTGACCAATGTAATATCAAGGACTTCCTCGCGGTTCCTTGTTATGAATGTGGGGTCACTTCCCCTGTTGCATAAACTTAGATTAGTACCTAATAAGTAGTTATATAGTGACTCACCTCGGTCGTTTGTGTCAGTGCTGCTCCATTGAGTGTGATGGGCATTCGCATCGCCTCCAAGCACAATTAGATTGTTTCGTGGTCTAGTGGAACTCACGAGCTCTATGAAGTTATGTGGCGGTAGTGGACATACGTGATCATGGGCCAGATAGAAAGAGGCAAACCTACAACTTCTACCTAACCCCTCGACGATAATCGCTCACCCCTGCGGGTTAGGGGCTTAGAATATGCCCGAGGTAGGCATACCGGTCGTAAGAGGCGACTAATATGCACAAAGGTAATGACGTGCAACTCGATGGTTGATCTACGGATATGATGCCTCTCACCTCTCATTACCCATCTCTCTTTCCTTACGGAAGGAGGGGTGACATGACCTAGAAGGTTCCACTGGTCATAAATCGCTACCATGACAGTCGGGCAGTACCGCAAGGGAGTACCGGAGCGTACCGGATTCATATCCGGCCAAGGACTGTCAGTTCGACAGCACTCCCCAAAACCTTCGGGGAGTGTTTTTGTCGTTACAACAACAACAACAACAACGATAATCGCTGTCAGATCTCCGTCACTAAATTGGGGTAAAAGAAAAGCGTTAATATTCGACTTAGCTAAAATACACGTAAGAGGTTTACCCTTATCTTGAGCGCTGTAGAGCTTGTAAGTAGAAGTCCTCAAACCACAGATCCTATTGCCAGTGATCCACGGTTCTTGAACTAGAACGATATCTACTCCACCTGCCGAAAGTTGGAGTAGAAGTGCAGCTGACGCCGCTTTACTGTGATGAAGGTTGATTTGGAGGACCCTCTTCATCTTGCTTCTTTTCACTCTCCTCCGTGAGCGTCGCGTCCGCGTCGTCCTCGCTCAGAAGCTGACTCTTGGAGTAAAGCCTTCTGAGAGTCCCGCTACCGTCCAAGCTGGACGAGGCATAGCCGCTCCGCACATCCGACCCACTAACCTCCATCTCGTTATCGCTGGGGGGAGGCTCCACCTCTGCAAGAGATGATAAATTAGCAAGGGCTTCAGCATCAGCCTTATACACCTTCAAGCTAATATTCTTGAAGCCATAGCTCACTCGGTAGTCGCATCGGTCCAGGGCCTCGAACTGCAGAACTATCTGCATCGTTGCTTGTCCGGCTGCTTTGTCCACGCTAACCACCTTCCAGTTTTAAACTCCTGCAATTGCTCAAGGATTTGCTCTGGCTCCGTTGGAGTCACTGGAACCCAGGCTCCAGTTTTTGTCCGTTGCGGGATGTCACACGCATCCACTGCTTTAAGGCACTTGCCAGGGTACACTTCCCCTATTCGCTGTACGCCGATCTTATATAGGTCCACGGACCTAGTGTCTCCGCAGGCGATCAGCCTGACATTACCTTGGTACCATCCTGCATCGGTATAGGTTGGTGGCGGTCCAGGGTTCTCCCTCTTCACCTGGACGGCAACTTTAGCGAGCGCGGCCTCGATCCACTTCCATTGTTGTCTCGGGATCCTGCCATCTACCCTGCTCTCATCGATTACGCCAATGATGATGCGATCCTTGGCTACTGCTGCGAAAGACCGTACATAGCCTCCCTGCCTTTTGGCCCTTTTCGGTGCCGTTGGAGTAGTCACCTCCACTGAGCGATTTCGCTTAGAGGTTTCCCCTTTGCTTGCGCCATATAACTCACGTTTGAAGTCCGGCACAATCCGCCGAGCCCACGCCAGGTCTCGCTGGAGCTTCGCCCAAACCTCCGCCGAAACATCTTCCTCCCTTGTCGATGAGGTCGCGTTCCTGTAGAGGATCCGGACTGCAGACCGCCTATCTTGGTGGCTGGCCTTTGTGGGTTGCCTAGGCACGGAGTCCTTGGCCCTATCGCTTGCACCCCCATCACCCTTAGAGCCCCCAGCCACGGACTCGCCAGACACTATGCGCTGAATGGCAAGGCCACTGGTGGAGGCTACAGGATTGGTGGTAGCCGCGTTGCTGGCCTCTCGATCGGCACCCCTGGAAGAGGCACCGGTCATCGGACTACTCGGACCGGTTTTGCACTCGGCCCTATCACGGGGTTGGAGGAAAGGTCGCCGCTCGAATTAGCCGCCGTAGCGTTACCAGGTATCACCACGAGGAGGCTCCTCCCCCGCTTGGAGGAGGAGGGTGTATGCACCTACGAGTCGACGGTTTGGGGTGGCGCTGGTGTGTGCAAGGCGCAAACACCCCCATTAAAGATAACCCTGAATCGATAACCTTGCGAAACTCTCTTTCACCTTTGCGTACGTCTGTCGGTGTGGGTAAGGTAGCGAAGAAGCTCTCTGTATAGTCCGTAAAGCTGTCCCAGTCCGCTTTGGTGAAGCTGATGTACGTCAGTTTATCGGTCGTTATGAAGTAGGTCGGTCGTTCAACGGAGAGTAGGATGGGTAGGTGTTCTGAAGCTAGTGTAAGCATCGGTCGCCAGTTGAAGTAGTAAATTAGGCCCGCGCTCGTAATGGAGATGTCTGGTGAACTGTGGCAGTTGCCTGCCACCCTGGTGGGGGCATCTCCATTGACTGTACAGAATGCTGAGTTGTCTATTTGGTCTGCAAGTGCGTGTCCTCTACTATCTGCTGTTGTTGTTGTTGTAACGACAAAAACACTCAGCGAAGGTTTTGGGGAGTGCTGTCGAACTGACAGTCCTTGGCCGGATATGAATCGGGTACGCTCCGGTACTCCCTTGTGGTACTGCCCGACTGTCGTGGTAGCGATTTGGTATGGTCAGTGGAACCTTCTAGGTCATGTCAAGCCTTCTTCCGTAAGGAAGGAGAGATGGGTAATGAGAGGTGAGAGGCATAATAACCGCAAGGTGGCCTTGACCGCTTTTCGATGTACATTATACCCATCACAAGTTCGTAGGTCCGATCTTGTGTCCGATTTTGTCTCCTGTATCGCGGCGATTTTGCTGTTGTGCGACTTCAAAAAGTCTTTTATCTCCGCGATCTTTTCAGCTAATCCGTCACAGTTCAGCTGTAAAATTTTGAAGTGTATAGGGGGCAGAGGGGGGACATGCTAAGCGTGAGGGACGGATGTGCTTGCCTAGGTAAAGGTAGGCTGAAGCCTAAGCTGTGTCGCAGTCTACAGAAAGAGGGGACTGACGCTCGACGATGCTCATATCTGGCCTATTTCGGAGGGGATAGGAGTTTTGAGCGGCCGTGCGAAATGAAAACGCTGGTGAGCGTGAATTCCATAAAATGAATAGCACTACCAACGCGCTAAACGCCATCACCACTCAGATAGGTGTCGGTCTCAACCAACATCGTCCAAATGACAGGACCGTGCTAGTTCTGCTTGACCTGTCGAAAGCCTTCGACACGGTCAATCATGCGCAACTCATTAACGACTCTTTCACCCTGTCTAAAGTGTTGGACCGCCAACTATCTGAGTGGCGGGCAGTCATCGGTTGAATTTAGGGGCGAAAGATAAAAACCACGTATAATTAAACAAGGGGTGCCACAGGGTGCTGTCCTATCCCCGCTTTTGTTTAATTACTACATATCAAGGCTCCCTTCCCCACCAGATGTTGTCTCGATCGTCTCCTACGTCGATGACTGCACGAACCTGGCCACGGACCACTGTAGACGAGCTCTGCTCAAGAGTTAACTCATACCTCCCATCCCTGTCCGGTTTTTTCGCTGGACGAAATCTGACACTGTCACCGACCAAGTCCTTGGCCACTTTATTTACGACGTGGACAGCGCAGGTGAACATGGAATTAGACGTCTACGTCGATGGCATTAAGCTTCCGACTGTCACACATCCCAAAATCTTAGGGGTCACGTTTGATAACATGTTCAACTACGGTGCTCATGTAGCCGCGATTGCCACCAAAGTACAAAGCCGCAACAAAATCCTCAAGTCACTAGCTGGCAGCACTTGGGGGAAAGATAAAGAAACGTTACTGACAACGTGCAAGGCAATCGGCCAGCCGGTTCTAAGCTACGCGGCGCCTATATGGTCGCCGGGGCTAGCAGATACACATTGGAGGAGGTTGCAGGCCTGCCAAAATACCGCCCTCAGAACTACCACGGGGTGCCTCCTTATGTCTCCTGAGCATCACCATCACAGTGAGGCTAAAATGCTCGGTTTAAAAGAGCATAGCGAGATGTTGACCAGGCAATTCCTGTTCAACTGCCATAAACCGCAGCATCCGGACAGGAACCTGCTCAACGAAAATCCGCCTCCCAGGAGAATAAGGAGTCACCTACGTAAGCACTATTACGAGATCCGGCATCACATTTTCTTTTGATTCAATGGTGCATCGGCGGTCTCTCAATCTCATCCACACAGAGTCGGTAAACTCCTTTGCCAGTTCTCGTCCGGTGAATGCAGTCCTACAGGCACAAGCTCCACCTGTTGCCGATGAGGAACGCGACCTGCCTAGGGGAGACAAGAGCCATGCTGGCCCAACTTCGTTCTGGATACTGTAACAGACTAAACTCTTACCTATCCAGACTGAACCCTGACATGCCAAATGTCTGCCCGGCATGCGGCGTGTCTCCCCATAATACTAACCATCTGTTTATTTGCTCAACCGAGCCTACTCTTCTAACAGCAATTTCACTCTGGTCCACCCCTGTTGAAGCTGCGAAGAAGCTCTTCCGTTAGAAGAGCCTGATGACAGTGTTGGATAAGAGGTGATACTTTAGGCAGGTTAATAATAATAATAATAATTCCCAAACGGATTACCCACCATATCCCGCCCGACCGGCACGAGGGGCGCATCCGCATAGCGCGCGGATTATTCGTTCGTGCCGAGTCGTTGAAAGGCTTTGGTTTGTTAATCGTCGAGATCTAAAACTGCTCAGCTACAGAGAAAACCTCATCAGCTAAGCAAAGTAGATATAGGCCAGATTATACATTAAGAAATAACTAGTTAACAGAATAAAATTATTGTTAGAAGTTAATATAGAAGTCAAAGAATAAGAAACAATTAGTAGCTATGAATTTAGGATAGAAAGAATTGATTTTTTTATGCTGAAAAGCGAGTCTGAAATATCAAATCTACCAGAAAGAGAGTTATAATCTTGACACAAGACTAGAGGTTTAAAATGCCTGGAAGGACGAGACGGTACATTGAAGTTCATTAAGTAGTCGCTAATACAACAACAACAGCGACAGTCGGGAGTGGGTGAGGCGGGAATTGCAGCACTGCTGCTAGTCTTGCAGACTGAGCCACCATTGTGGCTGCTTGATGTTGGTAGGGGCGGTGGGGGTGCGCTGGAGCGACGTGCACCGCGGGACGCCCTTAGGCGTGTACAGCATGGTGCCTCGAAAGTACCAAAGAAAGTACGGGGTCTCTTATACTTAGTGCATTGAACAGAATGCGAACGTTTAACATACATTTTCTTCCAGCAAACGCAGCAGATCCAATCTCTTGGTCCAGGGTTGGATTCGATACCAGCCCGTAACAGGAGAAAATGGATATAAGATTTTCTTCCGATCTGTTTGATTACTTTTATGTATACATTTTAAGCTGAGCAGATCTGTAATTTTTAGTGCAAATACAACAAATATCCCGACGTTTCGCCAATTTTCCTTGGCATCTTCAGGGGAGTGACGCTATTTATTTATTTAAACAAAAAACAAAAGTAGATATAAATTTTAACACTTTGAAAATATTGCAAAGGTTTGCTCCGAGGATGACAATTTAAGGGTGGGACTTGACAAATTAGACAGGGTTACACTGAAATAACATCCCTTGGCCGGGTGAAAAATCCCGGGTCATTCCGGTACAAAGAACCGGCTGCGCATGGTTGACCGTATCGAAGGCTTTCGACAGGTCAAGACAAGAGTTACTTACGTATGTTTCATCACTGTACGATGGCCATTTATCACTTAAAATAGAATGAACGTAATATAATTTTTTCAAACAGTTTTTATTCATGTTTTTCGGTTTATTTGAATATTTAATAATACTTGTAGTTAATGGAAAATAAAAGTGTCTTTATATTTATATTATAGGGTAGTATTGCATTATTATTTTAATTCATAAACATTTCATTAGTTTTCAGCCTAATTCATATATGCTTACATTTGTAGGAAAAAATTTCAGTATGCTAGATAAATTTAATTTTTAATAATATTTTAATAAATAACTTTCTTGCACATATTTTTTTTTACTTAAAAAGGCTGATCATGGAGAACAATTAAATGATCCACTTTCCACATTTCTAATATATACTTCAAACGTAAAGATAATTAAAGATTTTGTGTCATAACTAAAGGTTAATGAGGACAATAAAAAAAAATTTCTTTCCGAAAAAAATTTCAATTCTTTTGTCGTATAAAAAAATTGCTGATTATGTTGAAAGATTTAAAAAAAATTAGATTTGTAATTCTATAGCATTAAGTGCAGCATGGTTCACGGTCTTTTGTATGCTTCTCAAATGAGTGGGGACACATTTGGATAGTTTCTAAATATTTTTATTGTGCGCAAGACATTCTCATAAGTGCAAACATTACTGGTGATTGCAATGACAATTTTTTTTACATTTTTATCTAGCAAAAAGTGTGGGGTTGCCATTTTTTATAATGGTGTTTTAATAATTGCTCAAATTTGTTATCTTTTTCAGTTTATTAAATTTTCATGTTTGTTAACTTTGTGGATATTCTTAGAATACAAATTACTTATATGAAAATTTTTGATTTCAATTTCATAGTTTTTACATAATTTCAATGTTATTTATAGTTAATGATTGCCTTATAAATGCAAATCGTCGATGCTTTTGTAAAACCGCTAAACTCTAAGAAACGTTAACCCTGGGATGATAAAATCGTTATTTAAAGATCAAATCACTTTTCACATCTGTTGAGGGAGTTAAGCGACTAAAGTATCAATTCGGAATGCATGCATAAGAGCCAAACTAAATACTTATGATTTTAGTGAAAATAAAATTTGAGTTTTTATAGACGGATTTGCAAAGACACCGATGAAATACATGTTGCGGAATAAACTGAAAAGCCCGCATTTACCAAAGGAAGTAGCTGTATTAAAAAAAAAATAATATGCCTATGTAGATATCTCGGTAGAAGAAATTCAGCGAAACGTTCTGCTGCCACCCGGAATGAGCTATGTTTATTCGCAGCTTATCCCATTAGATCGGAAAAGTTTAAAAACTAAAGACAATAAACATAAAACATAAAACAGCATACGCCAATTTCAGAATACGTCTTCAGCAATCGATTTTGAACCGATTGGCTTTTATGAGATTTTAGAATAAGTACAAATTGCTCTAACTTTATATTGGTTTCTGACAAATGTTTTATTGTTAACGGTCATCTAAGTAATTATCATGATTCTGTGGAGATTCATAGCGATTTCAAACTCTCTTTTATTTGAACTCAAACTTAACCATTTTGTCAAAATTCACTACTTTTGCGGAGTAGAATACTTAATATGCACACTACAAGAACGCTATCAGATTATTAACATGTGCTATACCCGCTAGGCATACCCCAGCCGCCAACGAAAGCTTATATGAGCTTTTTAAAAGCGAATTGACAATCCTACCCGAAAATCAATTCTATTTGATTTGCACAGGTAGTAAAATGTTCTCGAGAATCTGGAAGTAATTTTTTAGGAATTCAGTTTTAGTATTCACGTTCTCATTTTGTTAACTGAGTACAAAATATAAATATAATTAAATGACATTTCTTTTAATAAAACATCTAAAATATACCTTCGATAGCGACGACAACTGAAATAGTATCAGTAACAAATAAAGTTTAAGAAGCTGTTATATAACGTTAAATAATTTAGGGCCGCTTTCCGAAAAGCCGGTTTACGCTAACCGGGGTTTTATTTGACGTATTTTGTACGGTTAGCTGTGAAATTAATCGCCGATTATGCTTAACCGGCCTTTATGAAAGCGGCCCTTAGACTTCAACTGTTATTATTAAATTTATAATTTTTTTTTAATAAATCTTGTAGTTTACTCCAGAATTACGTTAATGAAAACAAAATCAAAAATTACGCGCTTTTTTCGATTGCTTTCTCATTATCTCGTGTATGAAAAATATAACTATTGTATATTTGTAATTTTTTTTTTTCATAATATAACGATTACTTTTATTTTAAATGATTTTTAGATTATATTATTGCGCCGATATGAACTAGTACAAGTCATGCTTGTCTAGATTGCTTCTTAGATATTTAGTACTTTATTTTATTTTCAGTTGCTTAACTTCACATTTTTAATTAAATTATCTATGTTGGTATGTAGGGGCATATGCATTTATACTTTATTGTATTGTGCATATTTGCCTTTTTACAATTTCGCTCTTCTATTAGTGGTTTGTTTTGAATTGTATCTTTCCATTTTATTTATTGGTCCCTTCAATAAAGAAATTTTAACATATATTTTGGTTTCTTTATAGTAAGATTCTTTATATGTTCCGACAACATTGGCTTAGCATCTACATATGTACATATTTATATTCCTCAGCACGTTTATCATTTGACTGCCACACAGCCACGTTGCAAGTGTTCAAATATCGTCGATGCTTATGGACAACCGCCTACTGACCAGTGGCAAAAGCACCCAATCCGCAAAAGTGGCATTAGCAAGATTGGTTCACGACAACGACAAGATGTATTTGAACCAGACCTGTTAAACAATGATTACTAATCTTGATAACTACCGGTTTGATTCATTATTTTCTTGAGAATCCATTTAATGATTGATTACCATTACTTTTGCCATTACTGATTAATGATTATTTTGCAATTATTATAAAAATTTTCAAATAAAAAATTATGATTTTTTACGATTTTTAAAAAATTTAAAAAAATCAAAAATACTCAAAAAAAGTTATTTTGATTAGTTTTGATTTTTTTCAGTGTTGTTGTAAAAGCACATACATATACACATGCACAATTGTATAAATGTAAATATTTTAAAGTTTAATTAACTTTCCTGAACTTTGTGTATACTTTGAAATTTCTTGTTACGTGGTTTCTGTTATGGAATTCTCTATGTTTTAAATGAAAATTATCAAAATCACAGCGTCTTCTTATTTCGTCAAGCGATATCCATTTTAATTTTACTACTATTGTATTGAACACAGCTGTATGTACATCCTTAATATGTGCTGTACTTATATGCATATGTACGTGCATTTTACAAAGGAATTTTGTGCATCTCCTATACATATGTGAATGTGTATATTTATGTGCTTCTACAACAATACTAACATTTTTGATTTTTTTTTAATAATAGTAAAAAATCATGATTATTTTTTGATTTTTTCTAATCATAATCAATTAAATATTTGCCTTTTTTTTGAAAACAATTAAAATAATCATTACCAATTAAAAAACCGTCTAATCAATTGATTACTAATTATAATCAAATTTAACAGGTCTGATTTGAACATTAAATTGGTGAAATAGAGCTTAAACTAGATATCGATTATAACGTAACTTTTCAGCTCTGCGCAAGTTAAGCAGCTAATGGTAATTATACGAAAGCATTCATAAGCAGAGGTTTTTTCTAATTGGTGTTTATAGACTAGTTGACTGCTATTTTGTTGGGCCTTGTTTTCGTATTATAAAATTTCTATCCCGGCAGATAGGCGGCCAAGACAACTACGATACTGTTATTAGTCCATGCTTTTGAACACTTGCAGTTTAATTTACAGTTACATAGTATGGAAGTCGAAATAATATGAAATAATACTGCTCAAAGGTACTCGTGGAGTAGTGAGTGTTGTACTCAGAGCGGCTTTGTTCGTTTCATGTATTTATTTTTAATAGTTATTCTTTTATTCGTTGTCCAATGCATTTTAATCTCGTTTTGTATATCCCCAATATTATAGTAAGTTATATTTATGTGCCGGCATATTCAATAAAAGTACATAATATGCTAAGCATGCTGGGGTGGCCCTTACATCCTTTGTTTTATAGTCAAAGACAATGAATGACTTTTATTCTTCTCATGGATATTGGAGCATAGTTTTCGACTTCCATTGATATGAATGTAAGTTTGTGTTGTTATATTTTGTTTGGGTCCGCTCTACATTCTCCCACTCAATTCACTTTCATTGTTCGACTTTCATTGGCTCTGCATTGGTTTTACTAGCTTTGTATTTCCGAAATTTCTTTATTATCTTTTGCCTTCTTTCTCTTGCTGATATAACCGTTGACTAAGTGGACTTGTGTATATCCAGTTCTCACCAACAGGTCGAAAATACTGTTTATTGGAGAAAAGAAAATACAAAAATTTTAAGTTTTTGAAATTTACGAGATATAGTAAATTATTACACTTTTTGGGGAAATTTCTTTTTTTATATGGAAATACTCATAAGACATCAGGAAACTTGAGGTGATAATCAGTTTGTTAAAATAAAATATTCTTCTTAGTAGGTGAAAGAAGCAGATATGATTACTTACAAAAAAAATTACATTTCATTTACGCATTATTTCATTTCATTTATTTGCAGTCAATGGAATAAATCCTTACAGACTAAAAAATATTAAATAGTACTTAAATTAGGTGTAGAGCTTAACGTATGAAACTTATGTACATATAAGGACCGGAGAACTTAAAATGCAGAGTTTAAAATAATTAAAAATTCAGACCTTGGTAGTGAAAAATCCAAGGAAACCATGAAGCTCAGTGAGTTAAACTCCCGAATAGCACGGGCAATAGGAGCGTTACAGGCATAGTTAGTTCTAAGATTATCTCCATAAAAGGGGTAGAAATTCCTGAGAGAACGTTGAGGAACATTAAATCGAAACCGCTCCAGCAAGTATGGGCAGTCAATAGACCCATTAATAATGTTATAAGCAAAACTTAAACAGATAATTGATCTACGATTCACCAAGGACTTAAGATTTAATAGCATCAGACGTGCAGAATAGGAAGGCATAGGTTCAGAAAAGTTCAGTGGTCGAAGAGCATATTTAAGAAAGATTTAGTTTGACTTTAAGAAAAATATATTATAGAACATAGTTTTCTTGAGAACAAATCAAAAGATCTTGTTGTTAGGAGCTTCAGAAAACTGTCTACACAAAAGTTGGATACGGGTTTCACCGACGATTTGTTTGAAACATTCGAACTACCTAGACGAAAAAAATGCAGGAGTGAATTCTGACCATACTCTGTATGAAGTAGACTCATTTGTTAGCTGGGTCAGACCTTCTTCGGCCGATAAAATTGAAAGAAAACCAAAGTTTTTTACCTCCTTCGTTTGTCCAATATTAGTTTCTGAAACAGCTATATGGTGGCACAGCCGCAATCATTTTATAAAAAACAAAACAGATTAAGGATTATGTGTTGAACTTTTTGCATATTGCAGTGGGGTGTCAGTTGTGGTATAGTGCTACCCGGGGTGTTCTCAAGTCAAATATCTGTACAAGGAATATATCTTCTTCTTCTTTAAGTGGTCATCTAACCGCCTGGGCGATTTTGACCGTCCAACATAGCTCGCCAGTCGTTTCTTCGTTGCGCCAACTGGCGCCAATTGGAAACACCGCGGGATCGCAAATCGGTCTCCACTTGGTCCTTCCATCGGAGTGGTGGTCTCCCTCTTCCTCTGCTTCCACCGGCGGGTGCCGATAAGAATATCTTCTGGGCTGGAGCATCTTCGCTCATTCGAACTACGTGGCCTAGCCAGCGAAGCCCCTGCGTTTTAATTCGCTGAACTATGTCGGCGTCTGCGTAAAGCTCATACAGCTCTTCTTCGGTACTCGCCGTCGATAGAGGTCCACAAATCTTTCGAAGAACCTTTTTCTCTGCAACAACTTAAATAAAATACCTATTGTTGTTACCTTTTGTTCCCACTGTGTATCTGTATCTTTCCTATTTTTTGCCTCATCACGTTGTATTTGTTCCACTGCACACTTGGCATTTGTGGCCTTGTCGATGTCATTGAATCTATAGAGACGGAAGTTAAATAATGCTTTAGTAAAAGTGCAATACGAATAAATTAGGTAAAAGTATATAAAATTGTTTCTTGTTACTTGAGTCCCGCTGTCACTTCCTTCCACACACGCCTCGATTCATATTCTTCTTGTTCAACGATTGGTCGAACTTGTTTCTTAAATATTGGTATACGATTTACGTCTACGAATACTTCAGTTTTCTAGAAAATCAAAAATTACACAATTTTGCCTTTTAAAGACTTTCGCTGAATTGCAATTGGGTTTACATACTATAACTTTAACAGATACACTTATGCATACAATGAATGCAATACATATGTATGTATATTCATTAGTTTTCATTTCAAATTAATTACAAAATAATTGTTAGTATCAAATGGAATGCACAAATTCAAAAATAACATTGATACAATACAAAGTTAAAATGAAAATATAGGAAAATTAATTTTCTAGATAAACAAAGTAAACTGGTATAGTAACTGGCTCAACATATTTAAGAGAGAAGTACAATAATCGTTTTGGTGTAGTCTTGTTTTGTTTTGGGGATGGACGGAGTAGTTGGTTAAGTTAAAGATTGAAGGATACTGTTAGCAGAAATTCATGAAAATTATTTATAAACATATAGGCAGAAACAAGGTGTACGTTTGAAACGGATAGTTAGACAATTTTCTTTCTATAAATGTACACAAGCATACTGGAATATCATAAAACCATAAGCAAGCGGTTATAAAATGTAGTAAAAGAATAAATATTACATTTTTATCATGCCATTTAGCTTCCATAAGACCGCTCCATTCTCCAGTAATCGAGACAAATGGCTTCTTTTCATTGGGAGCATAAATCTATTGAAAAATAAAACAAATAATAGAAATAAATGTAAAATTATGTTATAAAAATACTTTAAGGTAAGAACGAACCTCAGCGGTCACTTTGTTGCGCTTCCCACCATAAAACGGTTTTGTTAAGAACTCTATAGTGGCATGATAGCCTGTTTGTGGAGAGCGTATTTGAACTGTGCCACCTAATTCAATCCAAGGAACGGTTAAGATAGATCTATGGAAGAGTAAAATAGTTACGTATTAACTTTCAGTGAACGTATGAAATTGTTCTACCTGCCATAACCGTTAGGAAAAGTTACAATATACTCTTCACTGTGATCTACCAATGTCACAATACCTTCACCAATGTTATGTACACCGATTGAAAGACCAAGAAATTTCGATTTGGTCCATACATGTGCGGAGAATGTAATTTTTTTGTTAACATGTTCAGCGTAGAAGGCGGAAACTGTGAATTTCAAATAAAATGACGCCATAAAAAGGCTATAATTAAAGTGAAATGTTTACTTACTTGGCGGATGATGTGAAACCTGTTCGGCCAGGAATGTCAGTTGATTTCGATGACACCATGGCACTGGGCCGTCACTTACAGCATTTTCGTCAGGTTCTTCACCTAAAACATGACAATTTATTTAAATTTTCATAGATGGTTTGGAGAAAATTTAACTTGGCAGAAATTAAGTCCCACTGTTTCTGAGCTATTGTAGATGTACAATAAGACATTAACCCCCTATGGGTTAGGGGTTTTGAATATGCCCGAGTTAGGCATACCGGTCGTAAGAGGCGACTAATATGTACACAGGTAATGACGCGCAACTCGATGTTTGAACTACGGATATGACGCCTCTCACTTCTCGATACCCACGGAAAGAGGGGTGACATGAACTGGAAGGTTACACTGGTCATACCAAATAGCTACCACGACAGTCGGCCAGTACCGCAAGAAAGTACCGAAGCGTACCGGGTTCATATCCGGCAAAGGATTGTTACTTTCGACAACACTCCCCAAAACCTTCGGGGAGTGTTTTTGTCGTTACAAACAACAACAATAACTTTGACAAATTAGACGGACTACAACTACATTGACTATAAGTTGACCAGGTGGAAGCAACACCTAGAGCTTGCAATCTCTTCATCGGAGTCGGCAGATTATGGTCAACAGTCAAGGCCCTATAAAATCCGACCAAACACCATTACATTTGGTGACAGCGTCAAATCGGACCCCATGCGGTACGCGAGCTCATTTTGCCGACAGTTTGTAATGCATCCACCTGCTGACAGGGCCAAGACACGAGCCATCCGTAGGGCGCAGAAACACAAACACAACACAGCGCACATTTCCGTCGCCAAGGCCAAGGAAGCCATATTGAAGGCCAAACCCTCAAGATCAATCGGACCCGACGGTATTGCCATGAAGATGTTGAAACACTTAGGCCACGAGGGACATTTATTTGTCGGCTCTCTTTAACCTCTCGCTAACCACTTTCGTTATTCTAGAGATTTGGAAACAAGTGATTGTGGTCCCCGTACTAAACCAGAGAAACCGGCGAACCAAGCAGAGTCAGAACGTCCGATATCTCTCCTGTCGCCGGTTGCGAAGTTATTGGAGACCACTCTGCTCCCGTATTACACAGCAAACCTGCACTTGGCCAGACACCAACATGGCTTCCGGAAGACACCAACACGGCTTCCGGAAGACACACACCACAACATCTGCTTTGAATGCGATAACATCGCAGATAAACTATGGTCTCAACGAACATCCTCCAAACCATAGGACGGTGCACGTGGCACTTGACCTCTCGAAAGCCTTCAACATGGTCAACCACGCCACGCTTCTAAGAGATCTGGAAGAGACACCGCTCCCTGCCGGCCTAAAATGGTGGACCGCTAACTACCTCAACCGTTGGCAGGCATCAGTTAAGTTTAGGAACATGAAATCTAGGCCCTCGAAGAATCAAATAAGGGGTGCCACAGGGTGGTGTCTCCGACTAAATCAACTGCGACTCTTTTTACTACGTGGGTCTCGAAGATGGGACAAGAGTTAACCGTCCACGTAGATGGAGCACCTCTACCTACTGTCAACCACCCCAAAAATCCTGGGTGTGACGTTTGACAACAGCCTCATCTTCACTTATCATGCCATCGCAATAGCCTCAAAGGTACAGAGCCGCAACAGGATCCTCAAGTCACTGGCCGGCAGTACTTGGGAAAAGATAAAGAAACGTTGCTTGCTACATACAAGCACTATGATGAGATCCGGCACCACATTACCTTGCTGTTTGATCTGCGTAACTATAGGTGGGCTCAAAACGACCTCCATACCGAGTCGGTAGGCAGATCCCTCAGATATCGGCCTGTCAACCCCTTAATTGATATCCAACCACCTGAAATAGCTGAAGAGGATCGCATTCTTCCTAGGGAGACTAGAGTCATGCTAGCACAGCTTCATTCTGTATATTGTAATAGGTTAAACTCTTACTTATCCAGACTGAACCCCCCCCCCCCCATACCAAATATTTGCCCTGCATGTGGTATGTCCCCTCATGATACTAAGCATCTCTTTTCCTGTTCAATTGACCCTAATCTTCTAACACCAATATCACTCTGGTCCAATCCTGCTGAAACTGCGCGTTTCCTTGGACTTTCGTGAGAAGAGCCTTATGACGTTTCTCAGAGTGATCGTGCCCATTAGGCAGGGCGAAGCACTGTTAATAAGAACAACAACAACAATAACTTTGTATACTGTGGTAATTGTAAATAAAAACCTCATCATTGAGGTACATAACTTCGTAATTTCTGTCAAACACTCGATCTTACCTGGTACATCCCAATGACATTGAAATACTTCGCCCAATATGGGGTTGTATGGTTTTTTGGCGACAGCGCTCTTACGCCCAGCATGATAGGCACTCAAATACCAGCGACAAGTCTCAACAATACGATCTCGGGGCGTATCCATCTCTGCAATTCTACAAATATACATAAGTATATAACATAATTTACTCATATTAACACAGTATATTGTCATACCGTAGGAAAAGATCTGGATGGGCAAAGTAATCTGCATACATCTCCAGTAATGAACGTCGCTCTAATATGAATGTTGGTAGCACAACTTTAGTTAAGTCCATACCTATCTTCACTTGCGATATGAGGTGAGATATCATAGAACCGTGCGCTTCCATGCTGATGGTTGAGTCTTCCTCCTCTTCGTAAAGGGCATCATAATCGATGGAGTCTTCGTCAGCACAATTTTGGAATGTTTCATCCCCACTTATTCCTGGTACAGACGCTGCAACGCTTGTGGGTGAACCAGCTGGCAGAACTTCGGCAACACTACTGAGCGCTGTTTGGTAATCATCCATACGATCCCCAATGGATGACTTGGCACTTGCGTCCACTGAGGGGCCATCTTTTGGCGGATTCGTGTCTGGTGAATTTTCATTTGTTGGGGATGATGAGTCCACTGAAAAGCCACGAGTTGTACTATAAGCAAGGTAGAAATAGTTTGTTAATATATTAATATATGAAAAGTTATCAGATAATAGCGAATGTATTTTCCCTTGGGTCGATCTTTATGAAGAAAACTGTAAAGTACTATAGGTAGGGGCCGAAATAGTATAAATGAAGTTTTGGAATCATGAACTGTGGTTCTATTTTTGAGCCTACACTAATAAGTTTGCTCTTATTTGCAGGTGGAACATTTTGAAATGGTTCTTCATACTAAAAATTTCGCAAGTAAATATCGCGAGTGTATTCGAGCGAATATATATATGATATTGATTCCATGCGTTTGCTTACATTTAAATACCTGCACGTACCTGAAACTGACACGTCGCACCCATTTCTTAAACATGTCCACAGTCGCTTTAAGACTTGCAGGCAACACGCGAGACTTATCTATGCGTGTAAATATTTGAGAGAAATGTTAAATCAACAAGCTTTGATCCAATGACGGACGAGCTCATAAGTCGCTAAACAAAGACGGCTACTGAATTTTTTAAGATATCAAACATCAGTAGAAGAAGCACAGATTATTTCACAGGTTCACGAGCTGTTTAACGTAATGCTGCTTATGCGTTTGTATTGGAGTCACGTGTGTCAAGTCCTTTACATGGTTGTTCGCTGTTAAACGTGACTGCGAAGACGTGCGTAAAGGAGTGACGTAGTAACGATGCAATTAAATCTCAAGTTAAGTTTTTATATACTATTCGTATCGTATCGTATATTAAGTTCCTTTGTTCAGGCCGTTTGATAGTTAAGGAGTCGCGTTATTCAATACTTCAAATGTCTTCTTGCATAATTTTAGGCGCATCGAATTTTTCGCTCAATTTTATTTCGCATTTGAGTCTAAATTTATATTCGGTACAATTAAAAAACATTTAACTCAATGCACCAAAACAAACATTCATATATTGAACAACAACAACGTCATCTCAAACTGATGCGTCACGCTTTGTTGATAATATGGCAAAAAAATTCGCCGATATAATACATATAAGAGCACATATGCCGCTTGTTAATCAAATTTTGCATTTCGCTTTCGAATACACAAACGAGCAGTTCAGTTTGGAACAAAATTTACTGCTTTCTGCCAAAAAAAAAATTTACTGCAGTGACTTTGACCCCGTGCTACAATGTCAACGTCGACGAAAAGGATAAAAACAAAAATCAATTACGCCTAAAATTAGAGTCGAATATTTTGAAAGCAATAAAAAATTATCACTAGTTTGTGAGTTCGTTGCTTTATTTAAATGTTTTTTAGGTAAAATAGTCAGCAGTTGAGCACAGCCGAAGCAATACTGACAGTCGTTTAGAAAGTAAATATACTACGAACCGAATGCGTCCGAGGTGTAAGTTATTATTGAAAACAAAATAGAAGTATAAATTCAGGAGCTGTAACATGGCTGAAAGAGTAGGAATTGGCGACAAAGAGAGCTATACAAAAACGAAAATGACATTAAGAGAAGCGAAGAGAAATCATTTCAAATCATTTAACAGCAATATGCCAATAAATCCAAACAAATATTCAGTCAGATAAATAAATAAGCAAACTTAACAAGTGACTAAAGTTCGCTTTGGAAACAAAATAGAATAATAATACTTTCTTTTAAATTTTTTGAGTTGTTGCTTTGGGCAAATCTCAATAAACAGCATTGGAGAATAAATACAATATTCTCAATGTTTTTCTGTTCCTCAATCTCAGGAATGTTTGGAAGAACAATGAGTAATATCTACACGGTAAACTACTGAAGAAGGCCATTGCAGAACAAACAACTGCATTTTTTAATCCAAGTTTTCTTTTGTTTTGCAGGATAAAACTGAATTTTTGGAGGTTTATAATGGATACCTACTGTACACGAAACTGTTGCCAACTAGCAATTCAAGTGGCAATGTGTAAATCAGAGTTTTTAGGAATGGAACTGAACTGCATTTAGCAATATTGGTCAGATAAAATGATATTACTCTCTTGAGCAATTATAATTATGGAACTATTTTTAGTAGGTTTTTGAAGCCTTTGCCAAATATGTAGTATTACATTACAAAACATTGTGCAAAGTTATTTGATCGAAGATGCATCTCTAATTATAACACGGTGGGCGTGGAAGGATATTTCAAGTCCAAGTGAAAAGCACAATTTTCGTATACCGAAGTAAAATTCTAATTGCTAATTGGAAAGCGCGTCGTAAAGTGTTAGGGTAGTTCTGTTTTTATATCCACAACATAACCAATTGTTAGATTAAGAGAAAACACATTACGATGAAACGCTTAAAGGCGCATGTCAACTAAAGGATTTACTCACTAACACTGTGCCAGAGAATCGCCAAGATGTACTTCACACACAAACGTTTGCAGGCAGTGTCAATCAAAAATTGTTCGTATAACATGTATATAGTCCTTTAGGTCACATTGAAGTACTTCAAAAGTGGGCCCCGTCAAGCTGTAGCAGACCAATTCATGCCTCATTTAAAAACGAATTTTTACTCTTGTTATGGTAATCAGTTCATCATATGTCTTCTAATAATTAAAGCGAGGTTTAAGCTCTTTTCATACAACTTTTCAAATCCAAAGGAAGCAAGCCATGGTGGGTCAATCCTTGTTGGTAGCTTCAAGAGTGCACTCCAAAAGGACAAAAAAAGTGTAATTTTGGAGCACTCTTTGACTTCCTTGGGAGTACCGGCGATTTTTGTACCAGAATTTATATATGTACACACATCTTTGTATTGCGGAGAATGCGAACTCAAAACGTAATTTCGCAGAAGGAAGACTCAAGAGGAAAATAGATGGCAGGACCCAAAAGCAATGAGCGAAAATGCATCAGATATTTGTTTGTAATCTTTTTTTGTACTGTGTATATTAAATTATATACTTACATACACACCTATTTACATAATTAAGCATATGCAGACGGTTCTGACTATGCAGTAAAACCACCGGCATTAAAAAAGCAGATACCGGGGTAACAGCTGATCCCAGTTTAAGGGATTTTATCCGTTTATGCCACGCTGCGTAATGCTCTAATTGCCTACTCGACTCATTCATCTGTGACGTCTTAACTAATTAAAACTTTCCAATCACTTACAATTCCAAAAATGAACCATTTTACTAGCTTCAAGTAATTGTGCAGTTTTGTTGGAGTTTTTACATACAAATGGATGTACATGCATGCACCCACAGCATTAGCGCGAGCTTCTTTTGTGCTTTTAATAAATCCACAAAATTGAAAACTACGGACACTGTTGCGTGTTAATATGCATTTAAGTTTACAATGAATTATATAGTATACATACATACATATGTACATATATACATGCATTTGACTTCTGTATCCATCTGAAACTTACACGAAATTTTCCCTTACTGTAGACGCACATTTGCTTGGAACATCGCCTAAACTCATGCGAAAAAGAATTAATTTAGTAAAAAAGTGTTGCTTGAATATCAATTAAAGCGTTTTTGTATAAGAACGAAACATGTAAAACTATTCACAGCAATGCTCAAAAGATACTGCGCTGCAATAAAATTATTCATCTCCTTTTGCATGGCGAGAGTACAAACGTATATATTTATGTAAGTAGATATCATTTATGAGCAGCCGAAAGTCAATCCACTCAAAATGCGGTTAATTATAGATGCTTGCACAAAAGCAACAAACAGAAAATCAAAAAATATGAATGATACTAGAAGTACTTTTCGAAAGATGCAGCGTGAGAAATGATGAGGGGGAACAGAAAGTCCCATCAGAACGTATGCTTTGATTTGCGATTTCGATTATGAATGTATTGATTCCATACGGAATGTCCTTAAAAAAGCACATGAAGGATGTAAAGCCGTTATATAAACCATGGAGAAGTAAATAAAAAAGGCAATTTCTTTACTTTTTTTCACAGCATCAAATACATTTTTTAGGTAGGACTTATTGGGTGGCGCCCTACTCATTCAAGAAGAGTAGACAATCTTATTGCATTTTTCGCGAATACAGATATATATATGTATATAGTTAATATATTTTATGGAAATCGTTACCGCTAAAGCGCGTCTCGAAAGCCCCTAAAATAGTAGTTATTAATTTCTTCAATCAAATAGTTTTTTATGACTTATTTTTAATAACTGGGGTCAAAATAGTTTATTTTAAACAAAATATCTTTTATTTGTTTTTTTTTTTTAATACTATATACTAGGTGGCGCAAAAGTAAGCTTCCGATGTTCAGCATATCGGTTGTGGCACGTGCAGTGTGTGCTGTTGCACCGTCTTGTTGGAACCACATGTTTTCCAATCCCAATTCATCAAGTTGCGGCAAAAAGAACTCGTTGATCATTGCTCTGTAGCGCTCACCATTCACAGTAACCGTTTGGCCCCGACCGATTATTGGTCAAATAAATAGTCAGCAATATTCCGCGTTCTGGAACAGTGTAGCGTAACATTGTTTATTAACTTGTATTACTACACAAATGTCAAAACAGAACTGACTTTAGGGGCCAATCGCAAAATTTATAGCATTTTCTGATAGGAGGATTACTTTTTCGCCACCCTGTATTATAATAATTGAAAAATAAAACAAAATATTCTTATGTAATTCAAAGAAAAAGGTAATTCATAGTTTTTCATTAAAAAAAAATAAAAAATATATATAAAAAAAGTAAAATTGTTTATGTGTACCCAAAAAAAATATTGACTTATAACAAAATATGATCTAATCTTGTATATTTAAGTTCATAAAAATGTAGAAAATCCAGCGAATATGCTCCCCACAAATTGTTATATTGTTTAAGAAAAATAATGAAATATTACGAATTATTTGACTATGAAAACTTTGTCCACATATGTGGACATTACACACGAAGAGGATAAAATCAAATCAAATTTAGTGCCATATCGTGCCAGCGATATTGTAACTATATATTGCATACTTTTAATAATAAAAATAATGTAGGATGTACGTTTTAGTAGAAACCTTAAAGGCCTTATCTGATCCAGACTTTTAAAAAAAAGTTGTCCGTTTTTCGATGAATTTCCTTGAAATACTTTTTAAAATAACTTAAAATAAACTTTTGTTATTATTGTTTCGGCCTCTCACACCGAAGGTCCAAGGTTCCAGTCATCAAAAGTGGTTTGAAAAGGTTTTTTTCAAAACGGGGTCGTCCCTCGGCAGTGGTTTGGCAAGCTCTCCGAGTGTATTTCTGTCATGGAAGGGTTCTCAGTAAAAATTCATCTCCGTTGTAGATGCCGTTCGGAGTCGGCAAAAAACTGTAGGTCCCGCCAATTTGTAGGAAAAAATTCAAATCGACACACCACAAATTGGATGAGAAGCTCGGCGCAAATATCCCTTAGGAGGTTTATTAGATATAACTGTTGTATATTGCGCCATACATTTTTTAATTATTTTTAGGGAGAGTCACCCCCGACCCCCCACCCCTCATGTCGGGCCTGCATGTACCAGATATTAAATTTCAAACAAACCAACTCTTAAAAACACAAAAAATATAAGTGTACTTACTAGCTAGGCGAGTTTCCCACACTTGTGAATGGGTCATCATTTGCATCATAGAAATCCTCTTCATCTTCACTGCTGGAATACGAGGTCTCAGGCACATCTACAGTCAATGGAGCGGTTGTTGCTATGTAAAAAAAAATTATTCTAATTAATAATAATTTTAATGGAGTTCGACCATAAGTGCATGGAGAGGCGATATTGTAAAAAATAAGCAGCAAGGCTGATGGTTATGCAAAATAAAAAGATAACGAAGCACTGCGAGAGATGTTTACTCTATATAAGATAGATTTCAGATTTTTGAAGGGTATTACAAAAATGTATGCAACATATTACACCTTGGCTCTTGTTTTTTTTTTGTTGTTTGTAACAAAAACGAACCAAACATTATCCGAAGGTTTGTGTTAGAGATATGGAGAGTGCTTTGCTTTTTTGTTTATCCACACCGTCGCGGCTATAATTCCAGTCGGCTTGGCATCGTATCACATTTATTGTAAATGAAGATTGAAACCTACATAAAACAATTTGGTAAATTTTCAAAAACTGAAACAAATTTCAGCATAAACAATTTTTAGAGCGCTCAATGCTTTTAAGACCTTAGTGTTTTTTACTTTAGCTGGCATAAGTTCCAGATTACTTATGTAAGCTTTCGTGGGGCAATCTCTCCCAGCTGATTATTTCCAGAAAGACTTAAAGAAAGAGAGTATAAAGTTTTGAAAAAAAGCTTTTTAGGAAATACTTTTCACAAAAGCTCATTTGGAATCATTTCTCTTCACACCAAAAGCGGAAGCCTGCTGGAAGGATGGCTCGTACTGTCCCTACTTTGAAAAAGTCCTGCAGAACTGTGTTCAATAAACATAATATTAGTGATGGTACAACTAAAGTATGCGTTGGTTAAAAGCACAGTAAGGCATTGTACAGAGAAACCAGGGTTGGATGACCAATGACTTTTTAAAATAAAGTGAAGTCGAAGGACAAAACAAATAATTAGTAATGATAAAAAGTACTTTAAATGCGATGAAGTAAAAAATTTAAATAAAATAAAGTACAGCATTTCGCAAAACTACAAGTGAAGGAAAGTAACTGTTTATATAGTATAGATATGTATCAAATTCTAAGCCATGCTTAAATATTGCAAATTATAATTTTCTTAAAAACAATAGAATTACATTTACATATATATATATATATACTAGCAAACATGTAGCAGCACATTTAAACACATTTTGCTTTGGTCTGTTGTGAATTCTACAGCTGAAACTTACCACCAACTGCACCAATAGCAATTTCGGCCGCAGTGCCATACTCAATGCCTTCGGTGATTATGTCAACAATATCAATGCTGGTGGCGGTGGGACTATGCATACCGATGAGTGGATATTGATGTTGATAATGGTGGTGTTGTCTTTCGAAGTTGAGCCTTTGTCGTTGCTGCAGTACATTATTGGTAGCGCGTGGCAATAGGCCTAATTTAACGCGATTTCAATTCATTAAATACGAAATACACAGAAACCAAAATTGGTTACTTGTTTAATTTTTAAAACATGTTTACATGCATACATATATCTACACTTACGCACATCTACAATAACAAGTCGATCACACCAAGCAGCAGGAATAATAACAAGGAAAACTTCGACTAACATAAAATATTAATTTTGGATCTACTTAAAGAGTCTATCTAAGTTCTGGTCGAGAACAAAAGGCATCATCGCTTAGTAGTAGCTGCCAACTTTTTGAGTAAATCAGTACCGGGAGTCCAGTTTAGATAGCTCTAAAATTAGATTGACATGCAACGTTTAGTCCTACATACAAACATATGCTACACGGCTTTCATAATATCTAACTTTGACACTAGTATGCGATTTGCCGACATCTTAGCTAACGATTTTTGCTTGCTCTATCGATAACTCTTCACTGTTACTACTACCTTGTGGAGAGACAGTCTTGGTTGGATATCAATCCGACTTGGGCAGGCAAATCTCGAAGTGGGTATATTTTAGGTCCCTAACTTTGACTGTGAGCTATTATTCTATATATTGATTATAGAGTTTTTTTGTTTAGTTAATAGATACCGGTGTTTGGTTTTTGGTTATACTTCACTATTTGATTTCGATGATGTGTCTCTTACTATGGGCATTGAAAGTCGGCTGGAGATTTCAGTTATAAATATTGGATCACTACATTAGAATAGTTCTGAATTCACTGACAATTGCAATGGCATTAATCTCCACATATTATGATCGAACTGTTACTTACAAAGTTTATATAAACTAATCTAACGCTACAAGTATTCACTAGTCAGAAAAGTGTAAGTACTAGTATTGTTCCAAGTAGTGCCACAACCAAATTGAAAGAGGGACACTTTTATATAACTAACAAAAGAACTCATGACCACACACTCATAGTAAATAAATACCACTAGAGCAAGGATATACTAAACGAGGGAAAGGCACAGCTTAAACTAAATAAAATGAGTTGGAAGTTACTCAAAAGACTCCAGCAGTAAAAAGAGAATTGTTAAACAAAACAAAATAAACAAGTGCAAAAGAAAATAAAAGAAATATGTAGGTAAGTGGTTGAGTTGCTTTGTGACATTTGAAAAGGAAGCGGATATAAAGACATTGATAAAATAGTTCAAAAAATTGTTAATGTGACAGCTGGTTGGAAATATTCCAAGGAATTTTTATGTGAAACTTAAGTATGAGAAACATAATAAAGCAGAAAACAAAAATTATAAGCGTATGACATTCGAAGGTGACGCAGCGAAAGTAAAGCATTACTAAAACAAACGTAAACATACCGTTCTCTGTCATAGAGTCCTCATCCTCTTCACCACCACTCACATCCAGTTCTGCCCCCGTGAGCGGATCCATGACGCCAGTGAGTGGTGTTTTGCCTGTTAGTGAAACACCCTTACTAGCAGCTTTTGCCGCGCTTGAAGGATTGGCGGTGACACTGTTGCTGCCGGTCGTCGTAGCTGGGCCATTGTAAATACCGTTGATTGGATGTGCCATATTTTTGGCGATTTGTAGACTTACAATAGAATGCTTGATATGGTCCAACATGGCCTGGAGGTGCGGAAAATGGGTGAAAGAAGAAATAATTTAGTATATGTGAAAATGCACAAAAAACAAATACAATAAAATAATAAAAGTTCTTATTGGGGTGGTGCTTTTAAATGCACATAAGGTACGCTATTTTTTGTAAAAATATTGGTTCGCTCTCATTGCATTGTGCAAATTAATTAGAAGCCTTGTAAATGCTTTTAAATTTACCAAAAGATTTGATATCATGAAAGAAAATTATATTGACTTGGCCGCATGCTCGCCGAACTTCTTCAAACTCATTAACATATTGATTTCTTTTATGTTTTCGAATTAATGGGACACGCACAGGACGAAAAACATATGAGCAAGATAGCTCAACCGAAATTAGCAAATAATCGTAGGAAAACACCCCGCAGTCACTGTTATGGCTGGGTTTGTGCAGTTTTATGTCATATACAACACATACAAACACACAGGGGAAAGTATTAACTCACACTGGCGTTGTCCTGTAGCACTTTGCACTTGGCCTTTTCATCAGCATTCGTTACTTCTTCAATGCGTTTGTCGATTTTCTATAAATCAAAGAAACAAACTTATTAATTTTTATTCGATTATAATTTTCAATTAATTTTTTTCTACTAACATTGGTTTGTTCGATTATTAATTGTAAATACGCGTCCGCTTCCGAAACACGTCGACCAAGTAACTCCAAATGGTTTGCACGTTTGTTGCCTACTACATCCTTTTGATAGCCGCTAAGGTAAAAATTGCTTTGATTATCCCACAGTCGCGTGCGGTTCGCATGTCGTCGTATGGTGTCCTCAAGTCGTCTAACCCATTTTTCGCGTTCTTCGGTATGTTGTGCCTGCGTGGAGTATGTATTTAAACATTGAGAGAGCGGAAGAGAAAGAGAGTAAAGAGTGACCGATTATTTTTGAATGCTAGTAGGCAGGTTTTTTATGTTTTCTACATATGCGGTGAGGAATATTATTTTAAAGTGTTGGGCTCTTATGTTGTTCGGGTTTCGTGAATGTGAATGTGAATAATTAATTAATTAATTATATCGAAAATTAATTAATTTATATCGAAAAGGATATTCGTGCATCTTTTTTATTCGTCCGGAATTATTAGTGCCCAAAAATTTTACTCCTTTTGAAGTTTATAACTTGTTAACAGTGCTGCGCAATGCAATAGCACCTCTAAGTATTCGGTAGTTCATGTGATTTGACCTAATTCATCTAATTTATTTGAACATTTGAAAATTTGTGGAAATTTTTAGTTTTGCATTAAGTTTTTCCATTTTGTATCCGATGTAAACAATTTAGAAACAGTGTTTCTTTCATGGCACAATTATTTGAAATCATCGACAATTTTTGCAATAAATTAAATTTAGATTTTTGTGGTCAAGGAACTTTTTTAATTGAACCAAAAGGACTTTGGAGTTTTCTTATGTGATCTTTGAAATTTAGCATTCCGATAAAAACTTTTTTTTTTTTCAAAACAGTTTTGCAGGGGCAATATCAGAAATAACATAGGGACAGTTCTTGAGGGACAGTGGATAAAATTGCTAGAAATTAGTTTTAATTTTTGATCTTATCTTTAGTTTATATTTAAACTAAATAGCTCACAAAAGTGTATACTCATAAAATTTAAAAATTATTGATCAGCAAGATTTTAAAAAATTTGTTTTAGTTTTTTTTTGATTTGTAAAGAGCTGCGATAATTTTTTTAGCAATCAATGAGTGCTCCACTATTTTTTTGGAATCAAAAATGTCTGCTGTTCTCATCACCATAACTCGCGCAGCTCATTCATTAAATTTAATTAATATTATGTTATTGGCTTTATAAAAAGAAAGTTATTTAATATTATCTTATATACCAACCTGAAAATGGAAAGTCTTGTGATCCACGGTAATTGTAAATGTGTTGTCTTCTTGGTCATCGATACCGATAACTGCATCTTTGAGCCGGACGCAGCCGCGCCGCACACCTTTCATCATTTTTTCCTTTGACTAAAAATTAAAACGAAAGGTAAACGGTTATTTAATTAAAAATACTAAAAGTCATCACCAATGTGCTGGCCAAAAACAAAGATTGCAAAAATACAATTTTAACAAGCTTCTCTCAAGTTTGCTTCTCATTACACGGTAACAAATAGTGCCACCATATACTTCAATAAATAAACAAAACAAAAACTATTTTGGTTTATACTATTCCATTCTGCTCTGGGTAAATTTTCGTCATTTCGTCAAAACAAATGTTAGCATTTCGCGATAGCAACTTAAGAAGCTGTTGCAAATGTAATAAATGGAAATGACAGTAATTAAAGCTACAAACAAATTAAACAAAATTCATTTGTGGTCATTGTACCCATTCCCGGAACTACTAACGGTCAAACACAGGCATACTACGTATGAAGGGCTCGTGTACTCAGCTAATCAAAGGCCCCTCCATGGCAGAAATATACTCGGAGAGTCAGCAAACCACTGCCGAGGGCGATCCCGTTTTGAAACAACTTTTCCAAACCACTTTTGTCGTTACCTGCACCAGGGCTCGAACCTTGGACCTTTAGTGCGGTAGGCCAGCAACACCACCACTACACCACCGCGGCCGCCGGCTAATCAAAGGTTACGATAGAGTATTTCCCAAGAATGCTCTACTGAAAGGTTTGCGGTGCCGAAAACCTTACGTTGATAATAATACACATCTTGACTGTTTGCGAAACAAAATAATAACAGTGGCAGTGTGAAAATTATATAATGGTGCACTTTTTTTGATGGTTTTTAGACATAATCGTTATTGCAACATGGAATATTCTCTTTAAAGGAATATATATACAGGATAATGATTCTAAGCAATCAACTAAGTCCGTAAAACAGTGGCTCAGGGTGATCTCAAATCCAACTTATGGAAAAGTATTCGTGAACGGAAACCACGAAATGATCTGTGGAAGGTAGTAAAAGGGGCATGGGACGAAATCGCATTATTACGCTGCTAGGATCCCATTGGCCCACGGAGATGTTAGGTTAAAGTTGTAAGCTTACTTTGTAAAATTTTAAGTATTTTGTTTGAAATAACTGAGTTGTATATAAATAACTACAACATTGTAGAATTAAATTGTGAAACAATTTTTGAAAATAAAACAGGGTTTTTGTTGAGAATTGCCAAATTCAGTTGTTTTGAATATCTTCACTACTATTATTTTGTCGACAACTGTATTTATATGTACTTATATATGCTAGCACAGGTAAACTACTCAAAATGCAATAATTAGAAATGCAATACTGACAGGTTCAACACCCCATGGATACAGGAAGTATTGACTTAGTTTTTGTTGTTGCGGTAAAAGCAGGCTACCGCATAGCTCGCGATATTAATATACGCATATTCATCGGCAGACACAGCAAAAAATGGTACCGGCCGGCTGTTAGTAATAAAGAATACGGAGACCGCACTGTTTGTTCCGATGAGAGATGAACCTCATAATAAGCTAAGCCATTTGTCTCACTAGGATGACCTTATTTACACGTCCAATTAGGATTACACAAACGGATATAACTCACGTTTCTTTTTGCGAGTATCAATTAAACTGTTGCTGGCCTACCATACCGAAGGTCCTAGGTTCGAGTCCCGGGACAGGTAACATCAAAAGTGATTTGAAAAAGTTTTTTCAAAACGGGGTCGCCCCTCGGCAGTGGTTTGGCAAACTCACCTGCTTAGCCAGAATTTTGGGAAGGCGGGGGGGGGGGGGGAAGAAACAATATTTGCATCGATAACTAAAATTCATATGTGCATATGTCGTTCTTACCGTAATATATTTCTTTCCTGCTCGTTATTTCATGGGGTACTTACTTACTGTATTTTTTAATTAAATAGTGTGTAATCTAGTTTTTTTGTGAAAGTTTATAACATATAATTTCTTCGTTGTTTCATACTTTAGTTTTTACACATTGAACATATCTACATCTTTTTATATTCACGCGTACATATATTTATGTATAAGTCAACAACATTTTGGCTTTGAACACGTGGTTCATCAAATTAAGCCAGCTTAAATAAATTTGTTGAAAAAATCGAAGCAAAACCCCTGAAGATCGGTTTATGTTGAGTGAATCGGGTATCTGTTTCCATTATTATATGATCAATAAATGGATATAAAAAACAGAAATATTGAAATAAACATCTAAGTTACATGTTTGCAGATTTTGACTAGATTTGTTTAGTTTTTCTAACAACCTCAAATCATGTGTTGTTTATTTAGCGACACAATAAACGAATATCGATGAAAAATGGTTAGTCGTTAAGACAAAATGTCGATTGCGAATGTCATTATAGAAGTTAGTGAATTTCACTACTGAACAATTTTTCAAAGTAATGTTCGGCGTCGAATAAATACGTCGTAACTCCGCCACCAAGCCATTTGCGAAATCCACTACAAGCGCTAAAACTATCTTTATTTGTTGGAGTTTTTTACAAAAAGGCAGAACGTACCGTGTTTGATTAAGGGATTTTTAGTTTTGTGTTAACAAAAATGCTTAGAGACTGCGTTCATTTAAAAAAAAAGTGTTTAATATTGACCTAAGAATTTTATAATCCTAAGCAATAGAGAAAATGTTTAAATTTTATAACTTAGGTTCTTTCGCATAAGAAAACTGACACCATAAATTTATCAATAAATGCCCATGATTGGCACTATTATTTGACTATTTCACACTGGCACTTTATTATCTTTACATATAATAAAATTGTAACAGGTCGATGTCTGTACATTGAAGATATTTAAGAAAAACTGATAGGAGAGATCGTTATTGGACCAGCGGAACCCAAATCTACAATTTTTAGAATTTTTGTCTGTCTGTCTGTCCGTCTGTATGATTGTGCGCGTATCACGCAAAAACTACTGAATAGAATTGCATGAAACTTTCAGCATTCTATCACTTAACGTCTAACTTAAAATTTAGGACAACTTTCATTTGGATATCTCACCCAGTTCCCGAGTTATTGACCAAAATGTGACCAAAAATTTGGTTTTTTTACCATAACGCCCGCGTCACACAAAAACGACTTCATAGAAATGAATGAAACTTTCAATAATCATTCTCTAGACGTTTCTCCTAAAATTTAAGATATCTTTCACCTCGATATTTTACCCGGGTCCCAATTTATTGACCTAAATGTGGACCCAGGGTGACTGTATGATTTGTGCTTTTAAGGCGGAACAAAGATCGGCGGGTCCGCTAGTATATAATAAAATTGACAAGGTCATATAACTGCATATCCACTTATTTTATAAAAATTCTGATTAAAGATTGTGGAATTTTGATGAAACTTTGTTACATTTTCCTAGGTTTTGTACAAAGTTTGAAATTTCTTCTTGCATGTTTTTTATTAGATAATGGGCTATACTTTTATAAAACAAGTGTAAAAAATTATCGTCGCTATCTATTTTTCCGCCATTGTGTGCTCTGATTAAATTAATGAGCGTGCCTACTCTAGTATGTTCAGATCGCCGGAATTCTGATTTTTATAGAAGTGAGAGATAAGGGAGTAGAGTTTTAGCTCAACAATTTTCAGACCGCGAAAATTAAGGTATTATTTCGATCTGTTATTTTATTACTACCAAAACGAATGTGTTTTATCTTCTTGCTAGACTAGTGCATTTCGTAGAAGGTCTGAAAAGACTAGTAAATGTAGATCCTAAAAATGTACTTTGTCATTAGTATAAAATGAGAAATTAAAAATCAGAAGCATAAAATATTATTGTTATTAAATCAAAAGTAAAAAATTGTATTTCATTGCCCAAGGGGGCAGGGATCTATCCCCCTAAGCGCCCCTTGGCTACGGCACTGGTCCCAGACATTTGTAGGAGAGAACTCAAAGCAGCACACCTCAAATTGGAAGAAAAGCTTGGCTCAAGAATCTCCTCGCTGGTTCATGATGATATACCTGTTGTATATCGCGCCATACATTTATTTTATTTTAATTAAAAACGGTTGTTGTTGTGGTAACGACAAAAACACTCCCCGAAGGTTTTGGGGAGTGTTGCCGAATTGACAGTCCTTGGCCGGATTTGAACCCGGTACGCTCCGGTACTCCCTTGCGGTACTGCCCGACTGTCGTGGTAGCGATTTATGACCAGTGAAACATTCTAGGTCATGGATAAGGTGGGTAATGAGATGTGAGAGGCATCATATCCGTAGATCAACCATCGAGTTGCACGTCATTACCTTTGTGCATATTAGTCGCCTCTTACGACCGGTATGCCAACCTCGGGCATATTCAAAACCCCTCACCCGCAGGGGCTTTAAAAACGGTCTTCGGTAGCTATAACTTTTCATTAAATTAGTATTAGTACTAATCCTTTCTAAGACTGACCTGTAGTTCTTAAACCTTATAAAAATAATGAAAGATGACGGATAATTATTAAGATATTAAAAGACATTTTTCATGCCTTATTATGTCAGATAAACTTTAATATAAAGTTATTATAATCCATTTAAGGTCTTAGAATAATACCTTACATACGCCTTATATTTCATGGTCTATCACCCTTGAGGTTTTATGTTCACAAAAAATAGTTGTAGCTAATTAAAGACTACAGCCCTTGTGTTAGAAGATGTTTGTTCAAATGAAATAAGCCTTATATAAGGTGCACATTTTAGGGTGATATTCGTATGTTAATACAAACATACGTAGGCTCAAACCTATATGAATATGTATGCATTTACTTTCCATTTTCTTAATCCAGCAGTCTGGCACTTGTGGGATATTTTGAATTATAATGGTTCTGTTTTGCTTTTTTTGTTTTTGTTTTTTATTTGATTACAAAATAAGTTACAGGTTTCTTTCCTAAAATCAAAGCTTTTGCTTCAGTCATTTAATTTTAGGCTTTGAAGCACCTTGTCCCGTGAGCTTCTCTTATAAGCAATCGATTACAAAGTTATCTTTTTTCTAAGAAGAGGAAGGACCGATTCTTTCGTTTAACAGTATTTTTGTGTGTTCCTAGCGAAACTTTAACAAAAAAATAAATATAAAAAAATGGAGACTATTCAAAAAATAAATGAAAAGGATTATAGCCATACTTGTTAGTAATAGAATTCCAAAAATCGATGATTTTTTTTATAATACAGTGATGAGCCCAAATTCGATCGGCCGAAACCCAAGCAAAAATTAGATGAGAAAACTAATTCTGTTACTTAACTTAAATATTTTTCGGGAATCACCTTAATTAGATGAACAAGATAAATCAGTGGTTTCATTTTCGGCTTCATTTTATAATTTTATTTCAGTAAAATTTTTCCGTTCGGAATAAACAACAATAAATGAATGTAAAAACGAAAACTACTACGACGCTAATGCGAAGCACAAGGCGAATTCATATACAGGTGATATCATAAGAACATATGAGCAGCGGCGTCTAGTGTTAAAATAAAAAATTTCTATGCAATTTGACAGAATACATGAAGTAGTTGTGTGTATACATCAATTAATTCGCCGCGATATCACCTGGTATAAATTAGCCTTGGCGGAGCACGTCGATTAGAATCCTGCAAACTAACACATTTGTTTTTCTATAGTTGATTTCGTTCCAAATTGAAACACTTTTCCTCACACTCATTTTTATCGCAAACTAGAACAGTTTTGTTTTTAAACCAAATTTGTTTTGGTCATATACTATGTACGTAGCCCTAAAAAGTTTCAAGTTTAGTGTATAATTTTAATCTTTTATTATAGAATAAGTACTTTGTGAATGATCTTATTTATCTAATAAACTTGTATTCTCTTTCCCATAATTCTGGTACAGCCCATGAGCTCAACGAGTGGTTTGGTTTGCGATCGCCCAACTTCATATTTGCTGTGATACCTGCATATTTAGTACTTATTTACAAAATCGTACCAAAGTAAGTACCATTGCCAAAATAAGTATCCAAGTATCTACTACAAAAATAAATCCATTACAAATAGCAAAATATTTGAACAAAAAATTCACAAACTTTATGAGTTTTGTATCGATTTTTTAATCGTAAGCACTTAGCAACATACAAATTAAATGAGTCAGAAATTCTTTTCCAAATTTGAAATATATCAAATAATTCGTTTCCTATCAACCAAAATATTATTATTTTTTCTGCTTGCTTAAGGTTGTTGTTGTTGTTGCTTTTAAAATAATTTATCGATCATGGAAGTGATGAATAAAAAACGATTTGAATTAAAAGCAACAACAAAATAAGAAAGCAGAAAAATTTATTAACGCTCACAATTTTGGTTGCTACCTTTCAAGCGACAAGTTTACAATTAATTTTCAAACGAAATTCCAAATTCTGACAAAAAATTTAACTTTTTTCTTTTATTCATACACATAAATATTTACGAAAAAAAATCGGCTATCATAAGTACATACATACATATGTACTTAATCAGCAAACAAGTAATTTCCAGTGCAAATAAAAATATTTTGTGGTTGAGAAATTTCTTTTGAGGTTATAGTTTTGAGTTCAAAACAAATCAAATAACTTTGTGTCTCAATACCGCAAAGTGGTCTGCGTTATTACAAAATCTGCATACGCTGCTTTGCTCTTTGTTCGGCGTTATGTTTTCTTGACAAATATGTCACGATTTGAATAAATGCAATACAAAATTGCATTATGTAATCTCTTTTGTAATTTAGTTACTTAGAATACATTTTAAAGCAGCGGCACTTTTCGAGCTCAACGCTAGTAAATTATGCAATCAACGTGCAAAGGTTCTCTGAAGGCAAATACAGTGAGTGTTTTAAACATATGCCTTAACATATTTAGTATAGCAAAGAAAAAACTTTAAGGCCAATTTTAGCTGTACTTTAGTGGACAGAGTTTTACTTGCTCTTTTTATACTATTTCAACTTTTGTTTATGGATGTTCTAGTGCGTAACATAATGCACTTCTTGTACCTATTTTGAGTATTCGTATTTTGAAAGCAACTCTTGGTAATGTTGATCAGGCGAAGTACTGCTAAACAACAATAATCGTATATTTAAATGAGTTAATAACGCATTTTATTTATTTCCAGTTATATGAAAGATCGGTTGCCTTATCAGTTAAAATCATATATAGTGGTGTATAATGCGGCCCAAATGCTCTCCTGCGCATATATCATTAGCGAAGTAAATTCATTTGAAATACTCAACAGACCAAATTAAGTCAAATTAATATTATTATCAGATTTTTCGCATAACGTCAACAAGGATATTTCTATTCTGGGAGTGTTCAATGTTCGACCCGAATACGTATGCCGAATATTTATTTAATCGTGTTACATATTTCACATTTTGGCTCAAAATAAGCGAGCTATCCGAAACTATCGTATTCGTATTGCGTAAGAAACAGAATCAAGTATCCTCTCTGCATGTATTCCATCATTGTTCAACTATTACATTGGTCTATCTCTTACTCGTTAATTATAGAGGTAATTGAAAATTTACATTAATTGCTTTACAATTCCCCTGCTATTAATTCATATTTGCTATATTCGTTCACAGGTGGCTCAGCATTATATCCTTTGTTGCTCAATTGCACTGTGCATGTGATTATGTATGCCTACTACTTGGCTGCAGCTGTGTGTCATGCGGAGACATTGAAACGTTTAACGCCGATAAAGAAATCCATTACAACAATTCAAATGATACAATTCGTCCTCATTCTAGTGCAAGCTGGTGTCTTTTATTGTCGATGTGCAATAGCACCAATGGTTGTAGGTTATTATGCATTTGTGATTATAGTTATATTCTATGGCTTTTATGATTTCTACAAGAAGTCATACACAGTTAGTAATAAAAATAGTTAATCAGTTGTTGTGTTCATCTTATGTACAGATTTAAATAATAATAATAATAACTTGGCGTGATATAACTCTAAGGAGATCAAAGCTAGCCTTCTCCTCCGATTTGTGGGGTGTGCTGCTTCTAATTTTCATATTTTATGCTGACTCCGAATGGCATCTGCTAAGGTAGATTCATTTTTATTGAGCAGCTTTTTCATGGAAAATACATTCGGAAGGGTTGCCGCCCATTGCCGAGAGGTGACCCCGTTTTGTAAAAACCTTTTCCTAGCATTTTGATGCTACCTGTCCTGTAACCTTCGGTGTAGTTAGCCAGCACAGTACCACCACACCACGACGACCGCACCTACATAGTATAACTGTATGTAATTATGTAATTTTAATAAAGTTAAAAACATATACTATATCGATACGCTTTTACTAATACTGAATTGGCACCCCTTGATCGGGTACTTAGACCTGGCTGGCGTGGGGATGACAACTCTACTGAGGTCACATCTACATTAGCATGCATATATAGTCTATAAATGTAATACTCGGCTTACATGGGAAGTAATCTGTCTGGTCCAGAATTATTTAAAAAATATAATAAAAATTAAGGAATGAAATTTGAAGCGAAACTGTAGCCGCCTTTCGCTGTCAATGTTTTACCCAAAACCTAGAGAAGAAGAACTGATACACCAACAACAAGAAATTGGCAATATTTTATAAAAACTTTGGCACGAATGTGATTCCGAAACGTTTTAAAATTAGCTATCTTCGGTCCTGTAACATATATAAATTATTAAGCTGATTTTTAGCCTCTTGATAATTCGAATTAATTGACTTAAACATTTCTTGCTTTGACTGACAATCTGAAACTTACGCAGCCTAATATGCACCTACATGTGTATCATTGTGCTTATGCTTACAAAGAGGGAACGTTACCAATTTTTTCCTAAATGGTAACATAAGTAATGTATGAACATATTAAAGGAGTCGCAATTACAATAGTTTCGTCCTTGAGCTAGTTATTTGTTGTATTTCAGATAATATATTGTGATTATTACACATCTTTCAGTAATGAAATTCGTATAAATACAGATAAGAATCTCGAAATTTGTACAGGCAAGGGTATCATGCAAAATACTTTTGTGAACCACTATACATATGTATATCTGTGTAAACAATTGATAACCAAAGATTATCTTTGGTGATAACCGCCCAAGCCACAAGTAAAAGCTTAGGACCTAGGCGCTTATTCGCTTGTGACTTCAGATATATTATCAATTCACATTGTTTGATACGGACATAACAGTTTCTGACATCTCTCATTCGTAAATAAGAGTTTGATAACAAACCGAATGAAATTGGTAGTCTTCAGTTGTCTATATTGCAGCCCAATCACACACACATAATTATAACGAAAATTAGTTTTAGCTTTTATAAAGCGTAATTAACAGAGTCCGCACCCTTGCTTTTGTATGATTTAATACTATAACTAGGCAATTTTTTCAATTAATTCAAAGCCAACACAACTCACCGTATAGTAAGACAATAAGCCAGCATTTTCGTCCAGCACAAAGAAACGATATTGCCAGCCCTTCATGACATTTGTCCATTTGCTAAGTGTTCCTTCTAGGGTCGTAGTCATGGTTTATCAGTTGCTATAGTAACTAAACTGAATATTGCTATTGAATGGGTAAGCCGTCACGCGATTTTGAAATATATCAGCACGATGCCCGCAGTGACACCACTTGAATTGTAAACGAAAAATTTGCACTAACTTAAAAAAGGCCCAATAAAGGCGCTAATAAATATACACTCGCCGCTGATTAATAATGTTTAAGAGGGAAATTTATAAATTAAATGCTGCGGATGTTGTTCAAACTGTCTCTGCCACTGCTGCATTGCCTTTATAGCTGATTATTGTTCACTACTTTTCCCCTTTCCAGCTGGCCACTGACAATGCTTGGCATGATTCGGTGCACAGATGACAGTTTTCGTAGCACACGACCTTGACTTGACGCTATTTTTCTATTCGCTTTTATCTGTGCGTGTACAATGAACTTTATTCTCTGTTTGATTTGTATCCTTTTGCAAAATATTTTAGCTAATTCTGCATCTTTGTTGAAAAACTATTACGAACAGAAAAAGTTTTACGCAAATTCTGACTCAATAATGCAGTCAACGAGCAGTCCGGAAAAACATATGATCGCTCCATCCAAAGCGTTGCCATCTCATTGAGAAGAAATAAATAAATAAAATGAACGTAACGTAACGTAAAGGGACGTTTGACAATTCGAACATATACAAGTTTCATCGGAAATTAGGACAACCCCGTCTTAATTCACTACAGTTAATCGACATTATGTTGATTTCGAGTTCTCTTGTCTCTTTGTGTGACAGAAGAAGAAGGTACCATGAGAGGCATCATATCCGTAGACCAACCATCAAGTTGCACGGCATTTCCTTTGTGGATTTTAGTCACCTCTTACCGGTATGCCTACCTCGGGCATATTCGAAACCCCTAACTCGCAGTTCCCTTGTCTCCTTGTATATTGTTTTTATCCTTTGCACAGTTCTACGTTCACACACATTAGAGGCAACTCTTCACTTCAATCTAGAACTACGTGTAGTAACAGTACATGTTGTATATATCAGGGGGTGAATCGCAGCTGTATACAGAATGATTTTTGGTCGTCGAGGGAAGACTTCTCAATTCCAAGCGCAGTTTTAACAATGGTTGCTAATTGGCGAAAGTTCTTCACGCTTCAAAGCTGGCAAAAGTGGCAAGATGCAAATGAGCTTTTTTCGATATCAGGAAGTACTTTGCCCTCGGTGACACTAATTTTATTTTCTTTATTCAGACATTAGAACGCCGAACTTATGGCATGCAATTGTTCTACTTGCGGATTTAGTTCCGCTAATTGGAGCATCAAGTTTGATAAATAAATAAATCGAACACCTTGTATAAAACATTGTTGGATCTCAGTCCTGCAGGTGTTGCTCAATCTTATTTGGCGTAACTTTGTAAAATTCATAGGAAAATCGACAAGACTTGGCGGAAAGATAAAGATATGTAAGGTGAGAGCGCCTGCTGAAAAAATAATATGGGTCGGTTTCTCATCAACATCATCAGTTATTGGTGATTTTGGCCGATGCGTATCAAACCACGCCAGTCCCTTTTTAGCGATAAATGACGCCAATTGGATTTGCTACCGAATTGTCGTGTCGATAGGAAAACCTTCAAAGTTAAATTCCTTTCGGTATTCGCTATTACCATCATGGAAAGGACCATAAATCGTTAGGAGAACTTTTTTCTCGAATACTGCGACACTGCCCTTGATTCCCAGAATCAGCACAGGTATTAGAGAGTCTTACAAGGCCTGATCTTTGTTCGTGGGGATTGGATTTTAATTTTCAGTGCAAAGTAGTATGGTAGATTTATAGACAGCTTTCAATCTATCATCTATTCAATAGGTTCTGGTAAATTGCTTAAGCGGGCATGGAATAACCGGCCCTTTGGTTCGAAAAACGCAAACAACGTTCAAATCACCCCTCGAGCTATGCGAGCTCGCTAGTAATAACACCACAATACAGATATATTGTACAACTTTATTGTTTTTGAATATGAAAATAATTAGCTGTACAAGTGTTTGGTGAAAATTTTAACTAAACTTCATTTACTTAAAGTACATAAAAATAAAACTTAATATTTTGTTGAACAAATCAGCCCCAACTAAAAGGTTTGAAGTGGTTGAGCCAGAGTCGTTGATGTACTAAAATAGCTGGAGAAAAAAAACCGGTACACTACATAACAAAAAAATGTGATCCATAGTCCTTTAACAATCTTGTCCACACCCCACATGCTGCAAAAGAAAAAAAACCGTTTTCCAGTTAGTTAGCCATTAAAGTTCATTTTGGTCCCAACTCACATCTTCATATGCCTTCTGGCGGCGGGAATGGTTTCATCGCTTTCTTTCAATATTAAACGTCTCGCGCAGAGCACGCAATGCGTAAAATAATCAACCAGATCCACATCGATCTTCTCTATCACATAGGTGAGTCGCTCCTTTTTATTCATCAAAGCACGTAATTTAACCGCCTCCGATGTATCGAAATCCCACACATTATTGGCGTAGTATTCAAACACTTGAAAACCGTTATTGATACGTCTCTGTACACGGCACAAACTGGAAATTACAAAATCGGTGAGTATTTCTTTAGACCTTTAGAACTTTTTTGTGTACTTACACCGGCGGATATCTCATAAGTATTAGCAGAGCGTCCACAAATAATGCTGGTAACCAATGAAGTAGGACCATATACACGAAATGTATATAATAGTTGGACTTCATTGATCCACCGGGATACCAAGCAACCCCATTCAATGGTATCTTATTTTCAATAACCCAACGTCCACATTCGATAATTTCGTTCCACGACACTTTTATTTCGCTTGAGCTTGTAAGATGCGCTATACGATTAACTTGGCTGCGATCGCTAGCCGTTAAATGTCGCCAACTTGCTACCAACATGCCGTTCACCGCAATATCCACAGGCAAGAAATCGCCATATCCTGATGAGTTGCAATACATTGTACGTATAACACCTTTACCAGCGCCGATCAATAAACCTGTTGGCCCATTTATATTATCTGTCCAACCAGGCAGGGGTTCCTTCCAGACGGGTATGACAATGGAAGGACGCAATATAACCGCGGGTAGCTCATTAAATTTTTCGACCACCAGTGCCTCGGCGAGTGCTTTTGTGTAGGCGTATGTGTTTGGTATATCACCTAAGATTTTCTTCTCTATAAGTGAGACCTCATCATCATCGAGCCATTCGCATGCTTGTATAACTTTGTGTGGGTTTGCTGGTGGATCGTAGGGTCTTTCATGGAGTGTCTTGATATGTAGATGGCAATAGGCCGTGGAAACGTAAGCAAAGAAGTCCAAGTGCTTGATAGTGGCTGCAAGTTCCAGCATGTAGAGCGTGCCGCGTGTGTTCATGAAGACTGCCTTACGAAGAGGCTCGTCAAATCTGGTTTGTAGAAGGGAGAGAAACAACAGCGATTGTTATGGGCAGATCATTTTACATAAGCAATGGAATTCGGTCGATAAAGTGTTATAAATGCTACTTTGGAATGATTAGGAAAATTTCTCTAGAGGAATGATATGAGCTTAGTTCAGCGAGTTAAAGTCTACCGGCTTCGGTTGTTAGTAAATGTTATGAGGATGAACTAAAACGATTCGGCCAAAAGAGGTGTGCATAGGGACCCGATATTTGATTATTGGGGTTAGGGGTTGAAAATATGCCCGAGGTAGGTATGCCCGTAGTAAGAGGCGACTAAAATCCGGCACTCGGGCTGATGCCGCAAGGTGCTTGTATCGGAGTGTACTGGATTCATATCCAGCCAAGCACTGTCAACATCAGCATAACCTTGCTTGATCCGTCTCGTCACATTTTATGAATAGATGCGCCGACCAAGCGTGGCAAAGTACTATTACAACAACAAAATCAACACCCGATACTTCGTCAGGCTAGGTGGCCCATATCCAATAGCGACACTAACTTAAAATTATTTAGCAAATCGATGCTTAGCGCCAATAAAATTTCGGAAAAGGTAGACATCGATCCTCGATACCCTCTCCAGATACAGAAAACACCGCGATATTTACGTCCTGTTCGTGCTTAAGTGGAGCCTACTAACACCGAGCACCCTACAGAAACCTTCATCTCTAACTGGGCTGGGCTTATTTAGAGTAGTTGGGCGTATAATGGCCCTGCATCGAGGCACGGAACCTAAACGCAGGTCAACGAATACCGCTGCTAGAGAACATTGCAACCCCTAAGGCAAGTTATTTAGAGCTTCGTTTCTCATTTGCTCTGTAAATTTGAGAAGGGAGATTTATGAAGAGATCTTACCGTATTGTAGCTGCGCAGTGATAAACTATGGACACTTCTTCTCGTATTTTATTCAAATCATCCTCTGAAATACCCAAACCAGTCAACATGACGTCGCCTTCAATTGCTTCAACTTGCCTTAGGATCTCGGATTCGCCTCGTTGTTTTTTTACTTTATCAAAAAGCTAATAAATGGAGAAAACAAAGAATTATTTTAATTTGGAGATTTTTAAGTCTGTAGCAGTATTTACTCACCACATTGCTGAACATGTCCCCTATGCGTTCCTGGGGATTTTTGCCCTTTTTTGGACGTACTAACAAATAGATTTTCTTTAACTGACCGCAGGACCTAAAACATATAAAAATATTTTAAATACTACGAATATATATGTGTATGTATGTACATCTGTTTAATGCTTTCAGATTTGGCTTTTATGATTTTTACCTGAGTAATTTTTCCACTAAAACTTTTCCCAGAAAACCAGTGCCGCCTGTAATGAAAAGCGTTCGTCCTGCAAGGCTTGCGGCAATGCGATCCTCTTCGGCATCGTCCACGTCATCTATGGTCACCTGTGGTTCCGTCTCAAAACAGAATTTAGGTTTAGCTGTCATTTTGCTAAGACCGGATGTACAATATTTCGAACTAAAGGATAAGAGATTTGAGATTAATACAATATATATATACATATATGCCCATAATCCACTCAATACTTTCAATCAAATATTTACGAAAACTAAAGATATGCCTCCGTAAGATCAACAAGACAGTGTGATTTATGAAATCATAGGTTATCTGATGGCAGCATTTGCCTAAAAAGCTGGACTCAAATCTACCTGTTAGATGAAGTCGTATCGCCAAGTGTGCTACCCCTGCTTTTCAAGTAGGGGCCAAGTAACCTACTTTCTGCGGATATTAAGGTCGATTTTCTCCTTCAATTTGTAGTGGGCTGCTCTAGAATTTTTGGTGATAAGCGTTTTACGGCAGAAATGCATTCGGAGGGCTTGTCGAGCACTGTGACAACGCTTCTAAAAAATGTTTTGAAGCAGCAGAAGCTACCTGCACGCGACTTGAAACTGGGGCCTGAGGTATGGCAGATCAGCACCTGCGGGTTAGGGGTTTAGAATATGCCCGAGATAGGCATACCGGTCGTAAGAGGCGACTAATATGCACAAAGGTAATGACGTGCAACTCGATGGTTAATCTACGGATATGATGCCTCTCACCTCGCACTACCCATCTTATCCTTCCTTAGGAAGGAGGGGTGACATGACCTAGAAGGTTTCACTGGTCATAAATCGCTCCCACGACAGTCGGGCAATACCAAAAGGGAGTACCGGATCGTACCGGGTTCAAATCCGGCCAAGGACTGTTAATTCGACAACACTCCCTAAAACCTTCTGGGAGTGTTTTTGTCGTTACCACAACAACAACAACAGCACACTACCCACCATACCATATCGTCGGCCTTAAGTAAGGGCTCATGGAAAATTACGACATTAAACATGGTGTGTTGCAGAAATACTAACGATTTTCAATAACTTAACAATATTCTAAAATTTTCCATTTAGATACGAGGTCGAAGCGAAGCCCAAGGAATTTCAAAGCCACAGTCAATTACTACAAACTGCGATTAAATTGAACACACAGCAATTTTTCAAAGCGAAATCAATCAAAAACACCTAAAGAAAAACTGGAAACTAATGAAACCACCAACTTGAAAGTTACTAGTTTGGCTATAGAGTTTTGTTCTTGTTTTTACATTTTGGGGGATTTAATAACATATAACGGTATTTACACTTGACTTCACATACAAGCTCACTATCATGGAACTAGGTTAAATTCAAAAAAAACGTTCGTCACAAAAACAAAAAACCAAAGAAAATTAAAGTTAAAATAACAACAACCTCAAAAACCGTTATGCAATATTTAGCCGTCAAAAGTGCAAGTTAATCCGACAATTAACAAAGCAACAAGAAATACATAAATACAAACATGACCAGCAACAACAACAACACGACAAACCAAATAAACCACAAAACTTAAAATCGCAAATCCGTTAAGTGCGACACGTTTTGTAGGATTTCCAGTCAAACAAGTCGTACGAAGCTGCGCAAATTATCACCAACTTCATTCTCAATGCCGGGCCGGGCCTACACGTGCTGCTAACTTTTTCTGCATCTATATCTATGCGTGTTGGCTCTTAAGATCAGACGGCCAAACTCAAGCTTCTTGTCATTGTCGATTGCAACATCGAAATTATAACAACAACAAAAAATGGAAAGTATGTCTAGTGTACTTCAACACTTACGGTTGTAACTTCGAATTTTCTGTTTTGAGCTGCTACATTACAAGTACTCAGACTTAATTTGAGTTCCATCTACATATATATGAACAAAGTGCGCTATGTGTATGTATGTATGTCTATTTATAATTATATTTGTTATATGAAAATAAAGTTTGTTTTTCGTTTTACTTTAGTCAGTGATTTGGTCGACCTAGACGCTCTGCCGAATTGTTTGTATGGCTGAAGTTTTGCGTTGCCGAATTGGAATTGATCTTCAGCCGTAAACTGGTCATTTTAAGTTGTAACTGGCGCAAAAACAAACTTGAAAAAATGTAGCATAAAAGTTGTTAATTATCAAAAAACAAAAACCCAAGAAGCGAGCTCCACACGAACTTATGTGTATGTAGGTATGTATGTACGAATGCACCCGGGTTGAAGGAAGTAAGAGTTCACAAGAGTACTTTCTTCTGATTGGTAAGACACAGATATGAATCTTAAAAACTAAACTAATAAAGCTTCTTAAAATAATCAATAAAATCCTCCAATAAGACTCCAAAATGGATCAAAAACCATTAAAATTGAGGAAAAAATATGAAAAAAAGAGTCAAAAAAGGAATCCAAAAGGTTCAGAAAAGCATCAATAAAAGGCTCCAGTATGAGTCTAAAAATACTCCGAAGTTCATTTTAAAAGCGTCATTTTGGATTCTTTTTTATGGCTCCTTTTAGCGTGCCCGCTTATTATTGCTCCGCAAAAGCTCATTTCTGTTGGAAATGCTCTGAGAAATGTGCGTTTTATAGCTCCCAATGGAGTTTGGTTAGCTGGGAAGATTCAACCAAAATGTGTATTGGGTTAGAATTATACATACATACGCACAGCTTATGTTACATAACTTTATATACATAAATTTTTAAAGCAGTAAAACGTGCAGATGCTATCCGATGTATTAATTTAACAAACAAACCAAATTGATCAGAGTTCAAGGACTAGTATTGCTCAATGTTCTTGAAATTTGCAGAAAATGTTTCATGTATGTCTTTCGTCTTTGAATATTTTTTTTTTATCTCGAGAATTGGGTAACAATAGCTAGTTATTTGATAACTTGCTAGATAAACTATTTTACTATTGCTACCATTGTTCCAGTTTTGTTTAGGGTATGCAACATCAGAAACCAAAAAGTGAAAGTTGGTTCGTTCATCAAGGTTTTATATAGTCACGAAATGATTCAATTTCAATACTTATGTAGCTTTGTTTAGTCTAATTATTTAAATTTTGCTTTTCAGGTACTCCGGTATTGAAATTAGTTGTTTTATACAAATAAATTTTGCCTGTGCCATGTGAAGTAATTATCAATATTATTTATTACTAGTAAAGCCGGTCACGCTTCGCTACGTCTCAGAACTTATAGCAAACTGAGTCGGATTTTAATCATTATATCTCCGAAACCAGTTAAGATATGGAACTTAATCACATCGCTTATTGCAGCACGCAAAAGCACATTTCGTTTGATACCCATATTGTACGAATACATTTTGGGTCACCCTGGTCCATATATTGGTAACTCCAAAGCTTTTCGAGTTATCGAAATAAGGAATATATTAAACTTTAAGTTACTTTTATAGTAATGCAACGTCCATTCAATTCCATTCAGCAGTTTTTGATTGATGCGTGCCCAACCATACAGAAAGACAGACAGATAGACAAAGATTATAAAACTGTTGATTTGGCTTCTATTGGCTGAATAATGATCCCTCCTATAAGATCTTCTGGAATATCTGCATTGTACAGACATCGACCTTATATGTATAAAAGCCAGTTTCACGAAACAATTCAGATTTTATATAAAATTCGAGTTAAAAATTAACTTTTGATTTAAATTTATTTTGTGAAACCGGCATCAATTATCAACAAAAACACCGATAGTATATATATAATGCTCAAATATTGCATTTCCATATAAGGACCGGATAGATATTTCCACTCAGATCTCACTATTTTTGTGGAATATTCGTTAAACTTTTATATTGAAATATCAAATACAAAAGCCCTTTTTCTGCGTTAAATAGTTTGTTTAACCCACAGTAAACCTGAGTAACATATTTGGACATTTACTGCCTTTGTTTATGTCTTGAACTTAATTGTTATAATTTTGAGTTTTATTGCTGTTTTCATTTAACAAGTTTCTTTATTTTATCAGGCAATACTTTGTTGTGTTGCGCTCTAATGGCTCAAGTGGCCAAGATCAACCCAATTATCTTATGCTTGATAATATGTAACACTTTTCTATACGTAATTATATACCGTGCTGTCAAACCAACTAGTTGTAAACTACTTTGAAACTAATATGAACACCAAGGTCACCTAGTCCCAACCAGTCAGAAAACTGTCCATATAACTCACTGGTATTTTTGCCTTGGCAATGTCCAGAAATATACTACAATTAGTAATTGAATCTTGCTGATAACACTGGATCACAAATTCCAACTTTTTTTCTGCACCAGAGACGCCATAGTGAAATTCCTATGTAAAATCACCTCCTAATTCTTTATTATTATTTTTACTTGAATGGTACCGTTTTTGAGATATTTACGATTTACCGTTATTTCAAAAAACAAAAAAGATGGCTCCACTTAATCGTGTATATCTCAAGAACAAACTGAGCTCTTCCAAGACGGTTTGAAAAATTTGAAAGCTTATAAAATTTACTATAATCAGTACATACAACACTTTTTGCTAGGTCCGGCAGATTCAAACATATTGAACAATCATTACGGATTTTTTAAATTTTTTTTGTAAAAATATAAAAAAATTTGTACTTTGCGAGGAAGCATCTCGAAAACTTTTTGTTTTTTTGCAGATATTTTTTCCCCCCTCTAAGCTCTGTTTTATTACAAAAAAAATAAGCTATCAGTGAACAAAATCGATGAACTAATACAAAAGTTATAAGCATTCAAGTAAATATATCCATTTAATACTTAAATACCCTACAAATAATAGCATATGTACATATGGTTCTGTCTTAACTCTATGATCTTATTTTATAATTGAAAAAGTTATGTGTCTTGTTTTGACGCTTATTTAGATTAGGATCGGTTTCTCTTATGAGAAACCAACAGTAGTCGCCCATCATAGCGACATCCCAGAATCCTTGATACCGACTTTCAATCACTTTCATTTGCTGGTGAAACCTTTCGCCATGCTCGTCACTTTCGTCGCCAAGATTTTGCGGGAAAAAATTTAAGTGAGAGTGTAAGAAATGAATTTTTAAAGACATATTTACTCCTGAAAGAAAATAAAAAAGTAAATTAGATAAATACATAAGTGACACATTAGTATATAATTTTCTTAGGCTGGATTTATCTTTCAATTCAGAACAAATTTTTTGTTTATATTTTTCCCGTTCTTGTTTGTTCGGAACTGGACGATGAATTCAGATTTATGGCTATATATTCTCATGTAAATTTATGTAATATATAATTTATTATAATATGTTTTTTTATTTACCCATTTCCGCATAGTTTTTGATTAAGTCGTTCACTATCATCTCGTAGTTAGGACTTTTGTGTTTGCCTAAAAAAGAAGTAACGACCTTTTCAAAAGAATCCCACGCTGCTGCCTCCACTGGTGACAATAGTTCTTTGAAATGGTTATTGGTCATCATTTTCCTTATTTGCGGTCCCACAAAAATCCCTTCCTTTATTTTTGCTTCTGAAATCTCTGGGAAGATTGTCTTCAAATGATGAAAAGCTTCGCCTTCTTTGTCCAAAGCCTTCACAAAGTTTTTGATAAGGCCGAGCTTGATGTGGAGCGGAGGTAGAATTATTTTTTCCTTCTTTATAAGTGGAGAGTATTTTATGTTATCTACCCCAACTTGAAACTCGATTCATTCTGGCCAATCCTTTATGATGTAGTGGTCTTGACGAGCTCGGCTATCCCATTTGCATAGAAAGCAACAGTATTTTGTGTTTCCACTTTGTAGACCACATAGCATTCCAACGACTTTAAGATCGGCACATATTTTCCAATCATGTTCTTCGTATTTGATTAACTTGAGCAATTTTTGCATTATCTCATATGTTTCCTTCGTATTTACTGCATGCGCGATCGGGATAGATGGCTTTTGGTTGCCAATATGCAATAATACGGCCTTTAAACTTAATTTATTGCCGTCTATGAACAATCGCCACTCTTTTGAATCATATGGTTCACCAAATTGTTTGAATAGACCAGCAATGTCTTTGCAGTAACAAACACTGTCCTCCTTCGTATAGTACTTGGAAAATTCTTCGTGACGAGTTCTATAATATGTTACCTTAACATCGGATGAAACAAATTTAAATTGTTGCATTCGAGAGGCGTGTAGTTCGGCCTTTTCCTTTGACAATTCCAAATCCCTTATCCAATCATTGAGTTGTGCTTGTGACAAAGAATTTCTTTCGTTTTCCGTTTGAAATTCAGTACAACATGATGCCGCGTAATCAGATACTACTGTTGACAATGAAACTGGAGCCGGAACTAAAGTTAAATTTGATTCTGGCAATGTCGCTTCTGTTGAAATTAGTTCTGGTAATGACACTGTAGATACGCTCGCATAGGTTACTTTTCTGGACTTTCCAACCCCAAGTACTTTTGTAGTACAAATATAGCAGTCCGTTGAATGGCAAGTTGGTTCCCTCCACTTCATTGGTGTAATAAATTTCACACGTCGCCTAAATAGATAGTTTCAGGAATTAGTCAGCTATGCATTAAAAGGGAACAAATTCCTAATTTTTACAACGTACCTTTTTGTTCCGGTTTCCGAAGAAATCAATTCGACTCGGCATGTGGTGCACACAGTGTTCGGTGTCCATGGTTTTTCATTGTTTTTAGGCTCAATTCCAAAACACTTATAGTATGTAACTTTCAAAGGATTTGAAAACACACGTCTCATACTTTTAACAATAAATTGACCGCAGATGAAACAGAACATATCTGGATCATTTGTACACTCAAACTCTCGCGCCCTTTTATTCATTTTTTATTTTAAGTAAATGACGGGTTATAAACTGCAATTATAAACTGAACAGTATATTGCAGATATTATGAAGGAACAAGGCGCATGTACTCTTATTTATACTTAGATCCAGTAAAAATCCAAGCCTACCTAAACAAAAAGGTTCCCTAGTTCTACAAAGAAAACACTACCTGCCTCAAAAATATGCTCTTGTTTAAAATGTACCTAGGTTTGAGAAAACGACACTAACAGCTTTTTGTATCTAATAACTTTTCGAAAATCTACCTGCTAACTAACTGATATACGAATACTAACACATATGTACCAGTAGGGTACTTAAGCATTAAATGGATATATTTACTTGAATGCTTATAACTTTTGTATTAGTTCATCGATTTTGTTCACTGATAGCTTATTTTTTTTGTAATAAAACAGAGCTTAGAGGGGGGAAAAAATATCTGCAAAAAAACAAAAAGTTTTCGAGATGCTTCCTCGCAAAGTACAAATTTTTTTATATTTTTACAAAAAAAATTTTAAAAATCCGTAATGATTGTTCAATATGTTTGAATCTGCAGGACCTAGCAAAAAGTGTTGTATGTACTGATTATAGTAAATTTTATAAGCTTTCAAATTTTGAAACCGTTTTGGAAGAGCTCAGTTTGTTCTTGAGATATACACGATTAAGTGGAGCCATCTTTTTTGTTTTTTGAAATAACGGTAAATCGTAAATATCTCAAAAACGGTACCATTCAAGTAAAAATAACCTTGGTTTTCGGAATTAGGAGGTGATTTTACATAGGAATTTCACTATGGCGTCTCTGGTGCATTTTGGCTGTAAACCAGTGTAATTAGAAATAATTTAACCATCGGCCCTAAGTGAAACAAATTAAAAAATCTCTGGGTAGGAGGAACGAGGAATAAATTCTTGGTTATTAAGATTTTGTCTTTTGCGGATTAGTTTGAATTCAGTTACAAAAATGTAGTGGTAAACTAGTGTTTTTTCTGATCGTTAGGTGTTTCACGCAGGGTACATGTATGTAATGAAACCGAGTAAAGGCATAGATATTTGAGAGATATTGAAATTTAGGTAATTTTAGGATTTCTTGAAAAACAGCAATTGAAAGGAAAGCAAAAGTATTAAAATCGCTTATCAGTATTAATCGTTATTAATCGGCACTTGTAGTCTAAATGGTAGTTTACACTCTCCTCTGGTATTGTTAAGCGAATCAAAGTACTTATTACATCTTTGCTCTAAATAATAGTCGACTACACGAATATTTAGGTACAAACCTTCATTACAGATATACTAGCAGCGTATGTTTCTAGATATTTTCTTTGGCGCAAATAACCCTGAAGCAATATGGAATGATTAAGGTAGCAAACATGTTGTATGTAGATTGTTGAAGTGATTTGTGTAGCGAATATTGTTGGAGCTTAAAAGTCTAAGCCAACGGGTTAATTAATTTTTTTAATTTTTATTGAATTCACCTTGTTTACGTTTAAATATTCAGTACAACAGTTTTAGAAACATTTTCCACTTCCTGAAACACAACTCCAAAAATGATGCATAGTTGTAGTTTGCAAAAAAGAGGTATGATATTTGGACAAAAGACTAGATTTGCTAAATGCAACGGAACACATTTGCGGTAAAAGTACTCTGAATCTCTAGAGCGACTTTAAATGAGGAAACAGGTAGCTTATTTACTTGAACGAATTGAAGTACAGACCTCACTATAGTTTAAAGCAAACTTTACTGTAATAACAGTTAGGCTTAGCTACTCCTGCTATTTGTGGTACGTTTTTTAAATTTTCCTGCAGAATCGACTCTCAACGAATCTGCCGTTTTGGTTGGAAGATTTTCTTATCGCAAATATGTTTTTTTTTTTGTTTTTGTTATTTTCTTTTTGTATTTCCAATATCATCTTTGGTACTTAGCCTCTTTCCTTCTGAAAAGTAGTAATCAGTTATATTGTTGAAAATAAGTTATTTTCAAAGATAAGTAACATTTTCAGACCATTTTCGAAGCCCAAAATGTGCAAAAAACCGTTTTACGCGGGAACAATGGAAATAATCATGGAAAAGAATCTAAATTGACTCCGAATCCGATAAATTTGGAGTGTTTTATGATTCTTTTCAAATGAACTTGAGTCTTTTTGGGGTCTTATTGGAGCCTTTTATTCATGGTTTTCTGAAGCTTTTTGGAGTCTTTTTTGACTCTTTATGGCACATTTTTTTCCTCCATTTTGATGATTTTTGAATATATTTTGGAGTTATATTGGAGGTTTTTATTGATTCTTTTATGAAGCTTTATATAAGTTTTTAAGATTCAAAGCTGTGTCTTACTAAATAGAAAAACCTACTTCTTTAATAAATTACACAGTTTTATTTATATTATTTTGAAAATGCTGTTAATTCTTTACTGAAAATAAATTGTATTTAAAAATATTTGTATAAGCACATCTAGGAGTATACATTTTTCGTTTGACACTTATCAACACACTATGTTACAGTCAAAAAATTTATTATTTTGTTTAATTTTCAATACACTTTACTTGGCTTCTAACTTACGACTATTGATAAACATTCAGAAAAAAGACTCTTTTCGTTCTGTCTCTGAAACTTCATAAAATAGTGGTTTTTTGATGTTTACTAAACACACTCCAAAGCAGCTCAAATTTGGGACTTCTTGTGCACCATTATTTCGAAGCACTCCGGCTTTGGTTAGGTGGGTTCACTTGCATTCGATCGTAGTTTGGAGAAATCTATTTTTAGTTCTTGTATATTATTTCTTCATTTTCAATCAAAACCTTTCTATGATATTTAAAAAAAAAAATTATTTTAATGAACCAGATGTAGGCAGCAGAAACAAAATAGTTGGCTTGAAGTTAGATATTTAACAATTCAACCGTGAAAAATTATTCAATGCAGCGTTACAATCATCTACGGATTGAACGATTTTAAGATGATTTAAAAGAAATGTTACTCATACGCAACGTCGACCAAATATCCTTTTTTTCAAATTATAGCTACATATATGGGTGTTATCTACATTAAGGCTACCATGCCTCAGGCCTCAGGCTGTGATCCCGTTAAAAAAACAAAAAATACTTTAGAAAAATGTTTTCCAAAAAAAAAGGTGAGTGGTCATTTTTAGGGAACAAAAATTAGCACGCCACAACGTGGAAGAGAAGATCGGCCTTAGTATCTTTGGAGTGTATATAGCCCCAAACTATTATGAATATAAAATACAAATACAAAGAACAGACATAAAGCTAATAAAAGAGAAAACAAAAACCTTTTCGAGATTTAATTGTAGTCAAACATTCTCATGATCTATGGGCTGCGGCAGAACTGAATTTCTACATGAAATCCCCTAGAAAATTGTCGCATATTGGAACGCGGATTTTTAGTTTCACTAACTTATAATCACATGCATACATACAAACACACAAATTCATATAAATGTACATACATACGTGCCGTTATACTTTTTAATTGTTTGCTATTAAATTTGTGACAGTTCCTTCAACTTTCCACGGCATTTGAGTCTGAGCGTATGTAACTTTTATAATTATTTAAGTGGAATATAACAATAACAATATGCATATGAGATAATAGAATCGACTGACTAAGCAACACGAACTTTGCTTTTACATTGAACCTAAAGAAGAAATTATATGTTTTGTGTGTTTTTCAAAGCCTCCACGCGAAAGGCCTTAACGGCAGACGTATGGAAAATATATTTCCATTACAATTTAAATAATCATGTGTGTATGTATGTCTGTATGAATTGGATGCACGCTTCGGAAACAAAACGTGGCTGATTCATACTGCGACAATTATTTGATAGGAAATGTTCTGGTCAATAACTGTTATTTTAAAGGGCATACTTTTAAGTGACTGAAAGCAGTTGACGCGGATACACAACTGCTTATCACTACCTAATAATAGTTATGATCTATGTGAAAATTTCCCATTTTTGGGCTACTGCGTATTCATAGTAAGCTTGACAATATGTGAAACCCCTGTTTAGAGCTTATATGCAGGAATATAGAGACAAACTCACACAATTAAGGAAAACTATTGTTGATTCTTGTAATCGATCTTAAACAAGTGTCGTACTTTTCTCACTTAGCTGAAGAATTGAAGCTTTTAAAAGGGACCTCTTAGCCAATGTCTTCGTGCCTGCTACGCCAGTGCAGCCAAATAAATACGCATATTGTCACTTGCGACGCGAATGAAAATTTTGTCGAATTTCGCGGTCTCGAATTGCGAGATGCGAATCTCCAGCGAATTCGCCAAAAAAAAGTCGAATGAGTGACGAAGATCAACGAAGATGAATTTGTCGAATTGCCAAAAGCGAAAAAATCATATTCGCTTCGCCAAATCTGTCAAAATTTGTCGAATGCTTATTGTGTTCGCTTTTAAAAGTAAAAAGGACGCATTTGCATGTATTTGAACGTTTTCAATTTAATAAATTGAATAAATAAATAAAAGTGAGTAATTAATTTAATTAAATTGAGTTATTTGTTTGAATAAATGAAGTTTTTAGAACGAGAAGAACAACGCCGCAGCAATTCCAAAAGCCACGATATTAACTCCATAGGTCCTCTGTGTGCACTGTGGACGGAAGCTCCATGGGATTGGAGTAATCCCTTATAAAACGCCGCTGACGAAGAAGATCAACTCGCGGCTCAACATTATAATTGTCTTCGAAAAAAAGATCAACCTTATAAAACATTATGGTAATTGTTTCCTTTAGAAGACAACTGCTAAAACACGTCCAAAAATATCGGGAGATGTATGAAACAGCGCGTTTTGACTTCGGTATCAACAATCCGAAAGCGGATTTTAAATTTTTTGTTTCAGTGAAAAGTTATTCGCAAAAAACCCAAAAATGACACAGGTCCGATCCCAAATAGGGGGCTTGATCCAAGGTAATTATGTGCAGAACACCTTTAGCCGGTCCAACACCGGCTACGCGGTCCACAGTATTTCTGCGCAGAACACACTTTTTGCACTTTTCGGTACACCCCAATCTGTGATTACAACAACCACATGAAAATGACGAAAATTTTTCAACTTTGATGGCAAATATCTCTTCACTGAAACAAAAACTCGAAAATCCGCCTACGGATTATAGTTACCGAGGTCAAAATGCGTCTTTTGATACCTTTCCCGATAAGTTCGGACGTGTTTTAGCAGTTGTCTCCTAAAGGAAACAATTACCAACATTTTTAACTTTATTTATTACTATTTAATTAAACTTACTTTTTACATTTCTGTTTTGTGCACAAATAAATAATAAAAACAGATGACAGAAACGTCAATTACGGATGAACTAATTAAATTTGTTTGAATGGCAACGACACATGGCAGTCGAATAAGTTCATTCGCCACTCACAATGCAAATTTGATGTGAGTTCGCCAATCTGTTCGACTCGCCAAATATATTCGCTTCGCAAGTGACAATATGCGTAAAAGTATATTCGCGAACCTTCAAAACAGGGAAACTATAACTAGCCATAACTGCCAAAGGGTCTTAAGCGACAAAATAAATATTTTACACTATACACATTTTTATAATGAAAAAACATAAAATGGATAAAATTTGACGGTTAAGACCAATATGCTTTCGCCATAACTTTTTAGGATTTATCATAGAGCTTTGAAATGTGGGCAGCTGATGCATATAGTGACCGCCTGTTGGCTCTTGTAAAAAAGGGACACAAAGCTGAAGTCCTTTTGGCGGTTATGGCTCGATAACATGTTTTTTTTTATGGGAACTTTGCAGGTCGTAGCTTTCAACCAATTTGATAAAAAAAATTTGGTGAAGTATATTGAAGATTTTTTATTTCATTTCCTTAGAGATAATTTTTTAAATGTCTGTAATTTTCAGCTAAAATTTGATTAGGCTAACTGAAATAGGTCGAAAACCTATTAAAAGTTGCTACATCTGGGTTGCATTTATTTGTTTGTATTGAAAAACTATCGCAATTTGTGCATGTAAAGTTAGACACGAATTCTGCACACAGAATAACAATTTATTCGCTTAATAAATAAATACTTGTTTTGCGACTTGAGAGTAAGTAATGCCGCCTGCGACTTTGAAATGCTGCCATACAAAACCGTCAAAAACTGGAGATCGGAATGATAGAAACTGCATTGGCCACAGAGGATCAAATGCCAAAACAGGTAAAATAACGCAATGAACGAAATTCAAAAGTCAAATTGCTGTATATTACATTTATGCATATGTACAGGGTGGCGCAAAAGTAATCCTCCTATCAGAAAATGCTATAAATTTTGCGATTGGCCCCTAAAGTCAGTTCTGTTTTGACATTTGTGTAGTAAACACATGCGAAATACACGTTAATAAACAATGTTACGCTACACTGCTCCAGAACGCGGAATATTGCTGACTATTTATTTGACCAATAATCGGTCGGGGCCAAACGGTTACTGTGAATGGTGAGCGCTACAGAGCAATGATCAACGAGCTCTTTTTGCCGCAACTTGATGAATTGGGATTGGAAAACATTTGGTTCCAACAAGACGGTGCAACAGCACACACTGCACGTGCCACAACCGATATGCTGAACATCGGAAGCTTACTTTTGCGCCACCTTGTATATACGTAAATAAATAAAGTTTAATGTGTCAAATAAACGTGTTTTAATGTTGTTGTTTCTTGCATAACAACAAATGTACATGCAGCATTTCCCAAAAAAAGGAAGTATGCCAGACCTTAGTGGGTCAAAGGCTCGGCTCGTTCGACGGCATGTACTCATCTTCCGTGGGAATATATTGTAGTTAACACACATACATTGGTACTAGAGAATTTCCGAAAGTGAGTTTTCAGAATCGGAAACGAATACGGAAGGCGGAATATATGCTCACATACCGAATGGATCAATTTATATATTTGCTCTTTTCATTTTAATGAATGTTTAAACTTTGTGTGCTATTTTATTTATTACTAAATGCCAAACAACTTTTATTTTTCTTCTGGGGCTCTCTTACTTCCAGTATCAACTTTGGATTGAAAGTGTAACAAATAAACTTACAGTTGTGTTCAATATAATTGGATATCGTTCGACGAAATAAAAAGAAACTGTGTTTTTAATAATTTTCATTAAAACCAGAGAGACCGGCAGACTTTGTCCTGCACAGATATTTACCTGAATGGATCTAAAAATATTGGCTTTTCCTATCCCTATCATTATCTCTATCACTATCCCTATCCCCATTCCTATCCCTATCACTATAAATGTAACTATTTCACACACACACAATTTCACTTCACCATCGATCGAAATTTTATTGGGTATTCTCCTATTCTGGTCAGAGAACAATCTAAATTAGTGTCAATCATCTAAATCAGTGCAGGCGTGCTTGAGTTATGAGCGTTGGAACTAACGTCACTTTCTTTTTTATATATATAGATTAAAATATAGCCAAATCCATAATAGAAAACACATAAAAAGAAGTTTCAAAGTTTAGAAGTTCAGAATTATTAGAATTATTTTTAGTACGCAGTTTTATAGCTCATTAAATTTTAGCATAATAATGTACAAGTTAAAAGTGAATTTGAATTTTTTTGTCAACGATGTTGGGTATTTTTTTCTCTACAAAATTAATTTTTCTTCGTGCGTTGCATGGAATAAATCATTCAACACCCTTGACGGAAAAAATTCTGAAAATTCAGGGAAATTTTTGAGCGAGTTCTTACTTGCACAATGTTATCATAAAATTGTTTGGTCTACAAAACTGCGTACTCAAAAGATTTCTAGAAATTCTGCCAAAAAATTTAAAGATTTTGATAGCCATTTTTTAAAGTTTAATTAACTTTTCTTAACTTTGTGTAAACTTTGAAATTTCTTTTTATGTGGTTTCTGTTATGGAATTCGCTATATTTAAATTATTAAAATCACAGCCTCTTCTTATTTCATCTAACGATATTCCTTTTAACTTCACTACTATTATATTGAACACAGCTGTACATTCACATCTAGAACATTAATTAAATTTAGTTAAGTTTTAAAACTAACAAATAGCTAAAAAACAAAACATAAAAATTAAAAAAAAAAAATCGAGAGGAGAATCGACCGTCCAAGAATTTTCCCCATTCTTTGAACTTTACACAAAAATAAAAATTAACGAAAATTCAAAAATCGGCTTTACCCATTTTGTGCTTAATCTCAAAATCTTTGACTCCAAACATTTTTTTTCGAATTGGTTGAAAACTACGACCTGCAAAGGATATTGAAACTTAATTTAGAAATTTTCCTCACTGTGCGAAGTAGCGTAACATTGCCCTATATCGTCTGTCTGGTGTTTAAACAAAATATTTTTAGATGGCATATTTTTAGCAGACTGCCAATATATCAAGATCTTCCATTGAACACTCGAACTAATTGTGGAACATAATTACTTACTTTTTAAAATTCTTTAACAGGAAATAATTATAAATATTAATATTTTTCCCTTTTAAATATATTTCAAAGACCTGATAAACAATTATTGAATATTTTTTATATTATTTGATATAAACAATCGCACGTTTCAAATATTTTTCGTTTAAGTTATTTTTTAACAAAAGTTATTCCGCACGCGTCGCAAGTTAAACTCGAACTGAACGATAAATTTAAGAAAAATCACTTTAGAAGTCGCACCACTGAGCGAAAAAAAATATTTTAAGCTCAATACAAGTTCAAAGCACCAACAAACATAAAGGCAGGTATGTATATAAGTTTAAGGGCCGGTTTCACCAGCTCGACTTAACTAAGTTAACTAAGTTAAGTCGAGTTTTTCACTTTTTCGGTTTCACCATCTAACTTAACTAAGTCACAACTTAGTCAGCCTGCCAGCTGACTTATTCTCGACTTAGTCAGTGTTGTTGTCGTTCAAAACCTAAATGTCAGTAATGCTCCAATTTGTTTTGTACAATGTCCCAGCCGCAAAATTCGTCAAGCATGACTTTAACGGCGTATGCGTAGCTGCATGTAAACGCTTGTTTTCTAGCATGCAATCATTACGAAACTATTGTTTTGAATTAAGCGCTAAATTTAGTACCTTCCAACTAAAGAGAAATGGATGTAAAATCAATACATTCCTTCGTGTATGGCCATACATGTCCATTTCGCACGGGGGTATTGGGACGCGCAGAGTTGTCTGGTATGAAAAAATACTACTATGCATAAAACAGCTGATCGGGTTGTTGTGCTCAAAATTATTTAAGTCGCTCAGTTGGTGAAACCCAAAATTAAGTTAATCTCGAATCTGTGCTAACTTAAGTCACGACTTAGTTTTAGTCTTAGTCGCGTTGGTGAAACCGGCCCTAAGCGTTTGTAAGCATGCGTGTACAATAGTTTTGATATCAACATATGTATGTGGATGGATGTAAATATGTTTATATGTAAATTGAAGGTGGCTCGTTCAGGTACAACTTCAAATTGAAACAAAAAACCTGTGAAGACGATCATGAGCAAACAGGCACACATACACACACACTCTCTTATATTACTCACGTTTCAATTATATTCGTAAAGTTACATATTGACGTATATGTATGTAAGCTGTGGTCGTCTTTATGCCGGCTTTAACTTTTTCGGTAGCAAGCATTGTTTACCCCTCGGTAAAGGTAGTGGATTGGAAGGTAGTGGATGAAGGTACTCCGAGAGAGTGGAATGAAGGAAATCGCGTTGAGTTGTTTTAAAGTATAAATCACAACTAAAAACTTTAATTGCAACCGAGATTTACACTTTATACTGATAAGGGTGTTATAATTACTTTATATTCAATAATAAGGGAGTTTTATGTCTTCACGTTCAATATTGCAGTATTTAAATTTGATTGTTTTATTATTGCATACAACGCACCGATCGGAGTAAGTTGCGCTACTAGTAGACATATACTATGGTGGCAAGTTTTTATCTGGGAATAACGATCTGTCGGTTCGATTAGTTGAGGCTGTTGATCGTAAGATCAATTCCGCCTAGATTCTGTAAGAATGCATGAGCACCAGACTCTTTAAAACTCCACTCAACTTCATTCTCTCTCGGTCTCGCTCTCTCTCAGGGTTACATGTGTTTGACATCACCTTGACGGAACGAATTTTGATATTACACTCATTTCTCAGTACGATTTTGACGTTAAACTCACATATTACAAAAACAAAATACATGGTAAATTTTTGTGTGTTTGTATGTTTGTCGAGCTGCTACGACCTGTTGTAGTTGGATCATGGTAACAACAAACGTACATGCACCGTACTGCATTTAAGTATTTATTCATCATTTGATTTAATTGTGTTTATTCGAATTAAAGTTTTCGCAAATAAAATTCTGGTTTAAATTTGTTGTTGTTAAGATTTATTGGGTTTCGTAATCTCAGCTTAGTCCCAGGAAAACGGCGAGTGCATGATTATAATTGCTTTTTAAATTTCGTATACATACACCGTTATAGATATATGTAGATATGTAGTACATATGTATTAATGATAGAAATATACACATACAAAGTTTAGAGCCATTTCTCGATACTAAATTAGCTACAATTGAACTTTTATCGAACGGGTGACGTCACTTTAAAAGACAAATCCATAATTAAAGAATATTTAACAATACAGCCACATCAGACTAATGGGCTCTTTATTGACTTGGCACATTTTCTATTTAGTCAATACTTATTAACTACGCCTTGATATAATTTTAACCTGTATTTTGACTTTGGTCAATTTTATAAGACGGAATTTCTAAAATCAATTGGTCAAACGTAGTCCAGTTGCGCCTAACGCTTTAAAAAGTGACACCAATAATCATCTTTTTCTCATCTTTGACAAATTGAAGATTCGAAAACAGGCCTACAGAATTTTTAAAAATATACATAAAATGAATATTGATACGCAAATTATAATATCAAAAGTCATTGAATCTCATCAGCAGCAATATTCAATGGCTAAAATGTATGCAGACTCTTGTTTGTGTGCAAATCTTTATCTCTTTATATCTTTGTCCCTTTGCAAATCTTTATCTGGACATTGCTTCTCTGGCCATGGTACGCGTGCGTGAACTCGGTTTTTTGTTTTTAAATTTGGTTTTGTGCTTTATTTCATATGTTAATGTGCCATAAACGGCCTTTGGAGTAATTTAATGTGTATCATTATGAACTTTTGTGTGACGCGTGAGTATGTGTGTACATATGTATTCATAGTCAAGTTTTATAAAAAATAAATTTACATTAATTAATTATTTGCAAGGTATTCTACATGAATTTAATTGGCGACACGGACAAAAGTTGGCTGAAATTAATGTCGCTGTTACCGTGGGTTTCAAATAGGCACAAATCAAATTTGTAGCTGTCAACAATGACTCGGCTGCGGGTTAGGGGGTCAGAATATGTCCGAGGTAGATATGCCTATCGAAAGAAGCGATTAAGCTACGGATATGATGCCTCGCAACTCTCATTACCAACCTTCTTCTTCCTTATGAAAGGAGAAGGTGATATGACCTAAAAGGTTCCACTGGACTGTCACTTTCGACAACATTCTCCAAAACCTTTGGTTGACGTTAAAAACAACAACAAAAATCTGAGCTGCTAAAAGGCAACTGCTTCAACAAAAAAAAAAACATAGGCTTACGTCAGCGAAGGCACAGCTTCTTTTCCTGCTGTCAAATGATGCTTTGTCGGTTCTCAAAGCACTCATTGAAATTAGCTCCGATCGTCTTCCTTATCCAGCAGAACGTAGACATAGATGCAGATAAGCGATGCATTAAGGGACCTAGAAAGACAGGTTTACTTGCTTTCGAAGCATGCACCTCAGACAGTTATTTAGAGGAGAAAGGTTAGCGTGCTTTAGTTAAATCAACCAGAGAATAATAATACAGCTTCGTACATATAATTTCCAGCAGGCCTAAGAAGCCGGCTTCGCATTCAGAAATGTAAATCAGATATGAATTAAGTGAGTCTGAAACTGCCTTGAAATATAGTAAGGCCATGACTTGCATATTTTCTTCTTTGTTTCAAACCAGTTAGAATTGCTTTCGTTCTCTATCAAGGTTAAAATAAAATTCGCGAAATTCGCATACGAGCAGCCTACATACGTAAATGACTTGGTAATGATGACTTGAGGATCTGGTTTGTTTTAGAGCAACAAAATGCTTTCGTTAACTCAAAATCTCTGCACCAGCTATGATAATAAGGAAACTTCGGCGGGGAAGTCATGCGATAACCTTTCGACCTTTACCAGATCGATGATTTAAGAGAAAGGTAATCGGCGGTGTTTGGTGTTTGGAAAGATATTTCTATGCAGTTAAACAGTCTAAATATTGCGAAATTTGTTGATGTTATTTGTTTATAAAACCACAAATCCTTTTAATGTATTTTTTCTTGGCCCAAAAACAAGTTTGTATAAATTTTAAGTTGAAGCCACTATTTTGGAAGCTACCACATTTCCTCAAATGCCTTCTTCAAGTGCGCGCCCTTGTCCGTGCTTGCATTTGCCTGTATGAATAAATGTAGTGTACTAAAATAAAAGCAACAGCAAGAAGGCATCAACTGTTGACGACTTTATGTCGGCTGAACTGGCAAATTAAGCTACAAAGCAGAAAACGCCCAGGACGAGGCAGCATAAAAGGCGACACAAGGTGTTCGGTTACATGGCAATAAAGCAAGGACTTTTCTTGTACTTGGAAGATGCAAAGAAAATCAGAAAAGTTGTTTGTTGTGTTTGGAAGTGACGTTGAGGAGCCAACAACAAAATGGTCTCCAAATATGCTTGATGTGTAGGTTTGTTGATAGGAACGTAATATATCGCCCTCTTGGCAGAAGCGTGAATGTGCTAAAATAAAAATGTGGGAAATCAAGTTCGAAAGTTTATTGTTTTTGAAAAATCAGTATATTTTGGCTGATTGAGGTAACTCAGATTGCTTAATAGTATGGGTTCCTTGCACTCGTTGATCTCGGGAATGAAGAAAATGTGGCTAATCCAGTGAGCTGACGATATGATATTTATACACGTATTTAAGATATTCAAGAAATTGAGCCAAAGGAATGGTCTTTAGAATTGTACTAGATGTCTAACCTTAAGTTTAAGATATCCCTTATTTCGATAACCCTACTGGATTCGAAGTTATCGACTAATATGTGGACCAAGGTGATCCAAAATGTTTAAGACAATATGGGTATCAAACGAAGGTGCTATTTAGTGCTGTAACAAGCGATGTAATTTGTTCCGTGCGGAAATAAAGTTATGAAGTACAAAATACTCGAATCAAATTCAAATTATCTAATCAGGTCACAAAATAAGGTTTTACAAAATCTTAGTAATGAATTACTCGATCTTGCACTCAGCCGTCGATGTGTGCCTCCCGCTGCAGATTTATTTCAACCGATTTATTTTTCCTTTCAACCATATCGACCACATAAAATCCAACACATCAAAGAAAACCATTCATTATAGTTCTAAAACCATATGATCTTGAATTTGGTGCTATTTTTTCACCCGCCACTGTATGTAGAGCATTTTAAGTATTTATATTACTATTTCTCGCTGGACTATATTTAGTTAATTGGTGGTAGCATCTTCATACTTTATTAGTCTCTTAATTTTTGTGGGAGTTTTAATTGTTTATAAAATTTAAATGGTCTCCCATTACGGCGCCAAATGGTGTAATTATGAATGCATATGGATGTGTGTATTAAATGTATTCTGAAAATATATATCAGCAAGCTTTCAATTACGCATCGGGACGGGATATAAGTAGTTTGGTTTATAGTTAACCCTTAATTAATTTTCCTAAAGTCTTGAAACCACCTCCTCCAGTAACTTGAATGCTTGGCCATCTGCACACTGTTAAAACCCTGAGCATAAATTAGAAATTTTTTGTACTACAATACCGTAGAAATAGTCCGTACACTCAGGAAAATATGGAATTGTATAATCTTCGTATATTTTATTATTTTTTCAACATTTCATCGCTACTAGTGTAAAATTCAATAAACAAAACGAAAAACTTCCACAAAAGAGAAAACGATTTACTAGAAAAGGTTTTAGGTAGTGTTGCGGAAAAGTGACAGGCCTTTGCCGGATACGAACCCGGTACGTCCTGCAGTTTTGCTATTTGAGAATATCCTGCGGTGAACAGAACCCGTGCACTCCTGGTTTGCAAGCGCAGTTGCCTAAATCATTGGCATAGCCTGTATAGGTCTGTTGCTTTCCAATTTTTTTCTTTCATGAAAATAATAACTAAAATAAAAAAATATAAAGCTTTTAAATAAAAGTTAAGCAACTTTTTTTATACCTTACAAAGAATCGAAGACCTGGCGACGTTCTTTTAGCCCTTTCATTCCGTGTATTCCATCGATTGTTATGAACAAAATCCGCCACCGAATCACCAAACGTCGTTCATGATGGTTCTGTCACTTTCGCTTATCTACATGCAATTCTTTCTGTTTTTAGAAACCTACGCTGGCTTCTTTCATTTCCACCTCTTATTAACATTTTTCAACTATAAATAATAATAAAATCACAATTTTCATTAACTGGACTTCACTTCGATTCATTTTTACGATTCCGTATGAAATATGGCATTGTTTACCCCTACTAGTTTGGCATCTTCATTTGCGAATCGGAGTGGAAGGTAGTGGATTAAGGTACTCCGAAAAAGTTAATGAAGGAAATCGCGTTCAGAGTTGTCTTAAAGTAAAAACTGCAACTAAAAACTTCAATTTAATCTAAAATATACATTCTATAGTAACTGATAACGTGTTATAACTGCTTTATATTCAATAATTTGGGAGTTTCAAGTCTTTATGTTCAATATTGCAGTATTTAAATTTGAAGGTTTTATTACTGCATACAACGCACCCTGTATGGTTTGTGTGCGTGTGCATATTCGGAGTAAGTTGCGCTACTAGTAGACATATAATACGAATATGGTTACATAAAACAGCTGATTGTTCAAGGCCATCTGTGCTGCGACATTAGGCAATACTTCTATAATAAAATAAGGCAATACTTCTCTTTTCGCTGTATTTTGCACTAAATTACATGCAAAAAACTCAAAACTAAATTTTTTTCCTTTTTCCAAACGCTAAAACACTTGTAAATATATTAACGCGATTGTTAACACCTCGAAAATAATTCGCGACAGCTTATCACAGGAAAAGTGTTGGCTAACGCTTTTCGTGTGGTTAAAAGTTAGCGAATAGGGAAAAGCGTTAAAAATGGTGTTAAGCGAAGTTAACGCTTACACCTGGAGTTAAAATAGTTACAGAATCGACCTACTGGTGTCTAGCCGACATTTCTTATAATGTATCCAAAGAAATATTGTTCTTAAATGGAAGAACCCAAGGGATTTATTTAAACTGATTGCACAACAGTCCAAAATATAAAATTTTTTAAATTCAAACACCACAATTACGAGAAAGAAACCAAATTCAGTTTTAAATAATATTCAGGACCAAATCTGACTATACGGGTTTTCAATAAGGCGATAGAAACAGACGTAGGATAAGAGCAAGAGAATGACCTTGAGCACAACCTGATTGTGTAACGTTTGTTATGATACACTATGTTTATGGCTTAAAAAATACCATCGTCATTTATAAAATCCACTTTTACTTTTAAAAAGTAAAACAAACAGCGCAGTCCATTTATTTCTTTTTGGCCATTTCTGCAAATAATTTTAAAATATCGAACCGCCAAGATGCTTCGCTTAAAGTATATCAGAGGCAAATATACATAGCCATACTTGGTCCAGCACATAATGGCTGCCTCAGGTCTATAATTTAAAAGCACCCACACACTTAGTGAGCCAACCACACGAACTCACAATGCCGGCATGCTAAAATAACTAACCACACACTTTTAAATGTATTGATTAGGCGTTGAAAGGTCAAGCAACACTGCATGTTGCGGCAACATTTTCACACGTGGTTTCCGGTGCGCGCCTATGCAACAAGCACACTAATACATACGTAAATTCAAGCGATTCCTTCGAGTATGCCAAGTGATACTGCGCATTTGCTTACAACACACACACACACACCCACAAAAGCACAAACACTCATACATCGTAAGCCCACCAGTTGTGAAGTCGTAAGGAAAGCTGGCGAAAACTTGTTGCATGACAAATTGTTGCTTTTGTAGTGCGCGACTCCCATTGCTGCTATGGAGATGTGTGTTGGCATACATATGTGTGTGTTTCGCTTGTCTTCATAAATTGTTTTTAGTGCCGTTACAATGTTCAGCTGCTCCATAAAAAGGATATATCAGCCGTGTTGCTGGTGTTACCATTGTGTATCATGGCTGTGTATGTGTGTGTGCGTCTGAAATCTTAGCCTAATATGTTTACGAGTGTGTGCTTAAGACATCTCGCTGTGCCACACATATAAAACAGGATGCGTTGCTGACACAAGCCACAGACGTCTCGAACATATTTCACGGGCAACAAGCGCCAAGAAGAACGGAATCGTGCCTAGAAACCGACAAATCGAAATATATTTCAAAGTAAAAACTAAACATTTTTCATTTCATTCGTATTTGTGTCCCATCAATCATAATCGATTGCAGTCTACTGCGTTAGCCAGTCGGAAGGCATCAATTTTATTCGTGAAAAAGCGGAAACGGATGTGGTGAAACGACTCAGGCGGCTAAACACTTAAAGAAAAGTACCGTGTAACAGTTCAAACAAAAACAAAATTGGAAAAAAAAACTAAATTTAAAGTGCATAAAATATTGTTTTGTTTACGATTTCAAAATGATTGAGTGATTTTTGTTTGTGGCCCGTAATTTTACATCCAACTTGGGTTCAACACTTCTCCGTGCAGCGTGTGCATTGGACGGCTTGGCGCAACTTTATTAATTGTGTTTGTTCCAGAATTAGAAAGGTGAATTTTAATTAAAAATGACGTTTTTATTAATTTGTTGAGGACTATTGTTGATAAGATTTAAGTCGTTTTCTACATGAAACCTGAAAATGTTGATCTTTTAAGTATGATTTCGAACCATAGAAAGAACAACCAAATTATTTTATATGATTTCTTGGGAAAGTGAGCCAAACGCGTTACAACCTAAGTTGATTCGGGCAAATGTTGGAATATTCAAGGAATTCCTGAAGATTTTTGTTATATTTTAAAAGCACAGAACATTCTGCAAAATATCAAAAGACTGATACTTGTAGTTTTAGCATAGATATAATTAGGCAGTCGTCTTTATCTTCTTAGTGAAGGAGGACATTGAGAACGAAACTAAATACTGAGGATGGCGGAACGTCGAAACCCGTATGTTACAAAAGCAAATTTGGCAAGGGATGAGTAAATTGTAAATTGTGAGTATTTTATTCGAACTGTAACTGTGATTTTAAGGAGTGGAAAGTGGCCTGCGAGACATCGCTATGAAATCTTCTATGAAACTGAGTAAGAATATACAGATGCAAAACTGATCTTATATTGTCTATTGAAGCAACATTACCACATTGGGTAATTATTTAAGGGACTTTGGCCCACATAGTCCATAGCGGGCTCCATTAAGAAGGAAAATTTTGCTCTAGTTTTCGCCAGTTCAGCATTTCTTTTCCTCTTACACTCGTCGGAGCATGTTCGGTGCTACCAACCCTTCTCAACCGTACTTAAATAGCCTAGTGGACAAAACTAGGGATCTGAACCCGTGTTTATCTTATTTTTTTTCGAATTACAGTTGGCGAGCAGTCAACATCTTCGCATTCCCTCACCTTTTGCTTCGGGAAAGGCATCCTTCTCCGACCACCAGGTTTCCTTGCCATGCAATTTGCAAATATGTCTACATGCCATACGAAAACACGCACCATGAAAAAATATTTCCGTGTATAATTTTATAGCTTTTTTAATAAAGTTCAGAGTGGTTGCATATTGTTCCAATTTGGACTTCCATACTTTGTTTTTACTCTGACTAAATTATGAAACTTACAAAACAGAAACTTTGCAATTATTAAAATCCACGAAAATACCGTTTGTGTTTCGATTTCGCTTTTAAAAAGTTTTCGGTTGAAGTTTTAACTACGGTTTAGCCAAAAAATATGAAAACCAGACTCAAAAAAAAAAAAGAACTTGTTTAAATTTCACTAGGCTATGCGAGGCTTGTGAATTAAGTCCTAAAAATTATGAAATGAAGTTAGATTGACTAATGTTGTGAAAACTTTGCAGAAGTCGCAGATAAGAACGTGTCGGTTGACTTGTTTTGATGCGGGGTGAAATTGACAATTGCTGCAGGCTCTTATCAAGCTTAGAAGCTATTGGTCTGTGGTTACGTAGATAGAAAGATCTGTTGTGCGTAACAAACCTCCGTGGTTCAATGCGAGGTTATGTCATCTAAAAAATTTGAAAAACAAGGCACACAAAAAATACAGACAGTCTAATTGTACGGAGGATAATTTACGCCTAATTAAATTAAATATTAAGTACGATTGCCTCCTTAACTTCTTATATAATCGATATATATCTAATATAGAGCTAGATCTACAGTGTAACCCAAGGAACTTCTGGGTTTTCATAAACAATGAGCGTAATACCAATGGATTCCCAACCTGTCTCGAGTATGATGGAGAAATTTCGGAAAATTCCTTGGAGACTTGCAATCTGTTTGCAAAGTTTTTTCAAAAGGTATATGAGCAAAGTAACTGGATTCCCGATAGTAGTTCAGTATTTTTTGATCCAATCACCAGTTCTGGTACAATTGACAACTTTGACATTACTTCAGATGATGTATCTTTAGCAATGTCTCACATAAAATCTAGCTACAGTCGCGACTTAGAAGGATTTGCTCCAATTTTTATAAAAATGTTTTGTGATGCTATCTGTTCACCTTTAGCTTGTATTTTCAATGCGTGCCTCAAGAAAGGGGTCTTCCTTGATTGCTGGAAACTCTGCGCAATCTCGCCGATATTTAAGTCTGGTGATCGTAATAGCATCACTAACTATAGGCCTATTGTCAAACAAAGTACAATTGCTAAAATATTCCATAATATTTTGAACACTAAACTTTTTGAACTTTTCAAAGACCTTTTTAGCCAATATCAACATGGGTTTCTACCGAGGAGATCCACATGTACCAACCTTCTTATTATAACATATCAAATTGTTAAGGCGCTCGAGCAGAAATATCAGTTGGATTTTATATACACCGACTTTTCCAAAGCTTTTGACAAAGTCAATCATTCTGTCTTACTTCACAAGCTCTCTTTATATGGAATAAGAGGCACACTCTTAAAATTTTTGGAAAGTTTTTTGGTGGACCGGAAGCTTTTAGTTAAAATAGGACCAACAAAGTCCGATAGTCTCGTCAACGCATGGTCAGGAATACCACAAGGCACCCATTGCGGTCCTCTACTTTTTATACTGTTTATAAACGACTTACCACAACATTTCAAGTTTTCTAAATGCCTAATGTTTGCCGATGATGTAAAATTATATATGCCGATTTGTAGTTCGAATGATTGTTATAATCTCCAATCAGACCTCGAAATATTTCAGCACTGGTGTTGCGCTAACAATTTGTTTCTCAATACGAGCAAATGAAATGTAGTTTCATACTCCAAAGCTCTTAACCATATAATGTTCGATTATTCAATAGATAATGTTATTCTAAACCGTTTGGAGGAAATTAAAGATCTCGGTGTGATTTTTGACATGCGTCTAACGTTTAATAGGCATGTTGACGTTACACTCTCTAAAGCACGTTCCATGTTGGGATTTATAAGACGAAATTCGAAAGAATTTAAAGATCCTTGCACACTAAAGTCTCTTTATATCTCTCTAGTAAGGAGTCACCTTGATTATTGTTGTCTTGTATGGAACCCATACTGTTCGGCCCATATTAATAAACTAGAAGGAGTTCAAAGGTACTTTACGAAATTTGCGCTACTTAAACTAAACTGCCCCTCCGGTGTGCCGTCATACAATAGTAGGAGGAAATTTCTTGGCCTACAATCCTTAGAAGACCGGAGAACCTACTTTGCGATAATGCTTATTTATAATATTCTTAACCATAAAATCTATTGGGAGGAATTACATGGTTTAATCAATATTAATACCATGTCGCGCGAATTAAGGTACAATCGGTTGCTCGTCGAAACGTCACATAGAACTAATTATGGCTACAATGAGCCAATTGAAAGAAGTATACGTATATGTAACAATTATGCATACTTGATAGATTTTAATGCCACTTTACCTACGTTCAAATTAAATATATTTACTGAACTAAACTAGCTATAGTCTGTAAGGTTAAACTGTAGACTGAATAAATAAATAAATAAATAAATATTCTCTCTCTCTATGGCGCGATATACAACAGGTATATCATCATAAACCTCCTAAGAGATTTTTACGCCAAGCTTCTCTTCCAATTTGTGGTGTGCCGATTTGAATTTTCCCTACAAATTGGTGGGACCTACAGTTTTTTGCCGACTCCGAACGGCATCTACAAAGGAGACGAATTTTTGCTGAGAAGCCTGTCATGGCAGAAATACACTCGGAGAGTCTGCCAAACCAATGCCGAGGGGCGACCCGGTTTTGAAAAACTTTTTTCAAATCACTTTTGATGTTACCTGTACCAGGGCTCGAACCATGGACCTTCGGTGTGGTAGGCCGGCAACACTACCTTCACACCACGGCGACTCTAGAAAACCCGACCACGCTTCGATGTGTCTGAGAACTTATAATAGACTGAGTCCGGTTTTAATTATTATATCTCCGAAACCAGTTAAGATATGGAACTTAATCATATCGCTTATTGCAGCACGCAAAAGCACATTTCGTTTGATACCCAAATGGTACTAAGAAACTTTGGGTCACCCTGGTCCTCATATTGGTCGATAACCCCAAAACTGGTCAAGATATCGTAATAAGGGATGTATTAAATTTTACGTTCGACATCTATTATTGCAAAGGTGAAAATTGCTTCAATTCTAGTCAGCATTTCTTGAGTGATACGCGAACAAACAAACTGACATATAGACAAAAATCTAAAACCTGTTGCTTTGGATTCTATTGGCTCAAGAAGCATCCCTACTATAAATATGGTGATCAACGTACTGCACATTCCCTCAAAAATATTATGCTGAATGTATACCCAGTGAACATTGTCGAAAAATGTCTGGTTCCAGGTTACTATTGGACTCCGAGTTTTGGGGTACAAACCTACTATCATACACTCATTTATCTGGTGTCTTCAGCACTTAATTACTATCGATGCGGGTTTTTCTGGAGTAGTAGACACACAATGGAGACTCCTTGGTGAAGTCTCGAGCGCTTGAAAGGTTCAAGACGCTAATCATGGAGTTGTAGTTTTACCCGAAATTATAACTTTGGAACACAAAATGTCGCTAACAAATCAGAGCTGGTGTTACAATTAGAGAATGAAGTAGCAGAAGTAAGATATTGCCTCACAAAACCGAGGCCATTTAATATTGAATACTAAATGATTCGCCGGCGCCATTTTGTAAAATATTTCGTCAAAGTAACGCTATATTCGATAGAAAAAATCGAAAAGTGCTTAACAAAAAAAAAATTGAGAAGTGTCTCTAACAGGGTAACACCGTGAGTTTCAAATTTCCAGCATATTTACGCTATTTAATGTAATCTGAGCAAAATTGTTTTAGACAGTGATTATGCCAAGTAATGAAAGTGGTGCTGAGAAGGCTAATGTCACCACAAAAATTTTAAAATTTAAATATAAAGCAAGCTTGTTAAGTTAAGTTTTGTGAAGAGATTTGCCGCCACTTGAATGAACGTAATTGCATTATTTGTATGTATGTTTGTATACGAGTATATATAAATAAACCAACAACAAAAGTTTCAAAATAGGCCATGCAACAATCATTTATCTTACGCAGTGCAGTTTGACTTTGATTTCAAGATTGACCCTAACAATGAGCAGGCAGGTGTCAAATGGGAAAATTATCAAAATTGAGAGAAAAGCAAAAACCAAATCTAGTCTTCAATAATTACATAAAATATTTATACGATTGACGGTAACTTTTGAGGTGGCATACAAACTCATAGAAAAGTCAGCTCACCACATCTTTGTTTGTTTAAATTTCACGCCATAAAAAGCCTCACCCATTGAAAATCGTAAAAAGCAATAAATGAATTTGTTTCAAAAGCTAAGTCTCTACACCAGTTGACGGCAAAGAATACTAGTTTTTAACAAATTATTCGGACTATTTTGTGACAGCAAATTAATTTCGTCTTTAGTGGAAAGGTGAATCTGACGGAAGCATCTTTATAGCGCGTTGTTATGTATATATGTATGTAGATATTTACATACATCGGTAACATCTCTACATTTAATAAAATGTATTATATACCTATTGTTGAAAGTTCATCCAAATGGCTTAGGTTGTTTTCGAAATAATGGCGGATTTGCCAAAAAACCAAAAAACCATTTGTATTAAGCCGTTTTCGCTATAGGGCGGATATACAAATATACAAGAATAGCTCGCTTTAAATTATAAGTAAGTTTTTTAGAAATTTACCGCCCGTATGTTTTTGAGACGAAGACTCAAAGTTTTTTATGTTCATAGATGTTGAATTTTATAAGTAATTCACTTCTTACACATTGTGATAATTAGTTTCATAAATAAAATTAAATTTAAAGTTAACCTTAATTAGAAATGTCACGCAAAACATCTTCAATATAAACGTGAAAAAACCCTGAATTTCCTATGTGTAAGTTATGTGAGCGATGTAAAAATATTTAATTAGGAAGCATTCCAATAGCTACTGGGTACCGATGTATAATACATGTTAACCTTGTAAGCTCGCCATTTCCACCAAAGAGTGTCCAAAAAAATTGATGTATAAACATAACTTCCGGCGCCACACTTCTGTCATAGTCCATTCAGCTATTATTGAGATTTAGATTAGGATACTGATGGGCTTTGTATTCATATACATATTTACATACAACATTTTTTAGAATGTGAGATCTACGTCAACAACTACGTGACACATGCCTGTACTTACTTGTTTGTAGACTTGCAGCAGAGATATATAGCTCCAAGATGTTACCTTTTCATTTGTAACATTCAAAGGTTATGATTTATGAGCTCAAAGCGCCAGTGAGATGTGGCGTGGTCGTCAGGCAAACAATACCATAGATTTGTATGTGCAGGCAGCAAGTGAATCTGCTCAGGTATTTTGAGACTTTATCAAGCTGGCTTTTCCGATGCCACCAGCGCTTATCGCATTGTCGCTTATTCTATGCACATGCAGCGTATTCTTGTATGTCTGTATTAGTGTCGGAGGTGTGGGGGTGTCATATGTGTACTTTCGTGGTTCCGCTTCGCATAGTTTTCATATCATCAATCTAGCATGTAGAAAACAATTTGTATATATTATTGTTGCTTATTTATTGTGGCAGTTTGGTGGCATATTTGAAATGAAGAATTATTATTTAATGCTCGTCTTGCATTTTACTTAGTTCGCGAATATAAAAGTCTACACACACATATGTACTAATGAATGTAGGTAACAAATCGTTGGGTTAGCCTGCCATTCTGCGGTCGTGACAAAGGCAGTTGATCATTCTCTGCTGGCATTCGATGACAAGTGTAAGTGTGCTATACACACCTTGTATCGGAAAATTTCTAGTCTGAACTAGTGTGGTGCTAGTGCATACGGAACCATTATTCGTTAGTCCTCAATATATTTAAATGCAATAGACAGTGATGTCCTGGGCGATGGAAATTGCCCCCCCCCCCCCCGGTATGACCGTGTCTATAGCTTCGAGCTAATGAAATGTTCTATGGTTTAGATCTAGGTCGTTTATTGGTATAGTTTCGTTGGTTCCGAAAGACACATACATTTTACATGGGGATTCAGCAAGGAGCAACACGTATTGCGATAGTTCTGATCCACTCATTAGCACATTTATTTTATTATTATTATTATATATTTTTATTTTACTTGTTCAAAGTAGACTTGTTAAATTATAAGAAGGATTATTAATCGATTTATTGATTATTAAATATTATTAAAATCCAAAAAAAAACTAATCAAAATTAATAAAAAGTAATTTTTGTTTTCAATATGGTTGTAATAATAAAAAAAAAGTTTAACTTTAAAACAGCCGACAATAATTACTTCTTTGTTTTGATTACTTTTTATTTATTTTTGTTTTTTTTTGTTTATTATCCTCAATCAATTGGAAAACCATCACTAAAAAGTGGAAAACAATGGAATTTAATAGTTTCACAAGAAAAAAGTCAATTAAACCGGTAATGATTACGATGAATGATCATTCATTTGAATCGGTTTTTAAAGATATATATTTATTCTAAAATATAAATTCAGAGGTAGTTGTGTGAGTAGACATGTCCTGTATATTTTTGTATTACTCGTGTGATCGGCTCTCACTGCGAGTGCGGAGAGTTGGTAGTGGACCAATAAAAACAAGTAATCACACTATAGAGCCTCTGTTGTATGAGTAAATGTGGCATGCATTTTTGCTTTAGTTGCTTTAGTTGTTTTTATTGCATTGATCACTGGCTACGATGCCCAGTGTCAGCGGCTCTCCTGAGAGGACGAAAAGTTTCTTTTTTGGGGACATTAAACAAGCAATGTAAAATATGAGCAAATATGTAAAATTCATTGCTGATACCTGCAGTGTTTGCAAAAACAAAATAAATGATTGTTCATAAAGAGTATTCAACATCGAAGTTTGTTTTGTATTTGTGGTTGGGGTTGTTTGAATAAAATAAAATAAAATAAAATAAAATAAAATAAAATAAAATAAAATAAAATAAAGTAAAATAAAATACAATAAAATAAAATTAAATAGAATAAAACAAAGTTTATTAAAAGAAAGTGAAGGGAAGGACAGGAAAGGTAAGGAAAGGAAAGGAAGTGAAAGGAAACGAAAGGAAATAAAAGGAAGGGAAACGAAAGGAAAAGAAAGGAAAGGAAAGGAAAAGAAAGGAAGGAAAGGAAAGGTAAGAAAAGGAAAAAAAGGAAAGGAAAAGAAGGAAAAGAAGGGGAAGGGAAGGAAGGGAAAGGAACGGAAACGAAAGAAAAGGAAAGGAAAAAAAGAAAGGAAAGAATAAAATAAATTTAAAATACAGACTGTAGAGAGTAATAGAAGGAATCAAAGAAAACAAAAATATGTCAATAGAAAAGAAAGGCAGAGAAAGGAAAGGGAAAAAGGCGAATGAAGGGTACAGCAAATATTTAAAATAAAATAAAATTTTGTGGTTGAATTTCAACCACTGGGGATCTCTAGTTTTTATGAAAACTCCTATTTCTATTCGTTTTACCTTAACATGGAGCATGCACCGCCATGCCGAAGAGCACAGTCATGGTGTCAAAATGGACACATAGAACCAAAATTCATCACGAGCAGTGATAAATGCAGCCAGATTACCGTGCATGCTCAATGTTATGGTAAAATTAATCAAAATAGGCCGCCGTGGTGTGGAGGTAGTGTTGCCGGCCTACCACACCGAAGGTCCATGGTTCGAGCCCTGGTACAGGTAACATCAAAAGTTTTTCAAAACGGGGTCGCCCCTCGGCAGTGGTTTGGCAAACTCTCCGAGTGTATTTCTGCCATGACAGGCTTCTCAGAAAAAATTCGTCTCCTTTGTAGATGCCGTTCGGAGTCGGCAAAAAACTGTAGGTCCCACCAATTTGTAGGGAAAATTCAAATCGGCACACCACAAATTGGAAGAGAAGCTTGGCGCAAAAATCTCTTAGGAGGTTTATGATGATATACCTGTTGTATATCGCGCCATAAAAAGAAAAGAAGAATCAAAATAGGAGTTTAGCTGACAAAAAGCCAGCGTTCTTATAGCCTAATGGTTAACAGAGCGTGCCAAAATTTCTTAAATGAAGAAGTCTATGGTGTTGCATCTCAAATTTTCCATCCCTATTCGAATAGTAAAAGCTTTGAATAATTAATTTTAAAATAATTATAAAGAATAAAGAAAATAATAATTTTCATAAAAATTATTAATTTAACTTATGAATAATATAAGACTAAAAGAAAATTTTACTATAATTAGAACTATAAATGTATTTCGATAAAGGATATTGTACAAGAAATGATTTTTTTCAAAAACCATTCAAAATTACTTGTGATGATTACTTAACTGCTGGTTTAAAACAAAAACAAAATGGAGATACTATCCAACTAGTTCTTATTTGGCACCTTGGATCGAGTTCTGAACCATTTCCCACTCACTAAGTTCCCTGCAGGGAATTTATATACATATATGTACATATACATACTTCTATATGCATATATGCATACTTCTTCGATTTTTGTTCGAAACTATTTCATAAAAACTGTATATTAATTTCTTCCCTTTTATTCTTTAAAACATTTTTAAGAAAAATTTAACGAGATTTGTCAAATTATTGGAAATTATATTATTGGATTATTTTTCAGAATAGCAAAAATACTGTAAAATTAACACGTCTTAATATTAATTTCTAGAGGACTTTTATTTCAAATTAGCTGCTTATAGTTTCGTAGGGAATTAAATTTGCTTGTATGAATTAGTGCATGCGTTAGCCGTTTCTTGTAGGGCAACGATTGCCAAAAGTCCAAGTTATCCACTCAATCTCGCACCACTTTGTTGTCGCTGCATTGCTGCAAACACCGTGAAATGTTAATTAACAAGATGATAATATGAATCCGATGGCGGCCGCCGTGGTGTGGCGGTAGTGTTGCTGGCCTACCACACCGAAGGTCCATGGTTCGAGCCCTGGTACAGGTAACATCAAAAGTGATTTGAAAAAAAAGTTTTTCAAAACGGGGTCGCCCCTCGGCAGTGGTTTGGCAAACTCTCCGAGTGTATTTCTGCCATGACAGGCTTCTCAGCAAAAATTCGTCTCCTTTGTAGATGCCGTTCGGAGTCGGCAAAAAACTGTAGGTCCCACCAATTTGTAGGGAAAATTCAAATCGGCACACCACAAATTGGAAGAGAAGCTTGGCGTAAAAATCTCTTAGGAGGTTTATGATGATATACCTGTTGTATATCGCGCCATAGAGAGAGAGAATATTTATTTATTTATTTATTTATTCAGTCTACAGTTTAACCTTACAGACTATAGCTAGTTTAGTTCAGTAAATATATTTAATTTGAACGTAGGTAAAGTATCGCGCCATAGAGAGAGAATATGAATGCGATGAATTCATGAATGCGCTTTGAAGCATAAATAAATGCAAATGTTTGTACTCGCAATATTTGCATCTATTACAAGCAGCAGGTTGTTTTAGTTAAAAGGCCTGCAATGCACATATCTATGATCACAAGAAACAACCACTTAAGTCAATTTAGGAAAGGTTTGACTTGCATACATTTGCGATTCATTTCTATTAGCAAAACAGCTAAACAACTTTGGCCACTTTGATTTGAATGGTCCATAAAAAGTGTAATGTAAGGGTGATTGAAATTTGTTCTCGACAGCAACGTTAGCGAGTCACACCATTCCTAACTCTGCTTAGGTGGCTATCTGCTGTGATCACAGCCTTTATAAAGACATAAATGGCAGCCTGTAACTGTATATCGCAAACATAAAGCTAATTGGTATCATAATAATCGGAAATACATCAAGAGTGTCTTAATTTTATGTTGTTTGCTGCACTTAACCCTCAAGCAATGGCGTGAAACAACTTTTATGACCGTTACTTGTTGTGAACGATGAATAGGTGGCAAAAGGTATAAAAGAGACACCTTCTTATGAATATTCTAATTTTAAACTGGATTTTGAAAAGAGAATGCAGATGTAAGGGTGCTCGATATACTACTATACTAGGTTTTTTTTGTTTGGCCCAGGAATTCACATTAAACGCTATCGAATAGCGTCTTAGGGACGACTTGAAGCAAAGAAGATTTTAATTTTGCTTCCGTGAATATATGAAATCAATCTTAAAAGCTCTTAATTATATTCGCGCATGCAAATTAATAGTCACTCTCGTTGCCAAGTGATGACAAAATTTTCGCATACACTGCGGTTGACAAAAAAAAGCCAGAAAACATATCTAAGGGCCACTTTCATAAAGGCCGGTTAAGCCTAATCGGCGATTAATTTGACAGCTTACCGACTTTTATGAAAGCGGCCGTAAAACTTTTATGTTTATTTATGAATTGGATGTTAGATGTTCGGCTAGTATAATTTCATTAGTTTACTCGGAAAAAGTCCATCATACGATTGGATCGATGCGATATGCCTTTTTTTTTGTATCCATATAGAAGTTGAATTCGGCGACAAAACTTGCAAAGAACTGTCAGTAAAGAGAGAATGCAAAACAGCTGTTACTGTTTTCATTAGTTAATTGTTGTGTTCGGTGAGGATAAAATGTTTAAAAATTTTATAAAATTGTTACAGTGAGGGGTTCGGCGACACAAAACACTTGCAGCGAGAGAGCGCATTTTGAAATTTCATTGAGAGAGAGAGTTCTGCTGGGAGAATTTCACTCACTAAAACTTGTAAGTGAAAAACAGCTGATCGTGACATAGGAAAGCAATGTAGGGTTTAAATAATTAATATAATTAACTATAAGCAACAACAAAAATTTAAAACTTTGAACTATTAACCAATCAAAAAAAAGCAACAGCTGGTTTGTTTGCAAGTTTTTACTGACTCCTGTTCTACGAAAACTTTTTACTTTCAGCGTTTCGGGAGAGTTTTACGTCATTCTCGCTTTACTGACAGTTATTTGCAAGTTTTGTCACCGAACACAGCTAATAACTCAAAGCTTGAAGTTTTACTGAGTCAAATTTTCCAGCAGAAACTTGCAACTTCCTCTTCCAAAAAATATGCTCTTTCCCTGCTACTGTTTTGCATCGCCGAATACTATTCAGTCAAAATTTTCTAAAACTTTAAAAAAATGTATGCTCGCCGAACACAGCTGAACTAGTGCTTGTTCTATTTATACAACAAGGTTGCATCCATTTTGATTACGTATGCGTGTAGAAAATTCCCGATGATAAGTTGAACAAAGCCCTAATTCTAAAAAAAATTTGTAATAACTTCTAACTTTTAATTCTCTTTGTAATTCCAGTGTGCACAAAAGGCTCTCCAATATGGGGCCCCTAATCATTTTCCTCCTCTACATACTACAATTGCAAGCGTCAATACGAAGTGAAATTATTGAAAACACGAATGACAATCTGAGTGCTATATCCGAATCTGAAGATGATGATTTTAATGACAGTGAGTCTGATGACCATCATGCCACGACCACCACTACTACCATGCATCCGCCCGATGTGCCCTTTGTGAAAACGGGACGCGATCAAACGGAAGTAGAATTTCGTTACCCAATTGTTTCGTTGAATGTTGATTATTCAAAAAATTTGGTTGTGCTGAAATTTCGAAAACCCAAAGCTGATGAAGAAGAGGCTCGTCGACGCAAAATGCTCGATGAGAACTTCATGCGTTTCGGCCGCGCTAATACCGACTTCATGCGCTTTGGTCGCAATCCTACGGATTTTATGCGCCTTGGGCGTAGCTCTGCCGACTTTATGCGTTTTGGTAAGCGCGCACTTGAGCAAGTACCAAAAGTGAATAGCCTCGATTATCCATACATGTATAACAAAGATGCCGATACAGGCCGTCGTTTTGAACGTAGCCACGAGTCAATACGCGATTCACGTGGCGACAATTTCATGCGATTTGGTCGACCTTCAGAGGATTTTATGCGCTTTGGACGTAGCGCTAATGATTTCTTACGTTTCGGACGTCAAGCGGGAAGTTCATCGGATTTTATGCGTTTCGGCCGTGGAGATTCTAATGATTTTATGCGCTTTGGACGAAACCCGAAAAATGATTTTATGCGTTTTGGACGAATGCCAAATGAAGTACGCGACACTAATAGAGATTTTATGCGCTTCGGAAGGCCCGATAACTTTATGCGTTTCGGTAGATCATCTACACGGCCTACAGTGCCATCGAATTTTATACGTTTCGGAAAATTAGATCAGAATTTCATGCGCTTCGGTAAGAGGCAGTTGAAAGAGAATAGCACGAAGCCGCCATTACCCAAAGCGGTAATTAAAGAAGCTGCGAAAATTTTACATCATGCCGAACAATTCGGTGGAGAGGGAGAGAGTAATCCCATGGATAGAGCTTTCAAAGTACTATTTGGGAAACAGGAGCAAAGCGAAACATCGTCTCAAGCTGACAAGAACTTAAAAAATGATGATGAGACTTCCAATGATGAGGCTGAACGTGGCGACTATGAACTCAATGAGGCGCAATGAACTGAAAACTTTTAAATTAACTCAAATAGTGCAATTAAATAGCTAACATTATTATTAACGATATGGCAACGACAAAATGAAGACACACACACAGAGACACTGATAAATAAGGAAGTAAACATGAAGTAAAAAAATATATCCAGAAATACAAATATACATATATAGAAATATAATTACAGCCTGTATATGTATGCAGTGGACTTCAAAGTTTTTTTTAAATATTTTATTTATAAGTATATTTAAATAAATTTATTCGTTTGAAGTGAATTTTTACCAGGGCTGGATTGAAAGTTCACTTCAAGATAGAATCTCCCAACACCTCTATATACGTACATACATTATATACTGATATGGAAATGATATTTGTGTTGTTTGAGTTGTTGATAATATATATATATGTATAAGGTACATCGGTCAATGTAGATAATACTAAATATATATATTTATAAATGTTTTGCTATACATACAATGTACTTATGAAGAAATTATACAAATATTTAATGAAATAAACACTTCGCAAAATCAAAATAAATTGAAGACCTTCAAAGCAAAGAATTTTAAAATAAATTCGTGTTTTATATACTAACTTTTTTTTTTAATCAATACTGACATAAAAGACAAATTGAATTCGGTGAAGATATCCGTAGCTACAGATAATTTCAGATTTTCTTTGAAGTAAGAAAAAATGGAACTAATCTTCCATAGCCATCACGCCATAGTCATACATATAACCTAGAAAAGAAAGGTAATTTCTGCAATAACAAGAAAGTGCCGGTAATTGATTATGAATTGCACTTCTAATAATTCACTTAATCAAAATGCATTGAAAAGAAAAAATTAAAAGTTCTAAAAAGATAATAAATTTGCCCACTCAAAACTCAATTCCTTGGCTACGGTATGGGTATAACTAGCGTTATGGTATGGAATATTAAAGCAAAGTTAATGGTGCGTTATCCGTAACTTTATGAAACAGCTGATTCAACCAATCTTATGTGAAATAATGCAATCGATTATTGGTGCTATATTGTAATTCCCTATCCGTACCATAAATTTGCCAACCAATTGAATTGTGGGTTTTCTCCTTAGCGATAAACAGGGGATTAACCTTTTTGTCTATTCAATTTGGCGACATTTATTGCGTATTGCTTTTTTCGATTTCTGCTGCCAGATTTTTAAAGATTTATTTAAAATTGCACGGTACACTTTAAGTATTTAAGAGTATTTAAAAGTTCTTATAGTCAGCCAGCTGTTTATAGTAACGACACCAATAATCGATGGCAATTACGATGACAACGGAACCAATGCTTTGAGTTTTAAACGATTACAGTGATTTCCATAAGATCGGTTGGGTTAGCTTTTTTCGATGGATGTGGCTATGCCACCATTTAACCATGTTCGATGGAGGGAGTTATTGCGCCTTTTCGATATACTGGGAATAGGAACGAAAAGGAGTAATAAAGAAGAAGGAAGCGAGGGATTAAGAGTAGGGGGAGCATAGTATTCTGGCAAGTTGAAGTACAACTAAGGGCCGTTTTCTCAATGTTCGGTTATCGCTAACCGGCAGTTTAATTGACAGATGTTCGTCGGTTAGCTATCAAATAAAGTGAAGGTTAGAGTAAACCGGACATTGAGAAAACGGCCCTAATTCTGTTACTGGTAAATCCAAGAAAGGTTCAGTAAAATAGTATTGTAGTTTTCAAAAAATTCTGATTGAAAGTAAATTGCAATTGACACTTTTGGCAATCTTCAAACTGTGGGTAGTTTCTTCGATTGTGTTTTTGTGTAAGTTCGTCTACAGAATACTCCTTTCAGCTAAGGGAAATGCAGATATATCTACACACATACATTTAAAATGAAAATAAATAAAAGCGCACGTCAAAGTGCGCGAATTTCTGACTTCAAAGTAAACAACTGAAATTCACACCGTTGTCCCGCTTATTCCCAAATTTGGCAGGATAATCAGGTTACAAAGGATATTACAATAATATTTTTTATAGATCCTAAATTTAGATACACATATGCAAATACATAAATACATATATACATTGATATGTGCGTATGCAGGCGATTATTACTTAGAAATATTAATATTTTACACGCGTTTCCACTCCCCAATTAATGACTTCAATTGATTTTTGTAAGGAAAGAATTTGATAATTACATATTTATGAGGGTCATACTTACTTATACATACAGGGCCGCCGACAAGAAATCCGGGCCCAAGGGCTAAAAGGTGGGGCCCCCTTTCTACATAAAAGTTTCAAATACTGCATCAATTTCATCAACTATCTTTTAACTTACTACTTCAATGTTTTTAAAGAATAAGTCAAATACGACGTTTTTTGCTCTCATCAGTTCATCACATCCGTATTTTTGCTTTATAGTTGATGTTAAGGGAACAAATTTTTTGTTATACGATTTCGAAAATCAATAGAATGTATTAATCAGTTCATATATAGACTTTAGGTCAGAAATATTCATTCAGATTATATCGGAATATACGAATATAGGTATAGCAGGACTTGACAGTTAATAAGAAGACAGAAACATCTTGGTCAAACATTTATTTATCGTTCTGATGAATTAAAAAACAGTTCTTCCGAAGTCTGTTGACTATCATGATTAAGTTTTTGAACATGAAGTGAGCTTTTTGAGCTTTGGCGGCAGCGAATGCGTCGATAATAATCTGGAAATCCAAATGTTTGAATTAATCGACTATCAAAAGCATTCTTATTTAACTATTCACTCAATTTCCTGCAAAATACGAGCACTTCGAGAACTCCCCCCCCCCCTTCTCGTCAGGCCTGTATACATACATACATACAAATATTATAGCCCCCCGGCCAAGTTGTGCTTCCTCCATGACTTTTGATAGCCGTTGAAAGAGAGAAGATTGTGCTGAAATAAAAATTAGTTCAGTGCTTAGAATCCCAAGAAAATAAATCTTCAACCAAAAGCTGTAGGAGAGAGTAGTTTTCACTCCTTGTGTTAATTTTACAGTTTACTAAGTTCTGCTTTCATGGAAGCCAATTAACGTTAAGCTGTCAAATTAACCGCCGATTAGTGTTAACCGCCTTTTATGCAAGCGGCCCAATAAAAAATTCTTTATTATAAGTATATTTTGCTGGAATGACTGAAATTTATATTCGGTCTAGGCTTTTTCCAGGAAATCTGTGACCAAATTTTTAAAAATTTCACCCGATTTACGATTTTTCAAAAACGCCATTCAATGGCTAACTAATATGCTAAGATCTTGGGTAGGAGGTCTGGCTAGGAAAGGACTTAGGTTTGGAAACAACAAATAACTAAATGCTTCTAACTTCACTCGGTTTTAAGGGGACTTCTTTTGCCTTGCTTTTGACCCTTTTCGTTCGCTTCGTTTGGTATTTTATAAAGTAACATTATTTTGTATGTGCGCTCCATTGGAAGCTTCTTCGTAACAAATTGGTGCATTAATATTCGTACATATATTTTTATGGTTAATTAGCGTGGCGAGTTACAACTATAATCTCTGGCAGAGGCAGCACATACACCTTTACCACCATTTACTTGCGTACCCAGTTGGAAAATCAGAATATAAGGGTCTCATATTTTCTGCCAATGTCTAGTTTTTGTCCGCAAATAATGTTTGAATTAAAATCAACAAAAAACGCTCACATTTTATGTTGCTATCTCGCAAGCGACAAGTTCACATCTTATTTTCAAAGGAAATTTCAAATTTAAAAAAATAAAAATCTAATTTTATTATTTTATTCATAAGTCGCTAAGCGCTTACGAAAAAAAACGCTATTGCTCCTGACTTCTTATTTTTCCTACTGGGTACCCACGAACATTAATACGTTTGTATGAACGCACATATTGTGGTTAAGTAAATTAGCATATTGTCCATATTTATTTTTACATTTTACAAGTAAACTTAATGGCGGTTATGCTGTCTTAACTGTTTCTTTCACACCTCCAACTTCACGGGGGCGAAACACGCAAACACACTCACAGTAACTCGTGCTTAGAGTTATCGGGCAGCCATAACAGTTTTTCTTATTTTTTTTTTGTTTTGAAACTTTTTACTGAAAACATTGGAATGGATGTGAGAAGTGAAATGTTCTTACCACAGAATTACAGCAGAAGTTGTTGTTAATTGGGCCAGCAAGGTTACTGAAGGCGTTAAAACATCTCAAATTTGTTCACTGCATAACTTAATTTACTTCTTATGATTCAGTGCAACTACCGTTATGTCTATTGGTCGTATCGTTATATTATAAATAAAGGCAACAAAAGTATTAAAGTTCCTTGTAATATTACAGAGAAAAAAAGTTTCCTTGAAAAGTCAAAGTATTTACCGGCTCTTTCTGGTTGTTTGTAAGGACGAATGCATTTGTTTGTGTGCGCCAACGTAGCACCACACATTTAAACGGACATTAACTTTTAAATACTTTGAGATTAAATTATTTGGGTTTAAATGTTAGCTGGTGCTTTAAAGAGAGATCAATGGAGAATCTGACTGGAGCGATATAGCGAACCTGCGATTATCCAAAGCAAGGAGAGTCACATCGACATCAAATACCAAGGCCATTTCATCCAAAGGCGGACTAGCAGACCTTCAGTAGCATCCACGCAGAGTTGGTAAGCTCCTTTGTCAGCTACCGCCTGGTGATCGCCGTCATGCAAACAAAAGTAGCTTCAGAAGAACGCGTTTAACAACCAAGCGAAAGATATAAATTCAAAACTATGATGCACTTCTTCTATTTGAGCCTAGAAAACTAAAGGAGAATATCTCATGTTGACTACTATTTCATTGACGAACAGGAAACAGGCTTTTTAAGTCTCTTAGCATATGGGATTGACCCTTGGAGTTATTTTCGCCCTTCTCCTTCATATAAAGGATCTCTATACCAAATATCTCATAGCTCTTGGCAATATCACTCCTCCTTCTCCCTAAACCACCTTTTTTGTTGAGATGTTAGAGATGAATCTCATATAATGCAGAAGCTCCGGTCCAGAAGGCATTCCTAGCGACTACCGCAGTATAACCCCTGCGGGTTAGGGGCTTAGAATATGCCCGAGGTAGGCATACCGTCTGCAAGAGGCGACTAAAAAGCACAAGTGTAATGACGTGCAACTCGATGGTTGTTGTTGTTGTTGTTGTAATGACAAAAACACTCCCCGAAGGTTTTGGAGAGTGCTGTCGAACTGACAGTCCTTTGCCGGATATGAACCCCTTGCGGTACTGCCCGACTGTCGTGGTAGCGATTTATGACCAGTGAAACCTTCTAGGTCATGTCATCCCTCCTTCCGTAAGGAGGAGGTCGCCTCTTACGACCAGTATGCCTACCTCGGGCATATTCTAACCCCTAACCCGTAGGGGTTCAACTCGATGATTGATCTGAGGATAAGATGACTCTCACCTCTCATTACCCATCTTGTCCTTTCTTATGGAAGGAGGGGTGACATGACCTAGAAGGTTGCACTGGTCATACCGCAAGGGATTACCGGAGCGTACCGTGCTCATATCCGGCTAAGGAGTGTAACTTTCGACAACACTCCCCAACACCTTCGGGGAGTGTTTTTGTCGTCACAAACCAAACAAACCACGGCAGTATATTTGAAGCAAACTAACAAACCTACTTCATTGCATTAACATTCTATGTTGAGAGCTGCCGATACATTTGAGTCTGCAACATGATTCCAATACATATTTCGTTCAACTTTTTGAACCATTAATCGTCCAAGATTTGAACCATATAATTTGACATTTCTTATCACAAACACCGAAAGTGGTTGGCAACGCATGAAACTAAAGCAGTCTGGCAGCGTGGCATATACTTTTTTTTTAGGAGAGAACCTTCTCTTCACTCATTTTTATTATATTTAATGGTCCACTAAGTTGCTGATGAGATTGTTCTGTGAAATTGAAGTGTTTTCATTTGTAACTATTTTGTAATTGTGTTCAATTATATATTTTAACTTTTAAAATATAGCTCATAGCTTCAATGCTTTCTTCATTTTAAGTAAAATAAAATAAAACTCGGTGCGATATCTAAAGAAATAGAAAAGTGCGCTAGTTTGGTGCATTTGTTCTTGTTTTTTTTTTGGTTCGTGGGTCCAAAAGTCCAATCGCCACCGCATATTGTTTTCATTACGTTGCTTGTTTGTGTAATTCATATAAATCAGCTGCATCAACAACAAATTTATTGGACATTTATTTTTCTTAAGTCAGGGGAATTTACGAAATAAAGTAAGGTATTTCGATTAAATAGAATGGCTACGCTTTTGAAGCTGGCAAAAGGTAAGTGAATTTCAAAGCAAATGTGGCAGAATAATATGAATGTTTGTGTGTATGTATGTTCATTAGGGTGCGCCATATTTGTGTGCAGACAAAATTTGCTGAGCAAGAAATGGGTCATAAAAACCTGGGGTAATTGTTTCCAACTGCTAAAACACGCCCAAAAATTTCGGGGGTAGTTCTATACGACAGCACGTAACTGCTAATATACGTCCAAAAATATCGGGAAAGGTATCAAAAGACGCGTTTTGACCTCCGTATCAATAATCCGAAAGCGGAAATTCGATATTTTATATATGTCGAGAGATATTTACTATCAAAGTTGAAAATTTTCTGTCATTTTCATGTGGTTGTTGTAATCACTGATTAGGGTGGACCGAAAAGTGCAAAAAGTGTGTTCTGCGCAGAAATACTGTGGACCGCGTAGCCGGTGTTGGACCGGCTAAGGGTTATTCTTTTGAAGCGCGGCCGAAGGCCGCCTACGCAGAAAGGTGTTGTGCACATAAATACCTTGGATCAAGCCCCCTATTCGGGATCGGACCTAGGCAATTTTTGGGTTTTTTGCTAATAACTTTTCACTGAAACAAATTATTTAATTTCCGCTTTCGGATTATTGATACAGAGATCAAAACGCGTCGTTTGAGACCTTTCCCGAGATTTTTGTACGTGTATTAGCAGTTACGTGCTGTCGTATAGAATTACCATTTCGGGAGAGTGTTTCAGTGAAAAGCGTCTTGTGATACTTTTCCCGATAACTTTGGACGTGTTTTAGCAGTTGTCTCCTAAAGGAAACAATTACCAAACCTGGTCTATGATGATTTTGAAATTCGGGGAAAGCGCTCGGTAATTGTTTCCTTTAGGAGCCAATTGCTAAAACACGTTCAAAAATATCGGGAAAGGTATCAAAAGACGCTTTTCACTGAAACACTCTCAGAGGTATCAAACAACGCGTTTTGACTTCGATATCAACAATCCGAAAGCGGATTTAAAATTTTTTGTTTCAGTGAAAAGATATTTGCAATCAAAGTTGAAAATTTCTGTCATTTTCATGTGGTTGTTGTAATCACAGATTAGGGTGTACCGAAAAGTGCGAAAGTGTGTTCTGCGCAGAAATACTGTGGACCGCGTAGCCCGTGTTGGACCGGCTAAGGGTTATTTTTTTAAGCGCGGCCGAGGGCCGCCTACGCTAAAAGATATTCTGCTCATAAATACCTTGGATCAAGCCCCCTATTTGGGATCAGGTCAACTTTGGGTTTTTCGCGAATAACTTTTAACTGAAACAAAAAATTTTAAACCCGCTTTCGGATTGTTGATAACGAAGTCAAAACGCGTTGTTTGATACCTCCCACGATATTTTCGGGCGTGTGTTAGCAGTTGTCTTCTAAAGGAAACAATTACCAAATTTTTTGTTTCAGTGAAAAGTTATTCGCAAAAAACCCAAAAATGACCCAGGTCCGATCCCAAATAGGGGGCTTCAGTTGAACCCACTCTTCTAACACCTACATCACTCTGGTCCAATCCTGTGGAAACTGCACGTTTCCTCGGACTTCCGTTAAAGAGCCTGATGACAATTTAGAGTGATCGAGCCCATTGGGCAGGGCGAAGCACTGTTAACAACAACAACAACAGGGGGCTTGATCCAAGGTATTTATGTCCAGAACCCCTTTCTGCTTAGGCGGCCTTCGGCCGCGCTTCAAAAACACACTTTTTGCACTTTTCGGTACACCCTAATCTGTGATTACAACAACCACATGAAAATGACAGAAAATTTTCAACTTTGATTGCAAATATCTCTTCACTGAAACAAAAACTCTAAAACTCGCTTCCGGATTATTGTTACCGAGGTCAAAACGCCCCGATAACTTCGGACGTGTTTTAGCAGTTGTCTCCTAAAAGAAACAATTACCTTTGTTTTTACTTGTTAATAACAAAAAGTGACCTTGAAGACAAACTGGAAGGAGTACTTATTCAATTGCATTAGCTGCAACTTCAAGGTTGATTTTTAGTTTAAATGAAATATCTACTTTTAGCCTTGACCGAATTTTGCTGTTCAATAATTGGCAATTAACCGTAATGGTTATGACTTCTACGACTTATGACTCCATGACTAAACTAAAATGAAGTTAAATTATAATACTCATTTCAGATACTTGCTTTGAATATAATAATATGCCAAAATATACTACCGAGGATATTAGGTTCCATCTTCTTTTCCGATTTCTTACAAATTGTAGGGACCTACAAGTTATCGCTCGACTCCGTACGGCATATGCAATTTAAAGAGAAATCTTGCTTTGTAGAACAAACTGCAAATAATTTGCACCCTAGTGTATGTGCGTATGTAGCTTACATAATTAAAACACAAGAGGATCGACGTACGTATGTATATATTATTTTTTGTTTGAGAATAACATTTCGTAGATAGTGCACACCCCATTTCTCAACCTTGAGATCACCCACTCATTGATTATCAAGCTGCTGGATTATACATAGAATGGACATTAAGGCGGGTCTTTCGCTTTTCGACGTCAGTTTCTTTTTTCATAATATACCTACTGGCAAAAGTTTTTATTGAACAATTTTAAAATTTCGCCTCCGCATCTTTCGCTTCCTCTCTGTCTCTCTTCTTATATTTTTTGCTCTCCTTTTCCTCTCAAATTCCACTAACTTTTTTCTTCTTGTTATTTCTCCTGGCCTCTTTTCTTTACTAATCCTTCTTGTTTTCTCCACCTTTTCCCTTTCCAATGCCTCTTATTTTCACCCTTCTCTACCCTTTCCATCTTCTTTTCTTATCATTTTTTCTTTTCCTCTTCATCCTTCTTCCTCCCAACCCCTCCCTATCAAGCGTCTTATCCTTTATACATGGTATGTCGAGAGGCGTGGGCAGTAGCCAAAGAACCTATTGTGAAAATTTAATAAACTTATGTTGAGTACTTTGCACGCGACGTTGACACATACCTTTTCTTTGTGAGACTGTAGTAAAAGCCCTATACCTATCCCGAGCACTGTTTAACATAACACAATGAAGCTATCAAAAAAGTTGAGAGTTACTAAAATATCTTCACTTTCTCATTCAGCCAACAGACTTTTCCGTCCATCGTTTGTGCGGAGCATTTTCGATGCAGCTAAACATCCAAAGATCACTACTCATTACACAATACATCCGCGTGATAAAGATGAACGTTGGAAAGGTAAATAACACTACTAATTTGACAAATTTACCTACCGAATAGCTTTTATTTCTTTTCTAGATGTCGATATGGAGCGCTATATAGATGAAGTGGACATTGTTATAGTGGGTGGAGGTCCCGCAGGCATGTCAGCAGCTATACGGGCTAAGCAACTGGCTGCCGAACAGCAAAAGGAATTGCGCGTTTGTGTTGTTGAGAAATCCGCTGAAGTTGGTGGTCATATTCTCTCGGGTGCGGTCATAGATCCCGTTTCGTTGAATGAGCTCTTTCCTGATTGGAAAGAGTTGGGCGCACCACTGAACACACCTGTTGCTACCGACCGTTTTGCATATCTTACATCATCTGGTCGCATTCCTTTACCCATATTCAAGGGTTGGCCCATGGATAACCACGGTAATTATGTGGTACGCCTTGGGCATTTAGTGAAATGGTTGGGCGAGCAAGCTGAAGCACTGGGTGTTGAAGTTTATCCTGGTTGTGCAGCCTCAGAAGTTCTCTTCCATCCCGATGGCAGTGTTAAAGGTATTGCCACCAATGACGTAGGCATTGCCAGAGATGGCTCTCCCAAAGACACATTTGCACGTGGCATGGAATTACATGCGAAAACTACGATATTCGCCGAAGGCTGTCGGGGTCATTTAAGTAAACAAATAATGCAGCAATTCAACTTGAATGAAGGTAGTCAGCCGCAAACATATGGTATTGGTTTAAAGGAAGTGTGGGAGGTAGTGCCAGAGAAGCATGTGTAATTAAAAAATCATTTATTCTTATTTATAAAATTTTGTTTAAACCAAATGCACTTTGCTTTACAGGCCTGGTTTAGTAGAACACACAATTGGTTGGCCTTTGGACTTCCAAACCTACGGCGGTTCGTTCCTGTATCACTTAAATGAACCCACACCAACCATAGCTGTTGGTTTTGTGGTCGGCTTAGATTATAAGAATCCGTGGATAAGCCCATTCCAAGAATTTCAACGTTTCAAGACACATCCGAAAGTGCGGTCTATCTTTGAGGGCGGCACACGCATTGCCTATGGTGCGCGTGCCATTAATGAGGGTGGTATACAGAGCTTACCAAGTAAACTGAGCTTTCCAGGTGGTTGTTTAGTTGGCTGCAGTGCGGGTTTTCTTAATGTACCACGCATCAAGGGTTCGCATTACGCCATGAAGAGCGGTAAGCTGTTACGGTTTTGAGCTGTTATTTAGGTCACTTAGAAAGTTAACATCTGTTTTTGCAGGTATGCTGGCGGCAGAAAGTGCGCTTGAGGCGATATCGGACGAATCACAGGCAACCGCTGGCTTCGAACCAAAATCATATCCGGACAAGTGTGTGCGAATTTATATTCATCTATGCATATATTGTTAAACCTCAGTAATTTTTCTTTACTTCTGCTAGGATACAAAACTCGTTTATTTGGAAAGACTTACAACAAGTACGTAATGTGCGTCCCAGCTTCCATAACCCACTTGGCATTTATGGTGGCCTTGTTCTTAGCGGTTTCTCGATTTTTATGCGCGGTCGCGAACCTTGGACACTCAAACATGGTGCGCCTGATAATGAATCACTCAAACCTGCCAGCCAATGTCAACAAATTCTTTATCCGAAACCAGATGGAAAAATTTCATTCGATCTACTTTCATCAGTAGCGCTCACAGGCACAAATCACGAGGGCGATCAGCCAGCGCATTTAACGCTCAAAAACGATTGCATCCCAGTCGATCACAACTTGGCGATCTACGAGGGACCCGAGCAACGTTTCTGTCCTGCTGGTGTATACGAATACGTGCCTAACGAAGAGGGTGGCAACATGAAGCTACAGATAAATGCACAAAACTGTATTCATTGTAAAACCTGTGATATTAAAGATCCTAAGCAAAATATTAACTGGGTAGTGCCAGAAGGTGGCGGTGGCCCAGCTTACAATGGCATGTAAACCATTGCGTTTTGCATGGTTTACTATTCATCCTTTGTTGTCGATTTTACAAAAATGAAATATATATATATATATAGCGAATCAGATTACATAAGTATAATGTTTAAATGCAGTTACATATTTTCATAAGAATGGATGATTTAATGATTTGTTGTTTTAGTTTTACTTAGTTAGGCCGAGAACTGAAATCGTGGCAATCTTGAAAATATTAATATGTGAAAATAAAATATTTTTATATGCTCTTAAATCCAATAGCCTTAGTTCTGTTGTTGCAATTCTATGTTAGTTTCTAGTTACCCAAAGAAACACCAAAACATATTTCTGTTTTCAAATATCATAATTTTATTTGTATCCAGTGTTTTGTTAGTTCTCTTTTGTTCAAAACATTCATTTTATTTACTTTGTATACAATGATTTGCCTTAAAACCTATTTTGCTTTTGCCATTCATTTACCACGTTTTCTGTGTGCTTTTGTTTTGCTTCGCAACAAATCTTTTATTTTTACACTTAACAAGTATTAAGCTGCAATAACATTTTACAAATCATTCACATTTAAAATTAACATTAAAATTTACTAAATATTTTCTTTATTATGTATAATTTGTTTATATATTGGTATACACTCTTTATATATTTTATTTGTTTATAGCTATAGACAGCTGTATTTCAATTAAAAAACGTACAGGTGCTATTCATTTGTTTTAATGTAACCATAAAATTACACAGTTCTCACATTCTCTTAAAATATTCACCTAAAATGTACTTATTTATGTATGTGTGTGGAGCTATTTATTGTTTTTGTTTACTCAAATTAGCAGTGGTTTGTTTGTTTTACTGTTATTATTATTATTACTTATTTTTTAATTTTGAATGGTTTTTACTGTTTTCAACAACTCAAAAGGCTTAACAAATAATTTTTTAAGTGTAAATAAATTGTATGAAAGTGACAGGAAATATCTATGTGACATATAGGAGGCGTTGTCTTGGCGGCTCTTATATCCTTATATATATATATCTTGAAAGAGTGAAAGAGAATATCTGCTTGAAATAGGGATAAATAAGTTGGAATCGGGATGGCAAGATCCTGTCCTTCTATATTCCATTAATTTTTTTAAATAGAACATTTTTTTAATATCGGCTTTGGAAGTCGGTGCTGGATGTGCTTTGCAGTATCATCTGAGCTGTATCATATCGTCGGTGACACTGCAAAAGTGCTTAAGTGACATTCGTGTCAACAACTATTATAGGGCCCTGCCATCAAGATCTATTCATTTCTTCTCAAAAACACTAAATGTTGGTTTGGCAAATAAATAAAAGAATCGATCTTGATAGGAACTTTTTCCATAAAGTTAATATTTGTCTAAAAAATAAGGAATTTGTAAAGGCAAAACAGCCAAACTGAGATATAAGAAATTTTTAGAAATTTGACATGTGTATACTCGTATACGTTTGAACGAATGTTCAAAATTTGAGCATAAAGACTGAAATTTTAGTAGAAAGCAAATGCTTAGGGCCTCATCCATAAAAGCTGATTTAAGCTAATCGGGCTTTAATTGACGTAAATCGTTCGGGCAGCTGTCAAATTAATTGCCAATTAAGGTTAATTGGCTTTTATGAAAGCTGCCCTTAGTCCTGTTACTTTGGACTTTGGCAATGTATGAGTTTTCAAGCAATTAAAAGAAGTGAACGTTACCAATAACTCTTTAGGAAGTCTTTTAAGAAAGACTCCAGGGAAATTTATAAATCTAATTTATTTTTATTTTTTGAATTTCAACCATATTTTGGCTTGATATTTTTGTTCTCCAATTTTTTTTATATTTTTTCTAATGACTTAATAATTTCATTTAGATTTACAACAGCCAAGTGGAGGTTTCTCGAGACATGCATTTGAACTATTTTTTGTGCATTTTTTTATTTTCTTATTTTATAACTAATATTTATTTACAGTTTCTCTTATTTTCGTCGCAACGCGCTTTTCAAAAAATATCGTATCAATATTTTGTTTATTTTCATTTTATTTTTCCTCCTATTTAGTCATTTTAACTGCAATTATAAGGTAAACTGGGGCACATTCAACAATTAACATTTTCCTTGTTTTATTTATTAATTTTTTGCACATTGTCTTTTTGTGTATGATACAAAAGTTTATTCAGTGCCAATTAATTTCAATTTTTATGCAAATATTTTTGAGCTGAGCATTGTTTGTGATTCGTTTATTTTTAACGGACGTTGCTCTGTTAAGGTAATTAAGTGTTTGGTAAGAATTTTTTTAATATAAATACATTTCACACATCAAGAATGCAGACTAGTTGTGTTTGATATATATCTTGTTTCTTAGAGTAATATCAGGACTTGAACATCTACACCGGTGACATATTTTCTTCCATTTACATACTTAATTTGCTTGAAATTTGTTGTTTCCATATATTTGGGGTTTTAACAATTTCATATATTTATTTTTTTTTTGTTCTCTGTTTGTATGTTTTAAAGCCTTCATTTCACTATTTGTTTTCTATATTTTTATAAGTAGCACAATAACCGCCTGCAATGATTCCGTTCACATTCTACTTCTAGCAGTTCCTGGATAAGCCATTTTGTAAATCTTCAATATTTTACTATAATTAAGTAAGTTTACTCCTTTTTATTGTTTTGATGAGTTGAGATGTGTTTATTTATCTACATATAAGTATCAACATTATAAGGTTTTCAGCGTTTTTTCGTTATTTGTTTCAAATACAGACATGCATGATATACATGTATTTTTTTTTTTTTTTTTTTTTTTTTTTTTTTTTTTTTTTTTTTTTTTTTGTAAAAACGAGGCACTGTTCTTAAGGCAACTACAAAGTGGAGTTTTGAAACTATAAAAACGAATTGTTCCATGCAAATGTCTACGATTGCGAGTTTTCGATGCACGCAGTAGCCATAAAAACGTCCCTGCAGTCAAATCAGCCGTCTCTTCAACTGCCTAAAGCTACTGGTATTTTGAACACAGGGATGTTCTACGAGATGTGAATTGTAAGATTTCGGCTTTCAGCTCAAAGCAAACCCAAGTCTGATATATTTTAAGTTAGATAATTGTTTTTCTATATTGAAATTAAAAAATTCTGATCGTTTTTTTAATTGGCAGCACTGAAATATTTTTATAGTGGCTTGCATTGGTCTTTTAGGTTATGAAAAAAAGCCAACTGTCAAATATCATTCACTGTTTTTTTGAAAATGGCGTCTTACCTTTACCTCTGGTCAGTGCAGAGGTAAATTGATCTTTATTCATCGAGTGACTTAATTCGTTTAACTGTGATAACTTATATAAAGTAATGTTTGAAACTCCTATTTTATTGAAAAACAAAATAGTGGACTTCTGATAATCATATTTAACTATAACTTCCTTTGTAAAGCACAAGAGCAGAGCACTTAATTAATGTTTAAAAATATAGAATTTCCATGTACTATGTAAAGTACAATGAGTTTGCTTTTTATTTTTATGCAAATGATGCAGCCAGCGCTGATGAGATCATAGCGGCTTTGGAGATTTCTGATTTTGATTTTTCTGGAGATGATTCATCTGACAACCTAGACTTTATCCCCCTATAATTGAGTCAAAAGTACGAGTGACCACTACGAAGTTGATACCAGTAGCTCGAATAAGAATGGCACGGTGTTCACTCCATTGGCTTCCTCTTCAGCATTACAGGATTTTCCGGCATCGCCTTTAATAGCAGGGGGAAGGAGACGCATAACCAATTAATCTCTGAAACCCATGATGAGCTTGAGCCGCAATATAAAAATTGGAGGATCTTGATAAAGCCAGTGGCATCCAAAGAAACTCACACTAAAAGTGGTGCACATCTACCAGAATTTGGTCCAAAACAAAACCGCTGCAGTAAAGATGGTTGTGACAAAAGAACCATATCTTACAAAAAATTGGAATTTACCTAAAGCATTTGAAACTGTTTTTCAAATTTTCATGAAGACTGTTAAGTGAAATATTATTTGTTTTTATGTTTTTCTTTTAATAAATTGTTATTTACTAAAGAAGAAATAAAAATTTTTTGTTGAGTTACAGTGAGGAAAAATTATGTGTGTTTTGTTAATTTTATAAACAGAACTATATACACTGAGAAAAATAATTGATGTGTTGATTCAATACCCATCTCCTACATATATAGGACTTAACAACACCCGCCTTTTTCCATTTTATTATTTAGTTTTTCACTACACTATTGAAATTTTGTTGCAGAATTCCAAAAACTGATTGTTTTGTACTTATAAGGTTATAGAAAGTTGTCTTTAAGTTGGTTTTAAAAACTTTTATCGAAATGCTTGTTTAGAAACTTTTGCTAACGATCACAATAAAAAAAACCACTACTGTAGGTCGTATAAGCTTGATAACTTGATCTCTATTTAATTTTCAGTGCAATTGAAAATAATTTCGTATAGTATGCATCTCAATACTACCGATACTAGTTCTATCGATACAGAATCTTAAATTGTTATCGAAGATTTGAACTAACACTCCATCGAATTTCCGAATGGGAGTGGCGTTAAAAATATTGTCTCTAAAATACTGGCTACTCGCATCGAATTCTACAAACACAATAACTTATTAAAATTGGAAACCGGAAATTTCGTTTGCAAATAATGTTAAAACGTCGATGTTATAGTACAACACTTGGACAATTTACATATATATTGGGTTTGTACACAAAATCCATACATACATATGAATATACCAAATAAATAACAAAAATAATAACACTCGATATATATATATATATATATATATATATATATTAGGGCTTTCGATTATCCTATTTACTCGAAAAATTAAAGTTAGAAAAAGTTTTGATTACTTAAAAGCTACAAAGGGCGAGAGCTTTCTGAAATGATTGTAAACTGATGCTGCCAGTGACTGGCCAACCGTCTTAATCTTAGTATACCGTAACAAGTGGTATATCTAAAGCATAGAAGTCAAAATAAGAATCAGCCTTAGTCACCTTTTTTGTAATATGCTAACTTGATCTCATCCCACGTATCTTTCTATCATTTGTTAAAGATAGCAGCTCGGTTTTTACCGGGAGCGACACCTTTTTAATTGCTGTCAAACGCCATCTTGAACTCTCAAGTTTGACAGGTAACGCTTGATATGATACACAAAGTTTCAACAAAAGGTAAAAACGTATAGAATGTAATAAAATCCATGATAACCACTGTTTGTGTGATAAATCACTTTATGGGTACCTCAACCCAACTGGACTAAATAAGATTAACAAAAATTTGGTTTAATCGTTTAATCGAAACGCCCTACAAACTGTCTTACATACATTTCATAAAGATCAAAACATTGCTTCCGTTGGCGCATCGCTTTAGTCGTATCCTTAACGTAACCGTATACGATACGATATATTGTTATCGATTATTGGTGTGTCGTAACCATAAAAAGCTGGCTGACTGTATACACTTTTATTCACTAAATTTATATCAAATACATGTGACGCGCAGTTTTAACTAAATGCCGTGCCTAATAGTCCAATTACCCACCGACGCACGTACGTAGTACGTGTCAGCTGACACGACCTGTCTTATGAGAGTGCCATGTAAACGAACACTCACCGACGTTCAATTTTTCCGTATACGTAGTACGTAGCGTAGAAATCAAAGAAATTTTGATTTTTTTCCGTAAGAACGTGTCAGCTGATTGCTCTCTCATATGACAGTGTTGCCTATTCATACGTGTGTATGCTGGCTATGGATCGTTTGCAGTTGCTTTATAAAAAAATACCTCAAAATACCTTTTAAATTTTCGTAATTATGTTGAAATAACCTGAAATTGCGATATTAAGTTGTTGCTTTTAAATAAATTGACTGGCTATAATTATTTAATATAAATTTCGGACACTCATAAAATGAAAAATAATTGTTTCAAAAGTACACGTTTGAGTTAGCATGCATGAAAAGTGATCAATGGCAACATTGTATTGAATGTAAACAACAGAAATGGCTGATTTCTCCGTTGGCGCCACGGGCGTAAGATTCCCTCAAACGTACGTACGTACGGGATACGTAAACGTACGTTACACACGTCGGTGCGTAATTGGACTATAAATTAGAGCTCCTCAACGTAGCATTTTTAACGCCGAAAAATTAAAGCAAATTAAACAAATACAAAATAAATGTCGCCAAATGGAATAAACGAGAGGGTTTATCAGCTGCTTATCGTTACGGAGAAAAACCAAAATTCAATTGGTCGTTAAGTTTATTGTACGGATAGCGAATTACGATATAACACCAATAATCGTTTGCGTGGTTTCTCATAAGGTTGGTTAAATTAGCCGTTTTATAACGTTACCGATAACGCACCAATAACTTGGCTTTAAGTAGCTTTATGATCTTCATAAGATAGTAAATCTCTTGAAATCCATACAATCTCACTAGCCTAAATAGCTTGTAGCCCGATAAGTGTCTGGCTTAACTTCTTTTATTTCAGTAATGATTTATATATATTTTCTATAACTTATAAGACACTTCCCATATATTTACAACAAACAGTCTGTTTATGAATCAGAATCTTCTTTCTCAAAAAATTTGCTAACTAATGCACCGATACATCTTACTAAAATAGCTACTACGTACTTGTGGCATAAATATTTCACTTTTTTTTTAATTTTCTTACTCTCAATTTATCTAAGCGTCTGTGTAACAGCTTCAGTTTCATAATAAACATTTATCTACATTATACAATTAGTCACGTGAACAGAATTTAATACATTATTTTTGTTTTTAAATGTGCGAAACCAATTAAATTTCTGTTTATCTCAGTTTTAATGAACATTTTAGAGTGTACAGCAAAATTTTTATTTCTTTACTTAACGTCATTTCATATTTTCAACAATATCTAAAGGAATACGAGTATTTACAATATTATTGCCATTTTTTAAAGTTAGGTTGCCTCAAGGGGAGGAATTGACAGTTAGAACAACAATTTCACTTAATTTTATGTATAGATTTTTGCAGGTATTTATTTTTGTATGCTTCATGAAACAGCCTAGACTAGATTAGTTTTTGGACTAGTTTTTTTTCAATCAAAATTAAAGCGAAACCCAATAAGAAAATATAAAAATTAAGTAAATATAAAAAAAAGAACAAAGAATAATTATACTTTAACCTTTAACCTGTTAAATATGAAACATGTAATCGTGGCGAAAATGCCCGTCTCTCTCTAAATTTTGCAACGGGAGCGCTTATAAAATCAACGTAACTCACTGTGACAGTATCTAGAACATGGAATTAAATATAGGGAGAAGAACTGCTAATCGATATGATACCGTAACGACACTTTTGCCACTCGATACCGATATTTTTTCCGTAATATAATAACAATAGCTTTAAGGATCGAACTTGTTATCTTTTCGAATAAGTTTCAATTAATCGACGTATTTTTTGTAGTAGTTAATTAATATTTTAATTTAGGTGTCAAAAATAGAATGTTCTTTTTGGTCATTAAAAAGGAGACTAGTCCCATTCCGCCCATAATGATAGATTCCTAATAAAAACGTTAAACAATCTTAGTTATACGAATAACACTTATCTCGGTTTAGTAAGAATTAAACTTGATGGGCTCTATCAGCTATTCCGCCGGAACTGCCAACGGGGAATAATTGTAATAGAGTTTTGTAATCTCTATCGAAATTCACTGTGAAATTCCGATTAAATCGATTGAATTCTCTCACCATCTATTACATTTCCCCCGTCGGATGTGCTGTCGGAATAGCTGATAGACCCCGATATGTCGGAGCTTAACGACTTTCTTTGCCTTGTGAACTTGGTTTCGATACTTTAAGTATTGGTACTTTGGAATTGATATCGTGTCCCTGTTCGTATCACTAAATTGTTAAATAAAGTCACTATCTTTCAGAATAGTTTGCTTCTTCCCACTCATAGTCTAAGGGATAACCGGTGGTTAATTTGACAGTTAGCCGGCTTTTATGCAAGCGGTCCTAAGTTCTAGTTCCAGCTCTAATGGGTCTTTCCTCCGAAAACACTATTGAACACTTTCGTCACGGCTGACTCTTTGGCTTGCTCTATGTTTTTGTGGGCTGGAAGGCTGACATTTCTGGAAAAATGCTGATGGATGGATCATTGTGTGTCGCATAACGGAGTGTTTCTGTATTTACAAGTATTAATTCTTTAAATATTCTCCGTCTTTTCTCACTTGCATGATAGCTGCACATCATTAACGGTTATTAGTGATGTGAGTGGCATTAGGAATGGGAGAAGCGTTTATCACTTTTAATGAATTATTCGAACTATAGAGCAATTTCAGTCAACGTAAAATGGTTTTATAAGGAAATGCAAGAAAATAAATAAATCACCCACTTTGACGTTTCAGCTCACTAGAAACAATAACAACAAATTAAAAATCAAAACAAAAGTTTTAAAAACTGTTCCATTTTATTGTATCATATAATTAATTAAGAGTAAAAACAATAAGGGTAAAAAACTCACTAACACTAATGAAACACTAAATTTTTAGAGCAGAGCAATAAATATTAAATAAAATCAAATAATATACGAATACATGTTTTATGTCTGTTTGTATGTATGTATTTTGTTTACTAACTTTAATTTGAATTCGTTTATTACTTAAGCTTTAAATTATTTAAATAACTAAAATTCATTAACATTATGACTGATAAACTTAATGTAGACTTGATTCTATGCCACAACATGCGTTAGTTCAGCTTGTTAGTTTTATAATTATTAATTAATTAGGGTAATTCATACTAATCTTTTTATTTTGTAGACACGAAAATGATTTTCCATAGAAGTGAAGAGTTTGAATAAATTACCCTAATGTAAAAATGTCTGCTTATATTTTCATTAGTTTAGTATTAAAAAGTAGAATCTCAAATTTACTTAAAACCTGACAAGAGCGTTTAGGTCTGTTCACTAGTTCTTCATACTTCAAAGTGTTTCAAGCGTCGGTTTAAGGTTATGGATCAAAAAGTAACTGATCGTAAAGCAATGATTTGAAAGAGAGGGTTATCTATTAATGGCAATACTAGTTTTGTGGTATTTATACAGTATCGGAATTTTGTAAAATTCATCCCAAGTCAGCAAAATGCGATGTTGGGCATGCTTACTCTAGTAAATATCGGTAAGCTCTATAAGTCATCGGCAAAAAGAGAGGGCTCAATAAACTTCTTGCATTCGTCAGGCCGAGCATAGCTGGATTCCCAGAAGAGTATTTGCCGCTCACTGCTCTAAACATTGGTACAATTCTCATTACTTGATCGAGGTTCTACCAAATTTATTTACTCCTAAAAAAGGCTGCTTGGAGAAAAGCTTTCACTGTGCTGGCGACGAGATATTGGGTTTAGAGAAGGGAAAGTTTGTGCTTAAAAAGGGACTACCTAGTTTTGTTGAAGAGTAAATCTGTTGAATTAAACTATCAGCAAAAAAATGTACAGAAACTTGGGAAAACAACTATTAAAATAAAAAAAAAATTGAAGTAATTTTTCGGATTCTGTATGATTAATGAAGCATAGTTATTTTTCTTCAAAATTTAGAACAGAGGATCGTTGGTTCTGAAAAAATTGTCTAAAGAAACAGAGCCTTACAGAGTTGGACATTTTGAAGAAACCTGCCTTTAAAACTAAACACACTGAGAGCTGAAGCAGATATCTTTCCAATAGAAGAAAAGTAAAATATGAGTAAAAATTCCAAAACGGAGTAATCAAACCCGTTTTTGAAAAATATAATTTTTTAATTTTTAAAAGAAAATTAAACATTAATTTCAACGAAAAAATACAAGTACAGAATTGCCCGAAAAAGGGTAAATTTTAAAACCTGTTTTCGAGAAAAGTACGTTAGTACAAAGAGGTTTGAAATTCTAGGCTTTGCCGTTGCGAAAATAAGAAAATTTTACAGCAATTTTGTGCCACTATATCTAGACCTTTATATAAAATTGGCTATAGCATGAGCCTCTGATATTTGGTATATTCTGAATATGTTATAGGAAGGCTATGGAAATAGGATGAAAGCGATTTAGTCACTAAATTTTTTTTACACTTTCTGCTATCAAAACAGAAGTGACCTTGAACTGAACTTTAATCATGATTTATTAGAATCAAAAGAAATATTTTATCTGTAATAAATATAAACGGAGTTGAGCTATTAGGATGTGTTTGGATGTTGTGATTGACTCGCATGCAATTACGTATTTCGATTTGTACATTTTCTTAATTATTTATTATTTAAAGTGAACGCTTACGCCGGACACACATTGTTGTTTACATTTCATTTATTTTAAAAAAAGGTTTTTATGTAACTAAAATCTTCGAGTTACAAGAGTACGGTTGTAGTATAGAATTTAAGTGATTTTTGTTTTTCTCTTTTGCTATTTTATATATTCTATTTGTTTGTAAAGCATTTTGGTGATACATTATTTCATGGTTGTGGTACAGTAAATGCGTGCCAAAGAACGAATTTTTTAGATAAAACATATACATCGCTTCCGAGACCGGAAATTTGAAAATAAGAAGCAATTTGTCATAACTTTTGTTTACTATAAAAACTCTTGACGATATTATTATCTAAAACAAAGTCGGTAAAACGTAATTTGTATTGTCTTTATACTTCACAGAAGAATCTCATAGCTAGAGATTGGATAAGAGCTTAGTATTTTACGAGGTTGCGTGCCAGTACTGCAAGCTTTAGCTACAAATATGATAGTGAATAGTTTAAAGATAATTTCGGCAGTATAATCAAACACACACAGATCCATGTGATGTGAATATTTATGGCATTTCGACAAATATCAAAGAAAAGGATGAGCTGTGCGAGCTGGACGCAGATAGAAGCTCTGCCGTAGAAGGTTTGCCTTTCGACATCCAAATTCCGCAGCAGAGAAAGTCCATGTTGTTTTCAATATTTGAAACTGGTGTTAGGCGGTTCAAATCAAAATGACCAGTAAAAGTTGTTCTGTATAACGGTGCCCTACTGTACTGCGTAACTGTTCAACATTTTTTGTATAGAGTTCAAATCCTGGATCAAGGCGAAAAATTTATTTCAGTTAAAGGACATCATTTTAACGAATTTTGTCAATGCTTATACAAACTATAAACTCTTTATTTTCATTGCAGAAAAAGTTAGGAAAATTATCTCTAAATTTGTGCATACTTTTAGGCGCATTTATTTATTCAATGTGACGTACTTTGCTTGCACGGCTTTTAAATTGGTTTTCTACAATAAATAAATGTTTGCTTGCACTGCACACTTTGTTTTATTAATTTCTTATTTTTTTTAGCTATCTAAGCTGTAATAGTCAAATAAAATTCTGCTTAACACAACTCATTCAGTTAATCAGTAAATGTATGTACGACTACATACCTCAATGGGCTGATTGTTAGCTTGCTCTGCTAGCTATTTTCTTGTTTTAATATTAGACTACGCTAACTTAATTACCATTCTCATATTTAATATGTACTATAATTAATGCTAAATTAAATTTAATTAACTTTTAATTAAAATTAAGCTTTATTCCACTGCACCCTGTTTTCACTTATAAACTACTTTGATATTTTTTCGTTCTTTCTCAATTCTTTTGTTTTTATGCGCTAATTTCAGGCGCGACTTATACTTACATTTACGATATGACACATTAATGAATTCTTAATCCACATTTTTCCCGGCCTGCTATGCGTTTCGTAGCTGGTAATGGGCTTTCCGCACTGAACGCATATCGACGGCTTAAATACCCAACCACACGTCGAAGGTTGAGCGTTTTACTGGACTCATGCATATTCTCTTAAACTTAAACTGGGTCTGTGATCGTGTGCTTATAGTGATTTGTTGTTGATATTTTCTGTTATGTGATGTGTTGTTTTTGTTTTGGTTGTTGTAGCTCTTCAAACTTTTGCAGAATTTCTTATTTCGATATGATTGCATTACCCGCATTATGGGCGTGGCTCATACCCAGATTGTGATGCGTAAGCGTATGATTATTTGATGTACTACCAACACTGCCACCTCCCGCTATTTGAGTGTAGGCGTGATTTGTGTGTTGTTGGGATGCTGGATGCCCAACGTCATTTGCTGAGCTACCAAATACATTTGTTTGTGTACTGAAGCTACAATCAACTGCATTTAGATAGTTATTTCTCAATTCAATTTGTTCTTGTTGTTGTTGTAGCAGTAAGCGTTGTTGTTGTTGCTGTTGCAAGTAGCTCGCATATTTGACAGGGCGACCACTCAGATTATTGGCGTTGCTGTTGTTGTAGGACTTTAATAGTGCTGGATCGTTGCTATTGCTAGTGTTATTGTTGTTGTTGTTATTGTTGCTACTCGTATTCCTTAAGAATGGCGAATTAGCGTTGGGTGGAAATATTTGTTGATTGCCTCCAACACTCCCATCACCACCACCACGATGGTTTGTATTGCTGCTTAGGTGTTGTGACTGTTGTTGTTGCTGATAATTTTTGAATGCGTTTGGTGATGTGCTTGATGCGTTATTATTATTGTTGTTATTGTTGCAGTTTTGTTGTTGTATAACGAAATCACGCGCCGGCTATGTTGGCCAGCCGCCAGAGATGCGTGGTCGCTTGTGCGCCTGATTCGGCCCATCATAATCATTTAGTTGTTGTTGTTGATGCTGCTGTTGCGCTTGTTGTTGTTGTTGGTGTTGCGCCTGTTGATTCGCCGTTAGCCGTAGATCAGGCGATGGCACATTGGTGGGTGTAACCGAACCTGTATTGAAAATTATAAAGTCTGTTATTTCATTAGTTAGGGCTGAACAGTGGGGTGAAATGTGTGGCGCGGTAAGGCAAGATAATACAAAGCAAGGCGAGGAGCGGCGAGGCGAGGCGAGTCATGTGAGTGATTGATTGCGATTACGCGTTAGTTAAAGCTTTACATACTACATACATACAAACTTATTGTTGGTTAGAAGTGAGTGAAGAAATGCGCGCAGGCGCATGCGTTTCAAGTCATTTTCGACGTCAATTGTCGAAGGATGACATCGAGAGCCGCCGCTGACGGCTGGTGATTATTTGTTAGTGATCCATGATTATTGGTTCCCAATGGCCAGCCTACGCTGATTAGTAGACATGCACCAGCTGTCATTCTTTCAACTCGCTCTAACACTCAGCTCCATCGATATTTGTTTTGCATGCAATGATTTACTATTTACAAATTACAACGAACATTCCATTTACATAAATACAAATGTTTAAAATTTTGAGAAACTTATATTGTGTGAAAAAGAAATTAATTATTTCAATCGGAAATGAGAAAATTAGACACCAAAATTAAACGTAACTTCCAAACTCATAAATGTCATTTATGTAATACTTGTGACTATCTGACTTCTGAAATCAAAGAGAGAGAGAGAGGCTACACCAATATTGGAGATAGTAATAGTATACGTCTATACCAAGCTAACCAAGGCCGGAGCGTTCCGGTAAAACTATTGAAACGGAGTTCTTGGTTTGGGCTTTTTGGGAGTGTCATTTAGCAAAAATGAAGAAAGCGCTCTTTTATAAAGAAAGAAGAAATGAATATTGTAGCCTCAATTATTCAAATATTTAAGGGGGGGGGGGGGTAAGGTATTAGATTTTTTTTGCATTTTTTTTTATTTTCGAAATTGAATCCGTAATATCTGAAAAATATTGTGTCAAAATTTCCAGTCAATTGAAGCAAAATTGACGAAGTTATGAGTATTTTTATACCTGCCGGATTTTTGTACCTATACCTGAACTGAACTGGATTTTTTTGTGTTTAAAACTTTAAAGCGTTTTTCCCACAACTTACGTTTTCAAAGTCGGTGCCCCTGATAACTCCAAAACTACTGCACCGATCCTTTTGAAATTTTAAACACTATTTCTGTACATCATTTACGAGGTAACGCTGTCGAGTTTCTTTGTTTTTGTTCATAATTTTGATTTCGCAATAACAAATTAGCTGATTTTTTCCCACAAAATTGTGTTTTTCATTTCAAAGTGTTCGAAAAAATGAAAAAAATTGGGGAAAAAACTCGACAGCGTTACCTGGGGAAAACTATTATCTAACGAATGAATTTTGATTTTTTGATTTCAGATGATCCAGCACCAAGTTATGAGGGGCACCACAATTCAACGTTTTTTCGAGACACGTCCGAACAATTGCTGCCATTGCCGTATTTTTTAATATTTCTTTGTAAAAATTTGATAAAACATTCTTCGAATGTCATACTTCAATGTACCATTGGTTGAGTAAAGAAATTTTAACTGCGTCGTCAGAAAAAAAATCACGAAAACATGGCTTTTTTCGTATGATTTGACTTTAGCCCCCCCTTAAGGGAGGAAATTCTGTGATTGTGTTGGAATCAGAGTTTTCACTACGTCAGAGGTGGTCAACTATGGTTGGTGTTTTTTTGTCACAAAAGGCCAAACCAAATGCCTCTATGACTTGAGATCCCTTCCTTACAGCATTTCCTTTGAGATGACTGCTCATACTCGTATGATGGTCAGAGTTCTTGTGGGAAACTCCTTGAAAACAGTCTGAATTGCCTACTTTTTATTTCGCATTCTTTTTTACTCCCATTTGGGATTACGTCTGCCTTTTCACGACTCAATATATATGTCTTGCTTTTAAGTAAGATTCATCGCTAATCATAAAATGCCATTGCATTGTAATCGAGTTTGGAAATGAAACGAAAATGTCTCAGTCTATCATTGGAAATTTTTATATTTATCAATTGTGGAACTCCACTGGGCGGAATGAGAATGCAATTTATAAAATTGTGGTAATAAAAAGCTGCTTTTCTAAACCTAGGGTTAGTGAAGCTCAGTTTTCCAAATTATGTTAATATGCTTACAAATGACAAGAAACATTAGACCAAATGTAAAAAAGAGACTTGATGTCTTGCCAAAGATTTTTTTAAATTGCTCTACAAAAGAACATAAAAATAATGAAGTACTTAATTAAGGTCAGCATGCAAAAGTTACGTTTTATTACAAAGTCTGGCACGACATTGCAAGAGCGAACAAAACCTTAATGTACCAAGATTCTGTAAAGGATCCCATATCTATGAGAAATTGAACTTAAATTACACATACTCCCGGTGCTAAACAGAATTTCGTCGGCTTTTTGAATAGTTGCTAAAGAGCAAATAATATAATGAAATGTCTGGAAATCACAGGTTCCTTTATACGGAATTCGTGGTTGTTTTTTGGACTTAAATTTCAATCTTTAGAAAAATTTAATGAGCTCAATACTGCATGTTCAAGGTCGATAGAAAAAAGTACATAATTTTATCTAAAAAAAAAAATGATACAGTTTCTCTAGCTTAAGGAATTGGAAGCTTAAAGCCCTATCCATGGCTGCAAACAAAATGGAGTTCTGTTGCAGGGTGTAATTACAAGCATTAATCATCTATGGATTGTGAAAAATTTAAGTGCTCGCGAAGCCTGAGTGCCTTGAGTATGGAATTAATGGATTTCGTATGAGTTTACTAGTTCCATGAAGGCTACAAAAAGGACAGATAAAACAAGCACTGGGCGGTAGTAGTGTAATACAAAAAGTTTACATAAAAATGAGTACAGAAACCAAACACCTCCTAGAAAGAATGCCACAAACGCAAATTCCATTTGAAAACAGAAACGGTTATGATTCTTAGTGAGTCATTCTAAAATACTTAGGGATGTGTGAATTGTATGGTTGTTATGTATGTATGTATGGTGTCTATATGTATTTGCGTGAGTGCTTGATTATGTATGAATGGTGACGATGTGTTGCAGATGGATTTGTGTTTTCATATTTGTTGTTGTTTTTTTAAATTAAATGTTACTATTTTGTTGGCCAAATTACCGGCGAAATTCCATAACCTAGAATTCGTACCCAGTTGCGATCGATATTGGTATCCTTCATATTTATCTAGCACTGCAAAGGATTTTTAATATTTTTTGTTTTCAAACAATATTTTTTAACAAACGCCCAATGTAAAGAGAAAGAGAAAAGAATAACAAATGAAATAACAAAAATCTTAATAGAACGTTTATAAAAAGGACATTAAATGCTTATAATCATGAATATGGTTGCTGGTATATACTTGGGTCATGTACCTATATACATTAGGGTGCACCTTTTTATTCCACGAAGCAATACTCCAGCTATAAATGTTTATTGGGGCGTATAACCGCACACTGAGAAAAATTTTAAAAATCGGATGACGGAAAGAGGCCATAGGACGGAATATATGGACGAATGAATGAAAAGTGATCTTATGTTGTTGTTGTTACAGTAACACCGAATTCGAATAACAGGAAGATGCGCCGCCGTTGGTATAGGAAGTGAACTTTTAAGGAGCAATTTTGTTTCCATCAGCTTCCTGTTTCAAGAAGAACATAGTAACACGTGTTTCGACAGTATTTAATAAACCATAGTAAAGAAGCGAAACGAAAGCTAGCAGTTTCCGATAAAGTCCATTAAAATAGTCATGCCTATTATGGTATCCGACGGATGCCTTCCTCAGGCAGTTCGTGAATAATAAATAAATGGATAAAGCAGTTCGTGAACTCACTGCATTCCCATAACCGCAATCGAATCGCGGGAGCTGTCATTTGTTCTAACTGCGATCCGCTGAATATCTTATGCTGCTTCGACATCAATTTTTTGAAATTGTGAATTAAAATAAATTAAAATGGAATTTAGTAAGAGGCAAATTATTTGTTTTTTAATAAAATTATATGCACTAATTGTATATTCCAACAGAAGTCGTCCCGGAATCCGGGAGCAGTTCGCTTTGTTGGTTGAGCAGATGAAGCTCAACGAGAATATCGAAAAAATATGTCCAAACAGCCATTGGACGTTGTGGCAATTTATTGGACAAACGTGAGCACGTATTTGAAGCTCCAAAATTTTAAGTGATCTATCCGTCAAAAACCGTCTGACACATGCTGCATTACTTCTCGCTTCATTTATGTTGAAATAAATTGCAATTAAATCTATTTTTCCTCATAATGAATCATAACTGATAATGCAGTCAAACATCAAAAATTGACACAATCCGCTGCGTGAGTCGGTAAAGCACCTCTCTGATGATTATGGTAATAGCGTAAACTTCTCCAAGCGAGGGGAGTACGAATCGGATGGCATTCGAGGGAGTGGCATTCGTCGGTTACCGTAATAGGCATGGGTATCTCTTTAATACGACCTGTGGTCATTTACCAGTAAAACCCAGATAAAAAGTTAGTAGCTTTCGAACTTGTGGAGGTCAAAGAGTGGGCAACCTCTTCCTGTTTTTCGATTTCAAATAATTTCTCAGGATGTAGTTAAATAAATTTGGGGGAGTATTGCAAATAACTCGCACTCTAATGTACGCCTATCATGTGTGCTACAGTTCGTAGGACAAAGTTCCTTGTGAATGATGCTAATGTTAAATGTACTGATAAAAAACAAGGTTGCAAGTTTACCCTCGAAGCCCTAATGAACTTCTCTGAATACTCAGAGTACACGGACGTTCCTTGCTCTCTGAGTAAATCTTATATTTAAAAAATTTTGAAAAAAATCTATAAAAAATAAAAAAAGCTATTTTAGCTAAAATTTACATGCCATCGAAAAAGTTATTCCGAAATATTTGTTATTTTTTGTTTTAACTAGCCATATTTGGTAGGAAACGTGTATCGTTTTATTGGGTAAACAAATGCATTTGGGCGCACAACAGCATTAAAAAAATAAAAATTCAATTTTACAATATTAAGTATTAAAATTCTAATTAACTGCCAAAAGAAAAAAAAACGAAAAAAAGTAATTTTATTATTTGTTATAGAAAGTATTTGGTTGCATTACGCTACGGAATAATTTATTGAAAAAAACATAGCATGATATTAATAAATGCTAGAACTATATAAAAATCAGTTGTAAACATTAAAAGTTGTATTTGCTGCTTACCTCCTTGTGTCGGTGTTAAATGGCCTGTGGAAGAGGGCCTTGAACCGGACATTACCAGATGCTGCTGCTGATGACTTAGAACACTCAGGTTGGCAGCTTGCTCAGACGCTGAATTGCCGTTACCACTGCCGCCTGCTATCACTGCTGTGGCATTCATATTGGCAAGAGAGAGGGCATTGGCGGTGGAAACATTGTTTGCTGACCCACCACCACCACCACCGCCGCCCCCACCCCCACTTCCGCTACTACCCGCTGAGCCATTGCTGTTTTGCTGGTGATGGCAACCGGAGAGATCGCGTGGCGGTGATTGTGGCTCGGATTTGACTTTGATAGATAGAGGCGATGTGGCAGGTGGTGGGGTGCTATTCGGTACGGACAAATGTGGTAGGCTGTGAAGGAGAGAGGTGAATAAATTTGTTAGTACTTTATATTTAATTTAGTTTGAAATAGGTTTAATAAAGCAAAAAATGCGAGCACAAACTTCGGAAAATATAAATTTGTCTCAGGTCGGCATTTGGAGATGTTTAAGGTGTTAGGCCAGATGTGGAGCATGCATTTTCTCTGCATTTTGAGCTTTGGCCATAAACATTTTAAGAATACTAGCGTGTATATTAAATTGTGCCCTAACTGGTGAAAGTTTTGCGAGCTTTTGAGCTTATGAGCAGTTAATCTCGAAAATGCTTTATCGCTTTCTCAGCGACGACTAGTCAAAAGAGCGGAGCAAACTGAGTGTTTTGAGCCAGCACAATTGTGCCATGAAATGATGAAGGCTGGTTTAAACTGAATATGGCGACTTTGAAATTTCGATACCCCGAAAGTTTTGCACATCGAAGAGATTGCGCTTAAAATGTTGACAAATTTAATTTTTTTTATTATTAAATTACCTACCCTGAATGCTGTACAAGTCCTTGATGTGTGGTCCATGGCTGTAAACCCATAACATCGGAGGAACTCATAGAGAAATCTTGCGGTCCAAACGTATATCCAGTCATGGTGGGAATGGGCGTTTGCAGCGTCACCACTGGCGTATTGAGTGATGCCTGGTTGTGTCGCTGCTATTCACAAATAAGAAATAAGTCAAATATTAATACAAATTTTTATAAAAACAAATTAAAGATTTCCAATACCAAATGCATATTACTCACATCCCCATAAGTAAGCTCATCTGAAGCTGACATATTTTGAGCAAGTGGCGTTGGTAAGACGAGACGTAGATTAGAAGCGCGCCCATTTTGGCCGCCAGGCGATTGTTGTTTGTGGGATAAATGATGTGCTGCAAGAAAGTTGAGAACACAAATTAATTCACAATGCGGCTCATAAATATAAAGTGTATGCTGAAACAAACACGCTACAATTTCTCGCATACAAATTAATTTAGTTTGGAAATTTATTAGTTTTGTTTGCGGGACTATGTATTTCAAAATAAGCATCAACAAAAGCTTTAATCGTGACGGAACTTGTGTGCTCATCAAGTTTAAGCAAAATTATTTTCTAATCGTTTGTTAATAATTAATAATTAATTTTCTTATATATGTTAGACATGAGCGGTTGTTCTGTAAGCGGTGATGTCTACTTTATTAAAAATTTAGTCAACCATTAAACTATAGAGTTAGGAAACACTTTGGCACTGACTTTGTCCCTTTTTCCTATAAATAATTGTAGTATTTAGGTAGTCCTGCTTGTCGTTGTTATTTTCGTGATCTCAGAAACACTTTAATAGGTTTAGCGAAGTATTACGGATGAAGGCAGTTCTTTACACTAGTATCTTAGCATATACACATCTTACATCTGGAGACAACCCAGCTAACCAAACGGAGCGAAAAAATTCCATTCGGACCTATATGAGCTCTTTTCGGAGCCCAAAATTAGTAAAAGTCGTTCTACTTCACCGAACTGAAAGGATTCATATAAAAGAATACAAAATTACCACGAATCTGATGAATATCGAGTGTTTTATGACTCTTTTTAAATGAGCTTCGGAGTCTTTTTGGACTCATATTGGAGCCCTTTACTGACACTTTTATGACGATTTTTGGAAGTCTTTTTATATTCTTTTTGGGAAAATTTTTCCTTCATTTTGATAGTTTTTGAATCCTTTTCGGAGTCGTATTTGGAGCTGTTATCGATTCTTTTGTGAAGCTCTAACAGGGCACATTCGCATAATTTTTCCACCCTCCAACATTAATATTTTTATCACAATTCTCTTTACGAGTACAAGAAAAAAATCAGAAAATGCTCTAAATCGTTCACATAATCGAGCCTTGCGGCTTATCAGCGCTACAATATTTATTAATTTTTTCTACCAACGCTCCGTGATTCTTCATAAAAAAGTGATTTCTTTGATGTTTACAGAAAAGCTAAAATTACGGGCTCCATTTGAATCATTATTTCCGCGCACTTCGGTTTTGGTTAGCTGGGATGTAGGCAAAGCAGAGTTACTTCAGTGTTTGCATCAACTAATTTGTGAGTTTCACAGTGTGGATTTTAAAACTCTTGTGGCACTTTTTCGAAGATATGATTGTGCCTTGATACTGTCGGGATTGAAAGCTCCATTTACTGAGCATTTCAGGATAATCGGTCAAGGCGTTCACCCAGCCACGTTACAAAAATAGGGCACATTATTTACATAATTAGTACTATAGATATATTTTTAAACTATCTTTTATCTTGAGTACATCGTTAAAATTTGTATTAAAGGGACGATGGAGTGGCAGGTAAATTTAAAGTTACCTTCAACAGTAAAAGTCTCATCTAGCTTAGAATGACAAAACTATTAAATTTCCATATTAATTAAATAGTTTGAAAGCTCATTAGTGACAGAAACATTTTATACACAGTTAAAAGTGTATCAAACGAATATCTTTGAAAACCAAATTAGTGATAAATAAAAAAAAAAACCATGATGTGTTAAACAAGGCTTTTGGGGAGTTAAAAACATGCTTTTTTGCGCTCAACAATAAAACTTATATAAAATAACAATTTACAGCAATTTCAGTCTCCACTTTTCGAAGAAATTATAGAAACACGCATATAATAATAAGAAAATATTGTGCAATATAAACAAATAAATAAAAATGTATGTTTGATGATAATTTTTGTTAAATGTAATTTTTAGAAAAAATATGTTAGTTTATTAAAAGTTAATAATTATTTTCTTAATTATTGCTTGATGCCCACCTAAACCCGGACTCGGCCCTGGACTGGGCGATCCACCAAGCGGTGAATGTGAATGTGGATAACCGTTTGACATCTCCAACATGGAGCCAGATGGATAAACTGTTTTGTTGTTGTATAATATGCATTTTGCAACGACCGACAACGTTTGATGTTTTTTTTTTGTTGTTTTTTTTTTTTGATGATTTGTGGTTGTGGCAAATGAAAAGAAAAAAGAGAAAGAGAAAAATTTTGTTTTTGCAAAGCTTTGAATTAAAACTTATATTAAATAAATAAAATACTTGCAATTTACTGTTCTCCATTAAATGGAATAAATAAATATAAATTGAAACGATGTGTGCAGGCAAATGAACGAAATGAAAAAACAAGGAAATAAGAAAACAAACTAAACACGGACAAACACAAATGAGGCATTTTTGTAATACATAAAAAATTAAAAAACGTAGAGGAAAATAAGAAAGTTTGTTAAATAAATAAAAAACGTGCAAGCGAAGACAAATTCCATGACTAAGTTATGAGTTTAACGCTAATGATTTCACGATTTTTTCTCTTTTTTGTTTTTAAAGCTGTAAGAATATAACATGAGAGGGGCTATATTTGAAGAGCACTTTCGAAAAAGCAGATCGATTTAAAAAAACCGAATTCAAAAATGACAGCGTGGCTAGGAGTAGTGGTAATAAGTCACCCTGAGGACTTTGAAAAGACATTGCCCAATTTACATAAAGGCCCTCTACCAAATTAAGTGTTTACAACTACTTTAACTCTCTTTGAGATATGTTATATTAGATTTTTTTTTGTGCGTAAAGGGTACTAAATTTCTAGGAACACGAAACAAAGCCCGATTAAGGAGTATCAAAGCGAGTGATCTATGCCAGTTCCAAGTGGGGTGCAGCTATATTTTTTGTTTAAGCGACATAAGCTATAACTATTTCCTTCGTTTATTTCATTTGCGCTGCACTCTCTTGGAATTCGCAAGCAGCTTATGAAATATTTTGAAGATATAGTTTATATTTTGTAATCCCAAATCGGGGTTTTTCACAACGAAAATGGGGAAGCCAATCCCCCGCAATGCCTCAGAACCAACAGTGCTCACCCCCAATTCATACATACAAGGTGTAACAGGTGCGCCGCAGCCCGTTCTATATAGAACAAGTAATTTAAATAAATAAAATAATAATGAAAAAAATACTAGAAAAGGGCTCCACACACCTCCTTTCCCTCTTCAAACCAATAATATAATATAAATAATAAAATAAAACAAAAAATAACTCAAAAAAATTACACGCCCTCCATAAAGCTTAGACATTTTTTTTTAATTTCTATTTTAACTAACAGCAGGTTATGTGCATTTAACAAAAATATGAGCCTAACTTGAGAATAAAAAACACATGAAATAGAGAAAATAATAAAAAGATCGTAGAACGACGATATCAATATAAAAACAATAATGGAAAACGGTGATAAGGTCATCTGAACTAAGATAAACAAACAACGCAAGCAAGCAACAAAATTCGTTGTCAAACAAACACAAAAACAATTAAACAAACATTCCATTTAAAATGAACAATAGAAAAGTATAAAAAACAAATATTTTTCTCGCATGTAATAAATAAAATAAAAAGCAAAAACTTCCAAAACACAATACAAAAATAACAAAAACAATCGAACGCATAACAATAATTGAGTAGAAATGAGATGTGTGCGGCGCGACACTACTCTGTACTAACTTATTAAGGACATCCCACCTGAGTCGGTCTCGGAACTAGACGGCCGTGGGCTGATATTTGTGTGAGACATTTGTGGGCTCGCCTGCAGCATTGCATCACCATAAGAACCCGGCACTGGTACCGACACAGGCAATGTATAGTTCGTATTACCAATATTACGTCCAGATGCACTCGCGCCCGCCATTTGACTGCGTTGAATCATTAACTGAAAGTCTTCATCAATTTTATTGTATTTGGCTTCTGTGCGGGGTGTGAGCGTGAAATCAGCTTCTTGTTCAGGTGAATCTGGTGACATGACGCCATTTTTGTTCTCCTTCTATATAATAATAAGAGAAAATGTTTTAAATAAATTAATATAAATTTTGCTAAAAATGATTATTCGAAACAAAGTGAAGAGTCAAATCAAGGCGGATCTAAATAGATGCATGCACTAGACAAGCTGATTGCTACTATTTTCTTAAATTTAGAGTTAACCATATATTTACATTAAATCTACGAATTACAAAAACAAATGGAAAATGTATGTAGGTCGTGCCTGCATTATTCCGCCGTGACAAAAACGATGAATGAGTTAATCATCGAAAAAAGCCCCCACAATCAAGTATTTAATGTAGTTGGGATACGTGTAAGTTCGACAAGGCGATTAATCGATTAAACACATTTTCGGTTGGTCTGATTAATCAAAGCAAAGTAATTACTGTGTACTAGAGATACCGCGAAAAGTTATTTGGCCTAAGACCGAATAACGAATAACGGTCTGGTACTTGGCAGAAGCGCCGTATATTCTGCAGATAAATATTGGGTACATTGGATCGATGTACCAAACTCCTAAAGCCGTTCGAAGAGATCAAAAATCGGGTATTTCTGAGGCTGTTCCATACGTTGTTACGTTACCTAAATCTTGGGAAAGTACAATATTGCATAGATAATAGCAAACTTTAAAAAGTACAAAAGCATTGAGGCATAATTAATTGCAAACTATTCTGCCGAATAGCGAAAAACTGGCATATTACCGAATAGCTGCTGAATATTCGTAGCATCTCTACTGTTTATGTTATAAAATATTTCTTTCGGCTACTTTTCTTAAGGGATAAATCATGAATATGCGTGTACATAATTACTCTGTTTTCTGAATAATCAAACCTCTTTGATTAGCTTATGATTCATAAAAATATGATTAATTGGAAAATTGATTGCTTGGTAAAGTTCAAGTTATGGAGAAAAACAACAGCCAATTGACCATTAAAGTTATGGTGCGGACAGGGAATTAAGATAAAGCACCAGTAATCATAAGGTTAGTTAGATCAGCTGTTCAATAACTTGGCATTCCGTGATTTTTACTCACCTCAATTATGTTTTTATTCGTGAGCGACTCATGTGGCTCGTTATATTCAGTGTATTTGAGCAGGACCTTATCCATATCAGTACTAGCATATTGATATAATTTATTACTTGATGAGAATATGATAAGTGCAATTTCACAATCGCACAAGACCGATAACTCGTAAGCTTTCTTCATCACACCGAATTTGCGCTTGTTGAACGTAACCTGCGGCAAAAAGAAAATAAAAAACAAAAAGTTGAAGCTCGAATTCTAAGATTTATATTTACTTAAGTATAAAGAAATTGTCAAATAATAAAATAGCATTCTCATATTCATCTCATATTCGTCTCTTTATTAGAATATTTCCCTAATTTATGTACAGATGTGCGTATATATACCTTCGACAGCATACATATGTACACTTCCATTAGCCCATCCCTGAACTGTGGCTGCTTTTACAAGGCGAGACAGTCCATAATTTAAGCCTAAACTGAATTGCATAAATCTATGGCGCGCGACTAAAGGCGGTATGTCCCAAAATGAAAACTTCGCGAAAAATTCAGTTTAGGGTCCTAACTTTTCGTAGAAATGATTAACGTCCTAACCGCAATCAAGTTAATATTTTCTGAGAAACCTTTATATGTATCAAACCTATCCACTCAAGCTTGAAACAGCAAAAAACCAAAAGTGCGACGTAACACCTCCATCCATGCGCGTCTTCAATTGTTTGAACAGAAGCCAGTGCTGTCAGTGTTCGTCGCTGTGCAGCTCAGCCTTGATTTCCAATTAATCGATTTTGCAAGACACCACTGACTAAGGCAGCATACAAAGTGCCGACAGACAATGCAAACGTTCATGCCACAATGGACATTTATGAAGACACACACACATCCATGTATCCTACGTAATCTCCTCCAAGGTACTACCCAGCCAACCAAAGCCGGAGAATGATACAAACGGTGAAATTACTTTTTGTAAAGATTCACGGAAGCCTGGGAGAAGAAATGAATATGGTAGAGCGAATAAACCTAAAGGCTCAATTGTAGGGATGTTGTATAGCATTTTCTGATCCTTTTTGTTGTAAGCGTGCAGAGATTTGTGAGAAAAAAATAAACGTTGGAGAGCGGGTGAACGACAATTTTCATTTATACGAATATTTCATGTCGAAGCTTCATTAAATAATCAATAAAAACTTCAAATATGAATCCAAAAAGGAGCCAAAAACCATTTAAATGAAGGAAAAAGTGTGCCTAAAAAGAGTCAAAAAAGACTCCAAAACAGCAACAATTTAAGTCTCCAATATGAGTGCAACCCGCTTCTGCGGGTTGTGGGCTTAGAATATGCCCGAGGTAGGTATACCGGTCGTAAGAGGCGACTAAAATGCACAAAGGTAATGACGTGCAACTCGATGGTTGATCTACGGATATGATGCCTCTCACCTTTCATTACCCGTGACATGACCTAGAAGGTTGCACTGGTCATACCGAATCGCTCCCGGGACAGTCACGCATGCACGGCAAGGTGGTACCGGAGTGAAACGGGTTGATATCCGGCAAAAGAATATCACTTCCGACAACACTCCCCAAAACCTAGAGGATCGTTTTTGTCGCTACTCAAGCAAACCAACAAGTGCAAGAGGGCTCCGTAGTTCATTCAAACAGAGTCATAAAACACTCCAAATTCATCGGATTCTTTTTTATGACTCCTTTTAGTGTGTCTACTTAGAAGGATATTTTGCTCATTTGGGATCCTGAGTGGAACGCTTTGAGAAATGTGCGTTTTATAGATCCGAATGGAGTCTTTTCCCTCCGTTTGGTTATTTGGGTACTAATATGAGTATCTCTGCCACGTGCGGATATGTCGGTAAGATGAGTATCACAAACAGCTGAATTCATGACATCCATAGTAGTCGGTTGCTATGAGGCTCAATTTATGTGCGTGACACACAAGCACAAGGTAGCAATTTAAGTGGGTGCCATTGAGGAGAATATTCAATTAAAATATTAGGTAGGCATATAGAAACTAGTGGAATGGACTGAACATTACGTATTAGAAGGGATGAATTCTTTTTAATTTAGACTTTAAGAAAAATGTAGCTCTAAATTTAAGCACCCCCCAACAATAGTCGCAGCTTCCTTTCAGCGACTATTTGTGCTAGTTGGGTAATGTAAACATACAATCTTTAAATCAGCTTAGGTTCATAACTCATCATATTTCCTCCTTAATTAGCTCAATTAAATATCGCCCTGGCAAAGCTCATTTATACTTAGTTTACATTTTGTTGTCTTCTAATAGGGATAAAAAGAGAATTATTGACTTTAAGGACTATAGGTGGAAGATGTTAAAAGGGTAGTGAACAGTGTGCTTTAATCCTCATCAAACAAGTTGCATAAAATGTTTCTAATACACTGGTCAACATTAATTTGCTGCAGAAACGGATTTTGAATACGTTTTGTGAGCTGACAGGATAACCCTGCCACTTTTTCGCCATCAGCCCTCGATTTTAAGATAGGGACCAAAAACCCGTTTTCCATAAATTAGACCAAGTATTACACCATAACTTTTTTCCTCTTTATCTTTGTGAACTGTTAACGTATAAGAGCAACTATAAATATAATATCGAAAATTAATTTAAAAAAAAAAAACAAATTTTCATTTTTAATAATGATTTTCTCGCATAATTCGTTAACCAGTATATATGTTTTTTTATATCCACTAAGGTGTCCATAAAATATTCTACTTAAATGTATTTTCCAACCCACCCTAATGTACATCTTACTTTTATATTTATTTTGCGTTCACTCACCTGCCGGTTACGCTCGTCTGTGATGCGTGATATTTGTATTTTTTTTCTACCCATTTTGTGCAGCTTCTTTAATAAAATCTGTCAACTTCGCTTACAAATCCAAGTTGAAAATATTTGTGTTTGTTATTTGAAAAACGATTTATAACTTTTGTTTAGTATTTTAATGTTGATCTGCCTAATCTTGCTGTTTTATAGTGTTTTTTTTTTCACTTTTCTCAGGTGCTGTATTTTGTTTTGTTGCGCCTGCTTTTTCCTTTGTTTTTTAGTTTATTTATAAAAAGTTTTAAAAATCTTAATGACTTTTAAAGGATAAAACCAAAATATGCCAGTCAAAGGCAGACTTAGCTTTTGCTTATGGACGGCTCTGCAGTTTTTGTTTGTTCTTTATTTTTATTTTGTATGTATGTACATATATATTAGATATACTCGTATATATTTTTTCTCTTTGTAATTGAGTATGGGTCTCACAATTGTACGATTGATTTTCACAAACAGGTAGCGCAGTTGTATAAAAGATCCTGCAAAGAGAAGAAGGAAAAACGTATTTAGAAAAAATCTTTAAAAAGAAATTTTTAAAATTTCTAAAAAATACTGAACAAGAACTTTACTCAATTGGTTTTGATCATATTTAATAAAAAACTTTTTAAGCTTTCAATTAGACTTTTCAGGCATACCAAGCACGTTTTATAATTAACACCATAATATCCAACTGATGACGTTCTGTTCAGTATTGTGGAAACAGTCTCGAAACGATCCCGAAGAAGTCCTGAAATGAGCCTGAAAAAGTTCTGAAACAGTCCCGAAACAATCCCGAAATGATACCGAAAAAGTCCCAACACCATTTCAAACTATCCCGAAATGGTCCCAAAAAAACTAAAGAAAACGATCCAGGCATAATCCTGTATGGATCCCAAAAGGATACCGAAAAATTCCAGAAAGGATGCCAAAAAAGTTCCGAAAACAATTGCAAAATGATCGAAAAAGTCCTAAAATGATCACAAAAAAGTTCCGAAAACAATCCCCAAAAGTTCCCAAAAAGGCCCCGAAATTATCACGAAATGTTCCGAAATGATCCCCAAAAGTTTTCGAAGACCAATGCGAAATGATCCCTAGCTTATTCTGCTACAATTAGCTATTTCCTAAATTCCATTACTTGCATTAGAACTATTTTAAGATTTAAGACTTCTTTTTCAGTTAGTTTTAAAATCCAAACAGAAAGAAATTTGAAATCTGAGAAGCTATTTGAAAGGTGGAATTGATTGCAAAAAGGTATGAAAACTTAATGAATGGTTTCCAATTTGCAACCAAATTTTTAACCGTGTAGTTACTTATGTTCAACCATATAAAACGTAAAACGTTGAAGTAGCCATTAATTGTAGTGAACTATAATTTTTAATGGCAACAAAAGGAAACCACAATATTTAAACTTCGTATTAGCATTTACTTATCTTCAAATATTTGCTTTCCGCATTATAAAAAGCACGAACAACAATAACAAAAGCAATAGCAAGAAAGCGATACCAGCTCATGGCTTTATTGTTGCTTTAGTTGCTTGGTAATCAAGCAAAGCAGCAATACAAATTTTCAACCAACAACAAACTGCGAAAACTAGCAGCAAAGTATAAAATAATGTGGTAACTAATCTAAGGAGCTAACGTCTTTCACTTAAAACCTAACAGACAAATATAAGTAAGCAAATACTCTCACTTTAACGCACGTACATTCAGACATATATACCACACATGGCACTCACCTATAATAATCCCATTGTATTTATGTACAAACATATCACAATAATTCAAAGTAACCACCCGCCGTAAGTTTTGCGTCAATCAAAATCAGAAAAATCAGAGAAATCCTCTAGAGTAAGCGAAAACGTGGCGAGAGAGCGGTGATAAAATGTGTCTGAAAATACGTCAGAGGACTTGCTCATGAAATGCTATGGGTTACACAAACAAACAAAAAGCGAAAGAGGAAAAGAAAAAAAAGAAAACGAGCAGCAGATTGCGTAGGCTGTTGTTTCAAGAGCCTTGAGGCTGTCTAAGGAGGAGGAGAGCAAATGAAACAAAGGAACTTAGAAATCCTTAAGGAAATGTTTGCATTAAGTTGAAGGAGAGAAAGTAGTAATGCGCTCTGCCTGAGGCCGTACTCAATGAAGCAATTGAGCGGCTAAATGTTGCTCATACGCCACGTATGTCCCATGGCAATTATTAAATGTGGATGACATAGTGACAGTGGCGTAGGTAGAAGTAGAGATACAAAATGTACGTGAGCGAAATGAGGTGAAAAAAGGTAAAAAGGAGGCCGTTGCGAGGCTTGTCGCAATGAAAGGCAGCAAGCAAAGAAGGAGGTACATATACAAATAATATAAAAAGCTCAGAGAAGAATGAAGAGTGGAATATGATATTCGGGTAAGAATGTCTGGCCATTCGATGAAAGCAGGTAACAACAGCCAAAGTAAAAAATGTTGAATTGAAAACAATAAAAAATGAAGCAAGCAGAAAATATTATAAGCGCCCACAACTTTGGTTGCTTTCCCGCGAAGGACAGATGCACATTTAATTGTCAAAGAAAAATTCAAATAAAAAAAAACTTATAGTTTTTGTTATTTTATTCATAACTCGCTTAGTGCTTAACAATAAAAATTGGCAAAAATAAGATCAAAGTTCAAAAATATTAAGTCTGTATGTTACTTTCTTTCTTACATACATTCCAGCGCTTCTTGCGTTGTATAAACAAGTAGGTATTATAAATGTTTATTAACTTGTCATCACTGATACTGTCACGGTTGTAGAATTCGATTTTCCGTTTCCTTTGGTAGTAGCTACAATGTGTATGTATGTATGCACGCTATGGTATATAATTTAAAGGTTTCACTCCCTAGCCCTACCTACCAAGGTTTCTACATAGCAGAATAATACAATTTTTCTCTTAATAAAACAAGACAGCGTTATTTTGCTTTTTTCAAACTTTCGGTTTTCATGGCTTTAGTCAGAGCACCGCAAATCGTCTTGGGTTCAGCCTCTGCTTTGAGTTAAAACTTTTTTCGAAACTTACTCAAAACTCAATTTATTTGACAAGCAGAAATCACCAAATTCATATGTTTTTATTTAGAACCATAGAATTGTTAGTGTTTCGAATAAATGTGAAAATAATGAAGTCATAAATGAACACAATAAAAGTGCTAAAGCGTAAACTTTTGACAAGAAAAAATTTATGTTCAAGCAACCAGAGTTGAAGGCTTCCCAAGCAGAAAAAAAGAAAGCAAAAATGGCAAAGAAAAGGGGAAAGCCCACAACGAATTAGTGTTATTGCACGGCAAATGTTAAATTCAAGGTTAAGGTTAGGAGGGCGCGCTTTTCCATTTTGTTACTTCCACGTTTTGCCAGGTGTAGAAAAGCGAGGAGGCGCCGTCCGTTCATACATTCTTGACTGCGTGTGCAGGCTGACGAATGGCGTACATGCGGCGACATGCGCAAGGACAGGAAAAACCCTAGGTTAAGGGAATCCGGAGTGCGCCATACCAACGTACACAAGTGAATGGCCGAATGGCAGTTTCGAGGTTAACGACTAACCAAACAATCATTTACTGCTGTAAATACATAAGAATGTAGTTATGGGAAACTAAGTAGGAATGTATGCGCGTTAGTAGCTGCCTGCCAGCTAGCTGACCTTGCGGTGGGTAGAAAGAGCACTTGGGTAAATACGGAAGTGAATAGTGAACTTAGATTAAAGGCGAAACATTATTGTAGTTTGGAATTCAAATTGGCTAAAGGTTAGTATTAAAGGGATATGGATATATTTAACGACTTCGTCTTATAGTAAAAATATAGACTGTCAAAAAATTTGCTTCCCAGCTAACCAAAGCCTGCGCTCTCAGAAATAATGATACAAAAGAACACCGTAATTTGAGCTTTTTTGGAGTGTTATTTATTAAGCATCAAAAAGCCATAGCGGATGAATGGCAACGTTCAATTTTAGAAATGTTTTGGAGCATATTCTAACTTTCTTTTGTACCTGACGGACCGACGACTCCTAAAAGGATCCAAAACCCTCAAAATGGAGGGAAAAATGTGACCACTGAGTCAAAAAGACTTCGAAATAGTATCAGAAGAGCATCAATAAAAGGTTCCAATATAAGTCCAAAAAGATTCCAAAGCTCATTTAAAAAGAGTCATAAGCTACTCGGGCTCCGAAAAGAGCTCATTTCTAAGGGAAAATACTCTGAAAAATGTTCGTTTTATAGCTACGAACGGAGCCTTTTTCCCTCCTTTTGGTTCATAATAATAATAATATACCCAAAGGATTACCCACCATCCCGCTCAACCGACACGAGGCGCATCTGCATAATGCGCGGATTAGATGTGCCAAGTGTTTGAAAGGCGTCGAGACCTCAAATTGCTCAGCTACAGAAAAAAGTTCATCAGCTGATAACGGTACATACATACATTAAAATACTAAAATATAAGTAATTTGTTAAGAGAGGACAGAATAGTTTTCTTATTGCAAAAAGCAAGTCCGAAATATCATAAGTGGCTGAATGAGAGTTAAAATCTTCCCATAGACACTGGAACGGCTCTTGTAATTGAAAGTTTGTTCTGCATTGCTTCAGAAGAATTGGTTGAAAATTTCTTGAAGCTCGGTAGGGAATATTAAAGTTAACTTCGTTCAGAAGAAATGGGCTAGAAATTGATCCATTAAAGAGTTTAAACATAAATATTACAGAAAGCGCCTGTAGCCTCAATATGAGGAATAAAACTAAGTGTACTGTTCACAGTCACACCCAAGTCGGCAATCACATTAACTTGTTCAAGACTGTGTTTGTTAATTGCATAAGGAGCTGGCTGTATACGAGTATGTCTACGTAAGAAACACATGAATTTACATTTATTTAGATTGAGCGGCATTTGGTTTACGTTGCATCAAGTAACTAAGTAGGCTAAATCCGATTGAAGCAAAGAACGATCTTCCACCGACGCATATGGTTGGTTGGTTGGAGTGGCGAGCCCCATGTGACTCCAATTAGCGCTAATGCCCCGTTTTGATACCACAACTCGTTAAATAACCAATTAAAAAATATAGAAGAAAGATAGCCCTATATCCATGGCGTTGAGTTCAAGAATTAAAAAAGCTCCCCGGGCTTAATATTTCCAAGCTCGGAGAGGTTCCCGAAAAGGGGTTTCCTTAAAAATTTCATTCTGACCGTATCTTCCGCCCCCGGAAGGTTGCAGCTTCGGCACGAGGTGTTGTGTTCCCAACCCATCCGCGCCGCGTGCGTCGCAATAGTCCAGCGCCCAGTGAGCACCGAAACTAGTCTAAAAAGGTCCCTTCTGTTCACCCTCAGAAGGTTTGAAGAACGTGTTTCATTGTAGGAGGGCCATAGACTCCTTGCTACTCTGCAGAACTGCAAACGCTGCCGATGCATATGACTTAAATAGTTTTACATCGCCTGCATACATCAAGATCTTTAAATAATTTATTGTTGTACAAATATCGTTTATAAACAGCAAAAACAGAACCGGGACAAGATGGCTGCCCTGAGGAACATCTGACATCACGTCAATGACATTAGAAAAAATATTTTTGAAAATTACTCTTTGTGTTCTACCACTTAGATAGGAGGAGATCCAACGGGTAAGACCCGGTCAGATCAAGTTTGTGAATTAGTAAAGAGTGACAAACTTTGTCAAATGTGTTACTAAAGTCGGTATATATAACGTCGGTGTGGAGATTATCGCGAAACCCATTCGAGACGTGGATAGTGCATTCCAGTAAATTGGTTATTGTCGATTTACCCTTACAAACTCCATGCTGAGAATTTGCAATCAGTGTTGAGATAGAAAATGTTACTTGGCTGGTAACAATTGTTTCAAATAACTTGGGAATTGCGGGCCGATAGATGGATTTTGACACTTTTTAAGAAAGCATGTCGGGATTAAGTCAGGGCCATATTTGGCCAACTCCTTTAGGGTAGTTAGATGTAACAAAACATCTTCACTGTTTAAATTTGGAACGTAGATTGAGTTACATGAATGTGGTAAATACGGGTAATTATTATGTGATGAAACGATGTCGGAAGAATAATTAGACTTGAAGAACTGAGTAAAGAAATTATCAATCTTTGGATCGTCGCTAGAAATCTTATCTTTGAATTTCATCATTTAAGGAAATCCCTTTACCTTGCGTTTACTGTTTACGAAACCATAGAATGATTTGGGGTTGCAAAAAATTTAAATTTTTAATTTTCTATAAGTACGCTTCATAGCGCTTTTTATTTAATTCTAAATACTTATGGCGCACAATGGAGTACATAATCTGATCGAAACCACGTTTCTTGTATAATTTAAAGAAACGAGACTATTTATTTTTTAAAGTTTTTAGCTCTTTAGTGAACCAGGCTTGCATTGGTTCATCATATAAATAGGTTAGCTAGGATATATTGTACGTACATACTCGTACATTCATTATGAGTATATATTTTCAAGTTGATGCGTTAGTAAAAATTCTCTAGCGTGCTTGCAGGAGTGTGAACAATCGTTATAGATCGATCCATATAACTACATATGTAAATTCCACCATTTATTCTACACCAGATACTTTGTTCGTATAAGCGTTGTTGGTATATTAGATAGCTAATGAAATTAAAAAAAATTAACTATATACAAATGAGCAGGCTGGAGAATGGTTATAGAAGCAGATTTTGCCATGGTCTGAACAGAAAAAATGTTTGCTTAAGTTCTTATAAAGTTCTCAGCTGGCTTGTAGGGTTGCTTTGACTGGAGCATAAGTATATGCATTTGTTTTTATCAATTACTATTTTTAAATATCGGAAAGTTATTTCCTGGTCAAAAATATCTCTTCATGTATGTACATAACACTTGGAAACGTAAATATTTGAAATATATGGAAAAATTAGGCCATGTCAGAAATGACGAAGATTAGTTTTTCCGTTATCCTTTTGGGAGTGAATGGGCAACACGCAATTGAAAAGTTTCCGTACCTCATACAAATACGTAACTTCCAAGTACAATTCAGTATTAAATAATTAACAATACTTAATACCAAATATTCAAAAAAAAAAATTTCACTGAGGACTAGAAGTAAATAAGAAGTTCGTGTATCAGAAATCACTTCGAAACATTTCTGATAGTTTTTTCAAGTCAATGAATTTTGTGTGCGCCGTAGCTCAGTGGGTAGATCAGACGACCCTGATGCGGGAGCGTTGGTTGGAGTCCTGCCAACTGATACAAATGTTTTTTATGTTTTTTAATTGTTAAGACATTTCTGGTTTAAAATTGGAACTCTTTTCTTTACGCTCATTTTCTCGAAAACTGACACAATTTAAATTCTAAACCAAATTTGGTTTGAACTTATATGCAGCCCAAAAAAGTTTTCAATTTAGGCTCATATATTTAGCCGTGTAACGAAGCACTAAACCCTATGAAAAGTCAAGAGTATAGTCAACGCAAACTCCCGAAATCCTTTTTAAATCACCGATCGTTAATTGCCAAATGAATTCCGTATCAGTGAGTTAATTGAGTTTGGGATCCTTGACACAAAATAACGCTTCTCAACAATCCTCTGAAGGGGATTCAATGTCCTAATTTAAGAACTCGCCGTACACATTTCGAGTAGTACGTGAGTTATGAAGCTTGAATGACAAGTAAATGATGTGTGTGTATGTTAAATTGTGCATATTCTTGTTACCTGGGGTCAGTACTTGACTCGGTTTCTGCAATGTGGTGATTAGGTCTTTCTTTCCATAACAATTACGAGTGCATTCGTGTTTTCTTCTTTTTATTTATTTTTTTTGGTTTTGCAAACCATTCACAAGATACACTAGAACAGTTGGAATTCATTACAATTGCGGTCATTTAAACTTAAAGTGAATGGGTTAAGAAACGAACTCAAGAAACATACAAAAATTATGCCAACGGCAAAACGTACGTGTTCTTAAGATTTCTAATTACTCTCGCATCCAATGGCCACTTGAGCACATTTCCTGTCACGTCAGCGCAACACACAATAAAAACATTATTATGAAACAACAATTGCAAAACTAGCTAGCAACATTTTTTGCTCACACACACACACAACAGCTGCCCTAGGCGTTCAGAAACAAGTCATAACACGAAAATGCAAATAGTGGGCTGGCTTCTCCTTTGGCGATATTTAGGAAGGAAACGGCTGAAAATTCAGGTGAAGCAGCAGCTGTCATTTGCAGTATGTTTGTATGCTTGATGTCAAACAAATTGCGGACGAATATTCATAGTACAAAAACACTTAAACGCCACCATTAACAACCCGAAAAACGAACACCAATTGTTGGCCCACATGGCGTATGAGTAACATTTTGTTTGTTGGTTGAACAAGAACTCTTTTGGCGTGTGTGTGTGTTGGAGTATGTCGCGTATTTTATTCTTGCTTGATGCATAGACAATTTTAATTGGTAAATTGTTAAGCAGTACTCAGTGCCACAATGATGGCATATAATAACAGCAGCAACCACAACTACAATAAACCATAATCCAATTCACTCATTTCTCAACCGTCAGCACAGTTTGGGATTAATGCCAAATTTTTTTTTTTTTTTGTTTTCTTAATAAAATATTGAATTTGAGTTTTCATTTCGATTTTAACAAATTTAATGAGCCTTAAAATGGCATGAAATAAAATAATTGGCAAATTAGAAAAAAATTGTATGAGAGCTTGGTTTGTCTTAATGAAGGAAATATGAAAGCATGTAGGAGACACTGAAATTGGAAAAAACTAAGTCAAACAATAAGGAAAATATGTGTCAATCGTAAGCCGAGGCTTAGTTTAGAAGTTGACAAATAAAAATGTTGAGTCTCAAATACGAAAAATCTAAAAAAGGGATCCTTTTGAAATCCTGACCTTTTCGCGAAGAACTGCGTATGTAAAAGTTTCTACTCTCGTAGATGCCCGCCGTGGTGCGAAGCTTGGCTAAACCTTCATTTAGAATTCCAGCAATACTTCGGCAAAGACATTACGCGTAGAAATTTTATAAAATTGATATAATGTAGGGAAAATCTGTTTCCGTCATCGATCACTTAGTAAAATATTGAAAAAAATATTTTATTTTGTTATTTTATTCATAAGTCGCTAAGAGCTTGCGAAAAAAATCGGTTATATATAACTTCAGTAGTGACCAGGATAAATGAAATGCTTGTTTTTTTTTAAACTTATGATTTTTAAGCTGTCATTTTTACTCAAAGCAATTCACCCAACAATTAATGAAATACTGCCTTCAATAACTATTTTTTTTTTTTAATTTACTAATAACAGCAACAGCGACACAATTTCAAAAAAATAAAACTGATTTAACTATAAAATATTTTAATTAAGTTTGATGTTTTTTCGTAAAATCAATACGTGGTAGGGTCAAGTCGAAATCAAGAGGCGAGTAATTTAAATTGTTTGAGGTGAAGCCCAAAAAATTTCGAGAGAAACCACTAAACGTTAATAACTTTGCATGAAATGTTCAGTGGATCATAAGCTTGAAAGTCACGAAAAACAAATCGAAGACGCTTCCCATTTAAGTTATATATAATATACATGTTTGTATGTACATATATATGCTATTATTGAAACATCCCAGCTAACCAAAGCCGGAGCGCTCCGAAATAATCATCCGTAATGTGGGTTTTTGTAGTGTTATTTAGTAGAAACCACTTTTTATGACGATTCACAGAGCCTTTGGAAAAGATATAAATATTGTAGAGCGGATAAGCCGCAACGCACAATTATATGAATGATTTAGAGTATTTTCTGACTTTTTTATATTACCTAACAAAAAGCGTCTTTTTTCTGAATGTTGTTTATCCAGAGTCAAGGAAGCAAAGTAAAGTGCCTTTAAAATTAAACAAAGTAATATATTTTTTTGTTTGTATGAAGTGTTTTGATAAGTTCCAAATGAAAAGTGTATACTCTTAGATCTACTTACTTATACAAATATATTAACATAAAATTTGTTTTCAATAAAGAACCAATAGCATTATATTTTCAAAATTATACATATGTATAAAACTGTATAAACCATTTAAAAGAGTGCTTTCTTCTGATTAGTAACCCGCAGCTATCAATCTTACAAACTTATTTTAAGCTTCATAAAGGAGAAAATAAATGCCTCAAATACAACTCCAAAAAGGATTCAAAAACTATCAAGTGGGAGAAAAAAAGTTACAAAAAAAAGACTCAAAAGAAACTTTAAAAAATCATAATAAAGATCCTCAATATGAGTCAAAAATGACTTGGGAGTTTATTTAAAAAGAGTCATAAAACACTGCAAATTCATCGGACTCGGAGTCATTTTTTTTTATGGTTCCTTCCCATATACCTGCGTAGAACGAATTTTCCTCATTGTGGGCTCCGAAAAAAGCTCATTCCTGAGGGAAATGCTCTGAGAAATGTCCTTTTCATAGCTCCTAATAGAGTATTTTTTCCCTTTGTTTGGTTAACTGGGATTTGCTGTTGCTTTGTTAGTTAATTAATATTTGCCGAGCGGCTTCTCTACAAGTAATTGGCAAGTGGAAGAAAGCTTCTCGAAGCCGCTTAAACGCTTTGTCGTTTTTTTTAATTTTCCAATGGCGAGCTTTTTTCATAATTCAAAGAAGTCTATGGCCGAAAGCAAAATTACTTACGGCTCTTTGGAAGAATGAGTCTGGCGTCAATGCTCTGACCCCACTAGCCCAGCTGCGTTTATCAGCCAACATAAAAGAAGTCGCGCGCTGCCCCGTGTTGTGTGTGTGTGTACGTCTGTTCGCTTGAGGAGATAGAGTATTTCGTTGGTATTTTTAGCTGAAACACCTGCAAATGAAATTAAAATAAGAAATTAATTTTTAAGTGAAAATTTATGATGAATTAATAAATGAAAAAACAAAATCAAGGTTTAGTCATGGCACTTTTGCAATAAAACTTTAATTTAAATTCGAAGATAAACTGTCTCAAATCGAAGCTTACAAATTAGCATTATTTCGTTAGGGATTAAGCATCACAGAGCATTTAAGTAAACTCTTGCAAGTCCCAGGGTGTCAATATGTATTCATCTACATACATGGAGGGGAAAAAAGACTCCATGTATGTATATATGTATGTGTGTTTGTTGTTGCAATTAGTTAAGATCAACACTTTGATTGCTCTTCATCTTTTCCTCATTTCGTCAGTGGAATGAACTTTTTGTCGCCGAATATTTAATGCAGCTGCCATAAAAACTGCTCAAACCGGCCACCATTAAAAGTGTTACGCTAATAATTATTAATTAGGTGTTGTTGTTGTGTTCTTGTTATTGGTATTATTGAACTGCTCCCAAAATTGCATTTCTTCAAATGCTTAGCACTTTTAACATTTTTATTTTTTTGTGTCGTTTAATAAAGAATTTAAGCAACTGCACTTCCCTTTCGTTAAACCAACCGCACCCCACACACACATGCACACAGAACTGATGATGATAACAGCCTCAAAGAAAGTAAAAAACCAAAACCAGTTTAGTCAGTGTCAAAGTCAAAGTCGATAATTGTTGTTGTTGTCATTGGTTTGCGTCACACGAAGTGGTGCGTGTGTACACCAGGGCTAGCGTGCGTGCAGTGCTCTCTTAAAACAATAAATTTGCAATTAATTGTTGTTATTGTAAAATTAAAATGCAACATTTTCGCGATGTACGCAGTCACCACTCAGCGAGAATTTCTTCTTAATTTATGGAAAATGGTATGAATTCACGCTAATGTGATGTGACTTAATGGACCCTTGTGGCTCAAACCACCGCTCGTCTTCTCAAAAAAGCTTGAATAAATAATCAAAAATTTAATTATCTTGAGGAACTTCATAACATTTTTTATGCATTTCCGGAAAAATATTTTTTAAAATGAATGAATGAAAAAGCGATAATTTTTCAAGCAAAGGACTTCAAGTTTTGTGATTTTCCCTAATACCAAAAATTACGAAAAATTGTGGCTGTTTTCGTGATAGTACCATAACTTTAGCGTGTATATGTTAGTTGCTTTTTAATGTTTTCCATTAATAAGTTTGCAATATGCCGATGTCTTAACACTGTTGATTTTCAGGAAAAAAGGAGGGACCAGCAGTTTTCGAGTTTTTGTGCGTCTGTATACATGCATGTGTATCGCTCAAAAACTGCTGGATGGAGTTCAATGCTGCATTAGTAGACATTTAATTTTACATTTAAGATAACCCTTATTCCTCTAAATCCACCATTTTTCCAGTTATCGACCCATATGTGGCCCAGGATATGTTAGTACAATTTGGGTATTAAACAAAAGGTGCTAATGCGTGCTGCGATAAGCGATGTGATTAAATTCCATATCTCAACTGGTTTCGGAGAAATAACTATTTAAATCGGATTGAGTTTATTTTAAGTTCGGAGACGCAGAGAAGTGTGGCCGTGTTTTCTTGTTAGTTAATAAAAATTATTTAAATCCACTGATAAGTGTAGTGCATATGGTCTGGAAATAAGATTTTAGGCGGCGAACATGCTAAAGTCCCTGCAAAAAAATCGTGGAACTAATCTCTAAAGAGTGTGATACGTGACTAATCCCTTTAATCTTCGGTGGGCTATAATTCAATATAAGCCAATTTTAATTTGCGTAGCATACTCATAAGAGTCAAAAAACATCCCGCCGGGCCCGTTTGGGTAGAAAGAGTATTAGTCCTATCGTACTCGTTCTGGTCTCTCCATAAGACATGCTCAAACAAATGAGAACAGCTCAGCCCATATAAAGAGATCTGAACTGCAATAAGCCGCTTGCCCCTTTGAGACTCATCCCAGCTTCATTATAAACTCATCGCATTTTTCAGACGAGTTGCACCACGGTTAGCCATGGTTGGCAGGGTTTGCTTGAAATGTAGCCGAAATTAAAGCAATACATTCATGTACATAGATAGAAAATAAACATTGTATTCTATAATTTGCATTGAATTATATGTATCTTAAAATTGTCTGAAAACTGCAATCAATTTAACAAAGTTAAATATTAGTTCCTGCTTGTACTCCAACTTGACAAAAATCCTCAGAAACATAAATGAATAGCTTCGGTGAAGAAATTACGCATTCCGTAAACTGAACATTCGTCTTGTAAGAGCTGATTTGCTGTCACAACCTTAACAATTTCTATTCGAACGCAAAAAGCCATTCGAATGCTTTTCAAATTAACTGTCTTTTTTATTATTTCAACATGTTTATAAACTATTTTCTTATTTGAGGCTTTTAAGTATTTTGAAGAGTTTTAATAAAAATAATTTGAGTATTGGAGGGTATAAAAGAAAAAACATAAAACTGTATTTTCTATATTGTTTGTTTGTTATTTAATTACACCTGAGCACTTTCTCTGGCAATTCTCTTTAAATTAAATGCCATTCTTCTCGCTTAATTCTCTTTCCCTCGTAAGTTTTTTTGACATCGCGAGCGTGATTTTAGCCAAATCATAATAATTCGTAAAAATTTGGAATAATTATATGCAACAGGATCGGACCTAATCTATTAAAGTCTGTCAATACTATGACGCAATAAAAAAAGCTTAGTAGCTAAATATGAAAACATAAGCCGATTTTTATTCGTAAGCACATACCGACTTATGAATAAAATAATGATCTGAAATTTTTGTTCAAAATGCGAGATTTTTTCCTTGAAAATCAGATATGAGCTTTTCGCTTCAAAACCTGCTTTATTTCCTATATTTTTGGTTCTGTTTTTAATGTTTTTTTTTAACTACTTCAAAAAAAACCCTGAAAAAATGAAAATAAAAAACCCTGATTTCCACAAAAAAAAAACTATTATATGGAGTAGCAGTTTTGACACTCAGCGAATCAAATTTCCTACTTTGTATCGGCGAAAATATAATTTTGTTTAGTTACAAGAAACTCTTTGTGTGAATCCTTTCAAGTTTTGTCCTTATCGAAAGGAAAAAAAAAGTGGAAAAAACAACAATCAGTTTTTTTGTGTTGATAATGAGAGCTCTGACGATAGGAAATCGTACAAAATGAAATTTACATGAACAAGAAATCTGGGAAAGACAAAATAATATTGCGTAATGCGGCCAATTAGATGCGCCACATGTCTTATGATGCTTGTGGCTCATGTTGCGCGGATAATTGTCGTTTATATTTCTACGCTTAAGATTTGTTAGATACTTATTTTTTTCTTTTATTCGCAAGCACTTAGCAACAAACCAATGATTAGCAAGCTGAAATATTTTTTTTTCGAAATTCTAATTTTACTTTGAAATTATTTCTGCTGGCTTAATTTTTTGTTGGTTTCCCTTCAAAAATGCAGAAAATATTTTACACTTTTTGAGCTCAAGAACAGTTGATGATAGTTATTAAATGATTTTTTTTTTGTTAGCTCTTAGCGAGTTACATATGAATAAAATAGCAAATGATTTCCTTTCAAAATTTTAAATTTTCTTTAAAAATAATATGGGCTTGTCGCTCGCTAGATATAAAACAAAATTGTAAGCGCTTATAATTTTTTCTACTTTCTTATTTTTTTATGTTGTTTCAAATTTAAAAGTTTTTCATAAGCAGAAAAGTTTTCATCCAGCATCGAAATAACCAATAAAATGCGGTCATTATTTAATTTTTATTGGAAAAATTTCAAAAGCAACAAACTCGTCGTAGTAGTGTTTCTAAATCTTTTCCGCTAAGAATTGAACCCGACGACGTCTGATTTCTAATCGCAGTAGCCTGCCATTAGACTATGCCTAGCTGTTGTTGTAAGCGTGCTAATTAAAAATATTCCATTTTGAAATTTTTTTAGTTTCTACCAACAAAGTAAAAGCCCAGAAACTAAAATCAAGCATACATGCTAACAAATCTTTGGCAACAAAACAAAGTAGCTTAAGTCGATCTGTCACAAAGTATTACCGTATATTAATGCGAGTTATAAAAAGCTGATAACTCGGCAGATAATAATAAAAATAATTTGGCGCTAAATGACACCGAGGAGATAAAGGTCGAGCTTCTCTTCGGTTGGCGAAACAAAATAAGAACTTTATATATGATTAAATGCAACAAAAAGAAAAAAAAACAACAATAACAAAACTACACAAGGCAGTGGTCGATGCAGTTAAAACAATTAATCACCAAGGCAGGATTGCGGGTTCCAATCCCACTCCCGGTAAAAAAGCTTTGAACAGATCTTGTTATTATCGAAACAGCTATCGGTTTATCCAGCCGCGGTACGTATTTGCTATTTTTCTCTCAAACTTCGAATGTAACAAATGTATCTTGATAGAAGCAGGGGTATCTCACAGAGTTTTATTGAAGATATTTCGCTTGTTGTTACAGATTTGTAGAATGTCTTTCATCCTGTGCTTTGTTGATAGAAGGCAGCGTGTAGAAATCAAAAGTCCGCGTCTTATACTACTGCGGGAGAGAGCCGAAAATATAGTATCAAAGCTGAGACTTTTTTTCTTTCTTTTTGATTAAATACTAATACTAACAAAATAAGTCAAGATATTTAATACAAACGAGAGCAAATAAAATCCATTTAATTTTATTTGTATGAGGTGACACGTGGGACACATAAAAAAACTATTAAACATTTGAAATCTTGACTTTAAATCTGATAACTTTCGCTAAACTGAGTATATACATATATATGAGAGCACGTCTAATCCTCAAGCGAATAGGAAAATTTCCCATGATCAACTGATGCAGATCAAAATAGTTAAAGACGTGCTATCTTGCATGGCCACAAATAATTTCAGCCCGGAATTGAAGTTAAGCTTACAACTTTGTGATGATTTTGCGGAAACTCTAATTTCGCAACGCCGGCAGCCGATTTTTGGTGCTCTCAGAAATTATTCCAAACCTTTCTAATCGCAACTTTTTCGCGCCTATTTTGCTAGCCATGAAAGGACTTATCGCAACACGAGCCTAAAATTTTATTTGTGCTATTTATTTGTTCACCAATTTGTATTGAGTGTATGAAATCGCAGACGCAAGAAGCAGAAGAAACTCTCAGCGCTAAGATTGTTATTGCTTTAACTGTGATAACAGTAGGTACACCACATGGCATACAAATTCTTGTATTAAATATGTATTATTTTTTGTTCTTATCACTCAACATATATGTTATTCAATATTTTCTCTGTTTTATTGTATACCCAGTTGTGCTAGCAAACTACACTTCACGTGCCAAACGACAACGACGTCGCACAGTGTGGCAGTCGCATTTTTCTTGTGACAAATTTTAATTTTCCTTCTGGAGTTTCCTCAAGTGCAAAATTCAATAGACAAAACTTCATTATTTATTATAAAAAATAAAATGGAATTTTAAAGTGTCAAAAATCTCGTATTTTTTTAGTAAAATTAGTTTGATTTTTAAGCGACCATTTTTGAGATGAACATTCACTGGTTTTATGCGAACGGTCCATTGTGACTTGCTTGTTATTACTTCCAGACTTTGCGACTTCTAATTCATACCACGATAGCAGTTAGCTCCGCCTATAGATGTAGCTTCTATTCATCTTAACTCATTTTGAAGTTTTTAATGTTTGTTTCCGTACTTGGTTTTACTTTCATTTTGTGCTCTTGGCTGCGTATATCGATAAGATAGTGACAAATTAACATGTAAAAGAATATATATTAGACTGAGCCAAATATATATATATATTTTTTTTTGATAATTATTTTGATTTACTTTCCAGAATTGCAAAAAAATGCTGTAAAATTTACACATCTTAATAATAATCTCTAGAGGTCTATCATCGCTAGTCTAGATTTTTGAGGACTGATCGAATTTTCGGTGTAAAACAGCTGGATATAGCTTTTTACAAATTAAATTCCCTTCAAAACGTTCTGAACAAAAAGGTGAACTGTATGATTCAAAAATAGGTGTTAAAACAACTTCTATAAATTTCATTTCAAAAGGTATTTACATTTGAATTAAAAAAAATGATTTTTTTATATTGCTATTGGTTTTCCGTCTGTCCATTTTTACATATTTTTTTAATTTAACGAGCGCAAGACCAGTTCATAATAATTATTATTCAATTATTATTGTTTATTTTAAGGAAAAAAATTAAAAGCAACAAACATTTACAGGCGATAGTAGAGGGTAACTGTACGTGATAAACCCTTGCTCCGGTTTTCATGTATTCTCAATTTTTCCTTAAAAATAAGCAATAATAATTGAATAATAACTATTATGAACTAGTATTGAGCTCGTTTACTTACAAAATTATGTAAAAATGTACAGACTGTAAAAACCAATAATAATATATATGAAAACTGAAGCACGGGTTTACACGTATAAAAACCGTCTTCTAAAAATACAAGGAAAAATGCACACAAAAAAAGTCTAGCATACATGATTTACATATAGATGACATTTCTAAAATAATCAATGTTTAAAGGTTGTTTACTCTGGAACAGCCCACCTGACGAAAACTTTTATTGAAAACGTTTCTTCTTTTCTTGGAGAGTTGAATTTCCTACAAAACTATATGTAGCTAAATTTTTTTATTTCAATAGTTTGGCAGTAAAAATGGGATCAGTCCTACAAAATCTAAAAAAGGAGTGTACTTCTACAGTTATTTTTCGGTATTCCCAAAAATAATATCAATATAATTTTCAAAAAAAAAAAAAAATTTTTATTTCGCCCAAAGTTTTAAACGATTTTTGAGAAGTTAACCAAACTAAAGGTTCTTTGTAAGGTTGTTCTCAATTAGTTCCTTTTGTTGGATATTAAGCTTCATTATCGAAAGTGCGAAACAATGTTTATTGGGCTATGAACTGCCATAGAAGTGAAACTTCTGAAGATAACACATTTTTTTAATGAGCCTGAACGCAAATATATATGTATGTATTCAAGCCAAAAAAAAATTAAAATTCATTTATAGTAATAGGTTTCCTAATTTTGTCCATTTGCTGCTGGTTTTATTTAAAGATTACAATATATTTTTTTAGTTTGCATATGTAAAGTGTTTAAATAGAAATTTTAGAAGTAAAATACAGTCTAGCTACAAAAACTAAAGACGTGTGTTTTATTGATTAAAGAAAATTGTAGTTATAATGTTTCTGATTAATAAAGCTGTTCATAGTGTGAGTTGCATGAACCCAAAAATGCATAAACCTATATCATCGAATATTTCATTTCTTTTGAATCTTACTTTAAAGATTTAATCGAAATTACATAAAAAAAAATTTTCAGAGACTAAGGAGAATGGTATTTTTTATGTTTGATTAATCTTTGTGACATCTGTGAGTATTTTTAGAATAACATCGGCAAACTTTCGCGGAATTTCCCCCTTTATTTTTGTTTTCAAATAGTTCTAGACTAATCGGCTATGCAGACATAACATTGACATAATTTAAACTACAACAAGAAATAATATTTTACTTACATGGAATCAACACAAAATCCTCAAATGGAATGCAGTTTCTCTTGATTTTTCATTTATTGTTTTTTTGGATTGATTGCAGTTATAAGCTTATTACAAGCGTTTTGTAAATAATTTTAGAATCACATTCAATTTGAGATGGAGTCTATTGAATGCTGTGTATTTCGTTTTAAGTCACACAACGTAAATAGGTCCAATATTTTTTTAATGTAATTAAATATTTACTTTAATATTTTTTGATTGCTGTTTATAACTAAAATTCTAAAAAAATTTAAAATTTTAATCAAATCACTTTTTATTGTAAGGATCCCCGACAATTTTTCTTAGCTTTTTTTCGATAAAAATGAATCTAGATTAAGATCTTTACTAAAATTTTAAGCTGCTATCTTCCTCCGTTTTGTTATTCATCTAATTTTAAAAACATTATGAAAGGCTTCAAAAACTCAAAACTGCTGCAAATTTCCAGCTGCAACAAAGTTTTAAAACGATATTTAAAGGTCTCGAATCCAGCGCTACTTCCAAAAAAATATTTCAAAATCCCTAAATATGCAAAGTGTGAATGACAACCTAAGCTATCAAACACTTTTTTTTCGTAAGCATTAAGCGACTTATATATGAATAAAATGACGAAATGATATTTTTTTTTTGTGAAAAATTTTAAATTTTCGTGATCTTAGCGCTTATAATTTTTTCGCTTGTTTTTTTGAGGAGAAAAAAAAATTATCAAAAAAATTATAACAAATAGATAAGGTAATTTTAATACTATCAGAAAATTTTTTTATGTTACAGGTTTTCAAGAAAACAAATTGAGCCGGCTTTCAAATAATTGACGAGGATAACGTTTAGTTCAGATAATTTCAATATTGTTCATAGGTTGGTGCTCCAAACGGTAAATGTTTTACTCAACTCTTCGAAACGAATAGTTGTTACAAATGTCGTATAGTTTTTAATATTTCGTAAGACAAACTTCGATACTTTTTTTTTTAAATATTTTCCAGTATTTTTCACCACTTTTAATTAATTTCGAATTAATTTTATAGTTGATTTAATTAAGAAAAAAATATAATTCCTTAGTGTTTATACATTTTTAGTTTAAATAATTTTTTGCAACCAATTTCGTTTATTGAAAGTAATTTTGTTAGCAAATGTTTTCGTTTATTTTTTTAGTTTCACGGTTAGAACAACAATTGTTATTTATAACTTTCTCTTTTCTCATTCACAGAATGTTTTATAAATATCGCGCTAATATTAAGTTAACGCGTGCCGCTAAAAGTCTATTATTAATTTGCTGCCGCCATACAAAAAAAAATTATTTTTAAATAAAATTTCCAAAAATAACTTTACGCTGTAACTTCAAAGCGTCATTTATTATTGGCTTCCTAGGCGCTTGCCGCACTGACGTCGTACCAACAACATAGGAATTAAAGTACAGCAAAAACAATGCGGTGTTATCAGTGAGCAAATATTTGCATTTAAGACACGAAAAGCAAAAAAAAATTTATTGTTTGATTACATTTTTTTTATAGCTTTTACACACCTTCGCTTTGCTTGTGCTGCCGCACCGCTTTTTTCACCTTTGTTTGCGTTTTATAATTAAAAATACATTTGTTTTTAATTTAATTATTTATTTATTGTATTTTTTGTTCAATGAATTAATAGGTTTCGCGAGCGCGCTTCGTCGCCGTCTCTATTGCGAAGTGTATTTATAATGAACCCAGCACCTCTGCTTCACTGGTCTGCTAAGCTGAGTTACTACTACTCGTCGATCCGCTGCAAGTCACTGCGTCTAACGGTCACCGTGCGTAACGTTTTTCGAATGTTATATCAACAGTGCCAAAATTTGTCTTTACCCAACAAGAAGCTATGACGGCCGCAACGAAGAAGGCGAGTGCTCTAAACAAAAACAAAAAAAAACGGCGAGCGCACGAGTGACGAACGGACCCAAAAGCCGCGCAGCAAACGAATAGCCAACTGAGCTGAGCTGAACAGAAGCAGAGCAGCAAAGAGAACAAATCACATGCCCACGCATATGCCGACATATGTAACATATATGGGAACATATACACATACAGATAATACAGTTAAAATTTCGTGTGCTCGTGTTTGGTTTTGGTGTGAGTGGGGATGGAGAGTGGGACGTAAGCGATTAGCAATCGACAAACCTACAACATGACGGAAGTGCCTATCAGCCCGCCTGTTTGTATAAGTAAAACAAGCAAAAAAAAAGTGCGCCTCATTTCATTTGACCAAAAGTCTCATAATTGAAAGATGTATCTTGTTTATAGGGCTGTAAGCTATGCGGCCTTAAGGAGTACATCAAGATGATGTATTTGGGAACGATCATAATGTCATCCCTCTTCAAATTTGGTTTGGGAAGAACCAGTATAGTAGTTGTGCCATCTTCAGCGACAGTTTTTGCTCTTAAACAAAACGGAGGCATTGCATGATATATTATCATGAGCATACAATGCCCTATAACAGGTCGATGGCTGTACATTGCTGATATTCAAGAAAAATTTATAGCAGGGAACATTGAGTCAATAGAAAAGCAACAATTTGTGTCGGCCTGTTTGTAAGTTTGTTCGCGTATCACTCAGAAAATGATGAATATAATTGAATGGAACTTCCACCGTTACCAATGAGTGCTGCAATAGGCGATATGATTAAGTTCCATGACTCAACTGGTTTCGGAGATATATTGATTGTAACCAAACTCAGTCCATTATATTAAAATTTGCGCCAAGTTAGGGAATCCCACATCAGTCCCTTCCTACCTTGAGCAACCAGCTAAACCTAACTCCTTTTACTGTGTGGCAGACGAGCTTCCTTGATCTTTGCATTAAGTATGACTAACAACGCTAGTTATTTACTAACTTAAGTGGCGCTTAACCATCTGAATGGTTTTGGGCGTCCAACGTAGCGCACCAGTCGTTTCTTCGCGTTGCCAACTGGCGCGAAATCGATATGTTGAGTATCATGAGGCCTTACTTTTATATTATTTTGCACTCGATAGTTTCATAAAGTTTAAATAGGACCGTCCTATAAGCCATAGAAAACCTTATTACACAGTTCATCGGTCGTTTGAGGAAAAACGAAGCAAGCAGACCTGCTGTGATATTCCACATTGCTTATAACTTCGTTCACATTTTTTTTTTGCGGGAATATGTTTGTTGGTGTCTGTGGCTCTTACGGCTGTGTAAGTGTGTGCCGTGTGACGTTAATGTTCTGCGCCCCAGCGGCTGGCTCTCGACTGGGTGACTAACGAAAGCACACATTTTCAAGTTTTCTTTCCCCCCATTTCTTTGTTGCTTTTGTTGGGTGGCTTATCAACGCTTTTGTTGTTTACATGCTCTTATAACTAATATACATAAATACATAAAGGCACAAAATAGGCACATATAGTCACAGACGTGTTGATATGCCCGCGTGTGTGTGTGACGCATGCGCACAATGAGTTTGAGCTCATTCGATTCATCTTACAATTTCAACTCGAAGCTGCTCGGAATGAAATCAAAAGTAAAACCACAGAAAAACATATGTTTTATATCGCCCTGCCGGGAAGGCGGTCGCGTCTACAACATACACACAAATACATATATAAACGCACCTTTTCAGCCAAAGGGTTGATGCTCCAGCCACAACGCACTTGGTCTATATGCGATTGCAGCTATGGCGCTTAATTGACTAAATGCCAGCGTTGGTCTATATCGCCGCACAGAGTAGTCAAGCAACAGACAGGCATTCAAGTATCCCACTTTATCTGTGCCTGGAAGACATGTGTGCGCCGCGCATCACCCACACAGTGGGTCACATCCGTGCGAGCAACAATGCATTAAGTAATACACACACACTAGCTCTAATACATATGTAAATCACCCGAGAGCAAGCCGGTATGAGCCACGGACATGCCAAACTGATTATTTTGTTATGAATGCTCTTTAGCGCCGGTGGCTTTTGTTTTGGTTTGTCAGGTCACAGCAACAGTTAAATGCGACTAACGCCTCGAGCTTAGGACTCCTCTGCTTCATTTCATTTTCATGCATGTATTGATGTTTATATCTCTCCCGCATTTGATATCGTATAGCTTCACAAAGCTGTTTACCGTTGTATAAAGCAATAATCGAAGCAATGAGCACGGGTGCAACTGAAATCGAAAGCTTGAAACTAATTTCCAACAAAAACAACAAAGCTGCTCTCACCCACCGAAATATAAAATATCCTTCGTCTTTTCGTTTCGCCTACGTATTCTACACTTCGGGTCTGTTCACTCACTGCCTCACTGCCCCACTGTTCTTCGTTTACTAGGCTCTCATCTAATTCGTCAGCTCGTTAGCTTCGCTCGTTGCAAAAGTAAAAGTTCGTTATAGTCGCACTCGCTGTTCCTCTATGTCCTTGCACACTCAGCTGTTTTTCACCAATACATTAACGTCCCAGCCAGTTTTTCCTTTTTCTGCCTCCACATTTTTGTAATTCAATGTCATTGTGCGTGCTGGCGTCTGTGTTCCCCTTTGTGAGTTTGTGTTTTTGGCCCATTAGATCTCCTGCTGTTTATTATCCTCTTAAACATCAGCTGGTCGAACTTTCCCACATGTCTCAATATCGACTTTTTCTACTCGTTGCACTTTGTTGTTTCGTAGCTTCTTCAATTTGTTCTATTTTTATGTTTTGATTACAGATTTATTTCCTTAGTTACTTGGATACTTTTTTGATTTATTTCTACTAATGTACTCTATTTTTTATGTAACCGACGATTATTTTTATGTTCAGGCAAATTCAATCCTTGAACGCTATAACAAGTTACGGCTTGGAGGTCAATATACAAATTGTTGACCCCTGATTGATTAAGAGCTTTTCAAAAGTATAGGGGCAGGATGCATTGGTAAGATGGTAGTGTGCTGGCCTACCATACCCAAGGTGCCTGGTTCAAGTAACATCAAAAATTGTTTTAAAAAAATTTATCGGCAAAGCTCCGCCTGTATTTTTACCGTGAAAAACTTCTCAAAAAAATTGCGCCTACCTTGGCAGCACACCATAATTGGATATAACTAGCATATTACGGAAAAATTTTCGTTTTAAAGTTACCAATGAAATTTTTCAGATCTACATTAAAAAACCTCATCATAGATTCGTTTGTGATTATTTTTTTAAAATATTTTATATGAAAGTAATTAATCTGCCACCCTATACGAATCGTTTAAAACTTATTAATCTGCACACACTTTCTAGTCGGAGGGAAATGCTTGGAATTATTTTCATGATTAAATTGCTAAATGGTTCACTATCCAGCCCATTTCTTCTAAGTGAAGTGAACTTCAATGTACCGTCTCGTCCTTCAAGCATTTTTAACCTCTAGTCTTAAAACAGTGCCGAACCAATTTTGAGTTAAATGAGCCACTTCGCTGTTTGTGTCAAGATTATAACTCCCTTTCTGGTAGATTTGATATTTCAGATTCGCTTTTCAGCATAAAAAAATCAATTCTTTCTATCCTAAATTCATAGCTACTAATTGTTTCTTATTCTTTGACTCTATATTAACTTCTACCAATAATTTTATTCTGGTAACTAGTTGTTTCTTAATGTATAATCTATCTTATATCTACTTTACTTAGCTGATGAGGTTTTCTCTGTAGCTGAGCAGTTTTAGATCTCGACGATTAACAAACCAAAGCCGTTCAACGACTCGGCACGAACGAATAATCCGCGCGCTATGCGGATGCGCCCCTCGCGCCGGTCGGGCGGGATATGGTGGGTAATCCGTTTGGGAATTATTATTATTAAAAATGGGCGTGGTCCCTAGCAAGTTTTGTTTATTTTTCTTCAAAGCATTACCTGCACTAATAATAGGGGAAACTGTGTTCCAAATTTTACTAAGACATCGTCAACGGTTTTTGATCTGGAAAACAATAGAAGCATGCAGAAAGCTCACCCGCATGGCCTGGAACTGTCGACAGAAAAACCTGAGCTTATATTCAGATAAAGAATCGCTGTAAACTCATAACATCTGTACAGCGTTCAGCAGCTCCAAGAGTATCCTCCGCTTATCGAACCGAATTAGGACCAGTCGTGCTGGTGATAACCACGATGATTCCCATTGAACTATTGGCGCTGCAAAGAGCTCTTAAGAGTCGCTCGCCGTGAGAACAGCTAAGAAACGTTTATACTTTGGCAGAAGCGCGGGGAAAGTAAACATCGAATAGAAAGGTTGATCTCTGACGTTAAAGCAGGGAGCACTAAAAACTTTGGCGAGGTTAATCAGTACGTTACCTAAATGCACTGTGGACACGGGTACCCCAAAAAACACCTCAGCGCAAGAAGCAGGACCTGGACACAGGCACAACAGAAGGCTAAACTAATATAATTTGTGTGCATATCAGTTCTCGGTATAAAATATATATTTTTAACTCGCTCATTCTGAATATGTGATGTGTTTTTCTGCAAGATCTCTTAATTCTGAGGTCATAACGTTGTCCTATTCAAGTGCACGGGGCCATTATGTGTACCATCATATATATGTATCTGGCTGAGTAATGGAAACTCTCATTTTCAGAACCAAGAAAATTGTGTGGCTAACATAAGTTATATGAGAAAAAGCATCAACAACAACAACAAAAAATCAATACACAACCCATTTTAATTAAGAAAACCTTTGGGGCATATTAGGCCTGTTTTTTTACATGCATATACAACAACGTTGACGACTAAAAAAGTGGTCATCGGCAATTGCGTATAATCCATTACGAAGTAGAGCAACGAGCATACACACACACATTTCCTCTGTTGACATTTCGTTTATTATTAAGGCATGATAAAATAGATTACTAAATGTCGGTAGAGCAGTTTCCAAAAATGAAGAGAAAGCTACGTCATAAAACTTCAAAGTATTGGTTTTATAAGCCGCTATTTCATAGTAGCAGATAAAGTTATGCATTATTATAACATTAAAAAATAAGACTAAAAATTTGAGATTTTTTTCATTTAGGTCTCATATTCAACTCGAAAGAAATTGTAAACCGTGTATGCAAGAGGGGCACCCCAATAATTTCTCGCCTTACTATTTTCTGTAAATTACGTCGCATTCTTTTTCCTTTTTATACCTTTCATGAACATGAAGTGGTATTATAACTTTGGTCCGATGTTTGTAAGTATGAGAAGAAGAAGAGATAGACCCACCAATAAGTATACGGAAATGATCAGGGCGATGAGCTGAGTTGATTTAGCCATGTCCGTCTGTCTGTTTGACCGCAAACTAGTCCTGCAGTTTTAGTGCATATTACATATGTAATGTGTGCAGTGAAAATCACCCAGATCGGACCAACATAACATATAGCTCTAATGCAATCGATTTTTCCGCTAAATGGAGTTTGGGCTATGTATCTTTAAATTATCAGTTTTGCACAGTTTTTCCTAAATGTGAGTAAGGATCGGACACTTAAAATCGTGATGCGTGTTCATGAAAGGTACAGTCGAAGACAGCCCTTTCCTTACTTGCTTTACTTGAGTTTTTTCTCCCAACCCAGTATTTGCTATTTTTCAAAACTCTTGGAAATTGTATGCATTCTTTCGTTGAGGCTTTCTGCAGTGCAGATGTAACAAAGATGCATTCAACAACAAAAACGCGTAAGTCTTGCTATGTGAACAGATTTCTTTACGCAGTTACTATAACCGTTAAAAAAGAAGAAACAGCACCTAAATCAGTCAGTTACTTAAGCAGTGCGTGCCACATGTGCTGAACCAGTGCAGCGTACATACGTACACACACACGCACAAAACAAGCCTGTATAATGTCCTGGGCTCTCGATGCCGACCCTTGCGCATGTGAGATGTAACGCATATTGAACACATGTGGGACACATTTGCGCCTTCCTTCAACGTCTCAATGGTTATGCTGATGGGCTTAAGAGTTTTTTTTTTTTTTTTTTTTTTTTTTTGAAATTACACATATGCATGCACATGGACCTTTGTGTTTTTGTTGTTGCCGAGGTACCCACATTTGCACATGCGTGCGTAGTAAGTGATGCGTCCGGCGGTGTGGACTGAATGCGTATTGAAATAAATGCAAAAGGCATCCGCAAAAAACGACTGGCGACATCTGTACAAACAGCAAATAAGAACAACATCATTAATTGTAATGTAGCTATGTGTGTATGGACGTGGGTATGTATGTAAATGCATATGGATATAATATCAAAATGCAAGTACATACATTGACTTCGCTCATACAGTTAATGTGTTTCGATTTCGACTTTGGTCATTATTTAACCAGTGTTCTATGGCCTTTGCAGCACGAATTCATGCAGACCATATCGCAAGACTAGAACTAAACTGCGATCATTTAAAAAAAACTCGCTGCTAAAAAAATGCTTCGAAATTTCAGCTGACAACCCTGCATGATGATGAAAGCAAAATTAACAGCAACACTTCTTCTCTTTCTAGCGACTCTTCTCTTTCGGAGAGAGCTAGAGTTAAAATCACCCTTCACTTTCTAGCGATAGCAGCTTGTACCTTCACTTTCAACAGATAATTTATCTTTGTATTGGTACCCACCACCCATTCCTTGTAGGGTGGTTTATAAGATTCGGGTCAAAGATCCATGTGCCATAGGTTATCCCGAAACACCCTGGGGTTTGCCATATGGCAAAGCGAAATTAAAATTTTTTCCATTTAAAATATGGCAGATATCCTCTCGTTCCCCTTTGGAGACAGATTATTCCAAGGCCGCTACGCGCCTCATATAAAATCTAATGAAGCACCCTACCGGACAGCTGATATCCAGGTCTTAGGTAGTGGGGCATCAGAATTGTGATAAGATTTCTATGGCGGTGGTGCAAAATCTTATCAAAACATTTGTGTACGTGTGAGCCATTTGCGTATGTGTGTCGCTCCACCTAAGACCTGAGTATCAGGTGAGTTGTCACTGATCAGTCAAATGTATATATGTGTTGGTGCGCATCAGGATTGTCCGGTAGGGCAGTTTGTATTTTCACACATAAGGCTACTATTAGGAACAATCTCGTTCGAACCCAGAAATTTACGTAGGGTGATTGGGGTTAAGGCATGCATTGTCCCATAAATTTTTTTCTGTTTATCCTATGATCCACGATTTTTATGTCCTTGAAAATATGTTATTTCGACAGACAAACTGTAAAACTAATGTCGAAAATTACATTTTTTTCAAGGATTTATTATAAAAAATGATTTTGTCGAATAATTGTTAACCAGTGTATATGCAAACTATTTCGAAACAAGCTCCTGTTATTTCTGGTTTCAACAAAACAAAAGTTTTTTATATCCGCTTAGGGGTTATTAGCAGGAATGTTTGTTATCAGAAATGTTTTTTAATAATTAAATAGTTTCTTATGTAAGGAAATAATTAATTTAATCAATAATCATTACTCTTACTACTCATACTTTAATAGGTCTGGAGCCGACAGGTTCGGATGACATGACTACCGCAGCTGAAAAACTGGTGCAATTTGATTTTGAATTTTTTGGTCCCAGGGTTCTCACCCCGGACCTCTTGCATACCCTGTCCATAAAGGCCTTTAAAGCGTAAATTATTGATTATACGAACTAAGGGTACTGTATTCTGGTAAGCTACCAAAGTGTTGTACTGAATGTGCCCACTTTAAGTAAATAACAAGCATAATCATCTTAAATCATTTTGTATTATATTCTCTTCAACCCTGGGACCCCACAACTGCAAGGATGTTTCTTTCGTAACTCTTCCTTCTATTTCAAAAAAGTTCGAGATTGGTATATTTCGCAATGTTTAAAACACCAAAAAATGGCTGACTAGTTGGGATTGGCTTATAAGTTTGACTGCTGCTTTTTCCGTTTTCACCATTTGAGGAGGTTCGGGCACACATACATACTTATTAAGTTCATGGACATACGACACAGCTAACCAAAGCCGGAGCTTCTTTGACCAACCACTTTTTTAGGAAGATTTACGGAGCGTTGGAAGAAGACATGAATATTGTAGAGCCTATAAACCGCAAGTTTCAGTTTATTCTTATTTAGTTCGTTTTCGGAAGCAGCTCCAAGATGAATTGTTGTCGATAAATTTCCAAGGAAAACTGATCCCTTTAAAAAAAGAATTCCACTATGCATACAACAACAAAAACTCCTATGTGTAACAGTTCTAAAGTAGAAAAAGCGACGGACTCTAGCTGATGTGCACATCAATATCATGAAAGCTTCCCCGGCCTGCTTTCCCTAATTACTGAGGTGACATGAAGGTCGAACTTACAGCAAAAGCATTTTTACGTTTGATTGAAATTGAAAAGGGCAAATGTTCACACAATGGCAGAAACTTTTTTTACCATGACAGTTTCAAGTTTTGGCGGTCACAGCCAACTGAGTGCTGCAGAAGTTTAGCAAGTGAAAGATCAAATCTATCTAGTTCGGACGTAGTTGAGCTCAAATTATGTAGTACCACAACAACAACCACAACTGCTCGTCTTTAACTCTGGCTTTTCAACTAAGACAGTCTACCGACTGGTATTGAAGTGACGAGGAAGAGCTTTTGAAAAAAATGGTGTTCTGAGCTAAGCTTTTTCTAGTGCGTGGAAGTTTAGGACTTCCATAATAGTTATTCTGGGTTCTATTTTATTAGCATACAAATTAGATTAAACGACATACTTATATACTACTACTTTTACCGCCTACACGTAAATATGTCCATCCTTACATACCACTTTCAGTTTAGCGTAACAAAAATCTACAATTCCAGCATGAAGCTCTATTTATTGCAGCACATTCACTAACAGGATATAGACCCCGTGGGAAAATTGGGCACTGTTTTAAAGTGTACTATTTCGTAGACCGATGAAATAATTCAGCAAAATTTACAGTAGAGGAACCATTCCAACCTAGAGTAGAAGACATATATAACTAGTAAAATCGCCGAAGCTCTCCACTTCCTCATTCTATAAAAAGTTGGAAAAGTTGTATCCTATATTTCAATATTTACCTCAATCAATCCATCTATGAGAAAATAATTCGATTCGATTGAGTACTCGTATCTTTTTAGTCATGTGAATGCAAACAAAATATAGACAGCTTATGCAAAATAAATAAAGATCAATGTATTAGGCTTCAGTTGCTCCATCATATTTGAGCAATATTTTATTGTCACCACTGTAATCTGCGGGCCAATTTATTTATTATTATAAAAAGGATCCTGAACTTTAAGTCAAGCATATAGCAACACTCCCTGAAAATTGCATTCAATTCTATGCAGGCATTTTTGAGTGATGGGCGGATAAACATATATACATACAAACAATTTTAAAATGGTAATTTTAGTTTCATTTGCTGTAATAAAAATGTTAATTTTTCTCTGATATTAGCCCTGTTTCTTACATGGAATGCTAAGCGCACAATTTTATCTGCTACTATGAAATAGCGGCTGATAAAATCAGTATTTCCAAGTTTTATGATGTAGTTTGCTCTACATTTTGCAAACTGCTTTACCGACTTTTAGCAATCTATTTTATCATGCCATAATAATAAACGAAATGTCAACAGAGGAAATGTGTGTGTGTATGCTCGTTGCTCTACTTCGTAATGGATTATACTCAATTGCCGATGACCTTTTTTTTGAATCACAAGCGCAGATGTATATGCTTGAAAAAAAAACAAGCCTATTATTTATTATATGCCAAGTGAAAGTCCAGATACAACATTTCTTCTTACAAATTTGATTAAGGAAGTACTGCTACCAAAAGCGTTTCGCAATCAAGCCCAGAACTTCCTATTCTTTTGGCAAAATTCATTAACCAGTTAAAGCTTTCAGTCGATTATTCTTTCCACGTTCCACTGACATTTCATCATTCCACGAGTGCTATTAGACATTTGCACATAGTTTTTCCTACAGTGTTAGCCTCATAGATTACGAGTATGTACGTAAAACATTGAGTGGCAGGTAGAGAGCAAAATGTCACCAGTTGATATTTGGAAAGCTTTTTTACGTGCGCGCCCCCAAATAAACAGACTGATAGGAAATTTATAAATCAGTTACCGCTAATGGCAAAATAATTCGAAATTTACTAAATTAAGAGCTTTCATCTGCCACTTAATTCTTTGAAAGTATATCCACATAAAGCATTGAATGATTTTCAAAATGGCAGTGAGATGCCACTCAGAGGCAATTACATTAAAACTAAAGCATATAGAAAGATATTGCAATGTATGTGCAGAGAAGAGCGTTCTGAGGATATTATATGCATAGATCTTTAAATTGATTTGAATTTTAATACTTTATTTAGTTTGGTCGGTACAACAACAAAAATGTAAGTTCGAAGCGGGCTTGAAGATTAGTTTTCTGTAGTTTCAAAAAAGTCAAAGAATGCGATTTTTCAAAAAGTATTGAAATGAGTTCTGGAGTTGGTAAATTTTCTGTCTTCAACAGCCGCCCGGTTAACGACGTACTCCAAATGAAAGTACCACCCAAAGCTGAAAGAAAACGCAGCATGCCACCAGCCATCTAATTAACTGTTCCACGAACTAACTGTTGCTGTTATTTCACTTTGACCTTGTACTGTGATAACTGTAAGTTTCTTGGAACTCCGGTTGGCAGATTAATGAACGGGATTAATGAGCTAATTACTGTAAATAGAACAACAACATCCCGCATTAAATGACTGAAAATGTTTTAATGTCTAAAGATGATCCATAAAGGTAAAAGTCAATTTGAAAGCCCTAGAAAATTGAATTATGCAAACCAAGGGTAGTCTTATAGTAATTGAATACCAACTTCGAACTACATTACAAATTTACTGTATGAGAAATCGAACGAGTACTAAAAATAAATAAAATTGTGAAGCGGCAAAAGTTCAGAGCAAATAAAAATTAATTTAAATAATTAAATTAAATTTTCGAATGTTGAGATACTAACAACCAGATAATTCAGCGAAACCGGCAATTGTGTATCTGTGGGCTTTCTTAGACCACAATGATTATAGTCGGTAATGCAGTGCAGGCAGCCGCGATTATTTATGGCGGACATGGAAACACTGTCAAAAACGAAAATAGCAAACAACGTCGAAAGAGCGTGAAGGAAACGAACATCAAGGAAAGAAAACCATGAAATAGAACACAGTAAAGGAAAATAAATTACCTAGCTGCTCGCCCAATCCCAGAGCTACTGAACAGACATAGCACTCCCAAACAACGTGAGCATTGTCCCTCAATCAAACTCGAATTGAGTGGCCTAAATGGGATCCCAACCAATGGCGAATTGATTTTTTGTGTAATTTTCTACCTTTCTCATTTATGGATAAGTGAACCCTAACAAAAATAAAAAAATTGGAAAGAAAAACACGGGAGCTAAAAGGTGGCAAGAAAGTTTCCAGCTTTAGAATGATAAAAACAAGAAAAATTACGCCCACGCTTGACAAAGTCCACAAGTTTAAGCCCCAACTCAATGTAAAAGTTTTCCACGCAAGAAAAGCTCAAATCTATATCGTATCTATTATTACATTTACTTCAACTGCTAAGGATGTTGTTTGAAAGAATTTGGCAATACATTTTCATAGTAGGCCTGTTTATTTATACTTACATATATATATGCTAGGGATGTATAAACTCATATGGCTAGACGATTTATCGGTGTACGAATCTGAGGCAAGCGAATGCGAGCAAGGTACACAAAGCACAACAGTCCGATCTTCGAAACGATTCGAGCCTGATTCACAATCACAGGTCGCACGCAATCGAAAGTTCCGGACATCCTGAATCGAAATCGAAGGTCTGTTACAACCCTAGTGTGTATATATTCAATCACAACGCGCCAAAAAAAATCTTTTAATCGCATTCGTAGTCGGAGTAAGCAGTCCATCGATGCTTTGTCAGCTACAAATAAATTGATTACTACACCGTTGGTGGCAGAGGCGAGCGCGGCGGGCAACGACATGCACAGCCATGTACTCCGCACTTTGATCGAAATGTTTTGAATAATACAATTATTAATGTTTGATATATCGCCCACTGCTACTTAAATTATTTACATCTATGTATGTCTGTACGTAGGGAAGTGTGGGAGATGAAGCTGAAATGCCAGAGCAGCCTAATGAATGAGATTTGCTGAAATGTTTGCACGTTTTTGGATTCGTTCTCATTAGTGACTGTAATTGAGTATCCTGCATGGCATCGCAAGTTTTCTTACTTGCAAATGGCGTTTAATATATTTTCTGTGAATCCAAGAAGAAAACTACTTCATACATAAGCACCGAAGGCGGTCAAACTAATATATGAAACAAGTCAAAATCGAGAGATATACTTAGTAGAGTCGTAAGTAAATGACATTGGCAGGGTCTTAGCAAATCAGCATATGTTAACCTCTTGCCCGCCGATTATAGTGTGGTAACAACATTCTTTTTAACGGAAAATAAATAATTTAGCAACTTCTATACCCTTTTGGTATTCTGCCGACTTAAGATTTATGACAATTTCGTAACAAACAAAATAGGTGGCAACTTCGAAAACCGCGAAAAATGCCACGTGTTTCCTTAATCTTTTTGTGGACAAAATAGCACAAAATTTGTACAACAATTTTAACAAGAATTAATTAATAATGAAGGTAGTGTTGCCGACCTACCACACCGAAGGTCCATGGTTCGAGCCCTGGTACAGGTGACATCAAAAGTGATTTGAAAAAAGTTTTTCAAAACGGGGTCGCCCCTCGGCAGTGGTTTGGCAAACTCTCCGAGTGTATTTCTGCCATGACAGGCTTCTCAGCAAAAAATTCGTCTCCTTTGTAGATGCCGTTCGGAGTCGGCAAAAAACTGTAGGTCCCACCAATTTGTAGGGAAAATTCAAATCGGCACACCACAAATTGGAAGAGAAGCTTGGCGCAACAATCTCTTAGGAGGTTTATGATGATATACCTGTTGTATATCGCGCCATAGAGAGAGAAATCATAATATTAGCACTTTCTACAAGAACTTTCTTTTATTATCTATTACGCATTTTTCGTTTTCGACAATGTTGCCATGTAAGCTACAATCGCGGTTATATGAACTGCATTACCGACGGAAATGATTGTCCGTCAGGTAATTCTTGCATACCCTTAACAAAATGACCGGTACGAGGAGTTTAATTAAAAGAATATCAACGTTAAGTCTCATTGGAATGGTAAGACCTAGCTGCCCCTCAGCAGGTCAAGTGCCATGAAAAATAAAAATTATATAAAGGGAAAAACACAATGAGAATATTTTGATATATCACGAAGAAGCTGTTGTGGTTCACGGGTATAGGGCACTTTTAGCAATCGTTCATTTAGGAAAGCAGAAGAGTTAGGAAAGAGAAGATCAAAAACATACTCTCATATACATACAAAAACAACAAATTTAATCTTTGACTTCTAAGCATTTCACTTACCTACAAAAGCGTTGAAACAATTATTTTTACAAATTCCACATCAAAAGGTGAATCTAAAAAGAAAATAAATATTGTAAGTTATTGCATATTTATTAAATTAGACATAATAAAAAGTGTGTTATTCATCATTTCAGTGTTAGATAAATTTTTTTTTCCAACATTGGTTTGGCGAGTAAACTGAAAAGAAAAGTGGAGAATTCACAACAAAATATTTTACCAGGTAATTTTGAGGGAGCACTGAAAAAAGTGTAAGTAAATATAACTTTTGTACATTAATATCGTATTGCTTTTGGTTTTTTTTTAGGACGAAAAGTATAAATAGCGGCAAATAGACACTTTTGCAGCCGGACTTTGGGCGCGGCTTCTATAAAGGAAGTAATTATGCTCTGAATGGATTTGGCGGAATGCATAGGTGGAGATAAATTCAGCAGGCCCACCAACAAAATGTTTCGTCAAAAAGGTTTGGGGCGATCAAAAAAGGTAAAGCAGCCGGCAACATGAAGCATGTATGTGTGGCGATCCAAACTATCAGTACAACCCATGCTATGCATTCCAACAACTTCTTATCAAATATTCTAACATATTTCATTCACTGATCACAAAAAGTAGTGCCACAACAAACCGCCATATAGCAACACAGCTGATATCGAAAATTCGAAATTGCTTTTCGCCAATTTTTATTTTCACTAGCGAAAGAGAATTGGCACAAGGAAAGAATGGTAGCCCAACAAACCGAAAAAATAAACAACCGATATTTGACAATCATCATGTTATGAAGCTGAGATAAACTTATTATCGCAATTTAATGTGAGAGTAAAGGGTTTCCCAATATGTAAACCATAATTATTGACACTCGAAACCAAGTCCGTTTGACCAGAAGGCTTTTGTTACCCAATTCATCTTCAGTTGACGAAAAGCCTCAGAGGATAGAGAATTTCAGCAGCATTTTCTCAAAAAAATTTCAATCTCAAGACCAATTCATAGTAAATTCAATTGTTATATTTGTTTTTTTTTTTTAAGAAAAAGTTGAAACGCAATAAACATACACAGGCTTTAGTTATAGTACTATTTCGAAATGGTGTTGCAAAATGTTGCAGCGGAGTTACTTCAAACATTGCGTAATATCAATTCTAATTTCTTCCACCATAAATATTTGTTTCAATCACACATGGTAGGAACACGTGTTTGCTTTTGCGGTTAGGTTATAACCATCTTGAGCACATGAGGACCTCCTTCACAAGTCGAACACTGCTGACCTCCTGCAGTGTCACTGTCAACTCATATTTCATTGAGAAGCAAACAAAAACATCGAACGCACAGCCGCACTGAAACTACTCAATTCAATCAGAATTTGTAAAAATCGGATTACATAGCTACCAGCTATATATTTTTTTTTTTTAACAAAAACAAATTCGAAGTCAGATTTCAACTTAGAGACCACATTAAGCAAATTTTGTTGTAAGAGTAGCTGAATCTGAAATGCTAAAGAAAAAAAACCGTAACTTAAACAACAACACAATTGTAGCAAGTGAAATGAGGGAAAGATGGCGATCGAACCATCAACACATGATACCATTTATCCATCGAATCGGTGGCAGGCAGCAGTCATGGCAGCGCGCAAATTAACACCAACAATGGATTGCAAGTTGAAAGGATATAATAAATCTTTACAACATCAAGATTCATACATTGGGGTATTGATTGTTGTGTATGCGATGCCACTCATGGCGTACAGTACCTCACACATCTGCCCTGGGGTTACATTTGGATAGCAACAAAAGTGAAACAAACGTCGTTGCCGTTACTCGTACATATGTATAGCAGTCTTGTATAAGACCAAATACATAGATTTGCAACCAAGAAACTTGTCGCGATTTTCCAACACTCCAACTTCATTGCTTTAACACTTTCCATCTGTTTTGGATTTTTGCGCTTTGTCAAACTAAAGTAAGTCATAAAATTTTGTTTGACATTCAAGGCAGGAGGAAAGACCAAAACAAGACAGGAGGAATAAAAGAAAGAGGAATGCAAAATAATACAAATATGAATGTCCCTATAAGAGGTGCCAATTTTTATGATTTTAAGAATCCCGAGATATTATTTTATAATACCGGGAGCAACTATCTAACTTTAAGATAAATAATAAATAATTTGACTTTTCATACGTTTTTTTTAATTAAACTTTTTGTTTTTTGCAATGGAAATGGATCGTCTTGGTAATCACAACTCAGTTTTTGTTATAGAATATGATACAAATAAATTGAAAAATTTAATATTGAATAAGCAAATGGAAAAAGTGTCGATACTGGCAGCATTATACCCACACTTTCTTGCTAGTTGCCAGACAAAGAAACAACGGTAAAAATATTCTAACATATTATATATCAACAAAAAAATCGAGATAAATTTCATTAACAAATCAAACACCGAACATCTCGGAATTGTAAAAAAGATAGCCACGGATTTCCGGTACCAAAAAAAAAAATACTCCGGAACGCCGGGATCCAGAGATTGACATGTCTAGGCCAGCGTTCCGGGGTGACATCTCTAGCCCCTTTGCATGTAGGTTGGGCGGTGTCGTTTCTAAGTGGGCTTGAACAACATTTTTCGAACTGATCGCTTGTTACGAAGCATTAATCACTATGGGTAAGTAAACGTGGCTCCCATATAAGCGATTGTTCCCATATAGAGTTAAAATCATGAAACTAAGAAAAATATATGTCAGTTAGATCTTTATACTCATCCAAGCGATTCTGATTAAAATTAGTAACCAGTTAATAGAAATCTCTACATGTGAATGGCGGATACTCGAGAAAAATTTATAGGAGCGACCATTATTGAACCAACAGAATCCAAAGCAACAGCTTTTAGAATTTTTGTGTGTCGCTCTGTATGTTTGTGCGCGTATCGATCCAAAACTGTATATAGAACTGAATGCAACTTTCGCCTTACTAGAAGTCTAACTTAAAATTTAAGATATTCCGTATTTCGGTAGCTCGACTGGTTTCGGAGTTATCTGCCAATATGTGGACCAGGGTGACCCGAAAATGTGTTATTACAATACGGGTATCAAAAGAAAGGTGATTAAGTTCCATATCTCAACTGGTTTCGGTGACATACAGATTAAAATCGGACTCTGTCTGTTAAAAGTTCTGAGAGGAAGCGAAGTACCAAAACATACCGGTTTTTTTATACCTAGTAGTGCTACGCACACAAGGTATATTCACTTTAGTCGTGTAACGGTGGTATGTAACGGCATAAACGGATCGAGATAGATATTGACTTATGTATATCAAAATGTTCAGGACGAAAAGAGAAATTGATGAAGCCATGTCCGTCCGTCTGTTAACACGATAGCTTGAGTGAATTTTGAGATATCTTAATGAAATTTGGTGTGCAGGTTCCTTGGCACTCATCTCCGAGCGCCATTTAAAATAGCCACGCCCACTTTTTACATATAGAATATTTTCGAAAATACAAAAAAGTGATTATTCAGTACATAATACACCTATAAAAATATATAAATTTGGTGTGTATATTAAAGTTAAGGCAGAAAATAAATTTTTCAAGAGATTTTTGAAAATGGGCATGGCATCGCCCATAAGTCAAAATTGGAAGTAATATTAATCATAAATCAAAAACCGCTCTAGATATCGAAAAATAATTTAGCACACATATTTATATTAATACGAGATATGTTCTGGAAAAAATGGTCGAAATCGGTTAAGAACCACGCCTACTTTTATACGAAAGATTTTGAAAAGGATCATAAATATATTTAATAGGAAATAACTTTGCGTATAAAAGCTTTATATCATTTATATTTCACTCTCAAAGAGTCCGTGAACGAAGAAAGTCGAAAAAACAAATTTTTTAAAATGGGCGTTGCCCCACCCCTTTTATAGTGGATTATTCCACAAAGCTTTTTATGCCATAACTCCGACAAAAGTTGATTTATCGAAAAGATATTTGGCGAAAATATTCTACATAGAAAGGTAAATGTTTATTATAAAAATCGGTCAACGGCCACGCCCAGTTTTTTAACATAGTTCTGAAAAATTTGTTTGTAAAATGTAAAACGCGATATTTTTATAACCATGCAAGCTTTATCAATAAGATCTTGCACACATAATAAGCTTTTTAAGCAAAACTCAACCGCAAAAAAAATGTTGTGGATTTTGGGGAAGTAGGCGTGGTGCCGCCCACTTTTCAGCATAAAAGTTCTGCTATTTTCAAGGGCGATTGCTTGTAGTTTCAACTAGGTATTTCAATGAAAAATGGTTAGCTGCTTCTCAATAGTATATAGTATACTCTTGCCAAAAATTAAGCAAATCGGATAACGCACAACTAAAATATCCGGGCAAGTTGTTAATACCCCACTGCAATAGGGAAGTTATATACCTTTTTTGATTTTCATACCTTTAATGAACATGAACTGTTTGTAAGTATGAGAAGAAGAAGAGATGTACCTATCAATAAGTAAACTGAAATAATAAGGATGATGAGCTGAGGCGATTTAGCAATGTCCGTCTGTCCGTCTGTCTGTTTGTACGCAAACTAGTCCCTTAGTTTTTGAGATATCTTGATGAAATTTGGTATAGAGCCGCCATTTTGCATGAGATTAATCATTCGTCGGAATCAGCAAGATCGAACCAACATAAAATATAGCTCTAATACAATCGATTTTCCGATAAATGGGGTTTAGGCTATGTATCTTTAAATTATCAGTTTTGCAGAGTTTTTACTAATTGTGAGTAAGGATCGGACACTTAAAATCGTGATGCGTATTCATGAAAGGTATAAAGTCTTCGGCACAGTCGAAGACAGCCCTTTCCTTACTTGTTTTCAAATTAATTTACCCCTCAAAACTCATAACAGAAGTGTTTTTATTGAAAAGAACCAAAGAACTGAAAAGTATTAAAATAGACCTCCGCAAATTGGTATGCCATAATAGATCACTACTAGGTATATAATGTTCGGTTCCACCCGAACTCAGACTTCCTTATTTTTTGATACTTTCTTTAAAACATTTTGAGTCTCAAAGCATGAAATAACGTGAATACTGGCGCTATAAATATTGAACGTGTGACTTATGCCCAAGTCTGTAAAACACTTTTAATTTTCTTTATTTCAGCTAGGACTTTAAAGAAAGAAATCATCTCACATCAAATCACACACCAATTTACATACACACGAAAATTTAAATATTTCTCAAAACAATTTACTGTTGTTATTGCAGCAGCACAAACCGAAAAGTTGGCTTATTATTAGGTAGCTCACTTTTTTCATTTTCTTTAGTTTTTTAAAAAATCAGACCGAGTGTACCAAAGGTCAGGGCAATGTTGTTTACTAAAATGCACTATTGAATGTGCTATCTTTATAATTTTAAAGTACTACATTTTATTTATTTATTCCGATAGCATACAACCTTATTGAAAAGGGACGAAGAAAACATTTTATATAAAAAGGACAGACAGGATACAAACAAAAAATACTTGAAGCAATATTGTTGCAGCCACCGTTGTCTGGACAATTTGAACGAACATCAATGATTTTATGTAAATAGATATATATATATATATATATTATATATATATACATAAGTAAAATACATAGATACCCAAGAAGGGCATCTGTTCGACTCAAGTTGCCAGCGCCGTTGCAGCAATTAGTTTCCGATTTCAAGTGCCTGATGTTGCTTCAGCAGGCGAAATCAATTGCTTTTGCTATAACCTTTCCCCGTACACTTAAGCATTTGTTGTATGCTCGTAAAGACAGACGATGGCTACCGTTAGTAGCGTTGCTTTGAAGATCCTAGAAAGCATTACGGGTGTACCTTTTAGTCGAAAGGTTTAAGCTATGAGTGGGATTAAATACAAACAATGCTTTTGTACCCTATATACACCCAGCCAATCAAACGGAAGGAAAAAAACTCCATTCGGAGCTATAAAACCCACATTTCTTAAAGCCAAAAATCTTTCTATGCGGGCACACTAAATGGAGTCATAAAATATAAAGAATTTGGCGTGTTTTATGACTCTTATTGAATGAACTTTGGGCTCATATTGCCTTTTATTGATTTTTTCTGAATCTTTTATGAAGTCTTTTTTGACTTTTTTTGGCACATTTTTTCCTCCTTTTGAGTTTTTGGATCCTTTTTTGAGTCATACTTGAGGCTTTTCTTGATAATCAGAAGAAAGTACGCTTTTCAATGGTTTATACAGTTTTATTTAACTAATTTTTAAAATATAATGCTTTTACTTCTTTATTGAAACAAAAAGCTATTAATGAAAAATGTGGTTAATTGTTTAATCACACATCTTTATGTTCAACACACATCGTAATATAAAATAAAAATTTGGAGTTCGGTGTACCTTAAATCAATTCTTAAAAAAAGCCCAAAACATCCAGCATGGCGGCCATACTTTTGTTTTTGTTAGATAATAATGTCGCTTTTTTTTTTAACATCCAACTTTCTCCCCTCCTATTTCCACTTTGTATTGACTTCATACTTAATGATTTCTAATTACGTTTTTTTGCTTGTAAAAGTGAATGAAAGTGGCAGCGAAAGCAAAAAGGGCGGAAAATTCAATTTTCGCCGTTCTAACAGAGCTTTTGATTTTCTATAGGAAAGTTTTTCCACCTCAGCAGCGCTTAAGTGGTAGGTGCCCGCCAAAAATATTGCTCACTTCTATGTCACATTCCTTATTTTGTGTCTTGAGAGACAATCTGATATACATATATTACTGATGGGCTTTTTATTAGAGCTCCCAAACTAGTTACCTATTAGATTTGGTTGAAGCCGATCTCTGCTGAAAATGTATTAAATGATGAGATGGGTCGTTCCCTACTTTCAGGTAGGGACTTCTTCAAAACCACACTAATGCGTTAGCGAAACGGATATCTGCTATGTCATATCGATAGTGGTACCCTACCCGATCCCCTATTCGAAAAAGGGGATTGCTACTCAGTACTCAATCAAGCTGTTCTTGGGACGCTTTTTGTATTCAAAACGTTTATCTCACGTTATAAGATTTTTTGATGTGTTTGTGTGTGTGTATATATGTATGTATTTTAATGTGTGCTGACGTGTAGGCAGACCAAATCCCAAATGTACATATGTACCTACTATATATATAACATCGTAGGTACAGTATTAAACCCCATTCCTACCAAAACCCAACATGTCGTTTTCAAGAACTTTTCAGCGTAGTAAAATATTTACTTCTCTGTTGAGCCTATTTCGATGTTCTACTGCAACCATATACTGCCTGTTGATTACCTCTGTGCTCAGGAAGATGTAAAGAGACGAAAGTACATAACTTTGAGCAATGGAGAATATTGATGGAATATGACATAAACCAATTTCACAAAAGTCACATAACTCATTTTGTTGACGGAACGTCCTATGCGTTGGCAACTTTTTTTTTTTTCATTTATAATTTGTTTCTCAACTTCCCCTACAGACAAAGGTGTTCAATGTGAATGCTGTTGCCTGTTCTCAGTGGTAATTAAAATTGTCTTCCTCCTCGTGTTGTCTGCCAGTTATACATCCATAGACTTCTGCGACACGACAGCACTCGATATTAGTTCAAATGGATATTTCGTCACAGCGGAAGCAATTAGAAAACTGATACAACACCAAAATGCAGCCAAAATTTATGGATCTTTGTTGTTGTTTTCAACTTCAAACTTCTTCGCTTGATCAACATTCGTAGGTAGAAATGAAAACGAGGATTTACGGTTAATCTCACGAATTAATACAAGCAACGGGAGGCCCATGGAGATTTTTGGAATTATGTTGAATTATATAATGTTCAAAAAAAGTATGGTTTTACTATTTAGAATTTAAGAGAAAATTATTAATAATTAAAACCGACACATTGTCAAAGACTCGTGTGATACGAAAACACAAAATGGCTGTTGCCGCCGAGCTTTTTGATGAGCAATAAAATGGTTTTTTATGGGTCTTGCTATTCCTATATCGTCAAATATGTTAATGCCCTTAAACTACTGTTCAATATTTGTGGATTCTATTTTAGTTTTAGAGTTATTGCAATGCTTTTTAAAAGCTCTCATAATGAAAGCGGCATCATTAAAAATCCTTTTGTATAAATGGTTGTTGTTGTTGCGATGGTTTAGCGACGATCTGGGAAGGTTTCAATGTATTTCCGACAGCTACCAAAGATTCTTGGCCACGTTCTGTGGTCTGTATTGGATACAATTATAATAAATTCTGCTTTCCATTTGAGAGGGTACGGCTGCTTTGTTTCAAACTGAAGCGATTCTTACTGATGTCCTGCGTGAAAAAGACTGATGCGAACTTTTTTTCGATGTTCAGTTAATTTTGTGCTCTCTGCCACGCAGCGATCTAACTGAGGACTTAAGTCTAGCATCAATTCAAGCAGGTCCCGCCAAGCTTTAACCCTCATCAAGATGCAGATTATCTGACTAGTTATCATCATTATTTTTTGGCGCCTAACAGCCTAGGTGCTTTGGCAGTTGTCAAGACAGTAATCCCATTTTTGCCATTACTGACTGAAGTTATAACTACCAAGGCAGGACAAGTCATAGTCCTTCTGTTTTTCTAACTCAGTGAACCTTCCTCTGCTGCCGAAATCGATAGGAAACCCCATATGGTGCATAAGGTTTTTGTTCATTCGCATAACATGACCCAGCCAGCAGAACTGTGAAATTTCTCTTTGGTACTCACCAATAGCATCACAGTAAGTCATCTTGCGTGTAACTCTTCTCTCGAATACTCCAAAGGACATCTCATCTTCTTTTGAAATCTTGAATGCATCCAAGCTATACATCAATACAGATATTATAAGGGCTTTCAGAGAGACTCCATATGGAGCCAAAAACATTTCTTAGAGTATTTAACTAGAAATTAGCTCTTTTCGAAGCTCAACCTGAGCAAAAAATATTTCAAGCGGGTACACTAAAAGGAGTCATAAAAAAATAATCCGAAATGACGCCGAATTCAATGAGTGTTTTATGCCTTTCTTTAAATGAATTTCGCAGTCTTTTTGGATTCACATTGGAACTTATTATTGAAGCTATTTAGAGCCCTTTTTGACTCTTTTCACTACATTTTTTTCCATTTTTATGGTTTTTGGATCCTTTTCGGAGTCATATTTGAAACTTTTATTGACTTTTTTATAAAACCTTATGTAAGTTAAAAATATTCATATCTCTGCCTTACCAATCAGCAGAAAGCACTCTTTTTAATGGTTTATACATATTTTGAAAATATAATTGCTGTTAGCTTTTTATTGAAAACAAACTTTATGTAAAAATATTTGTATAAGTAAGTACATCTAATACCCATGATGGACATGTAGTATAGATACTACAGTATCGACACTGTAGTTTAGAGTATACTACAAATAGGGACACAAACAATCTACAACTACTTGTGGTATAAATCGTGGTTTTGATACTATACTACAATGTGTGTCCCTGCTTTAAGAGTATACGTTTTGCATTTGAAACTTATCAAAACACTTCACATAATCAAATATAGATTTTTCCAATTCTAAATGCACTTCGATAATTGATAAACATTCAAGAAAAAATTCTCTTAACATTCTGTTAGATACAATAAAATGTCAGAACTTTCATAAAATTGAGCCTAGCGATTTATTCGCTCTACATTTCTTCTCCCAAGGCTCCGCGAATCCTCATAAAGGAGTGGTTCTTTCGATATTTATCAATATTTCAGAGCGCTTCGGTTTTGCTTAGCTGGGGATGTTTGAAATCAGTACCAAACCATATTCCAAATCAGTTTTTATAGAATGATTCAAATGGAAACTAAATTCCATAGCAAGTATACAGCACGCTTTCCATAAGGAAAAAGAAAAATGTGATCACCTATACCCACTTGTAGATATGGCTGTTTTACAAATACGAGCACGTTTGGTTATATAATTTATGGAATTCAGAAATCAACGAACAATTCGTATGCGTCACTCACGTCAGATACGCCACACAAATTAAAAGTGAGAATAAATAATAAAAAAACATAATGTAAACATAAGAAAGTATGTCTATAAAATTTGCTGTATATATATCTGTATATAAATACATATAAGTAAGCAAAAATATGTATTGAGAAACTCATGCAATAAAAATTAGCACAGAATAAATGAAAACAGAAATTCTCAGAGGATAAAAAAAATTGATTTCTAAACGAAAACTCAAACTGAACGTTGCCTGCGAAATCCCTCCCTCCCCACGCCAATAATGAAACAAAGCGGAAGCAGAATGAATAACAGCGGGTGGTTGAAAAGTTTAATTTTAAATTTCAAAATCAAATTCGAAAATTATTTCGAGTGTTACGCTTATATTTTTAAAATTAAACTTAAGGCATGGCTTTTCTTAAAAATCCAAAATTATTCTTTTATTTATAAATTTGCCGGCAGCATGCCGTTGAGTGTGCCATGCGTTGAGTATGGCATGTGGTGAGTATTTATAAAAATGTTAATGAAAACATAATTTAAAATAGAAGTAAACAAACTATTTATGCAACACAGACAAGAACAAGGAAAATGCGAAGAAGAGGCAGAGGTATGAATGCGACTAAAGGTGCGTTGAAAAAGGACGAGGAAAATAGCAGATTTTGAGTGAATGGTAAAATGAAGAAATTTGAGAAGAAATTTGAGAGGAAAATGGAGTAGTTAAATTATTTAAGCAATTAAATACCACGATTTAAATCGATAGCTCAAATAATATTAATTATAAACATATAATATTAATTATAAACATATAATTAATGTATACATAAACTCAAATGTCTGTAATTTATTTACATACTTATATTTCGTGCATAAGTTTTTAAACAAGAAAATAAATACTGCGAAATTTCGAGAAAAGCATTCAAAATTTTATGAAAGAAGTAATTGTTACAGCGCTGAAACGGGAATGTTCATTTGACTGTGCCTAAAAAATATCGAAATATTGAATATCTTACATTTTAAGTTAGACATTTAATATTGCAATGGTGAAAGTTGCATTCAATTATATTCAACAGTTTTTGAATGGTGCGCGCACAAACATACAGACAGGCAGACAAAAATTATAAAAACTGTTGCTTTGGATTCTATTGGCCCAATAATGATCGCTCCAATCAATTTTTCTTGACTACCTACAATGTACAGACATCGACCTGTTGCAATTTTAATTTATTGAGAGATATGCTCCTAGCTCACACTAAAACCCAACAAACATATTTTTGCTAGTAACTCAGCCTAAAAATAATAAAATTGCCTGTCCCCAAGTGAAGTTCATACCAAGCGACGTGAGTCGTTTTATTTGAAAGTAAAATATATGACTTAGAAGGATGTTAGAATCACTTTGGCCAGTTAGCAACCACGCCTTCTATTCATATTGGAAATACTCAAGATTGGCGATAGTATCGATTTAATATCGATGCATCGAGTACTCAGTTTTTCAGTTGAAACTCTGTAGAACCAGGGATCATCGTTTTGTTAATCCCGGAGTACTCCTTTGCGAGTATGGGATTAACCCATTTTACTCCCTATACTTCTGTGTATAAAAATATAATTTTGTATACTCCCTTTTGGCATTGGATGTCGTAGGAGGGCGAGTAAAAGAAAAACTCCCTTCACCTCCCAAAAAACCATTTTATTACTTTTTTTGAATCACAATCGCATCATGGGGGAGTTTTGGAGAATTTTAGAAAACCTTCTAGGAGAGTAATGAGGCAAACTTTTTATATTCCTCCTAAACCACCAATGAAAGATCTTTGGAGAATGCTGCCTCGTCGTTGGAAGCAAATGCGGAGTGCTATTTTAAAACTCGTAAGCGAGCAATGGAAGAGAACTCATAAATACCTCACATATCAGCAATAAGGGACTCATTATGGAAAACACCAGACATTATAAGTAAATTTTTTTTTTTAATTTCCTAGTGTTAGCTAGGAGTGGAACTTGGAGAAATCTCTACTTTCGCTCCAAAAATATATAGAATGAAGTAATCTTTGATTAATAACTTGAGGAGGTCTCTCTTTAATGCTCCAAGATTATTAAAATCGGAGCACAGCATGTAGAAATCTCTGTTATTTCTCCGAAAGGATGTCAAAGAGAGTAATCTGTTATTCATCGTTTGGGGAGATCTCGCTTCAAGTTCTACTGGGAATCGATTTTTTGTCTAAGGAAGTATTTTCTCACCGTCGAACAAAATCTAAATACATCAGTAAAATTTTAAGACTTAAAACTCGCACTTCGTTGTACCAAAATTAAAAGCTTTGAAGCCACGAATTAAAAAAAAAAATAGCAAATCGTTGTAATTATTGTTTATCAAAATTATCGATTTGAAACGGTCTTAAAATATTAAGGCCCGGTTTCACCAACTCGACTTAACTTAGTTAAGTAGCGATTTTCACTTTTTCAGTTTCACCACCTAACTTAGGTAAGTCACAACTTAGTCAACTTGCCAGCTGACTTATTCTCGACTAAGCAGTGTTGCTGTGGTTCAAAACCTAAATGTCAGTAATGTTGCTAATTTGTTTTGTGCAACGCCCCAGTCGGAAACTTCACCATGCTTGACTTTAACAGGGTAAGCGTAGATGCATGTGAACGCTTGTTTTCTAGCATGCAACCATTACGAAACTATCGTTTTCAACTAAGCACTAATTTTAGTACCTTCCAGCTAAAAAGAAATGGGTGTAAGATCAATACATTCCTTCTTGTATGGCCATACATGCCCTTTTCGCACGGGGGTATTGGGATGCGCAGAGTTGTCTGGTATGAAAAAATACTACTATGCATAAAACAGCTGATCGGGTTGTTGTGCTCAAAATTATTTAAGTCGCTCAGTTGGTGAAACCCAAAATTAAGTTAGTCTCGAATCTGTGCTAACTTAAGTCACGACTTAGTTTTAGTCTTAGTCGCGTTGGTGAAACCGGCCCTAAGTGAATTTTAAGGTAAGTACCTAATGTATATATATATATATATTTGTATATGTATTTATATATATTATATATGTGAGATATTGCATCAAAAACGAAAACAAAATAGCGCAGACACGTCAGCACAACAATCAAAATGGCTGCCAATCGGTTGTTCTTACGCCACACGCGTACCATGAGACAAGCTACCAGGCCATTAGTGACCTCCCCGAACCCGCGCGACCACCTCGACACTAAATTTCCCCCCGAATATACCGAAGTATCTACATATATATGTAGGTATGTATGCTTATGCGCTTATGTAAAATCGAGACATAAGTAAGCAAGAATTGTTGTAAACTGCCCCGCCGCTTCAACGCGGTACACCTTTCGGACCAAAGCAAATGGCAAGCGCTTCTTCTTCATCCCATGTGTATGTCAGCGATCCTCGTTTTACCAAATACGCTTTGGAGTGTTCACACTGTGTGTGTGCCTCTTTTCGTTTTTGTTTTATTTTTTTGCCGTGCGACTCCTGCCTATTGCTCTCACTTTTCCAATGCGCCTGCGCGTTTCTGCGACTGCCAACGTTTGTCTAACCAACACACCTGCATACACGCGCTTGTATTTGTGATATTCGTGTAATCCGACTATTTTTAGATTTTCCGAATGATCGCAGCCACACACACACAAACAAATGTGATCGGTGTGCTGCGTTGCAATGTAGCCCACAGCCGAGGTACCAACAGCGATCGACAGTCGGAACCAATACGAATGCGAACAAACCTGCGAATGTGTACATCTTTTAGGGGAACTTCTATTTATGCATGTGTGTGTATTTGAGTGGAGCTGTGTGTATTCAATGTAGCATTTGGCCCGTTTTCCACCTCAGGCGCGTACACAGAAAGTTCTCTTTTATTTTTGCTTGGGCGGTCTTCTTGTTCGTCGCCTTTCCAATTGTTGTATAACTTTTGCCCATTTTCCTACATTTCCTTGCAGTGCATGCATGTACATATGTATATATGTATGTGTGTCACTTTTAGATTTACATACTATGTGCAAACATACACATGTCTTTCCGTACCATGGTATTGGTGATGATTAAATTACATTTTCCCTGAAACAAAAACAACAATAAACTTTGCAGCTATCTGCAACAGCACCGACCAAAAAACGGAGTTTGCCAAAACTGGACTGAAGTGAAATGTTTCAAAACTTTTGTTGATTGGTGATTGTTTGTTTGTGACACTTCGTGTTTGATTTCTCTCTACTGATTTTGTTTTACAAGAAATGAGGCGGTTGTTAATTAGAAGCGGATCGGTTTTCTTGCCTATTGAAGATAGGGAAATATAACTGAGAGCCTTTAGAGATTAAAACAGTTTTAAGATAAAAATTACTTTCCCAACTGTGATTTCTTGATACTCCTTCGCCTATTTTAGGAATGGGAACAACATATTCCATGGCGTACAATTCCCAGCCCAGGCTGATGATATTGAAAATGATGGCAGCCTGACGATTTATCCGACTATCACGCTTGCAAACAAATGATACTTTTGGCTATAAAGGCAATCCACAAAAAACCATGAACCATGGAGGTACTTCCGTATATCAATACTAGAAACCCCAGCCACGATTCTCTGCTTCTCAGAACTTATTACAGATAAAGTACGACTTTAATCATTATATGTCCAAAACCAGTTGATTATGGAATTTAATCACATCGCTTATTGCAACTCTTCTTAACACCTTTCGTTTCAAACCCATTGTACTCACACATTTTGGAGCTATCGAAATAAGCTATACCTTAAATCGGAGCTAGATATTTAGTATTGCAAAAATTCATCTGCTTTGCTGATGTCGTTCGGAATCGGCAAAAACCTGTAGGTCCCGCCAATTTGTAGGAAAAATTACAAGCAGCACACCACAAATTGGTAGAGAAGCTCGGCCTTAATCTCCTCAGGAGATATATATGCTCCAATTATTTTTCATACCTTTCATGAACATGAAATGGTATTATAACTTTGGTCCGATGTTTGTAAGTATGAGAAGAAGAAGAGATAGACCCACCAATAAGTATACCGAAATGATCAGGGCGATGAGCTGAGTTGATTTAGCCATGTCCGTCTGTCCGTCTGTCTGTTTGTACGCAAACTAGTCCCTCAGTTTTTCAGATATCTTGATGAAATTTGATGTGGAGCCGCCATTTTGCATAAGATTAATAATTTGTATATATACATATAGCTCCCATATAATCGACTGTTCCGATAGATGGGGTTTGGGCTATGTGTCTTTAAATTAACAGTTTTGCAGAGTTTTTACTAATTGTGAGTAAGGATCGGACACTTAAAACCGTGATGCGTATTCATGAAAGGTATAAAATCTTCGGCACAGTCGAAGACAGCCCTTTCCTTACTTGTTTTCTTTTATTTTTATATATATGTATATGAACAAGTATTTACATTGTTTGGGTCTATATGTACATACTCATAACTTACAAACAATCGTTGCTCCCAAAATTTACATGGACCGAAAAGCCATAAAACGAATTAAACTGAAAACTTGGATATGTTATACTTTTTTTTTTTTTTGAAATTTTAATGCGATTTTGGAAATAATTTACTTAAGTTACATGCATACTGAATTCTCCAAAATTTTGAAATGTGCGAACCCAACTGGAATGAAACATTTTGTTTACATATTTCCGTAGACAAACCCAGGTGGCGCCAACAAATTCTTGTAGTTTGAAATATGCCTGCCAAATCTTATGAAACTTGCTAGATACAGGCTGAATCATTCAACAGGGAACGTAAATAATTACTATTTTTCTAAATTCTATTTACAAATTTAAAGGTGTTTCAGGTTTATTTTCCGGGAGTACGAACAGAATTTACAAAAGTGATTCTATGAGATTTGTTGCTATTGCTGTACTCGTACATTGAGGTATTCAACAAAAATGTATACGAGGAATCATTGTTGGGCCAATTGAATCCAAAGCAACAGTTTTTACGATCTTTGTGTGTCTGTATGTACGAGGTGTGTTCAAAAAGTATCGCGAATTTTGAATTTTCGCTGGTTACGTATATTCGAATTTTGTGGCGTTATGTTGGTACTCATGTCTCTCACTTATGCCGACAAGCTCGGCCATTTTGAATGTTCAGTTAATTGTTGGCAGCTGCTTTGCTTGCACGTGTTTTGGATCGTCTTCGATTTTTACGCGAAATTCGTACCAAAATTGCTCAATTGTGACCAAAAACAGCATCCCATGAACATTGCTAATGAGATGTTAAACTCTGTCCGCGAAGACCCAAATTTGCTCCAGAGGGTCATAACTGGTGACGAATCGTGGGTTTATGTTTATGACGTGGAAACCAAAGCTCAATCATCTCAATGGAAGCTGCCGCACGAACCAAGACCGAAAAAAGCGCGCCAAGTTCGGTCGAATGTGAAAGTTTTGCTGACAGTTTTCTTCGATTGCAGGGGCGTGGTGCATCATGAGTTCTTGCCACAGGGAAGAACGGTCAATAAGGAATATTACCTGCAAGTTATGCGCAATTTGCGCGAAGCAATCCGCCAGAAACGCCCGGATTTGTGGAAGAACAAAAATTGGCTTTTGCACCACGATAACGCCCCTGCTCACGCATCGTTGCTTGTGCGCGACTTTTTGGCCAAAAACAACACACTAATGATGCCGCAGCCACCGTATTCCCCAGATCTGGCCCCCTGTGACTTTTTCTTGTTCCCTAAACTGAAGAGGCCCATGAAAGGACGACGTTACGCTTCTCTTGACGAGATAAAGACGGCATCGAAGGAGGAGCTGAACAAGATACAAAAAAATGATTTTTTGAAGTGCTTCGAAGATTGGAAAAACCGTTGGCACAAGTGTATAATATCTCATGAGGATTACTTTGAAGGGGACAAAATAGATATTCATGAATAAATAAATAATTTTTGAAAAAGCACAAAATTCGCGATACTTTTTGAACACACCTCGTATGTTTGTTCGCGTATCACTCAAGAACAACTGAATTGAATTAAATGCAACTTTTACCGTTGTATTACTAGACATCTTTCTTAAGATTTAAGTTATCGCTTATTTCCATAACTGGACCGGTTCGGGAGGTATCGACCATTATGTGGACCAGGGTTTTTCAAATGTGTTAGTACAATATGGGTATCAAGCGAAAGGTGCTAATGTGTGTTGTAATTTGGGATGGATTTAGTTCCATAAATTAACTGGTTTCGAAAATATTGATTGGAAGAAGAAAACTCAGTTTATTAGAAAATTCTGAGATGAGCCGGTCACGGCGCCCATTATTTGTGGATGTTGCAAATGTAAAGAGAGAAACTGTACCGATGCCTTAAATACCAACCCAACTTCAGGAGCTTTATTTACTTTCCTTTGGAGGACTTGGGCCACACAGTGTTCATTAACCTTAACTCCCAACTAAGATAAACCTCAAAAAATTCTAAGGAAAAGTCAAGATACAAAGCGTAGTTTTCTGAGAGTTCACACCTTAAACGAACCTGAGTTTTATTTTGTAAAGCTAAAATTGCAGTATTATATTTTCCTCAATAATCTATCAGGACCCCGAGTTATTAGATAATAATCTGAAAAAGAATTAGCCTACCCCTACTCACTTAAAATTGTCCAGTAAACACATAAACTTGTATGTGTACAGGTATATTTAAACATAGCTGGAAATGTATTTGCTTTCTGACTCGGCACAACAGCCTAAACACAGTCTCGACTAATGATGAATTTCATCTGCTGACACAACGAAGGCAGCGGAAAGATAACCAAATTATTGCACTTCAATAAAGTCCGGGTATACTTGCTTTAAATCTCATCTTAATAGGCCCAAAATTGTCAGTCAAACAATTTATTGATTCTGATATCTGAGAATGTGTGGTTCGCAATTAGTGTCGCTCGTCGGCAGTGTGTTTCGGCCTTAATGCCTCCTGCCATAGTCTCTCCCCCTCATGGATTGCGCGTTAGTTACACAACTGCAAGATACACGCACGTGCCCCAAAATGCTGACGGCAGCAGGCATGCATCGAGATGAAAAGTGCAGGGTGGGGGGGTCTAAATGGATTTGGATGTCGTTTCTGTCTGTGTGTGTGTGTGTGTGTGTGTGTGTATGAATATTGTACACGTTTTCGAAAATTGTATTTGCTTGGGTGTGTGCGCAGTTATGCAGCCAAGCATGAGCATAAAATCACTCTAAATTTACGCTGAATTCCAAATGCATCCCAAAAGCATTCACAAAATAGTCAAAAAGGCTGAAAAAACACAATAACAACACGAACACAAAGTTCATTTCAGGAATGAGATTGCCATTGACGCGCAAAACTCGCTTTGCAATTTACCCACGGACAGGAATTGAATTTCGTTTTTCACATAACTCGATTAGGGAATCGGGAAGCCATATTGAGCCATTCGAATTCAATTTTTAGTTTTGAGTTTCGATATTCCAGCATAAAAATCAACCCAAAAATCTATCTTTTCTACAAAATATCATCAGCCCAAAAATTCTCTCTTTTTAATGGAAGTCATCGCAAGGCTTTATGGTCAGAATCTAGCTTTGGTATATGCTTTTCGTTTGGTCGGCGATTGTATACCTTGTCCAAAATGGAAGATCTTTTCAACGTTACGTGCCTTCTTGGGAGTTTCTAAGCTATTTTCAGCAAAAGCCGCTTTTCGAGGCCCAAAATGTTTTGAGAAGTTTCTCAAATTGGACAGGGAATGCACTCTACTTTGAAAATGGAAAATCCTTCAGCCCAGAATCTTGCAATGAAGGAGGCCATGCAAAGCGTTTCAGTATTCTGCTCGATTCCCGCTATTCCAGCTGCATGGAGCTTTTGTAAGGACAAAGTAGGCATAGCCCGACTAGTGGGTCTCATGAAAACTTATCCAAAATTGATGTATATTGAAACGAGACAGACCGGTCTCCGCTTTGTGCCATCTTCAGCGTCATTTTCTGCCGATAGTTCAAAACTAAAGTCTGTCTAAAAGAAAATTATATAATTTCAAAACAAGTATGCCCTAGATAACAGAAACCGATTGGAACGGGTTTCTAATTTAAAACCGATTTGATTTCATTAATTATCAAAATAATAAAGTCTTAAACCATTTGTGGGTCATTGCGTGCTAAAGACGGAAGCACGTGGAACAGATCAGCTGGAGGATGTTTACTGATGAAACCAGCTTTTCATCACTCTGAATTTAAATTAAAGCTTTATTGGCAATCAAAAATTTAAAAAAAAAAACGGTTTCCGTTTCTTTTGCTAGCAACATTAATTTGACTGGTTTTCGAGGTAATTTTTTCCTACAAAGTTTTAACGATGTGAAGTGGTGAAATGAAAAGAAATGAAAAGAACATCACATCTTCAGGTATTTTCAATTAAGCACATAAAAGCAAGCAATCACATTTTTTAATTGTACGAGTAGACAATTATGACCACAATAAAAAACATTGTTTACTAAAAGCACAAATTGACATTAGAGTGCCCCCTTTTTATGTGTGAAAAGTTTCAAAAGTTTAAATACAAATATTCTGGCAGGGGGAAACGTGAAAGAAATTTCAACAAATAATTTGCAAATCCCTCTAGCAATTCTTAAACTTTCCAGGCTGGAGCGCAAGGTGGCGAAATTAAAGCAGATTTCCAAAATTTTTAAGAGACTTGAATAAAATCTGAGTTTTTTTTTAATTTGAAAAGCAAATGTGAAGTTGTCGCTTACGAAAATTGTGAGTGCTTATAATTTTCTTTTTTTTGTTGTTTTCAATTCTGCAAGCAGAAAAAATTTAGCTGGTATAAAATGGTAAAAAAAAAACAACCAATAGAACTTTATTGTCTTAAAAATTAAAGGTTGAAAATCTGTGTTGAACTTTGTCACTTTGCGGCCCCCCAATAGATCTAAGAATATTTCACTATAATCTTCTGTCCTAAAACCCCTTCAAACAATCGCCTACGATTTTCTAAACTCATTTCATTATGGCCACTCTAATGTACAGTCACGTTCACAAACAAAAAAAAAAACAAGAGAAATAACAACAATTTCGTCTCAGTTATTTTGAATGTTTCAAGAAAAAATTCGAAATTTCTATAGCGTGTTGAAGACTTTCTAGCTCAGATTTTTCTGAAATCACTTTGAACACTTGTTGTGTTTGTTGTTGTTTTGTCATTGATGCTGTCCACCTTTTGATGTCTCCTGATCAGCGGCTGCCATTAGTGCATGCAGTATGCGTAAGTGGCGGTTGGCAACAACACGACAAACTCGCAGTCGGGTTAACTGTTTCATTGCGCCAGTAATCAGGTGGAACGTGAGCCACAGCTCGTAATTCTTCAGTTTTTGTACACTTTTTAACTTGATTTTTTATACCTTTCATGAGCATGAAATGGTATTATAACTTTGTTCCGATGTTTGTAAGTATGAGAAGAAGAAGAGATAGACCCACCAATAAGTATACGGAAATGATCAGGGCGATGAGCTGAGTTGATTTAGCCATGTCCGTCTGTCTGTTTGACCGCAAACTAGTCCCTCAGTTTTGGAGATATCTTTATGAAATCTGGTAAGAGGCAGTTATTTTGTAAAACATTAATCATTTGTCGGAACCAGCAGGATCGGACCAATCCAACGCATAGCTCCCATACAATCGATTGTCCAAACTGGTTTTGGCCTATAAATTTTGCAATTAAAAAGCTAGGAACGTAAAATGTTGCAGGTTTGGTATAGCGAAAATCACCCAGATCGGACCAACATAATATTTAGCTCCCATACAATCGACTGTTCCGATAGATGGGGTTTGGGCTATGCGTCTTTAAATTAACAGTTTTACAGAGTTTTTACTAAATGTGAGTAAGGATCGGACACTTAAAACCGTGATGCGTATTCATGAAAGGTATAAAATCTTCGGCACAGTCGAAGACAGCCCTTTCCTTACTTGTTTTCTTTTGTTTTTATTTTCATTTTATTTTGGCTACTGGCCAAAAACTTAAAGAACGTCCCGCTGCTGTCTTACGTGGTCTTTCATTCTATATCACAGCTCAATTTGCAATATCTCGATGTGATTATTATTATTGTTACTTAATGCTGTTGTTCTTTGTTTATTTAATTTTTGACCAACATCCTCAGCTACCAAAGGGTGAATCGAAAAGCATGTAAAAATCAAATTCTCGTTTAGTGACAAAAAAGGCAAATTTACTCGTTAGAATGAATGTATGGGCACCCATGTATAACATGAAAGGGTGTTATAATTTATATTGATTGCAACCGTTTTAGTGGTTTTCGAATTTATGAAGACCGCAAATAATGGGCAGTCTCGATAGTGTCACCTTCGTTCGTTACGATCTCTACATTTAATAAAATTCTAACAGGTCGACGCCTGTGCCTTGCAGATATTCGAGAAAAATTGATGGCAGCGATCATTGTTGAGCCTATAGAATCCAAAGCACTAGTTTTTAGAATATTTGTCCGTCTGTATGTATGCTTGTTTGGGTACACTCGAAAACCGCTGAATTGAATTGAATGCAATTTTCACCATTGTTTTACTACACGTCTAACCCGAAATTTAAGATATCCCTTATTTCGGTAAATTTACAGGTTTCGGAGCTATCGATCAATATGTGCACCAGGGTGGCCCAACGTTTCTTAGTACCATTTGGGTATCAAACGAAAGGTGCTAATGAGTGCTGCAATAAGCGTTGGGATTAAGTTCCATAACTGAACTGATTTCGGAGATATAATGATTAAAATCGAACCTAGTCTATTATAAGATCTGACTTTATGGGATAGCCTAAGCGCTTGAAAAACTCGAATTGGAACTCGAAAAAACTGGAAAATATCACCCGTAAAATTCCACATTCAAATTTTAAATTCATTCTTCATTTGTTTAATGAGTACAACAATTTCTCCCCGTCAACTCAACGCCCCTCAAGTTCGAAATGCATTTGTGTACCGTGTTGAAGTGCGTACAAAGTAAAGAAATAAATTCGCAACAAAAGAACCAAGAACAAATTAAAATAAAATACGTTTAACAGAAGAAAGAACAAAATCACCGCCAAGTGTTTCGGCGACAGCATGCCACACACATCTGCCACAAGTGTATACCGCCCTGTCCTCACTCCTACAGAACGAGGGGTCTTGGTAACTTAACTCCCATACAGCGTGTGCTGCAATTCGCGAGCAGAGCCGAGTACAATAATCAAACAACGCTTTGTCTCGACAACAAAAACAGTGGCAAAATGTGCGAGTACATAATTTAATTTTTTGTTGTTGTTGTTGTTGCAATTGGTATTTAATGATGTTGTGCAGTTACCATTTGCTGCTTCTCGACTGTTGATTTAACGCCGTTTGGCAGCACCTGTCACTCGAGTGTCGCCGATTTCGGTATTTATGCTTAATTGCAGCGAATGAACAATCGAGCGCATAGCAGTCAGGGGAGCACGGAGCCAGAGAGGGGAGGGTGATAACAAATGGAGGTTCCTTAAAGGCATTTTACACGATATGTTTTTGTCATGTGTATATGCCACATTTAACGTATGAAAACCAACATAACGTGTAAACGCAACTTAAACTTTCCTTTTATACAAGTCAGGGCTCTCACTCTGTAGTTCTATTCGAAACAAAATTTGTTCTCTTTCGAGTGATTCGTACTCTGTAAGAAATTTTCGAGTAGAACGCATTCGTTGTTCGAGTTCCATTCTGTTCCCTTCGGATTTAATCTATCCCCCTTTCTATTGTAGAAAATTTGGTACTCACTACTTCGAAAACATATGCCACAATGGTCGAAAGTTAGAAAATTCTATTCGACAACAATTTAGCAAACGGAAATCCACAAAAATCTATTTTTTTATGATTATAATAAAACAATTAGTATTTTTTTCATCAAGAAGTAATTTTTATAGCAGAAAGAGTTAAGCAATCGTTATTGACAGAAAATAATTAAAGAATTCTAGGTAAAAATTTGGAAAAATTTAAAGAAAGAAATTTTTGGGATTAGATTATTTAAAAAATTAAATTTTATTTAATAAAAATAAAAGAAAAAAATAAAAACTACTTGTGCAAGGACTTACGTTCGAACCAGCAACCAGACGCGTGGTAGTCGAGACTCTTACAACTACGCTACCGCGACATGTAAAACTGCGCTGCCTAATACCGCACTTGATTTATGCAAAGCCTTTCGAATAGAACTACAGAGTAAGGGCCCAGAAAACTGAACATACGAATTTTTCTCGGACACATAATTAGAATCGTATGTGCTCTCATTTGCTGATTTGAGTTTTTTGGATTTATTTATTTATTGTGTAAAAAGAAGCAAATAAATTGAACTGTTGGAAGTATTGACAATCATACGACATTACATGAGTGTAGAAAAAGTGGCAGGTCATGTGAAATGTGAAAAAAACATTTCGCCTTTTAGTAACTTAACGATGCTGTGGATTACACTGGCATCTGACGGTTGGCTCCCGATATGTTTGTACGCATATGAGAGTCATACCAAAGGGAAGATGTACCCAAGTGCATACTCATAGGAACATTCACAATTTCATTTCATTGTGAATAACTACTCATTCTGATTAACATCGTGGATATCTTGCATTTGATGGGTTGAGCCAGCTGCCAACGCTGCAATGTATGGTGGATAATCTAGGGCTACAACTCAAGAAAAGGGGTAGGCTTTCTCCGATTTTCGGTTATATTTTCTTAGATTATTTACTTACCGTTCCTCCTCCGCAAAAAGTAGCAGCAAGCTATCTTTGTTTTTGTTATGCAAAATGCTGCACACAGCCGTGGAAATATTCCAATTTCCTTTGCTTTTTTGTTTATGGCAAAAGCTTTTTAGCGCAACGGTACGAGTTCCTTAGTTATTTATGGCAACAGCTAGACTTCTTTATATTTTTATAAGCTTTGTGCTTTTAACTAGCGAATGACTAAATGTTTAAAAGTACAGCAACTCTTTATATGGCAATCAGTGTACTCGACGTCGACGACGCGTTTTCCACATGAGGTTCTTGTGTTCCAAGACAAAACTGAAATAAAAGAAGAGGAAAAACGTTTGATAGAAATGAGGCGAAGCACGAGTATGAAGGCACAGAATTCAGTGAAACTTAATAATTTAAAGCCAATTTTTATTTGTCACTTCGATACTAATTTGAATTTGAAAATGATCAAAAAAACAGCAATCAGGGAAAATTAGAGTCGCTCACAATATAGATTGCAATATCCCAAGCGACAAGTTTACATTTGATTTTCAAAGGTTATTTCAAAAAACTTGTAGATTGTTATTTTATTCGCATGTTGCCAAGTGCTTAGGAATAAAAACCGCCTTTTATTAAAATCGAAAGTTATTTCATTCGTACCAAGTTTCTTTTTCCCAAGCTCTTTAAACTTTAAAACGGAGCTTTTGTAAGGTTTAAAACATGTTAATTCAGGGTATACTCGTATATGCTACAGAAGATGTTACATTTAAATTAAAAAAATCGACTATTAAATAAATAAATGAAAATTGTCGATAGTGGCTGCGATAAAACCACAATATTTTGCTCTTTTTGCTTGGTAAAAAACAACGTTGTTAATACACTAGATTCGCGGGGGGTTAGTGTCTACTTCTCTACATACAGAAGATATGTATGTACGGATATTTATGTACATTATTGTGTTAGACATATCATATAAAAGACTCTAGAAAATATTTCTTTATACAAATGTTGTATACCTTTAAAAAAGTTGATTGCCCTTCGAATTAATTAGGGGTATAAAGAAGCTGTGTTTTTCAACTTTCCCAGCGCTGCTTAATCACACCGCACTACCTACAACAACAACTCCCAAAGAGGAAAACGAAAACAGTCTCCAATTCACCACAAAAACATATGACAACTATTCCTCTTCCTTTACCCCTCCACAGCATGGCAAGCATCGACTGACAGTATTGTGGGTGGCAATTACACGCTTCACGCATACACTGACATCGTAGTGACTGGCAGAGTGACAGACCCACGGCCACTGAGCCACTGCGCTACGGTTGAAACGAAAAACTGATTATTTTATTGCAGATTGAAAGACAAAAGATTAGGCGTGGGTGACGAGAGCGAACAGAAGATGTGCGTAGATAATGGAGTGTGCCTGGAGTTGCTATGGCTTTAGAATCCTTTGGCAGCCTCAAACAGGGATCCGGCGGACTCACAAATATGTGTGTGGGTGGGGAGGAGGAATTTGACTGCGTAATAACCCTGCAGCGAAACACCGAACTATGCGGAACGAATACGAATTTTCAAGCATTCAAAAACTATACTTCTACCAAACTTTGACAGGTGGGGCCCGCGATGTCGTGAATTACTATGCGATATTTCAAGAGTCAATGCTTAATATTTGAATCAACTCCAAGATCGGTTCATACCAATGGGTTATTCGCTCGACACTTTCGTTAATATCTTCGAAATACTGTCCAAGTTCTAAAACTTCCCCAAACAAGGACGACTTTAAAAATACGTCTTTCAGTTATCCCAAAAGATGTTTGAAGTAAGCAGAGAAACCCAACACAAAGAAAAGAAGTAATCAGATCTTGGGAGAAGAAAAGAGCGAGTTACCCCGTAACACCCTTTCTCGAGAAAACGGGTTGAATGTCTACCTTGGATTGGGATTCATACTACCATGATTGGTTGCTCTGCCGGCAGTGAAATCCGGATTGTTTTCAGCTGAAAAGCAAAGGCATTTAATGGCAGCGAAAAGTATAAACATCAAATTGTTGTTGTTTATTTCGAAATTTCCCTGTTTCCGTTGTGGTGCGTGAATGTGTGACGGGATGTGTCGCCTCAACAGCGCCTAACTGTATTAGAAAACGAGATTTCTACGGCCAACAGTTGTCGTCGATAAATTTCACTTAATTTCTTGTCATTCCTGTCATTTGCTGTGGGTTCTTTGGCGCTAAGTTCTGTTTGCAAAAGATTTTAACATGTCTGTACGGTTTCTTTTCTCCATTTCGGCTCTCGGCGCCTTTGGCTGTGCTGCCACAAATTTGACTGTCACCGTACGCCTACGTGAAGTCGGTCACTCAAAGACAACATGAATTTTCAAAATATATACCCGCCCGCGTTTATATATTTCCCTAGCCACTGAGATTTGTGCCCAAAATGATGATCCACAAAAACTATTCACCAGTTGAGTGGGAATATATTTTTTGGTCGGGATTAGGGTGTTTGATTACTTGATTTTCCAAAACGGTGTCCAAAAAAGACAGTTTGAGAGATAAACACTTTATATCTTGTTCTCTTCTTCTTCTTTTAATGGTCATCTAACCGCCTGGGCGATTTTGACCGTCCAACATAGCTCGCCAGTCGTTTCTTCGTTGCGCCAACTGGCGCCAATTGAAATCTTGTTCTCTAGCGGCTACAAAATAATAACTCATTAACAGCCAGAACTATACCTTAACTACCCGAAATGGAAACTGGCCAAGTAGGAACCGGTTGAGAAAGCTTGGAAAAGTAGTGCACTGGGGGCAGGCAATGACATCGCCATGTGAAAGTGAACAGCTGGAAATATTGCTTGTGTAATGAGCTAGAACTAGCACTGTCATCAATTGGTTTAGCTCTGGGCTAAATCTGAGTTAGGTTTAGCTTCGAAGTGGATCTAAAAAATGTCGGACAGCCAACCTTAGACAACTTCGAAACTTCTTGATAAATGCTTACAAATCCTCAACGATCTGAGAGGTTTATGGTGATATACCTTTTGTATATCGCGCCATACATTTATATATTTTTAAATCGGTTTTCTTAGAATCATTTGTAGCTTAAAGCTCTCCTGTTTTCTTCAAAAATAATTTCCCTCCCTAATGCAAGTATATACATATATGTAAGTCCTGTACATACAAAAATATATATCTCAATATATACATTTCTACATACGAGTTTCTGCACTTATTGTTCTTGTATTATTCTTATTTAAATTTTTTTTCGCTTAGCACTGTACATTTTAGTTCATTAAAAATTAAAAAACAAAAAAAAACTTGAAAATGTTTCTGTTCAGCGCGAGTAGACTTCTTTCTGGCAAGAATCCAATGCGAGAAATTCGAAAATTCAGAAAATTCTGAAAAACGAACAGGAAAACAACAACCACAGCGCAACAGTTGCTGCAGTCATGGTAGCAAATACATCAACAACGCCGTCGAAAGGAATAAACAAACGTAAAAACAAAAAAATCCCAAAATAAAAAAAATCACAAAACTGAAAAATGTGAAAACAGACCACAGCAACAATAAAAATGTAGCGGCATCGCAACCGTCAGGCACTGTACAACACCAACCGAAATACGAATGCGAGCAGCCAGGTTGTGTGTAAGCAACCAACAACTACACAACCTCAAACAATTTGGATGTGTAGCTCTTGCTCCCCAGTGGACCTGACAGCAGCAGCGCTCATGTGCGCGTCCAACCATTCCATCACAGATCCCCTCCGATCGCGAGACACTCACACTAACACAGCGCTACATATTTTCATTTCGTTCGCCGCTTTTCGCCATTTTGGCATTTGTTGATGCGACGCGTTTGCGATTTTCTGATTCAGCGGGTCTATCCGCCACATTTTGTTGGCTGACATTTTCACGGATGGCCTACAAACAACATTTTTCATATAAATTTTGTTGAAATTTTTCAAAAGATTTTTATTTATATGAGTGTTGGGCCGAAACGTGGCAGAAGACTCACGAAATTGTTGCGAATACCAATATGATACCTATGTACATATGTGTTAAGTATATATGTATGTCCATTTACGAGTTTGTAAACAGCGCTTAATGCGAGGCTTCAAACATTTTCCTCCGTCGCCAATTGCTTGACACTAGGCGTAGGCGCCCTTTGCTAGACTTAAAACCTCTTTATAATCAACTCAAATTCTCAATGTTGCCTATCGGCAGCCTTTAGCTACGGAGGAAATATTTGTTAACGCCCTTGCCTCAGATCACAAATTTACATAAAACTCAGTCAATCGTTTAAGGTGCGGGAATGTGTTCGAGTATGGCTGTGTGTAGGATTGTATGCCATCGGGGGTCATAAGCCAAGTACCGGAAATCCTTTAATACATCTCAAGCTGGCTGCTTTTGTTTTCATTTTTAATGTTTACTTTTGCTTTGCTATTTGTTTTGACGATTGAGCAACTTGAGCCGCCAGCTCATCTATGGCGTGGAAAATGTATAACATGCATGTTGTTGTAAGTATACTTATATACACGGACTTCTAAACGTACATAATATACCTAGGTACTTGACTGAAAATGGGCACACAAAGGGTATATACTAGTATTTATTTACTCATCATACTCATATTTCAGTCTTTTTTGAATTTAGGATACGAACACCTTCAATACATATGTATTACATACGTACATGTGTGGGCAGTCTTGTCTTATTATAATGTCTTTTAAAAGACTAGATCTCGATACTTGTTTTATTGAGTAACTTGGTTTAAATGGACGTCAATCACCCATTATTTTCATAACTGAGTAACGGCCACTTATTCTGTTGGTGCTTGACTCTTCGATCTTTTACAAAGTCAACTTTTGGCACCTGACCAACAGGAGCTTAGCAGAAAGAACCGTAATCGTCATAGCTGTTTATCCTATAGATGCTGTAAACATTTCTCGGGACATAATTCTTATGCAATGTTATCAAAGAAACTACCGAGATTCGGCTTCACTAACTAGACCATATTGTGCGAATAAATGTAGATGCTTCGGCCCAGCGGATGTTCTTATCGACACCCACCGTGAAAGCAGATCCCGAAACGACTGGTGCGCTTTGTTGGAGGACCTACCCCGTTTAAATAGTTGAAAAGTATATGGTGTGAAGTGTCGAGTTGGACGGCGTTTCATCAATAGAGCGTTTGGTGTAGTTGTTAAGGCATTGGAATTTACAATTGACTTAAGATACTGTAAATGATTTTTAGCCCCTGTACTTTTGAATCACACTTCATGTTCCTAGGCCATTTAGCTGGGTTATTTGCGGTTGATATTTTTGCAACTGAGCTCATCAAAAATGTCGTTCATGCGGCTCACGAACACCTGAGTTGGAAAGACATAATTTAAGACGAACGGATCATCCGCAAAAACACCTTTGCTTCCATGCCATTTTGATATGGGCTGCAACGGAATTGGCTAAGCAATTGTGTGGCTCGAGAAACACTAAAATTCTCAAAACAGTTCGGATCGATAAGAGTCATATGGTTTCCAAATTACACTAAAGCTTTTAACCACGTTGCCAGTAGCAATATTGTATTTTAAAAAATTATTTCAAAATGATTAAGTTAAGTGGCAATAATCACACATAACATGTTTTTTTTTTATTTTAAAAAACATTGTAGGGATGATCCGCTTTGATATCCAAGTTGTTGAACAGCTTTTGATCAATCGCTTTTATTTCAAGACCTACACTCTCCACCGCTTTAATATTTTCATATAAACTTTGCTCCATCTCTTTAGCATTCAGACCATGTTTATTTACACGAGATCCTTCAGATTGAGATGAGCGATATTTCTTTAAAAAGTCTTGCACAAAGTTTTTCTCGTACAGAAATTCCTTGTACAACCGCTTTCAAATTGGGAATAACTTGTCGTCTATCCCTGGGATGACATATTTTATTGTTTTTTTTTTCTTTGTGGATGCAAGGCGAATTTTATTATTTTTCACCAGGCCTTTGCCATACGCAGAATAAGAAAATTTAGTGCATACAATCATACTCGCTAGTTCAATAGCATCGACACTAGCTTCCTTGGATGGTATGTACAAGTTTCTTTCTTTAGTCCTGAAATTTTTTCTTAACTCTTTTATCTGTTGGGACCGCAGTGTGTTCTTTTCCTGATACATTTGAAAAACTTTTGCTAAATGTTCACTATTACTTTGTCCTCTTCGTCAGCATCTATCAAATCAGATAGATCTCCGCGCAGTTGACTACTTTAGTTTTCAATAAAAAGAATTTTTAATTGCATGTCGTTGTCCATGCTTGGAAGAAGTCTCCCCCTCGGGGAATTAAAACTATTTCGTGCTGTCATGCAACTATGAGCATCCAATTTGAACTATCCAAGTCTGACAAATGGTTATGTTGTTAAAATTGTTGTCAGTGATATTACCATCAATCAGAAGGCAACACTCATAAAATAAGATCGATGATTGATATTAAATTAAAACAATCGGTGTGAGACAAATGTTTCTTCCACCACTAACTCAGGCAAACAAAATTTATTAATATTATTCACCAACTTACTTAATAGGCACAAAAGCACGTTGCTGAATTTTCTTATTGAAATTTCTTAAAAACATTGCTGCAACTTGCATTTCCTTTTTCATTTATTCTTTGTTCCCATATTTCACGAACTTTACACTTATTGCAACGGCATTTCAGATTTTTTTCTTTTGGCGCCATCTAAACAAAGAACACGAAAACAAGCCATCTAATCGCGGAGGGCGCCATCTGGCACAGAATGACTGAAGCGTAGGAACCGTGTTCTTGAAAGTCTAGCGATCTCGCAATTACAAACTTTGATCACCAGGTGTCGCACATGAAGGGAAATTTCGTACGATTCCGATTTCATTTGTTTTTTCATACGAATAGGATATTTGTGTTTATTTTGGGAACTTTTATTTTTCAATTTTCACGAAGGCGCGCCATGCTCTACACGCGCGCTATCCTCTCTCTCGCGCTCACTGCATGCGAATTTAAATTTATTTTTGACGCACCCACACTAATAAACACATAAATGCACGCACATGTGTACACTGATTTAACTTATTTCAAATTTTCCTATTACTTTTTATTTTATATTTGCCTTGTTTTACTATAGCGGCATTACAATTTTTTCGCACAACTTTTTGTTGACATTTCTCACTATCGAAGGAGATTTATTGATTGAATAAAAAATTGCGCGGAAGCCTTAATGCACTTTCAGTGCTAACTGCACTTTCTTTTGAAAACTTTCTCCGAACTAAAGCCGCTGCCTCTGTATTTTAGCAAGTTAGCTGACAACTCTGCGTTCTTCCGGCACTCTTTCCTCTCGCACTCAGCCGAACGGCAGCGGAAACACATGTCCTTCGTTGATATTTTTAAAATTTACATAAACAAACAATACTCTTTTTATCTATTTTATCTTTTTTTTAACTCTGATCACTGATGTTTCCACAAAAATAGCTACAACAGAGCTCTGTATATTTTTAAAATATTCACAGAAATATATTTTTGAAATTTTTTTTTTCGTTTCCAGCGACGACGCGATCTTGACAACCAAACACTCACGCAAGTATCGACAAATTAATGCAGCATCAAACAACTGGAATCAAATGTAGTACCGTTCGCGTGATGCAAAATGAATTTTAGCGGTTATTTTTAAGAAACCACGCAGTAATATTGAAAAATCATTGTTTCGAAAACATTTTTCCACTGAATACTGATGAACAGCTAAGCAGGGAAAATCGCACATCGTCGGAAATCAAGTGAAAAATTATAAATAAACCGTTTTTTTTCGAATAAGCTATTTTAAAAAAAGAAATTTCACTCGTGTTCACGATATTCGCCAAACTCTTAGCGTTCCGTCCGCCGCCACCGCCGACCATGCCACCGGCTTGCGTGTTGCTGCTGTTGTTGCCGCAAAGAGTGTTGCCTGATGCCTGTGGCGGTTGCTGTTGGTGGCTTGTGGTGTTGCTGATCCTCTGCTGACTCTTCCTGCAGCTGGTGTTGCTCATGCTTCCTCTTTATATGTACACATACATACATACATCATGATTTTTGAATTCTATTTATTGCCGCATTGTGTTATTGTTGCCAACCAAGAACAAAAACAGCAGCATATTGTTATGAACGCTTGGCTGCCATTTCAGTTTAAATTTTAGAGGCAACCCCAAAATAAATACCAACCAAATCGCTTCTAAAACTATCTTTTAATAGATGAACACTCAGTGTAAAAAATTTTAATTTCGTATTTGCGGTTTTGAATTTTCAATTGTAACGGTTGCGTTGACAGGAAATTATAATTAGATTGACGTTTGAAAAAATGCGATATAAATGGTGACTTAGTAATAATAAGGAGATTCATTTAAGCATATACTAAGTGTAAATTTGTATCTGTTTACACACACTGTTATATGAACGGACCTGGCAAACTTGTTTGATAAATTTATCGATCAGCTGATTATTTGTCAACAAATTACAACCGCAACCGCTGCTAGCAGGTGAGTTGCCTCTGCCTCTGTCCGTCTATGTGATGGATTGACCCTCCTACGCTTGCACTTCTTTTCAGTTATCTAAAACACAAAAAATTATACATAAAATTGCATGAATTTCGAACATTTTGTTGGTAACTTACCTCTTCCACTAATTTTCTCAAAACTTGCGCCAAGTAATAAAAAAATAAATCACAAACGGTGAACGGATTTTACATGGTTTACACACTGAAAAGCGGGTGTAAATGTATCAATTTTGTGTAAACTATTTTTCATACAAAAAATGACAGTTCATTTACACACTTGATAAAATTATACGTTTACACTCTTTATAAGGTTAAATGAATCCGCCTAATGATTTGGGGTACGGTGAACGAAGTGGGGTGTTTTTGTGGCCTTTAGCTCTTGTTCCGATTCCACCTTGTAGTCAATACCTGTACTCAAAACGTATCGGAAGAATGTACTCGATACCTACTTCTATCGTATCCATTCAAAATATTATGAATGCCAATCTTACATGGAATCAAAATTTGATTTTGTGTGTAGAACTTTTTTCGTGGGAATAGAACAAGGCTTTTCTCTTCTATGCTATGAAAAAGTTATTTTCGAAACAGTGTAGGCCCTCGGCAGTGGTCAGAAACCCCCCTAGTGTTATAATAGCAAGGCAATATTCATGAATAGCGGTTAATTGGGCGTTTCTCTGTTAACATTTTTGCTGGAGGACGCAAAATGGCCAAGTGTCCGTGACTCTTGAAAATTAGAATGGAATTATCAGGGCAAAATTTTCAAAAAAGCAAGAAGCGATAACAGACCTAAGAGTTAGGAACTGTCCTCTATTACTCGATACCTGTACTCGTACTTGACAAGGTTATGGGCTACGAAAAACTGTAAGTACCGAGTACCAGACTACTCGAGTATATACTCGTATCCGAACAACACTAGAAGAGACCGAACTTTAATTTGTTATATTTTTTTCTTCGACAAAAAGATGCTAATGGGAATATTGTGCCCAGTGTTGGGCGTTAATTAATTAATTTTTTATTCAATTTATTAATTGATTAAGAAAGTAATTGCAATTAAAGTAATTGTAGGAGTTGAAATTAACAATTAATTAATTGTTAATTATAAATTGTTTTAACAATTATAATTTTCCCAATACTGATTGTGCCAGACCTCGTGAAACAAAATCATCTTGTTTGTAGAAAATTTTTCTTTTGGAATTTTTTCAAACTCCAGCACAAACACCAGGAGCTCGCGATACATCTATTAGACAGATTTTCAATCAAATGTAAATTAATTGAAGAATATAAAACTAGCAAGTGTTAATCAAATTAATTAAAATTTCCAAATGTGATTATTCGAAAATTGTTATTCTTGGTTGATTAATTCGTTAAGTTCAGACTTATTTAATATTCGATTAATTTATTTGAAAATTTGAATATAAAAATTTCTACAGAGGTCCAGATAAATTAAAATTTCTTGACTAGATATTTTTTATAGAGGACGGAGTTATTTTTGAGGATTGATTCTAACTTAATTGATACCAGCGCGAAATTTAATCACTCCTATTAAGAGTACTCCACTACCCATCCTCATCCATATAAAAAGGTAATTCAATTAACATTGGGATGTCCTGTGCGAAGATCACCTACTCCATTATGAAGTACTCAATTTCTATAATTCTAAATTCTCCATGGAACACCTACGAGATAACACTTTCCAAAAGCTGCTGTGGCTAATGAAAGCCGCTACCAAAAAAAAATTAAATAACTTTTTTTCTATTTAATGAATCTGGTTAATTTTTTTTTTATTTTGCAAATTGACTTTTACATTTAACAAAAATGGATAACTGGGACACTGAAACAAGAATTTGGATTGTCCGCCGCTATCACGCACTGGAGTCCGTAGTTTCGGTTCAAAGAGAGTATAGGCGCACGTTTGGCGGCAATCCTCCGAGCAGATGGACCATAATAAGACTTGTAAACAATTTTGCCGAGCATGGGACAGTCAACAGAAGACCTTACCATCGAAACCCTTCAGTTCGAACGGAGGAAAAAATCGCTGCTGTAGCTGCTGTCATACAAAACAATCCACGTGTTTCGACAAGAAGCTTATCTGCTCAAATGGGTGTAAGCAGACAGTCATTACAGTCAATTATGCACAAAGATTTGGACTTATTCCCATATAAAATTCAAATGGCCAACAAACTGAACGCTGCAGACTTGCCGATTCGCTTGGAATTTTGCCAGAAGATGCTTCAAATGGTGGAAGAGGATGGAAACATGTTGAACTGTCTTTTCATGTCTGACGAGGCCCATTTCGATCTAAACGGCAACATAAACAAACAAAATTGTCGAATATGGAGTGCTTCCAACCCACAGATACTCCATGAGACGGAATTGCATCCACTTCGTGTCACAGTGTGGTGTGCAGTTTCATCACGCTGCATTGTCGGGCCCTACTTCTTCGAAGAAAACGGTCACACCGTTACGGTTACTGGAGATCGTTACTTGAGCATGTTGAGAGAGTTTTTCTATCCAGAATTACGCCGAATGAGAATTTCTTTCAACTCTGTGTGGTTTCAGCAAGATGGTGCAGCTCCTCATATAGCCCAACCTGTTATGACAGAATTGCGACGAAAATTTCACAATAAGCTGATATCCTTACTGCACCTGACTTTTTCTTGTGGGGTTATTGCAAACAGGAAGTCTTCAAAGCAAAACCAACAAATTTGAATGAACTAAGGCAATCCATTCGAGAAACAATTGCGGCTATTCCTGTCTCAACTCTCCAAGCAGTAATGAACAACTTTTTGGTAAGATGCCGCACATGCATCGACGAGCAGGGGGGGCATTTAAATTCCATTATTTTTAAAACTAATTAAGCTATATTTAATAAAATTTAATGAGCTTTAACATGAATAAAAGAAAAATTAATTCCATACACTGAAAATAAAATTATTTAAGTTTCTTAATGTAGCAAAATTCATCAGCCACCCTGTACAAGCCGCACAAGTCCAACCTTCGAATTAACATAAAAGAATGTGTTATCTTACTAAATCAATAAAAGACTGTTGAGAATCATAAATTTCTACATATCTTTAAAGTAAGCTCATTTGCCGTTTGCGAACACCGCCTTAAGTAAGCTGCGGAAAATACAGGATCACACTTAATTTGAAATAACACAGTTTTGAACTCTCTCCCAATCAGAAGTTCACCTGCAGTCACCTGCAATACATATAAACATATATGCGCTTGTATGAACCCTGCAGTAAAACACCCAAGTAATCAGAACTCATCGCAAACTAGTCCGAAAAATGCCAAAGTGTTCAGATTGCGGAAAATCACAGTAAAGCTTTTTTCTTAAATTTGATGTTTCTCGAAGCCGTGAGCTCTACCAGGAGGGCGTGGTACTTATCCACCATGTCCGGAGACATTCAAAATATTTTCACTTAACAACTATAATTTTTTGGTCCATTTTAAACTATGTAGTTCCTGACTTCGGGTAGGACATCGCAATGCTAAACATTTTGTTGCTTATTTGGAGAAGATACAGTTGACTGCTCAACACTCCGAAAAAACTCAAATCACAGACTCCTTTTGGATCATTATTTCGGAGCGCTCCGGCTTTCGTTAGCTGGGTAGTATGTTCCCACATATGCAAGTATGTATATATGTACGTATGCTAGAACAAGATGTAATTTGTATGCCTTTGAATGCTCAAAATAAATTGGTAAATATTTTATTTTTAATTTGTTGGATAACTCGCACTCAATGATTATTCATTTGGGGTGGTAATATGGAAAATACACAAATAGATTTTCTTCAAAGCCTAATCATTTCGCTTGAATAAAATGCTTGGACGTATATATATTTTTTTACTTTTCATGTTAAAAATTGTAAAGATCGGTCAGTCATTTCGTGCGTTGGAAATCGTCCCCTTAACATCCTGGCATCGGCGTCTACGCTTCATAAACAAATTTATTTTTCCATACAAATGTTTATATGCCGCTTTTGACGATTGAGGGGAATATGAGTATGTAGGCTCGAACACCCCCCTCCAGACGGAACATCTGGCACTATTTAGATAACCTCCAGAATCCATAATATGTGCCTAGACTTTGCAAACCTTCATTTTCTCTCCCACTAGCACGATCACTCTGCGTACAGAATTTGCTGGGCGCACACACCCGCAGTGTCAGGACTTGATAGTAAACAGATTTTATTTAATTAGCTCATGTTTTGTTGAGCAAATTTATAAATAACTCCTAAGCGAATTCCATAAGTACATACGTGTAGTAAGAAGAAGCATTTTAAGTAGAAATAAAGAAATATGGCGTCTCATATTGGTGTTTCCAATGCGCTAAAATTAAATTTTTCGAATAAATAAAAATATGCGAGCAATGGTAGGATGGTGAAAATAATGGAGATGCACGACGAGGAGGTTGAGGTATGCGGTGTTGGTTTCGTAAGCATTTGAAGCACATGTATCATTTGGAATATACAAATGAGCTTTGAACTCGCGGGGCTCACCGAGTCAAAAAAGCCACTCATGAGTGTTTCGAGGTATTTCCACTGTTTCTTTGAAATAGGCAGCTTTTAAAAATTGTATTGTTTGAAACTTAAGTTTACTTTGGTTGTTATTACAAAAACATAATGCACTTGGGTTCGTAACCCAGTGTCCGAGAAGGGGTCTGATGAGAAGTTTGTGACTTCCCTGTGCATATCGTTATAATTTTTCTCTAATATCAATTAAACAAACAAACTTAAAAAATTCGAGCACTGATCCAACCAAAATTATTATAATGCAAAAATGTTTATAACTTCTTTACCAAAATAAGCTAGGTTGTTGATACAAATTGAAGAAAGAAAAAAAAAGAAAAAATTCTTTCAAAAAAATAAAGAGGACTCAGAACTTATGATAGACTAAGTTCGATTATAATCATTATATTTCGGAAACCTGTTGATACATGGAACTTAATCACATCGCTTATTGCAGCACCCATTAGCAGCTTTCGTTTCATACCCAAATGGTACTAAGAAACGTTGGGCCACCCTGGTGCACATATTGATCGATAACTCCGAAACCTGTGGATTTATCGTAATAAGGGATACCTTAAATTTTGAGTTAAATATTAAGTAATGCAACGGCGAAAATGCTTTCAAATCCAGTATGCAGTTTTTGATCCCTTATTTCAATTTTATTAAACGTAGAGATATTTCGAAAAGCTCAGCGTGCAAATAATTTTTTCAGGTCGTTCATTGGCTCAATCCTCGTGACTCACAAACACCCTTCACTGCGGGGTTCCTGAAAGGATGCACTCAGCGACATAATACGCTGCTCTTGAAGTTGTAAGGATATTAGGCTAAAACCTGGCATGTAAAAGCTAAGCTTCATGCACAGTCTCCACAGGCAGGTGTCCGAATTGCTAAGCGCACAATCTGCGAATGATGGTAGGCTTTCAATGAGCAAGTATAACAGGCACGTGTCTGGCGTGAGTTGAATACAGTAACATGTTGGACTCCCAGCATGGACCAGCAGGCACGTTGTCCTAGCACGAAGACATAATACAAATATACTCCAGTACATTACAATGAGATAAAAGCTCTTAACATTAACTTTTACACATATGTCGTGCTTAGATTTGTCTGTTACATTGCAAAACTGGGAAAAAGGTCGTGCCACGATAGGATCGATGGACATTGCTGAAGGGGACAAATACTGAGCCCTCACTGCCATCCGGAAATAATCCACTTGGGATTAGCAAAAGATCGGCCTGATTGCCTGAACTTTTGACTATCGCCGCGCCTTACGGAGTTGCTGTCGAAGTTACTGTCGGCACTCAGACTTTCCAGAGGCTGTCTCCTTTCGACACCGGAACCGGTAAAATAAGGATACATCTCTATAAGCATTACGATGAGATCAGGCAGGCCCGCAACAACATACAGGCGTCATACAGGCCAAAGCACCAGCTATCGGCGCAGAGGACGACTCACTCTGTTCCAGCCTGTTTCCTAGGACTTTCGTTGATTTATGTCAATACCAGGTAAGTAACGTACCGAATAGGCAAGGGGGAAAATCGTTAACAAAACAACAACAATAAATTCCAGAATTGTACCATGTTCCGATAGGACAACAAACCCAATGTATCTGTGCCATGAAAAGCTTCTCACCAAAAATTCATCAGATACTTTTTTTTGAAAAAAAATTTTAAGTAAACCAGAAAGTGTTTGAAGACAAGTTAGGAATTCAAAGGAACTTTAGGTATATGCCACAAACACACACATAGATTTATATATCAAACTGAATTTGTCCTTAATAAAAAGCGTAATTAATTAATTGCTCAAATTCAGTGAATTATGAAAGAATTAGTGCCAACCAACTCAAACCAGCTAGAAAAGCCAAGCGCTCAAATCCAGTGCGAAGGATGAACGAGAATGAGTTGTGTGGTCGCACATCGGTGCTTTTTACTGTTGACAATTTCTGGGCCAAGCAGCCACGCCACATTTCTCGCTTCAGCCTTCGGTTTGTGCCGATAAATTGTATTTTGAACCACAGACTAACTGAACACAAGTCTAGCACAAACTCACTGCGCCGGGCATAATTAAAAGACATAAAAAACACGACTAAATGTCTGCACACGACCAGGAGAGTTGCTATAGCAATTCTCGTCACTCGCGTCACGACAATAACAGCAACAACATCTAATTAAAAACAGAAAATAAGTAAGTAAGTAGAGAAAATCCTTCTTTTGAGTAGGAGTTGAGCATAAAATCCTGCCCCTGGACAAATTAGTGTGTGTGTGTGTGTGTCGCATGTCCGAGCATCAGAGTAAATGAAACAGCAGCATACACCCACACCTGCACAGCAGTATGGTTACAAGCTACAGTCTCCACTCCTTCAGCGCTTCTTACCTGGGTAGGATTTGCGCGGCCGGCGGGCGTTTGGGTTTTGTTTCGCTTAGGGGAAGCGTAAAATTTATTGGAGTTGATAAACTTAATGAACTGGAAATTGTTTTGTATGTAAGGCGCTATGTCCCGTTACTGTTTATGCCTATGTATTTGTGTATGAATGGCGCACATTGCGGTTGTCCTGTTGAGTATCGAGCTGCAACACTTCACTTTCAATTTCATTTCGCACTACTGAACTGGAATCAGTGCGAATTACCGTTAACATAGGGTGGGGGCCACATTCATTCGCTGTTGGGTTGCTTATACTTGTTGTTGTTGTTGTTGCTGTTTATTTAATAAAATACGCTTTTATTGTCACTTTTCAACATAATGTGGCTTTATTAACTGGACCGCATTTCTCTTAACTGGTTCAGTGGTGCCGCCTTTGCTTGGGTGCCGCGCCAAATCTAACAACAATGGGGTTGACCATATGAAGACGGCGGATAGATAGCGCCATATGTCAATTATTTTTTCTGCCTAGCAGGTATATCAGTTTTGTTCGTCTAACGGCAGTGCATAACGGCATAAAGGAATCGAGATAGATATTGACTTATGTATGTAAATCAAAGGTGTGGATAAAGCCATGTCCGACCGTCTCTGAACACGATGAATGGACCAAATTTTAAGATATCTTAAAAATACTATTATTTAAAATGGGGCGAAATCGGATCATACATTTGAATATTTTGGAAAATAGAAAAAAAAATTATTCACTATAAAATATGCCTATAAGGACCAAATTTGGTATCTACAATAAAGTTTGGGCTGTTAATTCATTTTCCTTTGGAAATTTTTGAAACTGGGCGTGGTAACGCCCTCTTTAGGTTACATTTTATAAATATTATTATTCTTACATCAAAAACCGATATCAGAAAGAAATTCGGCACACAGATCATTTAAAGACGAGACGGGCGTGATCAGTCAAACACCACGCCCACTTTCATATAAAAAATTTTTAAAAGTATCAAAGACGAGTACAATAAAGGAATATCTCTGCGAAAAATAACTTTATGTCAATTCTGTTTTACTTCCAAAATGTCTGCGTAGTGGGAAGTGCGAAAAATTAGTAATTTCGAAAATGGGTCCAGCGTCTTTTATATAACATATATAAATATGTTTATTGGAGCGCTTCAAAGAAGGTAACGCTGTTTTCATCAAATCTATAACGTTTAGTACCATTTAAGGCTCCAGAACTCGAGAAACCTCCCTGGCTAGAGAGGCCTTTTTTTCTTGTAGATCTGGTTGAGTACAACAAGACCCAGTCAAATTTCCAAACACGTTCAAACCCTTGAGTGCATACCCCCAAGCCTGGAACTTCATCTATATTATTGACTGACACTTAACCACCTGCCTTCGCTGTACATTCGCCATTAAAAATTTAAAAATCTCATGACTTAATGCATTTGGCTATTTAATTGGTCCAGTTCATGTGAATCTTAAATTTTTTCCGGAATGAAGTAAGCTGTTTAACTTCGCACATTTTAATATTTGTTGGCACAACAACATAAAAGGCTAACATATCCACCCATACATACACGCAGCTGTATGTATCAAGCACCTATTTATGTCAAATAACGATGATATCCTGCTAGATTGTGAACGCACCACTCTTCTGTTTATTGAAGCACAAAATAGGTAAACGCCTATAAATCAAGGAAGCCACTGAAGTGCACATTTCAGTGAGTAAGCATTTTATGAGGCCACAAGGAGCTGGGAGGCAGGCGACTAAACATTTAATGAAACAAAATAGGTTAACTACAATTACATCCACTAATACAAAATCAAAAATTTACAATTCGTTTATTTGGAAATATGTTATTTTGTTCAATAATTAGATAATGGCTTGTATTGTAATGTTCATTTAAAAGTTGACAAGATGAGCTTCGGAACTGTTCTCTAAACTATTTCAGGATTGTTTTCTTGACTTTTTCGGGACTTTTTAAGTATAGTTTCGGGATCATTACAGGTACATTTCGGTATTGTTTCCGGAACTTTTTTTGGGATTATTTCGGGACTGGATATTTTTTTGGGAGCATTTCAGGATTGTTTTTGGTTCTTTCTCATTAGCGATTGTCTTCGTGATATTTTCGGGTTCATTTGGAACTGTTTTTCGGATTTTCTCGGGATCATTTTCAGGATCCTTTTGGGACTATTTCAGTACTATTTGGGACTATTAACGGATGGAATGCTTTCTGGAATTTCGTTTTAAGTAGCACATTTTATCACAGCCTTTAGATCGACGGAATCACCTATGTTATTTTTTAGATTAACTTGCGATTTATGAAGCTATTACCCTTTTATAGTATTATCAACAATTTTTATTTGTTATTTACTTAGGTACTTACAATCAATTGTATCACTTTATTGTATGCATCTAAAACGAATAGAGAAATCATATTTTTTAAATTAAAATCAGAAATATGTAGACAACAAAAATAAATACTCAATATATAATAAAAAAGTGCAGATTTCTTAGGCCGCAAGCCCAACAAAGAAAGTAGCAATTTTGCCTAGCGCAACGGAAATAATTTTATTATTTTTTTAAAATAGCAGTATTCTGTTTACATAATAAGACATGCGAAGACACGAATATTCACACCCATTCACAGAATATTGCTGATAAGACAAGTTTGCTCAACGAGGTATAAACCTACTTTTGAAATTGCCATCAAATAAATCAAAAATGTGTTTATTATGCTATCACAGCCATTATTGGGTTATTGAAAGCACCGCACTCAACACTTGGCTTCCGGTGCCAGGCACCTTCCAACAATCCACATCAACATATTCGCCATTCTATTTGATTTTCATATTCCATATTCAAAATGCAGGAATTTCGATTCATTTGCCAGGTGGCTAGAGGCGATTTGCCAAACAATACCCGCAGTCATGTTTATTTCTTAGATATGCAATTTAGAATTGCGTGAAAGTGCTGAGGCGCTTACATACAAAAGGAATTTTCAACATGCAATTATTGACACATATTTTAACTTTTTGTTTTTGGGGAAAAACGTGCGCAGACCAGGGGGGCGCTGCCGCCAGTGGAAAATATTGATAAAATATTGAATAGGGAATTCCTTGTAATGAAAATGCCAAAGTGTGTGCCACGGCTAAATATGGCACACGTGCCTGGCTGTTAAAAGCAATCTAGAAATTAGAAATATTTTTGTGTGCATATTTTCACGCAATTGAGCCCTTTAAACTGATTTTTTCAAATCGAAATTTGAAGTAATTTTGTAAGGGGCAATGCAAAGTTTTGATTGAGAGTGAAAGTTGAAGTGTTTTGGAGTAGATCGACACTTTTTATGGTTGCAACGGAAATAAAAATTTTAGAAGAGTATTGTAGTAGAATTTGGGAAATACATATCTAATTTAAGCAGAATTAAGCAGGGTATTGATCATTTCGGGACTTTTTAGAGATCGCTTCGGGACTCTTCATTTACGGGATTTTTTAGGCATTATTTCAGAATAATTTCGGTACCATTTTTAGGTATTTATCGAGATCAATTCGGGTAATATTAGAATTGTTTTCGGAACGTTTTTGGGATTATTTCGGGATTACTACATGAAAATTTGGGGATTGTTTTCGGGACCATTTCAAAATTCTTTTCAGCACTTTATTTCGGGACTTTTTCGGCATAATTTTAGCTGCATTTCGGGACCATATTTCGATCTTTGGATCAATTTGAAGTTATTTTGCAATACATTTTAGTGGTTCATGAAACTAAATTTTCACTTAAAATCACCTTTGAGTGATACTTAAATTTAATCCAAAAAAATTGTAAAGCTGTTATGCGTTTACTTTTTCTAATCGTAGAGTTTCCTTCTTCGACTCTTAGCTTGGTTAGCTTTAAGCAACTGGTGTATATATCATCCATATGCACAAAGTCTAGGGCGAAAGTGGGTGTGGGGTGTGCGCAAATTCCCCTGAAGTTAGTAAAGGTAATGGAGCACCGGATATTTTGGCCAATATGTACATGCTTCAGGAGAAAGCTATAATTTCCCACATATTTTATAATTGTAGAAGTGAAAGAATATCACCGCAACTTCTTAGGGATCAAAACTTGGATTACAAATTTGATTGTGCTAAAATGCTCAGCAGTGATTGATCCATTCTAAAATGGGGTTTGGTGTACGTACTTACAAATGTATATATGGCTGAACAAACTTGTGTGAGAATATTTACACTGTCGGTATGTTGAGTAAACACCTGAAATAGTATATCCAAGCCTTTTTTAAAATTCAGCCAGTGTCGCATGAGTGTTTACAGCGGAATTATTTTCATTCGATTACGATTTGCATAAAAAATGCAGAAACACCCATAAATACTAGCAACTACAAACATACATATGTGCGTACGATAGTGTGCTCTGGCACCAACAAAGTAGACTCAAGGCAACAGCGGCTAGATTTCCGCTTGCCACTAATAGCTGCTTGTAGCAGTTCTTCGTGGCATAAACGTGCAAGCACAGAAACACATAAATGCAATGGTAGCCACAAACAAATCTCGCATGCAAATCGTGTCAACTTCCTGCAAAACGCGCAACTCCATATCACAAATATTCTTCCGCCACCACCCGCCTCGCCTGCTTTGCTTCGTTATGCGTATTTGTATTTGTATCTCCTAGCACTCCATACACAGCCAATGCGGCCCAACAGGTTCGTGGGACGTTCGCACTTGCACACTCCACACACACCCCAACACTCAGAAATCACGACGTTTTGCACCGCACGTTCTTCAACTGTCCGATTACTGGTGTTGAACGTTGGATACTTCGCAACATACAAATATTTCTGAGGCGCTTGATTCTATACCTCAGGCACGCCCTTACGTATTCTCTCCTTATCAACATGCGTCAAATTACAAATTACATATAAACACACAACCATTCAAACATCCATAGATTTGTATATATTTGAAGTGCTGTTGGCGGCAAAAAGCCGCGCCTTTAGCAACTCGCCGTTCAATCTACTGGCACTTGTCGCATTTGAAACGGATGTCCTTGAACTGTTGGTAGAAACTACACGAAGCGCCAATGGCAACATGAACGGCACAAAACTCCAAATGCTACCGCATTGACTGGGAGTGAGCGACCTTATGCTGGTAGGGGGTACCCAGCATAATTGCTTCTGAACGCGCACGAACAATTGCAGCTGAGCTTAAGCGCATTATTATTTTATCTACTAACGGCCCAAATAATCAATTCACACGATTGTGCGCGAAGCAAAGGCTAGGCTAGTTCTTGTTTGCAAAGCATGAAACCGTAGTTCTAAACGGCTTAATGGAAACTAAAACATCAGAAAACCCACCACTACACTTAGCTTATAAACTCTCCTCTCCCGATAAAAAAAATAAGTGCTGAAATTACCACATGAAATGTGCGATGTTAGCAGGTTTGTTTGGTAGTACTTGCATTATCTAGTTATTAGTCCCACACTAATAGCCCCAAAAAGAAATTTCTATCTGGTACTATCCGACGACACCTAACCCTGAACTCAGAAGTCACGCATTTCCTTTTTTTTTTCTCAAATTTCATCTTTTTTTTTGCAAAACCGAAGGCGAATTCAATTGTGAAGAACGGAACCAAAACCGAACCGTTATTTTAAATGGGTTTGATTAATTGCTTTGCTTGTTTGTAAGGTGACCAGCTGCACCAAAAATGTAAATGCAAAGGAGTTTCGAACTCCAAAAAAGAATCAGCTGTTTGTAAAGTTTCTGTTTGGTCTCATCCTTCGTCTCTTTCGATCATTCGCTTAAGATAGGCAACTATTCTGGTAGACAAGAGTTGTGTTCACGTACGAGTCAGAAGCAGCTAGAAATAGTTAGAAGTTACTGGGAATACATTCTATGCTCGGTTCTCTTATTACGGAGAACACAAAACGAGAGTAAATAGGCTTCTCTCTCAGTCAAGTTTTAGTTAGAAGACTTTTTGCTGACTATTTCTGGAATATCTGTAACAGCGGTTGTGCATTGGAAAAGGAAATCTAAATTTCGAATTTTCACATTGGAAAGTAATAATATAAATTAAAGCAAGAAAGTAAGGTCTTGAAGCCTTTAATTGTAATTTGGACTAATACATTAATTTCTATATTTCATTTTTAATTGCATTTGGTTAGCCTAAAGCAAAATGGCGCACCCAACAAAGTTCGTGTTGAGTCTGAAGTTCAGGTTTATTCGCAAGTCAAGAACAGTTTGCTAGAGCGTTAATGATTTGTGGCACGTTTTTCATTGGTATCGCATACACCGAGACAAAAAGTAAAAACCAAAACCAAGATAAGAACTTGCGCAAATGTAAAAACCAAACAAAAATTACAACTTTTGCTTTCCTTTGAAAGCTTGCTATAATCTATCTGCGAGTGCTTCATGGAATATTCTTACGTGCATACATATTTATTAACAGTTCTATGTATGTTTGTACATATTAATGCAGTTGCTTTGTTTAATTCTTTCGCTTTCGTTCAATTCTCACGACAATAAAAACGTTGACAAGTCAAAGCAACAACAAAATAGCAACAAACAACGAAAGCATTTTAGAGACATGTCAGTTGAGAATGTCAAAGTCATATTGACGACGATGCGTCACTGGATTGGCCCTGTTGGTTGCGCCTGACCACAGTGCTACTGACAAGTTGAGCAAAAAAAGAACAAAAAAGCAAAACCAAAAGCAGCAAAGGCAGTACGACAGTCACAACAATAGCGCAGTGACGATAGCAAGTCGTAAACCGCAAAATACCTACAAATGCAACCCAACCCAACCAACTTTTTGAAATGCAAGCGAACACGAATACTAGAAAACGAGTCTTTCCAGCGCTGAGAGCTTCGGTTTCGACTCGTATCTATAGTTCGAATCGAGCCAAGAAAAAGTGTGACATCAAAGAATTGAAGACTTCCTACAGGGTAGGATCTTGTGGATGGTTTATCAAACGAAAACCCCGATTACCTATCATCGCATTGATGACTCAGAAGAAAGTCACATTTTCATTGTGGCGGATATCCATTTCTAAGCACTTTTCCAAGGCTTCTTCAGTACCAAAAAGCCATCGAAAATTCTTCAAAATGCTGGCTGGGTGCATGCATGCGCTTGAACGGCAGTCATTGTGAGTAGCCGTGGCTTTGGTAGAATATCAATCAAGTTTAAGGATGCAATTTGCATAGATTATCAAGGAAAATGTCACATTGTGGCATTTGGCCACCTTCTTCTTGCCCATGTAGCGGTGGGGGAAGGATAACTGGCGAAGTTGTCGAAGACGACGCGTTGGGTTATGAATTCGTGGCTGGAAAAACACCTAAAGGAATGTTCAAATGGCTAAACATGGGTCATAAATGTCGGCGAAGTGGTCTTGAGCTAAAACGAAAATTTTGTAAGCCATTTAGATTTATTTCTATTACATCAAACAGTTTAAAACTAACCAACCAGACAAGCTTAGCGCGTTCCAAAAATGTGCAAAACCAAACATGATGTGATGTCTTTTGAGCAAACTTAAATATTTTGCTATGGTCTATGGCCTTACCCTGTGCAAAACAAGGCATATTTAATACTAATAAAATAAAATTAAATAAAATAAAATAAAATAAAATAAAATAAAATAAAATAAATAAAATAAAATAATTTAAAATAAATAAAATAAAATAAAATAAATAAAATAAAATAAAATAAAATAAAATCAAATCAAATCAAATCAAATAAAATAAAATAAAATAAAATAAAATAAAATAAAATAAAATAAAATAAATAAAATAAAATAAAATAAAATAAAATAAAATAAATAAAATAAAATAAAATAAAATAAAATAAAATAAAATAAAATAAAATAAAATAAAATAAAATAAAATAAAATAAAATAAAATAAAATCAAATCAAATCAAATAAAATCAAATCAAATAAAATAAAATAAAATAAATAAAATGAAATAAAATAAAATCAAATCAAATCAAATCAAATCAAATCAAATAAAATAAAATAAAATAAAATAAAATAAAATAAAATAAAATAAATAAAATAAAATAAAATAAAATAAAATAAAATAAAATAAAATAAAATAAAATAAAATAAAATAAAATAAAATAAAATAAAATAAGTAAAATAAAATAAAATAAAATAAAATAAAATAAAATAAAATAAAATAAAATAAAATCAAATCAAATCAAATAAAATAAAATAAAATGAAATAAAATCAAATCAAATCAAATCAAATCAAATAAAATAAAATAAAATAAAATAAAATAAAATAAAATAAAATAAAATATAATAAAATAAATAAAATAAAATAAAATAAAATAAAATAAAATAAAATAAAATAAAATAAAATAAAATAAAATAAAATAAAATAATATAAAATAAACTAAAATAAAATAAAATAAAATTAAATTAAATTAAATAAAATAAAATAAAATTAAATAAAATTAAATAAAATTAAATAAAATAAAATAAAATAAAATAAAATAAAATAAAACAAAATGAAATAAAATTAAAAAAAAAAATAAAATAAAAAAGGAAATAAAATAATTCTGTTTTGTCGACCTCTCCTTCTTAACTTTCACTTTTTTGCTGGCTCGAGGTCTATGTTTTTCTCGCAAAAACTAATAAAAACACAAGTTTTTCGTTTTGCCAATATATTTCAATTGCTGTCGGCAATCGTCTTCAGGACAAAATTTATTTACACGTTGTCACTGCTTAACGTGGAGTTTCAGTAGAGAGAAAAACATAGACCTCGAGCCAGCAAAGAAGTGAAAGGAAATAAAATAAAATACAATAAAATAAAATAATAAAAAAATTAAATAATATAAAATGAAATAAAATAATAAAAAAATTAAATAAATAAAATAAGAAAAGGAAACAACAGGAAAGACAGAAGAGGAAGGAAAAAAAAAGTTAAGGAAAACAACATCAAAGAAATGTACGGATGTGAACGCGAAGGGAAGGAAGAACAAGAAAAGAAAATGTAGTATTAAATGGATAGAGAGGAAAGGAATAAAACAAAAAGGGAGCAAAGAAAAGTACGGAAACGAAGGTACAGCAAGAAACAGCGGGGAAAGAAAACGATAAACAATATAACGGTGAAGGAAGCAAGAAAAGGAAACTTTGAAATAGAATTCAATAAAACTCAAAAAATAAAAACTGTAGTGTTAAGTATGGTAGAAAGGAAAGGAAAGAAAGAAGTGGGAAGTAAAGGAACGGAAAATATACTGCAGTAAAGGAACACCAAAGAAAGAAAGGAAAAGAATGGCGAAGGAAATTATCAGCGAATAATTAGAATAAAATAAATTTTTGTGTTCGATCTATGGTATAAATAAATGTATCAACTGGAAACAAATTATTCTGCTAGAAATATATATGCGACAATATCCATTTCGCATGACTTTGTTATTTTTGCGATTGCAGTGTAAATTTATTTTTACTAGCGAAATTACATTATTACCGTTGTAAAACTGAAAATACACGCTCAAACAACATCGCAGCAGAGCGACACGTTGCGCGCCCATAAATATGCAACGAATAGTTATAATTCACAAAGCAACAACTACAACAAATTCCACTTGAGGGCAACATTTGCCGCAACGACAAAAAACTTTCTGTGGCATGCCACGTCACAAAATGTGGCACTTAAATTTATGAATGTCACTTTGAAGGTCTGAGGGGGTCTAGCTAACCCAACTGCTTAGGTAGAGAAATAAAGTAGTGGCGAAAAAATTGACAGTCGCTTCATACCATTCGTAAGCTTCTCCCACATCGTACTAAAACCAAATACGGGAGCTGGGAAACGGGGGTGGGTGAAGCGTTGAAACCCCCAATCTCTATGGTTTTGAAATTTCGTTTGCGGTCTTAACAAACTCGATTTCTCGTAATAATTTCGGTCAGCTGCAGCTAAACTCATTTGAAAGCTTAAACGGTTAGCAGCGCAAAAATAACGAAAGTTTGGCGAGCGCTGAGAGCGGGGAGGGCAGCTTGAATGCTAAATGTCGTTTAATTTTACTGCCAGTCATGTGTACGTAAATATATTTGTTTGTGTAGCTAATAATGTGCGAATGATGACGACATAAGTGCACGGAAATAACTGTTAAAGCGCCTGTAGGTATGTAACAAATGCCAATATGAAATGTTAAAAGTCAAATGCACGCAAATGAATATGAAAGCTGACGGAGCCGAAAGCATTTCCGTGTCTCATTTACATATTCACATGTACGCGTCACTTTCTTTTGTGTTTTTGTTGTTGTTGTTTTGTATTTTAAATTTACTGACGTTTCTTGTTTTGTTTTTGTATTTGTTATGCTGGCATTTGCGTATTTCGATTTCAAATCGTGGCGATTTCACACTTCTCAACTATTTTAAACAAAAGCCAAAAATAGTTTACAACCAATGTAGATAGGTAAAACTTATTATTGAATGCGCACATTTGTAATTGTTATTATTAAAGTAACGCCTTAAAGTATGCACTATTTGTGCCTACAACTCTCAAATGAGGCATACACTTCATCGGAAATTGAGCGAATGTGGCATTAATAAGGTGAGAAGTAGTTGACAAGAACTAAATTGGGGAAAGTGAGCGAGTTTTGGCTTGTTTTAAAACAGGAATGTGAGGGGGGAGGGAAATCAGTCATCGATAAAATATTGCAAAGAGCGAGGGTCAAAAAATGTTCTATGTTCTTTAATTGTCACTCTTTTTACTCCCAGCGATCACTGATTTGAGCAAAAAACAGTTGCTCCTTAAAGTGTGCAGCCATTATTCATGTCACTTCAATTTCCAAAAATTAATCAGGTACATGTTCAGTGATGGAAGAAAAATCCATGTTGTATCGGTACATTAAAGGTATGATGAATGGTATCATAACTTTGGTGAGAAGAAGAAGAGATGATCACATCAGTAAGTATACCGAAATTATCAGGACTGTGAGCTTAGTCGATTTAGCCATGTCCGTCTGTGTTTTCCACACCAACTCGCACTCAGGTTTAGAGATATCTGGCTAAGATTTGGGATGAACCCATCATATATTAATCATTTCATTGCGATCATCGATGTTTTTCGGTACAAATTCGTGGTCATTACAGAGCATTTCGGGATTTTTTCGATCACTAGCATGCATCAATAACTTAAATGCATCAACTCGCAGCAATTAGTATCTGCCAAAGTCAATTTTGTCCGGAGAGTACATTCAAAGTTAAAAAAGTTGCTGAAATCAGGGGTTTGAAATGAACTTGAGTAGAATTTAAGTTTTTCACTTAATTTTCAAACTTCAGTGAATAAGTTTAGGAAACAGAACAAATCGACAGTTGAATGGAAGGTCAGCCTATTTCAAAGTATTTTTAAAAAAAACCGCTCTATCTTAGAATTTAATACAAATTTAGCTGATATTAGACGTTTTTGAATCAAACGATGATATAGGGTGTTTTTGAAAAAAAAAATTCTGAGGCATTGCTTCTTTCAAAACATTTTAAAATAGTGTGGTCCTCTAGTCATCCGTCGGAATAGACAGTTTGGCTCTTTCTTGAAATTTTGTTTTGATTTAAACTTCTGGCAGTATTGCTCGTCTTCGGCTTTCAATGCGTTTGAGAGACATTTTCTTAGCTTCAAATAAGTCTGCTCCAGCGAAAAGTGCTTTCATAGACTTGGCCTTTAGTTTGTTTACCCACAGGTCCATATCGCTCAAATTCGCTTATTCCGCACGAGTTCCTATTACTGTAGTATGAACGCATTCAAGTAAATGTCTAAATCTCTGGATTTTATAATTAAATACAAAACTGCAGTCGCATCAGCGGACATAGAAAACGAAAAAAAAACAGAAAATGGCGAGAGGTAAATTGACGTAGCCGTGCGCTGATCGATTGTTCTGCGTGACCACAGCCACTTATACAACACTTAAGTCAACTTTTGCAACAACAAAAACAAAAAAACAAATACGCAAGCCCAACAGCCGCTCACCTTTCTCCATTGGTTGTTACGTATTTACATTTCAATGTGTGCAATTTATAGACACAGAAAACGCTGAACCCAAAAGACAAACGAACTAGCTTTAAACTACCGCTTAGATTAGATTAGAAATGCACCAGTTTTAGACTAGTTCGAAATTCACCAAGAAAATATGAATTCACTTTTAGTTATGTTGTCATTGAGCTATTTAATCGGAATTGCAAGATTTATCAATGAAATCAAATTACATTTGCGCCCTCTCAACTTCAATATAATTGCGCAATATTTTTAGTGTGGCCCGATGTCAATCTCTATATGAGACATTCAGAGCAATGATGGACTAACCCCAAATTATTTGAATTGAGATAAATGGAAATCGCGCGTATCACTCAAAAATGTTGAATATAACTGAAGTCAACGTTACATTGCAAGACGTCTAACTTACACTTTAAGATATCCCTTATTTCGATAACTCGACCAGTTTCGGTGTTATCGGCCAATACGTAGACCAGGGTGACCCAAAATGTGTTAGTACAATGGGCATCAAACGAAAGGTTCTATTAACTGCTGCAATAAGCGATGTGATTCAGTTCCATATCTCAACTGGTTTCGGCGATATAACAATCAGAATCGATATAAAAAATAAGTTCTGAGACGCAGCGAAGAGTCATCGGGTTTTCTAGTCTTCAATAATATTGCACAATAAATACAACATTTAGAGTAAGTTAGGGTATTGTGATACAGGCATAACTTTTTCGGCTGCTACTCAACATTTTATAAAGTAGACAGGTAGAAAATCATACATTTCGATAGATTCCAGTATTAAAAAGCACATTCCAAAACGAGATCGATTTATCTTAAGTATTCTGGATGATATTTATCAAGCCCATAAAAAGTCAAAAAAGCCGTTTTGTCAAAATGGGGGGGTAATGTGATATACTATACCACATACTTGGCTCTCCTATGAAAGATGTGTTAACCGCATGAAATAATCAAGCCACATTGTAAATATGGTAGTTTGCATCCATTCAGATAAGTGACAAGCTGATTCGGAACCAGGAAGAACATGTTCCATCAAAAGTGGAGAAGGATTTCCTTTTTCTGCTGATCTTATGCACAACATTTGCTTTGCTGTTGTAGCTAACATCTTTGGATGCTTACTTGGCGTGATAGACACTCCTGTGTCATCAACGCTCCAAATCCTAATTGGAGGAGATTTATACTTTTCATATTTCTGTTCCACATTGAACTACTTTTAACATATCACATTACCCAAACTAGAGCCTTTTTTCATCAAAATTAATTTAAAAATATTAAGTAATCACATGAAATATTGGTGCCTCTATTTATGAAAAACGAAAGTAAAATATAAGAAGTTGTAAATCTAAGAACATTTCGGAATTATCCTTGTTTAAAGAGTGCTCGAAATTATTGACGACCGCACGATGGAAAATGTTTTTCACACTGATAGCAACTTAGTTGACCAAGGCCAGCCGTTTGGTAGCAGCAGCATTGTAGTAAAGAAGATATTCTTGCTCAGACATGAATAATTTAGGAAATACGCAGGTATATCACTTTACCAACCCATATCACAATACCCTAACTTACTCTAGGTATGGCAATCGCGATAGCAGCCGCAACTTCCGTGATTTCTATCTTACAATCCCGGAATTTTCGGGAGAATGTTTCTTTTATTTCCTTCTGCGGTGCTTAACTGCCTAGGCGTTTCTGAAATAATCAATTTAGCGATAGCTGACGCCAATTGGAAACACTAAGGGAGTTCAAGTCATTTTCGACCTGTTTTTTTTCAACTCCTCCCTTCCACTGCAGCCGAATTGGGGTGCCTATAGGAAAACCTTCCGGGCCGCAGCTTCTTTCGCCTAGAGTGATTCTGCATTGCATTTCTCGACTGACATTTTTTCGGTATTAACGATGCTTCCCAAATAGACAAAGTCCCTCTCAACTTGTAGCTGTCAACACGACGTGGCGTTGGTTTAATGATGTATGATAGTGCATAGTTTTAGGCGCAGCTCTTTTGCATATCTCTTTGTAATGATCAAAAAGTGAGTTATTGCACTTGTCCTATAACCCAGAATAAATCAACTATTGGTTAATATATTTTTAGTAATTAATATTTCTCTGAGTAAAGTATTTGAATCTCGAAGCCACAAGTTATTTAATCAATTTACCTCTTGCACTCCGCCTTTCTGATCTATGTATGTGAATAGCTTTAGCAATATATTTTCCTACCCAGAACATCGTTTGATTGGACTTTACCAGCAACAAGCAATCTTAGCTGATCTGCAATGGGGCTCTGCATCTTTATGGATATTTTCTAATTAAATTTCGCAATTTGTTGTCTATTGTTGTGGTTGGTCGTGTTGATTTTACATGGCTGCATTGCCTCTCTCTTGCTCTCCTCTCTTCACATTTTCTAAGTTTTTTTGTATTTTTCGCCTACGCTGCTTCTATTCAATCATTAGTTCCTTTTGTTGTTATTCCAATTATTATTGTTATTTAGTGTTAGTCAACTGGGGTCGATAGAAAAAGCAATAAACCGGTATTTGTCAATCGCTTTTGCACTAACAGCTGGCTTAGAGAGAGAAATGAAATAAGAACAACTAGCAAAAAAGACATGGCAGACGCTTGTTAAGTAAGGTTAGTTAAGACAAATCGGATTTTCTAAAAGGTAAGCATGATATCGATTAAACCGGATGCTTCCTATGCTCAGTGTTCTTCGTCGTCTGCCGTTGCGTATGAGTTACTTTTGTCCAATTAAAGCCAAAGTTGTATGTCCATTTGACAAAAGCGACGAGTATGCCATAAACGAAACTCTAAGCGGAAGTTTTCGCATTCACAGCAAACAAGAGGACCAGCAGCGAGATCGCAGAAACAGAATCAGCATTGTCGCGGCATAGAATTAATGACGACTTGAAACGTTGTTACGTAATCGAACGTGCAATGTCTCAAAGTTGTTAATTCAATCAAAAGACTGCCGAAATGGGAACTCACGTGCGCGATCAGTATGAGAAGACGGTAAGACAGAAGAGGAGTGGGTTCAAAAACAAATAAGAAACCATGGCCTAGTAACATATACCTTCCAAGCCAGAGCTTTTTTCAATAATTCACAACAGAAGTATAGAATTCAGCTACGATTGTATTGCTGCTCTCTCTCTCTCTCTCTCTTTGGCTAACTATTTTACTAACCTAACCATTATAGCTTGAGCGTATTTGAGTGGGTCGATCACGCTAATTTCTAAACGCCGATGCTAGTCACGACTGCTGGGAAAATGTATACGTGAAGCAGAATAATTTCAACTCAATAAATGCCAAACAGTGTGAAAATATCAGTAAAAAAAACAACAAAGAACAAGCACGGCTATCTCGTCATTTCAAACATGTAACAAGTGACATCACTCTTTGAGCGCAGGGAGAAAACATTCAAATTCACCACACTTCATGGGAGAAACACGAAAATTCACCAGCAAATTGACTAACCAATTTTGATTAACACAGAGAAATATTTTACTATTACGATCCAAAATAAATAAAAACAGCTATGTATGGACTTCAGTACATATGGACTGTAGATAGGTTGCACTTTTAAGTCGAAACTATACAAAGGCCCCAGTCATAATATCAAGATTTAGATCAACCGCAAAATAACTTCGACCACAATTTCTTTTTTTATTTTAATCGTATGTATAAAAATGAATGTGTGTCTGTGTCCTTTATAGGGGTCGAAAGTGCTTAACCGATCTTCATGAAATTTTCACATTATATTCTTGGCTTCACTGGTTATCTATACATATTTTTGGAAAAGTGGGCGGTGCCACGCCCACACATTTTGTGTTTTTTTATGGTCTTTCACGATAGGTTCAGGAGTTCGTTGGGCACGACACAGGCTGTATATAGTTTTTGGAAAAGCCTCTACGTTATATAAAGCTGCATTTCGGTGTAGCTAGGAATTTATTTGGTTCAAGTTAATGATATTTTATATATAGATATGTATTCTATATATCAAAAAAACCTTTTTGTGCCTTTGACCTAAAATTTGGCCATCCTAGTCTAGGTAGTACATATAGTTTTAGAGATTACCGCATACTTGACAATAATGCCCTTTTCTCCGATATGTCCAGTGTAGGCTGGTGTGAATGTTGGCGTCATCAAACTGTTAATGAAGAGCTAGAGTTTCGCAATAATAAAATTACAGAAGCCTTTGATAAACATTTACCGGTGTGCACTCGTGAGGTCAAGTCTATATCATGCCCTTGGTTTACAGGTAGGTTTCATCCACGATTAAAGCTCGAAATAAGGCGTATACCAGTTGGAAAAAGAAAATGCGTGAATCTGACTGGACGTCCTATAAAAATGTAGGAAATAGAGACAGTTTTTTTCATCGCGCTTGAACCCAGATCTCCCACCTTGTGCTTTGTGGCGAAATTTAAAAAAATTTGAATGTAGCCTGGCCTCAGAGGATCCTAATAATGCCTTTGTTAATAGTACTGTGTCCAGGTTGAGTTCTGTGAATGCCTTATCCTATGTGCCTGCTTGTTATTCGGACGAAACTCTTGAGTTCTCAGCTGTGCTGGAAGCTGATGTTATAAAATGCATCCCCAAAATTGAAACCAAGGCAATTGGAGTTGATGAAATCCCAATTAAATTTGTGAAAATCATTATTCCTTTCGTAATAGGGACAATAACCCATATTATTAATCATTCAATTACTACCTCATGTTTTCCTGAAATATGGAAAGTAGCCAAGGTTCGACCTCATCCTAAAAATAATAAGGAAAGCTCTCCGGGAGACCATTAGCATCTTACCAGTACTATCCCATTAGCATCTTACCTATATTATCCAAAGCGTTTGAGAGTTTATTGGCGGAACAAATCAGCAGCCACGTGCTTAAACGTAACTAACTATCACCGTTCCAGTCAGGGTTCAGAGCTGGGCATAGTTGTTCAACTGCTCTAAAAAGATCTTAGATGACATACGCGTGCATAAAGGCCAACTAACGCTTCTGTGTCTACTTGACTTTTCAAAAGCAATCGACTCAGTTGATCACTCTTTGCCGTGCTACAAGCTGCAACAAAACTTCAGATTTGGTATAAGCTCTCGAAAGATGATGGAAAGCTATTTATCTGGTAGATGTCAGTTTGTGAGCATTGGGTCTGATGTATCGGAACCAAGGGAAATAATGATCGGTGTTCCTCAGGGGTCAATACTTGGTCCCTTATTATTTAGTCTCTGCGTAAACGACCTGTTTAATGTATGTATGATGTGTGTATGATGACTTTCAGATGTATTTGTGCAATGGTTTTAGTGATATACGTGATCTATGTGTTAAAATAAATAGTGACTTGTAGTCTATATTATATTGGGCTAATAACAATGGCTTGTATCTCAATGCTGCGAAATCCTATATGATGCCAATTGAAGAAAGACATCTCGAATCTCGATATACCATCAATAAAAATTGGAAGCTCTGTTGTGACAACCGTTAATAAAGTAAAAAGCCTTGGAATTGTGATAAATTCTAGTCTTACTTCCAAGACCAAGTTAATGCTGTTGCGGGTAAGGTATATGGTACCCTGCGCAACTTGAGACAGACTGCGTACCAAAGACAGACAGACTGAGTATCAAAGAGCTAGGAGTTGCATTTTTCTTTTCCGTCTACTCTCAACCAAGTCGCCGCCGTACCTGTATAATAAAATTAAATTCAGTAGGTCTACTCGTTCACGAAATTTAGTGTTACCCAGTTTCAACTACGTAGCCCCAAGCAGGTTGTTTTTCGTCAACGCCACACGTCTCTGGAATTCAATTCCGATTTCTGTGAGAAACTCCCTTAACCAAAACAACTATAGACGCATTCTGTATACTTTTTTCTCTAGTCATAGAATTCAAACTGGCTATCAAAATAATTGAAATCTATCGTTCCTTGAACCTCATAACTTATCTTTTTAAATCGCATTGTTCTATATATTTTTGAAAATTTCTAGCTTAATTATTAATGTAATCATACACATAAGTACAATAATAATGATTGTTTGTTGTACGATAAAAGATTTTATTATCTTAATGTACTAATAATGTATTTCTAACAAATAAATCAAATCAAATCAAAAGTAAGCGGCACCAAGACCAAAAAAGTTAAACCGCTATATCTTCCAAACTATGTACATATCAGTACCCGCAGAGGAAAAGGGGGAAGAAGGGGAGTAGTAACTTTGGGAATTAGATGTGTTAGAGGAAAATTAAGAGGGTATAATAAAGTAACGGGATATGGGGGTGGGGGAAAAGCAAAAGTAGAAAAAAAATTAAGATATATAAATAAATTACGAAGAATCGCCAATGAGAAGGGAAGAGAGTACAATTTGTTAAATATAGAGAACTCAAGTGTTAGGCAGGGAAAAGTCTGCCGGTTTGCTAAATTTAAATAAAAAAGTTAATCTTTTATTAATTTAATATGTACTTTAAAAATGCACAGGCAGTGAAAACAACAATTTAATGGAATTGTTGGTATACAAAATGAACAAAGCCGTAGAGCACAATCGAAGTGTCAAAAATGAACACATAAAAACAAAATAATCCATAAGAGTCAATGATAAATGTATAATGAATAGAAATAGGAGTTAAGCTGAACCAACATTCTGAAAACGTAATGGTTAACAGAGCACGCCAAAATTTATTGGATGGAAAAGTATGGCAGCTCGGAAATGGATCTGTAAGATACCCTCTAAATTTTGCTTCTCTATTCTAATAAAAACTTTTAATAATTTATTTAAGAAGTAATTATCAAAAACAAAATTAATATTCTTGGCTTTGAGCTCACCTTCTAACTTTTCGAACACTCTATCATCTATCTATGTATGAGCTTTTGCGCGGTATGCTGAGCATGTTCAACCTTAACACGTCACGATTTGCGATCGGCGGTTGTTGTTGTTGTTCTTTAATTTTTGTTTTCATTTATTTCGCATTTAAGTTAGTAAAGCATTTGTTTAACATATTTGTTTTGTTGTTTGCTTCGCGTTTACTTCTATTTTGTTTTGACTGTCTAGGTACATATGTAAATCAAGTGTGGATGACATCAGCGACCATTGCCGCTCGCGCTTTCGCTGTCAGTCGAGCTCAGTCTCAGCTTATCTCACGCTCTCAGCAAAAACAAATTAATTGGCAAGGCACGACTACTGCGTACAATGGCAGCGATCTGTTAAAGGGTTTCATAATCAGTAGCATGACTATGGTGGAGGTTCTTCAGTACATATGTACATAAGATAAGGCAGCGACAATCTTACATCTAAATTAAACTAAAAAGTAGCAGAGATATTTATGAAAAATTGTTGTAATGGTATTTCATATGGTAATCAATCTACGGTTTTTACAACCAAACAATTTTAAAATGTTAGATTGAGAAAACGTTTTAAATGGAGTCTTAAGTTGATTGGGGCAGTACCGCCAGTAAAATGTGCCAGTCTTTGTCTGCATAAAAAAGTCAAATAATTTTTAAAAGTAAAAGTAACACTTTTATGGCACGTAAGCGGTCAACATGGACCATTAAAAACAATAGCAACATTCACTTTACCGATCACTTTAATGCAACCGTACGCAATTCGCGCCCACCAAAAAATGTACAACTCATGCGAGGCTCTTTTAGTTTGATTAAAACGATTATAAGATGAGGCCTCACACTTAGTAAGACGTACAGTTTCATTTCATTATATCTTCCCCTACCAATAATGGCTAACCACATCTGGCAAAGCGAAAAATTGAGTTCTAAAGCAACCAACAGTTTTCTCCTGCAGCCTCTCAAACCTCACACTTGGACGGGGGAGGAATTTCAACATAGTTAAAGAGACAATCTCTCCGAACAAAATTACCCAATCTTTTAAGTTTTGTTTGGCCTGCATTATTACCGCAGTAACTATTTTTTGTTGTTACAGCTGACCTGGAAAGGAGCATGCCAATGCGAATGCATAGAAGGTGATAGCAACTATATTCGCCTAGATTCGTTGCGAATTTTTGTCCCTTAAAATGTCAAAGTAAAAGAGAATATAAAGAGACAAACCTGATGAATGTAAGTAAATCGTTTCCAATTTTCTTTTATTGACATTCTAAAAAGCATAAGAAAAACAAGCAATCAGCTGTTTCTTTGCCATCACCAGGTACTGAATTCGCCTTGGAACTTGCAGAGTATGCAGCGCAAAATATCGTTAACCCAACAACAACTATTGCTGACAGCATTTTTTTGCTGGGTACTCTGTATTATGTATGTACAGGGTGTTTTTTTTACAGGTTTGTTTTTCGAATAGAGATAAAACTGGCATTTTGTGGTCAAATCTGGCAACTCTAATGTCATTTATGTTCAGTTTAGTTTGCCATTTCATCATGAACAGGTTGACAAAAGAACAACGCTTGCAAATTGTGCAAATTTATTTCGAAAATAATGGTTCAGTTCGCGAAGTTTACCGTGAGCTCCGTCCATTTTATGGTCGACATAATCGTCCATCAGAGCAATTAATTCGGTTAACCATGGATCGTTTTCGCACTACGTTTACTCTATGTGATAATACGCATCCGCAGAGACGTCGAACAGTGCGCACCGAAGAAACAATTGCCGCTGTAGAGCAAAGTGTTGAAGAGGACCCGAATGAATCGATTCGCCACCGTGCACAGCAATTGGAGCTTTGTCCATCAACTTTATGGAAGATTTTGCGCAAAGATCTTGGCTTGCGACCTTACAAGATCCAGCTTGTGCAAGAATTAAAGCCGCGAGACCATGCAATGCGTCGTGATTTTGGTGTATGGGCCGAAAATGAGATTGATTTCGATGCTGATTTTCATCGCAAAATTTTGTTCAGTGATGAGGCTCATTTTTGGTTGAATGGCTACGTCAACAAGCAAAATTGCCGCATTTGGAGTGAAGAGAATCCACATGAGACCCTTGAAACGCCATTACATCCACAAAAACTGACTGTTTGTTGTGCTCTATGGGCTGGTGGAGTCATTGGGCCATACTTCTTCCGCAATAATGCTGGAGAGGCAGCTACCGTTAATGGAGACCGGTATAGAGCCATGATAAGCGACTATTTTGTTCCCGAATTGGATGGCATGAATGTGGATGAGTTGTGGTTCCAACAAGACGGCGCTACATGCCACACAGCGCACGTCACAATCGATTTATTGAAGGAAACATTCGATGAGCGCATAATTTCGCGGAATGGACCTGTCAATTGGCCACCAAGGTCGTGTGATTTGACACCATTGGATTATTTTCTTTGGGGATATGTGAAGTCGCTCGTCTACACCAACAAAGCAGAAACGTTAGGGGAATTGGAAGCCAACATTCGTGGCGTTATTGCCGACATACGGCCCCATATGCTCGAAAAAGTGGTTGAAAATTGGACCTGTAGAATTGGCTTTATTCGAGCCAGCCGCGGCGGCCACATGCCCGAAATCATATTTAAACATTAATGGCATAAAATTATCCTTCCAATAAAGCCAAATTGATGGACCTTAAAACGATTTTCTTGTGTATTATGTCAATTCGAAGTTCTATACCCCTAAAAAAAACACCCTATACTTACATATATAGCGCTGAAAGAAACGCAAGCAGGTCGATATCGCTTTTTGTTTATTTCCAAGCAAATTTACATTCATAAATAGCAGATAAAATTATCTAAGCGCACATTTACATAGTCTATACACACTTACCCAGCAGTTCAAAGTTGTCTCCAACAATGGATTCTATTAGGTTTGAATGATTAGAGCATTTTGCGCATGGCATAGTAAAACAGGTAATAGCACGGCGGCCATATTGGAAATTGCTTCTCTAAAACATCAGAACAACACATAACATGTTAAAATGTAAACAAACCGATTGCAGGCAATGAAAAAAATCGAATCAGCTGTTGAGATGAAATTACCTGTATAGGTATGCCATGATTTTGCGCTTCTTTTTTTTTGCTTAAAATTGAATCCAAGGAGCATGCTTCCATTCTACACCTTACAGCCTCATTTACTTGGCATGATGGAAATACAGTTGTAACTTACCACTTTCTAAGTAAGCGCTGGCCTACTAAACCAAAAGCTCTCTGGTTGAAGTACCGGAACAGGTAAAATCAAAAGTGGTTTTTAAAAAGTTTTCCAAAAAATCTGCGATTAAAAGCAGAAAATGGAAACTATAGAAAATTTTTATTTTTTTGTTTTGTTTTTTTTTTTTGCGTTTTTTTTTTTTTTTGTTTTGATATTATAACCAATGAGGCTATTAAAATATTCAACAATTGAATCGCTAGCTATGGGTTGCAGCGCGGCTAGTTTCCACGCTGCCTACGGTTTATATAATTTTAGTAAAATTTTTTTTCACTCTTTTGCACTTTGGCTCTGTCGTTTTATGTTACACAACAATAAAAGCTTTAACACTTAAATACATTGTCAGTCTATTCAGTAGGTGAATACATATGGTTCTTTCCACGGAGAGGTCATTCGTTACCTCGAAGCTCAAATATATTCAGCAAAAAAAGACAAAAAAATAACCAAATGACCAAGCTAAAATGTAATTAAACAACATTTTCTCTTGCTATTCTGATTTTCGCAAAAAAAAAGGAACCAGCCAGAGATCGATAAATAATTTTTGATTTCTAAAACCACAAAAATGTATTTTTATAGAAAATTTAGCTACCTATTAAGAATTTAACTTATGATACAGGTAAAAAAAATGAAATAGAAAGGATAAACACCTGTGGAAATGCCCGTTTGTGTTTAAGTACGTATTGTATGTTTATAAAAAGTTCCTCTATATGCGAATAATTATATCTCATCGGTATCAATAGGGTGTCCAGAATACAATAACATAACGCAGAAGTGCAATTTTGCAGTACAAACTAGCATTTAAATTTAAAACTTCGATTTGTAGGAGATTTATTTTCAGTTTTGGAAAATAAAATCAGGCTTCAGAAAAATACTTTTTCAAATAATTAAAATTCATTCTTTCCAATTTCTTCTGCTGGCTGCATACAACTTTTAAAACATATAGTAATTCATTTCGTTTTATTGTGGCGAATAATTGAAATTGTCAATCATTCGGGAAAAAAAAATGTTTGGAATTTATTTATGCTCTTACGCTATTTAACTATAAATATTTTCTTTTCATCCGATGTATATAAATGTAATTTTTTGAAAATTCTCCTAAACAAACATTCGAAACGAATCAATTACTGCTGAGCTGTGTTTATACATACTCGTATGCGGTTGTACATTTGACTAAGCTGTTAGAATTACGCGACCATTTTCAATTCCGACTTGTTGCTGTTGTTGTTTTGGGGAGTGCTGTCGAATTGACAGTCCTTAGCCAGATATGAATCCGGTACGCTCCGGTACTCCCTTGCGGTACATGCCCAACTGCGGGATCGTTTGGGTATGACCAGTGGAACCTTCTAGGTCATGTCACCCCGCGTTCCCTTCAGCAAACTCATTTCAAAAATGCGATAACCTACTTATGTAGACCTTTTGGTCACAGCAGAAAAATAGGGAGGTAGGGGATACTCTCCAAAATATATAGCAGCATCTGCCCACCAAAACGCGCAGCTGAAACCTGGTGTCTCAAATTAAGCAGATGGACAGATATGTATATAAAAGAGAAATAGATTCCCCAGTATGACGAACTAGAAATATCAAAGAAAACCTTGTAAAGACCCTGAAGGTCCCTTATCGAAATGATTTTTACGACAACTAAATATTTCAGAAGATTAGTGGAAAGAATTCTCACACGCTCAAGCTCTTTTATATACAAAGCAGCTTATATGCTTCAGTCCGAATCTGGTATTTTGAATCTGTTATCTCTTCAAAACTACTGTCTCGAATGACTTTGAGTAACACCACTAACTCCGTCGAGGTTGCCAAGAGCCTCCCGAGCCGCCTGCGAACAAACAAATTTTAGTAGGCGTTTGGTAGAATACTAGCATACCATTTAACTAATACCTGCATAAATCTAATAACGGTAGACTTTAGCAAGAAAACCAATTTTTGAGAATGGCGTTTGTTTTTAACTACACTCGTATTGCGAATAAAAAAAGAAAAATAAGTGAATTTCAAATATTTGAAAATAAATGCTTGTACTTTCCGAAAAATTTTAAATTTTTCATTTGAAATAGAATTTGGAATGTTTAAATAATTAAGCAAATTTAAAATATTTTCCAAACAATAAAACGGAAGAAAAAATTCAAAACAAACATTTACATGAACATATAATTTGTGAAAAGAAATTGTATTTCAAATATTTTCTGAACCCTGAACAAAATGTAAAATTATGAGGAAGGCTTAAGGAAATTTTCTCTTGCTAAAAACTAATTGAGCAAATAAAAGTTGATAATGAAATCATTTATCGGACCGTGTTTATTTCACCTTACGAAATTTTTTATTTTTTCTAACATTTTCGAATTCACTATTTTTTTCCATAAGGTCGGCCAAGCGATAAAAAAAAATTTTCGGTAGTATGAACAAACCAAGTTGAGTGAAATCTGTACTAATTTTTCAAAATTCGTATTGAAAAGCATGTGATTGGTAGCTTTTCTTACATTTTTGGACTTTTCCCGTTTTATTTTACTCTTTCTTAACGCTTCTGAACATTGAACAAAGCATTTTCTTTCACAAACATGTACAGACAAAGCTCCATTTTCCATCTAAACTCATTTTGAGCGCCATCTGACGCACACCCTAATGCTAATGTAAACGTAATGGGCACGCTTACACGCCATCGAAGGCGGCATTCTTGTACGATTCGCTTAAATGTAAGCGGGGGAATACTTGCTTGCGCGTTTGTGCCATGGTCAAGGGTATTGGGTAAATGGGCTCTCTCCTAAGCTTTACATACGTACATAAATATATGAATATGTAACTAGGTAGACCTTTTCACTTCAACACTTACGTAGGTAGCCCTAAATTGTCGAAATAGCGAAACAATGCATAAATAAAAGAAAAGAGAAATATTTATTCATGAGCTTTTAAAGAGACGAAATTCCAAAACACATCTTTTTATTGCATTCAAATCAAAACGGATCAGTACGAAAAAAGAATAGAAGAAAAAAATTAGTAGTTTTGGAATAATTTTTTTTTTCTAAATTTGAAGAACTTTGCTACTAACGAATTACAAGTCTTGCAAAATTGACAGTTAGACATTTGGTTGCACTTATTAGCGGACTGCTTTGTGCCACTATTGCCATAGGGGAATGGGGAGGATCTGAGTTCAGGGGCAAAACTTTAAATTAAACATCCAGCAGAGGATCGTTAAAAATAGCATTCAATTCTATGAATCATTCTTGGAGTGATGCGGGTGCAAACATACAGACATATAAACTGACTTTTTCTTTAATACCTATAATGCACAGACATCGGCTGGAGATTGTGCGACAAACTAGTAGAAACTCAAAGAAAAGCTGTCAATACTCCGTAACTAAAACTTTAGCTGTCAATTAATAAAGGAAGGAGATTTATGTTGTTGTGTTGATCTTCCGACAGCGATTTTCCGTCATCTCAAAGAAAGGAGAGTTTAACAGTAGTTTGCCTTATTCGTTCGTGGAGTCGGTATGATTAAAACTTCTTTTCTTACAAAACCAAGATATTAAATAGTTTGATAACTAACAACTAACGGGAAACATTTCATCTCCTGGAGAACGAGTGGGGTGCATCAGCAGCTCAAGTGGAGCAAACATTTGATGGCAAAGAAGGTACGAAGGTGATCAACAACTTAAATGGATGTACTTCGGTGTAAATATGTCTACTTGTGATGAATTAATCCAGTGACATTCAGTTAGAATAATTAACAAGAATAATTGGCGTTGGGTTGTTTTACGACGTATTGATTGTGATATTTAAAACATTTTCCAATATTTATTCGTTGACCCCAAGAGTTTATACAGTCACCTTTACACATGGTCTACTTTGTTTACTGTATGCTTTGTAATTATATTCGTTTGTTTTTGTATTTGTCAGCTCTGGCGTGTGACCACTCCAGCCACCACACAAACCAGATCAACAATTTAAAGTTCACTCCACCTGCGCAAAAATGCGTTGCATATCCGGGCTTGGCCAGAATATGACAAAAATAATTCCAATTAATTTGGCTGAAACCAGTACGAAATTACCGAATTTGACCGCCGCCACCTGCACGTGTCACAATCGACAGGAGAATATAATTCGAGTTGTTGACGCCCAAACATTACGTACAGTGCAAGGTGCTTATTGTGTTGTGGCGCCCACCCACAGTGATGTACAATTAAGCTCCGATAAGCCATCAAGATTTAATTTCTTTTATTTAAATACCTATTGCCAAGTATTAGAAAAGTCACTGACCTTCTTTTTTTTTCATTTTTCGTGATGGATAATTTGAAGATAATTTGGTCAGAGCCACTTGGCGAGTCACAATAAATATGACGGATTCTCTTTAAAATGAATAATCAGGGATGTGCCCAACAAGTCGTTAGTTGGTTAAAATGGTTTATGTCAATTAAGGTATGGGACAATCACTGAATCCCAAGCTGAATTTCATTTTGTGGAATAGCCAAGGTATACAAAACTGGAGTTTTTAGTCTCGTCAAGCGAAAGTTGGCATTGTAAAAATTATATATAGAGTCTTAAAACCTATATACATTGGCTTTCCCAGTTGGGACTCCCTAAAAGGGTATTTTTAATCACCAAGCTCAAATTAATCCGTCAAAATTGCTGGTATCATTGAATTCAGCTTACCAACATTTTTGAAAAATTACGCGCCCGCCGTCAGTCAGATTGTGGTACAACGGGGCTTCTGCCACTTCAACCTAACCAAACAATGCTTTCGATAAAAATCGATATTTCAATGTTTTGTTGCTAGCTCAGCTGTTTATATAAACCTCACGTACGTTACTGTAACCAAAATCGGAACCGGAAGTTATTATAATAAAGTTCTTAAAATTTAAGTTTTTTTCAAAATAGCCCAGAATTTTTTAAATTTTTTGTGTTGCATTTTTCTTTATATAACTCATTGAAAACATTGATTTTATATGGAGAAACGAAAACAAAAATTCCAAAAAGTCAACATGATTTTCACAACTTAATTTTATGGGGCTACACAACTATCTCTGTCGCAGTAAGCGGAAAAAGCCAAAGTCAAATTTGGTCGAAAACGAGATAGCTCTCCGTGATAGGATGTATAATCACACACAATCTCACGGGTTTTGCTCAAAAATTGTGGAATTTATGGACAAAAATCAATATCTTATTCCATACATTACACTACAATTTCAACTTTTTGGTTTTCTGATTTTAAACATTTCGGAATTTTTTTTAAATTATAAAAAGGTTTTTGAACTTTTTTAAGATGCGTAACGCTTTAAATAGACATTAATACGACTCACTAGCGCACTATAGTCTATGAGATTTATTTCTCATATACTAAATCCATCGAAACTTCGATCTTTCGAAACCGGAAGCGATGCTTCATAAAATCCCTGTTAAACATGAAACGTATTTAAGTGCATTGAGGACTTAACGTTTTGTTGTATTTACTTTGGTTTTCCTTTCATTTTTCAAAACCTATATTCGCTTTGTATTTGCTCTTTCTGCTTGTACTATTGATCTCATCTTGTACTATTGATGTACTTATTGGACAGTCAACTTCGAACTTGGCTGATATTGGCACATAATTCGAAATGTTTCTTTGCCCCCATGGAATTCAACTGACTAATTTCTTTTAAGACGTTTTTTCCCGAATTTGAGCTGAAATAGATCTAAATTACAGTCGAAATTTTAACAAAGGTTTGTTATTATATTTGACAAATACTGGAAAGTCAGGCCACTCTTCGCTTCGTCTCAGAACTTATAACATACTGAGTCCGATTTTGATCATTATATTTCCGAAACCAGTTGAAATATGGAACTTTACCGCATCGCTTATGGCAGCAGTTAATGGGCATATTGTAGTAAACACATTTTGGGGCACTCTGGTCCACATATTACTCGATAACTCCGAAACCGGTATAGTTATCAAAATAAGGGATATCTTACGTTTTAAGTTAAACATCTTGTAATGCAACAATGGAAATTCTTCCATTTTATTTCTCAGTTTATACGAGCACAAATAAACAGACAAACAAAAATTGTAAAAACCCAACAAGCATTTCTGTAAATGTTTTCTAAAATAATTTTAAGTACACTTGCACTTAAAAAGTGAAATTTAAATGTTAACAAAATTCAGAAAAAATTATTTGTCGGTTTTTGTCTTTTCAACTTGAAATATTTCTAATTCTTTTTAGAAAAGATTTTACACGAGACAACGAAAAAGCGAAAATTATTGCAATAGCTAAATAATACAAAAAATTTCTTTGAATAAAATTTCAGAAAAAACATTTATAAAAAGCTTTCGTTGAAAATTTTTTATAGACTTACATTAATGTGTAAGCTTAATATTTATTTAGAAAACCTTTTTAAAGAATTATTTTAAGTTTACTTTTGCTGGTTGGGAACTGTTGATTTGGATTCTATTGGCTCAATAATGATCCCTCCCATTAATGTTTCTTGAATATCCACAATTTAAATGATTGAATATCAAAATAAAATGACATACGTTCATTGTATGTATAGATGAGATGGTATCAGATCCAAATAAAATGTTGCGAATATCAGTTTGGTTTCAGGCTAATCGAGTAAAACGCTTGTCCTAGGCGCTTTTTAAACTCGTTTTTTTACTATTTCAATCCCTGATAGATTGGAAATATGAAATTTTTCATTTCCGTTGAAATGCTGGCAGGTACACAAGTGGCACGTGCACTCTAGCGGAGCGTTTTAGCCCGTTCCATATATAAAAGTATTGTTTGTTACTGGTCATTGTCCCATTGTCAGTGATATGATTATCTTGTTGTTGTTGCGAGCTATGCAAACGCTTGAACTAAATTTTTTATTTTGCGGTCTATTTTTAGAAATGTCTAATAAAGAGCTGGGCTATTTTTAGACTGCGATTGTGATTGCAAAGGCCAACAGACCGGCTGACCAAGCAACAGCCAAACCAACCGCCTTCTCAGTGACATGGAGCAACGCATCAGTGTGAATTCATAAACTGATAAATCTGTATGTATGTAGGTACCTAGAGCACAACCAAACGATCCAAGCGGTTAAGTTAATTCACTATCATTCGAAATTAACCAGCAAATAGAATCTACTCGTGCTTCTGGGCAAATTTCGAGTTCGGAAATGAAATTCACTTTAATTCCGCATGGTTTATTCCCTACTCACTGCCTCGATATTTGAAAAATATTCCGCTGAAACCTCTGTATGTTCTACGATCTTTGGATGGGCATACTAACAAATACACAGCATTCCCTGCAAAAATGCGATTAGTCTAGAATGAATCCGGGATTAGTTGCAATTGTACCCTTTTTGATTTGTTGGGATCAGTTAAAGCCCACTGTAGACGGAAGGGTTTAATCGCGGCCCATTCTCTTTAGAGATTATTACGATTTATAGCAGGGTCTCTTCGTGGATAGTTCTTAGATAGTTGCTGTCGAGTCGGCTATGTAGTTCGCTATGTAAAAGTGGCAACAACATACCAACACATCAATAAATTTCTTTTAAAAAGTTAATAACGGTGAATTTTCACGCAGTTTGGAGTTACTTGACGCCCGAAAGTTAAGCCTTCACCTTGAACTGTACTAACTAAATGGCTGTGAAATAAAATAAATAAAAATCTTCAGAAAATGCAGTTGGTATTCATGGCTCGCCTTGCTTCACACACGCATTCATACAAACAAAATGAGTGGTAGCGCTCGCGAAATGGCTTTGCAAAACAATTACGAGTAAAAAATTCAAACTAGGGAGGAAAACAAGGAAAAGTAAAATGTAGAAAAGATATTTAAGCTGGCAGGCGCACAAGAGGCATGCCACCAAACGTCCAAGCTACGAAGAAGTGGCCACACGACTGGTCAAGCAACAAACTAAACTGGAATTAAGCAAAAACAAAAACAAGCAAAGCAGTGTTAACCAAACCTGAGGCAGTGTGAGTTCGGGGGAAACCAAAAATTATATACCTTGTGGTGATCTGTTATGGCATTCCACGGTACGCAGGTTTGTCTTAATAACTTTAAGGTCCGATTATGCTCCGATCTAATTATTTTTAATAAAAACGTTTGTTTTGGGTGTTTTGTGTGGTAAATTTATTTATTTTTATTAAAAAAAATAGTTATTTAAATGTTTTGAAAGTAATTTGTTGATGATCTTGCGTAAGTCAATTTACCTAAGATAAAGTTAAAAAGAAAAAATTATACGAAAAGTAATGCCTTGAGCTTTTAATGGGTATCAATCGCGGCCCAGCTCCGAAATAAGAACTCCCCTACAAAATCATGGTTATTAACTACCTGATTGTTATCGGATTTGGTGCGAGAGCCAGCTTACCAAGTTTTTATTAAAATGTCTTGATTGAATTGAGAGTAATCACCTTCGAAAGTGACAGAACTTCTCTACTCAAAGGTGGGGTGTGCCACGCCTACTTGCACAAAATTAACATTTTTTCCCATTTCTTCTTTCAACAACACTTTTAGAGTCAAATAGAGTTGATATTAAATTATATTTCAGAGTTATTGCCCATTACATTTATAGAACTTTCCTTGTAATAAGAGTAATATCTATATGTGCCGAATAATATAAAAAACGGTTTTTGATTTATGATTAATAACACGTGTTTGTAAAACTAACTTAATAAAAAGTGGTTGGTGCCACGCCCATTTTTAAAAATTTTTAAACGTTTGGGTTAAATAGTCGAAGAAACCTGCGTTCCACATTTCAGTAAGATATCTCAAAATGTTGATCAAGTTATTGAGTTTCCAGCCGGACGGCGCTTAATCAATTCCCCCTGAACATTTCGACATACTCAAGTCAATACCGTTAAGCGAGGTGAAATATTATTAGGTGCGTAGCGCTACTAGGTATAAACAGAGTGCTTAAGCAACATAATCATCAAGAGCTAAAAATAGTGGACCTGTCTATAAATAAATGCAACAACAACAAACATGGAAATACATAAAATGAAGCAAACGTGCAGGTGGCTACCTTGCGAAGTGGAGGGAAATCGTGAAAGCGGGATGAGCAAAGGTTTGCAGAAGGATGGGGAACGTGCAGACAAAGATACCAGATATATATTTATATGTACCTTTATGTACACCAATAACGTACTTAAATGTTCGTGTACACAACATACATATCGTCGGCGACACTACAAAACCGCGTAAGCCACATTTGTGTCAAAAACTTTCATAGGCCCCTGCCATTTATATTTATTCTCAATAAAACTACATATTGGTTTGGAAAATAATTAAGAGAATCGATCTAAATGAGAACTTTTCCCATAAAGTCATTATTCGTCTTTAAATTAAGCAAATTGTAGTTGAAAAACAACGGTTTTGCAGTGTCATCGACGATATGAACATCTGCGCTTATGGAGGCTATGCGACACTGGCAACATCTGTCGGCAACCTTGATAAGCACGAGTAAGGCAAAGGCAGCAAGCAGCAAATCAGTTGACAATGTTGGTATGGTGGTAAATAATCCGCAATGGTCGTTGACTATGTTGTTGTCGTTGGCATTGACAATAACACAACTACAACAACAATGTAAAATTGTATAGTAACCATGACAGCAACTATCCCTGCAAAAAATGCGATTAGTCTAGGATGCGTCCGGGATGAATCGCAAAGGAGACTGATGCCAGTTCTGAGCACTTTGTATGGGCTGGACTGTTCACATTTGCTTGAGCATGCACTATGGAGGGACCAATTGTACCCATTTATACCCGAACGGGTACAGAAGGATTAATCCACTTTCTACCTAAACGGGCACTTTTAACTCCTTTGAGTATCAGACAAAAGCTAAAATTGACATATCCATATGAGTATGCTACACAAATAAAAATTTACTTGCGTATATTGAATTACAGCCAACTGTAGGCTAAAGGGATTAATCGCGGATCACTCTCTTTACAGATTAATGGCACAATTTTTTGCAGGGATAGGACTCAATGGGTGCATGTGTATTTGTGTTGAGATGACACATACAAATTTAAATGACCCTGTAAAAAACGTTGGAGCATCAGAGTACTCCAACACTTATCCTCATTCATATAAAAAAGGTGGTCCAATTTACATAGCGATGTCCGGTGATTGGATCACCTAATCCTATTCGGAGTACCATTTACTTTGCTTCTGAATAGTCTATAGAGCACCTACGTTGGAGTACTTTGAAAATGCTGCCAAAAGATTACTCTATAGAGTACTCTAGACAAAAGCGAGAATGGGAGTATGTGTTCTTCTGAGGACCACCTACTCCCGCTCTCGCTTTGCTGTTGAATACTCTATAGAGTAATCCCATGGGAGTATTTTGAGAGTACTCTCACGTAGGTGGTCTATAGAGTATTCAAAAGCAAAGAAACGGAGTACTCCGAGATGGATTAGGTGATCCAATCACCGGACATTGCCATGTAAATTGGACCACCTTTTTTATATGAATGAGGATATGTGTTGGAGTACTCTGATACTCCTATAGGAGTATTCTATGGAGTATGAAACGGAGTATTTCCGTTTTTTGCAGGGGAGCCATACTATAATTTGAAAGGTGAAAAGCAATTCAAATAAAGGGTGTTTTTTTTAGGGGTATAGAACTTCGAATTGAAATAAAACACAAGAAAATCGTTTTAAGGTCCATCAATTTGGCTTTATTGGAAGGATAATTTTATGCCATTAATGTTTAAATATGATTTCGGGCATGTAGCCGCCGCGGCTGGCTCGAATAAAGTCAATTCTACAGGTCCAATTTTCAACCACTTTTTCGAGCATATGGGGCCGTATGTCGGCAATAACGCCACGAATGTTGGCTTCCAATTCCCCTAACGTTTCTGGTTTGTTGGTGTAAACGAGCGACTTCACATATCCCCAAAGAAAATAATCCAATGGTGTCAAATCACACGACCTTGGTGGCCAATTGACAGGTCCATTCCGCGAAATTATGCGCTCATCGAATGTTTCCTTCAATAAATCGATTGTGACGTGCGCTGTGTGGCATGTAGCGCCGTCTTGTTGGAACCACAACTCATCCACATTCATGTCATCCAATTCGGGAACAAAATAGTCGGTTATCATGGCTCTATACCGGTCTCCATTAACGGTAGCTGCCTCTCCAGCATTATTGCGGAAGAAGTATGGCCCAATGACTCCACCAGCCCATAGAGCACACCAAACAGTCAGTTTTTGTGGATGTAATGGCGTTTCAAGGGTCTCATGTGGATTCTCTTCACTCCAAATGCGGCAATTTTGCTTGTTGACGTAGCCATTCAACCAAAAATGAGCCTCATCACTGAACAAAATTTTGCGATGAAAATCAGCATCGAAATCAATCTCATTTTCGGCCCATACACCAAAATCACGACGCATTGCATGGTCTCGCGGCTTTAATTCTTGCACAAGCTGGATCTTGTAAGGTCGCAAGCCAAGATCTTTGCGCAAAATCTTCCATAAAGTTGATGGACAAAGCTCCAATTGCTGTGCACGGTGGCGAATCGATTCATTCGGGTCCTCTTCAACACTTTGCTCTACAGCGGCAATTGTTTCTTCGGTGCGCACTGTTCGACGTCTCTGCGGATGCGTATTATCACATAGAGTAAACGTAGTGCGAAAACGATCCATGGTTAACCGAATTAATTGCTCTGATGGACGATTATGTCGACCATAAAATGGACGGAGCTCACGGTAAACTTCGCGAACTGAACCATTATTTTCGAAATAAATTTGCACGATTTGCAAGCGTTGTTCTTTTGTCAACCTGTTCATGATGAAATGGCAAACCAAACTGAACATAAATGACATTAGAGTTGCCAGATTTGACCACAAAATGCCAGTTTTATCTCTATTCGAAAAACAAACCAGTAAAAAAAACACCCTGTACTAATGTACTAGGTTGAGGTCTCATGCAAATGTTCAGTTTCCCGAACACTCTCTAAAGCTATTTCTCATCAAAAACGTGAGCGATTCACAAATCAAAGGAGAGCGCTACTACGGTATCTGCGTAAATTTGCTGCAGAGCCATTCATAGAGGAATGCGGGAATTTCCTCCGAGAATAACCCTCCTAGTACGCAAGGCGGAGAGACCACGATATATTGGAGTGGAAATGTAAATCGACGAAAAGTTTACAGTAGGAATGTGCATAAGGGAACCGTAATTGGATTTTTCAAATTTGATTTATCGGAACCAGAAGTGGAAAACTAAAAACTTTAGCATATAATTGTAGGCATTAATTTAATTTATAGGCTACATCCGAAGCTCCTAAAACAAAGAAAACACCGAGGTCTATTTAAAAGCCAAGTTACTGATGCGTTGTCGGTAACCTTAATAAACAGCCAACAGAACCAATGTTTTGCGCTTAATATCATATTACTAACAGGTCTTTATAACAGAAAAGTTGGCCAATTCTGATTGTTGCGGCGTACATTTCAATCCACATCAGGGAGTAGACGCACCGACTAAGTAGTGCGAAGTACATTTACAATAATAAAAGCAAGAGGTTTGAGAAGGCTCCAATGCCCCATGCGGGTTACGGGGTTAGAATATGCCCAAGGTAGGCATACCGGTCGTAAGAGGCGACTAATATACACAAAGGTAATGACGTGCAACTCGATGGTTGATCTACGGATATGATTCCTTTCATTACCCATCTTTTCCAAATCGCTACCACGACAGTCGGGCAGTACCTCAAGGGAGTGCCGGAGTGCACCGGGTTCATATCCGGCCAAGGACGGTCAATTCGACAGCACTCCCCAAAACCTTCGGGGAGTGTTTGTGTCGCTAAAAACAACAACAACAACAACAAAAGGCTCCAATAATACAAATTAAACATAAAAAAAGATGGGATTTGCTCCCAGATTTCTATATATTGTATCTGGCAACCCTAACCAAGGTAATAGATATCTACATATTTACTTAGCGCTAAGGATAGATATGTACATATGTATATATTCCCTACATACGAGTACATACGTACCACATATATGTCTCATACATGACCTCATATAAAAAGATATTTAATTTATTATCAGTTGGCAGTATTTACTTTCTCAATTAATTTGAACACTCTCAAACATTTCTGTGCTAACTACGGCCCCCGCAAAATAATCAACAAGTGGCTCGTGCAGTATGGTGAATTAGTTCGTTGAAGTAATGAGAAATCGTATGCTCTTCTCTGAGCAGAAGCCAAAAATCGAATGCCCCAACTTGTTTAGTGTCCGTTCTCCACAATCTTACTCACTACTCTCAACAAATTTGATTGGAATTTTTGGTGAAATCGTATTTTCGTGCACACTTTTAAAAGCTCTCAGCCCATGGCTGAGTTGAGTTGAGTCTTTTGAGTTGGATTTTGTTCTTCAAGCGCCCCTCGCCAACCAGCTAGTCATTACGTCATCAAACAAGAGCGCGTATCGGACAGTTAACACTCAGCAGCAGTGTGACCAGGTTAGGCTTTTCGAGGCTAGATTTAGCCTTTTTTTGTCCTTTAGCCTCATAATTTTGGTTTTAGCTCCGTGGAGAAAATTATTCATGGAGTTGATAACCCAATTGCGACATCGCCTACCTGATAATATGAACTCTTTACAAAAGATACATTTTTTCTTCAGTTGATAATTCTTTGAAAGTTACAAAGCCGGATGTATTTTCGCACTTTCAAGAAGAAAAGTCTAGGTATTCTCCAAGTCAACTAGCATTGATTAAGCTGCAGTGGCGAAAGTTAATAACCGTACAGTGGACAAGTGTGACCTTTACCATAGAATTTTGGGCGGAAGTCCGGAAACATAAAAATTCATTAAGCGAACCCCCTTTTTTAGAACTGCTCGAATTTGTATTTACCTTTCAGTAATGGGGAGGTTGAAAGAATTTTTAGTGCCTTGAACATTTTAAAAACTAAGTTAAGGAACAGATTAAAAATTAAAATGCTTAACTCGCTGCTTAATATTAGATGCTCGTTAAAACACTTATCAAAATGTTGCACTGATTTTGAAATTACTCTTGTCTCTATGATAAAGATTTTTCTATAGTATGTATTTCTTTGAAAAAATTCATAGTCAAGGAAAATGTGCCTGATATGTGTTGAAGCAAGAATAGTTCCTTTAAGTTATGTCTACAGCTTTATATATTTTAGCTTCTTTTTTTCTTAATTTCAGCCTTTTTAACCTTTTTCTTTTGCCGATTTAACCTTTTTTCTATCACCTGGTCACACTGCTCAGCAGCGTTAGCTGGTTTTATTATATTGTTGCTAAAATGTCGTGTTGTTGTTTTTGTCTTGCGTGACGCATATCTGAATTGTCTAGAACGCTTTCATTAAACGTTTTTACTGCTGCAGTTTTTTACTTATTTTTTAACTTTTTGTTGTTTGTACAGTTTTATTCAACTTCTCTCAATTTATTAGAATACTCAAAACAACATTGCTAGGTCGTGTTGCTTATCAACAGCGCAATTGCATTTGCAAATAAAAAGATACCTTTTTTTCAAATTGAGTAGGAATTAAAGAAGCGAGGAATGAGAAATTTACACGTTTTTATTAGCAGTTATTACTAATTAATTTATGTATGTACATAAGTATATGAACACTGTTGTGCAAAATAAAATCACACATGGCATATTTATTGTTGTTTAGTTCATTATTGTGGTATTTAATTCACGATTTTCAAAAAGTTAATAAAACATTTATTTAATAACTTGCGATCAAGAATATAACTACAGTCGAACTCCCGTAACTCGAACTTCTACACATCGAACGAAAACGGTTGGTATTTTACCTACAAAATTTCTTTCATAACTCAAACTTCCAAAACTCGAAATTCTCCATAACTCGAAAGAAAATCCATACATAGCAATTCTCTAACTCGAAGTAACGCGTATTTGTTTTTTTATTTTGCTTCATATTTAGGAGAAATCGCTTTTTGTACATGAAATGCTTTCTTTTGAATTTTAAGTCAGTTTAACGTTAGTCGCACTTGTTGTCAGGTCTAAAATAAATGCAATTTGTTCATTATAATGGCAATTAAACGCGTTTTAAAAATGTTTGTCGATTGAGGAAAAATATAAATTAATCATAGAAGTGGAAGGGGGGTTAAAGTAAAAACAAGCTGCTAAAAAGTATGGTATACCGGCTAGTACAGTATACATTCCAAGGCTGTCGAAATAGGAATTCCTGTATGTAGTAGAAGGATTAAAACCCCAAAATAAGAGAGTGTCGACAAAGCCGTTCTCGATTGGTTCACAGCAGCACGAAATGCAAACATGTCTATGTATGTATCAGTGATGTAACGAATGCCACTTTTTGAACATTCACGAATGCGAATGCGAATATTCAGTTTTTGTTCAAATTTGTCGATAATTGTGTAGGGCTATGAAGTCTCTTTCGATAAACGTGCGTTTCGTTTGCATTTTGTTCGCGAATCGACATGTTGCCAAGCCTCCTGGGCATTGTTTACTTCTATTAGTTTGACATCTTGTTTTGCGAATCGGGGTGGAAGGCAGTGGATGAAGGTACTCCATATACTATGTTCCTAGGTACCGTCTCGACATTTTCCATAGCGCCGTCTACGAAGTCCTCTACGATGAGATTTTATGTATATAACCCTAGAAAGCTAACCTTAGCTCCCTCCCTATAAAGCCTAACCATTCGTCGATTCGACGAACATTCTTCAAAAAACCTATTTCTAATATAGTTATTAAATTTTTGGTTTGATTTATTGTACTCATATGTGTACCATTTTTTAATCCTCGAAATAAAACATTTTCTTATTATTTTGGAACAATTCAGATATATTTTTTTAAGTCTTTTAGAAAGGCAGTCTCAAAAAGAGACAGAAAATTTTAAATAGCGTATGCGTCGAATCGACGAAGGTTACGTGTCTAAGGATAAATAATCTAGTGTTTCTGGCCCTCCTGACCAGACTATATATCTAAAAGGAGCGCAACTTACTGCTAAGCCCCACAACACAAACGAACACAGGGTGGTTTGCATTCAATATTGTGTGTCTTGTGACTATGATTTCTCAGTCGCAGCTATTTTGATCCGAGACCGTGACTGCACAGTGATAGACATAGAATAAAAGCAGTAGCTGTATTCAGTGAGAATAAAATTTTTTCAAATTTTATAAAATTTTTACTGGAAAGTGTTTGAAATGTCAAAGTGCAGTGCGCTCTCTCGCTGCAAATGTTTTGTGTCACCGTTGAGAGAGAGTTGCAAGTTTCTGCTGAAGGAATTTCACTCAGTAAAACTTGCAAGTGATAACAGCTGATCGTGACATGGGAAAGCACAACAAAAATTTTTAAATTTCAACTATTAACCAATCAAAATGGAAACAGATGTTTCGCTGCAAGTTTTTACTGACTTTTGATCGGCGTTTCGAGAGAGTTTTACGTCATTCTCACTTTGCTAACACTTTTTTGTAAGTTTTGTTACCGAACACAGCTAATGACTATTGTTATCTTTGTTATGGTTATGCAACTTTATTTGCAGTGTTCGAATATTGAAAACAATAGCAATAGCAAAATAATTACCCACCTTTCCAAAAAACTATCAAAAATAACTATGAGTTTTGGTTTTTGAACGACATTTCCAAAGTAGTTTCCTTTTACACACCAAAAGACAATATTCACATTTATTAAAATTGAGCATTCGAAACTGAAAGCAAGCAAGATAATTTATGTTGCAACAAACATTAAAAAACATTGGGGAAAAAGCATCCATTTTTTTAGTCTGCACGTATTTGTTTGTGTTATAAATTTAAATCGCATCTGCATTCCTCTATCATCTAAATAACACAATACACAGAGATTCATTAGTTCATATTGACGAAGCCAATACGTGATTGCCATTATTGTAACCGTGATTGAGAACAGGAGCAGATTCTGTCAAAGCCAGTCAGTCACGGGGGTTTCCTTGAAGCTGGCTTCAGTGGCTGAAATTTAGTTATTAACTCATTGTTATTTTCTAAGAGAGAAGTATTTTTGTTTAAGCGTCTACAATTTTGGGTTTGTTTGTTTAGATTACATATATTTATAGTTTATCGTTGAATAATATATTTTTAGTTTGATCATATATTATATGTTGAGTAACTTTTTCATGCATTAAAAAACATTGGAAATAATGGATTTTAGTCTTACTTTTTTCTGATATTCATTCGCAAAACATTGCAGAAATTTTGCGAATGCGAATGTCAAAAAAACATGCGAATATTCGCAAATGCGAATGCGAGTGCTAATATTCGCGACATCACTGGTATGTATATTTGAAGCAAAATTAAGGGATAAGGCAATGGAGTTCGCCAAGTGTTTTGGAGATGGCCATTTTATGGCAAGCTCAGGTATTATTGATAAATGGAAGCAGAGGTATCGAACAAAAGATCCTTTCGGCAAACCGTCAATAAAATCATTTGTGAGCTTTTTTAATTCTAGACATGGTGTGGATTGTAAAAAAGCATGAGGCGAAGGAAATTCGGTTAGTGAAGTGGACTGCGAAAAAGGGGGAAAATATGTCCTGTCGAAGTTATTACAAAAGTATTGCGAACAGGATATTTTTAATGCTGATGAAACAGGATTCTATCTTAAATGATTGCCGGACAAAAGTTTGCCTTTTAAAAAACAGCAATGCCACGGCGGTAAAAGTAGCAAGCACCGGGCTACGCTAATGCTGGCAGTTAATATGGATGGTTCGGAAACACTTAAAATTCTATTGATTGGAAAAAGTGCAAAACCTCGGTACTTTCGTGGTGTTCAAATCAAACTAAAATCTATTAAATTGGCATTTTTCCACCGAATATGACAACAAAGTTGCAACCGCTTGATCAGGGACACTACTACTGAAGAACATTATAAGGCTTTGAGCACACCCGAGTCTTTTTTTGGTTAAAATAACATAACGTAAATATTCAGTCATTAATTTCAGAATATTTCACTTCATTCTAGCTTCCTTTTATAATTTGCTGTAAGACTATGGCGCATAGTCATAGTCAAAGTAAAGTATGACTTAAATTTAGATGAAGTTTTTTTGACAGATAGCCCATATAATGCGTCAAATAGCTTCAACTAAATGTAAGTCATACCTAAATTTGACTATGACTATGCCCCTATGTTTTTAAAATAAAATATGCCATTCATTATTTAAAAAATGCATACATGTGTGCAATTGACTAAAAACGAAAAAATTCTATAACTCGAATTCTCCGTTTGTCGAACTTTTTTTTGGGATAATAGCGATTCGAGTTATGGAATTGCGACTTTATTTTGGAAAGGAATTTGTGTTTGACTACTGTAACACATCTTCAAGGCATATTGGAATTGAGTTTTACGTGGTACACTGTTAAAAATTTTATCCTTAATTTGAAAATTTTGGACTCCATATATGACCAAATCTAATTTTTAGGTAATTTATATTTTCTATAATTTTTAAAAAATAACCGCCAAATGTGAAAACTAAAAATTGTACTATTATTTATTTCAAATGTGGGACTCCAGCGCATTTTTAAACTAATTAGAAATTTATGGTGTTCCCGAATCCGAAATTATTACGATAAAGTACCGAAATGGTCCAGAAAATGTCCCAAAGACAATCCCGATTCCTCAATCATGATGATGATTCTAAAAAATCCTAAAACAGTTCCGCAAGGATCCTGACGAAAGGGTCCTATAATAATCACCAAAAAGTCACGAAAACCATCCCGAAATGAGACGAACCCTGCCCAATTCTGCCATAATTCGCTATTTACTAAATCCTATATTACCTTAATTCTACCTAAAAAGTTAACTTCAAAAACTACTGACTCGGGCCTTATTTCCTTCTTTTAGGAAAAAAGTCCTTGAAACAGAGAAATACAAATCAAACAATACGAGATATGTTGGTAGTTACACAAGGACCCGTTCCTCTCACTACTGCTTTTGCAGAACATATCTTTCTGATTTACATCCGCCGGTTAATCAATTTTACTTTGTTTGCTTTTAACTTTTTTCTTGCCGTCCTTTTCACAATTGGTTAAAAAATTTGTTACTTATACGCCATGACAGCCAGTACCAATGGTTTAGTTTGGTATAGGTTAAGAATGCCCATCCCGGAAACCCGTACTTTGTCTGTCCTACAATCGCGGGAATTTCGGGACTCACCATTAATAGTTTTCCATGTATTTATTTATTTCAAAAATGGAAGTGGGAATGTTATCACTACCGTTACCGGTAATAAAATATTGTTTCCAAGCAAGAATAGAGGCGTGTATTTCCAAAAAAAATTATTACAAAAGATCTTAGCGAGTTTGTACTGGAATTTGCATTTTCTTAATTTAAGTGAGGTTTTAACTTAAAAAGTCCTAGAGTAGGGCACACAAAAATTGTATTAATACAAGGTGGCGCAAAAGTAATCCTCCTATCAGAAAATGCTATAAATTTTGCGATGGGCCCCTAAAGTCAGTTCTGTTTTGACATTTGTGTAGTAAACACATGCGAAATACACGTTAATGAACAATGTTACGCTACACTGCTCCAGAACGCGGAATATTGCTGACTATTTATTTGACCAATAATCGGTCGGTGAAAAACGGTTACTGCGCAAAAGTAATCCTCCTATCAGAAAATGCTATAAATTTTGCGATTGGCCCCTAAAGTCAGTTCTGTTTTGACATTTGTGTAGTAAACACATGCGAAATACACGTTAATAAACAATGTTACGCTACACTGCTCCAGAACGCGGAATATTGCTGACTATTTATTTGACCAATAATCGGTCGGGGCCAAACGGTTACTGTGAATGGTGAGCGCTGCAGAGCAATGATCAACGAGTTCTTTTTGCCGCAACTTGATGAATTGGGATTGGAAAACATGTGGTTCCAACAAGACGGTGCAACAGCACACACTGCACGTGCCACAACCGATATGCTGAACATCGGAAGCTTACTTTTGCGCCACCTTGTACGTCCATACACATATATATATGTGTACGTGTGTGTGTATATTCTTTTCACCAAATGTCATACAATTCCAACAATTTGTTTAAATTATTTAGTGTTAAATTACATTTAGCTAACGATATTAGGGCAGTTGTAACTGCTGCTAACCTGTGAGTACCGAATCGCGGTCAAAACATAACAAGAGCGGAGAAATAAACGCCTCATCAGCAACAACAAGCAACACATTTTGTGCGGATGCACTTACTAATTGCTCCGATCATCATGAATCCACCCGCCCAGTAAAGAAACTAAAATATTTACACTATTGTTGCATTAATTTGTTTGTGCTCTCAGCAATGCATTCGATAACCGATTTGCACCGGTTAAAGCTAACTTGATGGCAGGCGCAGAATATCATCTGGTGAGTACCTGTGAGCGCCGGCGTTGACAAACAGCAAAAGGCGAGAAATTCGCGTATTTAAGCGAACTAAAAAAAAACATTGGTCTGCATATGGATTTTTAAGATTAATCGTTAGCGATTCTGGATTGCTTCATTATTAATAGTAGAGATCGCACAGTGGTTGAAATTAAACCACAAACCTTCATTTTATTTAAATTATTTGTTATACTCTTCATTCGCATTTTTCCCCTTCCTTTCTCTGCCGTTCCTTTCCACTAACATTTTTCGTTTTCTTTAATTCCTTCTTTTACTCTCACAGTCCCTATTTTAAATTTATTTTATTCTTTCCTTTCCTTTCCTTTCTTTTATTTTCCTTTTCTTACCTTTCCTTTACTTTCTTTTCCTTTCTCTTCGTTTCATCTTCACTCTTCTTTCTATTTATTTTATTCTTTCCTTTCCTTTCCTTCCTTTCTCTTCATTTCCTTTCCTTTCCTTTTCTTAAATTTACTTTCCTTTCCATTCCCTTCCTTTCCTTTCGGTTCCTTGCCTGTCCTTTGCTTTTCTTTCCTTTACTTTACTTTCCTGTGCTTTTTCTTCATTTTCCTTTTCTTTCCATTCCCTTCCTTTCCTTACTTTTCCTACCTTGCCTTTCCTTTCCATTCCTGTACTTTCCTTTCCATTCCCTTCCTTTACTTTTCTTTCCCTTCTGTTTAAGCGACATGAGCTATAACTATTTATTTCGTCTATTTTATTTGCGCCGCACTCTCTTGTAATTCGCAAGCAGCTAATGAAATATCCCAAAGATATAGTTTATGTTTTGTAATCCCAAAGGGGGGTTTTTCACAGCGAAAATGAGGAAGCCAATCCCGCGCTGCCTCAGAGCCAACAGTGCTCGCCCCCAATTAATAAATACAAGGTGTAAACGTGCCTCGCACTCCCCGTTCCATATAGAACAAATCATTTATATAAAAATTAATAATAATACTTTAATATTGCCCTTATGCAATAGTGCTCCGCACCCCCCGTTCTACTCTCTGAACAAATAATAAAATAATATACAATAAATTAACTTAAAATACCTACTCCCCTCCATAAAGCTTAGACACCTTCCTTTTCTTCCCTTTCTTTTCCCTTCCTTTTCTTATCTTTCCTTTCCTTTCATTTCCATTCCCCTTTCTTTTCTTTTCTTTCCTTTCCATGCCTTTCTTTCTTTTCCTTTAATGTTCTTGCCTTTCCTTTCGATTCCCTTCCCTTCCTTTCCTTTACTTTTCTTTACATTCCTTTTCACTCCCTTCCTTCCCTTTCCTTTATTTTCCTTTCCTTACCTTTCCTGTCCTTCCCTTCTCTTTCTTTTAATAAACTTTGTTTTATTATATTTTATTTTATTTCGTTCACACAAACCCAACCACAAATTCAAAAACAAAACAAACTTCGGTGTTTAATACTCTTTATGAGTAATCATTTCTATTGCTTTTGTAAGCCCTGTTTGTAGGTGTCAGCAACGAAGTTTACATATTTGCTCATAGTTTACATTGTTTGTTTAATGTCTCCAACTAAGCAACTTTTCGTGCTCTCAGGAGAGCCGCTGTCACTGGGCATCTTAGCCAGTGATCAATACAATAAAAACAACTAAAGCAAAATTGCATGACACGTTTACACACACAGCAGAGGCTCTATAGTGCGAATACGTGTTTTTCATTGGTCCACTACCAACTCTTCGCACTCACAGTGAGAGCCGAGCACGCGAGTAATACAAAAACATGGCTACTCACACAACTACGGCTCTATAGTGTAAATACATGTTTAGCATTTGTGTTAGTGTATTTTTAAACAAATTTTTCAATATTACCCTGCAAAAAACGGAAATGCTCCGTTTCATACACCAAAGAATACTCCTAAAGGAGTATCAGAGTACTCCAGCACATATCCTCATTCATATAAAAAAGGTGGTCCAATTTACATGGCAATGTCCGGTGATTGGATCACCTAATCCATCTCGGAGTACTCCGTTTCTTTGCTTTTGAATACTCTATAGATCACCTACGTGAGAGTACTCTCAAAATACTCCCATGGGATTACTCTATGGAGTATTCAACAGTACAGCGAGAGTGGGAGTAGGTGGCCCTCAAAAGAACACATACTCCCTTCTCGCTTTCGTCTAGAATACTCTATAGAGTAATCTTTTGGCAGCATTTTCAAAGTACTCCAACGTAGGTGCTCTATAGACTATTCGGAAGCAAAGTAAATGGTACTCCGAGTAGGATTAGGTGATCCAATCGCCGGACATCGCTATGTAAATTGGACCACCTTTTTTATATGAATGAGGATAAGTGTTGGAGTACTCTGATGCTCCATCGTTTTTTACAGGGTTATAATACATTTTTTTTAAGTTTTTTTGATTGACGGCACCGCAGCTTGGCAATAGCTATCCATAGATATACAATTGTTAATACCTTAAATGTAAAGTTTGGCCATAAAATGGGACAATTTCAACTCAACTTTCGCATTTATACAGGGTGGCGCAAAAGTAAGCTTCCGATGTTTTTTGGCTGTAATTAAAAAAAAAATGAAAAACTTTGATTCTTCTTGTGGATTATTTTTATTTGGTCTTTTAATTTTTTTTACATCAAGTCGAGAATATGATGTCATGTAAATGGCCGCCGCCACAGTTGATTGTCATTTGAGCCCTTTTTATGGCATTTTCCATCACTTTGGCCAAAACTTCCAGCGATAGGTTCTCACATTCTTGACGGATATTGTCTTTAAGAGCTGCAAGAGTCTGAGGCTTGTTGACATAAACCCGCGACTTCAAAAAGCCCCACAAAAAGAAGTCTGGAGCGGTCAAATCAGGCGATCTTGCTGGCCAGTGCAAATCGCCAAAACGGGAGATTAGGCGCCCGGGAAATGCATCCTTCAGCATATCGGTTGTGGCACGTGCAGTGTGTGCTGTTGCACCGTCTTGTTGGAACCACATGTTTTCCAATCCCAATTCATCAAGTTGCGGCAAAAAGAACTCGTTGATCATTGCTCTGTAGCGCTCACCATTCACAGTAACCGTTTGGCCCGCGACGTCTTCTAAGAAAAAAGGTCCGATGACTCCTCCAGCGAAAACAGCACACCATACAGTGACTTTGAGCGGGTGTAATGGCTCTTCGTTGGTTACACGCGGATTTGCAGTGCCCCAGAAGCGAAAATTTTGCTTATTTACGTACCCGCTAAGATGGAAATGGGCCTCATCAGTCATGATTATTTTTGATGAAAAATCATCTTCCTCTTGGTGGTGATTAAGGATGGCTTGAGCGTATGTTAGCAGCAATATTCTCTGCAGAACGGCTACTCCGGGGTCTGCCACGCCTGGCAGAATCTCGTGTTGTGCCAGTCTCTTCGAGGCGAGCGGCTAAACGTCGCAGTGTTTCACCAGTAGGCGTTGGACGGCCAGGAAATCTGCGACGAAATTCACGTTGTGCCAAAGTCACCGACCGATTATTGGTCAAATAAATAGTCAGCAATATTCCGCGTTCTGGAGCAGTGTAGCGTAACATTGTTTATTAACGTGTATTTCGCATGTGTTTACTACACAAATGTCAAAACAGAACTGACTTTAGGGGCCAATCGCAAAATTTATAGCATTTTCTGATAGGAGGATTACTTTTGCGCCACCTTGTATTATAGATAGGTAGATAGATAGATAGATTCGTACCTATATTTGTATTCACATAAGAGCCACACTGATTATTAAATCTTGAAATACCGATACACATTGGCACCAGTGTGACCAGGTGATCAAGAAAAAAGAAGCTAAATCGACAAATAAAAAAGGTTAGAAAAGCCAAAATTAAGAAAAAAAAAAGCTAAAAAAAAGTCAGAAATTTTTTTACGAAATCTATTTCAAATTTGTATTTTAGTTTTAACTATTTGTATATAAAGCTGTAGACATAACTCAAAAGAACTATTCTTGTTTCAACACAAATTTTTTCAAAGAAATACATACTATAGAAAAATCACTACAAACTTATTAGTTATATAATATTTTCTTCGTCTGATGGATCAGAATAGATTGAGTCTGCGTACAAAGGTAGTCGGTAATGTCAAAATCAGTGCAACATTTGGATAGGCGTTTAACGAACATCTAATATTAAGCAGAGAGTTAAGCATTTTAATTTTTAATCTGTTCCTTAACTTAGTTTTTAAAATGTTCATAGCACTAAAAATTCTTTCAACCTCCCCATTACTGAAAGATAATACCAAAAAGCTAAATACGAGTTCTATAAAAGGTTGTTCGTTTAATGAATTTTTATGTCCTCAGACTTCCGCTTAAAATTCTATGGTAGAGGTCACACTTGTCCACTGTACGGTTATTAGCCTTAGCCCCTGCAGCTCAACCAATGCTACCTGACTTGGAGAATGCCTAGACTTTTCTTCTTGAAAGTCAGAAAATACATCCGGCTTTGTAACTTTCAAAGGATTATCAACTGAAAAAAAAATTATCTTTTGTAGAGTGTTCATATTACGAATAATTTTCTGTATTTCGTCATCAATACTACCTTCATTGAAGTTTAATTTTATTTATTCCTCGAAGTTGTATAAAAAATATGGTGTTGGGACCAGAAAAGGTCTGGAGTAAAAAAGGCTAGAGAAAAGCCACGAAGCTAAAACCAAAATTATGAGGCAAAAGGACAAAAAAAGGCTAAATGTAGCCTCGAAAAGGCTAACCTGGTCACACTGATTGGCACATTAAATTTTCTAATTTTGTCAAGTTTCACGAGCAACAAAGAGGAAATTTAAAGTTGATTGGGGTATCTGTATCATATGGTTTATTACTTGAAACTGCTTGCGCTCCTTGCCCGCAACCTATTACCAACTAGCGGCCTTTTTGCTGCTGGGTATGGGCATTTAATAAATATGTCAGTGTGTTTGAACATGAATTACACCTTTACCACCTTCGCTGAACTTTATTATTATTTAGAACTTCCTTTTTATTTTAATGCCATCGTTACAAATACAAAAACTAGAACAACTTTATAACTATCATTGTCATTCTCTTGGCTATAGCAACGCCTGGGGCATGTTCAGCCCTACTAGTACGAGTACCAATATGATGTGTTTTCTTAGTCAATAAGCCCACTTGTGGTCAACTTAATTGGCTTTCTAGTACCCAGCTTCTTAGTTGCTGGCTTGTTGTTTTAGATATAGATGTAGATTTTTTTACTTTTCAGTATTTATAAATGTACATGTATGTAAGTATGTATGTTTATTCATTATTTTCTTAATATATCAAGTTATTTATCAAAAAATATTATATAAAATAACATAAACAGTAAGAAAATAGTTAATGACGTATAATGTTGCATTAAAGAACAGTGGAAATGTAATTTCCTTAATTTTGTATTGTTAAATGAGTGGATTGTGTGGTGCATAACTAAAGCAAAGTGCAAATTGCGAACTATTCATAAGTAATAAAATAAAATAGATAGAACAATTTCTATCACAAAAAAGATTTAGCTGATTTTACAATTTTAGTACCTACATCAGTATTATGGCTATAGAACCTTCAGAAGTAAATGCATTACTAACATTAAACAACAGGTCGCAGCAGAATTTCGATACAAAAAGCCATTTTTTCGCCTTCCTGAGGAACGCTGGAAACGTTCTTATGAGTTGTATATCTTTGGGTAGTTTGTTAAATAACTTACATCTAGTAGTACATTGTTGTGTAGAAGTTACGAAAAGTGTGGTCCGAAAGCCCGGAATCGCTATATAAGATGATGAATTGCTTCTTAGATTGTATGGATTGTAAATTGGACTTTGGGCATACCCGCTCCTTATAAAGAATATTTTCAAAACTATGAAATAGTGCAAATGCCTCAAAGAAAAAATATTCAACTTTTTGAAGAGACCCATAGAATGCGTAGCGCGTCCAACGCTACACATTCTCCGGATAAGACACTTTTGCATGATTAGAAGCGGAGGAACTTTATTAGAATAGGCACCACCCCAAAAACTTACTCCATATTGTTATTTGGAATGGATAGGCCAATGAGACTCTATTTCCCCATGCAATGATAAGGTCGTCAGCAAAAGCAGTGACTTATCCAACAAATGGCAACGAAAATATTGAGTTAATATAAATTTAAAACAAGATTGTTCCAAGAACCGATTCCTGGGGTACACCTCAGGTTATATATCTGGCTTCACTTAGAACATTTCCAATTTTTACTTTTTTAACTCTATTTGTTAACTAGGATTCAAACCAACTAAAGATGTTACCACGAAAACCAGCCAAATTTATTTATATTAACAAAAAGACTGGCATAACTCCTTCTTTCATCAATCGCCTTATATATAAAGGAACAGAAATCTAAAAGAGCATCTTCAGTGGAGATACCGGGCCTAAAACCAAATTGCATTGGGCTGAAGTAGTTGATTTTATTCAGATATGCCAAAATCCTACTCTTCACTGTTTTCTCGAAAATTGTTGATATTGAAGATAGCAAGGATATAGGCCTATAGTTATTTGTATCCTTTACTGATACCACAAGTAGCCCACTTTAATTCATCTGGAAAAGCTAAGCAAATGTTTCAGAATGTCAACAATGTAAAATCCTATGCTTTTTAAAGTGCGGTTTAAAATGTTATCACTTCCACATGAACCAGACTTTTTTAGGTTTTTTATTATATTCAGAATTTCTGAACCGGAAATGGGGTCAAAGAAAAAACTTTTACTGGGCGGGGCAAGTTCAGAATGCAAAGAGTCTGTTTAACACATGCAAAGGTTATAATTGCTTACCGAAGCAGGACTAGTACCAACGTTTACAAAAAATTCATTAAGTTCATTGGCAACTAACAGAGGTTTCGATACATCAGAGCCATCGACATTCAACACAAGTGAGTCAGTTTCGAAACGCTATTCTAGCGTACATGGCAACGCTATCAAAAAAAAAGTGCAATAGAGAATAAAATGCAAACACGATCAAAAATTCGTGTAAAAAAGTGCTTATATTGTTCATTAATTCTTGTGAACTAGTATGTGTACCCCCTGCGGGTTAGGGGCTAAGAATATGCCCGAGGTAGGCATACCGGTCATAAGAAGCGACTAATATGCACGAAGGTAATGACGTGCAATGGAAGGAGGGGTGACACTACCTAGAAGGTTTCTCTGGTCATACCAAATCGTTACCACGACAGTCGGGCAGTACCACAAGGAAGTACCGGAGCGTACCGGATTCATATCCGGCCAAGGACTGTCAATTTGACAGCACTCCCCAAAACCTTCTGGGAGTGTTTTTGTCGTTACAAAAACAACAACAACAACAGTATGTTTACAAAATTTTCGGTGTTTTCTATCCAAAAAAAATATTTACAAAACACGTGCAATTTTTCGCGGTTACGCGACGTTACCACCTATTTCGGTGGTTACGAAATTGAACTGCAACTTAAGCCGGCATAATACCAAAAGGGTGTAAAAGTTTCAAAATTATTTATTTGCCGGTAAAGCGAATGTTGTTACCACACTAGAATTAGGGCATAAGAGTGTTATTTTCGTTCGTTGGGGCAGGACTTACTTCTCAGTTGCCTACTCAGAACAAAGTAGCCCCTCACATTGCTGTAATGATGTCATCAGCCATACGTAGTCTCTGATGTACCTCTCTCCAAGAGACAATCCTATGCATAAGGATGATATAATATACCATAATTACCTTAATATAAGGTTTATCGTTATCACCATCTTCCTTGCTTCTTATTTCCTTATCGCTTACATAATTTCTTGTTGGGTATGTACGTTCAAATGTATGAAGTTACCTTAACTGGTTGTAGAGTGCTGATTTAACGATTTTATGCACGTTTAAATAAGCTTCAAAATAACTTGTGCGCATCTAGGCAGGAGTAACAGGTAAATTTATTTAGATATCCATAGTGAATGCTGTAAACATCCATCGAAGTATCTAATAAACGGCCTTCTAGAAACATTCCGCACATATCGAGCTGTAACCGGAAAGGGCGACTGATTCAAGAAACATGCAACCGCCCAAAACGGGCTATTTCTTTGGACAGTAATTTTTCATTTTCATTTTCATTGAACTGATGTAAGACCTACATATGTATGTACATAGATTTTTCATTTTACTGAAAAAGCGTCATCATAAAGGTTATCATGTAAAGGACAATAGTCCTGATCCGTAATTTGTCAAAAACAGTAGGACAATAACTACTATATTTCTATCAAGAAAAGTGCATATGTTTAGTATTCTTTTTATAGTTTTATGAAAAAATTAAAGCCACTTACCTCCAGATGTTGGTAGAGTAATATTCTTCCCTTCTCTTTCAGTTCGCCGAAGATTTCAATAATTTGCTTAGCTTCAATAATACGAAACGGGTATGTACCGGGGTAGCAATAATTTAAATTTTTACAAACTCTTTTTTATAAAACAACAACAATTTCAACAATTTAGTATTGTATACTTTTTATTATTTTTTAGCTCAATTAACACCTGTACGTGTTCAGTAATTCGAACCATTTCTTCTAAATATTCAAGTACAATCAATTAGTTTGTATATTTACAAATATTATAGTGTTCTTTCACGTTTTCTAAATCGAGTGATATTGTTAAAAAACTATCTTGACACTTGCAAAAATTTCCAAATTCGCACACGCGCACGCAAATTAACGTAGGGAAGGAAAAATACGCAGCAAGAACCACGGGCCGGTATTATGTACCTATGTACATACTAAGCACACAGAGAACAGCAGGGGCCGTACGATAAGATACTCGCACTTTTTTTTATTTTTCCATCTCCCTCTGTAGCTATCTATTAACTTGATAATTGTTGTTTTCTTGTTCAGCTGATACTTATTTATTTCTTGATTTGTTTGTTGTTTACGCTCTCAATGGGCAACAAATTCACCACAGCACTGCCTAGAAAAAATGAGAGTCGTTTTGAAAACACATTCAAAAATTATTGTGGAGCATTCGCTGTTGAAAGAGCAAGTTGCTTTTATCTTTGCTTTTGCTTCTACCTCTTCTTGGTGATACAAACTTGTATTGTTGGCTCCCCCACTAACTTTTCGCCTTTCACACCCCCTAAAACACGCATACCTTGGCGCTTTTTTTTATTTATTTGTCACTGATTTTTTTACATTCACACAAATTGTATACAACTTTTGCAGGGCAATTTTGCACGTTTTTCGAAAAATAACGTTTTTCAGGATTATTTCAACTCAATGCGAATTTCCGTGCATTCATTCGCTATTGATATAGCAATGCGCCTTGAAATAAAATCGATGCGACTGCTTTTCCTTTATCAATGCTTTCTGAATAATCAATTGGTTCAGTATTTGTATAGTGCTGAGCACATCATACATAAACAATATTAATAAAATTTAAAAAAAAACACAAAGAATATAATATTTCACACAAAACGAGTACTAAGGATTGGGCACGGAATGTGTTTGTGGAAAAGTTCCAAGTGAACAACGATGTCGATAGCCCAAATGATGACGACGGCAATGGCCAAAACCGCTGTGATTACAACTGCGAACGCGCTCAGTTCGTTTGTAACTGAAAAAACAAATTCACCTCGCCTTCTCGGCTTGATACTATGAGCACAGCGAGTCAATCAAGTTGAGGCCACATAAAACCAACACCACTTCCCACCTTCAGCACTTCCCACAAGACTTAATACAAATCCCCACCTTCTCCCTTTTTTATAGGAAAGAGGAAATATTTGCAAATAGCAAACAGATCCGAAGAACATCGTTGATCGTTGCTAAGATGGTGGGACAATGAAATGTGCATACATATGGTTAAATGTATCTACGTAATGTGTGAATATCCATAAATTTCAGTTGTTTAGTTGTGTATCACAGCCAACCGTCTAGCTCTCCTAAATGCGAATACATACATATATACATATGTATAACAACTATTTATTATACCTAAAGACATATATACATATACAGGGTTTCCCGAATTGAATGGATAATCTTTCAGCGACCCATCGCTCGATGGTCTATCAAACAAGCGAAAAAAAGGTTGGTAAAATATATTAACGGTATAGCAGGTGTTTAATAATTTTCATAATTTTGAAAAATCACTACGAAAAAGTGCAAATTATGCAATTCACAGGTATCTTATTGTCTTATGTAGTATTTCCTTCAATACAGCTCTTGTGAACACTACATTGAATTTTATATCGTATTCATATACATATATCAAGTTGAATTCATATGAAAACTTGTCACTTATTGATAGAAAATTTCAAATAAACTTTGAAAAGTAAAATAGCACACTTGATGTACATATCAATTGTATTGTGCCATGGCGAAATAAAAAAGGTGGTCGCAAGGCGAATTTGGAAAAGAATGCATGTGTTTGCTATTATTGTTGAATATATTAAGATTGTCAATCGCATTGGTTCGTTTACAAATAAAAATTAATAATTATACGTAGAAATAATTGCGGCCCGGAATTATTATAATTACACAGGTTCTTACAGTGCCTAAAGATGTAAATTAAACAGTGACTAAAATTCCCGAAAGTGTAAAACTAATAAGAGCTTCAATTTTTAGGTGGTGGTAGTTTCCAGCTTATGTTATTTTTCAAAGGATTTTTTTGGAAAATAGCCTATAATAACAACATGTGACCTTTTCGTATACATACGCACCATGGGTAAAACAAAATCAAACCACTTTGCTCATTTCATAGGCACACATCTGTTGCAAACATGGTTTTTTTCTTCTGCTAATTTAAAGATGTTGTGGTGCTGAACCTATATTGGGTTGGCATTGCACGTATGTTTTAACGGCTCCTAAACGTATGGATACGCTCAATATATTTCATAAACTTTTCTTGCTATATTTTTACGCTGCAAATTTCAGCCAATATATTTAAATTATCAAATGTATATGTTTTGCAAAATGTTTTGACAATAATTTGACAACCTTAAAATGAAAAAGCATGCAAACGTCAGTTCATTTTCGGTCACCTCTATAAATTCGCCTTATTTTGTGCTATTGAAAATTTAAATGACAAACAAAACAAAGACAATCGTTTTAAAATCAACGGTTCACATACATAACATTTTCCAGTCCCAATAAAAAAATTATAATGGCTTTACGTCCGTATATCTTGGTGGCCTCAAAATCGGTCCCAAGCCGAACGTTCGAGGCATCCATCATTTTGAAACCACATTCTCTGTCTTGTTTCTAGGGAAACGGATTTAGTCTTAGTTTTTAAACTTATTAATAGCGGCAAGAGACATTATATCGAACATTGTCATAGGAGGAATATGTGGAGATAAAAATAGTAGAAAAACCTGAAATAAATACAAGGTGGCGCAAAAGTAATCCTCCTATCAGAAAATGCTGTAAATTTTGCGATTGGCCCCTAAAGTCAGTTCTGTTTTGACATTTGTGTAGTAAACACATGCGAAATACACGTTAATAAACAATGTTACGCTACACTGCTCCAGAACGCGGAATATTGCTGGCTATTTATTTGACCAATAATCGGTCGGTGAAAAACGGTTACTGTGAATGGTGAGCGCTACAGAGCAATGATCAACGAGTTCTTTTTGCCGCAACTTGATGAATTGGGATTGGAAAACATGTGGTTCCAACAAGACGGTGCAACAGCACACACTGCACGTGCCACAACCGATATGCTGAACATCGGAAGCTTACTTTTGGGCCACCTTGTATATGTTTTCATTTGTACAAACGAGATGAAAACCCCGAAGAATTATGAAAATAGACCATCAAGCGGACGAATATTCCCAAGTATGTACCATCCCTATCTCAATAACACTCCCATCACTAATTTAACACAACAGAGATAGCTATAACTACACTCATGCATTTAAGCAGAAGAAAGAGTAATAGTTCGAGTTTTTACGAATACGAGGCGAAGAGCAGAGGTCGATACATAAAGCTCAAGTTATTGGTACGTTATCGGTTGCCTTACAAAACAGCTGTGTCTAAGCTTTATGGAGGGCGAGTAGCTTTTTGAAGTTAATGTTTGTATATTATTTTATTATTTGTTCAGAGAGTAGAACGGGGGTGCGGAGCACATGTTGCATAGGGGGCAACCTTTAAGTAATGTATTATTTTGAATTATTACTATTTTTTATTTGAGTTATTTGTTCTTTATAGAACGTGGAGTGCGAGGCACCTTTACTCCTTCTATTTATTAATTGGGGGTGAGCACTGTTGGCTCTGAGGCATTGCGCGGGATTGGCTTCCTCATTATCGTTGTGAAAAACCCCGATTTGGGATTGCAAAGCATAAACTATATCTTTGGAATATTTCATAAGCTGATTGCGAATTGCATACAATGCAAATGAAATAAACGAAAGAAATGACTACAGCTTATGTCGTTTAAACAATCTGATTCGATCATCCTTATGAGAAACAATGCCATCGATTATTGGTATCGTAATTCTCTATGCCTAAAAAAAACCTTAACGACCAATTGCATGTTGATTTTTCTCTTACGTTAAGGTTACGACTATAGCGATACGCCAACGGCACCAATGTTTTTAGCTTAACACCGACCCTTCGAAAGGGAACAACTTTGAAACTTCTAGGAACGTAAGGTAGCACCCTGTTGGACTATAAAAGGCAGAAACCAAGTGTTGTACAGTGATTTTACTGTGGAGTTACAAAACTCGGGAGTTTGTATTGCGTTTATTAGAAGTAAATAAAACTAGCATTTACAAACAGTATTGGTGCGAGTGTTTTTTTGACTTTATAGTGATCGAATCCAGGAAGAAATAATAGAAGACTTCAACCCTCCTTTATTCCCTCTTCCAGTGATGCCCCATCTTCCCCACACATTAGTAACGGAACCGCCTTTGTGTTCGATTTGGTAACCATACTGTACTAAAAAACTTGTTAACACCTTTCTTTTGATAAATCTTTTGTACAGAAACTACTATTTTGGGTGATGTTGTAGAAATATGAATTGGAAGTGGAATGGACAACCCTTCCATAGATGAAAGCACATATTCTGAAAAAACAATTCCGTGATGATGTGGACTTATCTTTGAAATCGTTCTTGGCGCTCAACTCTATGAATCAACATCTCGTGCAACTGAAATTGATTCCAAAGTTAACTAATGTAAACAGCTCTTTAGTTTAAATATTAACTACAATTCTTCCACACGAATTTCCCATGATTCAATCACTAGAAGGTTAGGTCTTTAGTGTCATATTTTGACAATTGCAGCCATTTACATTCTGGGTTGCCTTTTATCGAAAGTATGTAAAAATAGTAGTTAAAAATTTAATATTATAAAAAAATTTAAATAGGTAAGTTTCGGAAAATGGATTAATTTACACTTTATTTAGATCGATTTTTGAAGTGTAGTTCTTGCATGTCGCCGGATTTAATCGTGGACGTTTAACCCGGGAAGTCCCATAACTTTTTTTGTTTTGGATTTTTGTGAAATGTTGTATACTTATGTATTTCGATCTCCTGAGCACGAAAATGAAGTCCATTTTCATTTTCCTCGCTTCGATTTTCCTCTGCGTGAAATACAGTTATTCTTTTTTGTTTTTGTTATTTACTTCAGACATAATACGTAAAATTGCAACGGCATGTTTGCATTACCATATGGTAATCGTGGGAAGATTCGGGTTAAATGTAGACATTCCGGTATGTAGCAACGGTGGTTTTAAAGTTTTGGCACTGCATACTTACTAAGGTCAATCGTGACTTCAAAGTTGTTCCTTATGTGATTAGAAGTCTGTTATTTTTGACAAAGCTTGACTAATATCCTGTGGGTTTGATAATCAGTCAAACTTAAGTCAACTTCTGTTCTAAGTGTGCATGAATAAATATAAACTAATCTTATCTCAATAAAACTTATCATTTTACTATCCACCCGGTAGACTATGTCCTCTTGTCTTTATGCCCTGAAAAGTTTCCAACAAATGTGCATATTTTGAATTTGTCATTATTATTACAAAAATACGTCGCCCTCTAGTCAGAAGCACGAATTTTGCAATTATTCCCAGCTTGAATTGATAAGTTTACTGGCCGAATTAGCCTAGACTTAGACTTGACTTGAAAACATTGCATCAATCAAATGAGCAGCACGTGTACGTAGTTAAAAAAATTTCAAAAAGACGACTTATGTCTTAATAGCGATAAATCATATGTGCTACCCATAGCTAAAAAAGCCTAAGTTTCTTAAATATTCCACCTATATACATTGCCGATAAACCTTTAAAACTCGTATCTAAGGTTGAAACCTGCACATGTCTGCAATTTACACACCCATCAATATTATAAGAAAACTAGCTATACAACTAATTATGCCAATGATTAGCTACTCTGAGCTTGTCTATATTAAAATGAGTTCTTAGTCAGCGAACAAAATTGATGTAGCCTTTAACCACGTTACACGTTATGTGCTTGGGCTAGCTAAGTACGACCATATATCTGATTGGAGATCGAGCTTATTAGGAGTCAAATTTCGGATTACCTCAAAGCCAGAAACTGTATTGTTGTTGCAATGCAATATTTTTGTTATTACCATTGTTTACATTTAAATTTTGTTGTACTATAAAAGATCATGGATTTTATTGTGCTAATATTTGAGAAATGAAATGAGAAAAAATGAAAAAAATGAAACGTTGAATATTTGACTCTCAGTTCTTTTGTAAACTAAGTCAAGTTATTCTAAGTCTAAGCTAATCCGGACAAAAGCCATTGAAAGTTCTAAGTTTAACGGAAATCCCTGGTATCATCCTTACACCATATTTGTCAGTCCATTGTAACCCAATGAGCCGAAAATCACACTTTCACGTGTCAATTTTGTGCGTACCCGTTTCAATGCAGTACATGTTCTAGCGTACATGGCAACGCTATCAAAACAAACGTGCAATAGAGAATAAAATGCAAACGCGAACAAAAATTCGTGTAAAAAAGTGCTTGTATTGTTTATTAATTCTTGTAATTCTAGTATGTGCACAAAATTTGTGGTATTTTCTGTCCACAAACATATTTACAAAAGACGTGCAATTGTTTGCGGTTACGCGACGTTACCACCTATTTTTGTGGTTACGAAATTGAACTGCAACTTAAGCCGGCAGAATACCAAAAGTATATAAAAGTTTCCAAATTATGTATTTTCCGGGAAAAAATATGCCACACCAGACTTAGGGCGTAATTGTGAATATTGAATACAAATAAAAGTGAAATAGCCTTAAAACTCGCGATTTACTCCCTATTTCTAGTGTGGAACCTTCATTGGTTTTTATGTTCTTTGTCCGTGCAAAAAGTAGACCAATATTTTACATACATTTCGTATCATTTCAAGAAAAATTAAAAACTATATTCAAAAGTATCAATTATTTTATTCACTTTCAAAATATTTTCAGTTTGAAATAAAAATCAGTTCGTTTTTGGTAGAAGAATACGGTAGCTCATTTCCAAAAAGAAATGTCACAAACACAGTTTATGTCAAATGGTGGTAACTACCTTTATATTTTTGTATCATGATTTTAACAATGGAAAAAATTGCTTCAATGTACAGCGCCTTATAGGGAAAGTTCCAGAAACAATATATTTGTAAGATCTGGCAGCTTTACACTTCAAGAATATATCGATAAAAACCTATCGGTAAAATGTTGCTATCGGTACACAATTGAGAGCTTCCATTTCTAGTCAGCACCATGGAGCGCTTATCGAGATTGTTTTGGCCAGTAATTGTTACCCCAAAAAACGCTGTTATTAAAAATGTAGAGGGAATATCCCGCAGTCAAAAGGTATCCAAAACCTAAACACAATTGTGTCGATAAATTAGTATAATAATTCACTTTAAAAGCTTTTAACAGAAATGGGTTTGGTTAAGCCGGGTCAAAATGGAACCTTCCAGCTAATGCCACTTGCACAGAGGGTTTTGGAAAAATGTTCGAAATTGGTGAGTGGACGTATGCGCGCCATAGGTGGACAACAAATTTTAATGCCTGTTTTAACACCATCAGAACTTTGGAAGAAGTCTGGGAGACTAGATGGTGATATAACTGAATTTTACTTGTTGCGTGATAGGCATGGCAAAGAATTTATACTGAGTCCGGTATTTTTTTTTTAGTTATTACTTTGTAGACAATTATTCACGTTTACTTCACAGACCCATGAAGAAGCCGTCACTGCTTTAATAGCTTCCATTTCCCCAATAACATATCGGCAATTACCTTTGCGATTATTTCAAATAGGTCCCAAATTTCGTGATGAATTAAAATCACGTTTTGGGCTTATACGTTCAAAGGAATTCTTTATGAAGGATCTCTATACGTTTGATCGGGACAGTAAAACAGCTTTGCATACTTACAATGAAGTGAATGCCGCCTACGATGCACTTTTTCGTCAGCTGGAAGTGCCGTTTGTAAAAGGTATGTTTTTGTATAAATTTACTGAATAGCAACTTATGTTTGCCACGTCCAGTTGAAGCATCTACCGGTATGATGGGGGGCAGCGTGTCCCATGAATATCATTATGTAGCGCCTACAGGCGAAGATCAATTAATATCATGCAATTCTTGTGGTCATGCAGCCAATGTTGAAACAACAAATCAGGAAAACTGCCCCAGTTGCAAAGGTTCTAGCCTTGAACGCGTGCGTGGCATTGAAGTCGGACACACATTTGTTTTGAATGACAAATATTCTCGACCCTTGAAAGCAACATTCCTACAAGAAAATGGTAAGCCAGAACACCTTTTAATGGGTTGTTATGGTATTGGAATTAGCCGACTAATCGCAGCCGCTGTCGAAGTACTTTCTACTGAAAAAGAATTGCGGTGGCCAAAGCTATTAGCTCCTTATGATATATGTATTATAGATGCAAAGCAAGGTGGTAAAGAAGAGGAGCTGTCCCGTAAAATAACAAATGATTTTTGTTGCTCGCTTTGCACCGTTTATCGAATTGAAGAAGTGTTAGTTGATGATCGTAGCTATTTAACAATAGGTAAACGCCTAATGGATGCAAAAAGGTTAGTTGTACAGACAAATTGTAAATTTAACTACACATGTATTTATGTAATATTTTCGCATAGGATGGGTTATCCCATTATCGTAGTAATTAGCGGGAAATTAGCAACAACAAAAGTAGAACTTCACATAGCTAATTCAATGATGGAAGTAGAGCCATCTGAAGCTCTGGCTGAAATCGCCAAATACGGGAAAGAAAAATTAAAGTTATTGAACATTAAAACGGTTTGTAGCAAATATTGTGTACACCCCCTACTAGACGGACCTAACCACACTCACTAATACATGCAAGCGAAAATTGTAAATTACTAACACACACAAAGCCTTCTGTCAAGTTTTTTTTTTCTTTGTGTATCTTCTTCTTTGGTATTGTGAGTGAAATGTTAGTGCGTCGTAAAAAAATGTATAAAATATTTAATAAGGAGTTTTGCAAAGAAATTGCAAGTAATACGTCTAGATAAGGCAAGTATATAGTGCTTATTATTGTTATTAAACAAGTAAAGTCCGGGTTTATATTTTTATGCACAAAAATTTTCATATTTTCAGGTGGACGAGCAAAGGAATTTTCAACTTGCGGCAAATGGAGTGAAATTATATTTTGTAAATGTTTAGTGGTATAAATATGTATTTATAGATCTAATTGACTGTTGTGAACGTGAAAATTGTGTAATTTTAAATTATATTAAACATTAAAAACCAAATCTAATAATAAACCCAATTGTATTTTCATTGTTAGCTATATATGAAGTTTCCATTATTCATAACCATTAGGCCTGGCGCATGTTTGCCGTACTCATAACCATTAGCGATTGCGTGCGTTTGCATTATACCTGACTGTTAGCGCTAACCCAACTTTTCATTACGGATAATGAGAGTGAAGAGTGGAGACAGATATGGTTTTACATGCGCAAGAAAGGGATGCCGTATACTGTACGTGTGCACACGGACAGCAAACACATGGTTAGATTTGGCACACTGCTCTTCAGAAACTAATTGAGAAAAATAAGCAAAAATAACGCAAACGCAAGTCAGGCCGAGGGGTTATCTGACCAACCATTTAACTGGTACCTGTCTAGTAGGGCCCTTATTTAAAATTGATTTGTGTTTTTGTTTTTCAAACGCTAGGATTCAAATCAAGACCCAAATACAATCACCGCGTCATTTGGATAAGTACGCATTCCAAACTAGTAAGTTCTACTCTGAACCGGAATTATAGATTGTTAAAAAAATTTCTTATTAAGTAGAATATTTATTTGAAATATGACAAAGTATCAACTTGTATTATCTCATTTCAAAAGCGGTAGATTAGATTTCAGAGCTGCAAACTCTTTACGATCGAGGGCTTTTAATTGCGTCCCCGAGTACGGTGAAAAATGTTCCAAATCGCGATGTTTGTTAACCAGTATCTTTTGATTCGAATTTATTATATTCATAGCACGCTCGATTTCCACTTGATCTATAAAATTGTAAAAATATACAAATCTAACATCATTGTATCAAGTATAACGCCTTGGAAACACACCATTTCTCAATAGCTGCAATGCGGCCTCTCTTTCCAATTTTACAAGCATGCTGCCTACCGTAATCCAAACTTTCTTTTCATTTACCGAGTTTTTTTCAAGTTCGCGAATCGCTTCACGCGTTTGCTGCCTGCGCTTATCGAGCTCCACCAACTCTTGTTTATTTGCTAATATTTTATCAGCTACCTCTTCTGTCGATTTTATTATTTCAACGACTTTTTGTTCATCGGTTTTATGCATTTTTAATGATTGATTTTGTATATGCCCATCTACGAATGTAAATTTTTAGATTATGTTAACTATATATGTGTACAAAATTAAGCCAATAACTGCATCCCCTACTAGGTGCAGATCTAACTCAGTTCAGCTAAGCTCGTTTCTAAGTCGTTTTTCGCGCTTCCATTCCCGCAATTTTTCCCTCCGTATGTCATTGCGCGAACCAGTTTGATGACTTAGAGAAATTTGTACTTTACTATTTTCTACAGCTCGTGCATCAAAAGGGCCAAAATGAGTTACTCGAGCGGGTTCTTGGACTGTTCCTAGTCCGGTGCGATTTTTTCGTATCACCGTTTTAACAGGGTACAATCGACCAGATGATGTTGGTCCCAAACCGCTTTCCCTATCCCAACCTTGTTTCACCATTAGCTGCAGACCACGGTTTCTAGTCGTGATATTAAATTTATTTAACTTTTGTTTTGTATTATTTGATTTTGTATTGAATAGATGCACCGTAGAAGTTAGATGCTGGGGACTGGTGGTATCTGAGAAAAAATGGTTGCAGATGTTGCAATAAAAAGGTTCATTTGGGGTGTTAGTAAAATTGTCAGTGGTTGTTTTAGCATCTTTATATTCTGTTTGAAGTATAAAACTAATGTTGTATCCCTTTATCTGTGATAAATCCAGTGCTGTGTGTCCTGATTTATCCTTTATATTTATATCAGCACCTAACTGTACAAGCATTCTTACAACGTCTATGGCACCGGCACAGGCAGCCATCATTAGACCAGTCCAGCCAAACTCATCGCAAACGTTTATATCATTCTCCAAGTATTGAAATCTTGCCAACTCTTCTGTGTTGTTTGTTGTTGCAAAATGAAAAAATTTATTGCGGTCAAACTTTACCAAGGGTGTCTCTTTAATTGACGGCGATTTGGAAATGAAAGTCGGCGAAACGATAGATCCACGCTTAGTTTTGGAGTCTTTTGTTAAGTCTTCATAGAACTTTTGTGCATCTACGCCATGGTTGACACTGTGGGTGAGGTTTGGTCTTTCACTATGCCGCTCCACTAGACTCTGGAGCTCTAAGCTACGAACGAAGCGTTTAATTGGATAAGTAACTGTAGCCAATGCACGCCAGTTAGGATGCAGTTGTCCCTTCTCGTCCATTGTAATTACCCAAGTTAATGAAATCTAAAAGGTGCTATCGAAATTTTCCTGTTAATTGCCTGTATAGAGGTGGGAAGATAGCCTCCAAGTCATCGATAAATATCGGAAATAGAACAATTAGGATGCAATAATACAGGTCGTATTATTAGACCATCTGATTTTTATTTTTTTCTCGTAAGGCATATTTTTGTATGTATTGTGTAGTGTCTAAAGGAACAAAGTGGAATTTTTGTTGTTGGACGCCATTTTCGGTCACTCGATTTTTTCTGGGTTATAAGTGCGAGCAGTATGCACGGTAATTGTTTCCTTTAGGAGACAACTGCTAAAACACGACCAAAAATATCGAAAGATGTATCAAACAATGCGTTTTGACTTCGGTATCAACAATCCGATTTTCAATTTTTTGTTTCAGTGAAAAGTTATTCGCAAAAAACTCAAAAATTACCCGGGTCCGATGCCAAATAGGGGGCTTGATCCAAGGTATCTATGTGCAGAACACCTTTCTGCGTAGGCGGCCTTCGGCCGCGCTTCAAAAAAATAACCCTTAGCCGGTCCAACACCGGCTACGCGGTCCACAGTATTTCGGCGCAGAACACACTTTGCACTTTTCGATCCACCCTAATCTGTGATTACAACAACCACATGAAAATGACAGAAATTTTTCAACTTTGATTGCAAATATCTCTTCACTGAAACAAAAACTCTAAAATTCGCTTCCGCATTATTGTTAACGAGGTCAAAACGCCTCTTTTGATACCTTTCCCGATAACTTCGGACGTGTTTTAGCAGTTGTCTCCTAAAAGAAACAATTACCGTATGCACAATCATATAAATAGGTGCAATATGAAGTAGAATGGTCAAAAGATTGCCCGATGCTACTAAGAATTTTACTGAAGGTTTTAGCTGTTTCGTGGTCTTTTTACCAGTAAATTTACTAGTATACTTTTTGCTGGGAATAGAACATTTCATTTGTACGTGCCCTACAAGAAATGAATGACTGTCTTTAATATCGCTATCTCAGAATATACACACTCAGACGATAAACTTGTTAGACGTACTACAAAATACGTTTTGAATATCTGGAAGCGAAGCAAGTGCAGAATACGAACATTAGGGAAATTTAAAACCGAAATCCGGTCCTTATATATGCTGACTTTAAAGTACCTTCTGGTGCAATCACAGGGTTTAAGAGATATTCAAGGTCAAAAGTTTAACTATATTTTTTTCAATTCAAAATATCTTCGCAACCAGTGCCAACCAAAATGTACAAAACCCATATTTTTAAAAAAATCTATCAAATACTTTTTCTTGAATATTTCACATAGTTTACTTAGTCCGCGAAATTCATACTGTTTGAACATAGCAGGGATGGGTCACTTTGAATAAAAAACTTCTAAAATAAAAAATAAAATTTTATTCATTATTCAAAAAAAAATACGAGTGATGAGTGAAATATTACTGGTTATTCAAAAATTTCAATTTTTATTCAAGCTTTTGAAAATGAAAAATAACAACGAGATACAGCAAAATTATTATTAAATTATTTATAAATATTTGTTTGGCTATTTTTGTATAAATTAAGATTCACTGAGTTGATTGGGCGCATGTTTGGGACCATTGCTGGACAAAATAAGTACTTTTGCGAGACGTCCTGGGGGAATATTTGTGAAACTACTTGTTTCTTTTCGGGGTAGTTTCCATTTTGTTCTCGGTTTTTTTGGTGTTATTTTAGCATATTTTCGGAATTTCGGGATTGTTATTTCTTCTTTTATTGATCTTCTGGCGAAAGAAAAGCTCCATAAACGTGGATCCCCGTGACTGTGAAATGATTTCTTTGTATGGAAACAGTTCTCCAAAACCGCCTTATTTGAATAATCCGTAGTACGCTATATATGTTATATGTATATCTAAACCTCTAATATGGGTGATCTTCGTAGTTCTAACCCTACTTAGCGAAGGCTGAGTGTTGAATCATGCTGTAGCTTTTCAACATATACTATCGTACAATTAATATTTCAATAACACAAAAACTATTTTGAACATTGTAAAACCTAACATTTGTAAACTTATATTATGATCGAACTTTGATGTAGCCTTAGTATAAGAGCAGTTGTACGGTAACTCTAAATAATATAAACTCTAATCATGTAAATGTTGGTAACTCTAAGAAAGAAGATGGCAGAACACTTCCGTCTGAGAAATAAACGAGAACCAATCGTAATATTCGTGCTTGATAATTTAAAGCGAGTTTTATTCAATAATAAAAAGGAAAACTATTAGCAGTTTATAGCTTCAGGTTTGGAGTTCAATCCAACGTATCAAACAGTTTGTTTATTTTCTTATGGCCAACCCACGACAAATTTTAATGGACGGGCTTACGCAAGCACATGTGGATTTTCCACCATCCGCTACCACATCACAGTTACGCAATCTGCTACGAGGAGTAGTACACAGTGATGGCGCTGATGTTATTACTAATGATGGTACTGCCACTGCCGTTGATGCTTTTCCTACCAATGCCGCTGATGATGCCGTCACCGCTACCGACAATGCCGCCTCCAATACTTCAGGTCAATTTGTTGTTACTACTGATGCTGCCGTCAACGCCACTACCAATGCCGCCTATGCTGTTGAGAATGCCGTCACTCATTCCGCTGCTACTGCTACAGCCGGCGCTCATGAAGCACCCAATGCTAATCACAATGCCGCCCTGACTAATACTAACTCTGTCGTCGGATATGTGGGTAAGTCACTACCTAGGTTATCTTTAATTGACGAAGAGGTGCTAGCCCTTCAAAAACGTCTCGAGATGTTGAAGCTGATGCAACAAATCGAGGCGATGGGCAATCCCGCTATTGCAATGAGTCGGAAGTGGTTAGATTTTGGGGATATTGAGCACGCCTTGCCTAAATTTAGTGGCGATGATGTTGCCTACCCTGTCGAAAATTTTTTAAGGGATTTCGAAGAAATTTTAAATACAACAAGTGCAGACGAGAACTTTAAATGGCTTGCTCTTCGTCGCTGTCCTACTGGAACAGACTGAGTATTTCTCACTATAAAAGAGTTTAACTTTTCTGTGGGCAGGCCAGAAACTTACAAAATGCTAGCCCAAAGAAGATGGAAGAGAAAAGAAGAAACATTGCATTGCTATGTGCTAAATATGCAAGCTATAGCAATGAGGGTGAAGTAATCGAATTTATAATCGATGGTATTGGGAACATGATTCCTAACGCACACCTGCTACTGACAGCTCGAACGTTGGAAGAATTAAAGGAAATAATAAGTCGGTACAAGAACAAATATTTCGCACAAGGTGTGTTGTAGTCAGTGCCGGCACTAAGAAATCAGGCGGTTAACAAAAATTAGACGAAAAATTGCTCTGCTACAATTGTTCGCAGCATGGCCACATTAAGCCGAACTGCCCGTTTCCCTTGAGGCCAGATGGATCATGCTTCAGATGCTGGAAAATGGGGCATGCCCATCGCAATTGTCCCAAACCCAAGAATACCCTAAAGCGCAAGGATGATTTGGCCACTGTAGAGATCGCTGATTAAGAGATGACCGCAGTTGGTGTTTATAATTACGTAAAAATAGAGTTTAGGCTTAAAAATGATAAAATTACTAAGTCTGGAGTCCCAAAGGAACTGATCAGTTCAGGCAAGGAAATTGTTTCCAAGTATAGAGCGATCGGCGGGAGAAATATTAAATATTTATTTATTTAATTAAACTTATAATCAATTATAAAATTTAATTTTGAAGAAAAAAATCAGCACTAGCTTCCAGGGCTATCGGCTGAACTTTTTAAATGTGAAATTGAATTTTCTGGAAAAATAAATGATGATTATATGAGCTTACCAGTTATTTTGGGACGTAACTTTTTGCAATCGTTTCATATTAATTTAGTTAAGATTAAGAAGAATAATTTATATAAAACACCATCGAAGTTGGACCGTAGCAGTCAATCGGTAAATACCTCGAAGTTAAAAACCCTAATTGTTGACGATGGGTATGCTCAAAAGTGCTGTAATACTGAAATGCCGGACATTTTATCTATTGACATACAAATAGACAAAGACGTGCTTAACATAAATCCCGAATTTCCGAAAGAACATTACGATAACTTCAGACGGATAATTGAAGATAGTTATTTAAAGACTGATGGGATGACAGACCCACTAAAATACGAAATGAAAATACACCTCACGACGGACGTACCCTTTCACTGTGCCTCACGCAGACTTTCTTATTCTGAACGAGCTGAGGTTCAGTCAATAGTAAACCTGTTACAGGAGGAAGGAGTAATAAGGCCTAGTAACTCACCATATGCTTCCGCCATATTATTGGTACGAAAAAAGAACGGGAAGGTTCGTCTGTGTGTTGATTATCTTGCCCTTAATAAAGTAACTGTTACTGACAATTACCCGTTGCCATTGATCGACGACTGTATTGAGTTTTTAGAAAATAAAAAATTCTCCGTATTGGACCTAAAGAGTGGTTTCCACCAGGTACAGATGTCACCTGAGTCCATTTCGTATACTGCTTTTGTGACTCCAAATGGTCAGTACGAATATTTGAAAATGCCATTTGGACTAAAGAAGGCCCCAGCTGTATTTCAGCGATTTATTAACAATCACCCCTATCATGCATTTCGATTACGTTCCCTCTCTACGCTCCGCCGGAGTCGAAAGTGGGTATCATGCGTTGCAATTGGATTGAAAGAAGAAGAGGAAGAGCTATAACTCTTTCGAAATCAGCTGTTTGCCTTGAAATGTGTGAAACTGGAACATAACAAAGCAAAAATACACAAATTAGTGCTGTTCAAAGAAAATAAATAAAAGTAAAATTTTTATATTGTTATTATTTTTATTAAACGTAAGTATGGAATCCTTATCCGCGGCGATATTACTGGTTGAGGAGGAGAGCAGGGCATCTCAGAATGCTGGGGTGAGAATTGAAAGGAGAAGATTACGGGATATGTGCGATCCCTTCCAGATGAATGACGGGCTGTAAGTAATTGCACGTGAAAATAGACAATTTTCTTACAATTTGTTTACTTATTTAGATTCAAAAAAAACTTTCGTCTGAATAAGGACGCATTCAAGTATGTTCTAGATACGTTTGCGGAAGAAACGACGGCAAGTACTTTGTCCTCGTTATCTCCGCTTAACATTGTAGTATCCGCTTTAAGATTTTTTGGGGTAGGCAGTTACCAGCATGGAGTTGGCGCAGACTACGATGTTGGAATGAATGGCACAGTCAACCGTATCAAAGTGGCTGTCAAATTTTCTCGAAATAATGCAGCGAAAGCTATGCCCACAGTGGATAAAATTCGAGCAAAATGAAATAGAAAAGCAGGAAGCAAAACAAGGTTTTTTTACGAAGGCTGGTTTCCCAGGTGTTATCATGTGCGTTGATGGCACGCACATAAAAATAACCAAGCCCTCCGATGAACCTTTTCTTTATTACAATAGAAAAGGATTTTATAGCATCAATGCTATGGTGAGGATTGTATTTCATGAAATCAATTCCATAATTGAAAATTTATTTTTTTAGGTGTGCGATCACAAATTACGAATAAGTAGCATTGACGCTAGGTATCCTGGGGGCAATCACGACGCTCATGTATGGGGATTGAGCAAGCTGAGGTGCTATATGGAACGACGATATCGTGAAGGTGAAAGGAACACATGGCTGTTAGGTATTTAGTTATATATGTACGTTTCTTAGACAATTTAAAATAAACAATTTTCCATATTGCTCTGGTGTTGTTGTTTTTGACCTGAAAGCATATCAAAAAACATCATTAGAGCGCAAAAACTGGAAATATCGTGAGGTGTACAACTTTTAAATAAAAGTTTTACTTACATTTTAAGAAAATCAAAAAAAAAAATCACGCAAATTAATAAAATTTTGACAGCAAAATAAAAAAAAAAAGTTCTCCGCCAACAAAATTGCAACTTAGAAAAACGGAGCTACGATCGAAGTGCATGATAGGCAGAATTGTAAATTTCGAAGTTGAACTGAACGGAAACTGAACGCATGATACAAAAGTTGCCAAACGGAGAAAATTTCAATCCAAGTCGAAATGCATGATAGGGGTGAATATATCCCGTGATTTGATTGACAATAAGGAAATTATAATATATATGGATGACATTGTTGTTGCCACTCATGACTTTAAGGAACACAAAACTCTATTGAAAACCGGCTTGAAACGATTGTCTTTAAGAGGGCTGAAACTTAATTTAGATAAGACTAAATTCACGTTTCAAGGAATTAATTCCTCGGATACGAGGTATCACGGACGGGAATCCGGTCGAATGGCTCGCATATTCGGAGTATTATCAATTTTCCAGTGCCGAGCAATCGAAAGCAGCTACAGTCTTGTATTGGCTTGTTTTCCTATTTTCGCCGTTTTGTTCCATCACTCTCCCAGATTGCTAAGCCACTACAAAACTTATTTTGACGAAACTCCAAGTTTGGTATTGACGATAAGTGCCTTGATGCTTTCAACGAACTAAAGTACCGACTAACAAATGGTCCTATTCTTGCAATATAAAATCTGGTAAGAGAAACTGAGCGCCATTGTGATGCTCGATCGGATTCGGTGCCGTGTTGCGGCAACGACAGGATGATAAAAAGATGCATCCCATTTCATACTTTTCAAAAACCGCGTCTGCTGCCGAGTCGCGATACCATAGTTTCGAGCTCGAAACTTTATCTATAATTCACGCGTTAGGGGATTTAAAACCTACCTAGAAGGTATGCAATTTAGGATTATCACTGATTGCAATTCGTTAGCTATAACCCTAGAAAGAAGGCAATTTAATCCGCGGATAGCTAGATGGCGCCCAGAATGAGAATGCGAGCTTGAGAATTATAAATATAGGATACAGCATAGGAAAGGATCATCTATGGGGCACGTTGACGTCTTGAGTACATGAGAATATGGGGCATCAATCAGTTGATAAGACTATAGGCATATTAACTCTTTATTATTGGTTCCCTAATATGAGGAAAAAAGTAGAAGCATTTATAAGAAACTGTTTAAAGTGTCTAATGAATGCGGGGCCTCCACGAACTAGTGAAAGAAACATACATATGATTGCTAAGACCCCACTTCCGTTTGATACACTTCATATTGATCACTGCCGTCTATCAATTCGAAACGTAAACACATATTAGTTTTAGTCGATGCCTTCACAAAATTCGTGAAGCTTTATTCAACTAACTCGACCGCTGCTTTGGAGAAGTATTTTAATTATTTCAGCCGACCAAGACGCAAAATAAGTGACAGGAGTACCTGTTTTACGTCTCTTTTAGAATTTAGTGACTTCCTATCCAAACATAATATTGGTCATGTGAAAGTAGCCGTTGCATCCCCTCAAGCCAATGGGCAAGTGGACCGCGTTAATAGGATCCTTAAGGTATGTTAGGCAAAATAACTGATCCCATACAGCATTCTGATTGGTGTAAGAAACTATTGGGAGTCGAATACGCTATAAATAACTCGGTTCACGGTTCCTGTCAAGATACTCCCATTAGGCTCTTGTTTGGTGTAGAGCAGCGGGGTGTAGTCGTAGATGAACATACTGAATATCTCCAAGATGCGCTATGTCCCGATTCCGAAAGAAATTTACCATCCTTACGCAAACACGCTTCTGAAGCCTTGAAAGCCAGACAAGATTAGGACTTAAGGCGACAAGCTACAAGCGGCTCCGGGGCTAAGAGATACGATGTGGGAGACTATGTTGTAATTAGAAACGTAGATACAACCGTAGGAACGAATAAAAAATGTGTACCTAAGTACAAGGGACCTTACGTGGTTCATAAGATACTAGGAAATGACCGATACGTTATTCGCGACATTGAAAACTGCCAGTTGACGCAATTACCTTATGACGGCGTACTCGAGGCCCATCGAATGCGAAGTTGGTTGGATAGAGAGGATAATGAGGGTATAAGGAGAGACAGCCCGGAGCAAGACCCTTTGGAAAACGATTAGTCTAAGTCATTTTGTATGGATGATCGAGGTCGACCAATTGCCAGGTTGGCCGAGCTGTAAACTTAGATTAGGATCGAACTTTGATGTAGCCTTAGTATAAGACCAGTTGTACGGTAACTCTAAATAATATTAACTCTAAGCATGTAAATGTTGGTAACTCTAAGAAAGAAGATGGCCGAACACTTCCGGATGAGAAATAAACGAGAACCAATCGTAATATTCGTGCTTGATAATTTAAAGCGAGTTTTATTCAATAATAAAAAGGAAAACTATTAGCAGTTTATACATTTAATTTAGAAATACATACTTATGTACATAAAATATATGTAAATATTGAAATAAATCGTTCAACTCGAAATCCCGTTGTGTTTTATTTATCTTTTTGTAAAGCTCAATAAGATAATCCCGAAAAAGCCCCCAAAACAATTCTGACATTACCTTCAAAAAGTAAATCAAACCCGAGAAAGTTAAAATATAATCTCGAAAAAACCCCGAGTTACAACACCGAAATTACCCGAAAAGTCCACAAACCAAGACAGAATGATCCCTAAAATAATTCCAAAATGGTCCCAAAAAGTCCTAATATAATCCCTAAAACTAAAACTATCCTGAAACTAGCCCGAGCTATTTGCTTCATCCAAAACCTTATTTTGTCAAGCAATGACCCCGAACTTAACTTAAATCATCTGAGTGGATCTCAATTTACACAAAAAAAATCCAAAAAAATCTTCATAAATACAAATTTTATGGTTATGGGTACAATTTTCCTGTATCTCGTTGTGTTATTTTTCATTTTCAAAAGCTTGAATAAAAATTTAAATATTGGTTACTAAACATTTTTTGAATAACCAATAATATTTCACTCATCACTAAAATTTTTTTGAATAAAAAATAAATGGTTATTTGTTATTTTTTCGTCACTCGTCACTTAAAAATTTTCAAACGCCCATTCCTGCAACATAGGCTACTTTCAAAGCATCATAAATAAATACAAATACAACGCAAATCAATTTATAAAAGCAAAACGTGTACAGCACTTCTACATAGTGTACCTTTCTGCGTGAGATACCTTTTGCCGCATTACCAAAAAAAATAACCCTATCCCTAACACCGGCTACGCCACAGCTCTTTTGCGCAGTACATAATGCTGGGAGTAAACATGTTACTTACCCTTTAATTATGGAGTTGCCCAATTTCCATATAGGAATATAATATTTATACATACATATAATATTTATTTATTTCGTCTACAATATTGCACTACTAATAATACCGTTAATAAGTAATTTTTTTTTCTTTTCATTCATTTTCATTGATAAATTTTTTATAAAAACCTAGTTTTCGGAAACTTAAAGGATTGGCCAATAAACTGATAACACAACTCGATGGAGTGTTCGAAGCTTGCATATATACGTGAAAAATTATTAAGTCTATTGTTGTTTTTCTACTGTAACAATGTCTCGCTTTACCTAGTCTTCAGGTCCTAATATTATCCTTAATCTCTTCTTACTGAAGTTCCAGGAAACAAGCAGTTTCTTTCGAAGTATTAGTGCATTGGGTAGGCAGGTTCTGCAGGGTAATAATTTTCTCAATTCAAGTGGGTCCTACCAAAAAAATGCACCAGATTGTGCTCGACCAAAAGCTGAATATTGTGAGAATCACAAATGTCAAAAACTGACCGCGGCATAGTCTACTCAGCGGTTTAAATGTTTGAAAGTTGCAAGGAAAATAGCATCAACACAGTTTTCTACAGGAATATATTAGTAAATTTTGAAATGGAAAATATGGATTACACAAAATTTGGAAATATGATGGAGAAGAATCGTGTAAATAGTTTTAAAAATTGGCCTTTTGATGAAAAGTGTGCTTGCAGCATAAGAAAGGTAAAATTTTGTCCACTAAATGTTGAATTTCATCCAATCTGACCTGTTCTTTTTCATGTTATGTGTAAACTGTGCCATGCAAAGATGGCCGAGGCGGGATTTTATTGGAGTGGCAATGACCGCGAACCAGATACAGTAACTTGTTACGTGTGCAACAAAACCCTAGATGGTTGGGAACCAACAGATGATCCTTGGAAAGAGCATGCAAAACATGCACCACAGTGCAATTTTGTGAAATACGGACGAAAAGAAGCCGAACTGACAGTATGCCAACACTCGTTTACACATAAAAACTCTTACAAAATAATCTAATTTGCTTTATTTAATTTTAGGTTCATGAATTCATTAATATATTTAGTGTCGCACTAAAAGCGCGTATGGAACAAAACTTGACAAAATCACTAGAGGAATTTAGAAAGTGGGCCGAAAAGGAAAAGGATAAGTTTGTATCGCGAAAATAAAAAAATATATATGCCTATACATACATACATCTTTTCCATTTGATTAATGTTATTAATAGGGTTTTGTATTAGTTTATATTAAGATCAGTATGTAAGAATTCCCTCTCCGCTTTGTAACTGTATTCTAATGTACATCATTAGTACGTGATAAAAAATGGTTTCATAATTGTGAACCAGGCTAAAAAAGAAGCACGTCAATATACCAGTGGAGGCGCAAATTTTCATGACAGCCAGTTGTACGTTACAATATTCCGGGTTTTTTCTAGCAAGGCCTCTTGTATATCCTTGTTTAATCCTTATCCATTAGTGGGTGTGCAGCTAAGCAGTATTGGTCAACCAACTGGTTAACGCGGCAGTCTGGCTGATGAATATGTCAGTACTGGCTTTATTTCGGCAAAGGACTGACTGTAACACTTACCATATAGACCAGACAGAATATTATGTCATCTCTGATTACCTCTTCCTATTATTATTATTGTGACAGTACTTAGCCCATCAAACCAGAGGAGGCCGGTAGGTGCTGCGTCAGTATTCTTTGCGTGGTGCGTTCAGCCTCCTAGGGAGGTTCCCGACGAAGTGATCCTTAAAGAATTTAATAATAGGCCAGGAATCCAATAATCAAAGGAGTCTGTATTCACTAACAATTTTTTGAAAAGGACTAAAGGTACCATTTTACAAAACGATTCAATGCCTAATTTTTATCCTAAATTGTGGTTGTTAACAGTGCGGTGCTTTGGCAGACTTGCAACTTCCTCCAGTTGGTGTCAGGCCTGCGGGTTAGGGGTTAAGAATATGTTGTTGTGGTAACGACAAAAACACTCGCCGAAGGTTTTGAGGAGTGTTGTCGAATTAACAGTACTTGGCCGGATTTCAGCCTGGTACGCTCCGGTACTCCCTTGCGTTACTGCCCTACTGTCGTGGTAGCGATTTATGACCAGTGAAACCTTGTAGGTCATGTCACCCCTTCTTCCGTAAGGAAGGATAAGATGGGTAACGAGAGGTGAAAGGCTTCAAATCCGTAGATCGTGAGGGCTTGGCCTTCATTATAGCTTCCTTCACCTCGGAGACGGAGTCGGCAATGGGCGCTGTGTTGTGTTTGTGCGCCCGACGGATGGCTCGTCTCTTGGCCCGATTTGACGCTGTCACCAAATTTAATGGCGACCTTGACTACGTATTTGGTTGTTGACAGTAATTTGCCGACTCCGCCGGAGAGGTTGCATGCCTCTAGGTGTTGATTCCACTTGGTCAACTTGTAGTCATTCACCGCCCGTCGGATTTTCGCGTTAAGATCTTTAATTCTAGGGTCTGCGGGATTGAGAAGTCTCACTTCGTCCCGATTTTCTTGCCAGGGCAGCTGCCTCTGCAGGGAAATTCTGTCGCATTTCCGGAATTCTTCCAACGGGAATGAAGCGACCGGAACCTGAATCAATAACCTTGCGGAACTCTCGTTCACCTTGGGGTACATCTGTCGGTGTGGGTAGGGCAGCAAAGGAGCTCTGTGTAGTCGGTAAAATGGTCACAGTCCGCTTTCTTCTTCTTTAAATGGTCATCTAACCGCCTGGGCGATTTTGACCGTCCAACATAGCTCGCCAGTCGTTTCTTCGTTGCGCCAACTGGCGCCAATTGGAAACACCGCGGGATCGCAAATCGGTCTCCACTTGGTCCTTCCATCGGAGTGGTGGTCTCCCTCTTCCTCTGCTTCCACCGGCGGGTGCCGATAAGAATACCTTCTGGGCTGGAGCATCTTCGCTCATTCGCACTACGTGGCTCCGCTTTGCTGAAGTTAATAAAGGTCCTTCGTTCAGAGGTAATGAAGTCCGCCTAACGCTCGATTGAGAGTATAATTGGCAGGTGGTCGGATGCCAATGTCAGCATCGGTCGCCAGTTAACGCAGTTTATAAGTCCTGCGCTTACGATCGATAGGTCATGCAGCATGCAATATTGATGGATTGTGAAACGGATTTCAATATATTTTCAGTAAATATTGAGCATGTACCACCTGCCTAAAAGCGCTCTAAGGCGCCCGCTACATAGTCAGTAAATATCACGATATTTGGATCACGATAAATACTGATGGATTGATCGATCCCAAACTGACGCTACACGTTCAATACTTATCGTCAATACTTTTCGTCAGTACTTTCGTAATGTTCATGCTAACCGGTTCGTAAAGAATGGAGCAAGAAAATACAAAACTTGCGTGTTTAGCTATGTTAATAGCTTTTTCTATTAAAAAAAAAGATAATAAGAGACGATACTGGAGCAAAAATTGTTGGTATAAAGAGCGAAACAAATACAGAAGCATAAATTTGTTGGATTAATTTAAATGCAACACAATACGTCCTTTTGTTAGAAAATATATAATATAATCACACAGAATGAACAAATTTGTGTGAGTTCTACCACAAAACCAAGCCGCATTGACGTATAGTAGAAAATTTACTAAATATTTATTGACAATATTTTTATCTGGATCGCGGATTTCTAGACTTGTGTCCGTTCTACCAAAATACAGGCATTATTGACGGATCGCAAAAAATGACGCTACACCGTCAATATTTATTGACAATATTTTTCTCTGGATCGCAAATTTATGTATTGGCCTTAGGCCAATGCTACACGTGCAATACTTATTAACAATATTTTTGGATCACGATATTTATTGAACGTGTAGCGTCAAATATTGATGGATCGTGAAAAATATCGCAAAATGTTTAGAAATCCATATATTGACGGTGTAGCGTCATTTTTGCGATCCGTCATACTGCCTGTATTTTGGTAGAACGGACACAAATCTAGAAATCCGCGATCCAGATGAAAATATTGACGGTGTAGCGTCATTTTTTCCGATCTGTCATATTGCTTGTTGTTGTTGTTGTTAACAGTGCTTCGCCCTGCCCCAGATTGGACAGGGTTACACTGAAATAACAGCCCTTGGCCGGGTGAAAAAACCCGGGTCATTCCGGTGCGATAGAACCGGCTGTTGTGGGAATGCTTGTATTTTGTTTCGCTCTTTATACCAATTTTTGCTCCAGTATCATCTCTTATTATCTTTTTTTTAATAGAAAAAGCTATAAATCTAGCTAAACACGCCCGTTTTGTATTTTCTTGCTCCATTCTTTACGAACAGCTTAGCATGAAAATTACGAAAGTACTGACGATAAGTATTGAATGTGTAGCGTCAGTTTGCGATCCCTCAATCCATCAGTATATATCGTGATCCAAATATCGTTATATTTACTGACTATATAGCGGGCGCCTAAAAGTAGTAATTTTTTATAACATTTTCCAATGGTGCCAGTAGGGTGAAAACAAAATATGGACATTTTGAGCAGATTTTTGGTTGTTTTGCAGTTTCCACACCATCATGAGGCATGCAAAAGGCGCGTTACCGATTTTTTTTTGGGTGCTCGGTTCCCCAGTAGGCCTATATCACCCATATCATCATATACGTAAAAAATATGTTACATTTTATAAGATATATTTAAAACAGGCCCGTGCGCAGAAAATATCCGAGGGTGGGGCTTAAACTCAAGTTACGTAATCAATGAAAAAAGATAAGAAATTTATTTCCGGAGTACGGCAATGAGCTTCCGCCAAAGCTGTACTTCGTTCACCCAGATGTCACGGGAATCGTAGTACAAAATTGAACAGTATGATTGGAATAGTTGAGCGCAGGACTCTTCTTCGAAAATTTTTACTTTTTTGGGAAAAAGGCAAGCGAAATTTGATAGAATATTGCGGTGATTTAAGAATCAATGTACGGTTTGTAGATTGTTATACGGAAATAATCTTCAGCTGAATCAGTTTGTACATTGGAACGTTGGGTCTGTTTCGACGCAATCCTTGGCTTTCGCTAATTTCGCTCACGGGTTTGAAAATTTGGCTGAACTCCCCCTTAGCGTTTTCTCTTCTTTCTATCAAAATTTGTTTCGCAGCATCAGAAAATTTTTTCAATATCTTCACTCGAGCTTCCGATAGATGTTCATTTTCACTTATGGCATCCTGAAGGGCATTTTGGCGTTTCGGTTAATTGAAGAAGGAATGGATATTCTCTAGAACTCCCAGACAATTTTTGATTCCCGTTATATTGATAACGTTGGCTAAGCTTATGCATGCAAGCGTGTACCAAGGAAGAGGAAGAAAGATGGCGCGAGTGTTCACGAATACAAGGCAAAGAGGAGTTCTCAATAAATAACACCGACCCTTCGAGAACACGAAGAACGTACAACCAAAAAGTTCTCGGTGCGTAGGCAAGCACCCTGTCGGACTATATAAAGTGACCAAGCAAGGCAGGTTGATCAGTTTATTTTGAAGTGTTGTTCAGTGAACTACTGTGAAGTTACCAAACTCTAAAAATTGTTTTGCGTTTATTACTAGTAAATAAAACTAGCTATTAGTTACAATATCTGTGCGTGTGTTTATTTGACTTTATAGTATTATACTATAATTTGTTCGGATTAACGACGTTTTTTTCAGCGCACTGTTTTTTCACACCCACAATCGCAACAATTGAAATATCACTGATTTATGCAAATTGTTTTGGTTCGTTTTTTGCTTCTGGCTCCTGATTGTATATGTATCTCATGGCAGACGGTCCTCGATTAGGCAGTATAGCCAACTATTTCATGTGTTTGTTAGTTGGCAACACTGAATAATCGAGGACCGAAATGAGAGATAGGAGAGAGTCTCGTATCAAGTCATCTGAGATATTGTGACGAATTCGACGATTCCTTGATTATTAATCCTGGGTTCGATCACTATAAAGTCAAATAAACACACGCAGAGATATTGTAACTAATAGCTACCCTACAAGCACACTGACATTCATTTGTCACAACATCTGAGAGTCAGTGCTGTCATCATTACTATCAGGGATTTGCATCATGTTCTTAAAGCGAAAAGCAAAAAATTTATGTTCCTTTGTTATTGCCCGCGTAGCTTCGGCCTGGCCAATTCGTGTTCTTTCCCTTGGTTCTTTGTGGGTGTTGGCAACAACGGAGAACTGTGTGCTAAGAAACAAACATACTAGTATGAAAGTATCAGCACTGACAAATAAATTATCACCGCTGCCAATAAAGAGTGTGAGTGTGTTAGTAACAAAATCAGCGTTTCTTGTAGGGTAGTTTTATTTACTAGTAATAAACGCAAAACAATTTTAAGAGTTTGGTAACTTTACAGTAATTCACTGAACAACACTTCAAAATGAACTGATCCTCCTTGCTTGGTCACTGCCTTATATAGTCCGACAGGGTGCTTGGCCACGCACCGAGAAGTTTCTTGGTTGTTCGTTCTTCGTGTTCTCGAAGGGTCGGTGTTATTTATTAACATCTCCTCTTTGCCTTGTATTCGCAAACACTCGCATCTCTCTTCCTCTTCCTTGGTATACGCTCGCGTGCATAAGCGTAGCCAACGTTATCTCTGTCGCGGTGGGAGTGTGATTGAGTTAGGCATGGTACATACTAGGGAATAAGTGCCCAATATAAATTGGACCACCTTTTTTATATGAATGATGATAAGTGTTGGAATACTCTGATACTCCATCGTTTTGACAGGGTTGAATACCCTACAAGAAACGTGGATTTTTTTACTAACACAGTTACACTTTTTTGACACCGATGATAGTTTATGTGTCAATGCTGATACCCCCATACTAGTATGTTTTTTCTTAGCACACGGGTTGTGGTTGTTGTGGTAGAAACTATTTAACCTGCCTAAAGTATCACCTCTTTTATCCAACATTGTCATCAGGCTCTTCTAACGGGACTCCCAGAAACCTCGCGGCTTCAACAGGGGTGGACCAAAGTGCAATTGCTGTTAAAAGAGTAGGTTCGGTTGAGCAGATGAACAGATGGTTAGTATCGTGGGGAGACACGCCGCATGCCAGGCAGACATTTGGCATGTCAGGGTTCAGTTTGGATAGGTAAGAGTTTGGTCTGTTACAGTATCCAGAAGGAAGTTGGGCCAACATGACCCTTGTCTCCCTTGTCAGTTCGCGTTCCTCATCGGCAACAGGTGGAGCTTGTGCCTGTAGGACTGCATTCACCGGACGAGAGCTGACAAAGGAGTTCACCGACTGCGTGTGGATGAGATTGAGGGCCCGCCGATGCACCTTTGGTTAAAACGGCGAGAAAATGTGATGCCGGATCTCGTCATAGTGCTTACGGAGATGACTAATTATTCTCTTGAGAGCCGGATTTTCGTTGAGCAGGTTCCTTTTCAGATTCTGCGGTTTATAGCAGTTGAACAGAAAGTGCCTGGTTAACATCTCGCTATGCTCTTTTACACCGAGCATTTTAGCCTCACTATGAAGGTGGTGCTCAGGAGACATAAGGAGGCACCCGTGGCAGTTCTGAGTGCGGTGGTTTGGCAGGCCTGCAACCTACTCCAGTGTGTGTCCGCAGTTGCCAACACCGGCAAATATATTTACTTACTTAATTATAACTAAGGGAAAAAACACGAATTGGACAAGCCGAAGCTACGTGGGCGATAACAAAAGAACATACCGTACTCACACAAATACGGTTGTTGACATAATTTTTGCTATTCGCTTTAAGGATATGATGCAAATCCCTGATGGATTAACAGCACGAACTCTCACATGTTGTAACAAATGACTGTCAGTGTGCTTGCAAGGTAGGTTCTAGGGTCTGGAGATAGCCTTGGAATATTCTTGTATCGTAAGGGTTTCTACATAGAAGGTTTTCTTATTCAATGTATATTCTTAATGTGGGCCCGGAAGGCCAATAATTTGCACAATGTGGCCATCAGACGAATCGCATGAGCGAAGGATGTAGTGGGTTTCAGTACCAAGGGGATCAAAACAAAAACAGTATGTAAAGGTTGGACAACTTTAGCCGATATATGTCGCTGAAGTTGAGAAGGCTGAGCCGCATATAAATCATGCTCCAACTTACAGGTCGTGTTGTTAGACCAGCTAATTTCTACTTTTTTTTCTCGAATTTTGACAGTACACTCATTTTTCGGTGCGATTTCGACATTAAACCTATGTATTACAAAAACAAAATGCATGGAAAATGTATATGTGGTGTGTGACTGTAGGTTTGTTGAGCTGCTACCATGGTTGGACATGATATAAATCCTATCACCATGTCCCTGCAAGTAGGATAGCAGGTATATAGCATGTAATATAGCTACTACCCCAGCTGTCAATGAAAGTTTCTATGAGTATCTTAAAGGTGAATTGACAATCCTACCCCAAAATCATGTGTACATGTGAACTTTTGCCTCTTTTTTACTGTTGCTTAGCCACTTACTCCAGTACATTTGCGATGCGTATGTGGTGGTGTAAACACATTTTCGTTCTACGTGTTGGTGCATTGGGTAGACAGGTCTTGCTGGGGTGTTTACCCGATACGAGAAGCACAACAATTTTGTACTCAGGCAACACTGTTTCCTTACAAGATGAAAATTGCTTTGATGGCTTTCCGTTCCTACGAATTTATTTAATTTTTGTTATAAAGTAATTATTGTAAAGTATTTAAACTGAGGCGAACGACCCTTCATAAATTTAAGTTTTGTAATACTTTACATGCAACGTCAACTGCAAAAACTGCACTAAAACTTTCAATATTGGTACCCAGAGACGCGTTTCGGTCCCAGGAACCCTAATCCGGTGGGGGAAATCCAATATTTTTTAGTAGTTTGCAAGCAAAGTTAACGATTTTCTGTAATTTTCATGTGGTTGTTGTAGACAAAGAAATAGGTTGTTCTGAAAAGTGCAAAAGTGTGTTCTGCGCAGAAATACTGGGGATCGCGGCTGAAGGCCGCCTACGCAGAAAGGTGTTCTGCCCCTAAATACCTTGGATCAAGCCCCCTATTTGGGAACGGACCCGGGTAATTTTTTGGTTCTTGGTCAATAACTTTTTAATTACTAAAAAGAATGGGTTTCCCCCCACCGGATTAGGGTTCCTCGGACCCAAACGCGTCTCTGGGTACCAATATCGACATTTTTAGTGCACTTTTTACAGTAGACGTTGGATGTAAAGAATAACCTTAAGTTTAAATATACATATATATAATATAAGAATATAACCATTCAAAATAGTAAAAATAGTAGAACTTGATTGACTGTCAAGTGTGCAAAGTGACTAAAATGAACGCTGCTTTGCAGTCTGCCGTTTATGCATCTTTAGTGCTTCTAGCGATTTGTATATCGGATTCGGCCAGTGATGAGGTAAGCATATGGAAATAACAGTTGATTCCTATTTCAGGAGCCTTAATAAACCTTGAAATAACTAGGGCTTTGTTTGGTTGGCATATGTTGGCTTGAATTGCGGGGAACATCCAATACGTGCATACATAGCATTCTATTGAACTCGGTTATGCCAAAAAGTAAGTCCTTGGTATAATCCGAGTCATTCAGTACATAGAACTGGCTGTGAGAGTGATTTAATTGTTTTGAATATAACATATGCTACTAAAACCAAAGAACTTTGATATACGAATAATGTTGGGGGATGCTATTAGAGGTTTTAGAAGTTTGTATTTTAATCAAATTATCAAATGTTTGCAGAATCTCTCCATGCAACGCTATTTAACGCCAGACGAAACCCCTTTGAGCACAAATAAACGCTTTCAGCAGATTATGCAAGGTGGAGGCTCAGCTGACATAAGCTGGCCCCAGCCTACATTAAAAACGCAAAAAATCAACGTCAAAGCAGAAATAGAAAAATTAAATACAAGTGAGAAATATAATATCATCAAAAAAAATCTCTAATAATTTACTTACAGCTTATGTTTATCAAAGTACATGGCCCAGTGATGCTACTAAGTTGGGGTCAGTGACTGCAGTTTGTTTTGACAAAGCGGGAAACGTCGTTATATTTCATCGTGTCAATCGACTTTGGGATGAATATACATTCAACAATAAAAATGTCTTCCAGCAACGAAAGAAAGGACCGATTCGTGAAAACACCGTGTTGGCATTCGATCGTAATACTGGTACCGTCCTGTATGGTTGGGGAAAAAACTTGTAAGTTACATGACTTACAAATATGTGTATGTATATTGGCTTGAACTTTACTAATTTCAGATTTTACATGCCGCACGGCTTGACAATCGACCACGAAGATAATGCATGGGTTACTGATGTAGCACTACACCAAGTCTTCAAATTTGGACCACATGGTTCAGGAGATCGACCTTTGATGACCTTGGGTATCTCATTTACGCCCGGCGTGGGGGATTCAAAGTTTTGCAAACCAACGTCAATAGCAGTGCTTGAAAATGGAGACTTTTTTGTAGCAGATGGTTACTGCAATGCAAGAATTTTGAAATATGATAAAACAGGAAAGAAAATTCTTTCATGGGGACAAAACTCTTTTGCTGGTAAAAACAGCCTAATGTCCTATGAAACTTAATTATTTATTCTCTAACACATAATTGTAATAAATTTAAAAGGGATTTCGTTCGAGGTGGCACCAAAGAATTTCTTCGCTATTCCCCATGCACTCACGTTAGTACCAGAACAACAATTGATTTGCGCAGCTGATCGTGAAAACGGACGGGTACAGTGTTTCTTTTCTACTAATGGCACATTCTATTCGCAATATCATAGTCAGATTGTGGGAGATCGTTTGTTTAGCATGGACTATACACCAGCTGAAGGTAATTCTAGATAGAGAGATACATTATTTTAGAGTATTTCCCTGCGAAAAAAGGTTACTTGTGCCTTATAGGGTAATTCGAACAAGTATTGAATAATATTTATGAATGCATTGATCCTAAGTGTAGACTGCACACGTAATCTTTATCGGCCAGGTAGAACCTACTTAACTATCTTTTATTAATAGTCCTTGAGTTAAAAAAAAAAACGATACCAATTAATTGTTGTAAACATATCAGGAGGGCAACTTGTTATTGTTAATGGCCCCACCGCTGAGTTGGGAACCAAACCGGAACATTATAATGAAGTGCGTGGTTACGTAATGAATATGAGAACTAAGCAAGTAGTTTCGAAGTTCGGACCTAATGATATGCAGTTTTCAAATCCACACGATGTGGCCGTAACCAGTGATGGAAATGAAATTTATGTTGCTGAATTAAATCCGATGCGAATTCATAAATTTTTGCACAAGACTGTAGCCAAATCAGTGCCGTTATCAGCAGCGAAAACGATTTACACTAGTAGTCAAAGTATCAGCAATATCATGGGGCGAACTGGACCAGAATATCAAGTGAATGCAGCTTTAATAAAAACTTTAAAGAATACCACCAACTCTGAACTTGGTGCTTCAATAACTGAAGGCAATGAATCAACCAAAACACATCATCCTGGAAGCAAGGCTATATATGTGGCTTCGTTAATGATATTCTTTGCTATGTTAATGTTTGCCTTGGCATTTATAATTGCACGTCGCCGTAAAAAAGGTAATGAATCAGTAAGCGTAGGGCCACCTAGTGAATTGGTGTACCGAAAATTGGTGGCTTCCAGTCAAAATATTTGTGAAGAATGCCCTTAAAATAAATTTAGAAGTAAATTCGTAGTTTGCAGCTTTATATTTACATATATTTTACGTTTTATTTCCGTTTGTACTGTGCATTTATTGTATTTCTGATTTTATTTTTATATACGTCTACATAGGTGCATAACTAGTAGGTATGTATATCATAACATTTTGGTTAGTTTTGCTTCTAAGTTTAAACGATGTTTTTTATTCTATTAGTAATACCGATCAAATAAATTCTTTTTTTCAATTACTTTTCATAATGTATATCTGCAATTATGTTCATTTCTTGCAAATTATTATGGAACGGTTTAATGAAATGATTTCTTAATATTTTAAGTTAAAAAAATTCAGTTTTTCTAGCTTTTGTGTGTATAAAAACAGTTTTACTTTTATAGCGTACATTTTTACTTATATGTACACACATACATATATTTTAGCAATTATGTAGAACTTATTAAGTCCCATGATCTTGTATTTTCTACATTTTGTCTATACAAAATAATAAAGTTTTAAAAATATTTTTTTAATAAAATGACATGTTTTCTTCATTTTTATCTTGCATTTCAGTTTTGTTCATATGTATGTGCTAATATGTGTTTGTTTTTTATTTTTGATTCATCACACAATCGAGAGGCGAAATCCTATGTATTGATATGAGCATATTATAATTAATTACTATGGACTATTTACCATAGTTTATTATTTCTATTTGTATTATTTTAGGTTGTTTACCTTTTGGCGTGAAAAACCGTCGGCACGCTTGGGATTTTCCTGCTAAGCCGGATGGTTTTAAGTTAGCCGGCTTATTGCTGGATCGCGGTAAGCGTGGCGGTTTTGAGAAACTCGATCAGAATGCAAGTGATGAGGAGAACGAAGCGGTTACAAACAGAGATGTGAATGCTCCTTTTGCCTAAGTCGATTATGAATAATCTAAATTTGGAAACATTGATGCATTATATACATGAATCCTTTTCAGTTTTTTTTGGACCATTGTGATAAATTTAGTATGTGGATTTGAACCGAAATTAATTTAGCTCTATTACAGTTGCAGGCATCTTCTTCGCGGCAGCCTTGTTATCTGTTTTCATGTTTCATGAATGTGGGGAAATCGGATGAGGCGGTTTTGATGTATTCAAGAGAATGATTTTTACTTGCCTCTACTGTTTGGATGCGACGAGTACCGATGAGGATTTATTGATAAGCTGTGAATGCAGGACTGCCAAAGTAGAGTGACGCAAGATGCATTAAATCTCTTTCCAACAGCACTTGGCCTGAACAATTTTTTGAATTCAAAGCAACAAAAAAACGAACAAAAAGAAACAATTATAAACGCCCATAGTGCAATTTTGTTTCCCATCTTGCCAGCGACAAGTTAAATTTTCGAATTAAGAAAAAAAGCATTTTGTTATTTTATTTATATATTGCTAAGAGTTCATTTATATATAAGCTAAGAAAATCGGCCAAATTTTAATCTACTATTGTACAAAAAAGGTAACTCTAAACTAAAGGCAGAATGATATTATTATACAATATATTGGGCAACAATTCACACAAAAATCCGAGGATCTGCTTTTTGTTTTTATCCGATGTGGTTTTCAAGTGGCGGGTCCCTCACCCAGTGAGACTTTCCGTAATTCGAAGGCGAAAAAAATGCATAACAAATCGTTTTTTCTTTCCGTAACACAAATTGTAGAACGTTCGATAGGGCATTAATTTGATTTTTTGTAAGGTAATATGGCTCATAATGAAATGCGGAGCGAAAACTGTATCGTTGAACGTTCGATATTGAATTGAAATTTATTGAAAATGGGATGGGACGTGACGAACCAAACAAGATTATGTTGATATTGGTAGTTCTTTTAACGTGAGTTCAAGGAAATAAGCAGCTTCAACAGGGTTGGACAGGAGTGATATTGGTGTTAGAACAGTAGGTATTCCGCTCTACGCCAATCATTGAGAAAAAAGTAAAAAAAAAAACGTTCAGCGCCAATTAATGAATGATTTAATTCACACAAATAGAATGGTGCATTTTATTATTAAACGAGTATTTTACAAACAAATTATATAATTTGTAAGGCACTTAAATAATTTTAGTTTTTTGCAAGCTTCGATAAATTCATTTGAAGACGTGAGTGGATGAAGGTGTGTGTCACAGTTTTAGATTGTAGTTATATTAAAGTATATGTATATGCATAGACATAGCACTCTGTCTTAAACCTACCATTTTTATGGATATCGTTGAAAACCCAAATTAAAACTTTAAATTCAATTTGCTCCAAATTTTAATACCTTTATCCACGCACATCTTAATATTTATGTACATGGTTACATTTGTCCCTAATATTTACAAATTACTTTACACATATTACATACATAGACATTTTAAGAAAATCTTATTTCTACAAATTCGCCTTCATGAATGGCTTTAAATACTGATGGAAGGTTTTGTTCACTGGCTCACGATTCAAAGGATTTTTCTTTGCTGATTCAAAAATACGTTCATAAACACGACCATCTGCCGCACCTAATGCAGAATCCAACACACGATCGTGCACATCAAAACTATCTACTAATGCAACAGCATTCGGGCGTAGATGTTTAAGGCAATCCTGTAAGCGCAGTTCCAAATTGCTGACATCGTCATCATTGAGATGGATAAACTGTAAATATATGCAATTGTGTAAAACAGATATTCAAAAAAAAAAAAAATAAAAAATTTACCCTCAAGAAGTCACCAACCCGAGTCAAGCATGACTCTATCAAATATAATTCCAATATAGTTTTTAATATAGCACCCAACTCCGTTGAGACCTGTCGTATGAGCTTATTTAGATCTATATATGCCGATTGGGCAATGAAAGCACGACCATGCAACTGCATGAAAAGAAAAAACATATTAGTAACAAAATTGCTTTTGCTAGCTTCTTTGTATACGTGCACTTTTTCTATTGTGGTACTTACATCTGCTGCTTGCGTTAATTCTATTCCAACCCGATTTGCCGCCGTCTCTGGTTCGTAACCATCTTTACGATACTTTTCCATGCGTTCGTAGGCAATACGTACTTTACTGTTACATTTAATTTTTAAAGAAAAGTATTCAGTTCAATTTGTTGTAGGATTTTATTTATAAAGAGCTTAACTTACTTTGCTGCCACAAATTCAAAAGCTCGCACTATTGTCTCTAACGAGCCGTCAAAAGTTCCAAATTCTTTGGTTTTTATTGACTCTCCTATATATGCTACAGTCGGTACCAAAGATTCCCCATTTAATGCCTGCGCATATACTTTAACCAAATAGCGAGCTGTCTGTAGTAACATAACCGTATTTTCACCTTCGTATGTGCAAATAGCTGTTGTCATGCCATATATCGTAGGAAAATTAGAGCAGTCCATGTAGCCGTGACCACCGCACGATAGACGACACACTTCTACTGCCGCCGCCGAATCTGCACTTGTAATTGCCTTTAAGCAACAAGAAAGTGCATGCATTTCCGGTAATCGTTCCATATTTCCCTGCTCCATTTCGCCAGTAACATTATTATACATGTTCCAAATGTGCTCCCCTGTTGTTTTAAACACTATCGCTTTTGCAATTTGTGGAAAAACTTTTAATTGCTGTGTGGTGTGATCTATGATTTGTGGTTCAGGTGCACTAAAACGAACAAAAGAACGTTAGAGTCTGATAGGTGTACCAACTTACTTTGTATGTATAATACTCACTTAGGATCGATGGGACTTTGGCGACGAACCGCCGAGTATCGCATAGCAATCGTGGATGCCTTCGCCAATGTTTGCGACAAGTCACGAATCAGAGCACATCGTACAAACATCATAGTACCGTAAGTGAGTACACTGTTTTTCGGTGCTACGTAGGTACCATCAGGCAAAACTTTTTGATTCTTCATTAACATGTTGTTCAATGGTATTCTTACATTCTTTAAACCCAAATAGCCGTTGTTAACAGATTTCATACCGATTTTATTACCTATATCTCCAACATCAATCCCAGGAAGTGGCATATGTGTATCTAAATCACGCAATTGTACAATGAAGGGAGCCAGACCACGGAACTCACCTTTGGTGTATAGTTGTGCAACAACAATAGCATGATTTGCCGTATGACCCACTTAAGGAAGAAAAAATACAAACATACTTATATGGATTTTTTTACTTTAAGAAACTAAGATATTTATTATTTTAGGCATACTTACTGCCGCCTGGCCACCATTTGTAAGCGGTGAGAGTGGGCGTGTTCAAAACAAACTCTTGTGTTACGGGATCATAATCAGCACGAGTTTCTAAGCCACGCAGAAATGTGCCATGACCCAATTCAGTTTGTGCGTAAGTACCAAGTATATTACAATCCCAAGCTTTGGTTAGCCATTCGATTTGTTGCTCAATTGTACCTTGACCCATTATTGTTGGAACGAACATCACAAAATGTAGCATCATTGGATTACCTTCTTTGATGAGCGCCGAGCCGAGCGCACCTCCAAAAAGAGCACTAAATTGTGGTTTCAATTTTTCTTAATTAATATTTTTACAAAGAGTAACTACAAAATTTACGTGTATGTATCAACATTGTCCTCTCCTTCAGTTCGTAATTCGCGCAGCTTTAGGGCAATAATTACTGATTTTCGTACACTATGTTCATACAGTTCCTTGGGAGACATATAAGAAATAGGGAGATCATCATCTAACTGGGGATCCTCCAAAAACATTTTCTCTGGAAAACAAAAAAAAAAACAAGTAAGGAAAGGGCTGTTTTCGACTGTCGACTGTCGACTTCGAAGACTTTATACCTTTCAGGAATACGCATCACGATTTTAACTGTCCGATCCTTACTCACATGTAGTAAAAGCTCTGCAAAACTGATCATTTAAAGATACATAGCCCAAGCCCCATTTATCGGAAGAGTCGATTGTATGGGAGCTATATGTCATGTCGGTCCGATCTGGGTGATTTTCGCTACACCAAAGCTGCAAAATTTTACTTTCCTAGCTTTTTAATTGCAAAATTCATAGCCCCAAACCCATTTATCGAAACTACCGATTGTATGGGAGCTATGCGTTGTATTGCTCCGATCTTGCTGATTCCGACAAATAATTAATCTCATGCAAAGTGTCGGCCCCATACCAAATTTCATCAAGATATCTCAAAAACTGAGGGACTAGTTTGCGTGCAAACAGACAGACGGGCATGGCTAAATCGACTCAACTAATCGCCGTGATCATTTCGGTGTACTTATTGGTGGGTCTATCTCTTCTTCTTCTCATACTTACAAACATCGGACCAAAGTTATAATACCATTTTATGTTCATGAAAGGTATAAAAATAGATAGATAGGTTTTAAGGAAGTGCTAATTCGTACGGAAATTAAATGCAAAAAGCTACTTCTGACGGAGTAGGAAAAGTCCTCTCGACGAATAAAAATAACACACTAAGTTTTTTATCGTATCCGTCCTGCATTATTCCACAGTCGGATTGTAGTTGTTACTATTCCTAATAGGAACGATCATTCTAAAAATCGACCAGATTCTTAACGAAAGCCTTAGGGAACTAGCAGGTTCTATTGCAAAGTTGAGGGGACATACCCAACAAACGCATGGTATGTATGCCCTTGCGGGTTATGGGGTTAGAATTTGCCGCCCCTAGGTAGGCATAGCGGTCGTAAGAGGCGACTAATATGCACAAAGATAATGACTTGCAACTAAATGATTGATCTACGGATATGATGCATCTCACCTCTCATTACCCATCTTCTCCTTCTTTACAGAAGGAGGGATGCAATGACATAGAAAGTTCCACTGGCCATATAAAATCGCTACGACAGTCGGGCAGTACCACAAGGGAGTGCCAGAGCGTACCGGGTTGATATCCGGCAAAGGACTGTTACTTCCGACAACACTCTCCAAAGCCTTCGGGGAGTGTTTTTGTCGCTAAAAAGCAACAAAAAGCATGGTATGTATGTACATATGTATGTGGTAAGATGGGGTTTAGTCGGGATAGGTAAAAATTAAACTGTCACAAAATCCAGATCAAAGTCCCGCCAGAATACCGATATGAACGTAACCAGCCCAAATCCTGATTGACCGTTTATGTCACCAATCTGACACTTTTATACTTTTTATGCAGTGTTGTCTTTTTTGATCGTTAGTATTACTAATTATATTTCTGTTATTAAATCGGTCATTAGTCAGCATCTATCCCATAGATATTTAATAAGTAGATAAGTGCCTCCCAGCAGTACAAAGTTCAGTTCGTTGCGCTATTTCCGATTATCAGCTTTGTGTGCCTAACTGACTAAATCAGTTATTTAAAGAAAAATATTTAAGAAAGATATGGAATTGCAACTTCCGTACACATGTATACATATTTACCTTTTGCAAGCACAATTGTTGTACACACACTTTTAACGAATACTCGTCACTGCTTATTGCAATAACTTTAAACACTTAAAACTTGCTTTTATAGTGCCCTGTAGGTCAGTAAGTTAGTAGTAAGGTAACTGTACACAAATATGTATATATGTACGTGAAGGTTATATAAATGTTGTACTCTGTATGTGTTTATAAATATTTGCGCAATCAAGACATTTTCTCTCATAATTGCTTTATGAATAAACTATGATTTTTCGAAAGATTTAGATTGATATACACTTACCCAATTTCTTTTTCGCTTCATACTTTTCCTTGCTACCAATCCACCAGTAAGTGAATTCTTTAGTATTAAAAGAAGCTTTGCTTCTTTCATTTTGTAAATCTGGATTTACGTAGTGAGACGGCATTTTTATTTTTTTTGCTAAGTGACTGTATCTTGTTTTTAGTATGCAACTAATGTCAAGTTTTTTAAATTTAAATTTCCTAACAGCTAAACTGTTCAAGTTGGTGTCGACGCGAATACTGAACTATGTAGATTGCTTTCGTTGATTGCTGTAATGGAAATATCAATATGTACTAATAGTTTTGCGTTAAATGTACTTATATGTATGTATGCATGGTGCAATTTAATTGGAGCTTACCAATGAATGATTTGTACAAACTCTAATCGTAATTTGAGGATTATCGTTGTGTATGTTTGCTGGAATTATCAATATAACTATTGAACACTACTATGGTTAACAGCACTTACATTATTAATGATTAGAGTATTTAGTTGATCTTATCAGCAAATACTTCCTATGGAGCTCTTCAAACGTCATTTTCTTTGTGATTCATTACATGCGCTTATTGTTCTTTATTAACTTTTGCATTAATATAATAATAAATCATTTAAAAACTGGTTCAATAAAAGTTACATTAAATTAATAACAAAAAACCTTTTTTATTTCCAATTGGTTGATTAGCAATTCCCAGTAATTTGCATAACTTTGACAAAAATTGCAAACAATTCACAATTGATCAGTGAAAGAAAACTTCCCTACAAGAAACACCCGGGACAAAAATGATGATAACTATTTGAAAACAATAATCCCTCATGAACGCTATCATCTACTGCAACTGCTAAAACACGTCCGAAATTATCGGGAAAGGTATCAAAAGATGCGCTTTGACCTCGGTAACAATAATCCGGAAGCGCATTTTCGAGTTTTTGTTTCAGTGAAGAGATATTTGCAATCAAAGTTGAAAATTTTCTGTCATTTTCATGTGCTTCTTGTAATCACACATTAGGGTGTACCGAAAAGTGCAAAAGTGTGTTCTGCGCCGAAATACTGTGGACCGCGTAGCCGGTGTTGGACCGGCTAAGGGCTATTTTTTTTTTGAAGGGCGGCCGAAGGCCGCCTACGCAGAAAAGTATTCTATACATAAAAACTTTGAATCAAGCCCCCTATTTGGGATCGGCCCTGGGTAATTTTTGGGTTTTTTGCTAATAACTTTTCACTGAATCAAAAACCTAACCTAACCTAACCTAGCAGTTGTCTCCTAAAGGAAACAATTACCCTGCCTTTTTCTTAAGCTTTTCAGCCGGTTGAATGTTAATAAAGGCCTGACCGGAGTATAAACCCACTTGGCATGGAGGTCTTTTAGAGCCCGCTTATGGTTTCGCGGCTCCAACGTCTGAGTAGTGTAATGCTGGATCTCCTCATAGCAGAAACTGTCTGCTTTACACTTGCCTGTGCTCTGTAACATAGAGCATTCTTGCCTCTTGAAGAAAGTGAGATGCAGGAGCTCTAAAAAGACATCCCGATGCAGTTCTGATTGTGGCGGTTTGAAGACTTGTAGCTTCCTCTAGTTGGTATCGCTTGGCTTCAGCGCCCTATATAAAAATTTGTTTAAATAACACACTATTTCGAAATTATTTAAAAAACGCCCTATCTTAGAATTTTTTTCAACAACGCTCTTCTTTTGAAACTCATTTTGAGATAGGGCGTTATTAAAAACAAATAAGAGCTGGGACATTCTTCAACGATTTAGGGAGTTTTTGAAAAATATAGGAAACAATAGACTTGTGGTTCACCCGCCTGGACAGCCCCTATCCGCGACACTCCCCTGAACCTGTACTCTCCCCGTCCATTCCCAAACCCCCTTGCCTATGTCGCGGAAGACTCAGATTCAATACTTGAATCGTGTTAATTGGCTTCGAAACTTTTAGGCATATGAGCCCCGTATTCAAAAACTCGCCTATATTTCGTTCGGGCAAAGAACGTATAACTATAGGGAGGTCCAACAACGAATGCAAGTGGACGCTGTTAAATCGATGGCAGGTAATTCACCACAGTACCTGCCTGTAAACTGCTTAAATTCTTTGTGTTTTAATTGAATTTTGCAATAAAGTTGTCGTCAAAATTGCAAAAACGTTTACTTGTGAAAATTGCGTAGAAATAAAAGTGATACAAGCATTAAAACTCACGAAATAAAAGCAAATACATCCAGTGGTGAATTACCTACCCGCGAACTGATGGTTTACTGTTTCCCACTTTTTGTCGCGTTGAACCTTTTTATAGCTCTACGTTCTTTGGTTCGGCGTTCGGGCTTAAACTATATGGGTAACATTCATCCCTATGGCCAATGCTACACGTGCAATACTTATTGACAATATTTTTGGATCACGATATTTATTGAACGTGTAGCGTCAAATATTGATGGATCGTGAAAAATATCGCAAGATGTTTAGAAATCCAGAAATCCGCGATCCAGATAAAAATATTGTCAATAAATATTGACGGTGTAGCGTCATTTTTTGCGATCCGTCAATACTGCCTGTATTTTGGTAGAACGGACACAAATCCAGAAATCCGCGATCCAGATGAAAATACTGTCAATAAATATTTAATAAATTTTCTACTATACGTCAATGCGGCTTGGTTTTGTGGTAGAACTCACACAAATTTGTTTATTCTGTTTATTTTATATATTTATATTCATAATTTATGCTTCATATAGCTAAACACGTCCGTTTTGTATTTTCTTGCTCCATTCTTTACGAACCGCTTAGCATGAAAATTACGAAAGTACTGACGAAAAGTATTGACGATAAGTATTGAACGTGTAGCGTCAGTTTGCGATCCATCAATCCATCAGTATTTATCGTGATCCAAATATCGTGATATTTACTGACTGTGTAGCAGGCGCCTATGATTTTGATGATTGTGATTTCGTGGAAAAGATAAGGTCACAATAATAACTATCAGCTAGAATTGCATGCTTACTTTTGTTTACATTGATAATACCGTTTAGAATTTAATTACAAGAGAAAACGGAATAAAAAGATTTAAAAATGGAAAGCACATCTCAAAAGTGTTTGCGCATTAAATTGTCGAAATGCTTAACAATTGTACGACTCTATGAATGGCTCATAAATTCTTACATTCTGGTAAGATAAAGTGGATTTACCAATAATAAAAATATTAATTCAGTTAATTTATGCTAAGGATTTTTATGTAGACAAGCACTGGGATAAACTTCCAAAAAGTTGGCAATTGCATTTGGAAAATATACAACCAGAGAAGCTTAGTGCTCTATTAAATTTTAGTGAGTTTCCACAGCGACACCAATCTGATGTTTGGCCTTTAACGCTGTTATCTTTGCATTGCCTGTTACAACAATTGTGCGTACCCAGAGTGCAAGAAAGCAGTGTTTCCAGTGTGGTAAAAATTTAAATACAATTAATAATCACTCATATTTTTATACTTATACGGAATTTAATTAATAATAGACTGCATCATCGAATCCTATACTTAGCCATACCAAGCTAAAACATGTTTTCAATAAGTGCGTCAAACCTAAGAAGCGCCACGAAATTGAGTTAATGGGATCAATTTGTGAATCCACCTGCCAAGAGTCAAGCGTTGATTATATTGTAGATTTCGGTGCCGGTTTAGGTCACCTAGCTCGAGTGCTCGGATACGGGAGAGGTATTCAAGTATGCTGTTTAGAAATGCAATCAGAGCTAAATGATCAAGCAAGTTGTATGGACACACAATTTGAATTATTCGCTGTAAAACATATACCACAAACAAAACGTTCAACTTTTCGTCGACCCGAACATATTACATTACACTTGACGACGGATATGAAACCAAACATGTTTCTAAGCATCATTGCCAAATCGTTAAATAGATCAGACTTTCAATTTGGAATTATTGGCTTGCATCCATGCGGCGATTTGGCGGTGACTTTGATGAGAATGCTTATCAATATTCCACAAGCTCGCTTTCTTAATTTCGCTAGCTGTTGTTACATGAAATTAAGTACTGTTGAAACACAATCCAATGCTGAATTACGTGGATACCCACTTAGCAGCCATTTGTTGCATCGACCGAAGCTTGCTCATTTGAGTTATGAAGCACGTGAAATATCTTGTCATGCTATGGAAATGTATTCTGATCGTTTGGTTAAAGGGGATTATGAACACTTGAAAGTACACTCATTCCGTGCAGCTGCTGAACGTATTCTTGTTAAACATTGGCCTGATTTAAAACGTTGCGGACTTCGTAGTGTGAAACATGTGCATGGCATGCAATTCGAAGAGTACGTATGCGTAATTAATTATCCTTCCCATGTACATAGATATTTAATAAAATCAACTACACATTTTATTGATCCATAGATACTTTTATAAAGCAGTGGAGGGACTAGAAGCGAGCCATTTACCACGGTCTGATTTGCAAACTATATCTACACAAAACGATTTGCGTTACTGGCGACGAATTGTTATTTTTTATACACTACGTTTAATGTTTGCCCCATTAATTGAAAGCATTATACTATATGATCGTGCTCTATTTCTTCAAGAGAACCGTAAGTTCGACATAAAATTTCACACAATATTTATTCAATATACATATGTAATTTCAGATTGTCAAGTAAAGATTAGCGCAGTTTTTGATCCACGCATTTCGCCTCGCAATCACATAACGTGTGCATTCAAACCCAGATGATTTTGGTTGATTTATTGATATTATAATCAAACGTGCACTTGTACTATACATATATACGTATATCATTTTTATTACACCGAATTCGCACCTGTGAAATCGAAAACATAATCGTTTCTTTCTACCACGAATTCTTATATTTGTAAGCTAAAACATATGCTATTGTGCATTTAGATCGAATTTTGCATCTATGTGCATGTCAGTAACCCCGGCTTGAGACCTACTGTGGGTACGTGTTTTTGCACAGGAGAAATGGACACCATACCCAGAAGAACTGTTTGTGTTTTCACGACAGGCGGGCCAGTACTTGGAGGTGCTAGTACCTGAACATTCTGCATTCATATTCTGCAAAGGACGGCCACTCTAGCAACAATCCCCAAAAACTTTTCTACGATGTATATATTTTGGGCGTCTGCTTTAGGTTAGGTTAGGTTGCAAGGGCTGAGCTGAAACTCTAAGATAACTGCCCGACACATAGGCCGCCAAGCGGGTCCGTTGTGATACTCTATACGGTCTCAGAAAAATACCACTTCAATGCCTAAGGTGGGTCAAACCACTTTGTGGAATTAATAAATTTCGCCGAAGCCTTGACTTCACATCTTGAGACCTCAATAAGGTCGCATAGAAAAAGTTTGCCTAGGATGGCCAACGGCCACCTATTGAGTGCTGGACACTGACAGAGGAGATGCTGGACGTTCTCTTCCTCTTCGGTAGATCTGCAGCTCCGACAGTAGTCGAAGGTTGTAACCCCCATTCTCGCACCATGCGTGCCTATCAAACAATGACCTGTTAGGACCCTTATAAGGGATGCTAAAACTGATTTGTGCAGAGTCAGAAGCGCTGTTATACGCCCCTTATTATATGAGGGCCATGTCAGCCTGGATGTCTCGCACGATGAGAAGACTGACCATAGTCCGTTTGCATTTGTAATAGTGCTTGTGTTTACATGCCTACCGAAACGTTTCCCGAAAGGATATGGTCAGTGGTGCCTCTCCTGGCCAGCTCATCCGCTCTGCAGTTTCCCTCAATATCCGTGTGCCCAGGTACCTATATAAGGCTTATACTTATGTGCTGAGCCATCTCGTTAAGAGATCTGCGGCATTCAGTGACCGACTTTGTATTGTCGACGAAAGAGTAAAGGGTCTTTAATGCGGCCTGGTTGTCTGAGAAAATAAAAACCCGTTTGCCATCCTTAGGCATAGACACAAGAAGGTTCACAGCCCTGTGTATTGCCAACATTTCCCCTTGGTACACACTACAGCGATCAGGAAGGCGGAAAGAGACCTCTAATCCCAAATCCGGTGAAAAAATCCCCGGCCCCCACCTTCCCATCAAGCTTAGAACCATGTGTGAATATGTTGGTGGCGCCTGGGACCGTATGTTGCCTAAAATTCCAACCTTGTCGTGATGGTATGTCGACTACATAATTTCTAACGAAACCCTGATACATAGATCAGCGACGACTGATATTTCTTTCGCCACCAGGTCAAGAGGTGGTAGGTATAGCATTGTGTTGAGTGCTTCAGTCGGAGTAGAACAGAGAGCCCCGGTTATGCAGAGCTCCGAACTCCGTTGTACTTTTTGAAGCATTTTAAGGTAAATATTTTTGGCTAGTGCCGGCCACCGGACCAAAACACCATATAGAAGAATCGGGCGCACGACGGCTGTGTAAATGCAGTGGCCATCCGGCTTCTGGACGTAATTTAGCTGAGTTGGAGATTTCGGTAGAACCCTCCCTAAACGAGAGGCTGCGGATGCGGATTCAGTGGGGTAATTTCCCCTGTTGCATATGCTTAAAGTACCTAATAGATAGTTGTATAAGGACTCACCTCGGTCATTTGTGTCAGTGCTGCCCCACTGGGCATGGTGAGCATTGGCATCGCCTCCGAGTATAACGATGTCATTTCGTGAATTTGCTGCTCTCACGATCTCTCTAAAATTTTCCGATGATAGAGATGAAGACGAACGGATAAATGCGGCGAAAAGTTCATCATTCAGAAAGATTTCTTGTGTTTTATTCCTATCACCGATTTTACTGGAAAGGGAATAGGAACTGCTTACCTTGATTTCCTAAAATCTTCCGGACTGGATTGGAGGTATTTCTTCGGGCAAGGATATGACGGTGCGAGAGCGGTTAGCGGAGAGTTCCAAAGGGCTCAAGCTGTTGTCAGAAAAACTTATTCACTCGCTCTCAACTCCCATTGTGCTGCTCATAGGTTCAATTTGGCGGTAAGCTCTGCGTTTTTTATAACGGGAATCAAAAATTGTCTGGGAGTTCTAGAGAATATCCATTCCTTCTTTATTTATCCGAAACGCCAAAATGCCCTTTAGGATGCGATAGGTGAAAATGAACATCTATCGGAAACTCGAGTGAAGAAATTGAAAAAATTTTGTAAAACCAGATGGGTAGAACAGCATGAGTCCGTCGCAACATATCTCCATTTGCAACCAGCAGTAATTTGCGCTCTTGAAGTGATTTCCACCAACTGGAAAGACCCAACGACTTCGTCTGGAGCTTTCCAACTGCTTTCAGCTATAAAAACATCAAATTTCCAGATATCCATGCGTATTTTCAGCTCGGTGCATTCCCTCACATTGTCTCTGAGTCGAGTACTTCAAGGAGAAAATAAAGATATGGGAGAGGCTATCAAATAGGCTGATGCTGCGAAACAAATTTTGATGGAAAGAAGAGAAAACGATAAGGGGAGTGAATTAGGAGGAAATTAGCGAAAGCCAAGGATTGCGTCGAAAAAGACCCAACGTACAAACTGATTCAGTTGAAGATTATTTCCGTATAACAATCTACATTACATTGATTCGTTTCTGAAACAATTGCAAGATCGATTTTTAAATCATCGCAATATTTTATCAAAGTTCGCTTGCCTTTTTCCCAAAAAAAGGAAAATTTTCGAAGAAGAGTCCTGCGCTCAACTATTCCAATCATACTGTTCAATTTTGTACGACGATTCCCGTGACATCTGGGTGAACGAAGTACAACTTTGGCGGAAGCTCGTTGCCGGAAAGGAAATAAAAAAACTCACTTGAAGCACTCCATATTTGTAATGAAGATGTGTTTCCAAATGTTGACCAAATTCTTCGCGTAATGGGAGTTTTACCTGTGACAACAGCGACGAATGAGCGATCCTTCTCAACTTTGCGACGACTAAAAACGTATTTGAGATCAACAATGTCTGAAGATCGCCTGAACGGCTTAGCCTCACTCAATGTACATCGCGATGTCAAAATCGAACCGCAAATAATTTTGAAAGAGTTTTTTTCAGTACCTCGAAGAGTTGATTGACAATAAAATTTCCGTACTCCGAAACTAAATTTCTTACCTTTTTTCATTGATTATGTAACTTGAATTTACACCCCCTCCCTCGGAACTTTTCTGCGCACGGGCCTGTCTTCGAGTAAAGCCTCCTGAGGGCCGAGCCACCGTCTGAGCTAGACGAGGCTTACCCACTTGGTACCAACTCCTTATCATCGTCAACCTCCATCTCACTTTCACTGGGGGGCTCATCCACCTCCACACGAGTCTCGAGGTTGACTAAAGATTCTACGTCCCCCTTGTAAACCCGTAGGTTGAAATTTTTAAAGCCGTAGCTGACTGAACTCACGCTTCGTGAGAACTTCGACGCTTACGCTGTCTAATAGCAGAACTATATGCATCGTCGCCCGTTCGGTCTTCTCCACGTTGACCACTTTCCAGTTCTGGGTCGGTATACCCGGGTTGTATACCTGAAGAATGTCCAGGATATCCACTGGGTCAGTAGGGGTGCCTGGAACACAGGCTTTAGCTCTTGGTCGTGAGGGGATATCTAGCGCCTCAACCGCCTTGAGACGAGCACTTGGATACACCGCACCAATCCCCTGCACCGCGTCCTTGAACAGTTCGACCGACCTGGCATCATCGCAGGCGATGAGCTTAACATTGCCCTGGAACCACCCTGCATCGGTGTACGATGTTGGCGGCCCGGGGTTTTACCTAATCACCTGAACGGCTGAAGCCAGCGCGGCTTCGATCCGCTTCCATTGTGGATTGGGGATCCTGCCTTCTGCGCTGTTCTCATTGACGACGCTCATAGCCCTTGGCCCTATAGTCGGCCACACCCATATCCCTGAAACCCCCATCCACAGGCTCAGCAGACGCTTGACACTGAGTGGCAAGCACGCTGGTGGAGGTTACGGGACAGGCGGTGGCTGCATTGGTGGAGGGTTAGGTCCACCCGGGCAGAGATCCGCATTGGCCGGGTAAGGCTAAATAGCATCGAAGGTCGCTCGGTATTCGATGCACTCCGTTAGCGACTGGGCTATTTGGGGGCGCCCAGCCAGGCTGATCCTCGGCACGGGTCGTATGACACCTTGATCCAGCCCTTTGAGAAAATGGAGAAGGGGATAAGAAGGAAGATTTGCGAAAAGAGAGGAGGTTAGGGGTTCAGGGGGGGGCGTCTGCTTTACTTCCTATGATTTTAGTATGAAATTCAAAGTCTAGTCTAATCTATTTTAAATCTGCCTAATTTAATTTAATTTTGCTTCACATTTATGCTTATACCTATCGTGATCAAATGAATCGTAGATGCTATCTTTCTAAATAAGTATGTATGTATGTATGTCGCAATGTATTTTAAATATTATTTATATTTTTTGTTATAAATGGATATTAAACTATAACCCAGAGTAAGCCGTCACAGCATTCTATATATACATATCGCACCTTAGGTCAAAAACCGAACTCAAAATCAGATCAAGTTGAGCTTGAAACGTTTCAATAGCAGAAAATTAAGTTAATTTTTACAAAACTCGGCATAATAGTGGTTTTTAAGATAAACAAATATTATGGTAATTTATCCCATGTTTACGTCATAACCGAGTTTTGAATTAGGTGCGATATGATATATGTATATATATGTACCCGTAATCAGATAAGTTAGTACATATGCATGTGTGAACTCGTATATTATATTAATTTTGAAGTCAGTTCTTTTCGAAAAATTATTTAAAATATCCTTTATCGGTGGCACCTTCCACAATTGTTCTAATGGCCACAAACGCTTCTTTAGCAGTGTCCTCTATCTCATTAGCTGGTAATATAAACATGTCCGAACTGTCGGGTGGTCCACGCAATTCGAAAGTATAAGCAATGGGTATTTTCATCTGGCTGTATGCCCAATCCATGCTGCCACCACTGGAGGGATAAATCGTCTCAATCAAACTACCACTGGTATAATTACTACCAGTCAGTTCACGTATACGTCCAGCAGCATTCCGTCCAAACTCTTGTAAATCATCATAGTTTGCGACATGCTCTTTGGTATAACCAAATGGGAACATAAGCATTTGCGAATAGGAATGCAAAGCTATGTATGCTCTGATGTTCTCCTTTTCCACATTTGCTTTTACAAAGTCTGTTAGGCGCTTTGTTTCAATTTCACTCCCAGCACTAGGGCCAGAGTAATCGTAGCGGCAAGGATCACCACTAGCGCCAGTGGTATTCCAATGATCCGGATAGTTTCGATTTAAGTCAACTCCGCGACATGTCCCAAATAATTGTCGATTCTTTCGCCACATGCGATCATGCTCAAAAGTATATTTATAGCCGTCAGGATTTATGCAAGGGAATACAATCCAATTGTAGTGGTTTGCCAATTTTACCACATTACTTTCTTTGGAAGTTAAAAGTTCATTGATGATATATGTGGCCGCGGCGGGTGCGATCCATTCGCGCGCATGAATACCACTTTCAATGAAAATTGCTTTATTAGAATCATTGCGGGACAGCTTCAACCCTTTAATAGGAACAGCCTGCGTACTATTACCCATATCAACAAGTGAGAGATCTTTAGGGTGTTGAGCCACCATATATTCCAACCATGCATAGATAGTTTTCAAATGAAAAAAGTGTTTCCAATCGAAAGCTGAACCAACGGTGTCAGCAGGCAAAACTTCGTTCATATTACGATCGATCTTCTCTTGGAAGTTGTACGTCTTAAAAGATAAAAATTGATGATTAAAATTTTAAATTCACTATAGGTCATAATATAATTTCATAATAAAAATAAATAATAAATAAATAAAATATCTTAACAGTTTATAAATGCAAATCAACGTATTGGGCTTTAACTCACCAAGACGGTATGCTTCACTTCATACGTTTGCAATAAATCTGAAAAGTCCGCTACTTTGTGTGCAGCAACCAAAACTGTCAATTTCTGGCCCACTTCCCGAGCATGCCCTATAAATGTCAAGCTATCACTTTGCTCTTCCAGTTTTTGGAATAGATCGACGTGCTGATCTGTATCTATTTCGACCTTGTATACACGATAATGATCATAACGAGCGACATCCTCATGCGATTCCGTAAAATTATTGATATCACGGTGCGTCGAAGATGCACCATGTTCCACACTGGGAGCATTACATTTTCCGCTATCGTTTTCCACGCTTGCTTTACCTTCCGCTGACATGCTTGCGATTATAATGATCAGCAAAAAGAAAATGCTCGCACTCGAAGGCGAACATAGGCGTATCATTTCTATATTTTCTCTTTTTAGTGTCAATGTTTGTACGTTTGCATGTACATATTTCACCGCGTATATATGTGCAGCGGTATTTTTGATTTTATTTTATTAGTTTTATGGGTGGGATCGCCAACAATAGTCTGGATCTACTGCTGAATTTTGTTGTCTGCTTCAAAGAATCAACAACTGCAAATTAGAAAGATCAACAAAGATTGTAATCTGTATGTTTATGACTTTGAATTGTTACCCAGCACACATTTGGCTTAGTTATCGACAGGCCAACACTGGCTACGCGGTCCACAGAATTTCTGCGCAGAACACACTTCTGCACTTTTCGGTACACCCTAATCTGTGATAACAATAGCCACATGAAAATGACAGAAAATTTTCAACTTTGATTGCTAATATCTCTTCACTGAAACAAAGACTCGAAAATCCGCCTCCGGATTATTGTTACCGAGGTCAAAACTGTTGAAGTTATGTTATATTATAGTTGGTAATTGTTTCCTTTAGGAGACAACTGCTAAAAAACGTCCAAAAATATAGGAAAAGGTATCAAACGACGCGTTTTGATCTCTGTATCAATAATCCGAGAGCGGAAATTAAATAATTTGTTTCAGTGAAAAGTTATTCGCAAAAAACCCAAAAATGACCCAGGTCCTATCCCAAATAGGGGGCTTGACCCAAGGTATTTATGTGCAGAACACCTTTCTGTGTAGGCGGCCTTTGGCCGCGCTTCAAAAAAATAACCCTTAGCCGGTCCAACACCGGCTACGCGGTTCACAGTATTTCTGCGCAGAGCACACTTTTTGGTTCACCCTAATATGTGATTACAACAACCACATGAAAATGAACAAAAATTTTCAACTTTGCAAATATCTCTTCACTGAAACAAAAACTCGAAAATCCACTTCCGGATTATTGTTACCGAGGTCAAAACTCGTCTTTTGATACCTTTCCCGATGATTTCGGACGTGTTTTAGAAGTTGTCTCCTAAAGGAAACAATTACCATACTTTGCTTCAACCTGAACAGAACAGGATCTTTTAGAAAATAACTAGAAATCAAAGTATGCTCAACAAAATGGGATAGATTTCTTTAATAGAAAAAATATCAATCCTTACATCCTGATACTCAAAACGTTTGATTTTGTAAAAAACACCAAAATTATATTGACGTTAACTTTCTGACTTCACTTCAAATCGAAGTTTTAAAGTAGAACGAGAATCCTGGTGGATTGGTGCATTTATTATAACGCAAATCAGAATTGACCCCCTGGACAGTTCAGAGATGGTTCTATCGTTTCAGTACGATAGAGCCGGATCCTGTGTGGGGGCCTAATATATCGAAAGTCCACGTTCAAAACCCGACAAGTAGCGTCAAAAATAATAATCCCTTAGAAGGTGGTCGCCACTATCCCCTATGTCAACATTAGCGGAAGGAAAACATAATAAACCAATCAATTGTTCACTGTATATGGGTTAACCTGCCAAGGGAAAACATTATGCTGATACTTGTAAAACTAATAAAAAATTTAAAGTTACATTTATTTCAAAGTAATTTACAGAGCTAAGCAGGTTTTAACAGTTAGCTTTCAATTAAGCTATCATTCAGTGTTTTTGCTTATGAGCAAATTTTCCTGCCCTGTGTTGTTGCTGGTTCTTATTGTGTTTATTCTTATTTAACTGGCCGATTTGTTTCGACTTTTGCTTTAAAAATTTCTTTTTAATTGGTTTCCCTTCAAGAAGTCCGGGCAAATCCTCGATAGCCACTCTGGGATTTCCTTGGAACCCTTTTGGTCTTTTAACGGTTGTTTTTTCAGGTTTCTTCGGTATTGTATGGTTTTTAGGTGACATTTCCGCATTTTTACCGTTTAATTCAGCTGACTGTGTTTTATTTTTTTGGGTCTTCACTGAATTGTTGAACTTTCGCTCTGATTGATTACTATTACTTTTATCATTTATGTTTTCTTGTGGCAGCGGGATTTTATTCACTTTTTGTTGATGTTGATATGAGTTCTCAGCCATTTCTTTATTCTTAACGACTTTCGTTGGTGTTTCAAAAAGTTTCGTGTGTTTCTTGGGTGTTATGTCTGATTTTTTGTCTTTTAATTCATCGGGTTGGTCCTTATTTTTTGGTTTCTTTGCATTTTGTTTTAAATCGATGCAATTACTTTTTCCATTTTTGATTTTCTGCGACGGTTTCTCGGCGTTTTGCTGTTTTTTAGCGACCTTTAATGGCTTTTCAAAAACATTCGCAATATATTTAGTTTTACTTTGTAGAATTTTTTTCTTTTTTAAATCCAGTTCAATTTCGGAAAGACTTGGTTTGCCTGCCCGTTTGCCGAACAATTTTCTTGGCGCTTTGTCACCATTTTCTTCACCAGTTTCTTGAGTTTCCGAGTTTTCACTCTTTTCCGCTGCAGCACTTGCAATTGCTTCATCCAATTTCCTTTCATCCTCCTCCTGCTCGTCCTTGGTTGCTGGTATTGTATTCGAAAATTTTTTAAGTTTTGCTACGTAAAAACCATCCATGTTATGTGTATGGGGATAATAACGTCGAGTTAAATTGAGACTAGGATGAAAACGATATTGTCGATATTTAGTAAAACCCTCAACTCCAAAATCTAGACCAGTCGGTACAAGTTTAACATTTCGTTTTTTAAGCGCATAATCAATCACCCATTCATTTTCTTCGGGAAGAACTGAACATGTTGAATATACAACATATCCACCAGTTGCCGATTTAGCATCTACGCAATCAATAGCAGTAAGAAGTAATTTGCGTTGTAGATTATAGCAACGTTGGACATCAGCCTCGTTCTTTGTAGATTTTACACTTGGATCTTTGGAAACAACGCCGGTCCCCGTACAAGGGGCATCTAATAGAATGCGATCAAATCCAGTCATAACATTACGGAATTTACATCCGTCTTCACAGCTGACAACGGCATTTATTACACCTAATCTGTGAAAATTGGCAACTACGGCTTTAATGCGTTCACGATTTGCATCATTCGCAAAAAGAACGCCTGTATTTTTCATTATAGCAGCAATATGTGAGCCCTTTCCACCGGGTGCTGAGCACATATCTAGAATACGTTCATTCTCTTGTGGTGCCAATGCCATTACTGGTAGCATTGATGAAGCGCCCTGGATCATATAGTGACCAGCCAAATATTCAGGGGTGGCACCCAGTGGCACTTGCGAACTGTAAACGACCAAACCAACTTTAGTCCATTTCCCCAAGGGATCTAAGTTAACCCCGCGATTTATTAATGCTGCTGCAAGGTCACGCCGACGTGTTTTCAATGAGTTCGTGCGTATTGTGAGCGGACGAGGAACCTGTTTTTTTAATAAAGTTTGTGTAAATGAGAGAATATTTGAAATAAATTAAATGTTTACTTACTTCAGACGCTTCCAGATATTCCATTAAATCAGACAGCGGAAACATATCAACTAGTTTTCCCATAAGAAAATCGTTGTAACTGTAGTAGATACAAAGATCATGCTTTAGTAGGTCCAGATACTCTGTACGAGATCGATCTGCTTGCCGATATTTCTTGAAATCGGATAATACAAGTGTAATATCCTTAATGCGTTGTTGTATTTCTTGCAGAGTTATTTCGTTTTGTTCATCGTCATTTTCCTCTGGAAATTTAAACACCTCCTGATGATCAATTGACATTTGCATTTCTTTGGCAGCCAGTTTAGCTTCCTTGGATTCTCGCCTTTTTAGCTCTTTGTTTTCCCTTTCAATAGGCAAAAGGTCATCATTTTCATTCTCATCTTCCTTTATATCTTCGCCATCATCACTATTTGATTCAGAATCGTCTTGGTCTTCTTTATCTGACACATCAAAATCGTCATCTGAGTTGGACTCATCATCATCTGATATATCGTCTAATTTACCAACTTTAAGATCGCTATCGTCTTCGTATCCTCCAACTTCATTTTCTTCCACAGGTTCACTTTCCTCATCTAAATCATCAGAAGAAGCACTGCCTGCACCAGTTCTCGCCTCTTCTTCTTCGCTCGAAATCTCACCATCTTTGACTAAATAATTTCTATTTAGCTTCGCTTGCTTTGGTTTCAGCCATTTCTGATTGTCATCGGTAAATCCTTGTTTTACTTTGGCCTTCGCCTTCACTGTCTGCTGCGGTGCTTCATCTTCACAAATTTCCGTACCTCTTGAAGAGCCTTTAACTTTAGCTTCAACAATATTTTGCTCATCGTCCTCACTTTCACTTTGATATGGTTTCCTTCGTTTCACAATACCATTGTTATTTGTTTTCTGCTTAAGTTTTTTAGCTTTTTGTACATCTTTCTTCTGTACACGTTTAGCCATACGTTGCTTTTGTCGATGGGATAATTTTTGGTCATCTTTATCATCAATTGGAGCTGTAAGGGCAAATGATAAAAAATCGAGTCGAGTGTATTGTATTCGAAAAAGTTTTTACCAAATGACTTTTTGGGAAATGTGGGGTGACCTTGTTTCCGGGCTTTACGTCCTGGACCTTTTCTCGGCTTTTCACTGAAACCTGCTTTACGACCCATTATTTAAAACAAATAAATCCTTTTTGGAAATTTGCCAGCTAAAAGAACAACACGTGGAGTCGTGAGAGGAGTTATGAGAAAACTTTGACAGTTCATTCCATATAAACAGATATGACCTCTACGGGACATAAGTGATGGGTACCAAATCAAACGAGTTACTATTGATAGAAAGTGAAGGATGATTTTAACCCCAATACATGTAAACCCCATTCGAAAGATAAGCTTCGCTAGAGAGAGAAGGACTGTTGCTGTTAATTTTGTTTTCATCATCATGGAAGTGTTTATATATCATCGGTGTAATAATAGCTTATTAATTTGTATGTCACCGATGATGTTTTGTGTTTCACTACATTAAAGTTTTATATTTTGATCATCGTGGCAGAGTTCACATCACCTGTACCCCGATTCTGTAACTTTTAACCACTTGCCGAGCGTTAAGCTTATCGCCAAATTTCGGCGTTTGTTCTTAACGAAAGCACGACTCTGAAACTCTCCTTTAACGCCGCTAAACAGCTGACTCTGATAAAATATGGCAATACTCCTCTTTTCGCCGTATTTTGCACTAAATTACATGCAAAAAACTCAAAATAAATTTTGTTACTTTTTTCAAAAGCTAAAACACTTGCAAATATATTAACGCTATTGTTAACACCTCGAAAATAGTTCGCGACAGCTAACCACACAAAAAGTGTTAGCTAACACTTTTCGTGTGGTTAAAAGTTAGTGAATAGGGAAAAACGTTAAAAATGGTGTTAAGCGAAGTTAACGCTAACACCTGGCGTTAAAATAGTTACAGAATCGGGCTACAGGAGAACTTATATTAATCAATATTAAATGAATGTTTTCCATATCATCGCTGAAACGCATCGTAAATGAATACTTTGTATAACACTGCTGATGTTTTGCCTCTTTTTCAAATTTGGTTTTTTATATTTTGAGTAGCGCCGTTGTGTTTATATTTCAGCAGCGCTAGTGATGTTTATCATTGATGAACATTGTGCTTGTCATTTCTGATGTTTTGGTACTTGTAAAACTGTGGTTGATGACCATGGCTTGGTTTATAAGCCAGCAGGAGCATTTAATCTGGTTGATCTACGGATATGATGCCTCTCACCTCTTATTACCCATCTCTCGTTCCTTACGGAAGGAGAGGTGAGGTTCCACTGGTCAAACCAAATCGCTACTACAGTCGGGCAGTACCGCAAGGGAGTGCCGGAGCGTACCGGATTCATATCCGGCCAAGGACTGTCAATTCGACAGCACTCACCAAAACCTTCGGGGAGTGTTTTTGTCGTTACAACAACAACAACAGCATTTAATCTGCAAACATTAATGCATCTTTCGGACTTCATCGATGATAATGCTCACCGTCTCAGATTTGTGTTGATCAAGATTGCAGTGCTTGTGCATCAGTGGGGCACTTAAATAACCATCTTCAATGAATAGTTCGCACATCAGCGATGCTAGTTTTCCCCTCAAATTTATTTTGAGCATCGCTGCATTGTTTCTACATCTACGGGGCGTTAAATCACTAATTTTATCTACTGCATAGATGATCGTTTTTCCACTATAAAGTTGAATTTCATCATCAATATATTCTTTGTACAGCAGCAGTGCATGAAGCCCATTATAAACGCCTTGTTTTGTAATCAGCATTTACTAAATTTTATATTATCGTTGAATTGGTTTGTGCGAATTCAGTTAGAAGATCCTAATGACAACGCTAGGTAAGAAAAGTGACGACTAGGCAGGGCGAGTCATTGCTACAACAACAACATAAAACACCATAAAACACCATCTGTAAGTTTAAGTAGTCCCTCAAAGTACCGCTCCAGCTGTTGGCTTATTAGCAGTGCCCAAATCAAAGAGATGTGCAACTAAAGGGGTGTGAGCACGATAAAGACATATTTATTGTATTCAAAGGCTCCTCTTTGTTTAAGGAACACTTTGGGCCTCATTCTCTATTGCGAAACGAACGTGCGTTTCGCCTAAGAGACCAATCGTTCGCCTGTTTGCAATATGTAAGACGATCATAGCAACTGAAGAAAATTCTAACAGCAAAATAAAAGTAAAATTAAATAAATTAATGGTCATTAAATCAAATTACTGTTCCCAGATTTTTGAAATGTATTGGAATAACATGAAAAACTTTGTCAAACTTAACAGATTCATATAAGTTTCTATCATTGTTTATCCTTAATAGTTTGGCACCTTCTTTTGCGATTCGGAGTGGAAGGTAGTGGATGAAAGTACTCTGAGAAAGTGGAATGAAGGAAATCGCGTTCAACTAGAAATTTAAATTTAAAGTGAAATTAACAGTTTATAGTAACTAAAAAGGTGTTATAACTACTTAATATTCAATAATTTGTGAGTTTTATGTTTTCACGTTCAATATTTCAGTATTTAAATTTGTATGGTGCTGGCCACTCTGGCTTAACAGAAGATGAAGTAATTACTGTGGCGATTATTCTCAACATGTACCATACCTAACTCAACCACTAGTTAAACACAACAGAGATAACGTTGGCTACGCTTATGCCATCCCTACTAGACGGACCTAACCACACTCACTAATACATGCAAGCGAAAATTGTAATTTACCAACACAGACAAAGCCTTCTGTCAAATATTTGGCAACATTGTTCTTCTTCTTTGCAACCCTTCTTCTATAAGGTTGCATGAGTGGGACCGAAACGAAATTATTTAGGTAAATCGAGACTACAAGGATGAATGTGTGAGAGCAGGCACGCAATGTCTTAAGTAAATGCGCAGTAACCGCTAGCTGTAAATTATGTTTGCTGTTTATTTTTATTTCAAAATAAAACTTTGTGAGTGCGTGAACAAAACAAAAGTGCTGCAGTTAACCAAAAATTTCACAAATTAAAAGGAAATATTAAACGCAACAATACAATTAAACGATTTGGATGTTCACTGCATATTAGAAGAAAAAAGGCAAGTGTAGAGTGGTAATTTTTGTAATCAAATAATTTCTTTGCAAAATGCATAAGCGTACTTTTCAAAATTGCTTGAACAAGGAAAAAAAGAAATATGAACAATTAGTTAAAAAATATCAATGTCTTTTAGAACTTGCTCAAGCAAAGGAAAGTGCGTCTACTGGTGAAATGGTAACAGACTGTGAAGGAAGTGCGTCCAGGTCTAGTGATAGTGAAGGAAGTTTTTCTGAAGAGGAAGGGGTAGTGGGAAACGATTACGAACAGGGCGAGTTTGATTGTGATAATATAGATTCTTGCTTGGATATCAAGTCATGGGCAATCACTTTTAATATTCCCCAAAGTGCAGTCGATGGGTTGCTTGCCATTTTGAGGCGTTGGAAAGTGCCGGACTTACCGCTTTGCTCAAAGACTCTTTTTGATACCCAAAGAAAAAAGGTTGAGATTAAATGTATTCCAAAAGGGGAGTTTGTGTATATAGGTATCCAACAATATTATCTCTCAGAAAAATTCGAATATTTGCAACACAAACCCGAAATCCTGATAGATATAGGAATTGATGGTCTCAAATTGTTTAAAAGTTCAAATCGAGTTTTGTGGCCAATTCTTGGATCCACTGTAGGTTTTGATAACGTTAACCCCTTTTTAATTGCGTGCTATTCTGGATTTAAAAAACCCGAAAAAATTGACGACTTTATGGCAGACTTGTGCAAAGAAGTGCAAACATTAAGGGAAAATGGTTTGAAAGTAGGATCTTGTGAGGTTGTGAAGAAATTTAATGTCCGTCTGTTTACTTGCGACTCCCCGGCACGTTCGTACGTGACTGGGGTTCAATATTTTAATGGGAAAAGTAGTTGTCCAAAATGCGATCAGAAGGGAACCTACAGAGACAGGCGAGTTTGTTTTTCTAAGCAAATTGCAGTTTTAAGAACTGATGAGTCGTTTGGTCTGCGCCTTGATGAATCACATCATAGTCTTGAATTCCGAGAGAAGAAAGGTATAATAGAAAAAACTAATTTTGGTATGGTTTCACAGTTCCCTTTGGATAGCATGCATTTGGTAGATTTGGGAGTAGTTAAAAAACTATTAAAACTTATTTTAAAAAAGGGAAATATCTCACAAATGAACGAAAAAATAGATTTTCTAGCACAATTTGTTCCAAGTGAGTTTGGTAGAATAAGCAGAAACTTAGGTGATATAAATAATTGGAAAGCAACAGAGTTCCGTCAGTTTTTATTATATACCGGGATTTTTATTTTAAAGGATTGTGTTTCCGATGACTTGTACTATCATTTTTTGTTATTGCATTCTGCCATTAGACTTCTTTCTTGTAATAGGTCTGGTATTAAAGAGTTTGATCTTTCTCAGCAAATGCTGCAAGATTTTGTTTCTTATTTTGGTACATTATACGGGGAAGAATTCGTTAGTTTTAACCTGCACGGCTTACTACATTTAACAGATTGTGTAAAACAGTATGGACCTCTTGATAATTTTTCTGCATACAAATTTGAAAACTATATGCAATATTTAAAAAAACTTATTAACAATCCAAACAAAATTCTTCAACAGTTATATTTAAGGCTTGACGAGAGGCGAGGGTTAAATAGAGAGTTGAAAGTTTCAACAAAATTTGGTTCTTTTTGTATAGACTACAAAAAAGAGAAGGACTGTTTCTGTTTTTGTAGAGATTTAGGTCCGATAAAAGTTGTTAAGCCTATAAGTGGCCCTGAAGACAAATTTGTATGTCAAGTGTTCCAAGTAAAAGAAAATTTGTATACTATCCCTCTTGAATCGCAATCTGTATTAGGGATCGTATTAGCAAGCCAGTTAACAAACGACATGGTGGAAGTTTCTAGATCAACTATTGAATATAAGTACTTTTACGTTCCCCACCAAGGCAAATTCATTCTCATTCCACTTCTACATCACCTTTTTCATGAATTTTGTAATTAAGTTAAAAGTTTTCGTTTATACAAAAATTTACTTTCCATTTTTTAGAACGACTTAAAAAATGGATAAAATCCCAAAAAAACAATACCAGCAAATAAATCAACACTTGCCAGGTCAAGCAGACGAAGAGTACCAAATCAGCACTGCCTATTTTGTGGAGGTACTTGAAACTATAAAATCTATTGAATCGCGAATCAGCAGAATGGAACAAAAGCTTAACGAGCAGATGGCCACTAAAGCGGAAGTTGCAGCGCAAACAAATATTGTGTGCGAGTTAAAGGTGGCCACCAGAAGAATGGAGAGATCCTTAAGCCGCATAACTGGAGAAACCCGAGACCCATTAATGGACCAGATCGCCGGCGAACTTCCACTGACATCTTTGGCAGCAATAGCTGAAGTGGAGGAAAAGTTGGAGCTTCCGCAGTACTCTGAAGCTATGGTACACATTTTGTAACATTGTTTTAATATTTATATAACTTTTTTGTATTTCTTTTACAGACTTCCTACATTTATAAAATAAAGGGAGTGTCTGATGATGTGGATGTGGTCTTGAGAGGAGTATTCTCGGATGAAGTGCTCCTGGACTTCAATTGGGAGGGAGTTGCAAAAAAGCGCAGCCTTGGAAGCCTAAATTTGGTGCAAAAATCCATAAGTGGTAGATATATATATTTATATTATCAAAATTTGTGATTTGCTATGGAAACATATTCAAGCTGACCATTTATGCCTGCATATGTACATATATACATACATATGCACTTGTTTGAAGTAATTTTTTTTATTTATGCCTACATTTCTTTTTAGATGTTTTTAAACATCATGGGGCAAAAGAGTTCGCAAAGGCTTGCAGAAGGTCCGTAATGCTCAGCCACAATCGTTTGAAACAAAGGCAGTTCGCAAAAAAACAAAAAACAACACAGCTGTCTACGTCCACTGCCACAGATTTGGAAACAATAAAACATGAATCACAACAATAGTCACATAGCAACACAACCGTCACGTCCACTGCTACCACAAATTCAAACAATAGACCTTCAACCACGACAACAGATACAACACTTTCAACATAACAACCAAAAGGAAACAAAAGAAAAGGGATCACTGATCATTTGCTCCTTAGTTTACAAATGATGCTATATTAACATAAAAAATTCCATACAATTTTTACCTAGCAACAATAGAGAAAGGGTTACTGAAAATGCAGTTATAACTGTTTCCGCCTGCGTCTACAAATCCAAGCACAAGAACTATATATCTACCTAGTGATTAAGAAAATAAGCTACCTGAATTTTTTTATTTTAAGTTTTTTATTTTAAATATAAGTATTAACTTGAAATATACATAAAAACCAAAAATATTAAAGCAAAAAAAAAAAATATTTAAAAAACAGTGAATATGAATATATGTATGTATCTGAAGTTAGTAAAGACAAAGGAGTAGATTAATATTTTAAATGTATTACTTGTTTCAAAGACTTTTACCAAAGAATTTATCAATTTTACCTTTTAATTTTCAAATAAAAATGAATTAATGTAAATAATTTTTATACAATGTAAACTGAAACTGAACTGTGAACTGAAAGTAGGAATTATGAAAAATATTTCAAAAATATCAATACACAATATATAGAAATGTAAACATTTTTATATATATAAACATATATTTATATTAAGCAATGATTGATATTTCATTTTTTTTATGAATTACAAACTTAAAAGTTATATTTTCATACAAAAACAAGAAATGACTAAGCATGTGCTCAATTAATATGAATATAATGAGAAAAAAGAAGATAAAGTAATTTAATTTTAAGTCCAAAACCATTTTAAAGACTGAAAATATGCCTTCTAGTTTAATGTATGTACTGTACAACTTTTTATATTTACTTTTAAATGAATAGAAATTCTTTAAGCACTATAGCAAGCAATAACTTGACACACATAATGTAAATTTTATTATTGAAAGAGTCTTGTTATTGTTTACGAAACAAATGTAGAAATTGCCTTATTTTCAAATATATTTTATTTTCATATAATTCATCCTCGTCTTTTATTAGTTAGGAGTAACCAGCTTTTGTATTAGGTACGTCCAGTCAGCGCTGTCCACAAACTTCTTTACTTATAATCATTAGGCCTGGCGCATGTTTGCCGCACTCATAACCATTAGCTCTGGCGTGTGTTTGCATTATACCTGGCTGTTAGCCCTAAACAAACTTTTCATTATGAATAATGAGTGTGAAGAGTGCAGATATATCTTTCATAATATGTGGTTTTACATGAGGTAGAAAGGGATGCCGTATACTGTACGTGTGCACACGGACAGCAAACACATGGTTAGATTTGGCACACTGCTCTTCAGAAACTAATTGAGAAAAATAAGCAAAAATAACGCAAACGCAAGTCAGGCCGAGAGGTTATCTGACCAACCATTTAACTGGTACCTGTCTAGTAGGGATGGTACAGTTAGAAGGTAAAGTCAACTCTAAAGCAACAACATACTGTCGTAAAGATTGTCAAAAGCAACTGTCTGATGTTAGCGAATGAAGGGAAGAGAAACCAGAAAAATTTTCATTTGTGAGAAATTATGTGGTGCAAGCATGGTTAAAAAGTGATTATTATTGAATAATGTCGCCATATTTGCAATTGGTTTTAATATGAACGTTAGAAAAACCACAAAATTGCAAATGCAAATCACGCTTGCTTACAGTTTTCTGGCTTAGATTCTGCTGTTTGCGTCTCCTTCTGACAATGTATACACCAGTGTGTTCAAAAATATTCAATCAGCTGATGAAATGACACAACCTTATTATTGAACCATGCGCTTATGCATGCAAGCGTGTACCAAGGAAGAGGAAGAAAGATGGCGCGAGTGTTCATGAATTCAACGCAAAGAGGAGTTCTCAATAAATAACACCGACCCTTCGAGAACACGAAGAACGAACAACCAAAAAGTTCCCGGTGCGTAGGCAAGCACCCTGTCGGACTATATAAGGCAGTGACCAAGAAAGGCAGGTTGATCAGTTTATTTTGAAGTGTTGTTCAGTGAACTACTGTGAAGTTACCAAACTCTAAAAATTGTTTTGCGTTTATTACTAGTAAATAAAACTAGCTATTAGTTACATTATCTGTGCGTGTGTTTATTTGACTTTATAGTGATCGAGTCCAGGATTGATAATCAAGGAATCATCGAATTTGTCACAATTGGTGTCAGAAGCGGCATTGTTGAATAAATACCAGTGAATTTAAGGATATCAAGGACATGGCGAAGCTGAATGCATTAAAGATTCAGCAACTCAAAAATGAGTTGGAACAACGCGAACTAAACACTACAGGCAATAAATCAGAGTTACAGTCACGATTGCGAGAGGCTATGGAAGCAGAAGGAATCAACGTTGATGATCATGTTTTTCATCTTGTGGAGGAGGTATCGACAAAAATGGAAGAAAAAAAGGAGTCTTAGCTGTATTAACTCAGATGTCGACGAAAATGGAAGAACAAGAGACACGTATTACATCTCGAATGGCATCTCAGCTGGAGGAACAGAAGACACACATGACATCCCAGGTTTCAGCTCAACTTGATGAAACGAAGGCATACATGAGATCTCAAATAGAGGAACAGAAGGCATATATCTCATCGCAGTTGGAAGAGCAGGAAGCAAAGTTGTCATCGAAACTAGAAATGCAAGATACAATGATAACACAAGTGCAAGAGGTATTCAGTGAACGGCAGGACAAGATTGAGGCCGAAGTAGATGCTTTGAAGGGCCCAGGAGTTACAACTGAACCGTCCAGCTGCCTCAGCAAACACTCCCAAGGTAAAATCACATTCCTTTGATGGTTCTGTTCCATTCCAGGTATTTAAGCTGCATTTTGAGAAGACGGCTACGGTGAATAATTGGTGCACTGAAGATGAAGTTGCAGCACTATTCGTGGCATTGAAGGGACCTGCAGCAGAAATCTTACAGACTATTCCCGAGTCCGAAAGGAACAGTTATGATGCATTGATGGGTGCGGTTGCGAGACGCTATGGTAGCGAACATCGAAAGCAGATATACCAAATAGAACTACAGAATCGCTTTCAGAAGGCTAATGAGTCATTGCAGGAATGCGCATCGGACATAGAGAGGTTGGCTCATCTAGCAAACTTAGAATACACAGAAAGGGTAAAAATCCAAAATTTTATAAATGGAATACGTGATGTGTCACACTGTTGAAGGCTACGTGGACGGGAAAGAGAGAGCGCTTGCTGACTGTGGATACTGGTGCATCATATGCCATCATTCGGAGTGACTTGGTCAGCGGGAAGGTGAGACGATTGCAGAAAGCTAAGTTGTGGACAGTAATTGGTGAAAGCAAGCAAGTCCTGGGACACGTGACATGTAAGGTTGTGATTGGGAATGTGGCTACGTATCACAACTTCTTGGTAGCGAATATTGTCGACGAAGTCATCATTGGCGGCGGTTCTGAGAGAGACATTCACATCAACGTAAGGAACAGGGTTATGACTTACAACGGCCAAGAAGTTGTTCTGATTTTTGGACACAATAGTGGGGGCGAGAGTGAAGATGGAGCAACAGGAGCCTCGTAAAGCAGAGGTAGCTCCTCGACCATAGGCTTTCACGGAAAGGTACCTCCTGAGGAAGATTCAACAAGGCCAGGAGAAAGATCCAGATTTGGCACGTGTGTTGAAAGGACTAAAGGAGAACAAAGCGCCGAGAAGAGAAGAGATGATTAGAAAGAGTCGCATCGCAAAAGCATATTGGGCACAATGGAGTAGCTTAAAGCTAACATCTGGTGTTTGCATCGGATATGGGAAAGTGAAGATGGCTAAAATTATCGAGCACTTATTGTTGTCCCCCAGGCAAGGGTTCCAGATGTCAACTAAGCCCATATGGAAGCCACATGGGAATAAAGAAAACGCTGCAAGAGCTAAAGCGGCGGTTCTATTGGATCGGTTGCAGACAACCTGTGAGGAAATGGATTACTAAGTGTGTAGAGTGTGCTGAGGATAAAAGACGAACGCAACTTAGTGGATAGAGTGAAACACTGCACTGGGCATGAGAGAATGGAAAGGAATCCTGAAGAAGTGAGTTGTAGGAATATTTGCCGGGCACCACTGGAATCTAAAGCGAAGGCACAAAGCCATGCTGGATTAAGTACGGACAAAATGGTTGGAATATGTGACAATGTAATGCATTGTGGGAATCTCTGCAGGTGAGGATTGATGTTGAAGTTTCAATCCCTGGAGGAAATAAGGTTTAATAAAGCGGTGCCAACCATTGACTGTCTAGCAGCGTTTGGTTCGGGCAATGTGTCTGATCGGGACGACCAGACTTAGGTGGAGGGCAGTGTGGCGATTATTCTCAAGTATGTACCATCCCTAACTCAATAACACTCCCAGCACTAGTTAAACACAACAGAGATAACGTTGGCTAAGCTTATGCATGCAAGCGTGTACCAAGGAAGAGGAAGAAAGATGGCGCGAGTGTTCACGAATACAAGATAAAGAATAGATCTCAATAAATAACACCGACCCTTCGAGAACACGAAGAACGAACAACCAAGAAAGTTCTCGGTGCGTAGGCAAGCACCCTGTCGGACTATATAAGGCAGTGACCAAGCAAGGCAGGTTGATCAGTTTATTTTTAAGGGCCGTTTTCATAAAAGCCGGTAACTGCTAACCGGAGTTTAATTGACGTATTTTGTACGGTTAACCGGCTTTTATGAAAGTGGCCCTAAGTGTTGTTCAGTGAACTGTTGTGAAGTTACCAAACTCTTAAAATTGTTTTGCGTTTATTACTAGTAAATAAAACTAGCTATTAGTTAGATTATCTGTGCGTGTGTTTATTTGACTTTATAGTGATGGAACCCAGGATTAATAATCAAGTAATCATCGAATTCGTCACAATACAAATAGAAGATGAGTACGGTACAATAATAAGGTTGTGTCATTTCATCAGCTGATTCAATTTGTTTTATCACACTGGCGTATAGATGAGAAATAAAAGAACATATAACTATAAGAAGGTTCAATGCGACGAATAGTGGGAAACAGTAAACCATCAATTCGCGGGTAGGTAATTCACCACTGGATAATATTACATTTAAATCGCGAGTTTTAAAGCTCTTAGCACCTTTCTTTTTATAAAATTTTCACTATTAAACGTTTTTGTAACCCCAACTATAGTTTTTTGTTTGAAATTTCAATTAAAACACAGTGAAGTCAAGCATTTTACTAGCAGGCACTGTGGTGAATTACCCACTATCGATTTGACAGCGTCCACTTGCATCCATGATTAAATAATTTATATGGTTGTCGTAGATGACATAGCGTCTTCTTCTTCCTCATCCACACCCAAGCGCGGATGCAGGTCTCTAGTTGGGGGGGCGCGATCATGGCCGAAAGTTCAAAATCCAAATTAATTTCAGAACACCATTTTGTCATAATTACGAATAAACGTAACGAATTTATTTTTAAGCACTCAAATTAGCTTTCGAACAAAAAGCAATCAGGAAATCAGGATTTTATACAGGTCAAACTATAGGTAGAAACTATTTCTTTCTAATAATCGAGTGTCACTTGTGTCTTTTAACTAAGTAGAGTTATCTTGAATCTATATTTGTTGGAGCAATGAAAAAAAAAAACGAGATGAACGCGATGTTTAGTTAATTAAGTACATTTCAATCTATTCGTCGACAGATTCAATATGTAGTTTTGGTACAAAGATGTTTTTGAGACAATATACATTATTATTTTTCATAAATTAGCATCAAGCTGTTATGATACAATTCTATATTATAAAATCAATGTTTCTTCTTCTTTAAATGGTCATCTAACCGCCTGGGCGATTTTGACCGTCCAACATAGCTCGCCAGTCGTTTCTTCGTTGCGCCAACTGGCGCCAATTGGAAACACCGCGGGATCGCAAATCGGTCTCCACTTGGTCCTTCCATCGGAGTGGTGGTCTCCCTCTTCCTCTGCTTCCACCAATGTTTCGCTTCCCCTTTTTTTCGAATCTTTCTATAATGTTTTCAACGTCGATTTTAATATCATATCTCTTCATTCATAGTTGTTCGTAACCGTGTGTTTTATCGCCGAGGGGTAGAAAAACTTCTGTCTGGAGAAGCATTACTGACTGGAAGTGCAATAGCATCCTTATCAAAGGAAAAGTATTTCCGTCGCAATGATCAACTGCAACTAAAAACTTCAATTTAAACTGAAATATAAATTCTATAGTAACTGATAACGTGTTATAACTGCTTTATGTTCAATAATTTGGGAGTTTCATGTCTTCATGTTCAATATTGCAGTATTTAAATTTGATTGTTTTATTACTGCATACAACACACCCTTTGTGGTTTGTGTGTGTGTGCAGATTCGGAGTAAGTTGCGCTACTAGTAGACATATACTATGCTATTCATTCTAAGAACTTTGATATATGGAACTCCATATCTATCTCTATTGTTTTGTACCGTTACAAAGCACCGTTATATGACCAAAACTATAAAACCCTATGTACTAGTACACTCTGGGTATAAAAACTAATGTGTGTCTGGCGTCCAAAGTACTCAACCGACCTTTATGAAATTTTCACAGTAGATTTCTGGGTTCACTAGTTATAGTATAGGCTATATATAATTTTTTAAAAGTGGGAGGGGCCTCGCCCCCATGCTATATAAAATTTTTAACTTGTATAGGCATCCAAGGTACTCAACCAATCTTTATGAAATTTTCACAGTAGATTATTGGATTAACTGTTTACAGCATGGGCTATATATACTTTTGAAAACGTTGATAGTATACCGCGTATCATGTTTCGTAAATGTATTTAACACGGTTCTGAAGTTAATAATAGCTGAAGTTTGACATTTTGTTCATTTATATGTGGGCGGTACCACGCCCATTTTCCGAAAATTGTAAAGAATCATTAATAACGTATCAGTTAATTAGAAGTGGGCAGTTCAATATTTCTACGTCCTTTCCATATAACTTTTATGGAAAAGTAGGCGTGGTGAGCGAAATCGCTCATGGCATAGTAAAACAGGTAATAGCACGGCGGCCATATTGGAAATAGCTTCTCTAAAACGTCAGAACAGCACAGCACATGTTAAAATGTAAATAAACCGATTACAAGCAAGTTTGACAGTTTAGAGAAAATTAAAATGAAAAAAATCGAATCAGCTGTTAAGATGATCTTACCTGTATAGGTATGTAATGAATATTTCTCTAGTTTCTCCTCGCTTCATTCGCTAACACCAGTGAGCATAGTGGAATCACAAGGTGAAGTAAATAAAAAGAGAAAGAAAATGAACGCTATCTGAAACGGTAGGGATGTATTTTGTAGAGGGAGAATGGGGTGAAACGCCAAACAGTTTTTGCCCTTTTTGGTAGAAAGGGGGGAAAATAATTTATTAAACATGTTTGTATTTGATTTAAAAAAAATGGTAAGTGCAATAAAAAAAGACTAGCACAACTAAAAAATTCATATTAACGTAATTGAATGATATTTTCATTTATGGTTTTTCTTAAAATATAAAAAATTAGCCAACGAAACCCATATTGCATTTATACGATGTGATTACAATTAAATACAAATTCGTGAATATAAAAGTGAAACGACTGCATTTGCAGATATTTTATTGCTCAACTAGGGTATCTTTAGGTCAATACCTATTGGAAGTTATTAATATTAAAATCGACTTTAGGTCTTTGGATTTTAGCACCACTTACCGAATATATATAAAATGCGTTGTTTTTGAATAAAAAGTTAAACGAAAAGACTGGATAAGTAATATTTTGTTTGGCAGACTAAAAAGCAACACGACTTGAAATGGAGGGTCTGGTACGAGAAACGAATAATAAGTGACTGATTTCAGAAAGAAGAAGAATGCCAGAACCGTCAAGCGTTCTTCTGGTGGCAGCTCATTGACGTTTTGCATTAATTCAATAATGAAATGCAATATTCTGTCATTAAATTTCAACTTTTGCATCCATTTTTGTAATGTCGACTCGCACGGTAGTGGAAACCCTTTTTGATATAGGTGCCTGTACGCACGGGGCCCTGCCTCATGGAGTGTGAGTGTATTAGATATATCAAACCAGCTCCAGTAAACAAGCTGCTGCCAGCTTTCTCAGTTGCCCTTCAGTAAACACTTGTTTCACATTGTTTACTAATGCCTCGTTTTCTGCGTTTTCAATTTTTAAATTTACATTCTCCAGCTCCATATTTCGAAGTTGCGATTTGGATATGCAAATCGTTTTCACTTTCACAACTGAAAAATTGCATAGGTATACTATATAACGCGCAATTAGTTTACCATTAAATATTCGTTATTATGCCATTGTTGTATTCTTTGTGTTGTTGTTGAGCTATCTGTGTGCCGACTCGGTGTACGGGTAACCCTGTCGAATTGTTTGTGTGGACAAATCTACCTTCACACCCACATTCCAAACAACACGAATACATGTGTTTTTACCATTCGGGAATATGTTTTGGTCCGATTTTTGTAAGTATGAGAAGAAGATCAGAACAATCGACCTAAGTCGATTTAGCTATGTCCGCCTATTTGTCTATCTGTTTGTACGCAAGCAAGTCCCTCAGTTTCAGATATATCGCACAGTGAAAATCGTGAGACGTACTCAATTATGAAGTAAGCGAGACAACTGAGCACAGCACGTGCAATACTAAGCACTACGTATTAGATCGTATAAACATATTAAATCTAAGATAGTTAAGATCTTATGCCATTTAGCCCCAAGACAGGACAAAAAGAGAACTGGATGCGTGTGTTGTTAATACATATATACATACTTTTAGAACTAGTTTTAATTAAGGGTAATAAGTGAATGCATTTTGCAAAGATAAGCATTATAAAACACAAGTAAAAACCCGTAAATTAAAGAAAACTGCACTTTGCAAACATATGCACCATTATTCAACTATGTACAGTTGTTCTACCGAGTCGAACATGTCTATTACACTATAATGAACACAATTATGTATGGATATTTAAATCACCATACTTAGCTTGTGTTGCCTTGTCCACTATTTGCAGTACTTCCTTAGCTGAATCCCAAGATGTCAGCAGTTCCACAGCCATTGGCACCGCTTCCTTACATAACAAACGTCGGTTTTTCGTTTGCTGAAAATCATTTTTCGAAAAGTGAAATTCGCGTACTCTGGAGCTGTGTGTGAGTGCTACCCCGCTGCTTTTACACCAACTTTTCAGCCTCTTCTCCTCCACAGGAGCACTAAATAGGCTGAAACCCTCCGCCGTCCAAGTTTTTTTGCACAATGCGCAGCTCGGTCTTGGTATTATTAATAATTTTACGGGAAAATTTTAATTTTAACGATCATTTTCTTTGAGAAATAGCAGCGGAATGTGAAATTATATTGAAATGCTGCAATACAAATTTTGTTGCTCAAATTTAACAGAAATTCCCCTTTCATACACGTAAAAATCTGAAAAAAGCAACACCTTGATAGAACAACAACACTGTTTTCGGGGACAACATTGCCTCAAAATTTTCAGATAGCCGAATGACAGAACAAAGAAGAAATTAGAGCAAGACAACTGACAGCTTACTTCACCTTGTTGATTACACTATGCCAGTGAGTTGCTTTTGAAAGTCTTTACGCCAGTATGTTGTTGCTGTAGAGTTGACTTTACCTTGTTATTGTACTATGAAGATGAGTGTTTTTGTTTTCATCCATCTTTCATTTATTTTATCGTCAAAATGCGTGTTTACTACGCAAATTTTCATTATTGCATTTTCACTTTTATTGATTTTTATGCGTGCCTTGTATAAACCAATCAATTCTTTTTTTGATGCAAGTTTACGTGAAACAAAATTGATATGGTGTAGAAAAGCTTTTCAGCTCGTTTTGCGGTGTGAACAGAGCAAATCAACAAATAAAGCACCAAGATGAGTATAGAACTTACCAGTTTTGAATTGAGTTCCGAAGCGTTAATTGGATCTTTATTAGCATTATGTGCATTGTTTGCATTTTGTCGAAGTTTATTGGTGGAAGATGTTATTTGCATACCAGGCAAAACCAAACATAGTTGGAAGTCCATAAAAATACTAGAAAAGGTAAGATCCTATAGGTAACATATAACGTATATATAATGGTATATATATCTTTTAAATGACCAGGCATGTTATTGCAACGCATGTGAAATACTGCTAACTCCTTCAGCAGGTGTTTTTTGTGACTGTTGCGGTATTTGTACACATTCGACCAACGCATGCACCAAGAAGCTAGACAGTTATCGTTGCAAGGATAAATGGCTACGAAACGAAAAGTCAATGCGCCATCTTTGGGTGCGGGGAAATCTACCTGTAGGCGTGTTATGCACTGCATGTGATGAAGAAATCGATTATCATGCCACAGCCGGCTTATTCGGTTGGCGTTGTGCATGGTGTCATCGTTGTTATCACAATAATTGTTATAAACGTCTAGATGCACGCGCAGAGTGTGATTTGGGTGAATTTCGAGATATGATTTTTCCACCATATTGTATTGTAGCGGCCCGAACTCGTGAATCGGTTCGATTGCATTTAGCTGGGATTAAACCACCAAATATTGAAGACTGGGAACCTCTTATAGTGATTGCTAATACAAAGTCTGGTAGTAGTACCGGCTCTGATGTGGTTTCCTTACTGCGCGGTTACCTTCATCCACTGCAGGTGATGGAATTAGGTACTCGCGGACCACAAGATGCCATGCAATGGGCTGCTAAAGCTAGCCCACGCCCGTGTCGTATACTAGTCGCCGGAGGAGATGGAACCGTAGGTTGGGTGTTAAATACAATATATACCATGAATATTAAGGTATGTGTATATTTTTCCTTTAAATTGATTTTGGTTAATTTCAACACAAATTTCCTCGATAGCCTATACCTTCTGTTGCCGTAATGCCATTGGGTACCGGCAATGACCTTTCGCGTGTAATGGGCTGGGGTCCAGAGCCACCTTCACTTTTGGATCCCGTTGCTATACTCAGAAATGTAAGTACACTTGAAATAATATCTATTGTTAAACAACCAAAATAATTTGCTTCCGTTTAGATTAAAAGAGCCCGGTCGGTGAATTTAGATCGATTTGATTTGCAAGTTGAGAAATTACATTATCGTCTGCCAATTCAGCGACATCCAATTAAAACAATACACGTATACAATTATTTTAGCATTGGGGTGGATGCATTAGTCACTTACAACTTTCATAAAACTCGAGAATCTAGGTTTTACTTATTAAGTAGTCGCATTTTCAATAAGGTAAAATTAATATGAGCTTTAAATAAATTATTGTAGTATCAACATTTCTTTATTTCAGTTAATATATTTTGGTTTTGGTACTCAACAAATTGTTCAACGTGATTGCGAGCGTATAGAGCAAAAATTAGATTTATATTTGGATGGGCATCTTGTAGAGTTAACTGAATTGCAATCCATTATTTTTCTAAATATTGATTCTTGGGGTGCCGGCTGTAAACTATGTGGTACCCTCAAGTAACAAAACCAAATGTGTATCTTTATTAAGGTTTACTTTGTTACAGAAATAAGCAACCTAGATGCAAACACGAAAATTGAAAATTCGATTTCAGATGGAGTAATGGAGGTTTTTGGTCTTGTATCTTCGTTTCATATGGCACAATTACAGTGTGGCATAAGCAAACCGGTTCGCATAGGACAGGCCAAACAAATACGGGTAAATACATTTTTTAGAATCGTAATATTCCTAAAGCTAGCACAAATAAATTCGCCTTGTTATTGATTAATTTTAGATTGTCATAAAAGCCACTTGTCCTATGCAATCTGATGGTGAGCCGTGGATGCAACCACCGGCAGATATACGACTGCAGGCGCGTAGTCAAGCCCGAATGTTGAAACTAGAAAGCTAGTTCAAATGCATTTCAAAGTCTTCACTTAAGATGCCAAAAATAGTATGTACTTTGGTGTATTTATCGTGTCAAACATAAGAATGGAACTACCAGGAACCACCAATTTATCCAGAACTAAATTTATAAATGTCATAGGTATCACCAAATTTATCAATGTATAGGAATGCATTTTTCTCAAGTGTCTATTTCCTAATTGGCGTTATCAAATTTTAAATTATTAGCAAAAGACAAATCCCTATTTAAAGTATACTGTAAGGGGCTTGTTGCTGTACTTAATATACGTTAATTTTGAATTAATACTCCCACTCACATATTATTAACGATGAACATGGGTTTTGTTTGGAGGGTTGGAAACTATATCTTTCATTACAATGGATTCGTGACATTCTTAGCTGCTATACATATCTAAACACCTTAGATCCTGGTAAAGTTGGTTACGCTATCTATATCTTGCTAATTTTAGAGGTCCTTGTCGCATAACCGTTATTAAAAACGAATATTTCTCATTTTAGGTTTTATTTGAAAGTTAAAATGCGAGATGCTACCTATAATTGATAAATTATGGTACTGAGTTAGCTTATAAAAATACAACACAAATATAAGCTTAACGATTTGAAATTACAAATTTTGCTTTTTATTCAACTTTCAAATATCTTCGGGTTTTCTGATGCTTATTGTTCTTCTGCAATTCTTACTGTATGTTGTTGTTTACTTATCTCAATTCAATCGTAAGGCGGGTACACTTGTCTTATTTCCATGGCAGAGCACGCTTAGATCATCGTCAGCTCCATAATGGCATTGACAATATCATTATTGTGTTTCTTAAGCGCACGTATAGCCTTCGCACGGGTTGTATTTGCCTGTGTGATTACCAACTCAATATCCTTGTCATCAACCCCAGTTTCATCTACTTCTTCCTCGTCCTCTTCTGCAATGGGTGCTACTGATGTAGTTGTACCCAATGTCTCAGCAATGCTTGCTGCCTCAGGAGCCTTAAACTTCTCGGCAGCAGCAACTTGAGCTTGTTGTGACAAATCTTCAATCTTTGCCTCGCCGAAAACAATATATGTATCACTATGTGGGTTCTTGTACACATCTGGATTGTTAATTACGAATAGGATGTTCTTAGATTTGCGTATAGTTACGCGATTGACTCCTTGAATCTGCTTCAGTCCTAATTTAAGCATAATTTTTCGTGCCTTTTTTTCACCCCGTGATTGTTTGGCCTTTGATACTAAATCGACGGGAAGTCCGGTAGCGCCACCGCCCAACTGAGTGGTACCTCCAGCCGCATCCTCCAACTCAGGAATGCTGTCCTCCGATCCACAATCACTAGCATCATCTTCAATGCGCACATCAGCGGGTTTCGCTTCGCCAATAGCAGCAGCAGCTGCATCGGCTTTAATTTCAGTTACTTCAGCGGTCATTGTAGATATATCTCTTAGGACACTGTAAATAAAAAAAATAAAAGGTAGAAGTCCATGCATACAAATATCTATTTTTACAAAAAAAACGCAGCAAATGCAGTTTTTTCGCTCATTTCCCAGGGCTGTACATGTCAATAAGTTAAGCTTTTGTAACGAAACGTTAAAGCAATGAATAGATTTAGAACTAGGCACTCATATTTTCTTATTATATATTAACTATCTATACGGATGCACTAAGTTTTTCACGATTATTTACCTCAGAAAAATTCCACCCTTTCAGGACGTTTATAAAATTTTTGACAAAAGAATTTGGCATCTACACGGGTTGGCAGAGTTGCTTTGACACTCAGGCAATCGCGACATCTGGTTATGAAAGGAGCAGTTTTCATATTTAACAGCGGTATTCACAAACTAGTTTTTCCATCAACGCCTTTGTATGAATTGTTTACAAATGCTTATCAGTTTCATTCTCGTGCTGTTGTTGTTGTTGTTAACAGTGCTTCGCCCTGCCCAATGGGCTCGATCACTCTAAATTGTCATCAGGCTCTTCTAACGGAAGTCCGAGGAAACGCGTAGTTTCCACAGGGTTGGACCAGAGTGATGTAGGTGTTAGAAGAGTGGGTTCAACTGAACAGGAGAAGAGATGTATGGTATCATGAGAGGACATACCACATGCAGGGCATGTGTTTGGTATGTTGGGGTTCAGTCTGGATAAGTAAGAGTTTACCCTATTACAATATCCAGAGCGAAGTTGTGCCAGTATGACTCTAGTCTCCCTCGGAAGTAGACGCTCCTCTTCAGCCAATTCAGGTGGTTGAGTATTAATAGCGGGATTCACAGGCCGAGATCTGAGAGATCTGTCTACCGACTCGGTGTGGAGGTCATTTAGAGCTCGTATGTGGTTCCGCAGATCAAACGGCAAAGAGATATGGTGCCGGATCTCATCGTAGTGCTTACGAAGATGTCTCCTTATGTCCTCCATCCAAAAGATGTCGATTTGGATGACTAGGTTTATGACAGTTCAGAAGGAACTGTCTACTCAAGAGTTCCGCGTGCTCTTGAACATTGAGCAGTTTTCCCTCTTGATGGAGGTGAGACTCAGATGACATAAGCAGACATCCCGTAGCAGTTCTGATGGCGGTGTTTTGGCAGACTTGCAATTTCCTCCAGTTGGTGTCAGAAAGATTGGGCGATCATATGGGCGCAGCATAGTCAATAACCGGCCGGCCAATAGCCTTATATGTAGTAAGCAATGTTTCTTTGTCTTTTCCCCAAGTACTGCCGGCCAGTGACTTGAGGATCTTATTGCGGCTCTGTACCTTCGAGGCTATTGCGGTGGCATGACCAGCGAAGGTGAGGCCGTTGTCAAATGTCACACCCAAGATTTTCGGGTGGTTGACAGTAGGTAGAGGTACTCCGTCTACGTGGACATTTAACTCTTGCTCCATCTGCGCATTCCATGTCGTAAACAGGGTCGCCGTAGATTTAGTCAGAGATAGGGTCAGATTTCGCTCGGTGAAGAAGCTGGAAAGGTCATGGAGGTAACTGTTGATTCTAATACAGAGTTCATCAATGGAGGGACCCTTGCCCGAGGCCATTATCGTGCAGTCGTCAGCGTAGGAGACAATGGAGACTCCCTCTGGTGGGGGTGGGAAGTCTCGAAATATAGAAATTAAATAAAAGGGGAGAGAGAACACCACCTTGCGGCCCCCCTTGTTTTATTCTTCGTGGTATAGATTTCTTGTTCCTGAATTTGACTGATGCCTGTCGACCATTAAGGTAATTAGCGGGGCACCTTTTAAGGCCGGCAGGGAGCGGTGTCTCTTCCAGATCTCGCAGGAGTGTGGCGTGATTGACCGTGTCGAATGCATTTGATAGGTCAAGTGCCACGAGAACCGTCCTATGGTTTGGTGGGTGTTGATTTAAACCGTTGTTAATCTGCGTTGTAATGGCGTTCAAAGCGGATGTCGTGCTATGAGATTTGCGGAAACCATGCTGGTGATCGGCCAATTTCAGATTTGCAATGAAATAAGGGAGCAGAATGGTCTCTAGTAATTTCACTACCGGCGAAAGGAGGGATACCGGGCGATAAGACTCTCCTTGGTTCGCCGGCTTCCCTGGTTTTAGTAGGGGAACTACAATCGCTTGTTTCCATATCTCAGGTATAACGAAAGTAGCTAGAGAGAGATTAAAAATAGCCGCTAAATAACTCTGTCCCTCGTGGCCTAGGTGTTTGATCATCTTCATGGCGATTCCGTCGGGTCCGATGGATTTTTAGGGTTTGGCCTTCGTTATGGCTTCCTTGATCTCTGCGACTGAGACGGCAATAGGCGCAGTGGAGTGTTTGTGTTTGTGCGCACGTCGGAAGACTCTTCTCTTAGTCCTATCCGCAAGTGGATGCATTATAACCTTGCAACCTTGTCATTGTGTTTGGTCGGATTGGATAGGGCCTTGACAGTCAACCACAATTTGCCGCCTCCGTCGGAGAGGTTGCATGTCTCAAGGTGTTGTTTCCACTTGGTCAGCTTGTGTTCCTTGACTATCCTACAAATTTCCGCATTGAGATCTTTGATTCTGGGATCTGCGGGATTGATGAGTCTCACTTGGTCACGTTCTCTTGCCATCGCCGCAGTTTCTGCCGGAAAATTCGGCCGAATTTCTGGTATTCTACCAGCAGGAATAAAGCGGCATGAGGCTGAATCGATGATCTTGCGAAACTCTCTTTCGCCTTTGCGTACGTCCGTAGGAGTGGGTAAGGCAGCGAAGGAGCGCTGTGTATAGTCAGTAAAGCGGTCCCAGTCAGCTTTGGTGAAGTTGATGTATGTTAATTTATCAGTCGTTACGAAGTCGGTCGGTCGTTCAACAGAGAGTAAGATGGGTAGGTGGTCTGAAGCCAATGTAAGCATCGGTCGCCAGTTGACAAAGTTAATTAGGCCCGCGCTCGTTATGGAGATGTCGGGCGAACTGTGGCAGTTACCTGCTACCCTAGTGGCGACATCTCCATTGACTGTACAGAATGCTGAGTTATCTATTTGGTCTGCAATTGCGTGTCCTCTGCTGTCTGCTGGCAAGTTGGAGTGCCAGAGATCGTGATGCGCGTTGAAATCGCCTAGGATTAGACGGTTACATTCTCGTGCTCTTTTACTTTACTGCCCTATGCTAAGGCAGCTTGTCATCGTGACTACTGAAAATTGTTATAGCCCGATTCCACTTGTTCCTATAATTTGCAATTGTCATCCCAGCTGTCATCACCTCGTTTGCAGATGGCAAGCAAGCTGAGAATAGCACCATTAATTGAGGGTTAGACGTTGTCCTGTTTCTAAAAATGGTTTTACTTACATATAATGTTCGAATTTCCAAATTTTATTTACATCCGGTTCAAATGCTAAATAAACTGTTGAACTGTAACCAACAGGTTTTAGTTAGGTCAAATTTGACTTCAAACCTTTTCACTTACGGGTCAATTTTGTGCGTTACCGGTAATTTTGTACCAGGAAGATTATCTAACCTAAAATCGTAACCGTTGGCAAACTTCGTGTAAAAAAGTGCTTATATTGTTTTTTAATTCCAGTTCACAAGAAGTATGTTTAAAAAATTTTGAGGTATTTTCTGTCCACAAAAATATTTACAAAACACGTGCAATTTTTAGCGGTTACGCGACGCAACCACCTATTTTGGTCATTACGAAATTGAACTGCAACTTAAGGCGGCAAAATACCAAAAGGGTGTAAAAGTTTCCAAACTATTTATTTGCCGGTAAAACGAATGTTGTTACCACACTAGAATTAGGGCGTTAGTATGAAAACGGTTTGCCATATCGTTTCATTTATGTTTTAGTAAATTTTCGACCATGTAGTCTCAATTAGAATGACAGCTAAGTGGAAACGGGTCCGAAGTGATCAAGTTTGACATCTAAAATTAATTTGCCAACTCGTAATAGCGGTTTTGTTTAAATTTTTATCAACGATGCTTGTGGTAGTTTTTATTTCTTTTTTTAAGCAATAAAATGGAGAATTCTTCAATGTATGTTTTTTTGCTAAATTGCATAATTTATAAACTTTCTGGTCCTTTTGGTCTTATTATAACGAATTTGTTAATAAAATAGAGTACAATAGAACTGGTTTCACATTGTTTTATTTTATTTATTTAATAGCCAATTTTTATTTTTTGATATAATCAACATATTAAAATGTTAAGGATTGATATGGAATTATATGAATGCGAAAAATTGAGCTGCATAATTCGCAAGACTAGCGTTTGTGTGGCGTCTTTGTACTCACTTCACATTGTCAATAAACTATCATACTTCTATAAATAGTTCAAAATCATTGGTAGTGTAAACGATAGTCAAAAACTATTGGCGGCTTTTATTTGATAAATTTTATGATTCTCGATCTCACCGCCAAAAATATGCGAATATCCTAAAAATTGATACATAAAAAGTTTTAGGTTAAGGACGATTTTAGACTTGTTTGGAAATACAAATACCCTAAGACATATGTTGTGAACGAATTTCCTGATGCGGAAACTTAAAAAAAGCAAAGGATACTGTGGAAATATAAATGTGGTTAGCGACATCAAAACCTGAAGTGAAATTACAACAGATGATGCGCACGAAAGACTGATTATAGAAAACAATTTAAATCACATAATAAGTCATCCTGAAGATCGTTAGAAATAATTCGTAACTATTCGTGAAAGCTTTCATAACATCCCTGTAGTTCGGTTAGGTTTACCAAAACTTACATATTATCTCTTGTTTATCCAATGCCCTTATTATTCAAGTGTTTCATCGATAACGAATGGATCTTCTTTCACTTCTGTAATACATATCGCATTTATTTCCACGTCCTTACCCCACTATGTTACAGTCGTTTCAAAATTTCCTTCTTAGTTTCTCGACATTTCTTACTAACATAAAAAAAAAGAGTCTGGAAGCAAATATCTTAAGCATCAATATGAAAACAATTTGTTATTTATTTTCACTCTTGACAAAATAACACATTTTTAGGCAAAATGGGTTAATAATATTTTTGATTTGACGCAACAATTCCTACAGAGAAAAGAGAACTGTCAACTTCACTCCTACTTTGTTTAATATACATACTTTGGGTTGAAGTGTTTTTCTTGCCACTGATGGAACTAATAAGAAACCTGGTACCGTGTTTGATATATTTTTTATTTTAAAACTTTATTTTAGCAATTTTAGTAATTTTCATTAAAATCGAACGCAAGTCAATGATAAGGGTAGGCTAAATTAGAAAAAATATACAAATTCATTACTTTTCAGGATTAAAACATCCTACATTTATTTCGATTAACCTAAAACTATTTTTGTATCAGTTTTTAGGCTATTATCAATATTCCGGAATGGCAATGGAGAAACCAAATACTTATACGTATGTCTACATTTGTAATCTTAATTTTTTTCATTATTTGTTTTGGGCCAATGTTGAATATAAACTAGGGTGTATGGAGCTTTTTGGCCGATCAATTAAAGAGAAAAACAAAAGTTTTCTCTTTCTCTCCTACGCGTTTCGATTCTTTTTCGTATCTTCCTCAGGGTGTCTGTATATTTCACTTAAAAAGAAAAGTATCTAATTTGAAGGGCCAATAAAATTATATTATTTAACTCTTTAGTTGTTGCTAACATATTTATCTTTCTACGGGATGCTAGAGATGAGTAAAAAATATCAAAAAAAATTAATTTCTTAATTTATCAGGAACAAAATTTTGTCTCGTGCCTATTTCAGCTATTATTGTAGTTCATTAAAATAATAATTTTTTCGTTATAAACAAAAACTCATACTTACAACGTTGCGTTTATTCTCGCAATAGAATTTAGCGTTTTAAACATGCGACATATACAACTGCATGTCCGTTTACATACAAATTCACATACTAATGTGACCGAGTAATTAAAAAGAAATTGAAAATAGAAAATTCTTGACGTCAATAAAAAGACGTTTATTAATTTCCATCTTCGTCAATTGTCCTCGCATATAATATATTACTTAGGGCCAATATTTACTTGCATTCTATTACTCATCTGTACAGATGTTGTATGTGTGTGTGTTTGTGTGCACATGTGTCTTTCATTTTGTTAGTTAAGTGTTTCTTCTTATTGTGCAACAAGAACAACAAAGTTTTTTATGACTTTTTAATTGTTTGACAAACTTTGTTGTTTGCTTTCAATGCAGCGCAGATTATTAAGTTTCATAAATCAAAGAAGACATATGCATCGATGTATGTTTGTATGCATGTAGTTGGATAGATATATGAGCTGGTAAGGAACGTAATGTGGACAATTAACGGAGTCTAATTAGGTCGGTATACGTGCATCGATGTAGATATGTATGTGTAGTATTGTATTGGTACTTTACATCATTTCATCTTGACAATAATTATACCTAGTAGTGCTACGTACACAAGGTATATTAACTTTAGTCGCCTAACGGTAGTATGTAACGGCATATATCAAAATGTTCAGGAGGAAAAAGAAATTGATTAAGCCATGTCCGCCCGTCCGTCTGTTAACACGATAACTTGAGTAAATTTTGAGAATCTTAATGAAATTTGGTATGCAGGTTCCTTGGCACTCATCTCCGAGCGCTATTTAAAAAGGGCAAAAAAATTATATATAAAATATTTTCGAATACGAAAAAAATGATTATTCGGTACATAATACACTTATAAGGACGAAATTTCTCTATCTCTATGGCGCGATATACAACAGGTATATCATCATAAACCTCCTAAGAGATTTTTGCGCCAAGCTTCTCTTCCAATTTGTGGTGTGCCGATTTGAATTTTCCCTACAAATTGGTGGGACCTACAGTTTTTTGCCGACTCCGAACGGCATCTACAAAGGAGACGAATTTTTGCTGAGAAGCCTGTCATGGCAGAAATACACTCGGAGAGTTTGCCAAACCACTGCCGAGGGGCGACCCCGTTTTGAAAAACTTTTTTTCAAATCACTTTTGATGTTACCTGTACCAGGGCTCGAACCATGGACCTTCGGTGTGGTAGGCCGGCAACACTACCTTCACACCACGGCGGCCGCACACCACGGCGGACGAAATTTAGTGTGTACATTAACGTTAAGGCAGAAAATAAATTTTTCAAGACACCGCCCACTTTTCATCAAGTCAAATTTAGAAATATTATTCATCATAACTCAAAAACCATCTTCAAAACGAAATTTAGCACACATATTGCACAAGGTATGCTCCGGAAAAAAATGCACGACATCGGTTAGGGTCCACGCCCATTTTTATATGAAAGATTTTGAAAAGGATCATAGATATACTTAATCCTATCTCACTTTAAAAGTGTCCGTGAACGAAGAAAGTCGAAAAATATGAATTTTCGAAAATGGGCGTGGCCCGCCCCTTTTATAGTGGATTATTCCACAAAACTTTTTATGCCGTAACTCCGGCAAAAACTGATTTATCGAAACGATATTTGGCGAAAATATTGAATATATGTATAAAGGCAACTGTTTGTTGTAAAAACGGGCGAAAGCGGCCAACGGGCACGCTCAGTTTTTAACATTGTTCTGAAAAATTTGTTTGTAAAATGTAAAACGCGATATTTCTATAACTATGCAAGCTATATAACATATAAAAATCCTTTAAAAAAACCCTCTACGTAAAAAGTTTGTGGATTTGTGGGAAGTAGATGTGGCGCCGCCCACTTTTCAGCATAAAAATTCTGCTTTTTTCAAAGGCGATTGCTGTAGTTTCAACTAGATATTTAAATGAAAATTGGTCAACTGCTTCTCAATAGTATGTAAGGAATAAGGGCATGAAATGTTTGTAAGTATGAGAAGAAGAAGGGATGGGCCTATCAATATGTAAACTGAAATAATAAGGACGATGAGCTGATTCGATTTAGCCATGCCCGTCTCTCCGTCCGTCTGTGTATTTGAACGCAAATATTTCAAACATAAAATGTCCATGTATTGGTATTTTGAAAAAATGTGCTTAGCAGTGTTAGGTAGGGAAGCTACAGGGTGGCACAAAAGTAATCCTCTTATCAGAAAATGCTATAAATTTTGCGATTGGCCCCTAAAGTCAGTTCTGTTTTGACATTTGTGTAGTAAACACATGCGAAATACACGTTAATAAACAATGTTACGCTACACTGCTCCAGAACGCGGAATATTGCTGACTATTTATTTGACCAATAATCGGTCGGGACCAAACGGTTACTGTGAATGGTGAGCGCTACAGAGCAATGATCAACGAGTTCTTTTTGCCGCAACTTGATGAATTGGGATTGAAAAACATGTGGTTCCAACAAGACGGTGCAACAGCACACACTGCACGTGCCACAACCGATATGCTGAACATCGGAAGCTTACTTTTGCGCCACCTTGTATTTACATATATACAAATAAATTAATTTACCCCTCAAAACTCATAACAGAAGTGTTTTTATTGAAAACAATGAGCTGGCTTCATAATACGAAGTGAAAAGTATTAAAATAGACCTGCGTAAATTGGTATGCCATAATAGATCACTACTAGGTATATAATGTTCGGTTCCACCCGAAATTGGACTTCCTTACTTGTTTTTTAATTAAAACTATATACAACCATTTATACAATTTTTATCATGAATGCTCTGTTTTTTGCAAACTTTAATAGTCGAAATTCAGGAAATTTTGTTTTTAAGTCTTATGTTATGCTTTTTTAATTGATTGCAAACATGTTTTGGTTACAATCATTGATTGTACGAAATTTGAAATCTACAATCACTTGGGAGCATTCGATTGCAAAACTAAATGATATTAAATTTTGTACAGATCTGGACATTGGTTAAAAATTTATACCATTTGCTGAATTTTCGAAATTTTCTATGTATGTATGTGGGTTAATTATACGGTTTCGCCCCCATATTTATTACCAATATGTTCTGGGTATAAATATACATATATACCAAATTTACTAATGATACGAGTATAACATTTTTTTCTCGAGTTATGGAAATGTAGATGATTCAATCTCTGATACTGCTAGTTTTGATCTCTCGATCCGCTGATGCCGACTATATTCCACACAGCATTTCGATGAATAATTTTGAAAATACCGGCACTTCATTGTTTTTTGATTATTTTCAGGGACTAAATACTGAGTTTTAATTAAACTGAACATGTGGTATAATCAAATATGATTCCTTATGATGATTAAAAACCTATCATCATATTTAAATCACTTTTCACAATCAATCTCGAACAATTCTGGTGATAGAGGGGGAATAATCAAATACGTACACTTTTAAAGATAAAAAACTGACAATAATTTGTCTATCACCTTTTCGAATTATATTTGATTACTTCTTAGAGTAAATAGTTGTAGTGTTATAAACTTTAATAAAATGGATAATTGAATATGTTAATTTTTGATCAAAAACTGATAGCAATGTATTTTGTACCTTGTAAAGTTATGCTTTACAATAAAATTTTTATGTTTATCCATCTCAACGTATTTTTTTATATTATGAAATTTAGTAAAACTAAAATATAAACAATTTAATGAACGTGCACTAAACAATCTGCTCATAGAAAATGTCTCAATATAATAGCTTCCTCACTGCTTCTAACCAATTTTCATGTTCTTTGAATAACCATTTATCCCCAAGTAAGTTAATCCCAGACAAATCAAAATAAATACTTTTTATTATACAATATCGTAACGACATGTTGTGACCATTACCATCTTTCGTACCAAAGTTTGCCTAATTTAATTTAGACATGTCGTTTACGATCAAATGAATACATTGAGCTTTGTTCGAAATAGTAGTAGTAGAAAATAGTCAAAAAAATTATCATAAAATTTATTCATTGTCATTACAAAATTAAACCAAATATGGTTAAAAAAGTGTTACAAAAAGGAGTCGAAAACAATTGAAAATCTTATTATAAAAGTGCATTCATTTAAGTTATAAAATTGTATCAAATATGATCAAAAAATAACTATATTCATTAAAAATAATCAATTATGTTTCAAAAATCAAATTAAAAGTGATCACAAAATTAATGCGAAAATCAGTCAAATGTTATCACAAAATAAAATGAAAAAGTGTAAAAAAATATGAATCATTAATCAAGGACACACTTTTCTCCCGACGTTACATAAGTATTCGATTGGAAAATGCTTTCAAATTTGATCGTTTTTAGTAATTTTTAGAATGATATTTATATACTTTTTGTTCAAAATTAAAAAAAAATGCTGGCTGGGTATGTAGCGCCTATGCAGCCGATTGTACTAAAAGGTATCGCTCACTTACATTGTGAAAAAAAGTTCGTGTGGGTACAACATTTTCCTTTAATTCATTACAATCAATACAGAGCGTCCGAAAAGTGTGAACGATTTCTTGCAGGTTAAATGTTCATAAGTTGCTCATACGCCATGGTAAACTGTTTCAAACTTAAATTAGCCCATGCATGCATATTTTCCAATAGATCGACTAGTATCTTATAACTTTGAAGTTGAAACAAGCTATTACTGTACATTTGTATGTTTGTAAATCCAGACTATCTTAAAAATCGCTCAATCGATTTGGATGAAATTTGGTATGTACATAGTGTACCACATTATAAGAATTTTTACCCAAGTGTTGCCACATAGGATGTCTTTACTGGGTTGCCACCTAATTTAATTTTAAACGAAAGGCATTTTCCTACGTATTAAAAAAAAGATTTATAAGTAGGGTTGCCACTTTTGTTCGACACCAAAAATCCTGCAAAGGAGTACACATACCGAGAATCACACCCATCCAAGGGACTGTTAAGGTGCACCATGGATGTTCATGCAGAGTATGTTATATGTGGCGTTTTCAAGAGTTAAGCGACCAAATACGTTAAAAGTAATGCTTCCGAAAGAAAATCAGAGACGTACTCCGAACATGGTATGGAAGGAAGTGTTGGCTTAGATTTCATATGTATTAAACATAAAAATTTATGGATATTTCTATTTTGAAAAATAAAGAAGAAAAGAAAGAATTTTGACGGATATATGGAGCACTGACCCTATTCTTTCTCTATTATTTAATAACAATCGACAGACTCTAACCATAGAATTCAGCAACAATTCTTGTAAAGACTTGCCGAAAATATGGGGAAAACTTTTTTGAGCAGCCACCAAGGAGTAATTATGTGTATTTAAACTTTGTTACCAATAAAAAAAATTAAACATCTATAATTTGCTGATAGTTTTCCTTTTTATTATTGAATAAGACTCGCTTTAAATTATCAAGCACGAATATTACGATTGGTTCTCGTTTATTTCATGATTAGAGTTAATATTATTTAGAGTTACCGTGCAACTGGTCTTATACTAAGGCTACAACAAAGTTCGATCATAATCTAAGTTTACACATCTTTATATTATCAAGACATGCTTTTAAAACTTCTTTTTGAAAAGCTCCACTACTGGTAAGTAAAATTATTCACAGAAACAACCAGAATATCATTACTGATGAGTAACTAAAGCAAACTTAATTGTATGACAACCTATGAAAATACCTAGCAAGGCATTATACTAAACAATTAAAACGCCTAAGCTAAGGAGTGTAGGCAGCTTCAGACCAACCCGAACGAGAACGTGTTGTGGCTTATTCCTTTATCTTTACATATAATAACATTGTAGAAGGACGATGTCTGTACATTGCAGATATTACAGGAAAATTTATAGGAGGGATCATTATTTATCCAATAGAAGCGAAATCAACAGTTTTAAGAATTTTGGTCTGTCTGTTTGTATGATTGGGCGCGCATCACTCAAAAACTGGTTAATGGAATTGAATGGATTGCATTACTAGACGTCTAACCTAAAATTTAAGATATGGATTATTTCGATAACTTTACTATTAATATATAGAAAATTGTTAATACTCGTAAGGGTTTGGATAGTCACAGTGAGTGGCCTTGTTTCAATTAAAAAGCATATAGTATTAGACGGTGCATTTGTTTGCTTAGAAAACTCATATTTAATGTTATTCATTAATTGGCACTTGACTCTTTTTATACCTAGTAGTGCTACGTACACCAGGTATATTAATTTTAGTCGCCTAACGGCAGTATGTAACGGCATAAACGGATCAAGATAGATATTGACCTATATATATCAAAATGTTGAGGACGAAAAGAGAAATTGATGAAGCCATGTCCGTCCGTCTGTTAACACGATAGCTTGAGTGAATTTTGAGATATCTTAATGAAATTTGGTGTGCAGGTTCCTTGGCACTCATCTCCGAGCGCTATTTAAAATGGGCGAAATCGCCCACTTTTTATATATAGAATATTTTCGAAAACACAAAAAAAAGTGTTTATTCAGTACATAATACACTTATAAGAATTAAATTTGGTGTACATTAAGATTGAGGCATAAAATAAATTTTTCAGGAAATTTTTTAAAATGGGCATTGCACCGCCCACTTTTGATTAAGTCAAATTTAAAAATGTTATTAATCATAAATCTAGCACCGTTCAAAATATCGAAACGAAATTCAGCACGCAGGTTTCCAGGTGTGCGAAATCGGTTAAGGGCCACGCCCACTTTTATATGAAAGATTTTGAAAAGGATCGTAGATATATTAAATAGGCAATAACTTTGCGTAAAATAGCTTTACATAATTTATATTTCACTTTTAAAGCTTCCGTAAACTAAGAAATCAAAAAATATAAAATTTTGAAAATGGGCGTGGCCCCGGCCCTTTTATGGTGGATTATTCCACAAAACTTTTTATGCCATAACTCCGCCAAAAATTGATTTGTCGAAACGAAATTTATAATGTTCAATATATAAAGGTAACTGTTTGTTGTAAAAATTGGCGAAATCGGTGCATGTCCACGCCCAGTATTTTAACATAGTTCCGAAAAATTTAAAAAATTTTAAAAAGCGATATTTTTTACAATTAAGCAAGTTGTATCAATCAGATTTGGCACATATGTATAATAAACTTTTTAAGGAAAACTGGACCGCAAAAAAATTTTGGGGATTTTGGGGAAGTAGATGTGGCACCGCCCACTTTTCAGCATACAATTTCTGCTATTTTCAAAGGCAATCACTTATAATTCAATCTTGATATTTCAATGAAAATTGGTCTGATGCTTCTCAATAGTATGTATTATTCGCCTGCAAGCAAAATATTCGGCACGTAGTTAATAGCTCACTGCAATAGCGAAGTTATATATCTTTTTTGATTTTCATACCTTTCATAAACATTAATTGTATGTAAGGATGAGAAGAAAAAGATAAAAGTTCACTTAAATGATCAGCACGATGAGCGCAGTCGATTTAGCCATGTCCGTCTGTCTATTTGAACGCAAACTATTCTCTCAGTTTTACAAAAGAATGCTGAAATTTGTTGTTTGCTTTAGCCATTTTATAATATACTACTATCCGAACTGCACCTTTATATAACCTGGGGGCTTTTCCAAAAACTATATACAGCCTGTGTCGTGCCCAACGAACTCCTGAACCTATCGTGAAAGTTCAAGAGCAAAAAACAAAACACAAAATTCACCGATAGTTCTAAATGGAAGTGTTGTGAAATATGAGAGGACTGTCAAGACTCTTGGATTCATCTTAAATAAACATCTTACTTATGTTGATCATGTGAATTCCTCAATAAGTAGGTTATATTATATATTAAGGCATTTATGGAAAACGGCTCATTTTAATCGAGATGATATAAAACTTAAACTTGTCAAAACTCTATTAATACCAATAATATCTTACCATGAATTGATATACGGTTGCCTTGATAAAGCTTTCATAAACAAGTATCAACTACTTATTAATAATTGTGCCTGATATATCTATCATAAACGGAAGTATGATCATATTTCGAGCTTCTCAAGAACTATTCTTGAATGCAGTTTATCAGCGTTCTTTGACCGTCGTTTACTAATATTTATACACAAAATTATCTTCTCTCGTACACCGGAATACCTTTTTGTAAAACTTACCTTCGCACAATCATCTCGTACTTGCAATCTAATTGTACCGCATTTTAAGTACTCAGTAACATCGGGAATGTTTTTCGTTAGGGTTGTGCAGTTGTGGAATGCTTTGCCTAATAAAGTAAAGTTAGAATCAAACCCTAAGCGCTTCAAATTAGCTGTACATCGTGCAATTTGTTTTTGAACTTTCTTATGTGCTTTACTTTTTCCTTTTTCTGTTACTTTTTTTTGAAATGAAATGAATTGAATGGAAGCGCCTTATGCGTTCATATAAACGTAGTAAATGTTACTTCTATTTTTTAGTTTTTAAGCTATTTTCTACTAGTAATAAGAATAATAACAAATTTGGCACTGTAAAAGACTATGTCTTATATGTGCATTTTTAAATAAATAAATAAATAAATAAATAAATAAATAAAAATAAATAAAATATGTGGGAAAGTCACCGCCCAATTTTCCAAAATTATGTAGATATTGAATAAATGACACATATATCTAAATATCATTAATTTAGACCAAAAAAGTTCGGTGTTATGACGAATTGAAACTTTATATAGCCTGGGGGCGTAGCTCCGCCCATTTTTCCAAAACTATATATTGTCTATGCTGAACCCAAGTATATATTTTGAAAATTTCACAAAGATCGGTTGAGTACTTTGGCGCCTATAAAATACACACATTTTTTATATCTATTTTTGTAACGCATACAAGCTTAATTACTTCATTCGGCATAAACGAATCGAGATATATATTTATTTATGTATATTAAAAGGTTCAGGATGAAAAGTAAAATATCCGGGCAAGTAGATAGCCATGTCCGTCTCTCGATACGTCTATCTGTCTGTCCGTTTGTCTATTTGAAGGCAAATACGAACTGAAAGTATTAAAATAGGCCTGCGTAAATTGGGATGCCATAATAGATCACTACTAGGTATATAATGTTCGGTTCCACCCGAACTTAGACTTCCTTACTGGTTATTCTTGCAGATGGTAGGCGCTATACCCATTAACAAATGCCACTTCATTACGCTGCATATTTTGGAATGGTATTTTTTGATGAAATTTTGGCTATGAATAATTGGTTAAGATAAGATAAATCAAAGTATTATAACTCACACAATTGGTATATAGTGTGAATGTGTTATATAAATTTTGTTTTGTTTATTTTTATGTGTTTTTGCGTATGTTTGGAAGCTTTTGTTGTTGATTGCGCCCGATTGAATTTAATGCTACACAACTTCATACACAAATGCTCAAATGGGTTGATGGAGATTCATTACAAAGTCAAAAGTCATCTCGTTTTGTTGAGAGAAATGACAATGGTCAGAAAATACCTTTCCAATTACACCTTACAGGTCTTAATGAGTCAAATTGGGTGAGTTATTAAAGCTACTCGGCTACACATTTCCAAAGGCAGAATTGTTAATCTCAATTTTAAAGTGCAAGTCTTTCACAACCCGAAGTGGGTTTTGGCGGAAAATATATTTTTTGCTCAAAGTTCTTTAATACTTAAAGGCTAGGTTTTTGGAGGCATTTTCCACAAGATGCAGCTCACTTAAATCTGCATATTGTTTCGAAATATTTTGTCGATGGTCTTCCAACACAATATACATACATACGAACATGTTATAACTTTCATGGTACTCTCTTTTGTATGATATGATATATAAGATAAATGTATATAGACACATAAATACACAAGTATGTACAACAAACAACAAACTTGAAATTTTAGTATTGCATTACGAACAATGGCTAATCCCTAGTGAAAACGTTTGAAGAAATATCGAACTCTGAAATCAATTTCCAGATCAATAAATCAAATTTTACAACTTAGTGACACACATGCCAATATATATACGCACATTTTTATTTTTATTATGCACATCTTGGACATCCTCGTCGTCATTATCGTTAAAACAGCAGAGATAGGTATGAGCGGTTGACCAGCAAGACATATCAATTCATCATCAACAGCTAGCCAGCAACTTTCGTTTGCATATAAAATTTACATATGTACATACGATAGATATACTCACACCCCAGGAGCGAAAGAATTCATAACTGAAAAAAGTAATCGAATTGGTAATAGGTTGCGAGGAAAGAAACGAAATAACTGATCGACACATATTCCTTTTTTTTTGAAAGTACATACAGTGGACAGGTAATATAACTGAGAAGGGGATTTCTTTAATTATGAATTTCGTAGGACATCTCCATGTTAAAATTCAGCGATTAATTCAGCAGGAAAACCCTGACTTTGGCTATTGCCTACTTATTTACTAAATATTACGTTTTGCTACTGGGACCTGATGCATACCAATGCAGGTAAGCAAACCATTGACATTCACTCAGGTGTGTGTGTGCTGGCATCACCAAAAACTATCATCATAACGCCTTCATTATCTATCTTCGTACATTGGTATGTTTACATGTGTGTTTGTACATTTTATACGAAAAATATGCTAGCAATAAATCGAGCACGAATACTTTAATACATTTGCGGTTATACATGTACGTGTGAATGTTTGCGATAGTACGAACACCTTCGTTCGTTAACATTCCATGACTCGTCTGCTACGCAACTCGATGCCAACGTTTAGATCCTGCGCCAATGGCGACTCTTCCTTTTGTAAGTAATGTTTTGTTCTTGTTGTTCTATTTTGCTGTATTGGCAACTGTTGCTTTATGTTTGCTGTCGAAGTTGTGCTACTTCGGACTTTACTTTCTTATTGTTTTGTTATTGTTGCTTTGCTGTCGGCATTACGATTTACACCTTGCAAATATATAAAAGCAAACCTTGACAACCAACATTCATTCATTTCGTTTAGAGTAGTGCAATCGCGCAGTACAAAGGAATCAACAATCCGACAGGTGTTCGTTTCTATTCAAGCCAATTGTTCTTATTCAGCGGCGGGTAATAACGATTTAAGCAGTAATAAGTAGCGCCAAAGCCGCGGGAAAAAAGTATTCAAATACAAATATTCCATAAATTATTAAAAAACCTAAAATTGTGAAAATTAATATTTAAAAAAAGGTAACTGAAAGTTTAATATTCGAGAAGAAACAAAAGTGAGTTAGAGAAAGTAATATTAAAACATAAATTCATACATAATTTTTATTTTTTTTGGTTTTAAGTGATGTGCGTTAGTAAAATATGTCCAAGCTAATACATTAGTTTGTGTTTTTTGAAATATAATTGTTTTTCAGTGCTTTCTGCATTAGCCATTTCACATAAAAGTTTCAGTTAAGTAGAAGTTCAAACTCGTACTGAAAATCTATGATGTGACCCTGTTTCGGGCACTTTCGGGCCGAGGTTTAGCTTTGTATAACATTAGATTATATATATAATATTAGGTTAAACGAACATTTAAAAAATAAATAAATAAATAAGAACATGCAAAATTGAAAGTAGAAAAAAAATGCAAATCGAAAAAAAACCAGTGGAAAAATAAATAAAGAAAAATAAAGTAATAACGTGAATGTTTGAGAGTTGACAAACCTCTAAATGCTTCGAGTGTAACTGAACATAAGACACTAACTTGTGGGCTTAGCCAACAAAGGCGGATTATTTTTTTTATTCTTATAAGACAAGCCTTTAAAAAACTAGTCTTTTATTTTTTCTTTAATGTAGCAGTCCGATTTTGTCAGATCTTTTCGTGGAAAATTAATTATGGTGTTGATTTTTATTGTAGGTTCTTGTTATTATTCAGTCCAGCCGTGTTTTATTTATTTCATTTATTTTTAAATTTGGTTTACTTGGGTTATTATTTTTGCAAAATTTCAATCGTGCAACTCTCTTTGTTTCAGAGATACCGCTTTCCCAAATTTAGTGAGGCACAATTTCGGTAAAAAAAATTAAATTTATTTTTTGCATTTTTTTTTGCAACGAAACTTTGGAAGTAAAATTGAATTAATGAACATGAAATGGTATTATGACTTTAGTCCGATGTTTGTAAGTATGAGAAGAAGAAGGGATAAACCCACCAGCAAATATACCGAAATGATCACGGCGATGAGCTTAGTCGATATAGCCATGTTCGTCTGTCCGTCCGTCTGTCTGTCTGAGATTTGTAATATATTAATCATTTGTCGGAACCAACAAGATCGGACCAATACAGCACACAGGCCCCATACAACCGATTGTTCCGATAAACGGGTTTTGGGCTACGTATATTTCAATTAACGGGGTAACACCGTTAAATTTTGAACAGTTTGTACTTATTGTAAATAAAGATCGGACACTGAAAACCGTGATACGTGATGAGAGGTACAAAGCCTTCAGCACAGCCGAAGACAGCGCTTTTCTTACTTGTTCAGTCGTCATTCCGATGCTATTACAATGTTTGCTTGCCTAAAAAATTGCTTGAATTGAAAACAAAAACAAAAAGAAACAGAAAAAGTATAAGCGCTCAAAGACCTTAACCGATTTCGTCAATTTTGCTCTGCAAATTCCTTGTAATGAGGTCAATCTGTGTGCCGACTATTGCCCAACTATTGAGTAAACAAGTTTTAAAAATCTCATTTTATATTTCATAAATTCGAATGAATGACAGATCGACGCAGTGGGTGGAACGGTTAATAATCAATCTTACTTAAAAAGGTTCAGGGACGAATATAATCGACAATATCTCTATGACTAAGGACTATCTTCGAGTTAAATTTTAATCCCAATGTTATGATTTTACGTATTAATTTTTAGAAATGTGCGTGCAATTTTTTTTTCAAGCAATTTCCCGTATAACCGCGCTGAATGCTGCTCAAAGAACAACCTGGGTTAACTATTGGATTCATTGTAAAAATTTGCTTAAAGTGGGTGTGGCAACTCGCGTTATAAATGGAAATGGTTAATCGAATTTTTGCTTCCATTAAATATATAGCTTTGGAAACTCGCTTAATAATAATTTGAACCGAATTCCAAACAAACAACTATAAAAGTTTAAGCTCTTGCGGAACCTAACAGTAAATACCGAGAGTCCAAGGTTCAAGTCATGGGACAGGTAATATCTAAGTTGTTTAGAAACAGGGTTTTGAAGAACAGGAACGCGCCTATGCAGTGGTCGCCAACTCCCCAAGTGTATCTCTGCCATAAAAAACTTCTCAGCGTCGTTTCCTTGGATTGAATTGAAAAGAATGTAGTAAACTAGTCCTCTGATGGTAAACCCAGCTTAGTTCATTCTAACCCGTTGGCTTTCTTTGTGGTAAAAACTAGAAACTTTGACCTTTTGTGGTAGAAATGGTAGAAAATAAACTTCAGCTTAATAGTTGGTAGGTCTAGGAATAAGGCGGTACAGACCACACACTGCCTGAAACTATCAACGCGTACAAGCAAAAAGAGTTAAGCTAAACAGGAAATACACATACATACATAAATGAACGCCGATAAGTTCATTATTTATTTTATAATAGCATGTATATAGGTATGTATGTGTTCGCAGGTGTTATATATATATAAAATGCATCTCAACTAAAAAGGAAATATGCACGTGGGTACTATGCTCGTACTACACTCTAACCAAAGTAATAAAACGCTGGTCCATTTGTAACGTGCTCTTCTGTTTCCTTTTGATTTCTGCACAAAAGGACGTGATGTAAATCTTTCTTCTATGAGTTCCAGCCAACTTAAAACTATAAATTGTAATTTAATGAAATGCTCAAGATTTAATGGAATGGATGCACACATACATACAAATATACCCACTGAACGCACACATTAATGCGATTAATTGAAAATAAATAAACGTCAATGAACTTAGTTGAATGTAAAACGAGGTGCCATACTAAAACTAGCACCAGCATTTTTGTGACTGGCGAAAATTAGCACTTTGAATTTATGTCTGACGAAAAGTAATAATTTCGTTTTGTTGCTGACGAAAACTAGCACTCAAACTGAGTTTGTTATTTTTTTCAAGGGCGTTTATAATATATATTGTTTATAATATATATTAAAATTGGAATCCTATATAGATATTGATTGAGCAAGTGAGTTAAATTCAAAGTCGATTTCATTGTCCTTGCAGATAGGTACGACTTGAATCATGAACATAATGAACACCGATAGTGTTCGTATCATACGACTTTATTTACAGTGTTTACCAGAGATGCGAATGGCGATGCTACAGGCGTGACTTCTTAGAAATGGAAATGGCAGGCATTGGACAATAATAAAGTAAATATAATAATAAAAGTCCTAATAGTCAATAGCCGCCGTGGTGTGAAGGTAGTGTTGCCGGCCTACCACACCGAAGGTCCATGGTTCGAGCCCTGGTACAGGTAACATCAAAAGTGATTTGAAAAAAAGTTTTTCAAAACGGGGTCGCCCCTCGGCAGTGGTTTGGCAGACTCTCCGAGTGTATTTCTGCCATGACAGGCTTCTCAGCAAAAATTCGTCTTTTTTGTAGATGCCGTTCGGAGTCGGCAAAAAACTGTAGGTCCCACCAATTTGTAGGGAAAATTCAAATCGGCACACCACAAATTGGAAGAGAAGCTTGGCGCAAAAATCTCTTAGGAGGTTTATGATGATATACCTGTTGTATATCGCGCCATAGAGATAGAGAATAGTCAACAAAAGAAATAAATAGAATTTAGTCATGGCGATAAAAGGTGCATAATAGAAAATTTATTATTTTTCGTTCACACATAAAAACTTCGTTTGAAAAAAAACAGGTTTAGAATATGCCCGAGGTAGGCATACCGGTCGTAAGAGGCGACTAATATGCACAAAGGTAATGATTTGTAACTCGATGGTTGATCTACGGATATGATGCCTCTCACCTCTCATTACCCATCTTGTCCTTCCTTACGGAAGGAGGGGTGACATGACCTAGAAGGTTGCACTGGTCATACCAAATCGCTGCCACGACAGTCGGGCAGTACCGCAAGCGAGTACCGGAGTGTACCGGGTTCATATCCGGCAAAGGACTGTCACTTGCGAAAACACTCCTAAAACCTTCGCGCTAATGAAAAACTAGTCTTGAGGGTAGTGATCTGTTGAAAGGAAACTCAAAAGAATGGGATCGAAATCAAAAGCGAATGATTACAATAACTTCAATAATTTATTTTTACCAAATCTTACTGATACTAACCACCCAATTATAAAGTAATAACCACATTTCACGTGTTTTGTAAATATTAGACTAGACTTTAATGCCTTTCTTTGTTTTAGATATTTTGTCTTAAATGTAGATCCACCGTAGCCCAGAAATGTGTCTGAAGAATATATCATCAGAAAAAGGTATGGCTGAGGAGATTAGCGAGTTTACCATAGCATAGCTTACAGTGCCATCTCAATTTATTCCGAAGAATATCTCATAGCACTAGGCGACTAAGTCCTCCAGAAGGAGGCACTATGGGAAAGGGAGAGGACTAAGTAATAAGAATAGAAATAGGAATATTTTTAGGAATAGCAATATGAATAGAAAGGGTAAATGGAATAGGAATAAAAAGTATTGGTGTAGAACAAATAACTTAAAGGGAAGAGTGCGAGGTTTAAGAACACAAATACAAGAGGAAAGAAAAGAGCAGAGTCCGAGAAAAAGGCCGGGAATTTGGAGGGGGAAAAGAAAGAGGAAGGCAGAAGAATAAGAACTGAGAGCAAATATGGCCAGAAAATGCAATTTCTCACATGGAACATGGATGAACTTGTAGAAATGTATAGTACATATAAGATTCCATAAATCAACCCGATGAGTGCAATAAGCTAGCCGTAATGTTAATCAGGATGCTTGAAAATCTTTTCAGTATCTGGCCAAGCAAATGTACATCTAATATTTTGAAGTAATTGACACAAAAATTAATGATGTGCAACATGTTTTATAAATTAAGAGGAACGTAAATATATGCAAGTTTTGTGCTCACCCCTTAAACTTCTGCATTTGGTGAGTTGTACATTTTTTTCCACTTGAAAATCTCTATTTTGACATTGAATTTTAGCGGGAACGTCAGCGTTTTTAAGTGCACTTGAGTGTGTTTGACATGCGCTTTCATGCCCAACGGAAAGCATTTCATATTTTTCTATACACACACATATTTACATATGTACAAACATACATACATATAGAAATATATATCTCACTGTAAATGAGGTCATTATATAAATTTATTATTTTAAAATACTCAGCGAAGTCTAAGCTATGCAAGGTGTGAAGCTGGGGTTTTGCTGACTCTCTGGTAACTTTTGCAACTCGCCTACATTAATGTTTATATTTATTAAGAGTTACACTAACCCTACCGGATAACCAATGTTGGATTTTATATAGTGTATATAAAAAATGATATATTAATCTACTCCTGACCATAGAACCAATTAAGCATTGTGGTTCACTTTTATGTATGCGTCATCCTGGGCGCAGACAATTTTTCCCAAGGCATATTAAAGGATAAACCTCATTACTGACATAATTAATTCTTGATGTTTTTGTTACTTCTTTACGTTAGTCACCTGCAAACGTTTTAATTAAATCACTCCGCAACTTTTAAACAATTTTATATAATTATTAACTTCCTCTCCCTACCATTCACTCTTCCGTCACGCTTTAAAATTCGCTTTCATCAGCAGGTATTAAGATGCTCCACGTACAGATGTATGTTTGTGTGAGTGAATGCTATGCAGACACTTTTCTTAAAAGTCTTTCACAACCAACTTTTTATGTATGTTTGTGTTTAATTTGTTTTTAAATTAAGAGATGATTACCCGAATATATGTTTCAAAAGACTTTTTTCTCTACGAATTGTTTAAGGCTTAAAAAAGGTTCAAAGTATCCCTCCCGAGATTGAGCGTTTGCTTGCCTACCTTGGGAACATCGGTAGTTAATATGTTCTGTAGACGAAATCTGCCTTTGATTAATACCCACAACCATAAAAACCTAATATTAAATATTTACCGGTTTTACCCGTTATTTTATATATATATATGTATGTACATATGTTTGTGTCAAGACGTAGGTTATTGCTGTGAGATTGGGAGCTCCGTCATTAAAATATTTATGAGCCGCACGTCCTAAAAAAGAATTCGATTTAGGAATTTGTTAACGATAAACGGGTTTTCATCCAAAAAATTGTGAAAAAAGCAGATGCTCCGCATGTAGGTTAGAGTCGACAGCACAATTAAATAAAAGGAAAAAACATTTGTCCCTAAAAGTTATATCTAATCTAAGCAAACAAATAAAAGTTACGATACAAGTATTTATGGCGATTATACGCTACCTAATTTATGCTTTTTAACCGGGATCATTGTGGTTTGGCGCCGATTTTCGTCGGCGTACGTGCACGGTGGACTATCAATTTTTTTCAGTATTCTGATTACATTTACCTTCGTTACACTTGTGTATATATGTATGAACATATGATCATAAATGCACCAAATACATACTTATTATTTAGGGTAACCGATTATCGTTGTCTAACAAAATTACAATGATGATTTGTCGGCAAAAATACTATAGCAGACAACAGCCTTTTAAGTGGGCGTGCACACATCTATGTACGTGTTGTTGTGCACGTAATATTGATGAGGTTGAATTATTTTTATTATCGACGGATTTTTTGTGTCCCATCGACAGATTATTTTGTTATCAATAATTCAAGCTTTGTATAGAAATATTTTATTTTCGCAATTTGTCAAAAAATTAAATAATTAATTTAGTTTCGATAAATATGCAAACATATATATAAAACTTCAAATATAAGGGTGGTCAAAAGTACATGACAAAACGTTCATTTTTAGTTTTAATGTTCACGTCTTCTAAAATATCCATGAAGAAAATGCTTGAGGAACCATCTCACTTAAAGATAAATAATAACACCAATAGTAAAAAATTGGATTTATTTGTACGTGTTTTTATTTAAAACGAAAGTTATTTCATTAATACTCGTCACAAAGCATAATCATGTAGTTTTATTTTTTTAAGCGCTTTAAATTTTCGAAGCGAATTGTTCAAGATCTATTAGGCCGATACATTGAAAATCGACGAGAGAAAACGTGCTTTGGTTGAGTATAAAACCCTGTTAACTCAGTCTTTGTATAGATTCTTCTACTATTAAATAAAAAATCGATACTGGGAGCGTTAGATCTACAGTTTGCTTGCCAGAAAGTTTTAGGTTAATTTAAGTAAGTTACTTTAAGGAAGCAATCAACAAAGAAAATGAAAGTAATTGTTGTTGGATCAGTGCTCGAATTTCAGTTTTTCCTTTTAATGTGCCACGCTACAGGACACCTAGATTAGTTGTTAGAAAATTCTAACAGCGGCTTTGATGCGGGCACTTGGGTTCGTATCCCAATGTGCGAGAAGGGGTCTAATGTGAAGTTGGTGACTTTGAAACATGTCATCCCATATCATCGGTGTGCAAATCGTTGTTATTTTTCTCTAAAGTCAATTAACAAAGAAAATCACAAATATGGCATATCCAAAAAAATAAAGATAGTTTTCATAAATAATTTAAACATATTTAGTTTTTTGTAACATATTTCGGATCCCGAAATTGTAAGTAAGCCTTTGTTTGAGACAGCTCGTACATTGCAAGAGAGAGAACTGGAGAAGGAATCAGATCAACGTCTCTCTATGATTAGCTGTCACCCAAATACAAAAATTGAGCCATGGAAACGTTATTTAAAAAAAAAAGAATTAATTTCCAAAACAATGAAAATACTTGTTTTCCTTGGTTCTGAGAAAAATTTAAAATTTTCCCCGCAGACTGATTCTAGACCGAAGCTCTCGGGGTCGCAGTCTAGTTTTCTAGCTACTGAACTACCACCATTGTTCTGAAACCTCTTAGTAATTCCCACATAAGATCATTTCTTCAAAAAAATTTCGCAAATCACACTATCCAATATTTCAAAATCATATATTTCAAAATGAAAATTTATAATTAAAAATCGCGTGATTTTTAGGCAGGCAGTTTTGAAGCTATTTCCATTAGAATTACGAAATGCCATCAATTACTATATTTCCAAGTTTTTGTTGACTTTATTTCTCTTTTGAAAAGAGCAATAAAATCAATTGACTTTATTTCCATTGATCTTGTTACCTGTCACCAATATTTCATCACCTGATTTGGTTTTTTTCATAGCGCTGTCTGACCATATGCCAAGTTAAAAATCTCTCATTCCCTGCCGTGAACTCATCTTCTTACATTTTTTACAAAGCTCGTTCGATAAAATTTTATAAAATTTTGTTTGAAAAGTGTTCGGCGACACAAAATATTTGCAAGAAGAGTACGCATTTTGACATGTTTACAAAACTTCAAAAAACGGTTGACATTATATGCTTTGTAAAATGACATTTCCATACACATTTTCAGTTATAAGATATTTGTAATTTGATACAGTCTCAGTGCTTTTAGCAGGTGATCACAGCTGTTTGCTAATTTTTCTGTCAAGTATTCGCCACTTGCCGGAATTCATAAACCTTCCTTAAAGTAAAAGTACGTTTTACCAAAAATTTCCATTTATGGAAAATTTCCTTGGTTTAAAGAAATAATTTTTAAGAAGTCGTTTCCCCAAATAAATTATGGGTTTTGTCTGAGTATCATCGGGGTTCAGGTACAGCTATTAAACGAAGGGAGTTGTGTTTATTTCCGCTTTAAAAACGACATCGAAACGGTCATCGCATTTTTCAAATACCTGTGTATTTTCAGAGTAGCTTTCAACCCACACAATTAACAAGTTTAGGAATTTAACAGTTCGACTAATGCGGTACTGTATAGTGTATGTTTGTATGTATAGGTATGTGTCCATATCCTGCAGTGAAACACGAAACTAGCCAGAAAAATACCAAACTTGAAGCAATTAAAATACGAAGCTTTGGAATATCCAGCGTGTGGAGTACTGCTTTTTATTTATGTAAGTTTTGTTGCTTCCGGCAACAGGACTCGAACCATGTGCCTGTTTGTTTTTAGGTTTATTTTGAACTAGTAGACTAATATATTTTTATTCGAAATCTGCCAATTGACATCCCGTAGAATATCTCTATCTCTCTATGGCGCGATATACAACAGGTATATCATCATAAACCTACTAAGAGATTTTTGCGCCAAGCTTCTCTTCCAATTTGTGGTGTGCCGATTTGAATTTTCCCTACAAATTGGTGGGACCTACAGTTTTTTGCCGACTCCGAACGGCATCTACAAAAAAGACGAATTTTTGCTGAGAAGCCTGTCATGGCAGAAATACACTCGGAGAGTTTGCCAAACCACTGCCGAGGGGCGACCCCGTTTTGAAAAACTTTTTTTCAAATCACTTTTGATGTTACCTGTACCAGGGCTCGAACCATGGACCTTCGGTGTGGTAGGCCGGCAACACTACCTTCACACCACGGCGGCCGCCAGAATATACCCGCCACTAAAAATGAAAGTCGCTTGTACGAGTATGAAACAGTTAGCTTGTGATTCATACTAGTTGCGAGTTAGTTTACTACGAGTTGCTTTGACAATCAGGCATCTGTGTAGCTGAATGAGTTTTGCTAATTGGAATTAAGTGATTTTATTGTATTGACAAAACGTCGCCAAAATCTATGAGCTATTAGAATTTATTACATTTACAAAACATTAAATGGCGAAAGTATACTTCCATTGGTTAAAGACAGCTATTTAGATGTTGGACTTTGTTTGGTACTTCTGAGATTTGACTGTAAACATTGTGTAGGTAGAAAGTAGCGTGCAGAGCTTGTAATTGCTTTACGTAGCATCAATGGCCTATAGCAATTAGAATGAATGATTTGGGCGTGAATGACTTAAGGCGACCGAACGAAGTACTCACTTACGATTTTGGCAAAAAGGCAAGATGCGAAGTTTTAGTAAAATACGAAAAGGTAAATTAAAAACTTAGTGAAATGAAGCGACAGTTATCTATAGTTCTTCATGTAATTTCATATTTCAATTTTGGTTCAATCACCAGACTGGAAATTCATCGAATTTTAACTCTTAAAATTTAACGACTAATCAACAAAAGCAGAATAAGTCTAGTGTGACCAAGCAGGTTGTACTAAGGGTTTTTTGTTTGACAGTCTTTTGTCGCTTGAAAATCCGTTACGCTCGGATACTAGTGCCTCAAAACGTCGAATATGTTAGACTATCCCATTCGCATCCTTCTGTAAAGAGCGCCAGTCAATTATGCGTGTGCATACTTTTAAATTTGTAGCACATTTCGCCGCACATAGGTAATGTATATACTTGAATTGAATACGCTATTAGTTGCACCTCAAACCCCACTAGAGTTAGAAATATAAATACATTTTGTGGTAAGCGTATTTCGGGCTGTTTAAAGAGGACTCTACAAAGAAGTCCATTGACCCTCTGCAACGGCGACAGGGACCATTACTATGGCTGTGCAGTAATGATTTCAAGAAATCAGCGAAATCGCTCCATCGGCCACATAATTAGTAAAAGAAAATAGGACGAAACGCATTGCACTTTAACCGGATCAAATATTTTTTGTTTTCATTATAATCCTTGGCGTGCTCATTTTAGGAATCAACTATGTTTATATTTAAACAATCTTTGATACACACCTCGGCTCTATTTGGCCTTTAAAATCTTATAAAATTAATATTATTTATTTATTGATTCAAACTGCAATCAAAATGTAAACTAAAATTTATAGTTCCATAGCTGTCCTTAAGAGACATACATATCTACATATGAGCCCCCACCCAGGGACAACTTCTGATGGGCAATTAATTACAATGTCAATGCACCGGCATTGCAACTCAAGCAAGTCGAAAGTGATATATGGATATGTACGAGTACTACTGCTATACATGCACATAACCTTTTTAAATACCAAATTCTTACCACCATATACTGCCTCCTCCACACATGTAACTACGTCACGGAAATTAGTAGAGAAACAATTTACTTTTACATATGTATGTATGTATATATGAACGTCAGTTGTCACTACCTTTTGTGGTTAACATTGTTAAGTTAAAAACTACACAAAAAATAACAAAGGAAATAATAAAGGTCTAGGAAAAGTTCGAATTGCACGCGTGCACCAACTATTTGATACCTTTCAGTGTGTGACATCGTGACAGTTTCGTGTTTCGACTTTCCGTGTTCTGGCCACATAATGTCAGTTTGCAAAATTTCTCCAAAAAAATGCCCTAAAGGCAAGTCATCGGTGATGTTTATAATAAACAAACGTTTTTCCCACAGTTGTCGTTGCTCTTTGATCAACTCAATCACACATGAACATGAATAACCATATTTACATACGCGGGCAAACATACGCACATCTTATTGCTATAAACTAGAAAGGGCTATTACATACACTGGTTGTTAGTTTACCCAATTGTCCATTTATCAGATTGTCCAGTCGTCTAATTTGTTGACTTAACGACTTCACACTGACCAACTTTTGAGGTGCATGTGTGTGTGTGTGTGGGTGTGGATGTGGGTGGAGATGTGTTTAGGAGTGTCCGTGTGTTCCTGCTGTTGCGTCTATTCGCCAAATGAATATTCCCACATGCATTGTATACTCGTACATATATTTATATATAGAGGTTTTCATGAAAAATATATACCTTTTGAGAAATGTAATACGCGCTAAATATGACGATATGAATACTTAATTATGTATTATTTCACACGTATGTGTCTACCCAACAAACACCAGAAGAATAAATCCCAAGGGTTTGAAAAATTGCTCGTTCATACCAAGGGTGTGATTTGATAACTTTCATTTTGCAGTAGATCTCGGAAAAGATGTAGTAGATCTAAGAAATTATGTTGTAGTTGTTGTTATAATAGTAATACATCAATCTCTTCTAACGCGAGTCCTAGGAAACATGCGGTCGCAAAAGGTTTGAACCATATTTTAGATCTTAGCATAGTGCTTACAGAGTGCAGAATGGTTGGCTTTTATTCCATGTTAGCCTTGTATTTCACTAATTTTATAACCAATCTAGCAATTTTTTTTTGGAAATTACTTTCCTCAATGCATTTTCCTCTGCCAGCCACAAGATACCCCTCAATCCGTAATTATTAAAGATCTTGACAATCGACTAATGGATTAAAATCGATAGAATTAAAGTATGTGTTTAAAAAAATAATCAATTATCACTAACCGACTAGTGGACATACTCGACTATTATTTTACTTATTTTATTTTATATCCCTTTTTCTGGTGTTAATATAATTGAAGGTGGCAATGGATGCCCTATTCGCATGGAACTGAGTTCCATCACCTTTATAAACTCGCAGACTTCATGTTTTACAACCATGGAAACTGTTGAATTTATCAAACCGTCAGTATTCAAAAAGTGACCACTAGTCAATTAGTCGGAATCGCATATTTCCTATTCGATTTTGCTATTCTATTAGCCGGATAATCGATTGTAAACAACAGTTCTAGTAATTATGTTCATAATAGTATTTCATGGGGTTTAACTTACTTTATCAACACTAGCACCTGCTTTACGGTGAGAAGTTATTAAATAGAATAATCGATTAGCCGACATGAAAGTAAAGTCTGTGCTGGTAAAATCGCAATACCATAAGCATCAGGGGTAATCAGAACTATGTAACATCAGAGTGAATAAAATAAATTCAAGTCAGATACCACTATGCCCATGAGAACTTAATACCAAGAAACATGGCTACGGTATACTTTGTATTCGTGATTCCACGTTTATAATATTAGTAACAGGATTATGCTCAAAAGACAGACTTTAGATGCGAGCACGACCTTTACAACATGGCAGTCGAAGACCCCTAATGCCGCATGAGCGTTATTTTATTGGTTTAGTAAAATTCTAATTTTGTATAACATTCAAAAATATTTCTCAATGAAAGTATGATACGCTCATGGATTTTTCCAACATAATTCTGACATTTTAGTACATTCGTTTTCTATGCATCTGCGGTCCGATATTCGTCTGTTCGAGCACTATATGTAGAAGTATTACAAATATGGCCTAAGAATAAGCCACTAAGAAAAAAGTACTCTTAACGACTCCATCCCATTTGTATTTTTGATGTTGGGAATATTTAATTGACAGCTAACATAGGAATATGGTGAGTTATAAAATACTTCTCAAATTGAGAATAACCGAAAAGGTTTGTTGGGTATGAAAGCTGATATGAATAGTGTAAATTCAAATTGTCCCACTGAAACAGCGAACTTTTCCAAAAAGAAAATGCAAAACCACACATGTGTTGTGGCATATCGTACATACACTTCTCCATACATATGTGCACATACATCTACACACTGCCCATGAGATGCGTCTCAGCTCCCGACCATATTTCTGTTCATTTGGGCATTTCCGCGTTGTAGCATATATGTATGTATGTACGTGCATATCCAGTATCTATGTTTGTTGTATTTGTCGCTATTTTCCATTGCTTTGTTAACCCAATTGTCTGTAATTAAATGAATTCAAAAGTAATGGAAAGGTTGAAATGTGTTAAATAGGATCTATTCTTCTTGTCCTAATCATTAAGCTGTCAGGGAAATTTGTTTACTTATTTGTAATATAGTATGTTTGGAATAGAATACTATCAAATTAGGTTATTAAGAGTACTTATATCATAACTAAATTCTTCAAGTTTTTTAAAGGACGGTGTTTCAAACAAGATTAATTTTTGTAAGCAAAACCGCAGTTGTATGAGTCCAAATTTACTATTTCAATGAGGTTTTCCCTCGGAATGGATTTACTTGTGATGCATTTTGACTTACTTATTTGAAGCTTCCCATTAAAAACTTAAAGACGTGGTAAAGCAAGGTCATGCGTGCTTGGGTACCTAATAAATGATACTAGAGAATGCTTGAGAATACTAGATGATATAACAAAGAACTAAGCGGTGTCAAACCTGATTTAAGTTACCAACTACACAGACGACTCAAAAATGAAAAACAGAACGGGGCTGGGCAATACTCTCAAGCTATGCAAGCCGGGCAGTCATAGCGACTAACTGGCGCTGTGTCTTCCAAGTGGAAATACATGGCATTAAAAGTTAGATTGATGCGAGTTAGTATACTACAAGCAACCAATCCAAGCTACCTTAAAGGCAATATCATGCAAAGATGCCGAATTTCGCTAGAAGCTTTGGCTCATCTCAACATTTCCTTCTGCTAGGCTCCCGAACACTGCGATGCCGATGGTAGAAGATATGATGAGATGGCTAAGAAAGGTTCCAAAATACACATATATAAGGCGGGAAACTCTGAGCTCCTAGAATATACCCGCGGTGATGTGTCGAACCTATGGTACATGGGGTCAAACAAATCGTTCTTGAGGCAGTCGGGGTCATACCAGCAATATATTGCTCATATCCGTAACCTTCCCCAAGCCTTCGGCCAGTTTTTCGCGGTTACAACAGCAACAATTGTGCGACCACGATTGGGAAATCGTTTAAGGAGAGTCGAATAGAGGCAACGACTGTACTAAGGACTTACCAGGAGGATTGCAAAGTCTATATGACTATCTTAAGATAGGAGAAAAAATAGCTTCAATCGTATACCGAATAAATCTGCGGTGAGAGTACTAACAGGTGTCATGGCAGGATATTTTGCTATCTCACCAATTCTTCAAAGCAAAAGCTGACGGGGTGAATAGTAACAGGTGATTCACCTGATTCTTAATCAATGCCTAGGACTACAGACATGGCTAGGTGAGGCAAGTGGATATTTCGCTCATTCTTGGGTTTATATGGGAAAGTGAGTTGTTTAAAAAGTTGTACCTGAAAACTCACAATTAACATAATTGAATCCAAGTGGATGTGTGGTAGATGAAGGCCGAGCTTTTCCCCCAATTTTTATTGCAAAGCTCTTCACATTACCTTGAAGTGCCTTCAGCGTGGTAGCCAGCACACTACGCACTATAACACGGCCATGCAATGCAACAAGTTACGCATTAAATATTTTTCAAATTAAAGCTGCTTTCCTTTTTGTATTGCGTCCTGAAAAAGTATAAATAATTACATTAGCAGCATAATTCTGAGCGTAATTTTTACTTGGGAGATTATGTCACCGAACATCGTTACCGTAGGCAATGTAGAGGGTGGCGCAAAAGTAATCCTCCTATCAGAAAATGCTATAAATTTTGCGATTGGCCCCTAAAGTCAGTTCTGTTTTGACATTTGTGTAGTAAACACATGCGAAATACACGTTAATAAACAATGTTACGCTACACTGCTCCAGAACGCGGAATATTGCTGACTATTTATTTGACCAATAATCGGTCGGGGCCAAACGGTTACTGTGAATGGTGAGCGCTACAGAGCAATGATCAACGAGTTCTTTTTGCCGCAACTTGATGAATTGGGATTGGAAAACATGTGGTTCCAACAAGACGGTGCAACATCACACACTGCACGTGCCACAACCGATATGCTGAACATCGGAAGCTTACTTTTGCGCCACCTTGTAGTTCATGTTACCGCGATACTGGCCTAAATGCAAAGGTGAAAGACATTTTAAATAAAAAAGTTTTGATATTGTTCGTTGATTCTTGTGACTAGTATGTGTTCAAGATTTGTGCCATTTTCTGTCCGCAAAAATATTTACAAAATAAATGACGCGGTTACGCCACGTTACCACCTATTTTGATTGTTACGAGATTAGAGAACACCGAAACGGCGTAAGAGTAAATAGATTATTTTTTATCGGTAAAAAGAATATTGTTATCATACTAGAATCAGGGCGTAGAAGTCATATAATTTAATTGAAAAAAACACAAACCAAACGAGCAGAATGTTACTCATACGCCCAGGCGTTCAACAATTTGCGTGTGCATCGGCATATTTACATATATATTCGCATGTTTTTATTTATGTCCGTAATGGTTGGGAAGCTTTGTGGCCACAAACGATCAATTTGGACTATTTTAAAAATTCTGTGTGTAAATTTCCAGCAGTCATTGAAAAACAAAAGACACGATTTTTCACTTGCGGCGTTTTTACATCTTCAGCGTTCCGGTTGGTTTTTTTGTGTGCTATGCCTTCTGATTGTACAGCACTTGGGTGGTAATTGAATTACGACAGCCATAATTGCTACATAAATGATAACAATGCAGCTTTCCTGTGTGTGGAGGTTTCAACATTGTTCAACGAGAAAGCTGCACGCGTCCAGATAGTAGCGGACACCTGCTGTATGTTGCGCACTTTGCGTTTGATTTCAACGCATCAACGCACTCAGCACAAGTTTGCCATTGTGACCAATTGAAAGAAATATTTGTTACATACTTTTTAAATTTTACTTAAAGCGCACTCAAATCCCGCCCAAAAACATGAAGATTTCCATGTGAGTTCCTCAACTGCAGGTAATTGGTTAAAAAACTAAAACAAGACGGCTAGCTTCGTTGGGTGTGCAAATCAATGTTCGTATTCAAATTTTATGGGCTAAACAACTGCATTTTTTAAAATTTCTCATAGAACTCACTTTATTGTGATGAAGGTTCTTTAGAGAAAACATCACAGCTTGTCTTGGCAGTGCCTATTCTTTAGACGTTTCGGCTTCTCTATCCGATTCAGTATATACAGCACTAACTGTCACAATTTCTACACCAAAATCCATTTGTCCTCAAACTTGTGCTCAGTAAAAGAAAAATTTTAAAGAGATTATCTGTTCTGCTACAATGGTGTGGTCCTTAGCAGTATTGGCAATAAAAATTGACGCTGACATAATTGCTGCTAATGGACGTGAGCCACGTGGGCAACGATACAGCATGGCAAGGTCTAACAAAAGTGTGTTATTATTAATGGATTTGTATGTATGTATAGATAAAAAGGTAATGCACACAAAAGACAAGAACATAAAAAACTGCCGAAAACAAAAAAAAAAAAAAACGAATAAAAAGGTGGCATTTAAATGTTGTTTGGGTATGTGTGTGTGCCTGTATGGGTTATTGCAAAATTATGTTATGTTTGCACACACCTTTATACTTGATCCATAAATATGGTTGTGTGTATTTACATATAGTCATAAACATAAAATGCTTCACCGTACATACATATGTGCATGAAACTACGATAAAACGGTGTACAATTTATTTCACCACCGGTTTGCACACAGCTAACTACATACATACTTACATAAATACCGCGCATTGTACGCTTTTGAAAAACACTTGAATCTTATCGTACTCACAGTTAACCCAAAACGAAAACCACCTGCGGCGCACCATGGGGAATTTAGGTAAAAGTTGTCTCGAAATCCAATTTCTCAGCAGCGGTAGAAGCTAGAGTGAGAAACAAAAAGTTCTTGAAATCCAATTATCTGCAAATATCGGAAAAATCGTATATCTGTAATAATTTTATAATAAACATATTGAGAAACATTTTCAAAAAACATCATTTTGCAATTTTTGTTTGTGATTTTTAATTATCAAAATATACTAAATGTTTCTTTTGAAAAATGATGTTCTCCAAGAAGGGATTTCAATACATAGTTTTTAGATTTGTGAAAATGTTAAATTTTTGTATTATCGGAAAATATGTAATTGAGTTTTCGTGCACTTTTTATTTGATCACTGTAGCGTTTACTGTTGCTGAGAAATTTGATTTTGAGACCTCTTTTTCCAAAATACCTCATAGTCCGGCGGCCATTGTTTTTATACCTAAATGCACTAGTGCGTAGGCTATTATAATTTTGTCAGTTTTGTGACAGAACAATGACAGCAAATTCTCCCAACTACCTTAAGATGCCAAAACTTGTGAGTGGAATGCAGTACCTTAGTTTAATCCATGGCATAGTAACACAGGTAATAGCACGGCGGCCATATTGGAAATTGCTTCTCTAAAACATCAGAACAAAACAGCGCATGTTAAAATGCAAGCAAACCGATTGCAAGCAAGTTTGACACTTTATCAAAAATTAAAATGAAAAAAAATTTTATCAGCTGTTGAGACGATATTACCTGTATAGATATGCTATGGTTTAATCTCTTGCAGTAAAGTGATGCCAATGTGACGATTTTGGAAGCTTGCCACCTGTAGGGACTTTTTGGAAATCATATTCACAATAATAGAGATAACTTATCCTCGCCGATATTTCACGCAGACTGATATCATCTCTGATTTTTTTTATCCATTAATAAAAGTTTATAATAACCCCCAAATTCATAAAAAATAAAAATGACTTTAATTATAAAAGTCAAAAATAACGGTTAAAAATGACTGTTATTATAAAAGTAAAAAATAACTGTAAGAATAAAAGTAATTTTTGACAGTTATTTTTGAGCTTTTTCATAAAAATTACAAAAAAAATAGTAATTTCACATAAATATTCTCTGCCTCGCAGGCATTGCTCTGGTGCATTCAAATGTAACATAGAGATATTCTTTCTATCTGACGTTTTGAATTGAAAATTTGAAAATAACTGTTAAAATTGGTCCCTGATCTTTATAAACCAATTTTATTTTGTTTGAATATGGGGGAAGTCTTTAACAGTGATAAAAGTAAACAAATTTTTTTCCTTTGTCAGATTTGACATAACACCCAACTAAAAATAGTTTAAAAAAAAAAAACTTATTTGAGCTTTTCAATCAAAACTAATTGTAGCAAAATATTATTCCAGAATCTGAAAGATAGAACAGTAAAGGTCACTGTGTTGATAAACAATAAATGGAACTCAACCTGTGAGGTTTTCGCTTTGGAGTTAGCAATAAACCTGGTAGATGCTTTCCATTTTTTCTGCATGCTTAATTTATTTGTTTTTTTTAGACCACCAGAAAAAGGCCTACCATTTCTTGAAATTTAGAAAATACTAAAATCTGAGTGTATAATGTTCGGTGTCAGCCCAACTGAGGGTTCCTTGCTTGTTTTGTTTGCCTTTACATTTAGCGTTCTCAAATCCTTTCGCTTTCGTTATTCCATTGTTGTTCGCAGCCATAAATGCAATTTTAAATCTTCTCATCTTTATTGTTATTTAATTTCATAGCTTATTTACATTTTTTATTACAACACACACACACATAAACAGACAAATATATACTTCCATGTATTGCATTATTCCTCAGAAAAGAAAACATTCATATTTTACTTAGAAATCCTATAATAACTTGGTTCGTCCACTTCGATTTCAGCTATTGATAACAACAAGAAACGAACGTAAATCACACGCAGCAGAACTGTCTCTCTCGCTTTGCCCTTTTTCGGTCTTTTATCACCTCAATCATCACTATAAGGATGATTGCGTCATTTGCTTGTTGCAAGGGTATCCTCTTCTTGGCCACATGTGCTGTACTGGCACAATGCGCAATTGAATCGGCTATGGTTGGCGGCGCCAACAGCAGAGATGATACCGAACAATTAGACAAAAGTGGCTATGGTAAGTATGTACGTATGTTCAATGGATTGTGGTAAATGGTTGGTGGTTTGTGAAATACCAAAAAGCAGTGCTTAGAAATATAAAATTTGACAGAGTTAGAGATTTTGTGTTCTAGGATATTGCAATAATATTAAAATGGCGCAATATAAATTCCAAGAGATTAAGGCCGAACTTTTTTTTAATTTGTGGTGTGCTGCTTTTGGGTTTTCCTCAAACTTTTTCCTAACGGCATCTGCGAAGGCAGTTTAAGTTGTGCTCAGAAGCATTTCATGGCGAAAGTAAATTTGAATGGTTGCCGAGAACTCCTTCGATCTCACTTCATGCAAATTGACATTAGAATGAGTTAGTACAAAGTGCTAACTTTTGTATGAGGACCAATACCTCCTTGGTATAAAAGCCTGAACAATTCTGAGTTTTGGTCACAACAAGACCTCTTCTGATCCCAGCTCAGAAGTTCTGGTGGACTATGTTTAGTAGTAATGGTACTTTGATTAAATGCTGCCAATTAATGTTAATAAAATAATATAGAATAAAATAAAATGAAATTAAATGGCTTTACAATTAAAAATATGCTTAAATTAGTTCTGTCTTCTAACACTCTTCTAACAGATTCAATTACACTACATAAGCGCCCCTCCTTCTTTGTGGGCAGTCGTTATGGACGCTCAGGGGCAGGCACTGCACTCAGCTCCTCAAAGATACGCCGATTAAATGTAGTACCACGCAATGATCGGTTCTTTCTTGGCTCCCGATATGGCAAACGAGCTGAAGGTAACTCGGCTGCCGAGCTTTTCTTACCTTACGAACAACAAAATCAACAAGCAATCGAAGGTACCGTTAGCACCACAAATGATTTGGCTATGCAGCATGCGAATGGGGAGAATTTAATAGAAAAACAACAGCAACAACAATCTCAATTACAATCGCCTTCAATGATGTCCTGCGTATTTACTGGCTACAGGAACTACTATCGCTGTCGTAATATGTAAGTTTGTATGAATATATGTATGTAGTTAAATCTAGTTGTGATTTGAGTGTGGCGAAATAGTTTCGAGTTTCAATATTTCTGATTTGTAATAAAAATCTATGTACATATATAAATATTTTGTAGTGGCGTTGGAATACCTACCCAACAAGCAAAGAAACTTAAAACAAATGTTCAAAAAGCTTTCCGAAATAAATATAAAACTTACAAAATTCTGATTTTTGGTTTATAAAACATGAAACGTTGATAAAGAGCTTATTAATGTAAACCTATACAAAATTTTCAAAGAAATCTTTTTATAAGTGTTTTTTCTGAAACTTAATTCAAACCATATTTTTTATATTATTTAGCTATTGCAATAAAATAAATAAATAAGTTGTATCATAAATAGTTGTCATACATTGAATGCTGCAACTTAACCCAATTATTATCAGATTGCAGAAGTGGTTACGATGCAGCCGTGATTTTTGCTTTTTCGTCCTCTTTCTCATGTAAAGTCGTTTATGAAAATAATTTGAAAACTTTTTCAGTTGAAAAGAAAAAAACTGGCAAATACTTTTATCTGGAATTTTTGTAAACATTTGTATTTCACTTTTAAGGTAAAATGATTTATAACAGTTTGTTTTTGAAGTTTATAAAAAGTTTACTTTCAAATACATGAAAACTAAAAAAGCTTACATATCGCAGGTTTACTTTAAATTATTTTTAAAAACATTTACAGAAATGCTTGTTGGGTACCTTTCATGTACTACCACACACACGTACATACATATTTACATTGCAACTGATTTTGATTTCTTGGATATCTGTTTTCTTTTCTCTGTTCTAGCGATGAGATTAACAACATTATAAATCAGTTGACGGTTGCGCACAGCGTGGAAGAGACAGAGTAAAGTACTTTATGAACATTTAGGCAGCATTATGAAACAACAAAAACACATTTAAATATACAGTAATGTTAATATAATCACGACTACGAAAATAGCCAATGTTAATTTTAAATAAAAATTGTGTTTATTAAAACAAAAAAGCAAAAATAAAAAACTATAAAGTCTAATGGAAAATTAAATGCGGGCAATTAATAAAGACCATGAAAGAAGTCTTTGAAAATGGATGGACTATACAAACATACAAAAACACAAAAACTAAACAACTTAAATCGACACCAAAACATTATATACACATGTACGTACATATGTATGTACACTTAAAAAACGAGGTGGAGTTAAAATTTACAATGGGCTGGATAAATTTTAATTCTAACCAAAGCACACAAATATAAATAACAACAATAAAATGCCGAAACATAATTAAAAATATTTATTGTTGTATTAGTTTTGCTTTGAATCAAGTTTGGAAATTAAACATTTTCGTATCTTGGTTTGCGTCTCGACACGGAATTGTAAATAATAACTTAATTTTTTTTGCAATGCATTCATAATTTTAGTGTGATATTTGGATAAATAAAAGTAAATAACAAAAATCTGTTAGCCAAAAAGGTAGCAATTTTGGATGTAAGTTATATTCTTTCTTTCTCCGTTTTTATTTGTATATCTTTCAATTTCAATATTGTAGACCTTTTTGGGAGTTGCAATAAATAATTGAGCGGAAATACAAAAACAAAACTTGTGTGAGTCAATGTTGTATATATGTATATTGAATAATCTATGAATGATATGATTAAAATAATAATAGATATATTTATTACCAGATCTATAAATTATTATTTCAAGTGCAGTTGAACTTATTTATGTTGGCTGATGCGCTGTATAGCATCGCTCACTAAAATCAATACAATATGTATATTTATGTACTATATCCATTTAAACAAGAAATATAATTATAACTAATAGACAAAAAGAATAAAAATAAAAACCTAAGCGAAAATCGCTTGAAAAACTATATGCCGTCGTTTGGATGTGTTTTTTTTGATTCAAATTTATAAAATCCACTGCGGCATATCTCTAAATCTTGAGGTTTGTACATTAATCAAATTTGATGGTCGTTTTAAGAGGCGTTGGTTCACATTTGTAAGTGTATCTTCCTTGGCAAATACCGTTCGGGGTAGTGGTTCAATAACGACAAGTCTCGCAAATTTGTAAGAAAGATGTGAAGGCTCACTCGACAAATTGGAAAAATGGCTCGATATAACCCTCCACGAGGTTGTGTTGTGCCCAAAGTTGTTTCTATTATATAACAGGGACATCGTCTTTTCAAACTTTTGACAGTTGTTCTTCTCAACCTGTGGTTGCAGCAACCCGTGCGAAGATCTTATATATTAATACCCAAGCAAAAAAAATTTCGTTGCTTTTACGGTCAAACTTTAAGTATAGAGTATAAACAATTAAGTATGTAAAAATTAAAATAAAATAAGTATTCATGAAACGAGCTCAAGGCCAAGAATAATAATTTTTCACATTTTAATTTTTATGAAAATTATTATTGTTTTTATTTTTTTAATCAGTTTTGCTAGCTGGCTTGAGGTCCAAATTGAAATAAAAAACACAAGGGTTTTTTTTTTATATATATTACCAATATATTTCAATTACACACGGTAATCGTCTTCAGGGTGAAAAACTACAAAACAACAAAATAACTAAATAAATAAATTTTTAACATACAAATTTAAAAAAAAACAATTAATCACATACATTTTTTTACACTTGACGTGGAGTTTATCACTGATCGTTTGTTTGTCAACAAACGTCTATAGAAGCTAGCGGAGTTATCTACGTCCGTTTTGTAGTTCATTCGTTTGTTGGTTGGTGTGTTAACAATGTGAAGCATTTCCAGAGTAAATCTTTTGCTGTATATTAAATGACTTGACAATGTATAGGGTTCAAAGACAGGACCCTACATCGAGACTACAAAGCAAAAATAACAGTCTGGTCGACAAACTTTACAAATTGGATTTAATTTCGAAAATGGAGAAAAATAAAATTTCTACAACAACTGCTCTACCTCCGAGGATATATGGACTACCAAAACTACATAAGGAAGGAACACCGCTCAGGCCAATCTGTTCGGCCACTGGATCACCAGCACAAAACCTATGCAAATATATAGCAGACATACATATTAAAAAACGCAACAGCAAACTCGGCGTACAACATCAAAAATACACTGGAGTTTAAAACTAAAATTAACAACACCTACATTTCTGACAATGAAAATCTAATATCTTTCGACGTAATTTCCCTTTTTCCCAGCATTCCTACACAATTAGCCCTTGAGATCATAAGAGACAATTGGACGAAAATAGAACAACACACAAATATACCAAAAAAACTGTTTATGGAAACACTTACGTTTTGCATCGAAGAAAATAGGTATTCCAAATTCAATGATATATTGTATACACAGCTAAAAGGATTGCCGATGGGATCCCCAACTTCACCAGTAATTGCCGACATAGTGATGGAAAAACTATTAGAGAACACAACAACAAAATTAGCAAGAGTACCGAGATTACTCACAAAATATGTCGACGATCTATTTGCTATAATACACGAAGATGATGTAAAAAGTACGCTGGACACACTTAACGCTTTCAACAAATATATAAATTTTACAACGGAACTTGAAGACGACGGAAAACTACCATATCTTGACTCAATTGTTATTAGAAGCAAAGATGAATTGCAGTTAAAGTGGTATAAGAAATCAACATCAACAGGACGAATCATCAACTTTTATTCAAAGCATCCAAAGACGATGATAATGAATACAGCAATAGCCTGTATAAGAAGAATGTTAGAAATTACGGACGACACTTACCACGAGGAAATTAAAAATGAAATAAAAGTATTGTTAAGAAGCAATTTTTTTCCTGAAAACATAATTAAAACACTGTTAAAAATATATCAAGAAGAACAGAATCAAGAAAGAGAAAAAGAAAAACCGCCGAAAATATTTAAGTCAGAAGCTTATGTGCCAAAATTGTCGGAACGATTGGCCAACTCAGACTGCTACAACAAAGATGAAGTAAAAATAGCCCATAAGCCGATAAATACATTAAAAAACATATATAATCAAACAAAATCAAAAATTCCACATACAGAAAAAAGCAATATAGTGTACGAAATCCCTTGCAATGGAAAAAACAACGAACCATGCCACAGCGTATATGTTGGAACAACAAAAGGCAAACTTAAAACTCGGCTAGCTCAACACAAATCGGATTACAAATATTGCCACCATACTGCAAACCAAAAAACTGCACTTATGACCCACTGTACTGAAAACTCCCACTCACCAAACTTCGACAAAGCTACTATACTTCAACAAGAACAACATTACAGCAAAAGATTTACTCTGGAAATGCTTCACATTGTTAACACACCAACCAACAAACGAATGAACTACAAAACGGACGTAGATAACTCCGCTAGCTTCTATAGACGTTTGTTGACAAACAAACGATCAGTGATAAACTCCACGTCAAGTGTAAAAAAATGTATGTGATTAATTTTTTTTTTTTTAAATTTGTATGTTAAAAATTTATTTATTTAGTTATTTTGTTGTTTTGTAGTTTTTCACCCTGAAGACGATTACCGTGTGTAATTGAAATATATTGGTAATATATATAAAAAAAAAACCCTTGTGTTTTTTATTTCAATTTGGACCTCAAGCCAGCTAGCAAAACTGATTAGAAACAAAAAGGTCGCCAAATCAAAAGTTTTATTTTTTTAATAATCACTTTTTATTAATTATTAAAAGTTGTTTAATTGAAGAGTAGGACAAATTTTTAAAGACAACCGCCATAGCTTTTCTTATAGATCCATTTGGACGTATATTAGCAGTTACGTGCTGTCGTATAGAATTAACGAATTTGGCCCAATTATAATAACAAAAACAATATTGGGTTCATATCTCAGTGTCCGAGAAGGGGTCTGATGAGAAGTTGGGCACTTCGAAACATGTCATCCCATACCATCGCTGTGAATAACGTTGTAATTTTTCCTCTAATATCAATTAACAAACAAACATAAAAATTCGAGCTTTGCTCCAACAACAATCACCATAACTATAATTGTTACAGGTACAGTGCGGGTGCATAACAAATAACACGGAAGTGTTGATATGCATAAAAGCCCTTCTGTATCTAAACATTAGAGGAAAAATGCATCGTGACGCTACAGGGCATCATAGCTTAGTTGTTAGAGTACTCTAACAGCGGCTTTGGTGCAGACACTTGGGTTCATATCTCAGTGTCCGAGAAGGGGTCTGATGAGAAGTTGGGCACTTCGAAACATGTCATCCCATACCATCGCTGTGAATAACGTTGTAATTTTTCCTCTAATATCAATTAACAAACAAACATAAAAATTCGAGCTTTGCTCCAACAACAATCACCAAAAACAATATTAATTTTCATAAAAATTAAAATGTGAAAAATTATTATTCTTGGCCTTGAGCTCGTTTCATAAATACTTAAAAATGTACAGGCCGTAAAATCAACAAAAATTGTTGGTACAAAAAAGCAATAAGATATAATAATAAAAAATAAAATAATAAAAACTAAAATAATAAAAAAAACCTGATAATTCGATGGTAAAAAAGGCAAATGCAAAGAAAAGAAAGAAAAGTAATTAAAACAAAAAGAATAGAAGGATGAGGAGATTAAAGAAAAGGAACATACAAAAATTAACTGAAAGGAGTATGAAGGAATGATGTATCGCCCTTCCCGTGAGCCTACGGCGTGTAGAAGAAATTTGTATGATTAGCAGTACGATCATTATCCAGCTATGGGCATGGTATATCGATTACAGAATAACGGCTTCCCTGGATAGGTGATGTTATGCCAATGGACAAAGACGTTTCGATTCAGAAGATTTTGCTTTGAAAGCAACTGGGGGTAAATTACTATTTTTTGGTTCCAATGAATCACTGGGTATTGACTCAAAGTGACATTCCCAAAAGTGATATTACTAGGTTATACCATTTCGTTCGTTTCAATACTATCTATGTTCAGAAACTTTGTAAAACAATCCACAAGAATGCCAATTTGGATCTGGCTGAGGCGCCCACAGCCTACGGGGAAATGTTCTGAACGTGGTATGCTACATGCTTTTGATTTGTCAGGGAGCGGTATGGTATCCCGTATTTTTCTAAATGTTAACGACTATTGTATCCAAACAAAAATTGGCTACGGTCAAAGAACAGTCTTTCATACAAACTTCTTCACGCCAGTCCAGATAGTAAGCGTGAGTGAAAATATGCACAACATTAAGAAACGTACTTTATTTAACAAAACATACCCTATTATTTGTATACTAGATTTTCCCACTTGTGCCTGGCTTCTTCACGCATACAAATAAAAAAATTTCACGCATCAGCAAACTGTATCCCATATTTCGAGATAGATCTCCAACAATGAATCTTTGGAAAGACAACTTAATTCTATACAGAAGTTTTTGAATGATGAGCTTATAAACATACAGATAAAAATTCTAAAAACTCTTATTTTGACTTCTGTTATCCCAACTTTATTAGATTTTAAAATATATGTGTAAATGTATCAACCTTCCACAGCTCTTTCTATACTTCACATAGTGTGATAACACCTATATGTATGTTTGTATATACAATCCCTGCAGTAAAATTGGGAACCAGTCTCCAAAAGAAGACGGTCTTGACTGTTAGTTAAAAGACACTTTGAATATCGCATATCGATACAAACTCATGCACAACCCAAACTACCAATAAACTAGACGAACTGAGAACTAACCAAACTAACTAACCGGTTGAGAACTAACGAAAGCGAAGCTATTTTAGAACTGTCCGAATAGGAATCGGTTAGGAACGAACTGTCAAGTAATGCACTAGGCGAAAACTGCCATCGCCAATGACGTCGCTATGTAAACGCGGACAATTTAAAGCATTGCTTGGGTATTGAGCTAGAACTAGTAGTGTCGCCAAACAGTTTAACTCCGGGATAGTTCTAAGCTAGTCCGATTTTCTGCAGGGATGTATTTAGTGAACAAGTGTGTGTGTGTTTACGACAAGGCTAATTTTATTACAGGAATGCTTAATTCGTTTTTTGGTCCATCTTCCTTCCTTCGAAGCAGTACATATGTATGTAATCTGCATGTTTGTGACTCGGTCATTATTTTCACTTTCAAAACCATTAAGGCTCTAATTTTTCCGCTATTAAGGCATAGCAACGAGGCGATAATTTCTCATCTAAAATCTTCTGGAAATGTACATTTATTTTCAAATTTGGTTGAGTACTTGCGAACTCCTGCATATAACACAAACGATCGTATAGGACAATATTTTCGCATAGTTTCTGAGGATGAGAAAAATAAAAAAAGATTTAGCAAGCGGTATTACCAAGTCAATAAAATCAAAGGTGAAATGATTACAGCAATATTTCAACTCACTTAACTAGATTATTAAATTTAAAGCAAACGAACAACATGCCGGTTCCAAAAAAGTATTATTTATATAAGGGTAAAAAAATGGTTTTTTATTTTCGCTATAGGCTTTTATAAAAGGATTTTCAGGAAATTGACTGCCCAACAAAAGAGGTCTTATATACTTTTTATCAGTAATGTCACCATAGCAGAGTTATTCAAGGTCGAAAATAGACCGATTTCGGAAACCCATAAGGTTTTGTTAAAAGTTATGTAGCTCCAAAAAAAGTTTTTTCATTTATCAAACCAATAAAAAGAAAGTTGGAATATTTAAAAACTGCAGTAAATATGCATAATTTGGTTGCTATTTTGCAATTACCTTTGTAATTATGACTTAAATGCACAAAGTATATCAGATCTTTTTGTAGAGCGTTCAAATTCTGCCAATACTAGGGGAGAAATTCGATTTACGATCTCTTAGTGATAAGATATATTAATTTTCATAGAGTCCTATAGCGAAAATGAAAAACGGCGATGAGCACCGCCTTCTCATTAACATAAAAAACTCATACTTGGTCATTATACTAAATTTTCCTCTTGAAATTAAAAAAAAAGAAAAAAACAATTTTTTTGATCCACCTTAGTGTACATGTTTCGTTATGTATTTGTGAGGAGGTTACTTATACGACCCGTCGGACGGCATTTTAAACATTTTCGAAAATTTCGATTTTTAATAACAACCTACCTTGGCCCCTCTGTACGTTCAAATACCTCAGTTTTTAGTCAAGTTATCGTGTGCACGGACCGACATGGCCTCGAATCATTCCAATAACTCTGATACATGGAACTCTATAACTAGATTAATTTATGCCGTTACTAGTAAATCTGGTTTTCTTAATCATAAAACAGCAGTTGTAAAATAGATCTCCTTAAACCGATTTTAAACTTTTAACTAAATACTTTCAAAAATTTAAATTTCTTCATGCATGCACATCTTCATAAATGATTAAATCAGTTTAAATTCCCAAAAACATAATACAGACATACATACATACAATACTATGCATTTAGTGTGTTTGTTAAGCGACAGAATTACGCACCTGTAGAGTTGTTTGCAGACATGTCAAAACCTCTGCTAATTTAGGGCCCACGACCTCATATTTCCTAACGATTTCATTAAATTTATTTTCATGTTCCTCATTCCACTGTTTTCTTGTTGACTTCTGCTCCGCCACTTCCGTTGATCTAAGCTCATAGAGTTGGCAAAAATTTGGAAAACTTTTCAATTCAAATTCAGCTGTGACTGGTCGTTGACTTTGGTTAATCGGCGAAATTATTTCCGTTTCATGGTCAATGATAGCATCGGCTACAGCACGCCAAAACATTTGCCTCCCATGCAATGAATGCTGCTCCTCAGAGCAATTACGCCAACGTGCGCTTGTTTCCTGGCAAGCCAGACGTAGGAAGGGTCGATTAAAGTAACTTACTGTGTTTGTATTTGTTTCTTCTGCTACGACTGTCTTTAAGGCTGTGCTTAATGGAAAGTTTAAGAAGCCACTATCAGGTGTTTGTTGCAATTTGTGATAACAGCACGGCATGATAAGCAAACGCTTAACTGTTGACAATTCGAAGAATAATTTTATTGCCGTCACTGTGAGGTCAGCACAAGCATGCAAACCAATTATCGCCCACTTAGCCACTAACACCTCACCGCCAGCAGCATACGCACTCTGGTCAACGTGTTGCTTAATTTCATTGCTGGAATTTGCTTCAATGAGTTGTTGTACATAAATTACACGTTCGATGGCTTCGGGTATTTCTTCTAATAAACGTTTGCGTGCTGCCGTTACACGAGACTTATCTGCTTCCAGTCCGAGGATTCGCCACTTTTCATTAATGCTGCATAACAACTCACTAAGATAGCCTAGTCCCGCACCAAAGTCAAGTAATAATGAGATATCATGGCAGTGTTTCTGTATGATTTGGGATAGTTTCAGAATCTCATGCTGCTTCTTGACTTTCATTTTACGTTGTTGCTTTTTCGGCAGCTTTAGATCTACTTGTACATCTTGATCGATGTTTAAGTTAGAGGATTCATTTGGTATAAGTTTGCGAAGTGAGGAGCGAAAAGATTTCAACGCTGTTGACTCAATATCACAACTAAAATCATCGAATTCATGAATTAAAGGAAATTTGTTTAAATTTGTATTACTAGTCTTCGTAAAATAGTCCATATAGCCTGATGGGAATTGGTCTAGTATACCAGCTTTTAGAAAACGTGTATTAGCATTACAATAGATCCAAGAATGAGCTTGAAGAAAATTCACTGCAGCACGAAAGTAGTCCTGAGGAAGTAAGAATTCTGTGGGCAACGCCATTTCTGGAAATGAAAGTAAATTTCTATAAAATAAGCCATCGAATGTAAGATGGATGTGTAGGTACCGTTATATGCCAAAATACACTTTATTTATTATTATTTGTTTATTTCAGCACTCTAGGTAAATAATTTGGGTAAACTTTAAAGTTTCAGTTTAAATAGAAATTTTTAGTTGTAGTTTTTACTTTAAACCAACTCGGATCGCGATTTCCTTATTACACTTTCTCGGAGTACCTTAATCCATTACCTTTTACTCCGATTCCCAAAAGAAGATTCCAAACTAGTATGGGTAAACAATGACTTAAAGCCCACGATACAATTCTAGCGAATATGGCATGGCATACCTATACCATGGAATATGGAGAGCTTTCAACATGAAAATGCAAGTAGGTGGTTACGTTTCTCTGACACCACTTAGGGCCGCTTTATAAAAGCCGGTTAACGCTAACCGCTGCTTGATTAACGTATTTTGTACGGTTAGCTGTCAAATTAACTGCAGAGCTGGAAGTGTTTTGAATAATACGAAAACGGAATTTTCTCACTTTGTAAAAAAAGATAACTTCGTAAAATTTCAAAACTTTAAGCGTATTTTTAATTTTTGTCTTCAGAATCGGAATCTGCAAGTCTTTTCAGGTAATATGTATATGTGTACCAAGTTTACGGCCATCATTTTTTTTTATATCTGTTGCACCCTGTCTGTATATTAGATGGCTGTTTCAGTGTATCTCCTAACTCTCTGATGAGCATAAACAGGCCAAATGAGAAGAACCTTGGATAAGTGGCCTTCTCTTTTGGTGTGAGCAAGTAGTACTATTTTTACCATGATCCAATAATACAGGTTGTATTATAAGACCAGACGAAAAATTGCACGTTTTTTGTAAATATGTTTGTGGACAGAAAATACCACAAATTTTGTACACATACTAGTTCACAAGAATTAAAAAACAATATAAGCACTTTTTACACGAAGTTTCGTTCGCGTTTACATTTTATTCTCTATTGCGCATTGTTTAATTTTCACAGCGTTGCCAATAGCGGTTACATGAACTGCATTGCCAACGGTTACGATTTTCGGTTATATAATCTTCAGGTACAAAATTATCGGTTACGCACAGAATTGACGAACCGTGTTTTTATGTCTTGCCGCGATTGTTACCGACTAGAGAATAATTTTCATTTATTGGCTCTTTAATTAAGCACCGTTTTCGAAATGTCTGTAATGTGCTTGCTTGGGTACTCCAAACTCAAATTCCCAAAATTCAAAATATCTAACTACACCATGGGACAGAATTTTATTTAAGACATATTTGTCGATTATCTCTTAAAGCCCACATATTCGGAAATTTAGGCAAAAAGGGGTTACCTAAGATTTCGAATTCACCAAACAAATTGAAACTTTCGGCATTTCACAATACTGCAATGAAGCTAGTTTCAATGTCTGTTTACCATTCCAGCTCGAAGCTCAATTCGCAGTTGTAGCCTCTTACTTCTGGAATCATGAAAAAAGAATTTAACCAGGCTTATGCAGAATTTTTCGTAAACTAATTTTATCAAATGTCATAGAAAATAATTTATGTTTTCAGCAAATTATCTTATCTGCAGTAGTTGATTACTAGCCTGATACCGAATAAACTACCACCATACTACAAAATTGTAAGAAGCGATCATTAATACCAATTGTAGTATTATAAAAGCATAAACGATTTAGGTATTTGTAATTATTTTATTCCTCTCATTTTTATAAATAAGATCATTTGGGATGAACTTCATTTCATATTTGTTAACATGCCATAAAATATTTTAAATATCAACAGTATATAAAAACTAAAGTATGAATGGAATATTTCAATTGGTTAATAATTAACAAAATCTGATTAGTTAAATTTTTAAATAAAATTGTAATTGATAGTGGGCTGAGTAGTTCATTCATCCATCTTCACAGTATCCATTGAAAGATTCAACTGAATGAAATTTAAAAATTTCAAAGAAACATTTATGAAAATCAAAAACATACATTTGTGTACATACATATGTACATCCATATTTAAGCAAGTAATATATAATTTTTTACAAACTAATAGGTGATATATTGAGCGTGTAGACCATATGACTTCGTCAATCAGCTGCTTAATGTTAATTTACGAAATTATTTTCCATTTCAAGTTTGTCTCTGCTTCCAACTCCTTGTTCTCGGGACCAAGCAAACAATTGCCAAAATGTGCTGGTTCATTTTTAAAGTATCGCTCAACGACTGCCTTCAGTTCATCTACTGTTGTGGAGAGCATGCGTGCACGATATTTGGCAAACATTTCCTGTGAAACTCCATATAAGAAGAAGTCAATACCAACGTTGCCGGGAGCTATTGGTGCATCTAACTGTTGCAGTACACCCAGTTTGGCTTCAAACAAAGCTTGCTCAGTTAATTCGGAGCTGTGCTCTTGAAGCCAATGGTATGTGTTGTTAAATGCTTTAAGAGTTTTTGTTGAATTGGGATCACGATAGCTGAAGAAACTAAATATTCCATCGGAACCTATCCTAGCTCCAGCACCATATGCACCATTTTGTTCACGCACTACCGGCAACAAATACTTGGCGGAAATTAGTTTGGCTAATACACGAAGTGTTGGATGATCACGGTGTGTATATGGTACGGCATAGAATGCTTTAGCACAGTAATTAACTGGAATGTTCATCACAAAGTGCTGTTGACTGGGTGTTAGTAGACTAATATCATGTTCACCGCGAACTTTGGCTTCTGGATTGACTGGCATGTTACTAAGAAATTGCTCGTAATTTTTTATAAGCGAAGGATAAAATTCTTCGGAAGTATTTAGAGCACAACGCATTACATTCTTCAAAAATAACTTTTGTCCAAGGTTTTTGAGTTTTTCTTTTATATCTTCAGTCTTGTTCTGTTTCACATAATTCTTCATGAACTCAATATGCTCTACACCTGCAAGTTGAGACTTAAGCTTTGCCGCATTCGTAACCAAACCAGCGCAGCTTTGCATTGCATACAAGTGACCCGAACTAGCAATGCCGACTGACATATTGGAGACGTAATTATCAATAAGCATGCTTAGACGTTCAGTATCATCTAATGTAAACTTTGTAAGTAATTCATTGGACAATGAAAACATGTCGGCTGCATTCTTGTCTAGAGCATGTGCGGTCATATAAACCCCCAATAGATAAGATTTACTATCGTAAATATTCTCAGCAAAATGTAGCTTAAAATCAATACCAGCAGTCTTCGATAAGACCAGCTTATCAAATTCTCTAAAATTATAGTTGCTGGTACCCATATCGTTAATTACATTACAGAAAAGCGGCAATAACATTACTTCATTCGGATTTAAGTTGGCACCATTGAAATGCAATTTCAAATACGATATATCATTTGTGTGAACATGGCATACTTGTGTTGGAACACTGGAGATGCGTAGAACGTCTATAGATGGCATTTTAGGCATTTCTTGAACATCAGTTAAATTTAGACAAGGTAAAAGTTCTAAATTTGGTGGCGCTTTTTGAGCTTCTTCTAATTTTATTCCATTTTCATAGACTTCTTTGCGTTTCGTATCATCGAGCGCCATAATTTTTTGCTTCAATAAATCTAATTCAGCCGTTTTGAAGTTGTCTTCATAGTGATCATCAGGCGACATGGTTAATGTAAGACGATGTGTATTGGTGGCAAAATATTGTTCTACTTTGCGTTGTAGATATTTTGGATCTTTTGTTAAATTATGACGGAAATTAGCAATCATATTTGATACTCGTAGACTGGATATTACGTCTCCTTCGTGATTCCACAATGGTGTAGAGTTAAATAGCAAACCCATACCAAATTGTGGACTCTGGTGTTTTAATAGTAACTCGATATTATGCAGGACACTTTCTACATGACTGGCCTCAAAACCTTCACATATTACGTCCTTAATTGTTTTGTCAAAAAGTTCTTGTACACGAGCAAAATCCTCAACGCGTAAATCTTGCAAACCAACGCAAAAGAATGTGTCTTTGATCTGTGGATCATAACCAGTCGCTTGGTTGTAGCCACCTGAGAAGTTGGGCTCTATAATACTTTTGTAAAAAGATGAATTTGGCCCTCTCACTAGCAATTCTGACAATATATGTAGCACGAAAGTCTCTTGTGTATCTGTTACATCGGACATTAATAGAGCAATTGCAATTTGATTTTGTTTTTCGAACGGTGCTCCCATATTATCGAAACGACTAGATATATGAACATTTCGTGGCTTATTCCAACGTGGTTGGCTGGGTATACGACTATAAGAGTTATCTATTCCCTTATGATGACTAAGGTATTCGTTATTGACATACTCAAGAGTGCTTTGCAAATCGAAATTACCGTAAGTATAGATACGGGCATTACTGGGATGATAATATTTAGAGTGAAAATCCACCAAATTTTTATGAGTTAATTTCGGTATCTCGAGTGGGTTACCACCGGACACAAATCCGTAAGTATGATCGGGTAACAAATTGTTCAGAAGGTTTTGAGAGAAAACTGAGCTGTTCTCAGAGAATGCACCCTTCATCTCATTATATACCACGCCTTTTAAGACGTATTCAGAGGATTTGTCTTGTATATTCGAGTGTTCCAAACGCCAACCCTCCTGCAGGAAGTCCAAATATTCCAAATTTGGCCTATAAAATAAAAAAATATTAATTTTATAATTCGGCAATCTTAGCACATCTCACCTAAATACGGCATCCAAATATATTTTTTGTAAGTTTCTATAATCGATTTCATTCATTGTAGAGAATGGATACATTGTATAGTCCGGCCCAGTCATTGCATTCATAAATGTGGCCACTGATCTATTCAGCATTTTGAAAAATGGATCACGAACTGGATATTTTTTAGAGCCACATAATACATTATGCTCAAGTATATGTGGCAAACCAGTCGAATCAAATGGTGTTGTGCGAAAGTTAACAGAAAATACATTATTTGAGTCCTTCCGGTCTAAATACCACAACTCTGTTCCGCTTCCAATGTGTCGAAATGTATATGACATTATACCAAATTCTGGCACTGATTCGACTCGGACACATTCAAAACCATGGTAATGTTTGCCTTCATTGAATTTGTGCTCCTGTTGTTGTATTATGTGCGGTGCAGTCATTACTTTGGATCGCTTTGAAACTACAGTTGGTATGTCCTGAATTTTTTGTCTCACGATGTTTCCAATGTTTCGCGCACACATATTTATGTTGTTTTTATAACCGGCATTACCTGTAGCCGCACTTTTTACAATATGCGTAACTGGACGCAACTGCCACACACGAGTCAGCATTCTTCTTTTAATTTACTTCAATACCGCACCGCTAATGCTGTCACAAACTGTGGGTTTAAGCAAATAGCGATTTTAGCTTTAAAAATCACAAAAACGCTTTTTTAAAAAATAAAGCTGGTTTGGCCCAGATATAGGTCTATTCTTTTGAATTTACAAGTATCTCACGTAAAATCTTTGCGTTACATCAGCCGCAAATAAAAAGAAATTCAAGCCCGAAAATCGATATGAGCGTGAAAAAATAATGCGTGAAATGTGATGTTACGCAATTCGTATTCTATGTGAATAATCAAGTTGAAATTATAAGAAATTAGTTATCTTATACTTACCTGTTTTAAAGTCTGCTAACAAATTACAGATATCTATTTTTGATTTTGCAATAGAACACAAATTCTTATTGGAATGGCTCAAGAAGAAGCGGAGCAACGGCAAAAAATGCTAAATGAAGTGTAGTAAAAACCACAATTTTTTGACAGCAACTTTTTTCGATCATCTGCTTAACAGTGTTGGAAAACTTTAAATCTTTGATGAAGCCATGATCCAATAATACAGGTCGTTTTATAGACCAGCTGATTTTTACTTTTGTCTCGAATTTTGACATTACACCCATTTCTCAGTACAATTTTGACGTTAAACTCACAAATTCCAAAAACAAAAAACATGGAAAATTTGGTAATGGTTTCCTTTAGGAGACAACTGCTAAAACACGTCCAAAAATATCGGGAGAGGTATCACACAACGCCTTTTGACTTCGGTATCAATAAACCGAAAGCGGATTTTCAATTTTTTTGTTTCAGTGAAAAGTTATTCGCAAAAAACCCTAAAATTACCCAGGTCCGATCCCAAATAGGGGGCTGGAGCCAAGGTATTTCTGCGCAGAACACACTTTTGCAAAGTTGAAAATGTTCTGCCATTTTCATGTGGTTGTTGTAATCACAGATTAGGGTGTACGGAAAAGTGCAAAAGTGTGTTCTGCGCAGAAATACTGGGGATCGCGGCTGAAGGCCGCCTACGGCGAAAGGTGTTCTGCACATAGATACCTTGGATCAAGCCCCCTATTTGGGATCGGACCCGGGTAATTTTTGGGTTTTTTGCGAATAACTTTTCACTGAAACAAAAAATTGAAGATCCGCTTTCGGATTGTTGATACCGAAGTCAAAACGCGTTGGTTGATACCCCTCCCGACATTTTTGGACGTGTTTTAGCAGTTGTCTCCTAAAGGAAACAATTACCAAATTTTATAAAATTCTATGATTGCTAATTATTTTAAATTAAAATTGCATTAAAATAAAATAAAATAAACCCAAAATATACAAATACGTTGTTTGTGCTTGGTGGAAACACAATATAATATTATATATACACTGCACCGCATTTGGAAAATTCAAATGAGTAATTTCAAACCCATTAACATTAGCTTATCTGCATTTTGTTTGACATTTTCCTTTAGGCGAAACTCCAAATACAAATCGCATTTCCCAAATGACTGATTTCATCGCACTCCCTCGCATTTTCTTGCATTTGAAAATGTTAAGCAAAATGCCGATGAGCTAATGTAAATGGGTTTGAAATTACTCATTCACTCAGAATTTTCCACATGCGGTGCAGTGTAAATGTAGTTCTAGGCTAGAGCATGATTTAATGATTTATATGGTTGACGCGAACGGCCAACAACACGAAATTACCGTTTGACGTAGGTGAATTCTTATGTCAAAATGCACATGTGAGAGGGAACGCGCAAAAACGATTCGCCTATTTTCTAAGCTTTTGACATAAGGTGTGGATGAGGAAGAAGAAGACGCTATGTGTTGACGGGTGGCAATTTAAACACGTATTTTCAGCTGTATTACTATGGTAAATTCATTTAATTCAAATGGTAGATGGGTACAACTATAAATTACAAGATTATTATATTGGAAGTAATATAATCGCTAAAATACTTGTGCTCCTTGTAGCTGTATGTTCCACTCCGCCAACATTGTTTACCTGTACTAGTTTGGCATCTTCTTTTGCGAATCGGAGTGGAAGGCAGTGGATGAATGTACTCCGAGAGAGTGTAATGAAGGAAATCACGTTCAGAGTTATTTTAAAGTAAAAACTGCAACTAAAAACTTCAATTTAAACTGAAATATACATTCTATAGTAACTGATAACGTGTTATAACTGCTTTATATTCAATAATTTGGAAGTTTCAAGTCTTCATGCTTAATATTGCAGTATTTAAATTTGATTGTTTTATTACTGCATACAACACACCCTGTGTGGTTTGTGTGTGTGTGCAGATTCGGAGTAAGTTGCGCTACTAGTAGACATATACTATGTCCGCCAACGAAAAGAAAAAGAAAGATCCCGAGTGCAATTGCTTGACGTTAGATCGGCTCAGTTGGGCAGTTACGGGACATACAACCCCAAGGTTGCATTTTTAAGTAAAGGAAATATGTATCTTTAGGTACTCAAGGGTGTACCGACTAGTTGCGCGCTAACTCTATGTCATTTGAAGCGACCATATAAATTATTTGATCATGGGCTAGAGTGATGGACAGTGCAGTAAATTACGTCAGAGATGGCATCTCTTATTTTGGTTTCAGCTGTTTTTATTTTAATTGTCATAATAAAATTGATAGTGACCTACATTTTCATATGCAAAAGTATTAGGAAAATTTGTCATCTTGTGGCATTTGTTAGCAGAATTACATACTGCAACTAAATCGAAAAGATTTAGGATCAGTGCTGACATTGGGCGTATTCATCATAACCTGGCCGAGGAGAAATTAGCAAGTCCACAACTTCACTCCAAAAGTGATGGACAGCCTGGTAAGGAGGAATCCTTTGGTAGCATATTTAGTTTTTAATTGCAAAACTGTTTGGTTAGTATCCAGCATGGTAATTCTATACGACAGCACGTAACTGCTAATGTACGTCCAAAAACCTCGGGAAATATATCAAAGGACGGGTTTTAACCTCCGTATCAATAATCCGAAAGCGGAAATTAAATAATTTGTTTCGGTGGGAAGTTATTAGCAAAAAACCCAAAAATGGCCCAGGTCCGATCCCAAATAGGGGGCTTGATCCAAGGTATTTATGTGCAGAACACCTTTCTGCGTAGGCGGCCTTCGGCCGCGCTTAAAAAAAATAACCCTCAGCCGGTCCAACACCGGCTACGCGGTCCACAGTATTTCTGCGCAGAACACACTTTTTGCACTTTTCGATCCACCCTAATCTGTGATTACAACAACCACATGAAAATGACAGAAAATTTTCAACTTTGATGGCAAATATCTCTTCACTGAAACAAAAACTCGAAAATTCGCTCCCGGATTATTATTACCGGGGTCAAAACGCGTCTTTTGATACCTTTCCCGATAATTTCGGTCGTGTTTTAGCAGTTGTCTCCTAAAGGAAACAATTACCGGTGTTGGACCGACTACGCGGTCCACAATATTTCTGCGCCCAACACATTTCTGCACCTTTCGGTACACCCTAATCTGTGATTACAACAACCATATGAAAATGACATAAAATTTTTAGTTTTAATTGCAAATATCTCTGAACAGACATAAAATATCGAATTTCCACTTTCGGATTATTGATACGGAGGCTAAAACCCGTCTTTGATACCTTTCCCGATATTTTTGGACGTACATTAGCAGTTATGTGCTGTCGTATAGAATTACCTCAAGCATGTTTATGTTCCAAAATAGTGATTTAGATACGAAGTGTAAATCTTCAGTAGTGGATTACGTTACTATGAGCCCAATTGTGGGTTCAATCACAAGACAATATTTAGCAGCTACTTGCGATTTATTTATTTGTATACATGTCTTGTTATCGGTAAGTAGAGATGACTGGAATGCTGTGTTACGCAAGGCCGAAAAAGGGTAGGTGGTTAAGCCCCAATTGGAGATAATTACGATGTAAAGTTCTAAGCTTGTTATTAAAGAATAAATGCTTTACATCTTTCCTCTGAGCGGCAATTAAGTTACAAGTTTCATTAATATTACTTAAATAGCAATAAAATATATAGGTATGCATGTTCATAATTACATAAATATTCTTTAACCAGGGACCCATGGCATAAAAAAAAACAATAATTATTTATAATAAAATTTTTTTTACTTTGACGAAAAATGCTATATTATCATCTTAAAAAACAATAATCTAGAACGAAAATCGACACTGATGATGGCACAACGCCGAAACCGGTTTGTCTCAAAACCAAATTTGACAAGGGATGACGAAAAATCGTTCCAATATACATCAATCATTCACCCTGTCGGGAAAACAACAAAACAAAATAAAACAACAATAATCTCCTTAAAAAATTTAATGAAAATTATGCTTTCATTCTCATAAAATTATTTCCTAAAAATAAATCCACAATTTTATCAATTTCAGCCTCTACCCGAAGGTCGATTATTGGACATTGTTGATAATAAGTGGCGCGAAGAGTTATTGCCTTTCGATCAGATACTTGTTCCTGCAGATAAGTTGCCAGATCCAGAAGCCGATGGCGGTGACTCTCACTTGACACTCAGCGAGCAGGTAAAACCACAGTTTAAACTTAAGGAAATTGCTTTTTTTAATCCTATTGGATTCATTTATTACAGGAACAAAAATGGAGTGATTTAGCGCTAACCTCTTTGGCACCCGAATCCTCATTGAGTGATCAACTCAATGCCTCTACGGTTTAAACTGTAGCATATAAGAATAAAAACTATATAATATATCGCAACATATGGTATTACGTCTTTAAGATGAATCAACATTTACATTCACCCACTAAGCTTACCGAATTTGCCAGAGGATTTGAAGACGAAGAACCTGATTCGTTAATTGGCCGTTTTGTTAGCAAAATTCAAAATGTATATAACCATAGCTATAACACTGTCAATGAAGTAACAAATCCAAGCACTGATGGCAGCACATCATCACAAACTTCGAAGTCTGTTTTCTATGCTGAACGCAAAATAGATGACAGCTGCAGTAGTAACATTTCACGTAACAGCTCTAATTCCAACGTAAATACATCAACAACAGAGTTGGAATCACCCACATCGTTCAATGTACTTATAAATAGAGAAGCACCTACACCGACTACAAGCAACAATGCAGCAGATGAATCGAACAGTGAAGCTGGTGAACGTATTCAGGATTTACCAGTGGAAACCAGTGAAGGGCGTACCATGGTAAATGTGCTTAAACGCATCAGCAATTTAATGGCCTCAAAAAACAGTGTAAGTAATTGAACTAGTTACGAAGATAATAATTTTAATTATTTAATTGCATGTTTGTAAATGTTTCATGTTAGGATCTACGAAACTACAAAGACACTGATCTGCACCGTTTTTGGATGCCGGATTCAAAAGCAAAAGAATGTTATGATTGTACACAAAAGTTCTCCACGTTTCGACGCAAGCATCATTGTCGTCTTTGTGGACAAATTTTCTGTTCAAAATGTTGCAATCAAGTTGTACCCGGTAAAATTATTATGTGTGCTGGTACGTTGAAGCTTAAAGTTAATAGGTTTTGATAAACTAATGTAAATAACTTATTTAAAAAGGTGATTTGAAAGTTTGCAACTATTGCTCTAAGATAGTGCTTAGCTATTTAAAATCTCCGAATATAGCCGTGGATTTGCATGCAGACTTACAAGCTTTGCAACAAGATCTCACACAAAAACTCGAAGAAAAAAATGAAAAGAGTAAAACGGAGACTTTGCCGGTGCGTTCCAATCTGACACGAAAAGTTTCAGTTGGCTATCAGGAAGAACGGTTTGCTACACATTCAGGTAACAGCTTGTCAGTCGACGATCGAAAGAATATACTACAACAGTCCAATTCTCTGATAACACTTCATGAGGAAATGCAAAATCAACTCCCAATTCAGAACTGTGGTACAAATCTAACTGAATATTTAATAACACATAACAAGTCATCCAATAAGGTGCAAGCTATCGCAATATTAAATGCTATGTTGGCTGCTGGTTTTCTACAACCAATAGTACCAGATTCAGAACAAATTGAGTTCGACGAAACTCTGCATTACAAATTTATAGAGTTACAGTAAATGAAAATATCGTACTGCTGTTGACTTATTTCTTAATATTTCTTAATTAACACTTTATCTTGCAGACAAAGTTTTACCCCCGCACAGTTTAAGGAACCTATTGTGGGGCCTGAAGCTTCCAGCCCGCAAATCGATAACAATAGTGAACCGCAACCACCAAAATCTTTAGATGTATCACTAAGTTTTCATTCAATACAAGATATGGAATTGGAATACTCAATGCGTTCCACAAAAACCACAACGAAGCTCTTAGAGTCCTACTGTGATTATGAAGAACAATTGTTAACTCAAATGCTACGTACCTTCCACTTAGATCTACGTTGGTCGAAGGTTTTAATGTCATTATGTTGTCGTGCAGCCAATCATTTTAAACCAGAATATTGCACCAATGACTTAATGGATATACGTAATTATGTTAATATTAAGAAGATACCGGGTGGCAAGCGGCAAGAATGCACGATTGTTGGCGGAACTGTTTTCTCGAAGAATGTTGCCCACAAGAATATGGCAACTCGCGTTGAACATCCACATATTCTTCTCTTGCAATGCCCTATAGTGTATGAACGTATTGAGGGAAAATTTGTTAGTATTTCTACAGTGCTGCTTCAGGAAAAAGAATATTTACGACGTGTATGTGATCGTATAATGAGCTTTAACCCCAATATACTACTAGTACATAAGAATGTCGCAGGTGTAGCGCAGGATATGCTACGCTCTCAAGGCATTACGTTGGTATTGGATGTGAAGCTTTCAGTAATGGAACGTATATCGCGAACACTTCAATGTGAAATTGTTACTTCAATAGAGTCGAATATTGCTCGCCCCCGGCTAGGCACTTGTGATGCTTTCTATATTCGCAATTTTAGCGATGATAGTGGTTGTTACAAAACGCTTATGTTTTTCGAAAAACTTAACAATCCACGTGGTTTCACTTGTTTATTAAGGGGAGGTACCAATAAAGAGTTGGCGAAGGTGAAGAAGGTTGCGTCTTTTTTGGTTTATGCACGGTGGGTGCTTTGGCCTTTTTATATATTAAATTTTTTAGTTATGTTACTCTTACTCAAATTTCAGCTATAACTGGCGTTTGGAAATGGCTTTCCTTTTGGATGAGTTTGCTGAGCCCTTGGTTCCCAAACCACCTATATTTAATTCTAAAGAGCCGAGCCCAGATGATTTACCTTCCGACGATGAAGACCCAATATTAACATGTGTACAAACTAAACCAGCAATAGAGCGAAAGCTTGAAGAAAAGACACACCTTCAACGCAAAGAAATTGTTTCGGTATCTGAGAATGTTTCTGATTTTACTGACCCATTACGTTCGGTCGATAACACATCAAATAAAATATATGTTGATAGACCTGTTGAAGAATTATCTGTTGAGATGCGTTACGATAATCGATTTCGTACAGCCCTTAGTTCTACACTACTCTCTGTCAGTCCATTTCTCAGTTTTCCTTTGCCATATTTAGAAACTGAACAAGGTCGCAAATGTCTTTTACGTCAGCACTTCCCAGCTGAATTGTATTACTCAAAGTTGTGGTCGAATGTAAATAGCAATCTGCATTTAGAGCGGCTCGAAAGTTCGGAGCAGGTCAAAAATATCGGAAATGAAACTCAAATAATAGCTCCACATCCGTTTTTGAAACTCAAAATTACTACACCCTACGAAAGTCGCGATATACAAACCCTTCTGGCAGAGTTCCGCTCATATGGCGGGCGATATCCCAAAAAAGAGAAAAGTAATAACAAATCTATTTGATACTTGATTCTCTTCGCTATTTGCTGATTATTTATTTATATTTTAAGTGTTGAAAGTACCGAATCAGGTCCCACAAAAGGTAGCTGAAGAGCATTTATATAAGGACGCACTCGATTTAGCGAACCACCAACGATTGCCTGTATTATTCTGTAGTTTCTATTTCAACCCGAAGTCTGCATCTTCATTTTGTGCTCCGCCAACCTTGTTGGACATGAAGTTTTATGGTCAACACGATATTATGCTTGGACAATTCTTGCAGCGATATTGCTGCCGTTTGAATTCGATGTGCAGGCTATGCAATTTACCAATGCTGGGGCATGTGCGTCGGTAAGTTGGTTCCACCTTTTTTTTTGCAATTTTGTTGGATAATATTTTTGTTTGTAACAATTTTGCAGTTATGTGCATTCAATGGGTTGTGTTCAAGTTTTTCTAAGTGAGGATAATATAAAAACCGATCCGAATCGGATTTTCTTCACGGCCTGGTGCACAATCTGTAATGCGATGACTCCGAGTGTACCGCTTTCCGAGAGCGCGAAATGCCTCTCCTTTGCCAAGTATTTGGAGCTCCGATTCCATGGCCACGCTTATAAAAAACGTCTTGTTATTGGAAATACTTCACCTGTAGAGGCCCCAAATACCAGTGAATGCAATCAGTGCCAACACTCATTACATCGTGATTATGTGCACTACTTCACCTATCGTGGAGTAGGCGCCAAGTTTCAGTATACATCCATCGAAGTATGGGATATTGGCTTACCAGCTTTGGTATTGGAATTAAAACTACCAAAAGTATCAGATCACTTTAAGTACATGGAAGAGATAAAGAACTTTTCCATGAAGGGGCATGAAGTCTATACACGTATTCATGAGCGTATTGCGGATCTTGCTACTGAAGATGATACTTTAGCCATCGTGGTCAATCTTAAAACGGCGCTAAGCAAGGATCAATTTATTTTCAAACAACATATTGAAATAGTGCAGACATTACTTACAGATTCAAAAGCAAGCGTATACGATGTGAATGATGCTTTACTCATGTCGAAACGTGTACTTGCCGAGAGTATTGATTTGTGGGGACCGAGAGTTCAGGATATTGCGATTGCTCAGAAAGCGGCAGTAAAACAGCAACAACTACCGCAACCTGCGCAACCACATACCGACTCGGTTACAATTTGCACAGAAGATTTGCGTTCCGAATATGCTGATGCGTCACCAATTGTTCCAGAAAATTATCGTATACAGGGCGCACCCATCTTGCATGATGATCCACATGATGATCACGTTACTGAGTCCGATGCGGATTCAGTAGGTAATATAAATTTAATGGTGGAAAAGAAGCATTCAGCTGAGCAATTGCTCACCGCGTCGACAAGTACAGATAAAAAGTCTATCAAAAAAATACTTACTCAGCTTTTACCAAGTGCGGGACCAGCAAATTTGCTACATACACCTTTCTTAACTCAAGAACATTATACACTCCCGATGGGTGCATTTCCCATTCTCGTTCATGATCAAGATTTGAGTTCATTAATAGCATACTGTCTAACGTCAAATGATTATCAACGGATGGTGGCTGGATTAGTTAGTAATATTAACGCTGGAGCAGGTGGCAGTACAACAGGGCAGGCGACCAATAATGATGCTGGATATAATTCTGCTGCTTCCAGCAATCAAAGTAACCAAAGTCCAAACTTGAAACGGAAAGCGCAAGAAAAGTAAGTATATACAACAAAATTAACTATAATTTCCTTCGGGTTAGCGGCTTAGAATATACCCCTGGTATGCCTATCCTTTCCACATCTACCTCGAAGTACAAGCTACAACAACAACAACTACTGATATATTCACAAATATGTATAAAAACGATTTTAAAATTAAAATTTCAGCTCACAGGAATGCGAAGAAAGTGAGAAAAAGGAAGCTCAAAATAATAATAGCAATAACACAGATGATGAGCGTAATAAATCAAAAGCACACACTTCACACATTGAACTAACATTCCAGGATAATGGAACACAGTTTACCTGTAAAATATATTTTGCAAAAGAATTTGATTTGATGCGTGTGAACACGTTGAAACCACCAAAAATTGAGAGATCGCTATATAAAGAGCTTGAGCAGAGCAAGAAACGTGAAGAATTGAAAGTATCTCAAAGTCGGTGCGGTTCTGAGATGGAGTTGGTACGTAAACCAAGCGATGCAGGCATTTCGGTGCAAGCAGATACAAATAACGCCAATGCATATAGACGTGATGAAAGATCGTTACTGCAGTCAGAAATGGAAAAATGCCGCAATTATCTGGCACGCTCACTTTGTAGTAGTGTCCAATGGGAGGCAAGAGGCGGCAAGTCTGGCTCGAGGTTCTGCAAAACATTAGGTATAAAGCAAATAAAATATCCTTAATATTGAAAAGTAGCGCAGTTCATTGTTGTTGTCTTCGTTACAGATGATCGCTTTGTTTTAAAAGAGATGACCAAGACCGATATCAACATTTTTGAAAATTTTGCACCAAATTATTTTGAGTACATCAGCAAATGCCAGCAGCACAATCAACCAACTTTGCTGGCAAAAATCTTTGGTGTTTTCAAAGTTATGATTAAAAAGAGAGAGTGAGTAAGTGGTTTAAAAAACTGCTCTTCTATCAAATTACAGAGAATATTCTCTATAATCTATAAAATTGTATGCACTTGGACAAAATGCTTTTATAAATATGCGTATCCCTGAATATCCTAAATCCCTCTAATACTCGAATGTCTCTGTTTTTCTGGATGTTTTGTACTCGTGGACGACCGTAGTACGAAACGTTGATAAGATTAAAAAAAAAGTCGAACGTTTAGAAACACTTTAATACATTCGAACGATTTAGATATACTTTATATGCATTTTTTTTGGAAATATGAATGTACTGATTTTTTGTTTTATTTTCATAAACCAGCTCATTTGTGGAAAAATCGCTTTTGGTTATGGAGAATCTATTTTTCGATTGTGATATTAAGAATAAATTTGACTTGAAGGGTTCTGAGCGTAATCGCTTAGTGAATCCAACGGATCAACATGGGGAAATAGTATTGCTGGATGAAAATTTAGTGCAAAGTAAGCTAAAAAAAACCAGTTGAACATATGAATAATATATTTCTGTTTTAACGGTTTTTATTTATCTGTTTTTAAAATCTTAAAATATCTCTTTTAAAATTACAAAATATGGAATAATTTTCAGTGTCTTGGTCTAAGCCGTTGTATATTTTATCGCATAGCAAATCAGTACTCAAAGATGCTATCAATCGTGATTCTAACTTTCTAGAAAAAAATGAAGTAATGGACTATTCACTGCTAGTTGGCTTGGACAATAAAAACGGTGTCCTTGTGTTGGGCATAATTGGTAAGTGGTAATATGTAATGCATTAAATTACATAATAATAATTCTATATTTTATTTATAGACTATATTCGCACATTTACGTTCGATAAAAAGGTTGAATCATTTGTTAAACAAACTGGTCTATTAGGCGGCATGGGGAAATTACCAACTGTTATTTCTCCAGAACGTTATAAACAACGATTTATCGATGCAATGGATCGTTATTTTTATACGGTACCCGATCGCTGGGAAGGTCTATCGAAAGCTTGATTGCTGTATATTGTATAAGCTATGGGGAGCGCATCGGATCTCGGATATATTTACTTTTGCTGTCTACTTTACATAAATGTAGAATAAAATAACAATTCACATATCTATATAATAGTGGTTAATTTGCAAATATATGCACCTATATATGTACATACCAGAGTTGTTACGAAATGCATTCATGTCGGAATGCAATCCATCCATTCCCATTCACTGAATAAAATTTTGGATTGAGCCTTTATTCCATTTTATGGAATAAGGAATGCAGAATTGCAGCCCTTATTTCTTTTGTTATTCCGGAATAATTATTCCTTCTGCATTCCTCATGTGGAATAAAAAAAATGTAAAAGCATTCCCATGTAAATAATGAAGTTAGATAGCGGACTTTAGGTGAAAAGTATGTTTCTAAGCAGTTTTGAATTGACTTACATATGTCTTCCACTGTGAGTCAAAATGACGAATCTCTAGATTTTCTATTTTTGATTTAAATTATAGGATTGATTGAGTTTTCGATAGGTTTAGGATTGCCTATTCACCATTTCTGCTGATTTTTTGAAATTTATTAGTCGATTTTTTTCTTCTAAAAGATGCAGTATAGTCCCAACCCTAGCTTTAGCGTTTCAGATACATATTGGCTCGCGCAAGTTATAATTCATTATTCCAAAAAATGGAATAAAGGCTGCAATCAAAAATTTTGCAATCGGAGGAATAATTATTCCAAAAGTAATGCATTCTTTAAGAACTCTGGTACATACACATGCACGTCTGGTCATGGATATGCTTAGCCCAACATTTTGTTTCGTGCAATGGTGAACTTGTAAAATTTTATTTTTAACTTAACATAATTCACGTTATATAGTACACAAATAAAATTAATCAAAGTTCAACAATTTGATGGTTTTTCTTTCAATTGTAAGTAACAAATGCCTATACAATACAATTAACTAACGCCCAGTAGTTTCCGCTAACGAATTGCAGACACATAGCCTTGACCCAGTAAAATAGGTCAACGAAATTAGTTGCCATTCATTCACCCCAGAAACCAGAGAGAATATGTAGTGTTTGGGTGCTTATTAAAGTACTTTTAAACGTTTGCAAGTGTTGCGTGTCGGAGCGCATAACTTGTTTGCTTATGTCAAACGATATGAAATATGTAAATTTACGAGTATATGAGGGGTTGTAACACCAGGAATCATAATATGTAGTTATATGTACATGTGTAAATAAGTGATTTTTGTTGAATTATACAAGGTGGCGCAAAAGTAAGCTTCCGATGTTCGGCATATCGGTTGTGGCACGTGCAGTGTGATGTTGCACCGTCTTGTTGGAGCCACATGTTTTCCAATCCCAATTCATCAAGTTGCGGCAAAAAGAACTCGTTGATCATTGCTCTGTAGCGCTCACCATTCACAGTAACCGTTTGGCCCCGACCGATTATTGGTCAAATAAATAGTCAGAAATATTCCGCGTTCTGGAGCAGTGTAGCGTAACATTGTTTATTAACGTGTATTTCGCATGTGTTTACTACACAAATGTCAAAACAGAACTGACTTTAGGGGCCAATCGCAAATTTTATAGCATTTTCTGATAGGAGGATTACTTTTGCGCCACCCTATACCTATAAATATATGTACGTACATATAATATGTGTGTAATTTGAAGGTTTTTTCAAATTAAAATTCAAACGTTTTGATAGCTAGTTATATACACTAAATAGAGGTGTAACACCCAGTTAAATTCTAAAACAAAAGTATAGAGAACTAAACACAGATCATGAATCACGCGGAAAATAAATATTTTGTTTCAAAGAAAAGTTATTAGCAAAAAGTCAAAAAATACCCCTCGTCCGATCACAAATGGGGGGCGTGATCCATACTTTTTATGTGCAGAACACGTTTCTGAGTTGGCGGTCTTTGGCCGCGATTTAAAACAAATAACCCTTAGTCGGTCCAATACCGGCTACACGATTCCCAGTATTTCTGCACAAAACTCACTTCAGTACATTTCGGACCACCCAATATGTGTGATTACACCAACCACATGAAAATGACAAAAAACTTTCAACTTTGATTGCAAATAGCTTTTGACAGAAATATGTAATCGAATTTCCGATTTCGGATTATTGATACCTAGGTCAAAACGCGTCTTTTGATACTCGTCCCGATATTTTTGTACGTGTTTTAGGAGTTACATGGCTTTAGAGTCTTTTACAACAATTTTTAACAATTTTTATCTTGCACATTATTGCACTTAAATTGATTGGGCTACAAAACTGCATACTTAAAACTTTCCAGAAATTCTGGCAAAATAAATTTTGCAGATTTTTATGGCCATTCTTAATTTCCTGCATCAGTGGTTAAGCCTATTAAATTCTAGTACAGGTAAGTACAAATTTAAAATTTTACGCACTCATATTTAATATTTTTTTTCATATTTGCGCACTTAAGGGTCATATAAATCTGTATTCTAAACGCTTTGCACGTCTTTAAAAATTCTTTCTGCCAGTGCTATAGCTATGAAACCCACAAAGTATTTAAACGCTTTTTTTCGACTTTGCAGAAACAGTCATTAACAAATCAGTGGATTGCATGTAATGCCTCTCCGAATGCAATAGTTTGCTATATTTTACTACATGTCTATCAACTACCCAGTAGCAAATGTGTGTGTATATGTACGTAAGTTTCGAAAGCCTTTAGGTCAACGTGAGCTTTTGTATCATTTGCTTGCTGACTACAGTTTAAGGAGTGCCAAATATGCTGACAGGTGTGAATATAAGTTGGTCAGCGCCAACTGCCGTCCCTCGCGATAGCCCGAAACTTCACTTTAAACACGCACAACATAAATAATCGACGGCAAAGGACAACAAGAAATTCCTTAAGTGAATAAAACCAAAACCAAAGCCTTGAAAGTAAAAATACGAATATCAATTCGAAGTATGTATATATGTATACAATAAGTTAGAACTGTTACTTACTCTTACTCCACATATAATGTACATTTGTATATAAACGACGATAGTATGCATATACGAGAGTACTTCAGCCATGCACATAAAGAGCACTCCATAAGGATCTAGAATACTTCCCCTGGAAATAACCAAATTTGGCTTAATTAAATTTCCTATGTCCTAGGCAGAGATGTCAACTAATCATTATAGATTTAATTTAATGATTAATAAACTATTGTTTTCCAGTTTTAGTTATTATTTTCCAACTGATAAAAAATATTTTCTAAACCAATTGAATTGTTGTTTTTACTGTGCGCTCTTCGGTTTTGTTTATTTTCTATACTAAAAACTTAATTGAATTGTTATACAGGGTGGCTGATGAATTTTGCTACATTAAGAAACTCAAATAATTTTTTTTTCAGTGTATGGAATTCATTTTTCTTTTATTCATGTTAAAGCTCATTAAATTTTATTAAATATAGCTTAATTAGTTTTAAAAATAATGGAATTTAAATGCCCGCCCTGCTCGTCGATGCATGTGCGGCATCTTACCAAAAAGTTGTTCATTACTGCTTGGAGAGTTGAGACAGGAATAGCCGCAATTGTTTCTCGAATGGATTGCCTTAGTTCATTCAAATTTGTTGGTTTTGCTTTGAAGACTTCCTGTTTGCAATAACCCCACAAGAAAAAGTCAGGTGCAGTAAGGTCAGGCGACCTGGGTGGCCAACGGAATGTGGAGTTTCTGGATATCAGCTTATTGGGAAATTTTCGTCGCAATTCTGTCATAACAGGTTGGGCTATATGAGGAGCTGCACCATCTTGCTGAAACCACACAGAGTTGAAAGAAATTCTCATTCGGCGTAATTCTGGATAGAAAAACTCTCTCAACATGCTCAAGTAACGGTCTCCAGTAACCGTAACGGTGTGACCGTTTTCTTCGAAGAAGTAGGGCCCGACAATGCAGCGTGATGAAACTGCACACCACACTGTGACACGAAGTGGATGCAATTCCGTCTCATGGAGTATCTGTGGGTTGGAAGCACTCCATATTCGACAATTTTGTTTGTTTATGTTGCCGTTTAAATCGAAATGGGCCTAGTCAGACATGAAAAGACAGTTCAACATGTTTCCATCCTCTTCCACCATTTGAAGCATCTTCTGGCAAAATTCCAAGCGGATCGGCAAGTCTGCAGCGTTCAGTTTGTTGGCCATTTGAGTTTTATATGGGAATAAGTCCAAATCTTTGTGCATAATTGACTGTAGTGACTGTCTGCTTACACCCATTTGAGCAGATAAGCTTCTTGTCGAAACACGTGGATTGTTTTGTATGGCAGCAGCTACAGCAGCGATTGTTTCCTCCGTTGGAACTGAAGGGTTTCGATGGTAAGGTCTTCTGTTGACTGTCCCATGCTCGGCAAAATTGTTTACAAGTCTTATTATGGTCCATCTGCTCGGAGGATTGCCGCCAAACGTGCGCCTATACTCTCTTTGAACCGAAACTACGGACTCCAGTGCGTGATAGCGGCGGACAATCCAAATTCTTGTTTCAGTGTCCCAGTTATCCATTTTTGTTAAATGTAAAAGTCAATCTGCAAAATAAAAAAAATTTACCAGATTCATTAAATAGAAAAAAAGTTATTTAATTTTTTTTTGGTAGCGGCTTTCATTAGCCACCCTGTATGTTACAATAATTTTTATTGAAATGGTCAAGGAAATATGTTTATGCAATGTGCTTTCTATAAAAAACTTATTTCCCACAAGATGTTGAGTTTCAGCTCATAATTTCGCTTCATTTATACCATACAACTGTCGGACTATCTGACTTTAAACTGCTGAATTAGATCTTATCACTAAAACTTAATGTTCCAGAAGTCAAAACCTTTGGTCGCTTTTCTTTATTCTTCATATACACTACTGCTTTTTCGGATATTGTTTGAAGCGTAGCAGGCGAAACCTACTCAATATTTCACAATTGTATTTAAGAGATTTTTCTTTTCATTGTGAAGCAGTGGTGTAACCAGGATTTGGCCAAGGAGGGGATGCATTTTAATCGAAATCTGAAATTTGAGACATAATAAATTTTGTTTTGAAAACGTACGCAAATTTCGCGATGATTCAAAGCAATTTTATCAAAGTCTTAAATTTTTTTCAGAATTATTGGAATTTTTTGGAGTATGCAGTTTTTTAGGACATTAAATTTTAGTATGTATAATAAGGGTCGGCCGTGACCCATTTTGCAGATTTTTGCCAATTTTTTTCCGAAGAGATAAATTGTTTTCTTTCATATAAAAGAAACTGCTTTCATAAACCTTTTATTGAGGAGAAAAAAATATTTTTACTTATAAAGCGAGTTTGAATCTTCTTGTATAAAGAGAAGGGATAAATAACATAGGATATTCAACAATTGTAAAGCATGATGTACATATCAATATTTTAATTACTTCGCCTGTAGAGTTACGTAGATAAGTTTTTAACCTCTTTAGGCTTTTTTATCTGAAACCAGCATTAACACCAACAACACTTCCAGTCTGACTGAGTTGGCAATTGAGAAGTAAAGTCCTCTCTCCTAGAACGAAAATAAATAAGTCACTTATCGTACACGTCCTGGTTTATGGTGCTTGGACATTGACAACATCTGATGAGGCGACTCTGGGAGTATTCGAGAGAAAGATTCTTAGAAAGATTTACGGACGTAAGGTGTTGGCGACGGCGAGTACCGAAGAAGATTCAATGATGAGCTGTATGAGCCATGCGCAGACACCGGCATATTCCAATGAATTAAAACCCAACGTCTTAATTGGCTAGGCCATGTTGTGCGAATGGATGAAGATGTTCCGGCCCAGAATGTATTCTTGTCGGCACCCACCGGTGGTAGCGGAGAAAGAGGAAGACCACCACTCCGATAAAAAGACGAATACCGATTTGTGGTCCCGTGGTGCTTCCAATTGGCCGAAAGACGTTACGAGTGGCGAGCTTAACTTTTGAAGTAAGTTTTATGTTGAGTGAATCGACTATATACATTATTATTTCCATTATTATATGATCAATAAATAAATTGCTAAAAAACAGAAATCTTGAAATAAACATCTAGGTTACATGCTTGCAGACTTTGACTAGATTTGAATCGGTTCTATTTGATTTGACTTGATAGATACTAATCTACATATGTCACAAGTTCTGAACAATTTTTTAAAGCTATGTTCGTCGGAGCGAATACGTCTTAAATCCAGTACTAAGTCAGAACGCATTGTGTTAACAAAGATGCTAAAAGACTGCGTTTATTATTAAAAAAAGTGTTTAATGTTGACCCAAGAATTTTATAATACTAAGCAATAGAGAAAATGTTGAAATTTTCCAATTTTGAGCCCTTCGCATAACAAAACTGACACCATAAATTTATCAATAAATCCCCATTATTGGTACTATTTTTTGGCAACTTCACGCTGGCACTTTATTACAAATACTAAAATTTAATAGGTCATAAAACTGCTTATCCAAATGTTTTATAAAAAGACAAAAAAAATGGAATTTTGATGAAACTTTGTTAAATTTTCCTAGATTTTGAACAAGGTTTCAAATTTTTTCTTGAATGTTTTTTTATTAGATAGTAGGCTACACTTTTATAAAAAACGTGTAAAAAATTCTCGTCGCTATCTATTTTTTCGCCGTTGTATGATCTGATTAAATTAATGAGCCTGTCTACTGTAGTATTTTCAGACCGCCTGAATTCGGATTTTTAAAGACGTGAGAGATAAGCGAGTAGAGTTTTAGCTCAGCAATATCAGACCACGAAAATTACGGTACTATTTCGATCTGTTATTTTATTACTACCAGAACCAATGTGTACGCATACCTAGAAACCGGTTTTATCGTCTTGAAAGCTTAGAGAATTTTGTAGAAGGTCTGAAAATACTAGTATATGCATAAAGGCTTAATATTTCACTAACCGATAATTTCATATATTCATAAAAGTGCACTTTGTCATTAGTCTAAAATAAGAAAATTAGAAATCAGAATCTCTAAATGATACTGTGTAATTCAATCGAAAGTAAAAAAATAGTAGTTCATTGGCGAAGGGAGGCGGAGGTCTATTCCCCAATCCCCCCTGGCTACGCCACTGTTGTGAAGTTGCAAAATTATTTTTTTCCATCTTGCCGCTTTCGAGACCAACAGGCAAACTACTTGTGTGAGACATAGATTTCGTCGTCTAGCTGTCTTTTTGTTGAGATTAGAATATATCTACTTTTCAATAATAGTATAAATCGACTTAGTACATGAGAAACTCGAAAAAAACTTTTGTAAGGAACTGTACGTAAGTCCCATCAATTTGTACAAAAGATAAAAGTGTGAGAGTGCAATGAGTGCTGTAACAACCCGAATAGCTATCAGCTTTTGATTCCGATCGTTACGACATCAGTAAGCTACCGTTGATACTGAAACTAGTCCACTACTGCCTGACAAAGGTACACTTTGGGAGGTACCCTATTGTGACACAAAAGCATCATATGGTCCAACGATTTTTGTATAGACTTACGAATAATAGTATACCGCTAAACAAATAAAGGCCGAACTTCTGCTACAGATCATGGTGTGCCCTTATTAATTTTTCCTAATTGCGTTCTATGAAAGTAATATACTGGGACTGGAACCAAGAACAATCGGTACGGCAGGAAATCACAATACCCACTATACCACGGTGGCCGCGGTCGTTATTCTAAGGATATTATGAATAAACTGAAATCGACTGTTAGATAAATGCTTTTACTTGTAGCGAAAAACCAAGATTAGTTGGTAATTGAAGTTGACGTAGAGCACCAGTGCACGCGCCAAACGGAATATTTATTTACTTTATATTAAACTTATATGTGTTTACATGCATACTTACATACCTATATATTAAGAGCGAGTGTACTGGCAGAATGTGAATGTGTAATTGGTTGTTTTCGCGTGTTTGTGTTAAATAACTAGGATAACTTCTAGTAAAAGTGAACGAATATTTAGAGTTAAGCGTCTAAATGTAAATATAAAATTTAATTTAAATCAATGGATGCGAAGGTTTTCAGTTGATGCAATGAAATCAAAATTTCTGATCTACCCAGCTATTTGCGTATGCCTTAAACGAAATAGCTAAGATATGGGCGATGCCAAGGACTGGCGGAGCGCGAAAAGGTTAGATTTTCTTCTTTTATTTTATACTAAATCCGACCACGCTGCGTCCGATTGTTATCTTTGTATCTCTTATTCACATCGCTTATTGCAGCGCTTGTTATCACCTTTTGTTTGATACCAATGTTAAACTATCACATTTTGGGTAACCCTGGCCCACATATTAGTCGATAACTCCGAAACCGGTCGAGCTATCGACTTAAGGATATCTTAAATTGTAAGTTAGCCATCTAGCAATGCAACGATGAAAGTTGCAATCACTTCTGTTCAAGAGACATAAGCTGTTGTCATTTCTTTCGTTTATTTCATTTGCATTGCATGCAATTCGCAATCAGCTTATGGAATATTCCAAAGATATAGTTTATATTTTGCAATCCCAAAGCGGGGTTTTCATACCGAAAATGAGGAAGCCAATCCCGCGCAAAGCCTCAGAGCCAATAGTACTCGCTCCCAATTAATAAATACAAGATGCAAAATTTGCTCCGCACCCCCCGTTCTATTCTCTGAACAAATAATAAAATAATATACAAACATTAACTTAGAAAAAAACTACTCGCCCTCCATAAATAATAATAATAATTCCCAACGGATTACCCACCATATCCCGCCCGACCGGCGCGAGGGGCGCATCCGCATAACGCGCGGATTATTCGTTCGTGCCGAGCCGTTGAAAGGCTTTGGTTTGTTAATCGTCGAGATCTAAAACTGTTCAGCTACAGAGAAAACCTCATCAGCTAAGTAAAGTAGATATAGGATAGATTATACATTAAGAAATAACTAGTTAACAGAATAAAATTATTGTTAAAAGTTAAAATAGAAGTCAAAGAATAAGAAACAATTAGTAGCTATGAATTTAGGATAGAAAGAATTGATTTTTTATGCTGAAAAGCGAGTCTGAAATATCAAATCTACCAGAAAGAGAGTTATAATCTTGACACAAACAGCGAAAAGGCTCATTTAACTGAAAATTGGTTCGGCACTGTTTTAAGACTAGAGGTTTAAAATGCCTTGAAGGACGAGACGGTACATTGAAGTTCACTTCACTTAGAAGAAATGGGTTGGATAGTGAACCATTTAGCAATTTAATCAGCTTAGACATGGTCCTTCGAGCCGGACTCGAACCGGCGACTTATGAATATCACTAGACGACTAAGCCGTCTAGGGGGGGGCGAGTAACTTCATTATAGGAGTTTTTGAGTAATAAGCGCCTAAACATACAGACAGACAGACAAAAATTCTAAAAACTGTTGCTTTGGATTCTAATGGCTCAATAATGGTCTCTCCGTAATGTAGAGGCATCAGCCTGTTACAATTTTATTATATGTAGAGATATACAAATGCTTTTGGTGGACAACAACTATATTTATGTAAATATTATCGTGATAAAAGGGCAGTGATGTGTGTTTAAAAAATTCGGTCGTGTTTTGCAAGTAAAACAACAAAAATAACAAGTAAGGAAGTCTAAGCTCGTTATACACCTAGTAGTGATTTATTATGGTATAGCAATTTAGGCCTATTTTGTTTTTGTTGTAGCGATAAATTAACCTGCCTAAATATCACCTCCCGTGACCACCATTGTCATCAAGCTCTTCTAACGGGAGTCCCAGAAACCACCCAGCTTCAACAGGGTTGGACCAAAGTGATATTGCTGTTAGAAGAGTAGGCTCAGTTGAGCAAATGAACAGATGGTTAGTGTCATGGGGAGACACGCTTCAGTCTGGATAGGTAACAGTTTAACCTGTTACAGTATCCCGAACGAAGTTGGGCCAGCATGACCTATTTTAATACTTTTCAGTTCGTATTATAAAGCCAGCTGATTGTTTTGAATAAAAACACTTCTGTTATGAGTTTTGAGGGGTAAATTAATTTATTTCTATATAAATATCTTCCCTACCAAACACTGCTAACCAAAATTTCAAAATACCAATACATGCACATTTTATGTTTGAAAAATTTGCCTTCAAATAGACAGACGGACAGACAGAGATTCGCCTTTGAAAATAGCAGAATTTTTATGCTGAAAAGTGGGCGGCGCCACATCTACTTCCCTAAAATCCACAAACTTATTATGTATGCAAGATTTTATTGATGAAGCTTGCATGGTTATAGAAATAGCGCGTTTTCCATTTTACAAACAAATTTTTCAGAACTACTACAACAAAGAGTTACCTTTATATATTCAATATTTTCGCCAAATATCGTTTCGATAAATCAATTTTTGGCGGAGTTATGGCATAAAAAGTTTTGTGGAATAGTTCCCTTTTCTTCCTGAACATTTTGATATATATATCTATCTCGATCCACTCATGCCGTTATATACTACCGTTAGGCGAATGAAGTTAATATACCTTTTGTGCTTAGTACACCAAGGGGTATACATAATATTTGTTGTAGTATTTTAGGCTATGATTGAGATTTAAAGCTGGCTACCTTGAACATTAGGGCGTTTCAAAAGAATAAATATGGGATTCACTGTGAAAAGTTTCATTTAGATACCAAAAAGTTGTCCGCACCACATTTTCTAATTTCACATATAATTACTGCAGCCATTTTTTAATCTTTTCTAACAGATTCCAATAACTAATGAATTGTTCGCTCTACTGAGCTTGATTGAGTTGTTTTATCGAAAAATTACATTTGGCATGACCTTTTTTGTAAGGCGTTCAATTCTCTCGAAAAATACCGGTCGAATTTTGTGAAATCTATATACAATGTATTCATATTTTGGCATCTACCGGCTTAACCAATTCGGATGAACTTTGTTATGTACATAGTGTACTACATTCTAAAGTCCCTTTTCTCACTAAGCCTTTAATTTGTTTGGCCGTTTTGAATTTAAAATGAAGAGCGGATGAAGAGGCCGCTAAATTTAAACTGACACTTCATATCAAAGAATAGAAAACGGACCTAAAACTGTCTACACCTTGAGGCCAACCATTGCACGCTTTTATAAAATTTGTTCCCGCTCGGTTAAGTTCTGCAACTGGAGAAAATACCAGCATCAAATTAAAGCAATCGCACTATAGGTGCTCATCCTGTCTGAAACCTCGTTTAGTTCTGACTGAGCTAGTGGTCGTAATGACCTTCATACTCCACAGCAGCATATAGGCAGCGCCTTTGCGTGCGTTCAAAAGTGCCGTCCGTCTATCACAACGTGGTTGATATGGTTGCGTGTTTTTTTTTTATCGGGGGACGGTCACTTTCTGACTGTGGAGAACACACCATCTCTACCCATCGTGACGTTGAAGTTGCCAAGTACGACTTTGATATCATGACGGGCGCGTAGAATGCGTCCTTTCACACGTTGTTCTTCTCTTCCGTCGGTGGGTGTATTTTAAAAGGAATGGTCCGAAAAGTGGACCACCCCCACTTTTATGCAGAAGATTTTTAAAATATTACAGACAGTATCATTACGAAAAGTAACTTTATATCAACTATATTTCACTTCAAAAGTGTCCGTGTATGAAACAAATTGGAAATTTATGAATTTTCTGAAATGGGGCTGGCTCCGCCACTTCTATAGTGGGTTATTCCACAAAACTTCTAATTTCATTACTCGAACGAAAATTGATTTGGCGTAACGAAATTTGGCGAAAATGTTGATTTTATGACGGTAATTGTTTGTTGTGAAAATGGGCTGAATCCGCGCCCTCTTTTTGAATGGAACTCTGAACAATTTGTTTGTAAAGTTTGAAACGAGGCATTTCTATAAGTGTGCAGATATATGTAGCAACAAGATTTGGCATACGTAAGGAGATTTTTAAGCAAAACTCGATGCGAATAAAGTAGGCGTGGCGCCGCCAAAATTTCAGTATAAAAATTGTGCTATAACTCGTAATTTTATCAAAATAATCCAATGAAAATTGGGAAGCTGGTTTGCATTAATGTCAAAAATAAAGCAAATCCGATAAAAAACAAACAAAATGTCTAGTCAGTTAGTACCCCCTGAAATGAAACGGTAAGTAGATATAACCGGAGCTGAAACTGTTCACTTTATCTAAGTAAGTAAGCTGGCTAAGTCTTAAAATTTTTACATTTTTGTTTTCATTTTGCTGCAATATCAATTTTGAAATTAAAGAACTTTAAATGAGTTTCCCTTTTCGGAATAATATATAGATAAAAATCCAATAATGAATGATGAAATCTTCAACACTCCTGTAAGTGAAGATATAGAAACGAAACAAAAGCAATTTAATCGAATTGTGGACTCTTTTCTAGGCAAGTTGCAGTGTGGTACAATCATTGGAATATAAAGATCGCTGTAATTATGTGCTCAAAACCATCGATTGTCAACATTCTGGACTTTTTGCAAACTATATTGAATTACTCTATTGCCATTTGAAACCACATACGGATTCGGATCGGATTTTATGTTCTTGCATTTTATTAGCTATATGCATCATCATCTACATCGTTTTGGGTTCAACAGTTGAAAACGTGTATGTACGCATATTCGCGACCCACGACTGCCTAGTTGGAAATTGCTCCCTGAAGCTATGCATTGCAGTGAAGTTGTTTGAGGAACCTTTGATAACATTGGGAAAGAAAAATCATCACCTCTCAAGCAAGCGTAGTAGCTAAATATTTCTTCCTACCCCGGCTCAAAACTGCCTGCCACCTGGCATGCCAGTTAAACTTCGTTTTATTGAGAGTGCAATCAATTACATGGTGGGGGTCGTATGCCGTATGCCACGGATTTGATGACCTCGTCCACTAAGAGATATTTTCCAACTGGGTTGTGTTAGTAATTATAAATTTATATAGTGTATAATTTCCTTGATCCCTAATTTAAAACTTCTGTTTTCCAAAATTAAGCTTTTGTCCAGCTTTAAAAGTGGTATCAAAAATATTGGGCCTCAACGAGCATTTAGCGGGTGTAACACTATTGGCGTTTGGAAATGGATCTCCAGATCTCATAGGTACTTTCTCAAACCTTGATAATGCGGGTGTTATGTTTCCGAATCTATTTGGAGCCGGTTTATATGTTGTGCTTGTTGTTGGCGGCCTCATATTTGTATTATATCCATTTGAGCTACAGTGGAACAATGTTTTACGAGATGCTTCCTTTTTGGGTTTTGGAATTATTTATGTAGATTATTGTGTTGTATCGGATGACGGCGTCACACGGACAGAGGCGATATGTAAGTGAAGCGTAATATATATTTAAAGAAACATATATATTAGAATAGCAAATAACTTAGATGACACCGTCTCGAAAAGCCCCCGAAAAAAATCCCAAAAAGATCCGAAAAAGGTCTCCACATATTACCGGATAAAACCAAGATGTCCCGGCAAAAGACCTTTTGTGGTTCACATTTCGGCAATACCATTTTTCAAATTTACTCCAATCTGCGAATATTTCACGCATCATATACAAGCGCTTTTGAAGATGAAGGAAAAGAAGAACGTTCTTACTTCGATTAGCGAAATGCATTCGCGAACGTGACGATGCAAATTTGTTTATGCGTTCTTATTCGCGAATGCGAATCCAAATTCTTTTTAATCTTCACGTTCGCGGGTAAACTTGTAAAAGAGCATACTAGAATATTCACAAATGAATGATTCCGAAACCTGGTTAAAACTCTAACGGAGGTAAGATTACGCTACAGGCTTATATCAACTACTGACCTGCTTTAACAAGCCTTCTTCAAACAAATAACCGAAAGAAATTTTGGTCACGCCTATCTCATGTCACATCCGTTCCAGTTCAAATACGTTGAATTTTTATTTAACAAAGTTTTTGGAATAAACTTGGTCGGAATATGCTTAGGAACGAAATGTATAGGTAGAGAAAAGTTGTAAAATTTGTTATGTTTCAAAATGATTTGATTGTTTTATCTTTATTTGGTATACTCATTTATTCGTATGCTCGCCTGCTAGTCATGGCGACGTTGAGAATCTCCTGGCTTAAAACTAGTCCAATGGAGACGGTGTCGTCCTGGGATAGGAGGTGAAAGATGGGAATGCCCGTGGATACCATTACCCTATTGGCTAGTGTCGAATGCCATCGACGTAAGCCCATACACAACTACAAGGTAGCTGTCTCGTTTGTAATCTGCATATTCTTTTTCTTAGAAGGCACCTTAGCATTCATCTTTTCTCTCATAGAAAGTAGCACCGGATGTAATGTGTCTTCTGTAATGTATCTTTTCACGGCACCTTAGTTATGTGAGGAGTATTTGTTATATGACACATTCCTTATGACAAAACTTCTGTATTTATGCCATCAGGCATAGGGTTTATCTGAAGGATAAACTGTAGCTGCAAGATATATAACTGTTGCGGATGTAGGCTTTACATTTTCGGGCTCTAAAGTGGAGCTAGACTGTTAGAGTCACGGTTGAAAATCGGAGCAATTTACATATCCTCCTTTTGCTTTTCGCCCCACCCCCATACCCTCTTCAATTCCTCTAATACCTCCTCTACAACTCAAATTTTCTCTTCCTACTCCCCTTATTCTCCCTTTTTATATGCTGATACTGATATGTTCATAGTTTCGATGATATAGCGAATTAAAATTTTTTGCTCTTGGTCTTTTTCCAAGGTTTTTTTTGATACATATCTATATATAAGGTATCATTAACATGAATAAAATAAATTCCTAGCTATGCCGAATTGATACTTTAAATGGCTTGGGGGATTTTACAAAAACGATATAAGGCCTGCGTCGTACCTAGCGGACTTCTGAACCCACTGTGAAAGTTTCATAGAGATTGACAAAGACACATACAAACATTTATTTTTATTTTTATAAGATTTACGAATTGTGTATTAGTTTAATGGAGTTCTGATTTATATTTCAGTGATCATGTCGGTTTACATATTATACCTTTTAGTGGTATTTATGGAACAGTTTCTACTTAAACAGAGCGTTAAAAGTAAGTTCGCTTATTTACAGCTTTCCTCACTATATTTACGCTTACCTTAATTTGCAGTGTTGCAAATAAAGATTTTGGATCAAAAATATGCTACAGGTAAGACTACTGGCAGGGGGTTCAGGGGACCTAGGTTATAATTGGGTTAAGGCATGCCTGTACTGAGGCGACTTAAAGCCACGATACGAAGGTTAGTCGAAGTCAAAGTCAAGCAAACCGGCGTACCGAGAACACTACCCTATATCTTCGGAGAGTGTTTTTGCCGCTACTCACACTGCATACTCATACATGAAAGAGTAAAAAATGTATACTTACTATTTTTTATGGAAACACGAACATTATGCATTCGCTTTCGATCGGCGATCAATCAATCAATGCTAAATAAAATTTTTTTGCTTTCCTAAAACAATGTTGGAATTGAAAAAACAAAAAATAAGCAATCAGTAAAAATTATGGGCGCCCACAATTTTCGTTGCTATCTCTCAAGCGACGAGTTCACATTTGATTTTGAAAAAGAGTTTAATTTCGTTATTGTATTCATGGATAAGTCCCTAAGTGCTTGCGAAAGAAAATCTGCTAATATTAGCTTAATTGTAAAAGAAATTAGCTAATAAAATTTATACGAAAAACTTGAAGCTGAACATTAAAATCATGAAAATAAAAATTTTTCCATTAGGTGCAAATCGAGCGAAACTAGCGCAATTACGTGCTGAAGCTGGGATCGAAATTCTTGACCGCACATCCCGCATGTCCATTGATGTGGAAAGGACACGAAGCATGTCTTTTGTTGGGATGGGAAACGATCCCAATAAAGATCTATTTAAACAATTTCTTGCATCTTTAAGTCCAGTAACGGTGACGGAATGGGTGGAAAGTGGAACTTGGGGGAAGGTTTTTACAATCATCACATCGCCGGTATTTTTTCTGCTACAACTTTTAATTCCGTTAGTGGACTATGAACGACCGTGCCACGGCTGGTCAAAATTGTTGAACTCGATTCAAATGCCTATCGTACCGTCGATTGCAGTATATGCTATGAGTAAGTTTAAACTTCGTGGTGTATTAAACGGCCCTAAGCTGATTGCCGAAATGGAAATTTCTTTTTATGTGGTTTCTGTTATGGAATTCCCTAAATAATAATTAAAAATTATTAAAAACACAGCTTCTTTTTATTTTGTCGAACGATATCCAATATAATAGCACAGAACTGTATGTGAATTTGAAATAAAATCCGAATCAAAGTACAGAACATGCCCGAATGATTATTTTTCGGTTGGATTCAAACCAGAAATTGTCATTGTGATAAATTCCTCCAAAGAAATTTTCTTATATTTTGCGGGATTCTCATTTCGACAATCAGTGCAACAAATACTAAGTTCATATAAATATTAATTTTAATTTTAGCGTCTAACGTCTTTTTATTGGGCATACCGTTATGCTGTTTTACCTTACTTATTACGGTTCCCATCTCCGTTTATATGCTATTAAAAACACGAACTGACTTTCCGCCCAATTATCATGAAGTGAGTCTCTTTCATACGCACAAATACTTTTCAAAGGAATCATTTTGTTTTTTAATTTTATGATTTCTCAGGCAATGGCTTTGTATGGTATCGTTAGTTCAGTTTTAATCATTTACTATTCGGCAAGCGAATCCGTGGAGGTTCTGGGAGTCATCGGCGTAATGACTAATAGAAGCAATTCATTTCTTTCGTGTACTCTACAAGCTTGGGGAAATAGTATTGGCGATTTGGTTTCAACAATTGCCTTAGCACGTCACGGTTATCCCAGAATGGGGTATGCTGCCTGCTTTGGCGGACCATTTTTTAGTAATAATTTCATTATATTATTGTATAGGTTTACGAATTTGTCTTTATTTCAGATTCAATTTCATCTTTTGGTGGGGTTTTTATATATCAAACTTTTAATGTTGAGTCCCCAATGGTCGTATGTTCACTTTATTATTGAAATCCCCAATATAAGTTTTTAATAATTTTTATTTTTCAGATTCCTCAAGGCAACTTTGGCGAAAACTGTGTAGTTTTCCACTTGATTGCCGCTTTGTCGGTTTTAGTTTGGGCAAGTTTGACGAATTTTACAGCGCGTCGTAGTATTGGTGTTTTCAATTTCATTTTGTATGCAATGTTTTTAATTTTTGTCATATTAGCCGAGTTCGAGGTCATTGAAAGCTTCGCTCCAGAGAGAGAAGAAGATTTTATCGATGCGTAATCTTTTATTAAATTAAATTTAAACTTAAAATGTGCATTCTTTGAAATAAATTTATAAAATAAAAAATTGAAAATTTAAATTAAATGTTCAATATTTAAAAATTACTACTGTTGTCTGTTGTTACTGTAATCTGTTGTTTTTTGTTTCATTGAATAATTTTAGGATTAATCTCTCTTGCCATTTGGACTACATGGCTTAGATCACGCTCTGTAAGTCCCTCATCATACAGGGTGGCTAATGAAAGCCGCTACCAAAAAAAATTTAATTACTTTTTCTATTTAATGAATCTGGTTAATTTTTTTTTTATTTTGCAGATTGACTTTTACATTTAACAAAAATGGATAACTGGGACACTGAAACAAGAATTTTTTATTTTGCAGATTGACTTTTACATTTAACAAAAATGGATAACTGGGACACTGAAACAAGAATTTGGATTGTCCGCCGCTATCACGCACTGGAGTCCGTAGTTTCGGTTCAAAGAGAGTATAGGCGCACGTTTGGCGGCAATCCTCCGAGCAGATGGGCCATAATAAGACTTGTAAACAATTTTGCCGAGCATGGGACAGTCAACAGAAGACCTTACCATCGAAACCCTTCAGTTCGAACGGAGGAAACAATCGCTGCTGTAGCTGCTGCCATACAAAACAGTCCACGTGTTTCGACAAGAAGCTTATCTGCTCAAATGGGTGTAAGCAGACAGTCATTACAGTCAATTATGCACAAAGATTTGGACTTATTCCCATATAAAATTCAAATGGCCAGCAAACTGAACGCTGCAGACTTGCCGATTCGCTTGGAATTTTGCCAGAAGATGCTTCAAATGGTGGAAGAGGATGGAAACATGTTGAACTGTCTTTTCATGTCTGACGAGGCCCATTTCGATTTAAACGGCAACATAAACAAACAAAATTGTCGAATATGGAGTGCTTCCAACCCACAGATACTCCATGAGACGGAATTGCATCCACTTCGTGTCACAGTGTGGTGTGCAGTTTCATCACGCTGCATTGTCGGGCCCTACTTCTTCGAAGAAAACGGTCACACCGTTACGGTTACTGGAGACCGTTACTTGAGCATGTTGAGAGAGTTTTTCTATCCAGAATTACGCCGAATGAGAATTTCTTTCAACTCTGTGTGGTTTCAGCAAGATGGTGCAGCTCCTCATATAGCCCAACCTGTTATGACAGAATTGCGACGAAAATTTCCCAATAAGCTGATATCCAGAAACTCCACATTCCGTTGGCCACCCAGGTCGCCTGACCTTACTGCACCTGACTTTTTCTTGTGGGGTTATTGCAAACAGGAAGTCTTCAAAGCAAAACCAACAAATTTGAATGAACTAAGGCAATCCATTCGAGAAACAATTGCGGCTATTCCTGTCTCAACTCTCCAAGCAGTAATGAACAACTTTTTGGTAAGATGCCGCACATGCATCGACGAGCAGGGCGGGCATTTAAATTCCATTATTTTTAAAACTAATTAAGCTATATTTAATAAAATTTAACGAGCTTTAACATGAATAAAAGGAAAATGAATTCCATACACTGAAAAAAAAAATTATTTGAGTTTCTTAGTGTAGCAAAATTCATCAGCCACCCTGTACTTAAAACCATATATGTCTCGGAATCATGGAGGTTGAAAAAGATGATTCGCTGTAGCAGCTTCGTGAGTTCTATGCGAATAGAAACATACAAGGGAAGGCTTTATACCTTTCATGAATGCGCATAAAGTTTTTAGGTGTTGCTTACTTAAAGTAAGTACAAACTCTGCGAAACTTAGTTAATTTAAAGATGTATAGGGGTTATATAAGTGGTGTAGGCAGGCGGGGAGGGGTGAGATTGGGGGATAGACGGATAGACAGACGGACAGACAGACATGGCTAAATCTACTCAGCTCAACGCCCCGATCAATTCTTCTCATACTTACAAACATCGGACCAAAGTTATAATACCATTTCATATTCATGAAAAGTATAAAAAACGAAGGGGGCAAAGCAAATAAAAGCATCACTGTCGTAAAAGCTAATTATAACCGGTCAACGGTCTAATTTTTAGTACACTCTACTTATTCGCGGTGCCTTCAGTTGTGTGCTGCAAGGATACTTCTAAGCTATGCCTCCTAGAGTTAAGTAGTACTCTAGCTTTGAACATAAGGCTTATTATCAAATAATATAAGCCTTTTATAACTATCAAATTTTATTGAATTTTATTATTTTCAAACTAAAGTAAACGGAAACTTTGAGGGCGTAAAATGCACATAAAGCGATTGCATTTCCACTACTTCCACTATACTCGTAATAGTTATTAATTTGTTTTCATTTCTGTTGTAGACCGCTGAATTTAAGCTGCTTGCCGTTTCCGATTAAAATACAATATGACTTTAGGTGGCCGGATATTAGGGACGTAGCGATTCCGCAATATTCGGCATCGGGGTTCTGAGATGGCGCGATTTTCATCTCAAGTGGGCAAACATTCTATTGAGCTGCTTGTGCAAAGTAGAACGATATATCTAATTTCAGTACTAGATTTTGGCATGCATAGCTAGCATTTTAAATGCTAATTCTAAAAATTCATATAAATTAACTCGTACAAACGTTGCAATAAATAGGGAGTAGTTAAGTAGGTATTATTTAAGTTTTTACCGAGCTACTCCAAGCATTAATCCTTCTTCAGCGACTCGTAACCTTAGTTACTGTATTAATTAACTAGAGGGACCGGCAGACTTTGTCCTGCCAAGATATTTACCTGAATGGATCTAGAAAAATTGGCTTTTCCTATCCCTATCATTATCTTTATCACTATCCCTATACCTATCCCCATTCCTATCCCTCTCCCTATCCCTGTAGTTGTAACTATTTCACACACACATAATTCCACTTCACCATCGATCGATCCATTATTGAGCTTTTCTAACAAAAAAAAAATATAAAAATTCGCACCATACAATATGTATGGGAAAATACAATTTTTTTTTCAGGACTTTTTCGAAAATTTTATTGGGTATTCTCCTATTCTGGTCAGAGAACAATCTAAATTAGTGTCAATCATCCAAATCGGTGCAGGTGTTCTTAAGTTATGAGCGTTGGAACTAACGTCACTTTCTTTTCTATATATAGATTATGCGCTGATTCTAGTGGGGTAAGAACATTCATCTTACTGGCAAAGATATCATCTGGCAACTTTTACACAAAATAGGTGGTAACGTATTGTAACCGTGGAAAATTGCATTTTACACGAAATTTCGTTCACGTTTTCATTTTGTTCTCTCGAAGCATTTTTCGTTTGTGACAGCGTTAGCATATAGGTAGAATCGCAGTTACATGAACTTTTTGCAAAACTTACAGAAAGCATCATAATTGCATTTCTCCATATTTGACAGTAGACCAGTTGCTTTATTTTTCCTAAAACTCCTTAATTTTTACACCCACAATCATGAAAATTGAGTAGTTCGTATGTGAAAGTTCCTATGCATAAGGGTACCAAGACAACATTTTGATGATTGTTCTTTGGACTTAAATTTTTTACTCTTTGTGTTAAAATCGATAAGTGTATTTCAGTTTGGTCATCCTATGCGATATTAGCAAACGTTAATAATAATAATAATAATTCCCAAACGGATTACCCACCATATCCCGCACGACCGGCGCGAGGGGCGCATCCGCATAACGCGCGGATTATTCGTTCGTGCCGAGTCGTTGAAAGGCTTTGGTTTGTTAATCGTCGAGATCTAAAACTGTTCAGCTACAGAAAAAACCTCATAAGCTAAGTAAAGTAGATATAGGATAGATTATACATTAAGAAATAACTAGTTAACAGAACAAAATTATTGTTAGAAGTTAATATAGAAGTCAAAGAATAAGAAACAATTAGTAGCTATGAATTTAGGATAGAAAGAATTGATTTTTTATGCTGAAAAGCGAGTCTGAAATATCAAATCTACCAGAAAGAGAGTTATAATCTTGACACAAACAGCGAAAAGGCTCATTTAACTCAAAATTGGGTCGACACTGTTTTAAGACTAGAGGTTTAAAATTCGTTGATGGACGAGACGGTACATTGAAGTTCACTTCACTTAGGAGGAACGGGCTGGAGAGTGAACCATTTAGCAATTTAATCATAAAAACAATTCCAAGCATTTCCTTCCGACTAGAAAGTGTGTGAAGATTAATGAGTTTTAAACGATTAGTATAGGGTGGCAGAATGAAAATATCTTAAGGCAAATAGTAAAAACTGTTTTTGGACTGATTCTAGGCGATCTACATGGACTTGGTAACGCGGGTTCCAAATTATAGAACCGTATTCAAGTATCGGTCTGACTATTGTAGTGAACAGAGCTTTAGTTACATAAGGGTCGCTAATTTTTTTAGACCATCGTTTAACGAATGCCGGAACACCTCTAGCCTTATGGACTGTTTCGTTAATATGGCGGTTGAAACTGAGCTTGTAGTCTATAGTAATCCCCAGGTCCACAAAATCATACACTTGCTCAAGACTATAACTTTTAATTGTATAGGAAGCCGGCTGAGAAGCTCCACGCGAAAAACGTATATATTTACATTTTTTAAGGTTAAGTGGCATATAATGTAAATCGCACGAAGTAACTAGTGTATCTAGATCTGATTGTAGCTTGTTTCTATCTTCAAATGACGCGAATGACATGGAAAGCTTTACGTCGTCAGCATACATTAACATTTTTGAAAATTTTATTATTGTAGAAATATCATTTATAAACAACAAGAACAGAATCGGGCCAAGATGGCTTCCTTGAGGAACCCCCGAAGAGACATAAATGACATCGGATACTAAATTTTTAAACACTACTCTTTGTGTCCTGTCACTAAGGTAAGAAGAGATCCAGCGATTGAGACCCGGCTAGAAGCCCAGCTGATCGAGTTTATGAATAAGTAATGAGTGACACACTTTGTTAAAAGCTTTGCTGAAATCCGTATAAATATGTCGATGCGCAGATTTTTTCTAAAGCCATTTGAGACATGACTGGTAAATTCAAGTAAATTCGTAACTGTGGACTTCCCTTTAGAGAACCCGTGTTGGCAGTCAGCAATCAAAGTAGAGATCGGACCCGTAAGTTGATTTGTAACCATAGCTTCAAACAATTTTGGGATGGCAGAAAGCTTTGCTATGCCACGATAGTTCTTTATAGAAGATCTACTCTAAGAAACGATTCTTTCCACGCTGTTGGAAAAACACCACACTTTAGTGATAGATTGAACAAATTGCTAAGGGGCTGGTAAATATGGTTCGCACACTTTTTCAAGAAACATGTAGGAATCCTATCAGGACCGTATTCAAAAGATTCTTTTAAGGTTATCAGAACATTGGCGCATATAATTGGTGAATTAATTAAATTTTTCCCATGAAGCTTATAAGGATAATTTTGAAAGTTTGAGTTGGTGACGGCAGAATAGCTAGTTAATCTAGGTATAAGCAATTGTATATGAATCGATATGAATCTGCTCAAGGTGGCGTCTGCCAAAAAAAAAAAATATTATAATAAGAAAAAATCAGCAAAAAAGTGATATCACTACAAATCGGCATAGTGCGGGGCTCTCACAACGAGCTTTGCTGAAAAATAAAGTCAGCAAAAGAAAAGATGAGCAAACGCGTTAAATTCATTGGTGATACAAACAGTGTTTACAAAAATAAATTAATTGATTATTCATGTTGAATTTATTGGAGCTTAGGATAGCCAACACGGGAGTCAATATTAGATTTGCAAGATTTGTGGTTGGAAAGAAGACCAAAATAAATTATGGGTAAGGAAAGGAAAAGAAAGAAGGGGTAAAGAAAAGGACCAGTAAACAGATTAAATTAAGGAAAGGAACAACAGGAAAGGAAAACGATAAAATCGAATATAATAAAATAAAATAAAAAAAGAAAGAAACTATTGTTAAGCGGTGTAAAAAGGCAGGGAAAGACAGAAGAGGAAAATATATTAAAATAAAGGGTCAGGGAAGAAAGGAAGGTGAAGGAAAGTTTTGTGGTTGAATTTGTAATGTAGAAAAATTTGAGATAGTTGGGTGTTTCCAATTGTTGTTACTTATCAGACTCTCTATTTTATATGTGAACATGGAAAGAACTTTAAACAAAGTGCTAACTGGGTAGTCATATGTAATTGAAAATCAACAAAAATAAGCTATTGCTAAAAACACATTAATTTTCTGACGCCCATAACAATTCGGGACTTGGCAAAATAGTTTTACCGTCTATACGTAAATTCTTATGGCCTAGGTGTTATGTGTATGTACATATGTTTAATATACTTCCATAAGACATTGCTGTTAAAAAGTTTAGTTTGTTTTTGGCCTTTGAGGGACAGCTTGTCTAGGCGGCTGAAGGTATTTGTATGCATTTACCTGGGCAAATTTACATACATTCATATGAATTTATGTATTTAATTATATATAAAAATATCTACATACATACATTCTCAATTACAGTGAAAATAAATATTTGATTGCTATTGAACGTTACTAAACAACCAACCTTTGTTTATTTGCAGTAATAACTATGACTGGAATCGCTCATTTTCTGAACCAGATTTAACAGGTAGAATAATAACGCAGTTATATTTCAAATATTTATGAATAAATATCGCTTGGAATATATTAAAGTATATATTAATTTACAAATATGCATATGTAAATAAAACCGTTTTTGTACTTAACAGATCAATATCGCTTAAATCGTTTTGCCATAAAACACCCACATGAATACATTTCCGTAGATGATTTAAAATTCTTTAGACGAAGAAAGCATCCTCCAGGTACGAACAATATTCTAGGAATTCTAAGTGAATGTACGTTTATTTTTCAAATTTCGTAAATACATTGAAACAACAAGAAAATAAAAACAAAAAAAAACAAAAAAGATTAAAATTGCACGAAATCATTATTTTTCGATTTACATTAAACTTGTATTTTATATTTTATTTATTTAATGTTTGCATACAGATTCTCATACACAAAGTAATATATGTCTGCAGCCAAGTAATGAACCAGCGCTTCCATTTAGCTCCCTCAAAACTGAGTATAGGCGGCAGTTCCGAGATCTTCACTTCTCTTTAAAACCAAGTCTTTTAAGGCGTTCTACATCGCTGCACTTAGAGGGCTTAATGCAAAATAAATCCGAGCATCAGGAGAAATTTCACTGGTTTACGACTGAAGACTGGGAGTAGTAAGTATGTCGTAGAAATTAGCACAAACTATTTGGTTGCACTTTGAAACCACATCGTATGTATGTGCGCCTTGCCCAAAGCTACAGTTAATGTTGAATGTGACTGCCCATTAGACAGGCCAACAAAATTTTTTTTTTTAAATATTCTTATATTTTTTCCGAATAATATTTAATATGTATTTTTAGAGGTTTAATGTTGCTAGTTAAGAGTTTTTAGGGCTGAGTTCATTTTTGGTTTAAACCTGCCAAACTATTGAAGTAAACAAATTTAGATGTATATCGTTTTGTACAAAATTGAATTATCCACCTAAAGTTAAAAATAAAAACTTTCGCCAGGGGAGCCGTTCCGAAGTAATCAAGCTGTAAACATTGGTAATAAACAAAACAATAAAAACAGATATGTACAGATTCTTATAGGAAATTGAATTCGGAATCCGAATCCACCATCAGAGCTTAAAAACGGATAGAGATTCGGCCTTAACAAAAAAAAATCCCAATTCTTCTTTTTTAGGCTAAGGCCGAACCAAATAATAAGGCAAATTCTGATAGAAAGTAAGAATGTATTGGGGTCTATCAGCTATTGCGGATCTCCCGCCGGAAAAGATCTGCCGTCACGCAGTTCCGAAAAATGCTATCAGCAATTACGATATTTTCGTGCTTAGTGCTGCCTAAATACCAATTGACGTATGTACATCGTTGGGTTAGCTAGCAAATTAAATGCCGGCTTGTGCTAAGAGGATTTTATGAAAGCGGCCCTTAAAGGAAGATGTTAAAATTGGGTTTCAGTTTTCGAATTTTATTTTTTATGTAAATAGATCTGAATGTCACTCAGAGTTAGTGATGCCAAGTCACCAATATTCGAAATTTCGGGGGAATTTCGTGACCCCGGCGAAATAGCTGATAGACCCCATTGTAAAATTACTGATTATACTTAAAAACTTTATAAAAAAAATACGTTGACACCTGTTTCTAGACCTTTCAGAACTTTTGTTCACCTTTTTAGTACATTGTCTTTTGCGTTTTTCACAAATTTCCCATGTAAATACGTGACCTCAGTCTTACAAAATCTAAACTAGTAATTAACGTCTGAAACATTTACAGTATTTTTTTCTTCGTCATTCTGAAAAATAATATGCTTATTTGACAAATTTGTTTCATTTCTGTCTAAAAGGTGTCATTTGCCTTAACCCAAAATAAATAAATTTTTATGAACTTTCCGTAAATGTTATAAACTTTGCTAAATAGTTTTTAATTTTTGAATACGAATGCTAAATGTTCTGAGCCTTTTACTGGTGTACCAGAAGACGAATATTTGCAAAAGCAGTTGAAGTTCGCATGAGTGACATCATTAAAGGAAAACACCTATGTCCTTCCTGATGCAGTACAAAGATGATCCATTCAAAAAGCAACGATCACACACAGAGTTAGATCCGATTATATTTATAAGGCAAGGCTCCGCATCCGAATACGACAGTCCGGTTATTATGATAAAATGGGTTATTTTCCTAACCACCGCATAGTATCGAAACCAATTGACAATATCTACTTATTTATTTTCAATATATTGGTATCCTGATACTTGGTATTTTTATGCTATCAAAGACGAGAAGCATCATCTAATAACTACCTAGAAGCAGTCGATTAATACTGCATTTTGCTTTGAAATTCATATAAAAAATTATATGTGTACTTGTGTACCGGTCGGTTCGAATTAGTTGATGACTTAAAGCACCAATTCATGCACATTTTTCATGTATTAATTTTCAAATAAGCATATACGCCAGTATCTGGTCATACTGTGATCACAACTATGGTACAATAACAAGGTAAAGTCAACTCTACAGCAACAACATACTGGCGTAAAAATTGTCAAAAGCAACTGTCTGGTTTTATCAAATGAAGCGAAGAAACACTAGAGAAATATTCATTTGTGAGAAATAATGTATGTGGTGCAAGCACGGTTGAAAAGTGATTATTATTGAATAATATCGACATATCTTCAATTTTTTTTAGCAAAAGCATAAGAAAAAACACAAAATTACAAACGCAAGTAAGTCCCGCTTTCTTCGTTTTGTAATTAATAGTCTGCTCTTTGTATCGCCTTCTGACAATCTATACCCCAGTATGATCAAACAAATTATATCAGCTGATGAAGTGACACAACTTTATTATTGAACCATAATCACAACAATTTTCAAATATAAACTTTTTTTTTGGGCCAGTCAAGGCAAATTTATACCAAGTGATATCGCGGCGAAATTTTTGCTGTATACACACACATAATTCATGTGTTTTTTTTTCCTTTGGCGACTTCTCTTGTCAGATTGCAATTTTTTTTTTTGTTGGAAGAAGAAGCCACAGCTCAATCTTCTCATGAGATCACCTGTAAGTGAATTCGTCTTGGGCCCAGTGAACTTCTTATCTTTTTGATTAAAAGGCCAAATTGGTGTGGAGTAAATTCGCCTTTACACACTTCTGTAATAATGAGTGTGTAGGAAAATCTAACAACAATAAATGATGGAGCGAGTGGTGCGAAACACGAAATTACCATTTTTCCTCCTTTTTTCTAAAAGCTATTCTAGTTGCGATCAGCTTATTTTACTAAGCATGCATAATAGTTCAATTACCCACCGACGCACGTACGTAGTACGTGTCAGCTGACACGACCTGTCTTATGAGAGTGCCATGTAAACGAACACTCACCGACGTTCAATTTTTCCGTATACGCAGTACGTAGCGTAGAAATCAAAGAAATTTTGATTTTTTCCGTAAGAACGTGTCAGCTGCTTGCTCTCTCATATGACAGTGTTGCCTATTCATTAGTGTGTATGCTGGTTCTGGATCGTTTGCAGTTGCTTTACAAAAATACCTCAAAATACCTTTTAAATTTTCGTAATAATGTTGAAATAACCTGAAATCACGAAATTAAGTTGTTGCGTTTAAATAAATTGACTGGCTAGAATTATTTAATATTAATTTCGGACACTCATAATATGAAAAATAATTGTTTCAAAAGTACACGTTTGAGTTAGCATGCATGAAAACTGAGTTAGCATGCATGAAAACTGATCAATGGCAACATTGTATTGAATGTAAACAACAGAAAATGGCTTATTTCTCCGTTGGCGCCACGGGCATAAGATTCCCTCAAACGTACGTACGTACGGGATACGTAAACGTACGTTACACACGTCGGTGGGTAATTGGACTATAAGAATTGCCCAATTTCGATAGAATTTAACAAACATTCCGTAGTGTTTTGAGGGAAATATGCAATTTGATCAATTTGTTTGATTTGTCACCACATGTCAATTAGTTACTCGTACGCCCCAGCCCCAACAAACGTCTGCGATACAAACCAAGCCTGCTGCGTGCATAATTTTCATGATTCGATCAGCGAATTTTTGATAAATTTTCCGCTTGACATATTTTACTAAAATAAAGTAAGGTTTCCAAAATATTGTTTACATATTTATGCTTCAAGAAACAGCTCAGGCTTTTGGCAAAAGTAAAGTAACTTTATCTTCATATTGTCGCTCATAACTCTTTTTTAAATAAAAATGCACAACGATTTCATGATTTCGAACTGCATTGGCGATCTCCACCACGCTTGGAAGTTGACCAATTTCAATCAGCAATTTCAGATGACGTTTCGTTTCACAACCACAGTCAATTTCGTTAGCACATTCAAAATCAAAATCCATTAAGGCAATAAATCGCCGTCTGTCATCCCAAATTTTGCATTTCGCACTTGTTACGTTAAAGTGTAACAACTCAAAATTTGAACATTTTCAGTAGAGACGAAAAACTGTTTCCGTAAATATTAATAATATATTAGAAGGAAAAAAAATGTTACTGCACGAAAATATCATTAAAAATAAAATAACCGTTGTTTCATTTTTATTTGTTTAGTAGTTGCACGAAAATAACAAATTTTTGAGTTATTACTCTTTTCCTGAAATTTTTTTATTTAGTACATAGTGGTATTTTTTTGAGTTGTCTCTGTTTAACTGAAAATTCTCACTGGAATTGATAAATATTATATGTTGTAAATAAGCACAATTAAAAAAGTTACACTTTATGTGATACACTAACGAAGCAATTTGTTCAAACACTTGGAGACAACTAAAAATGTAACCCTTTAGTTGAGTCTAAAGAAGTCATTCTGAAAACAAAGAGAGAGTCATAACGGTTTTTTTTTAACGAAAGACTAGACAAACCACTGAACGATTTTTACAGTGGGTAGAGATTACCACTGTACATTGGTTTCTTGCAAAAAACTAAAATTTGGAAATTTTGAGTTGTTACACTTTAACGTAAGAAGTGCGATTTGTCAGTGCTTCAATAATCTTGCAATTTTCTCTTTTTTTATATAGTTCTCGTTCCAATCCAGTTAAAAATCCCTCAAATTTGTTTGTGACCGGTGATAGAGATATGGAGCCAGAATATCGTTCGTCGTACATTTCCTATCCAATGGTTGATCGCACTACAAAAATACTGCCCCGTGAGGCATTTTGTCTCGATCCCGAGCCTTCATTGACAGGCAAACAAATTCAGAAAACAAATGAGGAAATCGCTATAAGTAAGAAGATTTCAGAAGATAGGATTTCTCGAGAGCTCGCCGCACGTAACCTCCAAAAATGTCACCTGCAAGAACGTGCCATCGAGACGAAATATAACACTACACCATCCGAATACAAACGTCAATACATACAGTATCCCATCGAAAAAGCACATTCCATACCACAAATAAGTAGTCTCAAAATACAAGGAAAATTTGGTGGTGTGGCTGAGTATCGTGATAGTTTTAAAATGTATGACTCTTATTCGAAGAGCGCACCCATTAAGAAGCTAGACAATTTACGTATGTCTGGCGCTGAAGTTGTTGCAATGTCGAATGATAATAAGGTACCAGAGTACCGTGAGAAATTCTGTGACCCACCAAAAAATGTGTCAAAAGAGAAACCTCTCAAAACCACCGATCACCTGCATCTTAAAGGGCAATTTTCGAAGGATATACCAGAATATTACGAGAGCTTCCGTGATCCCCAGATCAAACAAATGCCAGAGCGTGGTAAATGCCGCGAACCATATCTACGCCTCAAAGGTAAAATCGAATTTAATCCCGAATATCGCAATACGTTTTTAGATTTTCCACGATCACGTCCTGTTGTACGCAAACCAGCTTCCACCTTCCGACTGCCAACGTCATCGAACACATCCAACACAATTCCTGCAAAAAGTCCTAAAAAGTCTCCACGTGGTAAATTTAAGTCATATTCACCTCAAAATTCTAAACCAAATGGAGAAATACCCGCCACTGATATCACAACGACGCCAGAGTATCGACGTGCCCATTACCAATATCAATTGCGTGAGCGCACCCCCACTCGTGAACAAGATGAGACAGGCATGAAGGATGTCAGACGGGGGAATAACACAAAATACGTTTCGATTGCGGCACAACGAAAAGCTTCAGACTCATCGACAGATGTAACTTATAAACCATCATATATGCAAAAGCGGCGAACGTCAAGACACCGCCAAGCATCCGTGGGATTTCAGCACGGAGCTAGTAGACCACCCAGTTTTGGGAATGCGACAGGAAGTACAACGCAAAAGGCGGCCAAATTTGGTAGACGTGCATCTGTATTGCAAAACACATCAAATTTGGGAAAGGATAAGGAGGGATATTCTTTTTCTAACCGACACACCAACGACGAGTCCTTTGTGGTGCTAAAAGAGCCTTGTAAGCGATCTCACTGGATGAAGCAGTCATGGTATGAGTCATGAATTAGTAGCCAGTGTAAATAAAATTAATTTATAAATTGTGCAATTTTTATGAGTTTATAAGAGTACAACCAAAAGAGTTTGTTCAAATAAAAAATATATGTTCACAAATTTATTTACAGTACATTTCTTAGATCAGAAAAATATATGCATGTGCGAGTAAAAAAGGTTAGCTAATCCCGTTTGAAGATTCTAGTAAAATTAAGTTTGGTTTCATTCGTCTAATTTAACACATCTCAAAACTTTTTTTAAGCAATTTTAAAACTTTCAGAGTAACAGCTCAACTATATAAAAACGCACAACTTGAATTTTTTGTCAAAAGGTCTCTTGGGTACAAAGTAAAGTCAACTCTACAGCAACAACATGCTGACGCAAATATTGTCAAAATCAACTAGCTGGTGTTAGGCAAGAGAAACCAGAGAAATATTAATTTGTAAGAAGTTATGTGTTGCAAGTATGGTTGAAAAGTGTTTATTTTTTAATAATATCGTTGTATTTGCAATTGTTTTTAGCAGGAGCATTATAAAAAGCATTGTTTGTTGTTTACATTTTGCTGTTTGCATCTCCTTCTGACAATAGCTTTGTTCGGTGACAAAACTTGCCACTTGTGTCAGTAAATTGAGAATGACGTAAAACTCTCTCGAAACCAAAAAGTAAAAAGTTTCCGCCGATCAGGAATCAGCAAGCAAAACAGCTGTTGCTTTTTTGATTGGTTAATAGCTTACATTTTTAAGTTTTTGTTGTTGCTTTCCTATGTCACGATCAGCTGTTTTTCACTTGCAAGTTTTACTGAGTGAAATTCCCTCAGCAGATACTTGCAACTCTCTCTCCCAATGAAATTTCAAAATGCGCTCTCTGCCTGCAAATGTTTTGTGTCACCGAACTCTTTTCAGTAAAAATGTAATAAAGTTTTCAAAAATTTTATCCTCACCGAACATAGCTAATATGTGTGTTCGGCGACAAAACCTTTAAAGAACTGTCAGTGATGAAAATTGTCACACAACCCTACAAGCACACTGACAGTCATTTGTCACAACATCTGAGAATCAGTGCTGTCATCCAAACTATCAGGGATTTGCAACATGTTCTTAAAGCGAATAGCAAAAAATGATGTCAACAACCGTGAACGTGTGAGTACGATATGTTCCTTTGTTATTGCCCACGTAGCTTCGGCCTGTCCAATTCGTGTTCTTTCCCTTGGTTCTTTGTGGGTGTTGGCAACAACGGAGAACTGTGTGCTAAGAAACAAACATACTAGCATGAAAGTATCAGTATTGACAAATAAATTATCATCACTGTCAATAAAAAGTGTGAGTGTGTTAGTAAAGAAATCAGCGTTTCTTGTAGGGAAGTCACATTCCGCCCAATTTGGTATCTACATCAATGAAAAGAATGGCAAACTATATATAATTCTTGAAAAATGGGAGTGACACCGACCACATATGAATCAAGGAACTTTCAGATTCAACTGTTACTAACATCCGAACCGTTTAATGTAATTCAAAGTTTTATTTCAAAGGTTCGTGTCATTATCGTGTACGTTCGTCGCATATATGTCTATATTGCTATCATGCTATGCCCGCAGTGTGTTTTGAAATCAAAATCAAAGGCAGACAGCGAAACTAAATTTTTGAGATTGTATTGTATACGTGTATTTTTGTTAGCTATGAAATATGCTGAAAAGTCAAATCGTTACAAGCGCGGTTCAAGCTTATATACGTAAATAGATTCAAGAATTTTATGAAAACCCCTATCTTTTTTTATCGAAATTTAGCGCTGAAGAACCGCTTTACGTCGCTTTGACGATATTGAAGAAAATAGTAGTAATTTGGTGCAATATACCTCGGAGAAAACTAAAGATGTGCATTTATTTTCTCCAATTGAGGTTTGGATGTATTTGATGTTTCTAATTCTTTTTAAAAAAAAAAATGTAGGTCCCACATGTTTTAACTCCGAACGGTTGCTGCTAAGCCAGATGGAATTTCGATAGAATCTCACCATGGTAAAAAAAAAACTAGAAGAGTGGCAACCCCGCTTTGAAAAGCCGTAGTCCTGCAATTGCACCTAGAGTCTTTAGACACTCCCCCACACCACGGCCAATATTGGAAAAAAAATTGTTGAAAAATGGCAATAGAAATGTGTATGCCACAAACTACCACAAGAATCAGTGACAGTAAGAACTAATATCGGAGTGGATGAAACATGGAATAATGGTTAGCAAGGTTACTTACAATAAATGTTCTTAAATATCAGCGCATGGTCGGAAATATTTCTCAGATTGCCCCATCCACAACTTAAAAATACTTTGGTATCTGTTCTCCACCCTTGGATATGGTCACGGCTCAGTCAATTAGAATCTGATGCTAGGCTTGCGTTATTCTAAGTTTACACAAATCTACTACAAGATTACAATTTTGTATCTTATCCAAAAATATTTTTCAATGAAAGCAAAATACGCTCATGGATTTTTTCAAACGAAATGTGTCATTTTGGTACGTTCGATTCCTATATATCTGCACTGAAGTATTACATATTACATATATGGTTGGTCGTAAGGGGAAATTTACGGCATGCGTGTATATAGGACTAAGCTGTTATATTTCCTAATCTCTTGGCAACTCAAACTTGTTATGTCAATAACGGACATTTTGTTTATTTGTCGTTGACAATAAAATATTTATGAAAAATTCACATACTCATTTTGTAACCAAATTTATTTTCAATTATCTTGCATAAGCTTGGCAAACTAATAAAATGTGTTCGAGGGATCAATATAGTGAAATGAAAGATAAATTTAAACCGCCCAAATTAAAAAAGCCGACAAGTGAGTCAAGATAAAGTACTGACTGTTCACTGAAAGGTAGCAGTTCTTTTGTTTTTAGCTACTCGAGCACGCTGCTATGAACAATTCCTATGGCAAGAGCTTTACGATGAGTATATCCGTTACAACAATCGTTTGGTGAACGTTAAAATTGAGAAAGCAAATACAGAATACTTTGATGAATATTGCAAAAAAGTGCCGAAAGAGGACATGGCCCAAAAAGAGCGTTTAATTAACAGTTATCCTCTATATAGCTCGAGTGCTATAACATTGTGGAACACCAATGGAGATATAACTCAAGATTTTAAAAAACGTTATACCGTAACTCGGCCAGTGGAAGAACAGAAGGAGCAATTCGGCTAAATATTATACAAATAATAAAATATTTCGGTACTCACAGTTCGTAAAAATGCATGGGAAACTATGAATCAGTAATTTTACTTTGCATTGCACAAGCGACCTGTAAGCGACATAATTTTTGTGTAATTTTTATAATATTCGTTTTTTATTTGATACATTTATTGATTATGATCTTACCAAAGTTGCCAAAGCCGTATATTCAATTAATCATTATTATAAGAAATTATTTTGTACCCATCGGCAGTAGTCGGTAAGCCCCCAAATGTATTTCTGCCAATCGTCTCAGTGAAAATTCGTCCCTAGCAGTTGCCGCTCTGAGCCGGCTTAAAACATGTAGGTAATTCTGCGAATTGGCAGAGAAGTTCGGTCTTTTGGCCGTTTTATCAATATCCGGTTTACGCTAACCGGCACTTTGTTTGACAGATAACCGACGAACTTCTGTCAATTAGATTGCCGATTAGCGTTAACCGAACATTGAGAAAACGGCCTTAAATCTGGTAGGATGCCATTAACAGATCAACCGTTTAAAATCGTTTAGTTGCCAAGCTCGAGTTTTGAAAAGTAGTCTTCTTTTGCTATGCCTCTATCTAAATAACTTTTGCAGCCTCTCATCCTTATTATATGTATAGGGCTGTACGCACTTCGTAAGAAAACGCTTAAAAAATTTTTGGACTGGAAGCCAAATTTAAAGTTATTTTTATTTGAAATTTCGTATATGGCCGTCTCTAAAGATTTTCTTTATTAAATGTCTTTCAATATGCATCCCGCATGATCACATTCGAGTTAGAAAGGTTTTCTTGAGCACATTGAAAGACATTTTATAAAGAAAATCCTTAAAGGTCATATGAAAACTTTCAAATAAAAGTAACTTCAAGTTTGGCTTCCAGGTAAAAATAAAAAAATTTCTTTAGCGTTTTCTTGCGAACTGCATTCAGCCCTTAAATGGGACAGTCGGTCAGTAACGAAATTACCCGGTTTTTTTTGCCCGACAAAGTTTTGTTATTTCATGCCTCTGTATAGTTTCGAACTCGGTTAGGATGAATAGTCACTCTGGCTTAACTTAGATCTGGATATTGAAGTAAGTTAAGCCACTTACATATACAAACTTAAGTCCACCATACCAAATAAATAATTAAATAAAAACCAAATTCGTTTTTTTGGCCAACCGCTGTTGAAAGTGTTGCTTTCCTTCCTTCGACAGCCGTCAAAATAATTTCATGACTATTTTAAGAATGGTAAGCTGCCTGGCGACACGCAAGCATATGCTGCTGTTAGCCATAGCAACGGGTGGTTGTGTGCGTAATCGGGTGATGGTCGTTTGCCCGGCCACCATACAAGCATAAAGCATCAAGCGCCATTTGTATTGAAAATTCGTAGCGTGCGGACGTAAACATGTCATCGGATGACGATTTTTTATTGCTTGTAACTGCAGTTGTTTTGGCGGAAAAAAAGAAAAAAATTGAAAAAAAAAAATTGTGGATGAAAAGTTTGTATGCAAAACATAAACAGTTTACGCATGAGAACCTCTTAAAAGAGTTAAAAGCATCATGCACTCGTAGGTTTCAATAAACCGCAACGTAAAATCTTTTTCTTTCGCGAGCTTGCTCATTTCACGTTCTCACAAAACTAACACACTTATGCTTGTCAAACACGTTGGCAACGATCAAATAGACCAGCTGTCAAGCGAAAACATCTAAAATTTTTGATTTTCATCAACGAAAGCCGACAACAAGTACTTGTGAGCACGACTACCCGTCGTTCGCGCCGATTGCTATGGTAACCACCCGTTGCTATGGCTACCAGCAGCATATGCTTGCGTGTCGCCAGGCAGCTGTACTTCCGTTAGGTAGAGCGAAGCACTCCCACAACAGCCAGTAATGACCGGAGTTTTTTTACCCGGCCAAGGGCTGTTATTTCAGTGCAAACCTGTCAAGTTAGAAACACTGTTTATAAAAACGGGAATAGGTAATACTTTACATCCAACCTCAACTGTAAAAGCTGCACTAAAAATGTCGATATTGGTACTCAGAGACGCGTTTCGGTCCCAGGAACCCTAATCCGGTGGGAGAAACCCATTATTTTTATACCTAGTAGTGCTACGCACACAAGGTATATTAACTTTAGTCGGCAGTACGTAACGGCATAAACGGATCGAGATAGATATTGACTTATATATATCAAAATGTTCAGGACGAAAAGAGAAATTAATTAAGCCATGTCCGTCCGTCCGTCCGTCCGTCCGTCTGTGAACACGATAACTTGAGTAAATTTTGATATATCTGAATGAAATTTGGCATGCGGGTTCCTTGGCACTCATCTCGGAGCGCTATTTAAAATGGGCGAAATCGGATGATAGCCACGCCCACTTTTTATATATAGAATATTTTCGAAAACAAAAAAAGTGATTACTCAGTACATAATACACCTATAAGGATAAAGTTTGGGGACTACATGGAGATTGAGGCATAAAATAAATTTTTGAAGAAATGGGCGTGGCACCGCCCACTTTTAATTAAGTCAAATTTAGAAATAATATTAATCATAAATCAAAAACCGTTGAAGATATCGAAACGAAATTCAGCACGCAGGTTTTCAGGTATGCAAGGAATGTTCCAGGAAAAAATGGGCGGGATCGGTTAAGGTCTACGCCCACTTTTATATGAAAGATTTTGAAGAGGATCGTAGATATATTAAATAGGCAATAACTTTGCGTAAAATAGCTTTACATCATTTATAATTCACTTTTTAAGTTTCCGTAAACAAAGAAATATAAAAAATTAAAATTGTTGAAAATGGGCGTGGCCCCGCCCCTTTTATAGTGGACTTCCACAAAACTTTTTCTGCCATAACTCCGCCAAAAATTGATTTGTCGAAACGAAATTTGGCGATAATGTTCTATATACAGGGTGGCTAATGAAAGCCGCTACCAAAAAAAAATTAAATAACTTTTTTTCTATTTAATGAATCTGGTAAATTTTTTTTTTATTTTGCAGATTGACTTTTACATTTAACAAAAATGGATAACTGGGACACTGAAACAAGAATTTGGATTGTCCGCCGCTATCACGCACTGGAGTCCGTAGTTTCGGTTCAAAGAGAGTATAGGCGCACGTTTGGCGGCAATCCTCCGAGCAGATGGACCATAATAAGACTTGTAAACAATTTTGCCGAGCATGGGACAGTCAACAGAAGACCTTACCATCGAAACCCTTCAGTTCCAACGGAGGAAACAATCGCTGCTGTAGCTGCTGCCATACAAAACAATCCACGTGTTTCGACAAGAAGCTTATCTGCTCAAATGGGTGTAAGCAGACAGTCATTACAGTCAATTATGCACAAAGATTTGGACTTATTCCCATATAAAACTCAAATGGCCAACAAACTGAACGCTGCAGACTTGCCGATCCGCTTGGAATTTTGCCAGAAGATGCTTCAAATGGTGGAAGAGGATGGAAACATGTTGAACTGTCTTTTCATGTCTGACAAGGCCCATTTCGATTTAAACGGCAACATAAACAAACAAAATTGTCGAATATGGAGTGCTTCCAACCCACAGATACTCCATGAGACGGAATTGCATCCACTTCGTGTCACAGTGTGGTGTGCAGTTTCATCACGCTGCATTGTTGGGCCCTACTTCTTCGAAGAAAACGGTCACACCGTTACGGTTACTGGAGACCGTTACTTGAGCATGTTGAGAGAGTTTTTCTATCCAGAATTACGCCGAATGAGAATTTCTTTCAACTCTGTGTGGTTTCAGCAAGATGGTGCAGCTCCTCATATAGCCCAACCTGTTATGACAGAATTGCGACGAAAATTTCCCAATAAGCTGATATCCAGAAACTCCATATTCCGTTGGCCACCCAGGTCGCCTGACCTTACGGCACCTGACTTTTTCTTGTGGGGTTATTGCAAACAGGAAGTCTTCAAAGCAAAACCAACAAATTTGACTGACCTAAGGCAATCCATTCGAGAAACAATTGCGGCTATTCCTGTCTCAACTCTCCAAGCAGTAATGAACAACTTTTTGGTAAGATGCCGCACATGCATCGAAGAGCAGGGGGGCATTTAAATTCCATTATTTTTAAAACTAATTAAGCTATATTTAATAAAATTTAATGAGCTTTAACATGAATAAAAGAAAAATGAGTTCCATTCAAAATTCATCAGCCACCCTGTATATTAAAACGTTCAGGATGAAAAGTAAAATATCCGGGCAAGTAGTTAATACCCCACTGCAAAAGCGCAGTTGTATATCTTTTTTGATATTCATACCTTTCATGAACATGAAATGTTCGTACATAGACTGAAATGATCAGGAGGATGAGCGGAGTCGATGTAGCCATGTCCGTCTCTCGATACGTCTATCTGTCTGTCCCTCTGTCTATTTGCGAGCCAGCAAGATTGCGGTTAGCATGTAAACCGGCACTAAGACCGAAATTAATAAACCAAATTTCTCAATTCCGAACCAAGGAAAAATCGAATTTTTCGTAGATTGGTCAGTTATATCCCTTTCACACAACAAATTTATTCATTCAAAATGCTGCCCTGCAATTGTGAATCTATTACAATTATGGGTACTGTGTGAGTAGCGCACAACGGCATATATCCAGCTAATCTCACGCACTTATGCATTTCACAGGCAAAATACCTCGTTGACGTGTCTGTCATATTTCTAATTTGTCATTTGTCGACCATCAGCCAGTGTGCAATTTTCTCTGGAAAATTAACTAAGAACTGTTTCAAAATTAATAAAATTAGTTGGTTTGTAATCAAATAAGCGCGTTTTGAAATGTTTAAATTAGGTAAGTATTGTAAAATGGTCTTAAATAGCGAGAAGGCCCATTATTAGTTTTTGTCAAGATTCTCATACAATAAAGCCGGCTTAAAACAAGCAGGCGCGCCTCCGCTGGCTGTTGCTGTCTGCTTACTAACGGGGAGCAAACATTTTTTTATGTAGAAGTGCGTCATAATAAAACTAATTTTTTTTAAATTTAGTGTTGATATACGCTACATTAGCGTTTGCTTGGGCACCAACTTTGGGAGCGCGTACCGTTCCAGTTCATTTAGGACAAAACGACCTCAGCCGATTACAGCGTGTGTTTGCCGATGGTATCACATCAAATGATCTGCAGTCAATATACTACTCCACCCTAAATATACAGGCCACTGACGCAAAACAATCGGAGGAATTATGCTCCAAAATACAAAAAATACATGGAGAATCTAAGCTCAACGTAAGTTATTACTAATACATGTCAATCTTATACCAGTAACATGAATGTTCAAATATCTAAATTTCATGGGTCCGCTTGATTACTATATAAATGAAACCCTAAAATATAGACAGAGCTTAGAATTAATAAAATTGTATATTTGCTGTTTCTATATTTGTATTTGTACGCATTGATATTACTGGTATAAAGGCAACCAAACGATGTTGTTCAGACATGTTGCTATGTTACCAAGGGGAAAATTGGTTTAACAGAGCAACTTGTTTCTGGTATACAAATTTCCAAAAGTAGACACTAAAAAAGAAGACATCGACTATATTAAGTCCTCTTTTATAGGATTATGAGAAAGATTATTACCTTATCGGTTCGGTAAAAAATCTGCGATGTAAAGAGAAATTATCTGAAAAGTTGTTGGCTAAAGTTTACAACGCATTTAAGTCGGATCTCGGTTCCTCACAGGAGATTTATTTCCGTGTATCTTCCCATAAGCTTTTGGGTGTACAGATTGATGATGAAAATACCTCTAAGCTTGTAAAAAGCTTGAATGAATTGCTCAAAAAAGACGATTCAATAATTAGTTTGGGTTATGCTTTCAATGTGGCAAGTGAACTGAGTGGTGGTGCCTCATTTGTAGCAGATCGTGTCGAAGATGCTGTAGTACAAGCTGATGAAGTGGACGGAAGAATGTTACAATTCGAAGGCGGTCTTAGCATTACCGCGCTGGTCATTAATGGAATATTCAGAGTAACAAATACTTTTAAGAAACCTGCACCTTTAAACGCAGACCAAGCAGTTAAGTTTGCTACATATTTTCTTAATCGACGGTCGGTACAGTCTTCGAAAGGAGCACATGTACTAATTGAAGCTCTGAGAACCCTCAGTGGCGCTGGAAAAATTGCACCCATTTGTATACAACTGATAGGAAATGGCCAGCTGCAGTCTGATGATCCTGTGCTGAATGTAGCTATAGTTGACTTATTGGGAAAAGCTCTTACAACTCTACCACAAAATGTTCATGGAAAGATACTATTGAAAAAAGATAAAACTGTTCTTGCCGAAAAAGTGCAATTGTTATCTAAGTCATCAGACAAAACCATTTACGCAGCAAAGCTGTCCAACTACAAGCCAACCCGTGGTATATATTTGGCAGAGATCAACGCAGACAATACGTACACACAAACCTTGCAATTCAAAGTACTTGGGAGAGTAAAAGTACATTCTTTGGAAATAGGAGTGGCTGATTCGGATGCAAGTTCGACAGTTAAAAAGCAAAGTGTTGTCTATCCACAAACTCTTCCAGATGCATTAAAAGCAGGCAGCACACAAAAATTGTTACTGAAGTCAGTACTTATTGACGAAAGCACAACAAAGGTACAAATTCCCATTCATATAATGCAACTTACATAGCTCAATATCACCTTCCTTTCAGGTTATTACAGTACATCAAGCATTTGTACGTCTTTCAAATGCTGACACGAAGGATGAAATTATATTTGTAGCCGAACAGGATAGCAATAAAGCTTACAAATTTGATATGGATGTAGGAGCACATGGCTCTGATTTTGGTTACAAATCTGGAAAATATGAGCTTTATTTGATTGTCGGTGATTCATCCATTTCGAATTCATTCCAATGGCACGTGGCAAACATTCAACTTAAATTCACACATGAGTCAGGTACTTCTAATTTTATAAAGATAATTAAATAAAATCTACAATGTTGGATAATTCATGCAGCCACACCGAAAAAGCTGGTCAGCCGGAGTCCTTTGCCGGAGATAGAGCATATGTTCCGTCCCCCGGAAAAACGTCCACCCCGCTTTGTTTCCGATGTTTTTACCGGGTTGTGTTTGACACCTCTTGTATTGTTATTTATATTCTGGGGAAAATTGGGCGTCAACGTTTCTAGTTTTACGTTCGGTCTAAGTACAGTTGGGTTTCATGCAGGATTTGGTGGCATATTGGCGCTTTTTACCATATTTTGGTTAAGCTTAAACATGTTCCAAACATTACGTTTACTTATTCCTATTGCAGTATTGACATTTCTATGTGGAAATCGGCTTTTGCGGCGCATATACGCACAACGTGTAGCAAAGTCACCGTCTTCATCAGCGACCAGTGCAGCAACATCTTAAATGCCTTTTGAAAAGGACAGTTGTGAGAAAATTTACAATAGTAAACATCGGTTTTATATACAAAAGCAAGACAAGCAAATATAAACAAATAAATACGTTAGCTTCATTTGAAGTAAACACAAATACAGAGTGCAGTCTTTGAATAAATTTAGAATATAATGATGAATTGTAGTTGTTTTTCCCTTTCAGAATCCACGTACACGCTCCTCTTCAGCCAATTCAGGGGGTTGAGTATTAATAACGGGACTAATATTGAGAGTCTCGAACAATAATAAATAATCGACAAAATTATTAGCGATTATGTTGTTGTTGTTGTTGTAACGACAAAAACACTCTCCGAAGGTGACTGTCTGGCTAAAACAACAACAAACGCAATTGCTCGATAATCGTTAATCGCTTAGTAGTCAATTATCTACGAGTATTCTATAAGATTTTAATACAAGCTGCAGAACTTAACCGCGCTGGAACAATATTTTATAAAAGCGTGCAACTGTTGGCATATGGTGACGATATTGATATCATTGGCCTTAACAACCGCGCCGTAACTTCTACTTACTCCAAATTAGAAAAAGAAGCGGAGAAAATGGGATTGGTGGTGAACGAGGGCAAAACGAAGTACCTTCTGTCATCATGCAAAGAGTCAGCGCATTCGCGCCTTGGCAACCAAGCCACTGTTGGCAGCAATAATTTCGAAATAGTAAATGACTTCGTTTACCTGGGAACCAGCATTAATACCAACAATAATGTTAGCCTAGAAATCCAAGGAAGAATTACTCTTGCAAACAAATGCTACTTCGGATTGAGTAGGCAATTGAAAAGTAAAGTCCTCTCTCGATGAACGAAAATAACACTCTACAAGTCACTCATCGCACCCGTCCTGCTATATGGTGCAGAAGCGTGGACACTAACAACATCTGATGAGGCGGCTCTGGGAGTATTCGAGAGAAAGGTTCTTCGAAAGATTTGTGGACCTCTACGCAGAAGCGATCCCGCGGTGTTTCCAATTGGCGCCAGTTGGCGCAACGAAGAAACGACTGGCGCGCTATGTTGGACGGTCAAAATCGCCCAGGCGGTTAGATGACCATTTAAAGTAGAAGAAAGATAAGATTTTAACTACATACCAGTTGGTTTTTAATAAGCACGTGTGAAATATTTTATATTATTTCTATTCGGAGAATTTCTCTATTGCTATAGTAAACTCTATTTCGTTTTGTTGTTATTTTATTTAAGAGCAACTTGTAGCTGTGTATAGCGGTATGGGTCGCAACTATAGATACGTGCAATTACATATTTGATATAAAAACTAATTTTTAAATATTACAATATCATACAAGAGATAAGGCTTGGTTTGGCTTTTGTTTTAAAACTAACATAATACATATCGTGAGCATAGCAATGAAAGGGCATAACGCGAGAATGCAAGTTCCATTATGTCCCTACTATATTAACGATATCCGCTTTATTATCATGCAATGGGTGGATTTGTCATAGTTTCATTGTGCATGTGTTTGCGATAGTTTTGCCACATTGCTTACACAACTTCGGCTAGGAATCCTTCATTTTCTTCAGTTACGATTGCATCAATATTGTAGAATATTGCATGCAATGAAATTACAAAACAAGAAGCACCTGTAAAAGAAACAATTTAAAGCTGCGTTTTACAAAATCAATCCCAAAACCTACCTAGGGTCCAGAATAATGCCGCGCCGGCACCTGCTATGAACAATATAGGCACAGATGCAATGTTTACAGCCATTATTTGATGATTGGTTGACACTTGGTGTCCGAAAATACTGACAGGTGTTTGTGCTTTTTTAATTCTATGACTTGCAAAGGCAACAGCAGCCAAAACCAAAAGGATTAATGGTGACGTGATGCTACAATTTAAACAATGAAATTATTTTGTTAAATATACTTAACTCAAATAAGTTAGACAAACACTTACAGACAGTATATCATCAAAATTACAAAAATAAAAATATAATTGCTTTGGAAGTAGCTGATGTTGCGTACAAACCGGCTTGTCAAACGTGGCATGCTCGCTGCAGTCTTGAAATTGGCTGTGTTTACAAACTCTGACCAGGGACGAATGGATCTACGGGTCAGTTGTATGAGCTCCATTGGACTGGGTATTTTTTGGAAGTTTGTAAAACTGGAAATCATAATTACATATTAATTGAGATATTCAAATAGCAATATATTTGAGGGATACCTGCTGAAATCAAATGAAGACTTTTGTGGGCCATCGGGGACATTCATGTCACCGCTGATCTCCACTTTAACTTCATCAATAGTGGACATTTTGATATTTATTGTTACTGGCTCCAAATAGTTATTTGCTAAAATTCAGTTTTATTAGAAGAATTTTGGTCTAATTATTTGTAGTATTATCAGAGAACGTATGTATAAGTTCTCTGGATATTCGTTCATGGACCTTCTCTATATCATTGACATTCTCTGCTGACGCTACGTTTTTCGTTTATTTGTTTTTATTCCATTCGTTGGATTCTGTTCGCTCTAGAATATTTTTCATGGGGTGCTTTTTACATTTATTCTACTACACAAAATAATTTATTGGTTTTATTTTGTCTTCTACCAAAAATTCATAGCGAAACCTGGTTATTATGCTTTTATTTAAGATTTAATAAGATGTAGAATTTAGCACAGCTATAAAAAGTTTAACAACTTTTTTGACGTTCTGTCATTGCTAACAAAATTATAGCGCACGTCGTGTGAAATGTGAGATGAATCCAAGTTTTCACCAATCCAGGGTTGCCAGTATTTTTTTAAAAGATGTGCCAGATTCTCCCTCAAAAGTCGCCAAAATCGCCAAATTTTATTTTCATGTCGCCAAATAAGTCGCCACCAAAATGCCCATCAAAACGAAACCTATAGAACTTACCGACGAATTGCCTGCCCCCCCAACCGAGAATGTGTTTTCAACGTGGGCATTGCTGATGGGTGACTGATATAGGGTATGCCGAAATACTGGGGATCGCGTAGCCGGTGTTGGACCGGCTAAGGGTTATTTTTTTAAATCTCGGCCCAAGGCCGCCTACGCAGAAAGATGTTCTGCACATAAAAAGTATGGATAACGCCCCAGATTTAGGATCAGCCTAGGGTAATTTTACGGGGTTTCGCAAATATTTTCGAAAATAATTAAGCGGATTCTTATTACTGGGACCGAAACGCGTCTTTTGACACCCATATCGCAATTTTTCGATGAATATTAGCACTCGGTGGCTGTCGTAAACAATTACCGCAAGTAGTAACCTAAATCGAAAATGAACTACCAACATCTATCAATAGTGCCTCCTCTGCCTACAGAGAGTTTTCAGGCGGTCAGGCTGGTGCGCAAATGTGGATATGGTTAGTAAAAGACGCAGTTTGGTCTATAGTTTTTATGTGCAGAACACCTTTCTGGACATTTTTGGTTATGTTTTCGCACTCGGTGGCGGTCGTAAATAAATTACTAAAGACTGGGCCGATTAAGCAGGGCGAAGTACTGCTACAAGATCAATAGTAACAGTAGGAGTTTGGAATGCACCGGATGTCATATTCGAGTGATTGTCAGTTAAGTTTGACAGATAATAAATTATAATTGTTTTGATATTTTGGGATTGAATGGGGTGCATCTCGTTATCTCGTTCCGTGCGGAAGAAAATTTCAAAGATTAGCTTCCAAAATATAACTGGGAAACAAAATCACCTGAGACGCATCCAAAGTTGATCAAATACATTAAAATATTGTACTAGTGTAGCATATTAAGAATTATTTTTGACAGGTCTGCTGCGTCGAGCAGGTGAACAGATGGTTGATGTCATGGTAGGGCACACCACATTCCGGGCAAGCATTCAGCATGTCAGGGTCCAGTCTAGATAGGTAAGAGTTTAATCTGCTACAGTATTCAGATCGAAGTTTGGTAAGTGTCTCCCCGGGTCCCTTTTTTGCAGCAGACTGCCATTTTCTTAACGTAAGCTGTCTCTGACCGAACGCAAATTTTTACGCTTTTAAGTTCTTTCTCCCTTTATTATTCACCCATATGTAAAGAAGTTCACTACATCTACTTTGAATATATTATCCTTATACTACCCTCTCTGTGGTAAGTAGGTTTTGAAGATAGCAGATGAATGAATGTAGCCTAGGGACACAGCCAGGCATTCATAAACAACCACACAGAGGCCTTAGGAAAATTTTCAACTTGGTCCAGTGAACGCCCTTATACAAATCAAAGCACCACCTGTAGCTGTAGAAGAACGCGATCTTCCTAGGAGGACGCTAGTCACTCTGGCTCAGACTCTTCTAAAAGCAAATGTACTATGGTCCAACCCGATTGAAACTGCCAGGACTTCCGCTTGAATAGATTAATGGCAGTTACGGCAATGGACATACCAATTAGGAAGCCGCCTCCATAACATAATCAAAGTGAGCTTGTAGCCAAGGCAATGCCTAAATGCACATGGTATTAGAGCAAGACAACCGATGCTTTCCTAACACTGCCCTCTAAGTCGAATTTCTTAGATAATTTAACCAAAAATTGCATGTTGAGTAAATGGCACGGATGAGTAACTTTAGTTGAATTTACAGTTGTGCAAGTCTTTTAGGCGAACTGATCTGAAATGATTTGTTCGATCTAATTGCGAAGTAAGTAGCATCAAAAATACTTCACAAACTAGGTTTTCAAAAATGCCTTAGTAGATATTTTTCGGAGTAGGAAGAAATTAAAAGTAGCACAGCACAAATTGGACTCGAAGCTCGGCCTTGAGGTGTGGGCCCAACAGTTCTGGCTACTTTTCAACAAAACATTCTAGAACTGTTTCATATCTAGAAATCGTATCCTACGGTGAATAGTAATTTTTTAATAATTTTTCTGGTAATCAGTACTAGTTTTAGTATTTTTATTGTTTAAAAATTTTTTCTTTCGTTAACAATTTATTTTTTGGTAATGATTATTTAAATTAAAGTAGATAAATAATATTAGGTTTTACACTAGCTGCCTTGAAATTTCGGAATATACCTACATACATATGTATGTATGAAATTATTGTATTGTTTTATTGTATTTGTTTAAGAAACATTTAATTTTTCACTTTCCTTTTCATTTGTACGATTTTCGTTTTGTATGAATTCTGAGCTTGGGAGTGCATAGTTCAGTTGTTAAATGAACCAATTTTCCAAAGCGGGGCTTTCATGGTTTTTTTGTTGCTATGAATACTTGAATAGTTTTGAATTCTTCTATATGTACATATGTATATAAATAGACGGTAAATATTTATTATCGAAGAACATTTTTCATAAATTCAAGTTACACATTTAAGATACCAATTGATTTAAATTTTTAGTTTTTGTTGTATAGTTGTTTTTGGTTTTTTTTAGTTCATAATTCTTAGTTATTTTGCTTTTGCAGTTAAATTTTGTTTAATGTTTATAATAAATACATATACATACACATACACACGTAAATATGTATGTTTGTTTGAATGGATTCACATTACAATTTGCTCCTTTCACATTTTACATACACAAACATATTTATACTCACATTGTCCTTTTTTATATGAAAATCTCTTTAATCTCAATAAATAAATTTTTTTTTCATATTAATGCGTTTGTCATACTTTTTTAGTTTTACACAATCAAATGCACTTAGTACAATCAAATCGAAAATCCACAAATTTGGAAAACAAAAAATATTAAAATTTCGTGTATAAGCAATTACATTCGTCGATAAGAATCTATTTTGGTTGAAAAAAACGAAAACAAAAAATAATATAATACTTCTACTTAGCAGACCGCCTTGTGATTGATTCCCCATAACAACGAAAAAAAGTGCATTGTACTCCTTCTATTTCCTCTAGCCCTTCGTTTGTTTGGACCAGTCGCATCTTTTCAATGTAAAATAATTTCTACTCTGCTGCTTTTCACTTTGTTAGTTGTTTAGTAATTTAATGAAATTGTGTTTGTTGCGGCGTCTATAGACCAATTTCACGCATAGCGCTGTGCAAGCAAGAATTCTTCAAACATTCTCTGGGTCCAAGCTGTGGACCGGGTGTGCCACGTAATATCATTAATATGGAGCGCGCTGCTCCTTGACAATCGTTGTTGTTGCCACAAATGGCATCAGCTTCTGCCAAATATTGGTAATCACAAGCCACTTGAGATGTACCCTGCAATAATTGAATTGAATAAAACCCGCCAAATAGCCATTGATCCTTCATGCATTCACACTTTACTTACACACAAGTAACAAATCTGATGTACACCACAGATTGGAAGGAGTTCCTGATTAATATCGCCACTTAGAAGATCAACACCACGACAACGGTCCGCCATCGATTCAATTAATGGGCATTGATTCGAGCCAATTATGTAGTTTTTATTGCCCAGATAAGCATCGTTCAATGATTCATAGCGACCTGGGCCAATATCTTTATCTGCATCAGTGAACTCGTTTGGCAAGTCGGGGTAACGTAGATAGCCATTACGCTTCTTTTTATGTTTTTTCATTGCTTCCAATTCGTCATTACCATCGTTGGAATCATCGCTTTTATTAGACGTATCTGCAGAGCTGCTGCTCATCATGGCATTAGAGTGAATTTCCTTGGTTTTCTCATTGTCCGAGGACAAGCTGCGTTTAATATGGTAATCAAATTTTGGTATTTCAATCAAATTTATTTTCGTTGAACTTACCCAATATTTTCCAATTCGTGCAAAGGTGCTTGCTCCTTTTTCACGGACAAACGTTTCTTCAGTTCATTTTCACTATGATCATCCGGTTCAATGACGTTTCGCAATAAATGATTCTCAGTTTCGACGGACTGTCGCAATTTGTCTAAAGCGCGTCGCATCTTTTCTAAACTATAAGCCGTAGCCAAGCGTGAGAGTACGTGGTCCTTTAAGCGTCGTATTTCATCGGGATTAGCAATGCCTAAAAGAGTTTGTAGATATTTTGAAATGTGAGATAGTGACCAAAGGTTTACTTGCCTTCGTGTGATCCTGTATATTTGATGGTCTCATCGATAATAAAGTCTTCAATCGATTGTAATTTCCTATCCATATTGTCTATTTTCTCTGGATCCAAATCACGTTTCCTCTTTACCTGTTCATTGTTGTTGGCATCGTCGTCGCTGGTGCTACGCTTTTTAACTTCAACGCTGTGGTAAAATGTTTGTTTATAATAGAGTATATATAACTGTATAGAGGAGAATGGATACATTTCCGCCGGTGTGGTAATATCTCGGGTTAGGAAAACTTAAAAATTTCACTCAAAATTGAAATAGAACCGACTCAGAGTGGCAAGGCTTCAAGTGCACTTTTTTCATGAAAACTTCTTTGTGAATTCCCTTGAAAACCGGCATATCAGAGTCTCTTCCAGTTCGGCCTCAATCTTCTCGAAGGTATATCGCTCCATATTATTATTATCATTATATCAAATTCCAGAAGACCCAGCAGGCTTTGCCCCACCCAAAACGAAGTTGCATACAGCTGCAACCTGATTGGCCTTATTCCTCTTTCTCTGCCCCTTTATCTTCGTTGACCTTTTCTTTTTCCGCTTCCTTCTCTGCGTTTTCCCCTTCCTCCCCCTTTCACCTTTCTTCTTCTTCCTACTCTTCTTCTCCCTCTCGCTATACCTAAAGTTCCCCCCTTGGAACGTGCCGTTTGGTAGGAAAAAATTAGAAGCAGCATACCACAAATTGGAAGAGAAACTCAAACAAAACTCAAAATGAAAATAAAGAAGTACTACCAGACATATTTCAGAAAACAAAAACTCAAAACATTCTTACCCTGGGGCATTTTCTCTTTTGACGCTTTTCTTCTTACGATCAAGTCCAAAATATTTCGACCAGTCAATGGATTTCTTTTGGCGCAATTTGCTCAGACGTGCCGATCGTGAAGGCAATTTCAGATTGAATGGTTTAGCTTCGCTCAAATCACGTTTCTTTTTACGTTCTTCGGTCTCTTCTTCTTCAAATTCTACGTAATTGTGAAATGCAAGGTGACAAGTTTTTTTTAATTGTTCTAATTTCTTACCATCTTCATCCTCCTCTTCTCCTTCCTCTTCTTCGTGCTCCTCAGATTCAGAACCTTCTTCCTCCTCCTCGCGACTCTCGTGTGAGCCACGATGTTCACTTCGCTTACGGTGTTTGTGCTCCTTTTGCGTATGCCCACTGTGCGCATGTTCGTGTCCATGTTCCTGTCCATGCTGATGGATCTCATGGCCATCAGCCGATGTGTCAGCGTTTGTCGCAGCCTCAGTTGTATTATCTTTTTTGGATGGTACTTCCAGGAGCATGTCGGTAGTTGATGTTATTATTGGTGCACGTGTTGAAGACGATCTTATTTGTTCATCAATTGAACGTTTCTTTTTCTCATCGCCTGCTGTTGAAACAGACGAACCGAATAGCTCGCTTAGCTCTTTTGCAACTTTATCGTCGGTTTTTCCCAAATTATTATTGTCATTAGCGGCACGTTTTGTTGAGCGTTTTGCGACTGGGATACGCTTTTTGCGTTCTGAATATGGTAGCCATGGTAGAACGGGATATGAACGCTTCTTCTGCATCAACATGTAATAAGGAGGTATACGAACTCGTTTCTTCTCCTCAAATAAATCATCTTCAATTTCATTATCCTGCTGTTGGTATTTCTCCCATAAATTGCGCAAAGCATCTTTGTAGCGCTCTTCGCGTTCATGTTCTTGGGCCTCTTGGATTTCTTTCAAGAACTGTTCCGTTAATTCGGAGTGTTCAGGAATGGAAACTCCGGCGCCAGGAGGCGTTTGGGTGTCACGTTCACGAAATGCTGAGGATAGTGGCGGATCTGTTGTAAATGGGAATGCAAAGAATTAAATTGTGAGAAGTTTCCAAACATGGAGAGTTAGCATCATCATCATAGTCATCTTTCAAAAACTTATGCAAAAAATAGTCTAGCCAGTTGACATAAATTTACTTGTAGATTTTGTCCTTAAGCCAAATATATGCAAGTAACCAATCTTGGGATAGTAAAAATCGAAAAAAATAGGCACCCCTAGCACTTACATAAACTTTGTTCTCCTTAAATGTTACTCATACGTCACGTTGGCCTGCATTATTTCCGTGAATTCAAGTCAACAGCGCTCTGGCCGCATTTGTAAAAGCCCTCTCTGACGCCCAAATGAACAAACTCCCATCTCTAGCTTATTCAGCGCCCATGCTTCAAGTGCTCCAAGCAAAAATGCCATTCGCGTGTAGCCATTGAAATACGATGCATACATACATACGTACACACATGCATATGCCTTCATGTAAGTTAACTTATAATAAGTTAATATCACCGACATCGCCTGAAACAGGATCGCCTATTACAAAACAGCCGATCCAACTCCCATAAATTATTTCCCAATAATCACCCATAAATTCTTCTTAACAATTGCTTACAACAAAGTAAGCTCGTTCCAAACAATTCTGCCCGAAATATGATTACTCATAATTCGGCCAAACCAAGTAAATTGCCAAGCATTGCATTTCTTTAATATGATCACTTACCCTACTCCGATCGCACGCCATAAATTACAATGCAATGTATTTATGCAAAGTCAAAACATTTTTCTGTAAGAAACAGTTAAAAAGCAATTGATTTCGTAAGGCGGCTCATCATAATTCAGCCGCCTCAAGCAAATCCACTTCAAAGCGGCACTCAGCTATGCTAAATGGTGACATAGCACAAACGTTCACACAATGCTTGCGCAATATCAAAACGCTGAGCTAACAATAACAGAAATGCGACAACTATTCACCAATCCAATCAATTATTTTCCAATACGGTAAAATTCTTCACCAATACATACATACATAGAAATTTGGTCAAGCGCAGTTGCAGCGCAGGCACAATTTCAGTATAAATAGTAAGAATTTTGTAACTAAGTTTCAGTTCATATTTGACTTTAATAAAAAGTGGACACTCTATCGCACAGGAAAAAATATTTATTTTCCTTGTTTTTGTTCCTTAAATACCAAGGAACATAACTTGGAAGTATGTGTGTATGTCTTTTGTTTTGTTGCTATACGTTTTCTATTTACTCTGCTTTTATGCTTTCATTCCCTTCCATGCGCCTTTCTTCTTCAATTCATCTCGTACATTCATGCATAAAATGCGTTTTCAAAACTCATCCTACATTCTTACAAACTAGTTTTTATTCATTTAAGACTTCCTTTTTACTTGTATACCTTAATTCTGAACTTAAATGCATTACAGGTGCTTCGCGGGTTACGGGCATACTTACCATATTTACTGTCACGTTCTCTAAAGTATGATGAGCGTTTCTTTTCATCTGGATCAAGTTGGTTATTATCCTCATCGAATTCGTAGCCACCAAAGGGTCCTAGGCTAAGACTGCCATGATCGCTATAATAATTTTCACGTTCTAAGTATTTGGCAAGAGCCTTGTTTAATCTATGACGATTACGGTTTTGGTTAATTTGATTGTTGTTGGAGGGGAAATCGGTGGCTGTAAGTGCAGTAAAAGAAGGTGTTTGAGTGCTGGTTTGAGCCGCATGGGATGGAAAATATAGGATATTTTGTTTCTTATTAATCCAGTTGCAACGAAACCAATAACCAACTAATTAAACTGTAAAGAAAGCTGACGGTCTAGTCAAGCATACAAAGACTCCACACGTAGACTTTTCAATATACCCTATAAATCCGGAATTAGGGGAAAAAAGTAATTTTCTTAACAAGACGATATATATTGTCCTATAACTTTATTTCTGAAAATAGGGCATTGGTGCTTTTGTTCTGTTGGTGATCTCTTAAAATAAAAAGAGTTTGTAACCCGTTTAAAGTTTTATTTTGTTGTGTTGATCTTCCGACAGGGTAGTAAGCTGATTTTTGTTGGAACGATTTTCCGTCATCCCTTGTCAAGTTTGGTTTTGTAACAAACCGGTTTCGGAAAAAATTAAAAATGTTCTATATATTTTGTACTGTACCTCTTAAATATCCGTAAACAAAGAGAAGTTGAGACATCGTTAGAAGCGCCAAAATGTCTAATTTTCAATGGATCCAAAAATATTTACAAAAATTAATTTTCGATTTTATTTTTTTAATTTCTATATAACAATACTGTTCAAAGCTGCGAAATGCCCTCTTTCTAACGACATAAAAATCATTTTGATAGGATTGAAAAACATTAATGGGCCAATATGTGCCTTATGCTATGAAAGGGCAGCTTTTAGCCTCTAACACTAGTTTTTGAGGGAAATTGGAAATTTTGACTACACAGTCCTTGTATGCTTGGTATGAGGGAGTTTTTCTATATCCTTCTGTAAACGGCTTAGTTACAAATTATGCCCAACATTTAGTTTTTTTTTTTATTTCACGAATTAGTTATTGCAATTATTTTAAGTAAATAAGTCTTTTGAACGAATAGTTCTAACAGAAATTAGGTTAAAGATAGGCCACGAAATTGAAGTAAGTCCTTGCTTTAAATAGACGTTTGGTGGCTTCGGAGTCTGTTAATATATAGAAAGGGTGAGGAAAAAGGTAGATGGTGATTGAGATGCATATATATTTATAGGAAGATGAAGAAGGAGAGTTAATATAAGGGAAGGAAGAAATAACTGTACGCAATTAATATATGTATGTCATTTCTAGAAAAATCTAACAAATTTTTTTTTTCAAGACAAGCTAGTATTATTTTCTATATTTGCGAACGTCAGCCAGTCCTTAATTTAAGTCTGCGCCACCTAAATAAAACCGATCGGCATTAAATAAGAACTAGAGATCGCCCAGCGATTGAAATTCAACCACATTATTTTATTTAAATTTTGATGATATGCTCATGTTTTACATTGCTTGTTTAATGTCTCCAACTAAGCAACTTTTCGTGCTCCCAGGAGAGCCGCTGTCACCAGGCATCGTAGCCAGTGATCAATACAATAAAAACAACTAAAGCAAAAATGCATAACACGTTTACTCACACAACAGAGGCTCTATAGTGGCAATGCTGGTTTTTCATTGGACCACTACCAACTCTTCGCACTCACAGTGAGAGCCGATCCCACGAGTAATACAAAAACATGCATGACATGTCTACTCACACAACTATATCTCTATAGTGTAAATACATGTTTGGCATGTGTGCTAGTGTCTTTTTAAACTAATTTTCAAATATTATAATTAATTTTTTTTTAAGTTTTTTTGATTGACGGCACTGCAGCTTGGCAATAGCTATGCATAAATATGCAATTGTTAATACCTTAAATTTATAGTTTCGCCATAAAGTGGGACAATTTGAACTCAACTTGCGCATTTATATTTACTAGAGTTCGCCCAGTGGTTAAAATTCAACCAGTAAACTTTATTTTATTTTATTTTATTGCTGTATTTTTTATCCGCCTTTTTTTCTTCCTTTCTATGTCGTTCCTTTCCTCTAACATATTTTTATTTTCCTTGATTTCTTCTTTTACTCTCTTATTTTATTTTTTCCTTTCCTCAAACTTATTTTCCTTTCCCTTCCTTTTATTTTCTTTCTTTCCCCTTCGTTTTCTCACCTTTCCTTTAATTCCCTTTCCCCTCCCTTCCTTTCATTTCCTTACCATTCCTTTCTTTCCTTTAATTTTCCTTCCTTTCCTATCCTTTCCATTCCCTTCCCTTTCCTTCCTTTCCTTTCTTTCCTTTTCCTTTTCTTTCCTTTAATTTTCCTTCCTTTCAATTCTTTTCTTTTCCTCTATTTTCCTTAAATTTTCTTCGGTGTTTAATACTCTTTATGAGTAATCATTTATTTTATTTTTGTAAACCCTGTTTGTAGGTGTCAGCAATGAATTTTACATATTTGCTCATATTTTACATTGCTTGTTTAATGTATCCAACAAAGCAAATTTTCGTGCTCTCAGGAGAGCAGCTGATACTGGGCATCGTAGCCAGTAATCAATACAATAACAACAACTAAAGCAAAAATGCATGACACAACAGAGTATCTATAGTGCGAATACTTATTTTTCATTGGTCCACTACCAACTCTTCGCACTCACAGTGAGAGCCGACCACACGAATAACACAAAAACATGCATGGCAAGTCTACTCACACTACTACGGCTCTTAATTTTTTCCTACAAAGAAACTCCTCGGCCATGCTCACGATTCAGCATAGTACACAAAAAGCAAGTACACACATACACAGCGTGTCTATAGTGTGAATAAGTGAATGTGTAGTGGTGTGACTTTTATGTTAAATTTTTGTATTAAAATGATTTTTTAAATTTTTTTTATTTACGGATAAAAGTACACCTCAAAATTTCCTATCTATACATATATAATTTGTATACCTTAGAACTATAGTTTCGCAGGAAACGGTTCTACATTGCATTCATCTTGTATATTTATATATAAGATTATAGATTATGTCTAGGCATGCACATCAAGCTAAAACAAGCTCTCTCATTGTTAATGTAATTGCTGATTCCTTCTCATTCAATTGCAAGCTACTGTGCAAAATTGGATTACTTGCTTACAATTCTAATTTAATTTACTGAATTATTATCCCAGTGGTACGATTTTTATTCATATCCTGGAATACGAGAAACATTCAGTATAAATTCCTGCCCATGCCCATCAAAATGTAAAAGTCAGGATAGTGCTTTAGTAAGGGAAACAAACTTATGAAATGCAATTAACTTGAGATATATCTATGTACATACAGGTTTCTATTTATACATGGAAAGTTAAGGAGAAGCAAGTAAGTGTGTATAAATTCACAATCTACGTACACATATATAAGTACATAGGCATCCTCACTACAGCTACAAAATCACTTTCAAAAGTATTCACATGTTTACATAGTTCTATAACAAGGTGAATCTATAGATGGTGATAGCAAAGCGAATTCAGCCATATTCGCCCTGATTCGCCTCAGATTTTTGTAACTCAAAATGTCAAAGTAAAAGAGAATATAAAGGGACAATCTTGGTGAACGTTAACAAATCGTTTCCCATTTTCTTTTACTGACATTCTGAGGTACAAATGTACAGAAAGAACAAGCAATCAGCTGTTTCTATGCCATCACCAGGTATATGAATTCGCCTTGGTTCTATAAGAAGTTGAGTGGGTGCAAGGTAACTCATCAACAATGAGAAATACTTTACGCAGTTTACTTGCATAACACTTCACTTTTCTATGAGCAAAGAGAGGCTTTATAAACTGAAATGCGCCCTAGCTGCGCTGCTTCTGTAACGCCTCTACGCATTGAGGTACACAAAAGAACAAATATCGCACATCAATGCACCATGACCTTGCGAAATAGAAAACGTCCTGCAGGCGATTATAAGAAATAAGGAATTCGACGTCAACGCTACAAGGAATGTTGCACACAACTGAGCTTCATGCGAATGTAAGAATCTTCATGAAATGAAATTGCCCTGCAGTGCAACACCAAACAAGGAAGGAAAAGGTGTACAACTGGTGAATTTCTAACTCATCTCAAACTAATCTGGAAATACCTAATTTGTACCAACAGAACACTGCGGTGCCCAGAGTTGAAAAAATTATAGTACAACTTCTTTATAAATTTTGATTTCACTGGGACTATGGGTAATAAAATTTTTTTGTGTACTCAAGTGGGCGCGAGGATGGTTAAGATTCATAATCCGGACAACTGGATGATGTGGGCGTGGCACCTCCCACACAAATGAAAATTTTCATACCGCATATCTCCGGAAGTATTCATGGTAAAATATTGAAATTTGGTAAGGAGTTACAGGAAACCAATCTCTAACACCTAAATAACAAATGGCACCTAACAAACAAATGAAAATTTACAGACTGCATATCTTAGCAAATATTCATGGTAGAATGTTGAAATTTCGCTCAGAGTAACACCACCTCAAAAAAAAGATCGGTAGGGGGAAAAGGAGGCGTGGCACCTTTTGATATAATCTTAATTAATACTACTCCGCAACTATTTCTACGAGTTTAGTAATATTTGCTATAAAGATCTTTTATATGAAAGAAAAGGGCGGGATAGGAATAAGGAGCATGATAGGTCTAGGCAATATTTATAGATCCCTGGAGATAAATTTCTAGGCAGAACAAAGTCTGCCGTGCCCTCTAGTACTTAATAAAAAACCAATATCTAAAGTTAACAATCTTATTTGCAACAGATTTTGAGGTGCCAAGACATCAGAAAAGTTGAAAGAAAAAAATGCAAAACTATGCATTGAAAAATATTTTTTAAATATATAATTATGTGTTTTTTCATTATTACAATAAAGCCAAATATTTGTTTTTCTTAGGCCTTGTGCTAATCGGAAACATTGCCGATTGAAATGGTAAGTTTTGACATCTGAAAAAAGCACGTGCGAAAACAAATAGTCTGTGAATACATTTTAAATTTACGTATTTTTTCTGCCATTTTGTTTCGTATTTTTTGCATTAAATTATATTTTACCTTTTAATAACGTATTGGGATACAAACTCATTTGAAAAAATATGATTGGCAATACACATTCGTATTTGTCAAATTTGACCTACCCCCATGGGCTAGGGTAAATTCTGACGTTCATCTTCACCGCGATAAAAGTTAGAATTTTCTTTCGCTAATAATAAAACCTATTATAGATTTTAAGATGCTGATCTCAAATATGTTATAAAATTGTATACATATGTCGCAGCAGAACTTTTCACTTTAGACACTAACGAAAATAGTGCCATTTTGTATTGAGTTTAGAGAATCATCGACCTTTTCTTAAAAGTCTTTAAGTTTATAGGGAAAGATTAAGGGAGTACGGGAACTTTGGCGCACTTTAAAGATAAAATTAAATTTAGATAAAAATTCATTTTAGAATTTTCGTCATTCGATACCTGGTAAAGCTGAACCCCGTGTAACTCCTCGCGACCAATATTGAAATTAATATAAATCGTAGCAATCTTTGTAATTTGAATTATGTGAAGGAAAAATAGTTGTTATCAGTGTGACCAGGTTAGCCTTTTTTTTTGTCCTTTAGCCTCATAATTTTGGTTTTAGCTTCGTGGCTTTTTTCTAGCCTTTTTTTACTCCAAAGCTTTTCTGGTCCCAACACCATATTTTTCATACAACTTCGAGGAATATATAAAATTAAAATTGAATGAAGGTAGTATTGATGACGAAATACTGAAAATTATTCGTAAAAATTTTCAACTATTTTTAATGGAGTTGATAACCCAATTGCGACATCCCCATCGTCTGCTCTACCCACTGAGCTGCGGCGCACACAAAACTGCATTGAGAAAAATTCAATGACTTGCAAAAAGCTTTCAAAAATAAATGAAAAGAAATTTAAAAAATTTTAGAAGTTTTTTTTAGTTCAGTTTTAAATCTAATTCGCAATAAATTGGTGTAGGTTTGGAATTTATTAGAAAAACGTTTAAAAAATTGCTTAAACCGACGAATGGTTTAAAATGTAGGCTTAAATTCATAGCAGTGTGTGTATTTCTTTGAAAAAATCCCTAGTCAAAGAAACTGTGCCTGATATGTGTTGAAACAAAACTAGTTACTTTAAGTTATGTCTACAGCCTTATATACAAATAGTTTAAAATAAAATTAAAAATTTTAAATGGATTTCTTAAAAAAGTTTGACTTTTTTTTAGCTTCTTTTTTTCTTAATTTTAGCATTTTCTAACCTTTTTTTTTGCCGATTTAGCACCTTTTTTTCTATCACCTGGCCACACTGGTTGTTATATGTTTTCTGTCTGGATTTTTCCTTTGACTAATAATTTTGTCTTTCAACTATTTGTGCTGTTTAAATAAAGCATCTTACATTTGTATCTATTAATACCGTGATTTATAAGAACCCCACCCTAATATTTGCATATGTACGAGTATACATTAGTATTTGCACATTGACTGTGCTTACTCACTATCATCCCAATAATCGTGTTCGCCAGTGGTGCCCAATGCACGGGAAAGATAGCGTTGTTGGTTAGGTGGTGAATTCAATGGATATTTAGCGGCATCACGACGATGCAATTCATCAACGGCTGCCTGCAGCGAGAAGGGTGACCGCTGCGACCAAGAACAGCACATCATACAAAATATCTGTAGTAACAGGAGGAAGCACCCAGCCCCCGTCATCTTCATTGCAAACTCGTTTTATTTTGCTTCGCCTGCGGTTATGCTCCGATTCTGTTGAAGTGCGATGATCGACGGTAATCTGAAAACGATATTAAAAGACAAATTAGGGGCAAATTATTCATGTCTGCCATTGATTGAAAGCAGCCGGGTGTTACATACATAAATAAAATAATAATAAAAAATCTGCTTTTTCTAACGAATATACATATCTTCTAAATAGTCTTAGTGATTGATTTTAAGAGCAAAAATTGTTTTTGTGTTTGATAAAACATAGTTTTGACTTAAATAGAGGATAATTTTAATGTAACGGATTTAAACGCAAAGCTTCCAGGCGCTTCACATAATGAGCCCCTCGTTATGATTTAGCTGAGGGTTTAATTTAATCTATTCTTATGTGGTAACAACATTAATATTACCGGCTACAAATAAATCTAACTACTTTTACATTTTATTGGTATTCTGTTGGCTCAACTTGTTACACAGTCGACAAATATGAAGGAATACAGGAATACATACTGCATTGATGACAAACTGCCCCTGCGGGTTAGGGGCTTAGAATATGCCCGAGGTAGGCATACCGGTCGTAAGAGGCGACTAATATGCACAAAGGTAATGACGTGCAACTCGATGGCTGATCTACGGATATGATGCCTCTCACCTCTCATTACCCATCTCTCCTTCCTTACGGAAAGAGGGGTGACATGACCCAGAAGGTTCCACTGGTCATAAATCGCTACCACGACAGTCGGGCAGTACCGCAAGGGAGTACCGGAGAGTCAGTTCGACAGCACTCCCCAAAACCTTCGGGGAGTGTTTTTGTCGTTACAACAACAACAAACTGCCCCAGAATAGGGCAGTAAGTCTTTCACTCAACCACTCATAGTATCTTTGGTTAGCAATGATGTCCGCAAACACTTCGTTTATGAGCTCCTATTTCGTTGAGTCGAAATTGCAAAAACGAAATCAATCCATTTGATGAGTCAACACCAACATGACCATTGCTGATATTAGTAGTTGTTTAAAGAAGAAGTTGTTTAGCAATGCAACTCTAATGTTTGTCGTCAATGTCGATCTCACCTGCAGCGGTCGATGGTAGTGTTTGCCGGAAATCGCCCGAGAGTAAAATCAATTGACCCCAAAACGGCTTGCGTCATTTCTTTCTTTTTGACAGAAAAAATTGTTACAAAAGCTAATGTGACACAAATTTTTCAAAATGTGAGCATCAACGTCATCGATCATCAAGATGTAAATGAAGGGTAAATTTATTTTATTCATAATTTTTTTTCTTGGGTATTCTTCTTGCTTGCCCAGAGACCAATCTGAAATGGTGTGAATCAATCAAATCCTGATGTAGGGCACTCAAACTAAATATTAAAAAAAAACTTGGAATTTTCTTTTGCTTCAATGGCTTACTTTTTGCTTTTTCATTTTGTCAATGACACTTCCGTTTATCAGAGGAAACCCGATTTTTTTATCCATGACATTCCCCCTTATAATGGACGAGATCCGGGTTTTTAGTCCATTATAAAGTCATCTTAAGCGAGTCTATTATACATGGATGACACTGTATAGATATGTATTTGTGAGTTTGGTATGAGAAAGTAATACGACTAAGAAGCGTGGAATGTAGTTATGTAATTTGAAAAAGCAAATATGTAAAAACAAAGTTACAAATTCATTTATAAGTAGCGCATTACAAACAAGCGTATTTACAAACAAGATGACAACGAAAATTTTACCCGAAAAACTCCGAAAATGGCTTTTGTCTCCTCCTTTACCTTATGTGTTATCTCTATCTCTCTTACCGTCATAAACTTGTTGCTCCCCATTAAACTATTTTTGGAAACTATGCGGGATCAATGATTTTTGTGGAAGTCAGTTTAAGAATGTAAATAAGAAAAAAATATTATTGGAAATAACGACGAAACCAAACTAGAAAATTTGCCAAAACTGTCGGTGTTTTAGTAAACCTAAATATTGTCTAATTACTATGTGCGAATTTTGTTTGGTCTTAGCTATATACATATGTATGTATGTTTATATGTATGAATATAATTTAGTTGCCCCTTACAAGAGCGCACCAGCCAACACGTTTTGTGTTCGTTCGGAATTTCGTTTATTAAATTCCTTTGGCAAACTCCATTTACTGCCAGGATGTTCATGGATGGATATATGAAAGGAAAAACTATGTAAGACATTTACTATGTTGTAGTAAATGAGCGTGGGGAGCAAGGAGCTGGTGGCACATTTTTCACAATAATTGGGTTGGTATTTCTTTTTCGTCTTCCTGCCTGTTTGTACGAGTATGCAAACGTGTTCCGTGGAGATAGTGCGCATTCTGAAAACCTGGGAAGTTTAATGGGTAGTGAACAGGATGTAGTAGACATAGAACGGAATATGATGACAGGAGAATTTATTAATGCAGTTCGATCATACATACGTACCAGAAGAACTACAATATATTTGCATGTATTATATTCAATTGCACTTAAAATGCAAATAAAGTAGCGACACCTCTGCGACGGTCTTCACAGAAATGGCGTATCGAAATCGTGATTTTTAATACACAAGAATATGTTACAACAATTATTTAATGGGGTCTATCAGCTATTCCGATGGAACTGCCGACGGGGGATTTGTAATAGATCATGAGAGAATTTAATCGATTTAGTAGAAATTTGGCAGTAAATTACGAAAATTACAATTATTCCCAGGCGGAGGTTCCGCCGTAATAGCTGATAGATCCTAATATCACAAACCCCGCAAGGTTCCATACGAATTTATTAGTTTTATAAGGAGTTTAAAAGTTCTATTATTATTTTTTAACAAAATTGATTTCTAATGAATACACATTTTTGAGCATTTTTTATGATATTACCCGATTTTTATCGTAAGCACATATCGATTTTTTTACTTTGAAATTGCATTTGAAAATCAAATGTAAACAACCAGCAACCGAAATGGCACTATGTTTGATCGATTAATCGCTGCGATCTTTTAAAGATTCCATTCGGGGTACATGCTTGAAGACCTCCAAACAAAATAAAAAGTTCTACAAAGAAATAATCGCCGCTGGCCTTATTGTCTATTGTCAGTGCGTGTTTGTTCTTCTTTCTCTTGTTTTTGGAAGTGATCGGATTTGAACTTTAGACACATTTATTCTCATAGATATTTTGCATTTATAGAATCAGGTTATCTTGCTTCTTTTCGGCTTGATGAAAGAAACCAGTACACCATCTTTTTCTTTGATGGCAAACTTGGCTTTCATTTTAAATTTCTTTTCGAAAAAACATTCAATTAAAATAAAAAATGTCATCGTTATCTGATTTATATACATTTATATGGGTGTTTACTTTTAATTTCACTAGCTTCTTACATTTACCCAAATGCATTCATTTAGTCGGCTTTTTTGAAGAACATTTAAGGTACAGCCGCGGCATAGTAGCGACCAAGCTCACACCCACGCAAGGCTGCCACAAGGAATGACATAACTAATACGCCATTCGAATTATCTCTCGCGTGCGTATGTAAGTGTAGAATAGTGCATTCAATCCCGAAACACTGTTTCGAATCCCGGAGTTTAGTGACTTCAAAAATTTTAATATATGGATGTGGTGCGTTTTGGAAATTCCTACGAATATCATAGAGAAAGATAGTTCACATTTCCCATATTAATTTACAATGACTATAAAGCCAAAACAACAGTTTATAGAATTACTATATCCCCGCCAATGCGATAAAATCGGCGAGGTCCCGTGGCCCGCTTTTCACTCAAAACGATTGTTGCATACTTCTGGATAGGTGGAAGATTTCTGCATGGTCAAGGAAAATGATGTATTCAAAGTTCAGAAACGCTAAAAAATACTGAAAATACATACATTTCAATACAAATTAAACTTCTGCGTTTCTTTACAAAAAAGTTAGTATCTGTCCCGTCTAACACTGCAAACTATATGTTGCACCTCGAATCAGGTTTATGCTAACTATTCTACCATAGATTAAGCACTCACATGTATTATATTGCGCGCTGTTTTAGTTTAGCGACAAATAGACTGCCTCGCATCGTAGCAGAGGAGTCGGTGAGTCAAGGCTCGTTCAGGGTGAAAGAGGGAAATATTTATGTAAGTGTTGATATGGACGCTCAGCGTGATTTCTCGCCGGTAGCGTTGAAACGGTGCATTTCTGTATTGCTAACGAAATTGTTGCAAAAAGAGTTTTCTAGTTACACCGAAAGTGCACTACAGTCTAGGTCACACGACCTTTACCCGTACCTGATTCCTACGGACTCTAGTTACTTCACCGATGAGGATTCTGCCTACGCTATAAGTCTGATCTTTCGCGCTCGGGTGGCTTGATGAACCTCAATGCAAGAGCTTATAAAAACGTCACTTCTGTAAATTGTTCGGCTTGCAACTTAGATACTGCTGAAGACACTTTTCATTTTATTGCGATATGTCCTATATACAAAGATATCCGTTTTCAATGTTTGGGTGAGAAAGTTTTGGACCTGCAAAAGGTTTTAATTATTCTTAGTGGTGGTAATTATCACTCGCTACGCGCTTATATAAGTAGTTGCCTTAAGTATAGGGAACTTATTGTAACCGAATTTGCGTAAACTATTGTTTTAAATATAGTGACTATGTGCTATGCAGATTTATGTGAATGCATTTAAAAAGAAAAGTTTGACTTTATCTATTTTTTGCAAACAGTTTTCACTACTTTGCTTACAGATATAAATAAAAACTGTATTTTGTAAAAAAGACAACCATGACTCAACTTTATCAAGCTAATCTTTTTATTTTTCTAAAGTTCGAGTCTAATACTGTTGCCAGATGACTTTTACCATATCATCGGTGTCACTGCAAAACCGCGTAACGCACAAATGCAAAACCGCTTAAGCAACATTTGTGCCAAAAATTTTAATAGGCCCCTGCCATTGAAAACTGTTAATTTATTCTTAAGAAAACCATGTACATGTTGGCTTGGAAAGCAATTAAAAGAATCGATCTTAAAATTAAATAATTTGTAGAAGAATAACCGCCAAAGTGAGATATCACTTACGCGGTTTTGTCTTTGTGCGTTCCGCGGTTTTGCAGTGACACCGACGAGATACGAACGAAAACAGAGCGACTTAGATTGGTGGCGAGTATGTACTTAATATGTATGTAGTATGAATGCATAGGATAACAAATTGGTGTGTACAATTTCCCACCGCACTTCATTCTTGGAGCCTACAGGCAAGTATAATTCAATAGACTAACACAATCGGGAAAATTTCAGCTGCATCCCTGCTAATACTTTAGGGCAAATCGAATAAGCACAAATTCTGGACACTTGTTGGTATATGAAACTACATACATACATACAACCGTATGTGCACAAATGTAGATATTTGAATATGGGCTTGGCTGAGTAGAAATTTTTGATTTCGCGTTATGCGCAAAAGATATTGGAATAAATGAAAAAAGAAGCTCTTTACAAGTATAGTTTTTGCAATATAGTGTATCGAAAATATGCTATCACTAACCCGCCTACTATTCAAAGAAATTTTGTTCATTAAAAACTCTACACCGCAACACAAAATAAATTTAACCAATTAAAAGTCCTTTCACATTTTGATCAAAGTTAACCAACCGAATTAATCAATGGCGGCTGTCTGTTATTGCCATGTTAAGCCACACCAACACAATCACTTGGCGAAAACTTAACCAAACACACCCAATTTTCATCTTTTTTGCAAATCACATAATTATCTTTTCTAACGGTTATTTGTTGAATACATTAAGAAAATTATACAACACCGCCCAAACATTTTTACTACATTCTTAAATATTTGCCAAATTACAACTCACCAAATAATGTCTACAATAAATTTTCACTTTTGATTTTTTTCTCCACTACATTAATGTGTATGCGCCAGCAGTTTTTTTTTACAGGTAATGTCCTTGCGGGCACATATCCTAGAATGACGTTCGTTTTAGTTATGTTATCGTATTTTATAGTTAGTACGAATATTTTCAAACTCGTGTCAAGTATTCGTGAAAGCTCTGACGTTCGTTAACTCATTCGTATATTTTGTATTTTTTACATCTCAACAATGCCTAATATTGTTGGTGTTGTCTTTGTTAGATTGAATTCATTTCTCGCTCTTTTATTTGTTATTATATAATTTCTGGGAGCAATTGCTTTCAGTGAATAAGAGTTACACTATTAAGAAAAACATAATTTCTAGATCTATGAACCGAACAGACTAATACTCGTATAATAAAAGCATAACGACTAAGGCTGGCGAGAGAGTGAACGATTTTTCATAAGAAATAATATTCCTACCTTTATATTATACTTAGCTCCTCGAAACTGCTATGTAGTCAAAACTTGTAAGCGTGGCGTTTTCAATTGAGGTCTGTTGTTAATTACAAATTTCAACTTCTATATAGATAAAATCCATTAATCTTTCGACCAAGAAAAGCAACGCACGTACTTTGATTTCGATTGCCCAAATATTTGCGTGTAGACTGCTGTGCGTCGGCAAGCGATGTGCGTTTATTTATACAATCTCTACATATAATAAAATTGTAAAAGGTCGATGTCTGTACATTGCAAATATTTAAGAAAAATTGGTAGCAGGGATCATTATTTAGCCAATAGAAGTCAAATCAACTGTTTTTAGAATTTTTGTCTGTCTGTCTGTATGTTTGGGCGCGCATCACTCAAAAACTGCTGAATGGAATTGAATGGAACTTTTACTGTTATATTACTAGACATTTAACTTAAAATTGAAGATATTCAGATAGCTCGACCAGTTTCGAAGATATCGACCGATATGTGGACCAAGGTGACCAAAAATGTGTTTAGTACAATATGGGTATCAGGCGAAAGGTAACAATGAGTGTGCAATAAGCGATGTAAATAAGTTCTATATACTATATGGTATGGGATATAATTATTATAATCGGACTTTGTCTATTATTAGTTCTGAGACGCAGCGAAGCGAGCGGGCTTTACTAGCAATACAAATATTAATTTTTATTGATGCTTGCTGAAATCGAAAAATGTACATGGAATTAAACGCAATCATTAGAAACTGAACCTTTAGCTTGTCAAATTGAAGTATCATTGCTATATATAAAATAACTTTTGAACTTGGCATTTCGCAATGCTTTGGAACTTTTTCAAATCGTTCTTGTATTTTGTCTTGCGCGTTTCGTACAACTTTGCCGTAAACAAAGTCAGCTTTCACACACAGAAACAAATTGAAATTAGTTTGCAATTCTCTCCAGTTGCCGACTCAATGAAAAGGAAATATTATTTAGTCTCTTGCTAGAATGCTTTTTTGCTTTTCATAAGAGCTGAGGGGTTTGTAGTATTTTTGTACATATGAACATGTGTATATTTGTATGTTTACATGTGTATATGTATTTATGTGACTAAACGCGGGACACCTGTTACATGTTGTTACGTTATCAGTATTCAGATTTTGTTTTATACAAATACTAGCAGACGCGGCACACGTCGCCATGCACAGAAATTTATTTTGACCAATTTTACTATCTCTCTCCTCATTTCTCTCTTCTTCTTCAACCACTCCCAATTTTCATCTCCCTTCTTATTATTCTTCCTCCCCTTCCACTTTTTTGACTAAAAGACGCATGTATCCATTTGAATTGAAATTCTATACATCCTGAAAGAATGGCACAGCAAACTTTTCTAAAACTGCATACAGTCGATGCTGTACCCAGTAAGCAAACTAACCTACTGCAAAAAATATCGTAAAACTATTCCGGCGGAGCTGCCTGCAGGAAATAATTGTAATAGAGTTTTGTAGTCTCTATCGACTTCATAAAAATTCACTGTCAAATTCCGATTAAATCGATCGATTTCTCTCATGATCTGTTAGATTTCTCCCGTCGGTAGTTCCGTCTTAATAGCTGATAGACCCCAAAGACCGGTTGACTGCTTTGGGCGCTTATAAAAGATACACTGACATACAGGCAGACACACGTTCATTGTTATACTAATCGAGTTATATAAGGGCTACGAATATACCAAATTTTAAGCAAATCGCACCATAGAGTTTTCTTTTCTAGATAAAACCATTTAAATGAGAACTTTACGAATTGTAATTAAATATTTCGCAACTAAAAACTTCAGAGACCTTTATTGATTTACACAAATACGCATTGTTTGATCGCCATGGTATGGTGGGTTGTGTGCTGACCTACCATGTAGAAGGCTCCAGGTTCGGATTTCGGGACACGTATTACCTACCAAAAAAGCTTCAAAATAATTGTTTTGTAAATAGTGTCGCCCATGGGCTGAGGTCCGCAACCATACGAGTGTATTTCGATTATAAAAGTGCCTCTTCAGCATTTGCAATACCCTGCAAGAGGAATCATATATTTCGCAGTTTTAAGAATAAAAATGGTTGGCGTTTTCTAAAAGGCGTTGTACGAAAAGGGGACATAATATAATTAGTTAATTGCATTCTTAATAGGGCAAGATGTGACCCTCAAGTGTTGTTTTGCTAATCTCTTAAGCTCAAACACTTTCATCATTGAAACCCCCATATCTTTGGTGGAGCATCCTAATTTTTATATAACACATACGAATTGTTGTTTCTTTTTTAAGTAAGCTGTTATGGGTTCATGTAAAATTTTCGTAAGACTCGTTTTTATGAAATCATAGGAACGAATAAATGCAGATTTTGTACACATCCGTTTATATGCATGTGCATTAGAGTGTGTCGCCAAAAGTAGGTGTCCAGCGCAATAACAACTTTGTCAAAGTATTTACTTCAATTCAGCAACGGACAGTTTTTTTCTTTGGTAATTGTTTCCTTTAGGAGACAACTGCTAAAACACGTCCGAAATTATCGGGAAAGGTATCAAAAGACGCGTTTTGACCTCGGTAACAATAATCCGGAAGCGAATTTTTGAGTTTTTGTTTCAGTGAAGAGATATTTGCCATCAAAGTTGAAAATTTTCTGTCATTTTCATGTGGTTGTTGTAATCACAGATTAGGGTGGATCAAAAAGTGTGTTCTGCGCAGAAATACTGTGGACCGCGTAGCCGGTGTTGGACCGGCTAAGGGTTATTTTTTTGAAGAGCGGCCGAAGGCCGCCTGCGCAGAAAGGTGTTCTGCACATAAAGACCTTGGATCAAGCCCCCTATTTGGGATCGGACCAGGGTAATTTTTGGGTTTTTTGCGAATAACTTTTCACTGAAACAAAAAATTGGAAATTCGCTTCCGGATTGTTGATACCGAAGTCAAAACGCGTTGTTTGATACCTCTCCCGATATTTTCCGACGTGTTTTAGCAGTTGTCTCCTAAAGGAAACAATTACCTTTTCTTTATATGTATTTATAAAAATTTCATGAGAATGGGAAAAAATCGCCGTTGAAATTAATTTAGTATTGGGCTGATTGTGGAATAATATTAACATTTACCTGAGCTGGGCCGACTTGAAAAGACCTCTACTAATATACTTGAACCAAAAACTACCTACTTCAATTGAAACTAAAAACCATTTTTCGAATGGCCAATGTAATGAGAATTTGCCAATACAGTGAGATCCTTTTTTCAAGCGAAAGTGTAGCACTTTAACTTACATGGCCTCTTATACCCGTAAATATGATATTGATAGTTCAAAGGAACTTTAAGTTTTCAAATTGAGTAGAAATCAACACTAAAACGTGTTTGTACCCTGCAGTCAAACCAACTAGTTATAAAGTGCGGAGACTGTAAACAATACTGCCGTGTGTCGGCCACTTTACACTTTCCTTGCATTCAAAGTCAACAAAAAAAATCAGGCAGAAATCAGATAAAAATGTATTATAAATGTAATTCAAGACAAGTCAAGGATCAGTTCTTAATTCGGTTCAATATTATAAACACCAAGGGAGATAATCTCCTTCTCCATTTTATTTTCCATTCCTCTTCAGCCTTCTGCGGTGATGTAGAAATGCGGTACAGGGCCAAGAAATTTTAAATCCCAACTCTGGATGCTAACAAATATGATACTTATGATTAGTAAAGCAAATTCTCAACTCGAAAACATACTTTCAAACTTGTCCGCACTGAATCTCCTTGGAATGTATTTATCCAGGAACCGTTTTCATCTTTTTTTTAAGAATCCACGCTTGCACGTTGCTTAGTTTTTTTAATAAAATTTTCGCTTTTATTCATAATATGATGTTCTTTATAATATACATATGCATGTATTTAAATATATAACATATGGGGCATTCTCTGTTAAATCGGCCGGATATGAAGTAAGTAGTAAGGCTAACTTTTTGACTTATTCCAAACTAAACTATTTTATTTTTGTTATTATTATGAACTTATTTTATGCACAGAACCGATTCTGAAAGGAATGGCCTACATTTATCTGCTTATATCTATTATTGGCGTTTATATTTACAAAATACATAAATACAAATTTTATAATATACGCGTAAACCCACCAAACCGTTAATTTTCTAGTTACACGGTCGTCTATAAAATAAAACAGAATTAAAAGTATATACAGAGTATGTAGACCTTTAACTTAATTTAAAGTTGATAGAACTTTGCATGTTGGCATATGCTGACGATATTGATATCATTGGCCTTAACAACCGCGCCGTAACTTCTGCTTACTCCAAATTAGAAAAAGAAGCGGAGAAAATGGGATTGGTGGTGAACGAGGGCAAAACGAAGTACCTTCTGTCATCATGCAAAGAGTCAGCGCATTCGCGCCTTGGCAACCAAGCCACTGTTGGCAGCAATAATTTCGAAATAGTAAAGGACTTCGTTTACCTGGGAACCAGCATTAATACCAACAATAATGTTAGCCTAGAAATCCGACGAAGAATCACTCTTGCAAACAAATGCTACTTCGGACTGAGTAGGCAATTGAAAAGTAAAGTCCTCTCTCGACGAACGAAAATAACACTCTACAAGTCACTCATCGCACCCGTCCTGCTATATGGTGCAGAAGCGTGGACACTAACAACATCTGATGAGGCGGCTCTGGGAGTATTCGAGAGAAAGGTTCTTCGAAAGATTTGTGGACCTCTACGCGTTGGCGACGGCGAGTACCGAAGAAGATTTAATGATGAGCTGTATGAACTCTACGCAGACGCCGACATAGTTCAGCGAATTAAAACACAGCGGCTTCGCTGGCTAGGCCACGTAGTGCGAATGAGCGAAGATGCTCCTGCCCAGAAGGTATTCTTATCGGCACCCGCCGGTGGAAGCAGAGGAAGAGGGAGACCACCACTCCGATGGAAGGACCAAGTGGAGACCGATTTGCGATCCCGCGGTGTTTCCAATTGGCGCCAGTTGGCGCAACGAAGAAACGACTGGCGAGCTATGTTGGACGGTCAAAATCGCCCAGGCGGTTAGATGACCATTTAAAGAAGAAAGAAGAAGAACTTTGCATATCTAACCTCTGTAATCTACAAAGAGTTTCGCGAACTTTAGCTACTACAAATTGGCATACAATTTTCCAATAAAAGTAAGAAATGTTTGCCTCAAAGTTTAACAAATTGTAAAGATTCGTGGATTAGCCATATATGTATGTATGTCTGTATATAAAATTAAACTTTAACTTCATTATTATAATAACTTTTTCAGACTTATCAACAATGACAATACCAAAATTATACAAACAATAAAATATTAAAAAGTAAATGATTGAATTATAGATACAAATTCCTTTCTTTACTGAATAAAGGAAAGCTTTGCATGCAAAATGAACAGTACTCTAATAAAAAGTAATTATTCACTGCTAAACAACTACGGATCATATAAAAGATAATATTTATGTTTACGGATTTACAAGGGACTGCAAGTAGCTGTTATTATATCAAAAAGTTCAACAAAATCTACCATCCCAATAAGGCAAGTCTTAGATACGTCTTGACTTCTAAATTTCGAAAGTGAAAAATGTGTGGTTATTTCTATGGTCAATAACATTCCTTGAATGTTTTTGTTAGAGGTTTAATCTCAGTTTATTTCTTTATATATTTTAGTTCTTTAGTTTTTTTTTAGCTTTTTCACGGCACGATGTGTGCGTTCGCTTTTTCTTTCTCTCAATTAATAATCTTTTCTTATTGCTGTGTTGCCACTTATTTCTCTTTTCCTACATTTTCTTATTTTCTAGATGTTAATTGCCCCGTAGACGGCAGGTCAGCCACACCAGAAATGAAGCAGGTACCTGATTGGTCCTATGTCCAGCTCTAAAGTCGTTACCTTGACCCGAAAAATCCCTTTTTCGCTTTCTGCTATAATAACGGTTATTTGCAGTGTCCGATTTCTATGCATAATTAATTTCTAATTATAAAAATACATTATATATACATACTCGTATATATTCGATTGGCTTATTCGGATAATATCACTATTTTTAAATGTTCCATCAGTACACGATGTGCACGTTTTTCATGCATTCCTGCTTCCAACACAGTTGTCTTTAATACAAATATATACATACATATTCTTTATATATTTGTATATAAAAATGTACGAATGTTTCGTGTTATTCAATATTGGTTTTCTATATTTTTATCAGTCCAAAGTAGCTGCGATTGTTGGCATCCTTTAAAATGGCATTTCGATCGCTGTGAAAATCGCGCAAATGGATCGTCTCATTCTCTTTGAGATATATTAGCCCGCTGGTGTGGCATGTGTGTATTTTATGTGGCATACTTGTGGGCACTGTGTTCAAACATTGTAGGAATGCCTTATGACCATGGAATATAACAAAACCATTCTGATCATGAGTATTATTATAGCACACCTGAGCGTACACGTAATAAAGACCCGTTTCATATACCGTTAATACGCCATTTTCTACTTTAAAGTAGTTATCGACGTCAATTTCATTCGACCAACTGGGATGACCGATGTACATGTCGCCAGAGTACGCTGTTGAAAGTGAAGAAATAAAAGTATAAGTAAAGAGTTAATACATTCGAATACAAATCGACGGCTTAGCGGAAGATCACATTACTCATCAAATTCTGATTGAAGTACGCCCTATCTCAGCTGAAAATATATAACCAAGTAAATAAGTGCAAGCATGCCAACAGTCATGTAACAAACATAAGCATGATAAAAGGTTCCACAGAATTAACTTGATTATGCAGATTTGTACACTTGTAGTTACATATGTAAGTATATTATATGTACAATGCATATGTAATACGATTAAAGACAAAGAATGTGTACTTACATTCCACTTTAATGCTGGCGTAACGATCCGGTATTTTACGGTTAAGGTGAAAGTGTGCTGCAGGCGTGGTAGTTGTGATCGGGGTTTGGCGTGCTGACTTGGCTGAAACGAAACGAGATTCACCTGTTATTGCCTAAAAGGATTCGCGATGACATTAAAAGTAATATATACATGAGAAGTGTGTAATAAAAAAAAAATCTGGCTTCTTTGTACTCATAACCGCTTAGGCAACTAGCCCAGTTTACAAGAAACACAATTTTTTTGGGCAGGATAACATACAAAATTATCACTAAGCATTGACTTCTAGTGGTTGTTAGTGTAGCAGCTTGTGTTAGTTTTTATAACGAATACCAAAATCACGGCATTTTTTTCTTACACTCCCGAGGTGATATATCTACATATATGTGTTACCAAAAACTAAATTTAAAAAAAATAAAATAGCTCTAATAATTACAAACTTTTATGGAAATGCCACTTTAAAAGGCTTTATAATACTTTTTAATTTTTTATGAATTTGCTTGTCAACATGTGTTATTTATTTATTAAAATTGTGTAAATTTTTTTGTTGACTATGCCACTTAAAGTAACATGATCCTCTCTAGCAACTAACAAGAAACTGTGGGTATATTGAACCCACTAGAAGCAGCACAACACAAATTGAAAGAGCCTTAGTCTCCTCGGAAGCAAATCGCGTCAAATTCTCATAATCAATTGCTTCGAAATAACAAAAAACTTGAAATTTTTCTTCAGAATGCAAAAAAACTTGGTAAATCGCCGAAATGTAGCACAGCATCAGTAGTAAGTGTTGGTAACTAATTTGTATATTCTTTGTGTACAGGTTATATGAGACTTACCATTTTTTACTACCAAATTTTTATATCTACCGCTATCCGTAATGCGCCTGTGTGAACGTTTTCTTCCCGTCTGTGCATTTTTCACAGGACTTTTCTGCTCAATTTTACTCTCAAAGATTTCTTCGCGTTGGGAAGGTAGTCTATAAAACAAAATTTCTGATATTGATTATTTTCACTATGAGTTTGCTTCTTTATTTCATTTACCTCAGCATAAGTAGTCTTCTCTGTTGGTTATTTGACTTTGGTTGATCTTCGTTACTGCTGGCTTTTATATCATCTTTATAATCAACATTTGTTTCGAAGCCTACAACGGTGTCATCTGGTGCAATGGAACGAGTTTTTCTCGTACTACGAACAGATTTTCAATGAATAATTTATTAAATGCACACTTAAAAAGATTTATTAACTTACTTTGTCTTCTTCTTGCGTGTAGCATTAAATTTGGAAAAGTCATTGTACAGATCTCCATCGTCTGCTACATCCATATCTTCTTCTTCGCTATTTTCAGCGGCATCTTCGCCCTCGCCTCCATCGTCATCAATAATACTATCGACGATATCATCCTCATTTTCATCTTCCTCCTCGTCGTCTATATCATCTTCATAATTCATAGCAGCTAATTTCTTTCTAAATTCCTCATAGTCGAACTCATTATCTTCATCATCGTCAATATCATCATCGCCTTCTTCATCGACTAAGTCATCTTCATCATCGTCACCGACCGGTATGGTTGATTCTTCGATAAAATCGTGACTATACTGAAAGACCAAAGGTAAAAGAAAATGAAATTAAAATTAAAAAGTATTCTTGTAAAATATTTGTTTGCCCAATATTTTTTTTCTTGACTCAATTGCATCGCCAACACGAAAAAAACACAGAAATGCATTTTACTCGTTGACATTTTGCCAAATTTTGGGCCTTTTATTTTTGCCCGCAGTAAGCTTCTTAATCTACTTTTAGACCAAGTGCATTAATTTTGAGATAATTACGTCAAAAAATCATATCAATAACGAAAGTGCAAAAGGTTGTAACTCATAAATAATTCTTTGGATAAATGGAAGAATTTCAGCAGAACGAGCTTCCCATTATGTTTATGCAAAACTAAATAACTAATTCCTTATTAAGACTTTTTGTGCTTAAGCGAGAGTGTTACTTATGTCGTTTTACACTTCAGGCACCAAATATGAAGAAGGCGACGAATTGTTGTTTTGACATAAACCCCACGGAAGTCATTTCTTCAAATCGAAAAAAAGCCAATTCGCATTATCACTTCGCAGCCGCAGAAATTCCACTGAACGCATTCACCTGCTCTCTTAGCCTAGTTCTCTCGGGCAGGGAAATTCTTTGCTGATGAATAATACTGCGTGTACGAGGTGTGTTCAAAAAGTATCGCGAATTTTGTGTTTTTTCAAAAATTATTTATTTATTCATGAATATCTATTTTGTCCCCTTCAAAGTAATCCCCATGAGATATTATACACTTGTGCCAACGGTTTTTCCAATCTTCGAAGCACTTCAAAAAATCATTTTTTTGTATCTTGTTCAGCTCCTCCTTCGATGCCGTCTTTATCTCGTAAAGAGAAGCGTAACGTCGTCCTTTCATGGGCCTCTTCAGTTTAGGGAACAAGAAAAAGTCACAGGGGGCCAGATCTGGGGAGTACGGTGGCTACGGCATCATAAGTGTGTTGTTTTTGGCCAAAAAGTCGCGCACAAGCAACGATGCGTGAGCAGGGGCGTTATCGTGGTGCAAAAGCCAATTTTTGTTCTTCCACAAATCCGGGCGTTTCTGGCGGATTACCGTTCTTCCCTGTGGCAAGAACTCATGATGCACCACGCCCCTGCAATCGAAGAAAACTGTCAGCAAAACTCTCACATTCGACCGAACTTGGCGCGCTTTTTTCGGTCTTGGTTCGTGCGGCAGCTTCCATTGAGATCATTGAGCTTTGGTTTCCACGTCATAACCATAAACCCACGATTCGTCACCAGTTATGACCCTCTGGAGCAAATTTGGGTCGTCGCGGACAGAGTTTAACATCTCATTATCAATGTTCATGCGATGCTGTTTTTGGTCACAATTGAGCAATTTTGGTACGAATTTCGCGTAAAAATCGAAGACGATCCAAAACACGTGCAAGCAAAGCAGCTGTCAACAATTAACTGAACATTCAAAATGGCCGAGATTGTCGGCATAAGTGAGAGACATGAGTACCAACATAACGCCACAAAAAATTCGAAATTCGAATATTCGTAACCAGCGATAATTCAAAATTCGCGATACTTTTTGAACACACCTCGTATACATGTGTGTGCTTTAGAATGCTTCACAATCAATTTGAAAGAAATCGGTGTTTTTTTTTTAATTTGTTGTAAGTTTGGATCTAAAATATTTGGTTTATGTAAGCCAAACCAGTTTATAGATGCCACTATAATTTGACCTTTTTTTAAAGGATAATAATTTTAAAAAATAAAGTCGAATATAAATGTAATTAAAAGTGTCGAGAAGATTGGAGTTTGGACCTATATGAAACCCATATTGACAATAAAACTTTCCATTCACATTCGATAAAATAACGAAAATCTAAAGGTGACAAATTGTTTAATTTCAGCCTAAAAAACCATAGGCAAATAAAAAATTAAACAAAGTTCTATGATACCTGCGATGCTATATCGATCAAGATTACGCTGCAACCGTCGGAAAAGTCAAAAACAACATCTAAAATGTGAAAAATTTAAACTACTCAAACAAAGCCCATCCCATAGCATGACCAATTAATTTTTAGAAAACGCTCAAATAATTGCACGTATGCCCAGCAAGGAATTTTAATTTATGTATGTATTTAAATTTATGAAAAAAAATGTTTGGCTCTGATAGTAAATCCGTCTCTGCTGTGATTGGCTATACGAAAAACGTTTGATAAAACACACTAGGCTTACTTGTTTCATCGAGGTGTTTTTACTTTCTCGAATTAAATATCATTGGAGCAATCACGACTTTGTTTCGAAGAAGAAGTATTTAGGTATGAAAATGATAAACTTAACACCCGAAAACCTATGCTTTTGGATATAGAATTTTTGGAGCTTAGCAACTATTGCAATGATGTCAAAAAATGGTTAGCCAGTAAAAATTTCACATGAAATTCACTCGTCCTAATGTTCGTATGGGGTATAGTTTTTATTTCCCGCTGTCATAATGAAATATAAATTATCTAAATACATATGTATGCGTGTGTGTGGCAAAAACTAAGCCCTTGAAAGTAGATCGGCGCCTAATAAATGTCTATCAGATTCAGATGTCTATGAAGATTCAAACTTATGAAACACATTTTGAGCAAGTTTATGATAAAAAAAACTATTTTAGCGACTTGCATTGCAATGCCAAGTATTTCTATGAATATGTGTATGTAGTTATGTGCATTTATCAATTAAATTGTCTAGCTGTGGTCAGTCTACGGCGCCTAGTAAATATCTAATATATAGTTGAAAATTAATTTATAAAACGAAACTATATATTGCAAGAGAATTATAAGAAAAAGATGACACTGTATGACGCGAAACATAGCTCAAGTTGCAGGTCGCATTTGCGAGTGTCCGAAGATTTTGGTTTTTTTCTATCAAACTTTGCTAATTATCTATTTCACTTGCCGCCGAAGCTTTACACCGATGCATTCAAATTCGCCATAGAAATATCAAAAATTGATTATTCTAGGGTTAAACATTTAAATATTCAATCGAATTAAATTTCAGATTATTTCGACAACAACAAAATGCAAAAAACCGATCAAATCACCAGAATAATGAAAAATTGGCACATTTATAAATATACGAGTATGTACAGACCTGTATGTACATATAAGAGTCAAGAGAATTTAAGGAAAAGTAGCGTCCTCTAAGGAATTATAGTGATTGCGTCTCTGGCGAATAATAAACTTTGTGGCTCGAGACAAAAGCAAAGTTGTTCGTTATGTTAACAGGCGATCTAAAATATAAATAAAACATTTCAATCATGAAAATATGTACATATGTATGTTTTTACGAGCAGAATTTATATGGCATGTTTTAAAAATCTTTAGAATTTAAATAAAAGTATATGTAACAGAGACCTGCATGAGTAAACCAATTTCATAATTTTAGCGTGACACTACCTGGGTGGGGCCTTCTACAGCATCCTGCCGGGTTCAAATTAATTTAACTTTTGCCCGTTAATATATTTTCATGTTTTTCTTTTTGGCAAGAATTGCATCATAAACCTTGCAAAAACGCAAGAATATTAAAATGCAAAAAAAAAAAAAAAAAAATCCGGGTAGTTATAAATGTTCTTATATTTGCAATTTATTTTCATTAAAATTTTAAAAAAGCTAACGTTAACTGCTTTTATAGAAATAATAACATATAGAAATAAATATAATGGTTATAACTTCGAAAATAATTCGAATTGGAGAAAATTTGTATTGTATTTTTTATATCAGCCAAAAAATTATAAAAACAAAAAAATCGAGAAATTCTAATGAACTTAACAAATTGTTACCCATTTAATCGGCTTCTATAGCCTTGTATAAAGAATATTCTTTTAATATGTATTGAATGTCTATACGTTATTCGTTCTTGGTGTTGGATATCTTTTACTTTTTCTGAACTTGGTGGTTAGCTACCTCTTTTCCATCATCGCCAATGTCGTCCAAATTTGTTATTCCTAAGCGTCTCTGCATGCTAAATATGACTTTGTCCAGGTGCTTAACATCAGTTTCCAAATTCGAGATACGGAGGAATTGCCAAACCTAAAAAATAAATATGAATTAAATGAAAATTAAATTGTGAATCCGTCTCCGATAAAATAAATATTTAAATATGACTACAACATTCTGTTAACAGATGTTAGCCCACAAAAGTGTGCAGTTTATGATTGCGAATGCAATACGGCTAAGTTGTCAATAAATTATGATGATGAGACTTAAAGATGTTTGATATAACGGTTATCCCGTCAATCACACTTTGATCTTGACATTTTCAAATTACCCTAGTTTTCCGACAATCTAGCCTTTCAGATCCTGAAATACGATTATTTTGTGTACGCTAAAGGGAGTATAATCAAGGCTAAGTGGCCAAGTGAAATCAAAAATTTTCCCATCTGCGTTTTGCCCATGCCAATTCCATTAAATTTTAAGCAACATTCACACTTGAGAACTATGCGGTTGCCTCTAATTCAATTATTTTAATTGAATAATATTTCCCATTATTTGTATATTAGTTTTCTTAAGCAAATAATGAATGTTTCGATGCTAAAAATAAAATGTTTTCTGGTTGATTAAACAAATTTTTTTAACAGAAAGCCACACCAAAAATTAGCAAACAGAACATTTTTTATATTTATTTTGCTTAGAAGGTACTTAAGATTTGTAATGTAATATAATATTGAACGTGGCAGAATTATGTTTTTTGTGTTTATTACTTACTATGATGAATTGGAAAGCTTTTGATCCTTCATTTTTAAACAATTGGATGGTCCCGATTAAGCAGGATACTTAAAAGATTAAAATCGATCACCCTACATGGTCGCCTTTTTCACACTCTGTGACTGTTTAAAATATTTTTTAACGACGTTATCTGCAACTTAACTGTGTTTAACTAGGAGCTGCATACTAGTGGGTATTTAAATATATTAAGAACAAAAACTAGCCATATTGGCATCATATCACTGCAGACTTTATGTCTATTTCACTGATAAGAAGATGAAACTGAAAGCTGCCGCGAAAGCGATCTTTCTCTCCATAGGAATAAGAGGTGAGAGGCGTCATATCCGTAGATCAACCATCCAGTTGCACGTCATTACCTTTTAGCATATTAGTCTCCTCTTACGACCGGTATGCCTACATCGGGCATATTCTAAGCCCCTAACTCGCAGGGGGGGTTGGCACTAGCTCGTCCCGTAAAGTGGAACTGGTCCTCTTCGCAAAATGCCGTTACATACATACAAAAGTTAGAAGCGTCTTTTACTTTTGAACCAATAAAGTGTAAATAGGTCTGTCGGTATGCGACACGTAAGCTGCTAGAAGCATTTTATTTTATTTTAATAAAATCAAGTATGTTCGACTACCCTCCGTGGTGTGGTCTCTGGCACAAGTGACGGGACAAGTAATATCAAAATGTTTGAAAATATTTCTTCAGTCATTGGCAACCCTCCCAGCGTATTTTTCCCATGAAAACGCTTCTCAGCAAAAATTCTTTTGACTTGGCAGACAAAGTCAAAAGATGCCCTTCATATCAAGATAAAAATCCAGAAAAACATTTGTGAAAAAGCATTCAATTCCATGACGTACATATTTGGGCCGGTTAAAGCTTATCGGACTTTAATTGACGTAAATCAATCGGTAAGCTGTAAAATGAACCGCCGTATAACGTTAACCGACTTTTATGCAGGCGTCCCTTAGTAATTCGACAATAAACACGCGAAGGTCCTAGAAATCTTTTAATTAGTTTCTGTTGCCTCACTATTTAAGGCCCGCTTTTTCAGTACAAGTTCAACTCAATTTAAACTTGGTACGCAGTTTTTCAGTCAACTTTAAACGAAGTTTAAACATAGTTTAAGCGGCGAATTTGGCAGGGTTAAACTCTAGTTAACCTGTCAGCTGTTTGCATATTTGATGGTTTTGGTTGTGAAACTATAAACTGAACGCAATTAAAAAAGGACGATATTTTTATATTTAATTAAGTACTGGATATATCATCTGACGAAAGTGATTATGGTGATGCAGAAATTAGCGAAATCCTAACTATTACAATACTGAGGAGTAGCAATGGCGTTGAATATGTAAACAAATGTTTCCTGTTGCCGTATCTAGATAAAAAAAAACCAATGTTGCCGTATAAAAAGCAAATCTTAAAAGCGGCCTCAAACTCTCACTGAAAAACCGCTCTGCAGTTTAACTGGAGTTTAAATTTATGCCGAGTTTAAGCAAACTTAGTTTAAACTGAGCTTAACAAGGACTGAAAAATCGGGCCTAAGAAAGAAAAACATTTTTTCGCATATGAAACTGGTCCTAAGCTTCATGTTAGACATCTATAAATAGAGGTAGACAAAAATTCTACCAACAATTGTTTTGCGAAAACTTCAAATCAATAGCATAAAAATAAATTCAGACAAAGAAATTTTAAATTTAAACCCAAATATATGAATATTAATTGGGAAAAAGTAACATGTTCTTATCAATTTATATGTTCAATGAGGATTTTTGCCAACCGTAAATTAAGGTGACTTATGACCCGATGAAATCAAGAGACTAGCACATCATTATTTAATATTATTCACATATAAGCTACCTTGTTATTATAGAGGTTTCGATTACCTAGGATGAGATTTCCACCAGTACCGCTTTCTCGCTAGATTATAGTTTATCGGAAAACCAGTGGAACTCCCGACCTTCTTGATATTCAAGTTATTTTCAAAATATATTATGCTCGATTTTGGGTATATATTGCAAGAACAACTACACACGAAAAGGAAATTTCCGCAGGACGACTGTAACCGAATTTTACAGCAATTCAAAACCAAATAGATCATCGATAATATATACTATTTCAAACGGCCTTTCTAGCTTGTAAAATGTGTCCAGTACAACCGCCAAGTTTACCCAGAAAAACGTATGTTAGCTTATTGATAACGCCACTAAAAAAACCATTCCAAAATAAAGTTCATTCGAGACTACCCAGTTGGAAATATATGCATGCGGCATAGATATTTCTGGCTTGACCCAGTTGGAAATATATTCATGAGGCATCAATATTTCAGGCATGAATTGGAAATCTGTATGCATGCCACTATAAATGCTCGTTATTTCCATTTTACACGTGTTGTTTCTGAGGGAGCATGCATACTCTATTCCTTGTTGTTGTTGTTGTTGTTGTTAACAGTGCTTCGCCCTGCCCCAGATTGGACAGGGTTACACTGAAATAACAGCCCTTGGCCGGGTGAAAAAACCCGGGTCATTCCGGTGCGATAGAACCGGCTGTTGTTCTACTTCTATATGGATGTATCTGCATTAATTCTAAACGCATACTGAAGCATTAATACATAAACATGATACATACTCGTACATACGTACAAAAGCACCAATTCTACATTGATAAAAAAGTTATTGGTTATGCATAATAAATAAATAATGTTCTTATTCCTACACCATATATTCCTAAGGTAGATGGATTAAAATTGTTTTAACACTCAATGAGTCACTGGCATGCATTAAGACATATCGCATAAACAGTCACAGCTCAAAATTTTTCAAAATCGTTTTTTTCTCATAAATAAGTTCCCAAAACACATCTGTAACGACTGCAAAAAATTTGCTCAAATCACGTTCTTCGCTAACTGGAAAAATACTATTATACAGGGTGTTTTTTTTACAGGTTTGTTTTTCGAATAGAGATAAAACTGGCATTTTGTGGTCAAATCTGGCAACTCTAATGTCATTTATGTTCAGTTTGGTTTGCCATTTCATCATGAACAGGTTGACAAAAGAACAACGCTTGCAAATCGTGCAAATTTATTTCGAAAATAATGGTTCAGTTCGCGAAGTTTACCGTGAGCTCCGTCCATTTTATGGTCGACATAATCGTCCATCAGAGCCATTAATTCGGTTAACCATGGATCGTTTTCGCACTACGTTTACTCTATGTGATAATACGCATCCGCAGAGACGTCGAACAGTGCGCACCGAAGAAACAATTGCCGCTGTAGAGCAAAGTGTTGAAGAGGACCCGAATGAATCGATTCGCCACCGTGCACAGCAATTGGAGCTTTGTCCATCAACTTTATGGAAGATTTTGCGCAAAGATCTTGGCTTGCGACCTTACAAGATCCAGCTTGTGCAAGAATTAAAGCCGCGAGACCATGCAATGCGTCGTGATTTTGGTGTATGGGCCGAAAATGAGATTGATTTCGATGCTGATTTTCATCGCAAAATTTTGTTCAGTGATGAGGCTCATTTTTGGTTGAATGGCTACGTCAACAAGCAAAATTGCCGCATTTGGAGTGAAGAGAATCCACATGAGACCCTTGAAACGCCATTACATCTACAAAAACTGACTGTTTGGTGTGCTCTATGGGCTGGTGGAGTCATTGGGCCATACTTCTTCCGCAATAATGCTGGAGAGGCAGCTACCGTTAATGGAGACCGGTATAGAGCCATGATAACCGACTATTTTGTTCCCGAATTGGATGGCATGAATGTGGATGAGTTGTGGTTCCAACAAGACGGCGCTACATGCCACACAGCGCACGTCACAATCGATTTATTGAAGGAAACATTCGATGAGCGCATAATTTCGCGGAATGGACCTGTCAATTGGCCACCAAGGTCGTGTGATTTGACACCATTGGATTATTTTCTTTGGGGATATGTGAAGTCGCTCGTCTACACCAACAAACCAGAAACGTTAGGGGAATTGGAAGCCAACATTCGTGGCGTTATTGCCGACATACGGCCCCATATGCTCGAAAAAGTGGTTGAAAATTGGACCTGTAGAATTGGCTTTATTCGAGCCAGCCGCGGCGGCCACATGCCCGAAATCACATTTAAGCATTAATGGCATAAAATTATCCTTCCAATAAAGCCCAATTGATGGACCTTAAAACGATTTTCTTGTGTTTTATTTCAATTCAAAGTTCTATACCCCTAAAAAACACCCTTTATCTGTTTTTGTGTTACCTACTCCGCTTGAACAGTATTAACTAAAGAGTACTATTTTGAGTCGTGACTGTTTTTGATTTAGTGTCCGATATGGGCAACACAGTATTTGTTTTCCGCCTAAACAGTATTTTTTTGCTTTGTGACGCTTTTGGTGAAAAACTGTGAAAGGGTTTGTGGTGGTCTCATACAGAACGCCGATTTTTTAATAGAAAAAGTGAGTATAATCGCCTGGATAATTTGAAAAGTGTCCTTTTTGATCAAATCATGGTTATAATTGCAAATAATACGATGCATTTATTAGTGTAGTGAATTGAAAACCTGCAGTACTATTGAGATTTGATATTTGATGATGAAAACATGGAATAATATCATGTAAAAAATTTTATTTTTAGTTTTCACATTGCTTTTGAAAATGTCTTGAACATTATTCAAGTAATTTCTATGCGGCTTATTATAAAACCTTATTATCTGATTAGTTTAATGGCATTTTGAAAATAAAATATATCGCTCTATATTTTTAAATGAAATGAATTATGTATTTTAGTTTGTATTCTGTGACCTGAATAAAATATAATTTCCATATATTAAAAGTATACTAAAGTAAAGATTGCATTTCTTTGGTTTTCCTTTCATGTTAGAGGTATTCAAAGTAAACAAAAACATATTTTCAATTAAAAGACACATTTTGACATAATACCTGTAATCCAACAAAAAATTTCCAACTAAAGAGTCACAAGTCTAAATTACTACTTATTGTGAAAACCACGGTAGATAACTAAACCAACTTTAGATAAATCATCTTCTATAAAGGTTTTCTGTGCTGTGGAATTCAATTTGATTAAGAAATTACTACTACATTTGCGAAAACAGTTTTTCGCCACTCCTGAACATTTTCGATTTTTTGAGTTGTGACTGTTTTTGATTTAGTGTGCGATATGGCATAATACTTGTCCAGGAAATCTCCATTACGGAATATTTTCTTATACATTTAATTTTTATTTCAATAATGTGAATAATTTTTGTCAAAAATACAAAGAAAAATCTAAGAATACTCAACCATGTACGTGAAGTACAACTCCGTAAGGTGTATAGCTTTTAAATTAAATTGATTTTTACTGATACAGCATGCCTTTTCCATGCATACAAAAAACTCATGCAGGTATGCATGCTGAACCTCCTTTGTAAATAAGCATGTTTTCAATTTGAAAGCTATTCACTTTACATACTTTTTCATTCATACGGCATGCATGGTTTTTGCATGCGTACAACTAATTATTACTACTTTTACTACTTTTGTATGCATGCATTCTAAAATACTAATGCGTACTAGTAGTAGGGACTATTTTCGAATATTATTCGAATAAACGAATAAAAATATTCGTGTCAAAAAATTCGGAATAGTATTATTCTAATAGTGGCGAGAGATGTCGGAAGCGTAATTCACTGTCTTCATCGCTTGTACCTATGAGCATGTATGTTTGCGTGTACAAATGTGTACATAAGCTGTAGTGATATTTGTTTAACTATACGCATACCTATTATTCGAATAGTTGTTATTTACTCGAATAATACTATTCGAATAAAAGTATAAATTATTCGAATTTTTTATATCCTTCGAATAAATGGATTTTTTATTCGAATAGTCCCATGCCTAATGCGTGCACATGATTTATACATACAAAATAATTTATTCTGCATGGATGAAATAGCATGGGTTTTCAAACATACATCAATAATATTTGCGTTCATATATCTGACAGGAGCAAAATGAAGACATTTTGCACAACTTTGAACCATCAATATAGTAATAAAAATACAGTTAAACTCTTCGCATATCTTACGCATTTTGTCCCAATGCGGGTGAGCCATGCTGGGGCCCCAAATGGTTAGCAGTGTGTTCAATTGTCCATATTTCCCTTAGGTCGATGGTTCAAAGGTGGCACACTGAATTAGTCACTATCTTCGACCAAAGAAAATAGTATAAGGGTTGTGCACGGAATCCATACAAATATGGAATATTTCCTTAGACATTTATTTTATTTATGAAATGTGAATAAATTTCTCAAGTCAATAAAGAGAAAGCAATGAACATTCAACTATGTACGTAGAGCACTTACTTACTGTACTTTTCACTGATACAACATGCATTTTTCAAGCATATAAAGAACGCATTCAGCACGCATACTATATTTGTGAATAAATATGCTTTAAAGTAGAATGTAACGCACTTTACTTTACAAAAAGGAGCTCATACATACATATGTGTGAGTGTAAGTTCATTAGAGTGCGCATTATTTTGCAACTTTTTTTTACAAATCTTCTCCAATAATGGTAGAGCCTGGCCTGGAAAATATTTCCTGAACTCGATTTGAAAGGCTGTTCTGGTTTTCAAAAAGGCCTTTAATGTCATTTAAACAATTAAGGGCAGCGCAGCCTTCAGCTGTGCCGAAGGCTTTATACCTGAGTATGAATAACGATCGTGACTTTCCGATCTTAATTGGCAAAAAGTACAAACTGGCGTAATTTGTTCTTACTCATTTAATTAAAATATATACAGCCCAAACCCCGTATATCGGAAAAATTGGTGTAAGAGATTTATATGTTATAATGGTCCTTTCTTACTGATTTCCACCATCCATATTGCACTTGTAATAAGTGCAAAAGTTGCAAAAATTTTACGTTCCCAGCTATTTAATTGAAGGAGTTATAGCCGAAATCCCGTTTATCGAAACACTCATTGTATGGGTGCTATATGTTATATTGTTGCTTCCGACAAACGATTAATATATGATAGGGCGACAAAAAAAAGTTTTTCAAAAGCGGGGTCGCCCCTCGGCAGTGGTTTGGCAAACTCTCCGAGTGTATTTCTGCCATGACAGGCTTCTCAGCAAAAATTCGTCTCCTTTGTAGATGCCGTTCGGAGTCGGCAAAAAACTGTAGGTCCCACCAATTTGTAGGGAAAATTCAAATCGGTACACCACAAATTGGAAGAGAAGCTTGGCGCAAAAATCTCTTAGGAGGTTTATGATGATATACCTGTTGTATATCGCGCCATATAGAGAGAGGACGACAAAAAACAAATCCTACATTGCGTTGTTTTTTAATCGACTCCAAGTTTTTTGTGGAAACCCAGACGGGCCTTCTTTTCTGAACTCAATGTCCCTTGTAAGTACAAAATTCTCTAAGGGGCTTTGCCGCACGGCTCCTAGTTGCCCCGTTTAGAGAAATCTAAACAATAATTTGTCGATATACAAATAATGCTCACTATAATGTTCACAAAAACATTTATTCATACCTACATACATATATTCGCACATGCCTAATGTTTTGGCATAAATAATCATTTGAGAAGTCAATCAATTTAGCTGTGAATTAGTTTTACAAACGACGATAACAATTAGAACATGAAAAATATACAAAAATTGGTGACATCTATCTCATTCAGGTAACTTAGTTTGCAAAACATTGTGGTTTCCTTGTACGCATGGTACTTGGTCTTCGTCAAACGTATATCATTCAATGGTTAGACCAGTAAACCTCCTAACTCAATTTGAAAAAACTACATGTTTCGTGAATTAATAGAGCATTAAATTTCCTCAACAAAATGGTTAAAAGCTGACAGGTCGAAAACTGGGCACAGTATTGTATGAAAAATGTGTTACTTGAGCTCGGGTTAGAATCGAAATTCAGAGTTTGGCTAGCCACTACCCAATAATGGTTTAACTTTTACACAAGAATTGTATATGTATGTAACTCACCGTTAATCCCAACAAGAGCAAAGTCAAGATCACTGCCAGTCCACTCAAAGTAATAGCACTGAAGTTGGATCTGTGTTGACAGCGTTTCGTTGCATTTGAGCGCATTGATGAGGAGTTATCAACGCAACGGGGTGCTGATATGAACGGCCTGAGCGTTTCTGTAGTCATAATTACAATAATGCAAAACAAACTTTACAACTGATAATAACAAAAGAAATTTTCTTGGCGTTTGAGCTGGTCAGAGTTACTGTCGCTTTATAAGGAGATACACACACACACACATAGACACTCGTTTTTTCACATATGAAATAAGCTGCCACACCCGCTTTGGCTTCTAAATAAAATCATTCATTGATAATCAACTGCCTTTTACTTTTTTTGTTCTTGCCAAAATGCTTTAGATTCACAGATCACTGGAAGGATCAGTATATGCAACATTACCGTTATATTTGATAAGTATTTATTGTTCACACACACACACATATGCTTGCAGATTTTAGTTGTTATGATTGACAAAAAGAAGCTGTTGTTGACAACTTTTAATTTTTATTGCAGTCGACACTCGAGACTGATTGTTTAATTTATTTAGTAGGCGATTTACTCTCGCCCAATATTATTTTTAATTTCCTTCTTCGCTCTTACTTATGATTTGCCAAACACATATCTGTGTACATATGTTTGCTCAGTAGCAAGTGGCTTTTGAAATAAGGAAAAAATGCATTTGACTTGGAGAGCTTGTTCCGGTTGACTTAAACTGCAAACTATTTTTTGTATTATTTCCTTTTTTTCTCCTCACTCAATTCACTATCACTATCGGAAACGCCAGTTTCTTAGTTGCCGGTCTCATTTGCCCTTGCCAATACCCACACTGATACTTAAAGATCATATAGTTCTAGCTCTGAGAACTTTTATAAGACGACGTCTGAACATGTAAATGTTTCATTCAAAACTAAACGATCTTACTCAGTATAATCATTCAATGGGCTCAAGAGTATTGGGCATACATACATGTGTACATATGTATGTGAATATACATACATAAAATACCCAGCAGTATTGTTCAACAGGAAAATAGCAAAAAGGGATACCAAATCTTAGTATGCTTATCCGTTTTTATATACAAATTAAGATGACAAGGTTAAAGTCAATTTTAGAGAGAAATCCGAGCCTGGAGGGAGATACATAGTTCATACTTATTCAAGTAATTTTCTCGTGTCTAGTAAAGTACTTTTTTCACATTTTCAAGCTTGATTTTGCTTAGAGAGTAAATGAATACGAAAAACAGTTTTACCTCTTTTAGTCGAAGTAAGTTATAAATTTTATATAATATATATAAATATAAAGAAATAGAAAGGCACTTTAAAAACAACTAGAATTTTAATTTTCCAAGTGGGTTTTCACGAAAATGCGCACTTTTTGAAACTCTGGGGCCTTTTTATAGAAGATCCTGCATTGACTACTCTACGTTTTTGAGGCATTGATTTTTAGACTGAGTGAAGGGAAATTTCGTAAATGGAAGTGAAAACTTATAACCCAAAGTCAGCTGTTCAGCACAAACCTATCACACACAAATTTGTGCCTTGTATATATGAGAGATATTGCCGTAGGAATGCTGAATTCCTTTTGATTTTAATTTTTTTCGTCCTAGTTTGATGTTAGTTCAAAAATTCTAGTCATACACTAGTGTATTTTACGACTAGTTTGTTGTTTCGCTGCTGGGTATGTCTATACATCAATCATTTGTGGACAAGAGTAAAAGGAGCGTGCTGCTGTTTCCTCATCAAAATAACAATCACTGTGCGCACGAGGGAATTTGACGCCAAGAGCGATCGGACAAATACCGGCAATCATTTTCCTGGGTTCGTGTGTGTGTGTTTTTGCGATATTCTTACGCGAAGTTAAATAATCTCTGTGCTTGCGGTGGCCAATGGACACGACAAACAACTAACAATTAGACGGCCAATGCCAGCAATGCACAGTATGACAAAATTTGGAATGGTGCTTAAGTTAGTAAAGTTTTGCTGTATTTCAAATTTGCATTCTGAGCCAGTTATTTACATCAAAAATTTAAGTAGGAATTGAAGTATTTAAACATAACAACAAAGCCTACTTTCGGACTGGTAAGTAGAAAGTAATGACAAGGTGCTTGAAGGTAATGCACCTATTCTGCCTTGCAGTGACTGACAATTGTTATAGCTCATTAAAAAATGTCCAATAATTTTTAATAGCAAAGTTAGAACCGAGCGATGACACTTGTCAGTAGTCACTTATCCAAAGGCTAGTTGTTGTTTGTAACGTTTCTAATCGTCACGCTCGCTTCCTATACTATACCTAATACTATCATCAGTCTCTTCTAACGGAAGTTCCAGGAAGCTGACAGTTTCTAAAGGGTTTGACCAGAGTGAGGTTGGTGTTAGAGAAGTCGAAGATGGTTCTGACTTGAAGATAACATAACAGCTCAACAATATAGCTTGTAAAAGCCAACTCAAAATTGGAAATATATTTTGCTTGAATTAAGGTTATGTTATGGGGTAAAGTTAGGTTAGGTTGTGCTGGCTGGCCAACGCAGTGCCCTCACATAGACGCATTGCGTCGGTAGTGTTACCAGAAAAGAAAACACTTTGACGACCTCTTGCTATATAACTCACACTTCAGTGTCTATGTTGAAAAATAGTCATATCCCTTTTGCAAAGGTTAGAAGCCTGTTTGGGCCTATGTGCGCATAATGTGTTCCACAGTCTCTGCCTGCGCTTTGCGTTTCCTGCACATACGGTCGACTACAAGTCCCATCTTGTGGGAATGGGCTGCCAAAAGGCAGTGTCCCGTTGGGATACCAATTAAAAGCCTACAGTCATTCCTTTTGAGGGATACAACTGTTTTCGTGAGTTTCCTGTCGTATGATCCGCACATGATTTTGGAAAACTTCCAGCATTGTACTTCTTTCCGTGCCCTATCTGCTTCTTCACTCATGTGTGAATTTTACTATTTTGTTACTTCTCATAGTGGAATGGCTACATCTATAATATTTCCCGCATCTGGTGTTGTTCCCCTCTTTGCTAGCTCATCGGCCTTCTCGATTCCTTCTATACCTTTGTGGCCCGGGGTCCAGCACATATGTACTCTTTGTCCTGTACTAATCCTATCAAGACTTCTTTTGTATTCTAGTACGCTCAGAGTAGCGCTACTATTTGAAGTAGCTGCCTGACTGTCGACGTAGACATTCACACGTTCACCGAGCATTGGACTATCTACAACTAATTCTGCCCCCACTTTTATGGCTATAACCTCAGCCTGGAAAATACTACAATGATCTGGTAGTTTCAGTGATTTGGCGTTGGTTTTACCAGCTCTACTTAACTTAGTTAAGTCAAGTTTTTCACTTATTCATTTTCACCACATTAGTTGCGTTCAGCTATCCAGATCAGTATCACGATCAAGGCTTCACGGGAACGATACGGATCAGTTGTATGAGAGTTGCTTGTGTACAGATGTGTGTTTATACAGGGTGGCGCAAAAGTAATCCTCCTATCAGAAAATGCTATAAATTTTGCGATTGGCCCCTAAAGTCAGTTCTGTTTTGACATTTGTGTAGTAAACACATGCGAAATACACGTTAATAAACAATGTTACGCTACACTGCTCCAGAACGCGGAATATTGCTGACTATTTATTTGACCAATAATCGGTCGGGGCCAAACGGTTACTGTGAATGGTGAGCGCTACAGAGCAATGATCAACGAGTTCTTTTTGCCGCAACTTGATGAATTGGGATTGGAAAACATGTGGTTCCAACAAGACGGTGCAACAGCACACACTGCACGTGCCACAACCGATATGCTGAACATCGGAAGCTTACTTTTGCGCCACCTTGTATTTGTATGTCTGTGCTACTAAGCAAATACCCAGCTGACCAAAGTCGGAGCGCTCCGAAATAATGATCCAAAAAGAGTCCGTAATTTGAGATTTTTTGGAGTGTTATTTAGTAAACATCAAAAAAGCCACTTTTTTATGAAGATTCACGGAGCCTTAGGAGAAGAAATGAATATTGTAGAGTGGATAAACTGAGAGGCTCAGTTATATGAAAGATTTGGAGCGTTTTCTGATCGTTTTTCTGCGTGAGAAAATAAACGTTGTAGAGCGAATGACCGGCAACGTTCAATTATATGAATTTTTTAAAGCATTTTCTGAAGTTTTTTTTCTCAATGTCTATCAATAGCTGAAAGTCAAGGGAACTGTAGTTAAAAACCAAATGAAATAATATATTTATTGATATTTATACTTTCAGATGCACGTGTACTAATAGTTAAACTTTCTTCTTCTTCAAAATGTAGTGAAAAAATTTGTCTAAAAAGAGTCACAAAAGACTCAAACTAAGTATCAGTAAAGCATCAATAAAAGGCTCCAAAAAGAGTGCAAAAAGGATCCAAACCCCATCATAATGGTGGAAAAAATGTGCATAAAAACAGTCAAAAAAGGCTCCATACAACCTTCAGAAAAGCATCAATAAAGAGCTCCGAAAAGAGTCCAAAAAGGGTCCGAAGTTCATTAGAAAAGAGAGATTCGGAGAGAGTCAGAAAACGGTCCTAATTCATCGGATTCGGACTCTTTTCTGACTCTTTTTTATGACTCCTTTAGGTGTGCCCACATAGCTCCATTACGGCTCCGAAAATACCTCATTTCGGGCGGTAAAGCTACGAGAAATGTGCGTTTTATAGCTGCGAAAGGAATCTTTTTTCGCACGTTTGGTTAGCTGGGTAAGGGTTGGCCGTCAAAAAATCTACTACATAAAACTAAACGAACAGAGCTTCTATACGGATCTGAAATTGATCCAGATAAATATCAAGACCACAACGTTGTTGTTGCATTTACATGCGAAATTTCTATCTGGATCTGGATCACTCCTGATTGGAACACACCTATTACTAATCGAAGTCACAAACTAGTCAACCTGCCAGCTGACTTATTATCGACTAAGTCAGTGTTGCTGAGGTTTAAAACGTAAATGTCAGTAATGTTACTAATTTGTTTTGTACAACGTCCCAGTCGAAAAATGCGTCATGCATGACTTTAACGGCGTTTGCGTAGATGCATGTGAAAGCTTGTTTTCTAGCATGCAACCATTACGACAGTATCGTTTCCATTTAAGCGCTATTTTTAGTACCTTCCGACTAAAGAGAAAGGGGAGTCTTAGATCAATACATTCCTTCGTGTATGGCTATACATACCCATTTCGCACTGGGGTACTGGTATGCGCAGAGTTGTATGGTTGAAGAAATACTACTATGTATAAAACAGCTGATCGCTCAGTTGGTGGAACCCAAAATTTGGTTGGTCTCGAATATGTCACGACTTAGTTTTCATCTTAGTCGCTTTGGTGAAACCATGGCATACCTATACAGCATTGTTTACCTGTACTAGTTTGGCATCTTCTTTTGCGAATCGGAGTGGAAGGCAGTGGATGAATGTACTCCGAGAGAGTGTAATGAAGGAAATCACGTTCAGAGTTGTTTTAAAGTAAAAACTGCAACTAAAAACTTCAATTTAAACTGAAATATACATTCTATAGTAACTGATAACGTTTATAACTGCTTTATATTCAATAATTTGGGAGTTTCAAGTCTTCATGCTTAATATTGCAGTATTTAAATTTGATTGTTTTATTACTGCATACAACACACCCTGTGTGGTTTGTGTGTGTGTGCAGATTCGGAGTAAGTTGCGCTACTAGTAGACATATACTATGCTATACAGGTAATATATTCTCAACAGCTGATTAGATTTTTTTCATTTTAATTTTTGATAAACTGTCAAACTTGCCTGCAATCGGTTTGTTTACATTTTAACATGTGCTGTGTTGTTCTGATGTTTTAGAGAAGCAATTTCCAATTTGGGCGCCGTGCTATTACCATTTTTACTATGCCATGGGTGAAACCGGCCCTTAGTAATCCCCTCTGCCTCTATAGTGGCTTCCAAAACCATTTCGAGGCGCAGGCATGGGACCATTTAGTCTATTCGCCTTATCAAGGAGGACTCTATACTACTAGGGCCAAATGTCCTACACTCAAACTGACTCGCATGCAGCCTGTACGTAGATTCTGTAACTATTTTAACGCCAGTAGGTCGATTCTGTAACTATTTTAACGCCAGGTGTTAGCGTTAACTTCGCTTAACACCATTTTTAACGCTTTTCCCTTAGCTAACACTTTTTGTGTGGTTAGCTGTCGCGAATTTTTTTCGAGGTGTTAACAATAGCGTTAATATATTTGCAAGTGTTTTAGCGTTTGGAAAAAGTAAAAAAATTAGTTTTGAATTTTTATCATGTAATTTAGTGCAAGTATTGCCATATTTTATCACCATCAAGAGTCAGCTGTTAAGCGGCGTTAAAGGAGAGTTACAGAATCGCATTTTTGTTAAGAACAAACGCCAAAATTTGACGATAAGCTTAACGCTCGGCGCGTGGTTAAAAGTTACAGAATCGGGCTACTGGTTGTGGTAGAATTGGTCCCACAATCGCGTTGAAAATCCAATATGACAAGGCGGGCGGCATACCCAAAGTGCAGTCCAGCATTGTCTTACAGGTATACAGAGCAGCAGAGGCCTTGTCGACCGTTCCTGCACATTGACTTTCCAACTCAACTTGCCCAGACATGAATGACCTCAAGCGCCTTATTATGACTAAAACTTCATCTGCATATGCCATTAATTTGACTGTTCCCTCTTCAAATTGTCTGAGCAGCTTGTTAAGGGCGAGATTCTACAGCAACGGCAATAGTACTCCACTAATTACTGATTTCGTGGTTTCGCGACCACCCCAACTGGAAGTGATTTTCCTGCAACCTAACATGCAGCCGATCCAACTTTCCAACGGAGGGGCCTACCTCAATGTGTCTTAGTCCGTCCATTATGGCTTGCTTTGGAAGGTTGTTAAAAACTCCTGCTATGTCTAAGAAGACACCTATTGCGAATTCCCCTTGTTCTAGGGCTCTCTCTATGTGCATAACAACTATATGCAAGACCGTGTCCACGGAACTACCCTCGGTGTATGCATGTTGTGTATTGGAAATTACGTCCCCCTTCACACTTGTCTTAATGCACGTTTCTATTAACCTCTCGACGGTTTTTAGTAAAAACAATGTTAAACTAATTGGCCTACAGTCTCCTTCGTACATGTGGCTGTGCTTTCCCGCTTTCGGTATGAACACCACACGGGCAGTTCTCCATACTTCCGGTACGTGCCTCAGCCTTATGCAATGCTTCTGCTCTTCAGCAGAATAACCATCAGACGCTTTTTAGAAGTTGGTTCGACTTGATAGTTTTTGAAATTCGCAAATGAACGTAAATGTGTAATTTTTTGAGAAATATGTTGGCCTTCTCAATACTCATATACAATTCGGATAGGGGAAAACCATTTTTTTTTGTATGGACAGACAAACATGTGCATGTATTATGCCGGCAGATTAATGAATATGTCGTCCTGAATGAACATCGATATGGCAAATGACAACATTAAAATCTTGTCTGGCTTTAATGAAAAGGTCGCCTACAGCCACACAATGACTAGACGTAGCCATTCTAGACCAAAACTGCGATTTGTGGCAAAATACGCGACTATGAGCCGCGCCAAGCCGAACGGGGCGACTAATTAAGGTAGCATTGTTCAGAGGCGCTAATTGTTTAGGACAAATGAAAGGTGACGACATTCCTCAACAGTGTGTAAACAAATACATACATATATGTACTCAGCCACACAATGTGCACACATACATACAAGCTGACATCGGCATCGATGTAAGGATTAAGTATTAGGGATTTATTTTCGGAAGAATGTTTATGCTGAGGTAGATTTCGTAGGTGAGCACTTAGAAGCACACAAGTAATAGATATTTTATGGGAGGTATGGTATGTAGATATGTACATACTTGCAAAGTATGAAAGTTCATATTGAATAGGTAACAACACCGCGGCATACTACTTATGGCAAGTTGATGACGTCTAGGTTTTTCACATTTTTGAATATGGATGTATTTGTGCGTATAAGTAAATAAAATCATTTCCGGCACTTTTGTATGTAAAATGTTTGGCAGTTACTAAATACCACACGGCCTCTTTAAAAGAGTATAACTCAAAAGCTGACATATTTTAAATTAGTTGTTAAAACGCTTAAACTCCTCAAATCTACGCTCCAGTAAATAGTGGAGTAAAATGTGTGGTATTAACTTTCGATAGAAACAGAAAATATATTGCTATTCTACTATATTTTATTAAATTAGAGTTTCGATTTGTTGCGGTATCTAAAAACCAACTATTTTTAGTTGTGCTGCTTTTGAAGATGAGCTAAGATATGCCTTAGTGGAGCGGGATAATCGGTGGTCATTATTAGTGCACTTTACGATGTGCAATATTTTATTCGTCCATTAGCATTTATCAATTGTCACTTGATTGGGCGCCTTTTGATATTCACATGTACCTACTATGTATCGTTTTTACAAATTTCCAAAGTAATAAGGTGAAGGAAACCAAAGCAATGTATAATCCGCCGAGCAGAGATACAATATGGTAATACGTTGAAAAAACTGACAGCTGAGTAGAATGCGAGTGTTTGTGTGCGTAGTACCAGATTCGGCGGATATGGCAAAGTGAATTTTGCTCTAAATTTTGACGTATGACAGATACGTCGACGGTGACGTATTGTACCTGCTTGGCGCAAAAGGCCTGATATCGCTGTAACGGGCCGCCCTAAGGAAATTTGCATTGCGAACATTTTTGTAGGCAATTTAATTTAATACAAAATTATAAACAACTTTAGTTTTTTGCTACAAAGGCTTGGCAGCTTTAAAGAAATAATTGAGTCAGTCCATAGATATCTAAACTAGCAGTGAGAGACCTTTAAAATTAGTTCTTAAGGTCTGAAACTTTTGCAGTATCTCTAAATATATATATAATTTCAAAAAAATACAAAACAAAAAAATGTTGGTGCAGTTTAATGTGTCATACATAATGCAAATTGTATTCACCCCAAATAAAGAACAGGAAAAACCTCGATCACTCACAAGTTTTACTAGGGCATTTGCCTCGATGTCGGCATCAATATTTTTCTAATTGTCGACTTTTCTATTGTGAATTTATCCAGACCTCAAGGGCAATAATGAATTTCATTGTTGTTCATTTGTTTGATTTATATGCATGTATGTATGTACATTGTACATACGAGGTGTGTTCAAAAAGTATCGCGAATTTTGTGTTTTTTCAAAAATTATTTATTTACAGGGCGGCTGATGAATTTTGCTACATTAAGAAACTCAAAAAAATTTTTTTTCAGTGTATGGAATTCATTTTTCTTTTATTCATGTTAAAGCTCATTAAATTTTATTAAATATAGCTTAATTAGTTTTAAAAATATTGGAATTTAAATGCCCCCCCTGCTCGTCGATGCATGTGCGGCATCTTACCAAAAAGTTGTTCATTACTGCTTGGAGAGTTGAGACAGGAATAGCCGCAATTGTTTCTCGAATGGATTGCCTTAGTTCATTCAAATTTGTTGGTTTTGCTTTGAAGGCTTCCTGTTTGCAATAACCCCACAAGAAAAAGTCAGGTGCAGTAAGGTCAGGCGACCTGGGTGGCCAACGGAATGTGGAGTTTCTGGATATCAGCTTATTGGGAAATTTTCGTCGCAATTCTGTCATAACAGGTTGGGCTATATGAGGAGCTGCACCATCTTGCTGAAACCACACAGAGTTGAAAGAAATTCTCATTCGGCGTAATTCTGGATAGAAAAACTCTCTCAACATGCTCAAGTAACGGTCTCCAGTAACCGTAACGGTGTGACCGTTTTCTTCGAAGAAGTAGGGCCCGACAATTCAGCGTGATGAAACTGCACACCACACTGTGACACGAAGTGGATGCAATTCCGTCTCATGGAGTATCTGTGGGTTGGAAGCACTCCATATTCGACAATTTTGTTTGTTTATGTTGCCGTTTAAATCGAAATGGGCCTCGTCAGACATGAAAAGACAGTTCAACATGTTTCCATCCTCTTCCACCATTTGAAGCATCTTCTGGCAAAATTCCAAGCGAATCGGCAAGTCTGCAGCGTTCAGTTTGTTGGCCATTTGAATTTTATATGGGAATAAGTCCAAATCTTTGTGCATAATTGACTGTAATGACTGTCTGCTTACACCCATTTGAGCAGATAAGCTTCTTGTCGAAACACGTGGATTGTTTTGTATGGCAGCAGCTACAGCAGCAGTAAGGTCTTCTGTTGACTGTCCCATGCTCGGCAAAATTGTTTACAAGTCTTATTATGGTCCATCTGCTCGGAGGATTGCCGCCAAACGTGCGCCTATACTCTCTTTGAACCGAAACTACGGACTCCAGTGCGTGATAGCGGCGGACAATCCAAATTCTTGTTTCAGTGTCCCAGTTATCCATTTTTGTTAAATGTAAAAGTCAATCTGCAAAATAAAAAAAAAATTAACCAGATTCATTAAATAGAAAAAAAGTTATTTAATTTTTTTTTGGTAGCGGCTTTTATTAGCCACCCTGTACTATGCTGCAAGTAGGCTAGCAGGTTTATAGCATGTGATATAGCTACTAAGCCTACCCCAGTTGTCAATGAAAGTTTCTATGAGTTTAATTTTTGTTGGAACGATTTTCCGTCATCCCTTGTCAAGTTTGGTTTTGTGACAAAGCAGTTTCGGCGTTCTGACATTTTCAATGCCTAGTTTCTTTCTATGAGTTTCTTAAAGGCGATTGACAATCCTATCCCATCCCTTCGTGTACGTGTGACCTCTCATCTCTCTCTTGCTCATATATTTCTGGATATACACTAATATATATGTATCTCACTTACTTATGGTAGCACTATATGAAATTTCATATAGTAAATAGCTAAAATGTCTAGCCTAGCTTCCGGATACATTTTCGGTGACACAGATACCAGTCCTACCTCAACATTCAAATAGACTTACTCCGCAACTAAGGTAGCATCTAGGTTAAAAAAGCAGTAGAAAAAATTAAAATTTTCATCTTTTGTTTCTATTTATTGCATAAAAATGTATCACAAAAGTTTAGGTATGTATCCATATCTACGAGGTGTGTTCAAAAAGTATCGCGAATTTTGTGTTTTTTCAAAAATTATTTATTTATTCATGAATATCTATTTTGTCCCCTTCAAAGTAATCCCCATGAGATATTATACACTTGTGCCAACGGTTTTTCCAATCTTCGAAGCACTTCAAAAAATCATTTTTTTGTATCTTGTTCAGCTCCTCCTTCGATGCCGTCTTTATCTCGTCAAGAGAAGCGTAACGTCGTCCTTTCATGGGCCTCTTCAGTTTAGGGAACAAGAAAAAGTCACAGGGGGCCAGATCTGGGGAATACGGTGGCTGCGGCATCATTAGTGTGTTGTTTTTGGCCAAAAAGTCGCGCACAAGCAACGATGCGTGAGCAGGGGCGTTATCGTGGTGCAAAAGCCAATTTTTGTTCTTCTTTGCACATCTTCTCGGCCTTCTGAGAACATTTTGTACCACCGATAAACGTTGCTTCGGTCCAAGGTAGCTTCTCCGTATGCCACAGTCAACATTCGGAATGCATCCGCGCACTTAATTTCGTTTTTCACACAAAATTTGATACAGGTTCTTTGATCCATTTTTTTGAATAGGAAAAAATCGAAGACGATCCAAAACACGTGCAAGCAAAGCAGCTGTCAACAATTAACTGAACATTCAAAATGGCCGAGCTTGTCGGTATAAGTGAGAGACATGAGTACCAACATAACGCCACAAAAAATTCGAAATTCGAATATACGTAACCAGCGAAAATTCAAAATTCGCGATAAGTTTTGAACACACCTCGTACACGGAAACGTAAAACAAATCTTTCTTTTGATTTGTAAGAACGCATTGTATTTGTGTTAAAAGAAAATGCGAATGAAAACAATTGGGCCATCAAATGGTTTGCAGTCACAAAATACAGATAAACTTGCAATCTGCTTTAATAGCAATCGTAAGTGATCGCTTTTACAGTGACTGTAAATGTTATAATCGGCAACCTCTTTAAAGTAAGCATTTAGTTGCAATCACGTTTTTCACATAATCATTGATTATAAAAAATTGTGATCGCAATCAATACAAACAAGTAGGGAAAGGGCTGTCTTCGACTGTGACGAAGACTTTATACCTTTCATGAATACGCATCACGGTTTTAAGTGTCCGCTCCTTACTCACAATTAGAACAAACTCTGCAAAACTGTTAATTTAAAGAAACGTAACCCAAACCCCATTTATCGAAACTATCAATTATATGGGAGCTATATGTTATGTTAGTCCGATCTGGGTGATTTTCACTACACACATTACATATATAATATGTACCAAACCTGGAAAATTTTACGTTCTTGCTGGTTCCGACAAATGATTAATGCTTTACAAAATGGCTGCTCCTTAGCAAATTCCAGCGAGATATCTTAAGAACTGATGGACGAGTTTGCGTTCAAACAGACAGACGGACGGACGGACAGACGGACATGGTAAATCGACTCAGCTTATCGCCCTGATCATTTCGGTATACTTATTGGTATCTTCTTCTTCTCACACTTATAATACCATTTCATGTTCATGAAAGGTATAAAAAGCAATCTTCGCTCACTCTTCTTTAAAAAGTTGTGATTTTTTTTGGCCAGACGGTTTTCATGCCAGAAATACACGAGGGCGACCAAGTTTTCAATTTTAACCATCCCGGGATTTTTGGTATCTGATTTTACAATCCCGATATTTAGGTATTCGCTATTTTCTAACAGTTTAAGTTGAAAAAATTAATAAGTTGTTTTGGGAAACTATCTGAACGTAAAACATATACAAGGATCCTTAATAAGTTTTTTATTTAATAAATAAATCACACATATTTCGTTTTAAGTAAGGTAGTTCTCATCCCGAAAATCCGGGTGTTGTAAGAAAGAAATGCTTCCTGCATTTGTTTGGCACTTAAAAAAGCACGGAATTCCTAGATTGGCATCCATAGTAGGTACATTGTATATAAGTACACACATATGAAGATTATAGAAGTAAAATATTTTACATAACTTTCAGTTCAATTATTAAAGCATTTTTTTGCTTCATTTGCAAGTCAACAGATGTGCACAGCATTCAATAAAAAGCTTATCACAATTTCCTGCAAATTAATGAAGTTAAATAAGCCTGAAGATAAATGAGATTCAGCCTTGGCATTCACCTTAGATATGTTCAAATTGCAGTGACATTAGACCACCAATAAAATATATGAAATTGGAAGAGAAGCTCGGCGCAAAAAACCTCATCGGAGGTATATCGCTCCAAAAAATTGCTATTATTATTAAAAAAAAGCTTTTAAAAGATAACCCTTAGCAAAAGACTTAAGTCTTCTAATACTTCAATTTATTATTATTTTTTATTATTTAAACTTCCCCTGCTCAAGGTATTATGCAACATGGGACCATGTTCTGGCACCTTATTAACCAAGTAAGAGGCTTTTTAGTTAATTCACATTTCAAATTTGGATTGTCTAATGTACATGCACATGTAGGTACATACAAGGTGGTGCAAAAGTAAGCTTCCGATGTTCAGCATATCGGTTGTGGCACGTGCAGTGTGTGTTGTTGCACCGTCTTGTTGGAACCACATGTTTTCCAATCCCAATTCATCAAGTTGCGGCAAAAAGAACTCGTTGATCATTGCTCTGTAGCGCTCACCATTCACAGTAACCGTTTGGCCCCGACCGATTATTGGTCAAATAAATAGTCAGCAATATTCCGCGTTCTGGAGCAGTGTAGCGTAACATTGTTTATTAACGTGTATTTCGCATGTGTTTACTACACAAATGTCAAAACAGAACTGACTTTAGGGGCCAATCGCAAAATTTATAGCATTTTCTGATAGGAGGATTACTTTTGCGCCACCCTGTATGTATGTTTTAAGAATATCCTAAACTTACCTCACAGTCAAACCACATAATTGAAAACTACCAAGCACTAGTAGGAATCTAAAATCAGCTAGACAGCAGTCAACTGTCTTTTTTTCATTCAGCTACTGGTATATGTAACTCGTCCTCTCTTTCTCTTTATGGCGCGATATACAACAGGTATATCATCATAAACCTCCTAAGAGATTTTTGCGCCAAGCTTCTCTTTCAATTTGTGGTGTGCCGATTTGAATTTTCCCTACAAATTGGTGGGACCTACAGTTTTTTGCCTGTTACCTGTACCAGGGCTCGAACCATGGACCTTCGGTGTGGTAGGCCGGCAACACTACCTCCACACGACGGCGGCCGCCCAGTTTGAAATTGCCGGATTTTGGGCAAAAATATACCAGGCACAAACTAGTTCAAAATGGATCGAATAAATCGTAGTTCAATCATGTCGTGTGAAAATAATTGAGTTAAGTCTTTTTCGGAATAGATTAGTTTGGCTGGTTTGCTGTTTCATTGCGGGGCATATACGAGGTGTGTTCAAAACTTATCGCGAATTTTGAATTTTCGCTGGTTACGTATATTCGAATTTTTTGTGGCGTTATGTTGGTACTCATGTCTCTCACTTATGCCGACAAGCTCAGCCATTTTGAATGTTCAGTTAATTGTTGACAGCTGCTTTGCTTGCACGTGTTTTGGATCGTCTTAGATTTTTTCCTATTCAAAAAAATGGATCAAAGAACCTGTATCAAATTTCCGAATGTTGACTGTGGCATACGGAGAAGCTACCTTGGACCGAAGCAACGTTTATCGGTGGTACAAAATATTCTCAGAAGGCCGAGAAGATGTGCAAAGAAGAACAAAAATTGGCTTTTGCACCACGATAACGCCCCTGCTCACGCATCGTTGCTTGTGCGCGACTTTTTGGCCAAAAACAACACACTAATGATGCCGCAGCCACCGTATTCCCCAGATCTGGCCCCCTGTGACTTTTTCTTGTTCCCTAAACTGAAGAGGCCCATGAAAGGACGACGTTACGCTTCTCTTGACGAGATAAAGACGGCATCGAAGGAGGAGCTGAACAAGATACAAAAAAATGATTTTTTGAAGTGCTTCGAAGATTGGAAAAACCGTTGGCACAAGTGTATAATATCTCATGGGGATTACTTTGAAGGGGACAAAATAGAGATTCATGAATACAGGGTGGCTAATGAAAGCCGCTACCAAAAAAAAATTAAATAACTTTTTTTCTATTTAATGAATCTGGTTAATTTTTTTTTTATTTTGCAGATTGACTTTTACATTTAACAAAAATGGATAACTGGGACACTGAAACAAGAATTTGGATTGTCCGCCGCTATCACGCACTGGAGTCCGTAGTTTCGGTTCAAAGAGAGTATAGGCGCACGTTTGGCGGCAATCCTCCGAGCAGATGGACCATAATAAGACTTGTAAACAATTTTTCCGAGCATGGGACAGTCAACAGAAGACCTTACTGCTGCTGTAGCTGCTGCCATACAAAACAATCCACGTGTTTCGACAAGAAGCTTATCTGCTCAAATGGGTGTAAGCAGACAGTCATTACAGTCAATTATGCACAAAGATTTGGACTTATTCCCATATAAAATTCAAATGGCCAACAAACTGAGCGCTGCAGACTTGCCGATTCGCTTGGAATTTTGCCAGAAGATGCTTCAAATGGTGGAAGAGGATGGAAACATGTTGAACTGTCTTTTCATGTCTGACTAGGCCCATTTCGATTTAAACGGCAACATAAACAAACAAAATTGTCGAATATGGAGTGCTTCCAACCCACAGATACTCCATGAGACGGAATTGCATCCACTTCGTGTCACAGTGTGGTGTGCAGTTTCATCACGCTGAATTGTCGGGCCCTACTTCTTCGAAGAAAACGGTCACACCGTTACGGTTACTGGAGACCGTTACTTGAGCATGTTGAGAGAGTTTTTCTATCCAGAATTACGCCGAATGAGAATTTCTTTCAACTCTGTGTGGTTTCAGCAAGATGGTGCAGCTCCTCATATAGCCCAACCTGTTATGACAGAATTGCGACGAAAATTTCCCAATAAGCTGATATCCAGAAACTCCACATTCCGTTGGCCACCCAGGCCGCCTGACCTTACTGCACCTGACTTTTTCTTGTGGGGTTATTGCACACAGGAAGTCTTCAAAGCAAAACCAACAAATTTGAATGAACTAAGGCAATCCATTCGAGAAACAATTGCGGCTATTCCTGTCTCAACTCTCCAAGCAGTAATGAACAAATTTTTGGTAAGATGCCGCACATGCATCGACGAGCAGGGGGGGCATTTAAATTCCATTATTTTTAAAACTAATTAAGCTATATTTAATAAAATTTAATGAGCTTTAACATGAATAAAAGAAAAATGAATTCCATACACTGAAAAAAAAATTATTTCAGTTTCTTAATGTAGCAAAATTCATCAGCCACCCTGTATATGTCTACTAGTAGCGCAACTTACTCCGAATCGGCACACACACAAAAACACACAGGGTGCGTTATATGCAATAATAAAACAATCAAATTTAAATACTGCAATATTCAACGTGAAGACTTAAAACACCCAAATTATTGAATATAAAGCAATTATAACATCTTATCAGTTCCAGCAGAATGTAAATTTCAGTTTAAAGCTTAAAGCAACTCTGAACGCGATTTCTTTCATTACACTCTCTCGGAGTACTTTAATCCACTACCTTCCACTCCGATTCGCAAAAGAATATGCCAAACAGTGTTACGAGCTGATAGAAAAAAGAGGCTAAATCGGCAAAAAAAAAGGGTAGAAAAGGCTAAAATTAAGAAAAAAAAAGCCAGACATTTTTTTACGAAATCCATTTGAAATTTTTTATTTTAGTTTAAACTATTTGTGTATAAAGCTGTAGACATAGCTTAAAGGAACTATTCTTGTTTCAACACATATCACGCATATTTTCCTTGACTAGGAATTTTTTCAAAGAAATTCATACTATAGAAAAATCACTACAAACTAATTAATTTTATAATATTTTCTTCGTCTGATGAATCAGAAGAGCTTGAGTCTACGTACAAAGTTTGGGTATTTATCATAGAGATGAGATCATCGGTAATTTCAAAATCAGTGCAACATTTGGATGAGCGTTTTAACGAACATCTAATATTAAGCAGCGAGCTAAGCATTTTAATTTTTTCTCTGTTCCTTAACTTAGTTTTTAAAATGTTCATGGCACTAAAAATCCTTTCAACCTCAGCATTACTGAAAGGTAATACCAAAAATACCACCAAATTCGACCAATTCTAAAAAAGCGGATTCGTTTAATGAATTTTTATGTTCTCGGACTTCCACTCAAAATTCCATGGTATAGGGGTGCGTTGTATGCAATAATAAAACAATCAAATTTAAATACTAAAATATTGAAGGTGGAGGCATAAAACTCCCAAGTTATTGAATATAAAGCAGTTATAACACCTTATCCGTTGCTATAGAATACAAATTTCAGTTTAAATTTAAATTTTTAGTTGTAGTTTTTACTTTTAAACCACTCTGAACACGATTTCTTTCATTCCACTCTCTCGGAGTACCTTTATCCACTCCGATTTGCAAAAAAAGATGCCAAACTAGTAGGGGTAAAGAATGACTGTGACCACGAAACAGCTTAAAACCTTCAGTAAAATTCTTAAGAGCATCGGGCAATCTTTTCTATTTATGTGATTGGGCATACTGCTCGCACTTATAAGCAAAGCATATTTTTGTATGCATTGTATTCTGTCTGTAGGAACAAAGTGTATTTTTAGTAGCTTCCAAGATATTCGAAAGCGGATATTTTATGTATGTTCAGAGATATTTGGTAATTGTTTCATTTAAGAGACAACTGCTAAAACACGTCCAAAAATATCGAAAGAGGTATCAAACAACGCGTTTTGACTTCGGTATCAAGAATGCGGGAGCGGATTTTCAATTTTTTATTTCAGTGAAAAGTTATTCGCAAAAAACCCAAAAATTACCCAGGTCCGATCCCAAATAGGGGGCTTGTTCCAAGGTATTTATGTGCAGAACATTTTTCTGCGTAGGCGGCCTTCGGCCGCGCTTCAAAAAAATAACCCTTAGCCGGTCCAACACCGGCTACGCGGTCCACAGTATTTCTGCGCAGAACACACTTTTTGCACTTTTTGATCCACCCTAATCTGTGATTACAACAACCACATGAAACTCGAAAATTCGCTTCCGGATTATTGTTACCGAGGTCAAAACGCGTCTTTTGATACCTTTCCCGATAATTTCGGACGTGTTTTAGCAGTTGTCTCCTAAAGGAAACAATTACCGATATTTGTAATCAAAGTTGAAATTTTTCTGTCATTTTCATGTGGTTGTTGCAATCACAGATTAGGGTGTACCGAAAAGTGCAGAAATGTGTTCTGCGCAGAAATATTGTGGACCGCGTAGCCGGTGGTGGACTGGCTAAGGGTTATTTTTTTGAAGCGATGCCGGAGGTCGCCTACGCAGAAAGGTGCTGTGCACATAAATACCTTGGATCAAACTCCCTATTTGGGATCGGACCTGGGCCATTTTCGGCGTTTTTGCTAATAACTTTTCAGCGAAACAAATTATTTAAGTTCCGCTTTCGGATTATTGATACGCGCCGTTTGATACCTTTCCCGATATATTTGGACATATATTATCACTTACGTACGGCCGTATAGAATTACCATAATGGGTTTCCCCTTCTTCATTGGGCCCGAAACGCGTCTCTGGGTACCGATATCGACATTTTTAGTGGAGTTACAGTTGACGTTTGATGTAAAGTATTACCCATAAAACTCCCAAATTATTGCATATAAAGTAGTTATAACACCTAATCAGTTACTATATAATGTGGATTCCAGTTTAAATTAAAGTTTTTAGTTGTATTTTATACTTTGAAACAACTCTGAACGCGATCTCCTTCATTCCACTCTCTCGGTGTACCTTCGTCCACTACCTTCCACTCCGATTCGCAAAAGAAGTTGCCAAACTAGTAGGGGTAAACAATGACCGGCCCGTTCTAATTAAACAGTGCAATGGGTATAATTCGTGTAGTTCCTTTAATTGTATTAATTAAATTAATTTGTGTTTTACATAATTCAACGGCAAATGAAGTGCTCGGTTGTGGAGGTTTTATAAAAAGTCATGCTGAGATCGATTTTTCCAAAGTAGAAATTAAATTGTGAGAAACATGATTCTTCCCTTGACTTTACCATGATTTAACATTTTTTTGGTTATTGATTTTCAACATTAACCTATAACGTATTTGTTTTTAGATTAACCAACCAAGGTTCATTGAAAGATAAAACAGATTGTTCGCCCTCGAATGGTTATTATTTTTTGCCCATTTATGATAGAGGAGAATATATACTACGAATTTCTCCACCTCCCGGATGGAGTTTTGAACCAGAGCAAGTAGAACTCAGTTTTGATGGAAAAACAGACATTTGCAGTATAGGAAAAGATGTTAATTTTGCTTTCAAAGGTTTTGGTATTACTGGAAAAGTGACACTCGCTGGGCATGGCAATAGCGGTGCCCGAGGAGTCAGTGTCTTTTTGAATTTAGAAGGCAATGGCAAAGAGCGTGAAACTACAACGGATATAAATGGAATATTTTCCTTCACTCCTATAATACCGGGCAAATATAAATTGAGGGTAACACATCCGAGATGGCATTTTTCAAAGTCGGAATATACAGTTTTGGTGGAGAGCGGTAATACGGAGCTGCCTGAAAATTCGTTAGTGGTTGGGGGTTTTGATGTACAGGGCCATTTTGACACCAACGATCAAATGGCTTCGAATATTGGAATGGCATTATTCCGAGAGAATAAAGTTTGTATATAATATTTTTCCCGATGCATTTATAAATCTGGAGCCAGCTGCCAGTTTGGGGTAGCCGCAATATTAAAAGTGAAGCTTTGCTTCGTCGTTAATTTCACTCGAATATTAGGCGAAGTGGACGTCCACGTACATCGCTGCTTAGCCAACCGATAACAACTACTTTACGGTCCCGTTATTTACCGCATTAACATGGAACTAAACGTTTACGTCGATGGCACCAAGCTATCGACTGTCCCTCACCACACACTGGATGTCGTTGTTAAAGAGCAACTCCCGCCAGTTTAATGCCGTCATTTAAGTATAAGCTCCACATGGTGAAGAGTGACGACTAGGCATGGCTTCCCCATAAAAACAACAATGTTTAATGGCAGAGTGAAATGATACAATGTTTTACTTTGAATACTGTTGGACACCAACATTGGCAGCAGGCTACTGAAGTAGCAGATTACTTATATTATTACATCCCAATATTTGGATTATTTTGAAGATAGCTTAACCAATTTTTTTTTTCAATAGCAATCACTTCCAGTATTATGCCAACAAAACTCTTCCGCCACATTGTCTGTGAGCAAGGATAATTATGAAACGAGATCATCGTGCCAAACGTTGGTAACCAAAAGTGGTAGTTATGTTTTTAAAGGCGTACCACCGGGAAAATATTTAGTTCAACCAATTATCGAGAGTTCGGTACACAAATTGCATATAACACCGTCACACCTTGAACTAGAAGTGAAGAAAGACACTCTCATATTAAAGGATGAATTTAAAGTAAGTGTATTATCTCATTAATACTGACTAAGAGTGATTATAATAAGATCAAACATAGATTACAGGATTCAGTATAACTGGAAAAGTTCTTACGTCGCCTGCTGGTGAACATGTCCGGGGCGCTACAGTCAAATTGAATGGAAACGATGTAGCTAAAACGGATGATGGTGGTATCTATACTTTGGAAAATATAAAATCAGGAAATTATAAACTTCAAGTGGAATACCCAAAACTAAAATTTAATGAAATTGATGTTAATTTGCAAATAAACACAGAATTCATTGCCGATATAGTACCTGACGCTTACAAAGTCTGTGGAAAAGTCGTCTCGCAAAAATCATATGTTGTTGGTATTACTAAACATGCATCGACTTTCCATACAACTGTTTCGAGCAAAGCCGAGACTGGCGTATGGTGTACATACTTGACCAGAGGAAAATTTAATATCGAAATTCTTACGACAGAAGCCGACAAAACAAGCGGAGTACAGTTTTTCCCAGTACAACATCTAATTGAAGTCAATTTCAAACCCTTGAAGGATATAATATTCTCACAGTTACGCGCTACATTGATAGGTGAATTAAAATGCTTACCAGATGCACCTGATGTGTGCACAAAGTCCTTGGTGACATTGCATTCACTTGATGCAGTGGGAAAACCAACTGGGTATAAACAGGATGTAAAAGCCGAGAGTAAGAACTTTTATTTTCATTCATTTATAATGGGTAGTCATTCAAAATTTTTTAATTTCATTAAGATGGCAAATATTCCTTCAAGGAAATACTTCCGGGTCCATATGAGATAACTATTCCCCAATCCAATTTATGTTTTGATTCTACCACTGTTTTTATCAATGTTGCCACCGCCAGTGAAACTGCTTCACCATTTGTGCAACGTGGCTATGAGGTTTCCATAATATCAAGCCATCGAGCTATTGTAAGTATTGCGATTTGTATTATTATTAACAGATGTTAATTTTTTGCATATTCCACATAGATGAAATATACGTTTGCTGGTACTACAGCTGCAGTACAACAACAACATCCAACAGAAACTCTTAAATTGCTCGCTGGCGTAAATACTTTTTGCGTTCCGACATTCGGTACATACAAAATAAAACTTGAAGGATGTCACTTCTATGACGAGGGTCTACCCCAAACATTTAGCACAGTTGATAGTAATCCTAGTATTATCACTGCCATTGCACACAAGATGGGCGTTCGAGTGCTCTCCACCGATCCATCAGCTGATACACTACGTTTGCTAGTAGAATCAAAATCTTTGGGCAAGCAATTGATAACTCCAACTGCTGAGGTACATAAAGTAGATGGAAAATATGCTTTCCGCTACGAAACATTTTTACAACCCGGAGAAATATTGCAAATAACACCTCAAAGTGATACTCTGCTTTTCACGCCTCAAACAAAAGAGTTGAAGGGCAGCAGTGATTGCTTGGATATTGCATTCAATTTTGTAGCCGTACAAGGTTTAATTTTAAGAGGAAAAGTAGTGCCCGCCATAAAGGATGCTACCATTACTCTGTTCTACCCTAACAATCCAGATATGAGTCCTCAAACGACTCAATCGAATATTAAAGGCGAATTTAAATTTGGACCAATCGATGGAAGCCTCATTTACAAATTGAGGGCGGAAAAGGAATCATACGTTTTCTCAGAATTCGACACACAAAGTTCCTCATTTAGTGCGCATAAACTATGTGAAATTGTTGTTAAAGTTAAAGATGAAGAAGGCAAAACTTTGAGTGGCGTTTTACTTTCGCTAAGTGGTGCTGAAAGCTACCGTAAGAATTTAATTACCAGCGAAGGTGCAATCAATTTCCATTCACTTTCACCCTCACAATATTTCCTGCGCCCAATGATGAAAGAATATAAATTTGAACCGAACTCAAAAATAATCCACATTAAGGACGGAGAAACTGTTGAAGTGGAGTTGACGTAAGTTTGTGTAGTTAATAAATGAATTACTTATTTACTAAATATTAATTCTTTTAGTGGAAAGCGTGTATCTTATTCGGTTTTTGGTTCCATTAATTCACTAAATGGTGAACCATTTTCACAAGTAAACATCGAAGCGACCGCCGACGAAAGTTGTCAACACCATCAAGAAGAAGCGACTAGCGACAATAATGGCCAATATCGATTGCGTGGTCTGCAACCGGGTTGCAGTTATGTCGTAAAGCCGAAGGACGTTGGTAAGTCTAGTTCAAATGTTGCACGCTCGATCCCGGAGACTCGAACGGTAAAAGTAGAACAAAATGATGTACGTGGAATCAATCTGATCGCTATAAGTCCTATTACATTCGTTGACGTGGTTTCACGGATTACTGCTACACTAAATGACCACTACAAAACTTTGCGTATTGTAATGTATCGCAAAGGTGCTTCGGATTCGCCAATCTACTCCCAACGTGTGGAGACACCATTGAATCTCAAATCAAGTTACAATCCTGGCATAATGGTATTTTTCCCGCGTATCCCCATGGATGGCAAAACCTATGTAGTAGAATTGAAATCAACGCTCTCTGATAAAACATACACGTATGTATTACCATCTGAGACGTTCGTTGCTGACACTAGTTCCGTGTTTGTTGAACTTGACTTTAATCCTGAAGTGCGTATTGCAGAAGCAGATCTAAATCAGAACTCTATTTCAGCGCTCATTTTAGTTGCTTTGATATCAATTGCATTCTTCAAACAAGACATAGCAATGGATTTTCTGAATTTTGTTTGGAGTAGAGTAAATGGCATTGCCCAAGACTTTTCACAGAAGCAAAAAAACAACAGTAGAAAAGAAACGCGCAACACCGAACCAATAAATCAAAAGAAAATCGAAAAAATGGCTGAACAAATAAATGCAGTCACAAAGAAAAAGACCAAAAAAATATAACTATAATTAGTAAAATTAAAAGCGAACATTTACAGAAAACTAGCTTAAATCCATTTAAGAGAGGTAATAGGTATTGTATTAAGCATATGAAATTAAGTATTTTAACCCTATTCAACTTTATCAAATTCTAAATTGTTTATTTAAATTAAAGGAGTCAATTAAGATTGACAAACTAAAACAAAATATATAAAATGTTACCTTAAAAACGTCGAGTTGTTTTTACTCTACAATTCTTACCTAATATATTTAAATAAACATTGAAAGTAATAAACTACTTTCGGTACTATTTAAAATAAATATTATTATATACTTATACTACTATTTTATATATAATATTAGTTAAACCACAGTCGTCCATTAAACTCTATCAAATTCAATAATGTTGCGTCGTCTCCAGAACGAGTGATGCCATTGATTTATAGCGCAACTCGCTACGATTGACTCTTCTTTTTTTGTCCACGTTCTGCTTTTAGATTTACTTCATTAAGGTTTTCCAAGCTCTTATGTACATCATTCGAGCTGTTATGGGTTCCTTCTGAACTGTAATCGATTTCATTTTTATCTTGACTAGCCTGCTCTTGAGTGCTACCTTCTTCTTCAACACTATCAGGAGTAGTTTCCCCTTCTATATTTTGTTCAATAAAAACACATCCGGAATTAACTGCTGCACATTCGGCGAACGAATGAGCTTGCTTAAATTCATTACGTGCGTTTGTATATTTGTCGAAAAAACCACGACCTACAATCCGGAATGCCATACTACTAAGTGAATTCAATCGGGCACGGAACTCCATCTCACATATGAACCGTCGACGACACGCCAATGAATCTAAACCCAAAAATTCGAACATCAGCTCAGCAATTCTGGAAAATAAAATTGGTTTCCCGGTGTATAAGCTTCTTGTGAACTTACAGTTACTGTCATTTTACCCACCTTTCTTCAGTCTTCATAGGTGTAACATCCTGCTGGCTCTTTCGTGCTGCAAGCGAGCTTTTCTTTTGATGCACGCTTCTCCGCTTTATACGATGAGTGAGTGACCCCGTTGTCGGTACCAATTCTTCAGTGGCTGTTATATCCTCAGAGTATGATCCAGCATAAGCAGAGTAAGGATCAACCGAACTCAAGCTACTAAACGATTGATCGATATTCGGCGAATGATCAAATGAATATGGGACATGATCATGAGCAAACGATGGACTACATATATGTGAAATATAAAATTAAATTTATTGTTATGTGTGTATAGTTATATGTTTATCTTACGGCGGATGATCGTAAACGATTGAAGGCGAGTCGTGAAGCAGGCCAGTTGAGCATTTACTTGGCCAAACGTAACGCAAAGCTACGAATACAGCGCTACCGACAAAGAAGCCAACAATAATGAGCTTCACTTTTACCCAATAGGCAATGGCCAGAGCATGCCAACCCCAAAGGTACCCTAAAAATACGATAAAAAAATGGAAAAATTTTAATATAAATTAAGTTATGAAATTGGCTGTTCTGTTTCCATTGGCTTGGAATATGTGGTTAGCAGTGGTTGGAAAGCCTATTTCATTGTGGATCAATAACATGCTGAATTTTTTCTTAGCGGCTCTTTTTCTCAAGACGCCCAACTTTTTATCTTCGAAAATTCTGGGACATTTGGGAGGTACTGGGCGTGAAGCATGTCAATTTGGATCATGCTATTTTTTTATTAATAACAGTTTCATCTCATTTAGCCCCTGTGTTGAGCATCTCAGGAATATAATTATCCTATAAATTGCATGGTACAAAAAGTGGGCCCGACGACCCCAATATGTCAGCCCCTGCGGGTTAGGGGCTTAGAATATGCCCGAAGGTAATGACGTGCAACTCGATGGTTGATCTACGGATATGATGCCTCTCACCTCCCATTACCCACCTTATCCTTCCTTACGGAAGGAGGGGTGACATGACCTAGAAGGTTCCACTGGTCATAAATCGCTACCACGACAGTCGGGCAGTACCGCAAGGGAGTACCGGAGCGTACCGGATTCATATCCGGCCAAGGACTGTCAGTTCGACAGCACTCCCCAAAACCTTCGGGGAGTGTTTTTGTCGTTACAACAACAACAACAACAACCCCAATATGTCAAGATGACGTCACAATATTTATTAGTAAGACCCAATAATGAATTTACACCTATTTAATAGTGTTATTGTCCTACACACCCAGTGATACATTCAACCAGTCCAACGCCCCAAAGTCGCCAATTCGACATGAACATTTTTTATTAACAATGGAATTCAGACGGGTTTGCTTACAAAACTATCATAGCCGCGAAGGAGGCCCTAGCAACGGATACATTACTAACTAATAAAAATAAGATTGGCGCACTTTCGCTCTTACGCTTACAAGACTACGAATGACGATATGAAAATATTTATCAAAGTTAACTTGATGGCTACATATTTAGGATTATACAATATGTTCACAAGTCAATACAAGTTTGGAATAAACAATCAAGAAAGGGAAAGTGTTATCTTTTTATAAAATGCACTACATAATTATCATAGTGAATATACATACATACATACCTGGCATCTACGGCCCTGCTATTGATAACGGCAATACATTTAAAAAAAATTAAATCGTGAAACATCAATTATGACCTATTCTGTATTCGAAAACTTATTTTGTGGTAGAGACTGGCCACCGCACTTACAAGCCAAAATGCTCCACTAATTGGAAAAAGACTTATTGGTAATTATTTGGTAGAAATTGATATATATGCAAGTAAGTACATATATGTATACATACATATGTATGCATGTGAAAGTCTCTTTAAAACTTTCCAATGCTCTTGGACATTCCACAGTCAATGATAGTATTAAGTCACGATATCAGAATATTGTTTATTTAATCACATATTACGAAATAAAGTTCATAATAAATGTATTTGCATATGTATGTTAGACTGTTGTTTGGGGAGTGTTGTCGAATTGACAGCCCTTGGCAGGATATGAATTCGGTACGCTCCGGTACTCCATTGCGATACTGCCCGACTGTCGTGGTAGCGATTTAGTATCACCAGTGCAACCTTCCAGGTCATGTCAACCCCCTCCCTCAAGTAAGGAGAAGATGGGTAATGAGATGTGAGTGGCATCAATTCCGTAAAAACAAACAGCTGTACAAGTTCCAAACCTTAATATTAATTTTTAAAGGTCAAACCATTGAAGTAAAAGAATTAAGCTGCTTATCGTTCCGTAGGAAAGGGAATTTGCCACAAAAAAGTTCTGAATGCAAATTTTCGTCAGGCGGGCTTTCCATTGACGAAAGATTTTCACTCAATTTGAATAATTTATATAGTACACTATCTAGATTCGTTATTTTATCAATTCAATTACCGAAAAATGTACGAATTTCACAATACATTGAAGCTTGTTCTTAATTACTCCGCGAGAACCGTAGTTTTAGTCGGAAACGGTAATTCCTCGCTTGTATTTGCATATATTTTGGCAGGATGAATCCAAATCCACCATCAGAGTTCGACTTAACGGTCGCCCTAAGCTCAAAAACCCAACACAGAAAACTGACATGTTTTAGAGGGTTAAGACCAAGCCTAGACCCATTATTCCAATATAATTCTGATTACTTTGGAACGGCCCCCCATATGAACATTTTTTTTCAGAGCTTTTGGTGGGGATCGAAAAATCAAATAACTGTAACTCCAATTGGTATTCATGTCGGTAGAATATCCCGTAATTTTACGTGTTATATACGAGTCAAATGACTAATAGCTGTGACACCGGTGTGAGAAGTACAGCTATATGTTTACCTTAGGTCAAAAAATAAATGAAAAAGAGCGAGATGTAAAAGCGCACACACAGGAACGAGGGGAAAGAAACAGTCAAAAAGTCTACCGATGCTCTTAAAAACGTGATGGGAGAAATACGGGAACTTTTGGTATGGCTCCGGGTAAGTTTACTAATCATTTTACCTATATCGTTTTTGCAGGGTTGCTATACACATACATCCATACATAACCTTTGCATGTATTTTGTTTTTGTAATTTGTGAGTTTAATGTCAAAATCGCACTGAGAAATGGGTGCACTGTCAAAATTCAAGAAAAAAGTAAAAATCAGCTGGTCTAACAAGACGACCTCTATTATTGGATCATGGATCAAAGTGTATTCAATAAAGTGTGACTGACAGCTGGAAATGATTCTCTTGTAAGGGACTATTATGTCAACCGAATGTAAACAAATGAATTAACCCTTTAAGGTGCATATAGCTTTTCACCACTCATCTGTAAGTTTCTTTTTGTATTTTTTTTTATTTTACTTTATTCGACAGCAGTGTCAAAGACGACGATAACAAATTACAACAACTATACGTCCAGATAGAACAAGTGCGGGGAAATAGAATTCCATAAGTTAAAACTTATTCTACAATAAATAATATCAGTTTTTACTTAAAGAAGACACATTTTTTTACAAAACCGTTTTATCAATTTTTTTGCTTTAATTAAATAAGTTTTGTGCGATTCAGCATCATCCATCTAAAAATTTTAGTTTTATGATCTAAACATTATTCGGTACTTTTAAAAGTAAGATTTTATGTTTTCATTCAAATATATGTGTGAGCTCGGTTTTACTAATTTAAATATTGAAATTTTGTCATTCTAGCTATTTGTGGCCACAAACTTTCATGAAAACAGTTTAAAGATGTTTTATCGCATTAAGAAAATAGATTTTTGGTTTCCTAAAGCTCCCATCCAAAATTCAGGGTATGCATGCATACACATGCGACATGAAGATGGCCGAACGCCGAAACCGAGTTGCCACGAAACCAAATCTGACAAGGGAAAATGGAAAGTTTCTGATAGAGTATTTTCAAAGATTCGGAGAGCAAACAAGTTTAAGTATAATTATTACTTTCAGCCTATGGAAATTTGAATATTTTGAAAATATTCACTCTTCTTTTGATATTAGGCAAATCCACTAAATCTTCTCTGTCAGACTTCTTTATTGGATTTATGATTCGATCCCACAGTGAATTTCAGGGCAACTTAAGTTGCTCTTCTTGTCATCTTTCATTTCTCTGTCAACTAGGCAGTACACCAACATCAACTTTAAAGCCGAATTGGCCGAGACCTAACTCTGATATGAAGATTCCACCTTTAAAAAATTTACTTCCTTTTGTAGGAAATGCTCAGGTAAAATTCGAGTCCAACCCTACGAAATACCCGAATTTCTTTCGTTTTCTACTAGTAATCAACTAGTATCAACAATAGCCTCCTATTTTTACAGAATTTTCTCTAAAATTCCTTCCTTTGAATTAAAGTCGAAAAATAAATATTGAAATTTCGAAAATGAAAAAAAAAATTATTTAAATTTTTTTTTTAACTTATTTAAATTATTAAAATTTTTTTTTTTTAACTGAAAAGATTATTTTAAAAGGGTTAAAGATTTTTTCTGTTTGACATCATAGTTTTGTTTCAACTGAGAGATACGTCAAGTTCAATCACACTTTGTTGAATACCATGATTCAATAACTACAAGGTTAGCTCTCTAGCTGACGTTTACTTTTGACACTTCCATTTCCTGGGTTTCTATTGCGAACGAAAAAAAGTAGGAGTCTTTTTTTATTTGTCTAGGAAATGGTAGTAGAAAAATCAAAAAAGTAGGAAATTAGTAGTAATACATTTTGTAAAGTCAACTAAATACAGCATCAAAACATGTTATCCCATAGTATCACTGTATAAATCGTTGTAAATTTTCTCTATAATCAATTAAAAAACAATAAAAAACGGTTCGCCTTCTTGCCCGAATCATGAATGTGCTAAAATTAAAATGTTGGGAAAACAAGATTAAAAGTTCGATTTCGGCTCATTCGGTGTACATGGACATCAAAATATTGTGGTTTCGGTGTAAGCATGATACCAGAGATTCTCCTCAAACTTAGAACCTTCAATGGCTAATAAGTAAACTTATCAACTCAAACTCTGAATAATCGCACATTCGTGCTTCTGACTATAGGGCTATGCTTTTTTTTTAATTATAATGACAAATTGACAAGATGCATATTTGTTGGAAACCTTTCAGGGCATAAAGACAAACGGACATGGTCTACCAAGTGGGTAGTAAACTGATAAGTTTCAATAAGATAGGATTGGTTCCTATTATTCATGTACGCCTAAAACAAAAGTTGACTTACAACTGTTGCTTTATACTTAAGTTAAGCCAGAACTGATTTTCAAACCCAGAGAATAGTAGTTAAGTTTTGTTAAAAACAAGACTTCGAATCACATAAGGATCAGTTTTGAAGTCACGATTGACCTAAGTAAGTATATAAGTATGCAGGGACAACATTTTAAGACAGCCATTGCTACGTACCGGAATGTCCCGAGTTTTAAACGCCCACGACTACACTTCCTTCTTCTTTAAATGGTCATCTAACCGCCCCGGCGATTTTGACCGTCCAACATAGCTCGCCAGTCGTTTCTTCGTTGCGCCAACTGGCGCCAATTGGAAACACCGCGGGATCGCAAATCGGTCTCCACTTGGTCCTTCCATCGGAGTGGTGGTCTCCCTCTTCCTCTGCTTCCACCGGCGGGTGCCGATTAGAATACCTTCTGGGCTGGAGCATCTTCGCTCATTGGCACTACGTGGCCTAGCCAGCGAAGCCGCTGTGTTTTATTTCGCTGAACTATGTCGGCGTTTGCGTAAAGTTCATACAGCTCATCATTAAATCTTCTTCGGTACTCGCCGTCGCCAACACGTAGAGGTCCACAAATCTTTCGGAGAACCTTTTTCTCGAATACTCCTAGAGCCGCCTCATCAAATGTTGTTAGTGTCCACGCTTCTGCACCATATAGCAGGACGGGTGCGATGAGTGACTTGTAGAGTGTTATTTTCGTTCGTCGAGAGAGGACTTTACTTTTCAATTGCCTACTCAGTCCGAAGTAGCATTTGTTTGCAAGAGTAATTCTTCGTCGGATTTCTAGGCTAACATTATTGTGCGCGAATGCGCTGACTCTTTGCATGATGACAGAAGGTACTTCGTTTTGCCCTCGTTCACCACCAATCCCATTTTCTCCGCTTCTACTATTTTTACATAATTTCGATAAAAGGCAACCCAGAATGTAAATGACAATTTTCAGGCAGCAAGATGGCGGAAATTGTCAAAATATGTCACTAGAGAGCTAACCTTGTAGTTATTGAATTGTTTGAATACATTTTGATACATATATATTGTTTCCGAGAAGGACAAGTTTTGTCAAAAAGTGCGTACAATGCTTAAATGCTAAACTTATGCGCCAAGCAGATACAGTACTTCACCTTCGACGTATCCGTCATACGTCAAAATTTAGAGCAAAATCTACTTTGCCGTATCGTTCGAATCTGTTGTCACGCACTCCAACACTCGCATTCTACTTAGCTGTCAGTTTTTTCAACGTAAACCAACAAAAAAATAACCATTCCAGGTTCACGAAACATCAGTCAGAATAACTGTTTTCGCAATGTTCATCTGTAACCTGGCCGTTTGGGAAGAAAATGTCCCAATGTTATTTAATTGAGGGCGAAGCTCCCAACAAAAAATTAGTGAGTCTACCCTGTTCTAGCTGCAAGTTTCCTATGACTCTGGTAGACTGCCACTGCAACAACAACATGCTCTATAAAGAACATTGGTCAATTTTCAATATTGCTTACTTTTTTGCACTACAAATGGGCCCTTTACTACAAAATGGGTATTTTTCAAAAACGCCCTATCTCTGAATTTATTTCAAGAACGTCCTATTTCAATGAAAATTCAATTGTGAACAAAATTCGCAAAAATTTTTAAAACAAAACAATAACTTCTCACATTTTGTTTTCGTTTTGCTTTATACATTTTGGGAATATTTTTATCACATGAAATTCATGATAGTGCCCAATATATTTTCAGCATTTTTGAAAAATATTTTGAAATGGGATGATCTTCCACACATCCGACGAAATATTGCACAGTTTAATTTTAAAATAAATCCTTACACAATTTGTGGCGATGTTTTCTTGTTCGTGCCTCATCCTCTAAATCAGTGATGGCGCGTCCTTCCAGAGCACGATTTTCTTCGAATTCCGGGGACTGTTCGCTTAATACCAGCGTGAAATACACAATAAGGATAATAACAAATAGCCACAACGTATTTCGATTCATTCTAGTTCAATTGTTTTAGGTTTTGACTCGCGTCTATTGTTGTTGTCCTTATTTTTATCGAAAGTTTATTGTCAAATTTGTATTTTTAACGGTTATAGTCATGAATGCACTGACGCCCGGTGGGAAAATCAATTTGTTTTTATATCCGAGTGCACTTATATGAAAAAGTCAGGTGATAATAGGCCGGCTAATTGTTTAGTAAATAAAATCTAAGCCCCACTCACATGCGTACATATGCATACAAACAAGCAGTACTTAGGCCGTGGTATGGTGGGTATGTGGTTATAGCATGTCTATATATTTATATTATTTTATTTATATAAAAATACTTTTAAATATTTTAAGTTAACTATTCAATATCTTAATAAATCACCAAAAAAAATATCTTTCAAACATTTTTCGTTTGAAATCTTTATCTTTACATATAATAAAATTGTAACAGGTCGATGTCTGTACATTGAAGATATTTAAGAAAAACTGATAGGAGAGGTCGTTATTGGGCCAGCGGAACCCAAATCTACAATTTTTAGAATTTTTGTCTGTCTGTCTGTCCGTTTGTATGATTGTGCGCGTATCACGTAAAAACTACTGAATAGAATTGCATGAAACTTTCACCATTCTATCACTTAACGTCTAACTTAAAATTTAGGACAACTTTCATTTGGATATCTCATCCAGTTCCCGAGTTATTGACCAAAATGTGGGAAAAATGTGACCAAAAATGTGGTTTTTTTACCATAACGCCCGCGTCACACAAAAACGACTGCATAGAAATGAATGAAACTTTCAATAATCATTCTCTAGACGTCTCTCCTAAAATTTAAGATATCTTTCACCTCGATATTTCACCCGGGTCCCAATTTATTGACCTAAATGTGGACCCAGGGTGACTGTATGATTTGTGCTTTTAAGGCAGAACAGCTAGTGAGAAATAAAATCATTTAACAATTACGCAAACAGAAAGTAAAAATAAACAATAATAATAATAAAAAATTAATAATAATAAACCCTACATATACTCCCCCTCCAGTGAAATGATCAATGAGAATTAATTAATGTTAAATGTTATTTTCTATGTTTTCTGTGGTGTAGGGTAACTGCACTAGTTGCCGGACAGCGCTAGTCTCCGGACACTATGTCAATGTTTTGGGATTAATAGACAAATAACTAACAAATAGTCTCAAATAACAACACAAATGGAAATGTAGATGTTTTTTGAGAGTACGTGGAAAGTTTAAGTTGAATAAAAAGCATGATTTGAAAGTTCCACGTAATTTTAGTGTTAAAAGTCTGAGCATGCTTCAAAATTGCCGGTTTTGTAAAAAAAAAATAGTGGGAGCATTTTAGAAAAGTAAGGGCCTAAACAAGTATTTACTACCATTTTACAATAAAAATTTATAAAATTTGTTTAAGATATAATAAACTTTCATTCAATAAATAAAAAAGAAATTTTCAGCCTAACAGGCCGTCCGGATACAGAAAAAAAGATAGTTTATTATATTATATATGCACTACAAAAAGAAAACCATATTTCTCTACTATGTTTTCAGTCTTCGGAAACGTTTTTTCAAGTACAAATATTGCTGTCCGGATAATGAGAAAACAAGTTTCAATGTCCGGACAGTAAGCATTTTGTACAAACTTTGTCGTTTTTATCGATATTATTATTTAAAAAATTAATGCAGACTTTTACCTCAGCCCTTCGAGGTTATAAGGTCAAACCAAAAAATCATCAGACAAGCGGCAGCTTAGGATAGCTTTGGAACTCCTAATAGTCGGAGCCTTCATCTGGCGAGCGACAGGATCACAAAATATGTTCAAGCATTACTTGTACAACCTCTCTCTCTCTCTCTATGGCGCGATATACAACAGGTATATCATCATAAACCTCCTAAGAGATTTTTGCGCCAAGCTTCTCTTCCAATTTGTGGTGTGCCGATTTGAATTTTCCCTACAAATTGGTGGGACCTACAGTTTTTTGCCGACTCCGAACGGCATCTACAAAGGAGACGAATTTTTGCTGAGAAGCCTGTCATGGCAGAAATACACTCGGAGAGTTTGCCAAACCACTGCCGAGGGGCGACCCCGTTTTGAAAAACTTTTTTCAAATCACTTTTGATGTTACCTGTACCAGGGCTCGAACCATGGACCTTCGGTGTGGTAGGCCGGCAACACTACCTTCACACCACGGCAGCCGCCGCTTTGCTCCAACAACAATCACAACCTATTAAAACATAATATTGCAGTCTTGCCGTTTTGCGGACAAGAGCTGGGTTGTGAACCCATACGACTTCCACACGGCCTCGGAGACTTTGCCATCCCATGTTACTTCTAAGCCGTTTTTGCTTGGTAGATCATTTACAGCTCTTGACTGCTGTTCAATACTCTCAATCTGATGGGGAGTTCTATGGTATACATTTCGAGAGACTTCCCCTTCGAGGTGTAGATATTATCCCTTTCGTTTCCATCTATGCCCATATGACCCATGACCAAGTATAGATGTACGTTCCCTCTTTGTAAATTTTTTCTAGCGCCTGTTGCACTTCAAGACACATTTAGTTGTTGTGATTTACCTCCTTGTAGGATTTGTTTAACTTCGGATAAGCACAGTATAAAGAGACTTGTCGAAAGCTTTTGACACTGTTAATCGCGCACAACTCTTTAACGACCTGGAAGATTCAAACCTTCCCCCCTGTCTAAAGCGTTGGACCGCCAACTATCTGAGTGGCCGGCAGTCATCGGTGGAATTTAGAGGCGAAAGATCAAAACCACGTATAATTAAGCAAGGGGTGTCACAGGGTGGTGTCCTATCCCCGCTTCTGTTTAATTACTACATATCGAGGCTCCCTTCCCCACCAGAAGGCGTCTCGATCGTCTCCTACGCCGATGACTGCACGATCCTGGCGACTGGACCCTCCGTCGATGAGCTCTGCTCGAGAATTAATTCTCACCAGCCAACCCTTTCCAGTTTCTTCGCTGCACGGAACCTGACATTGTCACCGACCAAATCCTCGGCCACCTTATTTACGACGTGGACAGCGCAGGCGAACATGGAATTAGACGTCTACGTCGACGGCATTAAGCTTCCGACTGTCACACACCCCAAAATCTTAGGGGTTACGTTTGATAACATGTTCAAATACGGTGCTCATGTAGCCGCGATTGCCACCAAAGTACAAAGCCGTAACAAAATCCTCAAGTTACTAGCTGGCAGTACTTGGGGTAAAGACAAAGAAACGTTACTGGCAACGTACAAGGCAATCGGCCAGCCGGTTCTGAGCTACGCGACGCCAATATGGTCGCCGGGGTTAGCAGACACACATTGGAGGAGGTTGCAGGCCTGCCAAAACACCGCACTCAGAACTGCCACGGGGTGCCTCCTTATGTCTCCTGAGCACCATCTTCATAATGAGGCAAAAATGCTCGATGTCGAAGAGCACTGCGAGATGTTGACCAGACAATTCCTATTCAACTGCCATAAACCGCAGCACCCGAACAGGAACCTGCTCAACGAAAATCCGCCTCCCAGGAGAATAAGGAGTCACCTCCGTAAGCACCACATTTTCTCGCCGTTTGATCCAAAGGTGCACCGGCGGGCCCTCAACCTCATCCACATGGAGTCGGTAAACTCCTTTGTCAGCTCACGTCCAGTGAATGCAGTCCTACAGGCACAAGCTCCACCTGTTGCCGACGAGGAACGCGAACTGCCCAGGGAGACAAGAGTCACGCTGGCCCAACTTCGTTCTGGATACTGTAACAGACTAAACTCTTACCTATCCAGACTGAACCCTGACATGCCAAATGTCTGCCCGGCATGCGGCGTGTCTCCCCACGATACTAACCATCTGTTCATCTGCTCAACTGAGCCCACTCTTCTAACACCAATTTCACTCTGGTCCACCCCTGTTGAAGCCGCGAGGTTTCTTGGACTTCCGTTAGAAGAGCCTGATGACAATGTTGGATGGGGGGTGACATCCTAGGCAGGTTAAGTAGTCGCTACAACAACAACAACAACAAGAGAGTTGGACCAATCCGTGTAAATGTGTATGGTACCAACCGAACCTTACGCCAACCCTTCACATCTATCACATCTATTGTAGCTTCAACGCCCATTTAGAAATGCGGGCGGGACCATATAGTCTGCCGCTGGCGCTGGTACGGGCCACTGCCACGAGGCATTGGGCCTAGTTTCAGTTGTCAACAATATGCTTTTGCCCACTAAGTCTACGTGTGCGATGTACAGAATGACTTTTAATAATTCTGTCGGGGTGGCACTCAAGCTTCCCATTATACTAATTATTGATTATGTGCATATCCTCTCCAGTTTGTTAACAAAACGTTGTTTTTTGTGTGGGTGGTAACCAAACGAGGATTCCATAATGACTATTAGCTCCACAATCGCGATGAATACCCAATTAGAAAGAGGGTGAGAAGACTCACGTGCACCCCGCCATGACTATGTAAGCCCGCATTTTTCAATTAACCCAACGTCGGATGCCCAGACAAGGACCTCCTGAAGTTCCTGGACCTTCATATAGCTGATTGTTGGAAAAACTCTGCCAATTATTACAAATAAAACATCAACTGCGTACGCCGTAAGTTTGGCTGATCCCTCGAACCACTGACCGAAAAGTTGTTTTATTACCAGTGTCCAAATCAGTGAGATGTCCATCCAAAAAGATGTGAATATGATTAAGACGTATTTATTGTGTTCAAAGTCCTTCTTTATGTTTCAGAAATACTTTACAAAAATATAGTGTATAACAAATTTCATACAAATTTCGAGTGTCCGGAAATTAAAACCAAAGTGTTCGGAAACTAAATTTTACTGTCCGGAAACTAGAGCAGATCGAACTTTTTTGAGTTTTTACTTTAATAATAATTAATTAACAGCATTATATTTTTAAATTATACAGACGTCATATTATTGAGCAATATTTATGCTATTATAAACAGTATATTTTTTCGCGGTAGTGTTTATGGTGAGAAAATGAGTCGAAGTCAAAGTTGACGAAAACGTTAAGTGTCCGGAAACTGGTGCGTTTACCCTATTTTCTGTATTCTTGTTTTGTGTATTAGTTAAAATTGACCGTTTTGAATTGTATTACCATATTGGATTTCGAATGTACTTCAGATGGTTGTAAATTTTATGTATGAATAACTTCTAAGAATACAAGGTGGCGCAAAAGTAATCCTCCTAACAGAAAATGCTATAAATTTTGCGATTGGCCCCTAAAGTCAGTTCTGTTTTGACATTTGTGTAGTAAACACATGCGAAATACACGTTAATAAACAACGTTACGCTACACTGCTCCAGAACGCGGAATATTGCTGACTATTTATTTGACCAATAATCGGTCGGGGCCAAACGGTTACTGTGAATGGTGAGCGCTACAGAGCAATGATCAACGAGTTCTTTTTGCCGCAACTTGATGAATTGGGATTGGAAAACATGTGGTTCCAACAAGACGGTGCAACAGCACACACTGCACGTGCCACAACCGATATGCTGAACATCGGAAGCTTACTTTTGCGCCACCTTGTACATATTCACAAGTATCTAAATTTTTCGGAATAAAATTCTTTATTATGGTGTATAATTTTTGATGGAACAATTAAAAAATGCTTTCTTAGTTTAGTGAGAGTTTCATTTGTGCTATCAATTTCATTTTTGTTATTAGACACAACTGGTTCACCAGGTAGTCTAAGTGTTTGTCCATAAACAAGTTCAGCAGCTGAACATTTTAAGTCTTCCTTAATGACAGTTTCGTAAACCTAAAAGTATCCATGGTAAAATTTCAGACCAATGTGTGGAATCATTCAACGATGTTATTGCAGTTTTTAAGGTTCTATGGATGGAGAAGTGTGAATTTTATGAGCGCCCAATAAATAGGTTAATTCAATAAATAATTTAGATGTAAATTGTGAACCTTGATTTACTGTTATTTTGAAGGGAATACCAAAGCGAGGGACATAATTTTGAAAAAATGTAGTTGCTACTGTTTTTGCTGATATATCTTTAAGTGGATATGCTTCTGGCCACCTTGTATATCTATCAATAAAGTAGTTAATATATAACGATTATCTTTTGAAATAGGAAGTGGTCCAACTAAGTCCATATGGATATGTTCAAATCGTCCTGCAGGTATATTAATTTTTTGAACGGGAGTTTTAGTATATTTTTAAATTTTGGATTTTTGATTCAAGATGAGTTTGACGACGTGATCTATCCGTTTTTGAATTTAATATGTGTGTTAAAGGTGCATGGTTACTAAATAAAGTAAATATTCTACAATTTGAGAGTTTGATGGTCTACATATACCAGTTTTCACTTAAAACTCAAGTTCAGTTTTTACCATTTTTAATTTAATAGGGTCTAAGCGACGAGGTTAGGAAAAAGGTAATTTCACCATAAAAAAAAAATTCTAAAATTTTCTCTTTGAAATGAGAAATAAAGTAATTTAACAAGTATACAAACAGAAAGTAAAAATAAACAAATTAATAATAATAAACCCTACAGTGGTGGCCTACCATACCGAAGGTGCCAGTTTCTTATAACGCTGCAGGTAACATGGAAAATATTTAAGAGGGGATGGCCCTCGGCAGGGTATGTATTTCCGGCATGATAAGCTTCTCAGCAAAAATTCGCCTTATCTTAAAATTAAAGTTTCCACACCACAAATTAGAACGGAAGATTGGCCTAATCTCCTTGAAGGTATATCGCTCAAAAGAATGAAACAATCTAATTTGTATATTGCAATATTAGCAGTTTTAGACAAGAATAAGCAAGACACTCCGCTTTCGGAATTTTCCAGGAATTGCAACGAAACTATGGCTTTGAAAGTGTGCTATGAAAGAGCATACTGTGGCGATTATTCTCAAGCATGTACCATCCCTAACTCAATAACACTCCCACCACTAGTTAAACCACAACAGAGATAACGATGGCTACGCTTATGCATGCAAGCGTGTAACTAGGAAGAGGAAGAGAGATGGCGCGAGTGTTTGCGAATACGATGCAAAGAGGAGATTCCAATAAATAACACCGACCCTTCCAGAACACGAAAAGCGAATAACCAAGAAAGTTCTCGGTGCGTAGGCAAGTACCCTGTTGGACTATATAAGGCGGTGACCAAGCATTGCAGGTTGATCAGTTTATTTTCAAGCGTTCAATAGTGAACTACTGTAAAGTTATGAAACTCTTAAAATTGTTTTGCGTTTATTACTAGTAAATAAAACTAGCTATTACTTACATTATCTGTGTGTGTGTTTATTCGACTTTATAGTGATCGAACCCAGGATTGATAATCAAGGAATCATCGAATTCGTCACAATTGGTGTCAGAAGCGGTATTGTTGAATAAATACCAGTGAATTTAAGGATAACAAGGACATGGCGAAGCTGAATGAATTAAAGATTCAGCAACTCAAAAATGAGTTGGAACAACGGGGACTGAACACTACAGGCAATAAATCAGAGTTACAGTCACGATTGCGAGAGGCTATGGAAGCAGAAGGAATCAACGTTGATGATCATGTTTTTCATCTTGTCGAGGAGGCACCGACAAAAATGGAAGAAAGAAAGGAGTCTTCGAATCCAGTAGCAACCGTCGACACAAACATGATATTGGCTGTATTAACTCAGATGTCGACTAAAATGGAAGAACAGAAAACTTACATGGCATCTCAGCTCGAAGAACAGAAAACTTGCATGGCATCTCAGTTGGAAGAACAGAAGACTTGCATGGCATCTCAGATTTCAGCTCAACTAGATGAAACGAAGGCATACATGAGATCTCAAATGGAAGAACAGAAGGCATATATCTCATCGCAGTTGGAAGAACAGGAAGCAAAGGTGTCATCGAAACTAGAAGTGCAAGATGCAAAAATTGCACAATTGCAGGATAAAATCGATGCTGAGGTAGATGCATTGAGAGGCCGTATCCAGGAATTGCAACTAAATCGCACAACTGCTTTAGCGAATACTCCCAAGGTAAAATCACCTTCCTTTGATGGTTCTGTTCCATTCCAGGTATTTAAGCTGCAATTTGAGAAGACGGCTGCGGTGAATAATTGGTGCACTGAAGATAAAGTTGCAGCACTATTCGTGGCATTGAAGGGACCTGCAGCAGAAATCTTACAGACTATTCCCGAGTCCGAATGGAACAGTTATAATGCATTAATGGGTGCAGTTGAGAGACGCTATGGTAGCGAACATCGGAAGCAGATATACCAAATAGAGCTACAGAATCGCTTCCAGAAACCTAATGAGACTTTACAGGAATTTGCATCGGATATCGAGAGGTTGGCCCATCTAGCAAATGCGGACGCACCCATGGAGTATACTGAGAGGGTAAAAATCCAAAGTTTTATAAATGGAATAAGCGATGTAGAGACGAAGCGGGCCACATATGCAAACCCCAAAAGGACATACGCTGAAACGGTATCGCATGCTCTGACGCAGGAAACAGCCTCACTTTTGAGTAAACCTGCATACAAGGCTCATCGTGTAGAAGTGGAAACTCCGGCTTGGGTTGACAAAATTTTGGAAGCGTTGAACGGAGTACAGAAAAAAAGTGATGGTGCCATTAAATGCTTTAAGTGTGGAAAATCTGGTCATATAGCACGTTATTGCGACACTGGCTCCAGTAATCCTGGCAATTTAAGTGGACGTAAACGCAAAGCTGGAGAAGATGAGCAAGATGAATGCCCTATAATCTCTGTGTCACAACTCGAACGGAAAGCGAGTAATGTTACTGTTGAAGGCTACGTGGACGGGAAAGAGCGCTTGCTGACTGTGGATACGGGTGCATCACATTCCATCATTCGGAGTGACTTGGTCAGCGGGAAGGTGAGACTATTGCGGAAAGCTAAGTTGTGGACAGTAACTGGTGACAGCAAGCAAGTCCTGGGAGAAGTGAAATGCAAGGTTGTGATTGGGAATGTGGCCACGTATCACAACTTTTTGGTAGCGAATATTGTCGACGAAGTCATCATTGGCGTCGATTTCTTGGCTGAGAGAGACATTCACATCAACGTAAGGAACATGGTTATGACTTACAACGGCCAAGAAGTTCCTCTGGTTTTTGGACACAATAAAGGCTATACTACCAAAGGAGTGATCTTGAAGATGAAGCAACAGGAGCCTCGTAAAGCAGAGGTAGATCCTCGACCAAAGGCTTTCGCGGACAAGTACCTCCTGAAGAAGATTCGGCAAGGCCAGGAGGAAGATCCAGATTTGGCACGTGTGTTGAAAGGAATAAAGAAAAACAAACAGCCAGGAAGAGAAGAGATGGTAGCAGAGAGTCGTATTGCAAAAGCATACTGGGCACAATGGAGTAGTTTGAAGCTAATATCTGGTTGTTTGCATCGGATATGGGAAAGTGAAGATGGCCAGAATCATCGATCACTTATTGTTGTTCCCAAGGCAAGAATTCCAGATGTTATCAAAGCGTCGCATAGGTGCCCAGATGGAAGGCACGTGGGAATAAAGAAAACGCTGCAAGAGGTAAAGCGGCGGTTCTATTGGATCGGTTGCAAGCAAACTGTGAGGAAATGGATTACTAAGTGTGCAGAGTGTGCTGAGAATAAAAGACGAACTTCTGGTGGTCATGTTACGAGGAGGCAACGCAACTTAGTGGATAATGTGAAACAGTGCAATGGGCATGAGAGAACGGAACAGAATCCTGAAGAAACGAGTTGCAGGAATGTTTGCCGGGTACCATTGGGAACGAAAGTGAAGGCACAAATCTATTCGAGATTAAGAACGGACAAAGTGGTTGGAATATGTGACACTGCAATGCATTGTGGGAATCTCTGCAGGAGAGGATTGATGTCGGAGTTTCAATCCCTGGAGGAAATGAGGTTTAGTAAAGCAGTGCCAACCATTGAGCGTCTAGCAGCGTTTGGTTTGGGAAATGTGTCTGATCGGGACGATCAGACTTAGGTCGAGGGCAGTGTGGCGATTATTCTCAAGCATGTACCATCCCTAACTCAATAACACTCCCACCACTAGTTAAACCACAACAGAGATAACGATGGCTACGCTTATGCATGCAAGCGTGTAACTAGGAAGAGGAAGAGAGATGGCGCGAGTGTTTGCGAATACGATGCAAAGAGGAGATTCCAATAAATAACACCGACCCTTCCAGAACACGAAAAGCGAATAACCAAGAAAGTTCTCGGTGCGTAGGCAAGTACCCTGTTGGACTATATAAGGCGGTGACCAAGCATTGCAGGTTGATCAGTTTATTTTCAAGCGTTCAATAGTGAACTACTGTAAAGTTATCAAACTCTTAAAATTGTTTTGCGTTTATTACTAGTAAATAAAACTAGCTATTACTTACATTATCTGTGTGTGTGTTTATTCGACTTTATAGTGATCGAACCCAGGATTGATAATCAAGGAATCATCGAATTCGTCACAATACTGTAAAACATTGTTTCGGCTGTCGGCGCAATATTTACCAATAGAAATATAGAAGATGTTAAAAATTTACCTAGACCATTGCTGCCGACAGCCCTGCCTTATTTACTTACATTAATTAAAAGTATATATTTTACTTTGCCTTTTATCATATATTATATATATACGAGGTGTGTTCAAAAAGTATCGCGAATTTTGAATTTTCGCTGGTTACGTATATTCGAATTTCGAATTTTTTTGTGGCGTTATGTTGGTACTCATGTCTCTCACTTATGCCGACAAGCCCGGCCATTTTGAATGTTCAGTTAATTGTTGACAGCTGCTTTGCTTGCACGTGTTTTGGATCGTCTTCGATTTGTACGCGAAATTCGTACCAAAATTGCTCAATTGTGACCAAAAACAGCATCGCATGAACATTGATAATGACATGTTAAACTCTGTCCGCGACGACCCAAATTTGCTCCAGAGGGTCATAACTGGTGACGAATCGTGGGTTTATGGTTATGACGTGGAAACCAAAGCTCAATCATCTCAATGGAAGCTGCCGCACGAACCAAGACCAAAAAAAGCGCGCCAAGTTCGGTCGAATGTGAAAGTTTTGCTGACAGTTTTCTTCGGTTGCAGGGGCGTGGTGCATCATGAGTTCTTGCCACAGGGAAGAACGGTCAATAAGGAATATTACCTGCAAGTTATGCGCAATTTGCGCGAAGCAATCCGCCAGAAACGCCCGGATTTGTGGAAGAACAAAAATTGGCTTTTGCACCACGATAACGCCCCTGCTCACGCATCGTTTCTTGTGCGCGACTTTTTGGCCAAAAACAACACACTAATGATGCCGCAGCCACCGTATTCCCCAGATCTGGCCCCCTGTGACTTTTTCTTGTTCCCTAAACTGAAGAGGCCCATGAAAGGATGACGTTACGCTTCTCTTGACGAGATAAAGACGGCATCGAAGGAGGAGCTGAACAAGATACAAAAAAATGATTTTTTGAAGTGCTTCGAAGATTGGAAAAACCGTTGGCATAAGTGTATAATATCTCATGGGGATTACTTTGAAGGGGACAAAATAGATATTCATGAATAAATAAATAATTTTTGAAAAAACACAAAATTCGCGATACTTTTTGAACACACCTCGTATACACATTTTTTTAAAGCCACTTTGAGGTAATTGTTTCCTCTGGGAGACAACTGCTAAAACACGTCTGAAATTTTCCACTTTGATTGCAAATATCTCTTCACTAAACCAAAAACTCGAAAATTCGCCCTGATTTCCGAGGTGAAAACGCGTCTATTGATACCTTTCCCGATATTTTTGGACGTGTTTTAGCTGTTGCCTCCTAAAGGAAACAATTACCCACTTGGATTTATCGCGGTGATTTTAAAAGTTCAAATAAACAATAAATCGCGACATAGGTAAATAGGTAAAGTGCTCATTGCACTATCATGACAGCAGAAAAGTCACGAATCACTATTGTCGGGAAGGAACAGCAATCACGATTTAAAAAGCACTCCTCGTGAAATATTACCCATCACTAATGTTAAAAAACAAGCTATATCTTTTCTAAGAGTATCAAGCATTGTTTATTTTTTATTTAATAACAAAAACACTCGCATAATGAGTAAAGGTAACTAATAATATAGGCTAAACAAACCCTGTACGTGCAAACGACTATTTTGGTTAACACTTCTTTACTTGAATGAACTGTAGAAGCCAACGAAGCCGTCAAGTCTTCTGATCCACAAGCACCGGTGACAAGGAAAGGTTATTTGATATCCATAAAAACAGGAGAGCCTATTGAAATAACGGATACGGATGTCGTTAGTATACATTTCAGTCTATGCCAAGTGTTTTTTAAAATATATCCATTATAGCATGGCCGCTGTCGAGCAGTTACAGAATTTGAGAAATTAAATCGCATTGGTGAAGGAACATATGGAATAGTGTGTATGTATACCAATGTCTATGCTTGGTAATTGTTTCCTTTAGGAGATAACTGCTAAAATACGTCCAAAAATATTGGGAGAGGTATCAAACAACGCGTTTTGACTTCGGTATCAACAATCCGAAAGCGGATTTTCAATTTGTTGTTTCAGTGAAAAGTTATTCGCAAAAAACCCTAAAATTACCCAGGTCCGATCCCAAATAGGGGGCTTGATCCAAGGTATTTATGTGCAGAACACCTTTCTGCGTAGGCGGCCTTCGGCCGCGCTTGAAAAAAATAACCCTTAGCCGGTCCAACACCGGCTACGCGGTACACAGTATTTCTGCGCAGAACACACTTTTTGCACGTTTCGGTACACCCTAATCTGTGATTACAACAACCATATGAAAATGACAGAAAATTTTCAACTTTGATGGCAAATATCTCTTCACTGAAACAAAAACTCGAAAATCCGCTTCTGGATTATTGTTACCGAGGTCAAAACGCGTCTTTTGATACCTTTCCCGATAATTTCGGACGTGTTTTAGCAGTTGTCTCCTAAAGGAAACAATTACCCTATGCTTATATAGGTGTTCAAGTGAGAATGGGCTCTTGAATATATAGTTTAAAAATATTTTTCCGTTCGCAGATCGTGCTAGAGATACACGAACGAATGATGTGGTAGCTCTAAAGAAAGTACGGATGGATCAAGAAAAAGATGGATTACCCATTAGCGGCTTAAGAGAAATAATGATTCTGAAAGCTTGTAACCATGAAAACATAGTAAACCTCAGAGATGTTGTTGTAGGAAAAAGCTTAGAAAGGTGAATTTTAAACCCACATTCAAACCTATGAAATTACACAAAATACCCTTTGAGAACAGTATACAATAGTTGTAATCCCTATAGCATATTTTTAGTGATGGATTATTGTGAACAGGATTTAGCTTCGTTGCTTGATAATATGGCTCAACCTTTCTCAGAGTCCGAGGTCAAATGCATTATTCTTCAAGTTTTACATGGATTAGAATACATGCATTCACGATACATAATTCATCGGGATTTGAAGGTATCAAATTTGCTGATGACCGACAAGGGTTGTGTCAAAATTGGCAAGTAGTCTATCGTCTTCATCATATGAAAAGTAATTAAAAATTTGCCTTTTTAATAGCTGATTTTGGCCTTGCTCGTCTTTTTGGAGAACCAGCTACCCCCATGACACCCCAAGTGGTGACACTGTGGTATCGCTCGCCAGAACTGTTATTGGGTTCACCAACTCAAACTACTGCCGTGGATATGTGGGCAGCTGGATGCATCTTGGGCGAACTACTTTCTCACAAACCTCTTTTGCCTGGTAACACCGAGCTTGGGCAATTGGATTTGATTATAGAATTACTAGGTACACCATCAGAAAACATATGGCCTGAATTTCCTAAAATGCCGGCTTTGGAAAACTTCACACTGAAACAACAGCCCTATAACAACTTAAAACCAAAATTTCAATATTTGACTGCAGCCGGTCTAAGACTACTAAATTTTCTGTTTATGTATGATCCAAAGAAGCGGGCCACTGCAGAAGAGTGCTTACAGAGCAGTTATTTTAAAGAGCCCCCTTTGCGTAAGTTAAACCTTTTCATACATAGGTACACGAGTTATTAATATGTAACGTTAACACAATTTCAGCTTGTGATCCAAAATTGATGCCCACGTTCCCTCAACATCGCAATCTTCCAAACACGAAACAATTATCTAGCCATCCAACTGTTCCTGAGTTACCTTCTATATCGGCAATACTAGGAAGTATATTGAAGAAGCGTCGTGTTGAATAATTTTATTTAAATATAATGTAATTTAAATTAAAAAAAAGCTCAATATTTATTTATGCGAACTAAAAATGGGAAAATTGTAGTTCTCGGACAGCAATAGAGTAATTAGTGGGTGGCAGGGTGTAAGAGGGGCTCCCCCGCATTCCCACAACAGCCGGTTCTATCGCACCGGAATGACCCGGGTTTTTTCACCCGGCCAAGGGCTGTTATTTCAGTGTAACCCTGTCCAATCTGGGGCAGGGCGAAGCACTGTTAACAACAACAACAGGGGCTCCCCCCATACCAAAAATACTCTACTTTACTCTAGAAAACCGATAGTTTTCTTATAATTTGTTGTTAAAGTTGGTATATAAAAGCAAGATAACACGATGTAACAGACTAGTAAAATTGTTATAATATTTTATTACGTCTTATATGTGTGCAAGACCAAGGATGTAGGCAAAAGGGGGTCGCTGAAACATTTATATTTTAAACGGGGTTTTCCTCAGTGTATTTATGTGTAGAATATATTTTGATACGGAGTGGCTCTTTCCCACACCGCGCCGGGGCTCGCGCATCCGATTCCCAACTTATTTGCTTTAACTCGCAACTCCAGAACCGGTGGACCTGATCAAATTCTAAGGAAATATCCATAGTGGAGAGAGTAAGTTTCTAAGAAATCCCATTCGGTCCCAGCAAACACAGTCTCAAACGTTAGAGAAATATTGTTGTTTTACATCTAATGTAGTTCCCTAATCGAAAATCAGGTTAGAGAACTGGGGTAGAATTCGATTAGAGAGCGATTAGAAAAACACTAGAAAAAAGTTCACATTAGAAACCAATTCGAATTTCACGTTAGAATTCGATTAGATAACTAATATTTTTCTGGATATCGAGAACTAAGTCCCCTTTTTGTAGAGAATGCTATAAATATCGACAGTTTCTCAAACCGTTCTCTAACCTTCTACCTTAGAGAAATACATCGTAATTTGAGTCGTTTTCTAATCGTCCTCTAACCTAAATGTTTGCTGGGGTCTGGCTCTAAATACAATATGAATCGAGGGGCTCCGCCCCATACCACGCCAGGTTCGCGCTCCGGACCCCCCACTTATTTAATTTAACTCCCACCTCAAGAACCGGTGGACCTGATTAAATTCTTGGGAAATATTCATACTGGAGTCAGTAGTTCTCTAAAAAATCGCATTCGTTCTGGGTCTAAATCCGTAAAGATGTTTACAATCTGGCAACACAAGTTGTTTCCATTTGCAGCCCTACATTGAGATATTTATGCAATGAAGCACAAGATAGAAAGAAGCACTTATAATAAATGTAATGAAATTGATTTTAAGGTCAATAATTATTAAAATATTTTAATGCAGGCCATTCAGTGTAGTGTATATGTATATATATGTGGTAATTGTTTCCTTTAGGAGACAACTGCTAAAACACGTCCAAACAACGCGTTTTGACTTCAGTATCAACAATCCGAAAGCAGATTTTCTGTTTCAGCGAAAAGTTATTCGCAAAAAACCTAAAAACCACCCAGGTCCGATCCCAAATAGGGGGCTTGATCCAAGGTATTTATGTGCAGAACATCTTTCTGCGTAGGCGGCCTTCGGCCGCACTTCAAAAAAATAAATCTTAGCAGTCCCAACACCGACTACGCGGTCCACAGTATTTCTACGCAGAACACACTTCTGCACTTTTCCGTACACCCTAATCTGTGATTACAAGAACCACATGAAAATTACAGAAAATTTTAAATTTTGATTGCAAATATCTTTTCACTGAAACAAAAACTCGAAAATCCGCTTCCGGATTATCGTTACCGAGGTCAAAACGCGTCTTTTGAAACCTTTCCCGATAATTTCAGACGTGTTTTAGCAGTTGTCTCCTAAAGGAAACAGATACTCTTTTTTGTTTATTAATTCATGAGAAAATACATCGGAGAACACTTCCACCATGTTTTATTAGTTAATTCCACAAGGTTTCCATAAAACAAGGAGTGCGGCTATGAACTAAAGCCTAAAAACAGCTAAATAATGCTTCTTATTTAAGGTATAAGTTTGTTGTTACTAAATTACAACAGTTTCGACTTGACAGCAAATATTTACAAATATGGTCGATCCATTGGAGTTTTCTTAGCACGCTTATCACGCGATCGTGGAAACCATCGATGTTTGGTGGTATGTGTAAGTTTCATAAGCTCCTGTCTCGCAATTTCTGGTTTTTTGTCCTTAAATGCACTCATGGCATTACGTAATGCCGTTTCCTTTATAAGCGATCCATTCCGTTGGTCTACAGACTGTGGTATGGGTTTGGAGAACTCGTATGGAAATGGTGTCTCTGGGTGCCATGCGACTACGACACCTTCATTCGTCACAGCTATTTTCTCAATCAGACTTTTACCACCAATTGCATTTTTGGGATTTTGGTGCTGCCACGCAGAACTAGAAAACAATCGCGCTAAACGTGCAGCCATTATTTTTTTTGTCGATGAACCGATTATCGTAACAATTCCACTAACAGCTGCCTTGATTACAAATAGAGAGAACACAGTCGGCTTTGGTTTCAGTCGAAAATCGATTTCTTTTCGTCTGATTTTCTTCGAGTGTGTTTATTATGTAAAGGCATGGCCATAGCAAGGCGAATTCATTACAGGTGGTGTTCCAAACATATATGTATTGAACTTTTTTTATTTTCAGTCGAAAAGGTAATGTCAAACTCAGCCAAATTCGAGGCGAATTCGAGTTTAAGCAATGGCGGCCAAGGCGAATCCATAGGCGAATTAGGATTTTGACAGCCCGCATCCGATCTACAAAAACAAAATACATGGGAAATTTACATATATGTTCCCGCGACCACCTGTATAAATTCGCCTTGGGCCATAGCATGATCCAATAGTTTATATGGTCGTCGTATATGACATAGCGTCTTCTTCTTCCTCATCCACACTTTATATCAAACTATCATATCTTTGTTTTTTGTTCACATTTTACAGTTCTTGGAAAAGCTATTGAGTTCCCTTCGTGTTTTATTTATTTTTAATAAAAATTCACTGTGAATTGTTATTTAACAAGTGCTTTGTGATAACATTTTAAGAAAATGTGTGATTTATGTGTGTGTTATACGTGAAAAGCTTAGAAAATAGGCGAATCGTTTTTGCGCGTTCCCTGTCACATGTGCATTTTGACATAAGAATTAAACGACGTCAAACGGTAATTTCGTGTTGTTGGCCGATTGCGACGACCATATAAATTATTGGATCATGGGCCATAGTAAACAATGAGCATGACTTAATAATGAGGTTTTCTCATTTCAGTAGCTCATTGCATGGCGGAATAATAACAGGAATGGATTTGCCATGTATTTGGTTTTTGTAAATCGTAAGTTTAATGTCAAAACCACAGTAAGAAATTATTGTACTGTCAAAGTTCTAGAAAAATTTGAATTCAACTTGCCTATTTCTTGCACCGATACACTACCTTTTGATAAACCAATTTTCCCAGTAACAGATGGTGCTGATGGGCCATGATTCTAATGTTTACGAGCGAAGCGTTCAGCTCATTGTGTATGAAAACAAATGTGATATATTACCTGTAAAAGGCAAATCAATATGGAGCCATTGTCTACATCTATGGCACTTCAATATACATGGAAAATTTTTGTGTGTTTGTCGAGCTGCTACGACCTGTTGTATTTGGATCATGCCATCAGCTATCCAGATCAGAATCTCACGGGAAGGATACGGATCAGTTGTATGAGAGTTGTTTGTGTATATATGTGTGTCTGTGCTACCAAGCAAATAAGGGTTGACTGTCAAAAAATCTACTCTCCCTCTCTATGGCGCGATATACAACAGGTATATCATCATAAACCTCCTAAGAGATTTTTGCGCCAAGCTTCTCTTCCAATTTGTGGTGTGCCGATTTGAATTTTCCCTACAAATTGGTGGGACCTACAGTTTTTTGCCGACTCCGAACGGCATCTACAAAGGAGACGAATTTTTGCTGAGAAGCCTGTCATGGCAGAAATACACTCGGAGAGTTTGCCAAACCACTGCCGAGGGGCGACCCCGTTTTGAAAAACTTTTTTCAAATCACTTTTGATGTTACCTGTACCAGGGCTCGAACCATGGACCTTCGGTGCGGTAGGCCGGCAACACTACCTTCACACCACGGCGGCCGCTAAAAAATCTACTACAAAAAACTAAACGAACAGAGCTTCTATACAGATCCAGATGAATATCAAGATCAAGGCGAGTTTATAGATGGTGATAGCAAGGCGAATTCAGCCATATTCGCACTGATTCGCTTCAGATTTTTGTAACTCAAAATGTCAAAGCAAAAGAGAATATAAATAAAGGGACAACCTTGGTGAATGTTAACAAATCGTTTCCCATTTTCTTTTACTGACATTCTGAGGTACAAATATGCAGGAAGAACAAGCAATCAGCTGTTTCTATGCCATCACCAGGTATATGAATTCGCCTTGATCAAGATCACAACGTTGTTGTTGCATTTGCATGCAAAATTTCTATCTTGATCTGGATCACTCCTGATAGGCACACGCCTAATGGCTCAGATAGTAACTTTTTTTTTTTGATTTCGTGCTAAACTAATTAAAATTTTCATATTTCTGAAGCTCCCATTAACATGAGATATGTTATTGATTTCTATTATTCATTGATATTAACTGGAATGTATATAAATTAATTAAATAATCATGTTACCATCGTATCCTTATAAATGGTTTCAAGATTTAGAGACGATTCGTGAGAGGGAGTGATGATGTAAGTTGATTGCTATGCGGGCTAGGTCAAACTTGGACAAGCACGAATGGAAATCATGCTATTTCAAATGAATTTATATTCCAACACATTATTAAACGGTAAAATATAATTAACGGCAAAAGTACGAAACATAATGGCAGAAAAAGTACGTAAATTTAAAATTTATTCACAGACTATTTGCTTTCGCACATGCTTTTTTTCAAATTTCAAAATTTACAACAATCAAAATTTACCATTTCATTTGGCACCGCAAAGGGAAAATGTTTTTACACCATAGAGACTTGCCGAATATCATAACCGCCGGTAATACAGTCCGTGTAACCGTGATTCAATGGAGACGCAAAAATATTTTCAAAACACTTGCAATTTTTCGCGGTAGTAACCCATTTTGATGGTTACGAAATTGGTCTGCAACTTGCGCCGTCAGAATAATTATTTCTTTGCCGGTAAAAAGAATATTATTACCAAACTAAAATCGGGGGGCTAAAATTTAATAATACAACAACTAATACTACATTTACACTGAACCGCATTTGGAAAATACAAATGAATCATTTCAAATCCATTTACATCAGCTCATTTGCCTTTTGTTTGACATTTCCTTTATGTGAAACTTCAAACCCAATGCGTTCATGTTGTAGCAAAGAGGATAGATACAGCCCTGTTGTGGTTATGAAACATGATTGTCTATTAAACACTCCTCAATGTGCTGAATATTTGCTTATTTAACGCAAAATTCAAAAAGGCATCGTCGACGGCTGTCAACGTCGAATTTTTATGAGCTACGATTGCATTGTTTGGGAAATTCCTGTGAACTTTTATTGCATAAAAAGTGTGAATAAACTAATAGACTGTGGTAAAATCTCAAAAAATAGAAATAAAATAGTTATACGTGAATTTAAGAAAGATTTTGTGAATTGTGTATTATCATCGTCAGGTACTAGCTGCAGAACGAAATGGATCCCTTCACGCAGGTAAGCGCTTAAGGCTTATATGGAATAAATGTAGGTAGCCTGAAATTTTTGGTTTGGTTTTGATGCAGAACGGGAAAAAATATGTGTAAATTTAAATTTCAGCGGATGCTTGAAAGAGCTGAGCAAAGAAGTCGGGCATTAGGTATTGGTACTGCAGGCAAATGTCCTTTTATAGAGCAACCCCAGAGCGCTAACGGCGACAGCGCAGTCGAAAGAACATCAGTAAAGCAAAAAGGCCAAAATCTGACGCAGCAGCAGCTTGCAACAACGCTGCATTCAGCTATTCAAGCTCCGACGGTTCTGTCTGCGCACGCGTCTACGAACACTGGCAGCAGTAGAAATGTAGAAACTAGCTCAAGGGCTTGTAACAAATTGCATGTTTTAGAAAAGGCAACAATAGATACAATGAGCACATCATCCAATTCAAATAAAGTTTTTCGACAATTTTCGGCGGTAGATAAAGAAAATATGGATCTAGGTATTGAAATAAATATTGTGACGGATAAAAACGTTGAGGTAAGTTTTTTTTATGTTCATTGTAAATTAATGTATCGATATGCGTTATACGTTTTTGAAGGTGCAAGTTGAAGTAGAGGAACAAGAAATTGGAGATGATGCCCATAACGGAAGTCGTCAAAAAAGCGCATCAGAACAATCATTGGCAAAAATACGGGATACATCACGTAATCGATTGCAACGTCTTGGAGCTCTTTATGCAAATCCCAATGACCTTTCTTCGCCAATACATCGTACAGAGGGTCAGTTCCATGCCGATTCTCCAGTTGAAGAAGCTGTGGGAAACAGTCCTAAGCGTATTAAACAGCGTTACGGCAAATTAGCTGAACTGGCCAGCTCTATAAATCAGTGGGAAGATGATACATCGCACCACACATCTCATCCCTTAAGTAGTGTATCGCTCACAAAACAAAATTCAACGAATGTAATTTCTGCAATGCCACCACCCAAACCTGCATTACCAAGCAGGAGTTCGGCAGGTAAAGCCGTTAAGGCTACTGAATCGGCAGCTACATCTCTAAATACAATTAACGAAACAATTGATAACCAGTCAAAAGTTGAAGATACAACGGAGACAATGTCAACGATGCCTGTCATCACTACCAAACAGTTGAAATGGGATCCAAAGGTTATTAATTCACTAGAAGCACAAGGATTTCAGCGGCGTGAGTCATCAACTATGAAACTGGCTTACGATTATTCAAAGGATCATAAGAAGTTGCCTGAAGAGCAAATAGAACAAAATGCAGAGGTTGAGGAGAATAACCCTCAAGTGTCAAAACTGGCATGTACTTTTTCTAAAGACATCGCAGATAAACCGCAAGAACGAAAAATAATGAATGTGAAGGCTGGCTTAGTTTCTGGACGCACAGCTGCATTTGAGAACAAAGCAATCGCCAACCAGCAGGCACATCGTCCACAGAAAGACCCTACTGAGTTGTCATTGAAAGAGCGCATGCAGCTATTCGAACGAAACAAGGGAGAAGCGCTTATACCAAAAGCAGCTCTTGGAATGGCACCACCTTTGAACAAAATTCGCCCGGACCAAGCAGCACAACGCAGGGGAGAGGGTGCTAAAGGTAAAAATTAAAATTAAAATTTATTATTAAATAAACTTATGAGTTTAATTTTACTTTGAATTACAGCGGCTCATGCGGCTTTGGTGTCAAATAATTCCAACTCCGTTTTGCTGTCTGTGAAACCAAATGGCGAAAGTAAATTGCGTGAAAAAGTTGCGGCTTTTATTGCGAGCTCATCAACTATGGGAGCAAATGAAATCAAAGCTGATATACAAAAACAAAGACAAAAAGATATGCAAGTTCTGGCAAATAGATTTAATAAGCAAAAAGATATATTTGAAAATAACGACGAGAGAAATAGCCATCCCGAAACACTTTGGGCCCAACCGAAATCACTGAAATCAAATGTGTCTACAATATGTGCTTCAAGCCACCCACCTACCCCACCACCACCACCTCCACCGATGCCTCAGGCGGCATGTATTTCGAAAACCAAACGTCATTCACGTAAGTAAAAATAGGGAGTTTCATAATTCATCGAAGTATGTAACATAATTTAGTTTCTTTGATTTCAGCCACCGACACCACTGCCGATGATGAAAGCAAGCGTGCCAGAAAATCTGCAACAATTTTTTCGCGACCAGCGGCTTCTGCAACACGACTTTATCCAACCTTGTCAGATTTAGATTCAAATGAATCCGAGTCGGACCCTGACAATGGTGGCACCACAGCAACATTATCCGGCCGTAGTACTGCAGATGAACATACGCGCATGCTCACAAAAGCCCCTGCAACTGACAATATAGACCATAACAACGACGATGAAAGGTGGGCGGAACGTTTTTATTCCTGTTTGCTTTGCTTGCTGTGCATTGAATAAACAACAAGTATACATCCTCTGCAAAACATATTCCGTTCATTAAGGACTTGAATATATACATATTTTCAAATGAATAATTATCTTTATTTAGTGTAGTCAATAGCTCATTTCAGTCTAGCTTAAGCTCACACTTTTCATTATTTTTTTACGGGTCGACTATATACTTTTCATCCAATAAATTATTGTTATTGTTAAAGTAAACTCTTGCATTTCTTCGTTTTGCATTCATTATATCATATTATTCTTGTAGTTACATGGATTCAGAGGAAGCAGAAGACAGCAGCATAGATATTTGCAACGGTAGTTTGGGTCGTGAGATAATGCAAGTTGTACAGGAAAATGACAATGTTAAACAGAAACACCATAATTGCAAACAAATAAAAGTGAGTAAAAGAAATCAGTTTGAATGAAGTTCAATTACAGTTTACTTTAAATTCAGCGAACCTTTGATATATATACTTTAATTGAGAATGCAATTTAATATTTTTGTTTCTGTATGGATTGTATTCCTCTTTTAAAATAGGAGGTACGATACGCTGATAAGAATGATTATTATGGCGCGGATAGCTCAATTAATTCCTCCGAAGCTTCGATGGGCATTGACGATTATTTGGACGAAGCACTAGACGATGATGGAGATGATGATTGTACTCAGGAAAGCGCCGATGACACGGATGATGTTCAAAACACTAGTCGTGCATCAAAAGAGGTGAATTTCGAATATTATTTGAAACTTCACTCTTATTTAATTTTTCCTATTGTTTCAGAGTAAGGGAACTACTGCATCCAATAGCTTTTCTTTTCGGAAAACACCAAAAAAATATTCCAACTATCAAACAATAACGGAAGAAAATGACGAATCTCCCAAGACGAGCGCCACATCATCCGTCTACACACCACAACCGGTAAAGTCTGAGTTAAGCATTAATCGAGATAACGATGACAACATGGTCACATTGGTTCATACGGTTAGCTTTTATAGACGTCAACAGAATGATAATGTAAATAACTACGTAATAAGAATTGGCATTCGCAAATTTTAAATTTTTATTATTCCTATACTTTTAAGAGTGCCAACTCAACTCCAGTGCGCAAAATAAGTCGTGAACAACAGGTCTTACGCTCCGACATAGGCAAAGCCACCTATGAAGCTTTAAATGTTGACTCTCCCAAACACAACGAGGTAAACGGCCAAAGGAGTAAACATGACGAAACATTCGTGGTAGAGGGAGGCGACGAAGAAGATAGCAGTCCAAGCGACGAAACCGATCAAGATGAATCAAACTTGGTGCAGGAAAAAGTCAAGAAACTATTGGACGAAGTTCGCAAACAGCAAACCATTATTGCACAGACCAGTCAAGCATTGAACTTGTGCGCAGCCACAGTCGAGTTTTCTGGTTCTACAGAGTCAGTTGAGGGCGAACGCCATCTTCTCGTGGCAAGTTAGTATATAAAATAATGAAATTACGAATCCTATGAAAATTATGTCTAAAAATCCTGTCTACGTAGCTCATCGTCGTCAAGCCTGTTTAGATGAAGTTCAACGCTTGCGTGTGGAAAAGTGCTTGCGACCACATGGCTCATTACGCGATAAGGGACGACTTACTGTCAAAGAGATAACGGTGCCATTGCGTCAGGATTATATACGAAAATTAGCTGCCGATACTATATCTGGACATCATTTGGTTTGTTTACTTAAATACAACGAACACATTTTGGCAACGAAGACAGTACCCACACTTCCCGGTTTACTAGCAGTAAAATTCCCCGACGTGTTGCAAATGAATAACGTTTATGCTGATTTTAGGGTTTGTTATAATATTTTTATAAGTATCATAATTAAATTTGCAACCTTACCAAAAACGTTTGCTTTTGCGCTTGCATAGATTACACTTGAAATTTATGGTATGACAGCACAAAGAGAGATTTTGCCGCATGAAGTAAAGTATCATATCAACTTGAATAAAAAATGTGGTATAAAAACCCCGAAGAAGAAAGGTGGTGAAAATCGGTTAGTTATGCCACCGGTCCAAAGTCCAGCTGGACCTAATGCCGTACGTTCACCCGCATTGGTGCAGTACGGCTTTTCTATATTTTCACTACGAGAAATACAGCGAACTTCTTGGACACTAACACAAGTATGATCTCTATTTTGAAACGTTTCCCATTTTATTCAGTTCTTTTTTTAAATTTAGGTTCTTGGTGTAAGTCCCTTGGAAGGCGTGGTGCACATGAAGGCCAACTGTGAGCTATCCGTGTTGGTGGAGCATCGCGGATTTCTCACTATGTTTGAGGATATTTCGGGATTTGGTGCCTGGCATCGGCGTTGGTGTTATTTGAATGGAAGTGTACTTAATTATTGGAAGTATCCTGATGATGAGCGGAAAAAGGCACCTATCGGCTCGATTGATTTATACACGTGTCTTACACAGAAAATAACTGTTGCTCCTCGTGATATATGCGCAAGGCTCAACACAATGCTTTTGGAATTTGAGAGACCAGCACAAGAAACAGACGAGGAATCACTTATTATTATACCTAATGGGCGCACTACAACTGTACGTTATTTACTATCAGCGGATACAAAGGAGGAACGTGAGCTATGGTGCGCTTATTTCAATAAAGTATTACTGCTGTTACGAGCCTGGGGGCCACCACCGCAATAATAAATTGTTATTACTAACATAATCTCTGTGAAGTAAGATATGGGGAAAACCATGTTTAAAATGGTGCCAACTTTCGATGTTGAGATTAGGTAGGAGCGTCTAATCGATGGTATTAAAAGAATACCATACAATATATTCTTTTGTTTGAAATGAACAAATTAACTTTACATTAATGATAAATGTTACCATTTGCAGCGGATGTTAGTTTTGCATCCGTTGATATATTTAATTTCTTATGGAAATGGAAAATCGCTAAGCATTCGAAATTTTTTTGTATTAACGCTTTTTGTATCGACAAATAGACATCATCGCCGTATAGTGTTTGGCAAAAATTAGAATTAAATTTTTCACCGGAATTCAACAGAAACGTATCAATAATCTTCGATAGCCTAAAACTAACCAAAAAATGTCTATATCCACATATTTATTAATTACACGTATTAATGTTTGCCGTTAACTGCAAGCAGTCGTTGCATATTTAATCGTATTATTTTATTTTAGTTGTAGTCTTAACATTTCGAAATATCATGTACTATAGATGTATGCGAGAATTTCATGTACGTATGCATACGTGACCGTTTTATTTGCATATGAATGTTTGTATTTTGATTTTATACGTAAAATCATTTAAAATAAAATCGATTTACATAACTTAAAAAAAAATTAGAAGAAACATTTTAATAACTTGGGGGAAATCTTTCGTCAGAACTGCGTTTAACGAACATAACTACCCAACGATCATTTGTCTACAGTGTATAACCAAACTGGTGCAATAAAGGAAACGACATTTTTTATCAAGAACAGTTTCGTGCTTAAAGGATCAACGTAGTCTATATCAGAATTGCAATTGATAAGCGTTTAACTTTACTGCAAAGACTGTTATTATATAAGTATTTTTTAAATAGAAGCGCTTCCTCGACATACTAATTTGTCTGTGCTATTTAAGAAACGATAATAAAGATCTATTCGATGTTTCTACAGTGAAGAACTATGTAATAGTGCTTTACTATTTCGTAATTTCGTAATCGTTGAGGACATTTTATTTAAATAAAAAAACATTAGTTATTTTCAACAGTCGCAATACTGTTTTTTTTATTTTAAAAACCCTCTTAAACAGAGATTTCCATTTGGAATGTTTTTATGTATGGATATGTTATTAACTAAGTTAAAACTCTACGGCAACAACAATAGTCTTATAGTTTATATTCTAGTTGTAATGTATTGGTATGTACGAGGTGTGTTCAAAACGTATCGCGAATTTTGAATTTTCGCTGCTTACGTATATTCGAATTTCGAATTTTTTGTGGCGTTATGTTGCACGTGTTTTGGATCGTCTTCGACTTTTACCTATTCAAAAAAATGGATCAAAGAACCTGTATCAAATTTTGTGTGAAAAACGAAATTAAGTGCGCGGATGCATTCCGAATGTTGACTGTGGCATACGGAGAAGCTACCTTGGACCGAAGCAACGTTTATCGGTGGTACAAAATGTTCTCAGAAGGCCGAGAAGATGTGCAAAGAAGAACAAAAATTGGCTTTTGCACCACGATAACGCCCCTGCTAACGCATCGTTGCTTGTGCGCGACTTTTTGGTCAAAAACAACACACTAATGATGCCGCTGCCACCGTATTCCCCTGTGACTTTTTCTTGTTCCCTAAACTGAAGAGGCCCATGAAAGGACGACGTTACGCTTCTCTTGACGAGATAAAGACGGCATCGAAGGAGGAGCTGAACAAGATACAAAAAAATGATTTTTTGAAGTGCTTCGAAGATTGGAAAAACCGTTGGCACAAGTGTATAATATCTCACGGGGATTACTTTGAACAAACAAAATTCATGAATAAATAAATAATTTTTGAAAAAACACAAAATTCGCGAAACTTTTTGAGCACACCTCGTATATATATGCAGTTATACCATTAAAAATACAGGTTTTTCTATTTAATTCACACACACATGTATATAATTTCTCTTTTCAACATAAGTATACATATAGTAACAAATATAATTTATTCGTTCCTTTTTAAAACTAAATCAACAACTTACACTTGAAACTTACAAATAATAATTTTGGCTCTGGCTTCGGCCGAAGATGCCGAACAACATTCCTCACGCTAACTTACTATTAATAAGCAAGAATTTCAATCAATTAAAGATTTGAATCACATTTTTTTCTTAGTGTATCTCTAAAAAAGATAAATAATACTTCTGAAAATGTATATACAGTGGCGGACATAAGTGCACATACAGTCGGGTCCTGCAATTTTCACAAATGTTGAATTTTTTTTCCAGAATTTTTAAAATTTTTTGGAGTATGCAGTTTTGTAGCCCATTAAATTTTAATACAATAAGGTGTTAATATTAAGTTCGTAACAGATTTCGATGATTTTTGACAATTTTTTTTTCTTGAAGGCTTCTGTATTTTCGTTCGTACAAGTTTAAGAACGCAATTTCTTTTGTATGAAAGAAAATACTTTAGCTCGTCGGAAAAAAGAATTGACAAAAATCAGCGACATCTGTTACGAACTTAAGATTAACACCTTCTTATACTAAAATTTATAGGGGCTACAAAACTGTATACTCCAAACAATTCTGGAAAAAAATTCTAAATTTTAATAAAATAGCTTTGAATTTCCACTAATTTTGTGTACATTTTTAAAACAAAAGTTATACATGTTTTTACACAAGCTTTGTTAAAATAATTTTATTAAGGCCAACATTTGTGAAAATAGCAGGAAACGACTGCATGTACACTTATGTCCGCCACTGTAGATAGTCTCAATATAATAGAAGTAACCCCAGCTGAGATATCCAGAGGAATGTTATTAACATAAGACTGACCTATTTTTAATTTTAGTATTCGCCTTCGATGTTCGGTTTATAGACTTCAGCTTCGCCCAAAATTCCACCTTCGGCCGGACCCTAATATGTACAATATATGGTACACGTTTACATATATATTTAATATCAAAGGAGCTATTATAGCTCGGATTTCGTTAAAGCGCTGCAATCACCAAACAACTCGAAATTATTGTCCAATTCAATAAAAACTTTAAAGCTTTAAAACAATGATCATTTGAATCACTTAAAATAAAAAAATTTTAAATACGAATAATGGGATGCATTCGATCATTGCGATGCTTAAACAAAATCAATCCGTTCCTATGGTTTAATATCCGCCATTTGTTTATTTGTGATGACCGAAACATCTGATGACTGCGCATGCATTGCATCGGAACTTACAGTAGGCGGTGCAATACCTCGAACCGCTTTCTGTCTTCGTAAGTCTGGTTTAATTAACGCTGTAATCAATGTGCCCAGTACTAGCATAATTGACATTATCACATTTGATGGAATGTCTCCATAGGTGTAGAATATTTCTGAATAGAGGGATGTAAATCCGATACCAAAGACTTGAGCTGCTGCATTGAGCAGACCCGATGAAGTGCCCTCCGGTTCCGGATATGTTAATTCAGCAGCGAATTCAAAGCCGACGGGCAAGTAACCAGTCATGAAAAAGCTAAAACAAAGATAAGTATATGATGTAAGTAGTCATTTGAATGCAAAACCAAGAGTTCGTCGCAATTAAAAACGCGAAGATTATATAAAATATAGGTTTACACTAACCCCAGAAGTGCAGCAGTACCGTAAACCACAGCAATATGGCCCGTGTCCAAAGTGAACGTAAAAATCCACATTCCCACCATCGAAAAGGCGTAAACTGCCAACGTTGTTTCTCTGCAAAAAAAAAATAAATTAATTTTTATATTAATATCCAAAAAATAAAGGAATATCGAACGTGTAGCTCTTGCTATTGACAGGCTGCTGTTTTGCAATATGTAATGACCCTTCTAAAAACGAAAAATCAAACGTGTTTTCCTCAAAGCTACATACAATAGGAACTTTTTAGGAAAATAAAGTTGCTATTTTTTTTACTTTCGGTTCATGTTGAAGCCACTGCTGTTACTGCCTCAATTCGGTCAGTCTGTGCTTTGGACGATAGGTATTAAAAAGTTTACATTCATCTCTTTTTGTGTGAACGCAACAGTGAGTTAGTTAGCTATTGGGATAATCGTTAATTGTCTCATCACCGCATGTTGCTGGTTTTAATATTTTATCTGCTATGCAAACATGCAAGAGCTACAAGATGCCTACAATGTAGATAAAACTTTACATTCTATGTTAGGATTTGCACTTTGGGTTTGTATTCAAATGCAATTTCCACACATATTACCGATCATTTGCGGCATATCCTACATGAACATACAAACACACAGACATATGTTGCAACAAGGATATACGAATGAATTTGTGTAATGATTTAAAATCTATGCTGCACTTACTTAAATTTCCGCATCTGGTCCAGTACAATGCCGCTAACAACGGAGCCGAACATACCGGCCAATACGATAAATAAACCAATGCGGCCGGTGTCCACCTCATGGCCAGGATAATATTTGAGGACAACCTTAAAGAACACAAACACATAAACAATTAGTTAAATATTTGCTCATTTTTATTTTATAAACAATTTGGTTAATTTTACAAACATACATTTGTCAGTACTATATATCTATTATTCAGGTACTATATTCTTACCGGGTTCAGCAGAGTTGATATGGCGTAGAAAACACCGACATTCATGCCATACGAAATTAACAGCAAGATGTAGTTGCGATTGAGAACCAAGTTCTTCAATGAGCCTAAGAAGGATACTTCAGGGGCTGCGCCTGCTGGTTGTGTAGGCTTACGCTTTGGATTGGGCGGTGTTGGCGGTTTATCCTTGAAAACTAATGATGTCATAAAAGATGTGGACATTTAAAAGTCAAAAACAATTGCTTGTAAACTTTTCAATAATAATAATAAGTCTGAGTGATGCCCTCCCACAGAGTTTTGGCAAAACTAAAAAGCTTGTTCTTTTGACCAGTCTAGTGTGAAACTATTCGTTTTTGTGGGTGAGTGATAACGCAATTTTTAAGTCGAAACACAAAATTAAAAACTAACTGCGTAAAAAAATATTCTCTTACACAAAACCATTAGCACCAGTAAGATCGTTGTGAAGCCTGCAAAACCGGAAAACATAAATAATAAATCACTGCCAATCACATTTAGATCATCCGAGTTTTCTACTAAAATAGGAGGCAGCACAAAACCCACGGCAATGCCTAGCTGCAATGAGAAAATGAGAGAAGAATTCAATTATTTACGCTTGGGTATACGAATGAAATAAAAGAAATAGAAACGAAATACAATCCTTGCTTATTGGCTTATTCGGTTTCTATTGACAAGGCGCATTCCCATGACAGCCGGTTCTATGTACGGAATGACCCCACCAAGAGCTGTTATTTCGATATAACACTGCCTAACTCGTCACGTTCGCACATCTGCATGATTAGCTTTTACAGTAGACGCTCATAAATTAGAACCACTTTGTTTTTAGGGTGATTCTAATTTCTGAGAAATTCAAATTCCTGGACGTTTTTGAAGCATATATTACCTTCAAAGTTAAGTAAACTCATATCCCAACACTCATTGTAGTTTTTTTTTATAAAATTTTATTAGATAATGAAAAACAAGAATTCAAAAGATTGTTACCTTTTGTGCAATGTATTCAAATGTTCTCTTTTAAGTAATCATATATGTATACAATAAATTTGGTTAACCACACACAAATGCATTTTTACCTTAATCTGGATACTCCCCTTTAAATATTTGTTTGGCTTTCTCCTTTAGTACCTGCCATTTTATGAAAATTTTTTTTTTGCGTTGGTGTAAAAACCACTTCTAAAGCGTTGTTCAATTTCTAGATATTTAGTGATGTCCGAAGACTTTTGTTTTGTTTGATATGTGTTAGAAACAGAGTTTAAAATTGATGCTCCATTTGATTTTATATAAATGATTGCAGATGGCGTCACAGCAATATCTCGCGCTAATCGCCTCACTTGAACACTTTTGTCAAGCTGCGGACTTTGAGTCCAAAGTAGCAATCGTTGTGATGGATTTCTAGGCGGACATTATTCTAGAACCAGGTTTTTAGGTTATCTCTACATATGATAAAATTGCACATGTCTCTGTGCATTGCAGATATTCAACAAAAATTGATAGGAGCTATTAAAATCCAAAGCCACAGTGTTTTGAATTTTTGCCTGTCTATCTGTCTGTCTAAAAAAATGCTCAATAGAATTGAATGCGTTTTCATAGTTATCCAGGATGACCAGGATGACCGAAAATGTGTTAGTACACTATGGGTATCAAACGAAAGGTGCTAATGAGTGCTGCAAGAAGTGATGTGACTAAATTCCATATCTCAAATCGAAGATATTTATATATATACGAGTATATATAAAAGAAAGTGACATTAGTTCCAACGCTCATAACTCAAGAACGCCTGCACCGATTTGGATGATTGACACTAATTTAGATTGTTCTCTGACCAGAATAGGAGAATACCCAATAAAATTTCGGAAAAATTCCTGAAAAAAAATTTTATTTTCCCATACATTTTGTATGGTGCGAATTTTTATAATTTTTTTTTTTTGTTAGAAAAGCTCAATAATGGATCGATCGATGGTGAAGTGGAATTGTGTGTGTGTGAAAGTGTTACATCTATAGGGGTAGGAATGGGGCTAGGGATAGGGATAGTGATAGAGATAATGGTAGGGATAGGAAAAGCTAATATTTCTAGATCCATTCAGGTAAAGTCTGCCGGTCCCTCTAGTAATAATTAAAATCGGACCTTATCTATTTTAAGTTCTGTGACGCAGCGACGCGTGGCCGGGTTCTAGCCTTAAATATAAGGAATGCTTAGCTTATTTTTGAAGTCCTTTCAATAGCTTCAAGAAATATTTTCAAACCATGCGATTCACACTTTTTTCAATAATTTTTGCACATAAAATTTTGCTTCAACGTATGTTTGACTAACATTTAATGTTTCTGTGGCTGAAGTCAATTTTGCCATTATCAAACTCGTTTCAGGCTATAGTGCGCCACTGCTAGCTATACCATGCCCGCAACCCCATTTTTTTAATATTTGTAATCCGTCAATCTCGGAATAAATATTTTGAATGTTAACTATAAAATTATAATCGTTCCACCCACTCTTGATGAGCTAGTACAAGGCTAACACAGATGGTTCAGCTTCGGTGAATATTTTAAAATTTATGGATCTCATGGCACAAACCTTAGCCGCACCAAAGCGTGCCATGACTCTGATGAATGTCGTTTGTTGCGCTCATTGATGCACTTATAGAGATGACTAAGTGAAATAGAAAGCATCGATGTTCTGTGCTCCATCACCATTCGTATGATTTGCAGTTATTCTTTCCACTATTTTGCGCTTGTAGACCATAAAATTTTTACTTACAAACAAAAAAAAAAATGCAGAGAGTACAATATTTTCTTTATCAATCCATTAAATAATATCAGTCGCCCATGCAGCGATCCGTTGTGTTTTATGATGTGTATATGTGTGAAATTTGACATAAAACGTTTTTCCTGAAAGTCATAATATTTACGGAAATAACTGTAAACGTTAAAGCTTTGGTTTCCTCGAAAGCGGTGCCGCCATATAGCGGTCGTAACATTGCGGTGAAGTCCGTTGTCAAAAATGCTACAATGTAAAAGCAATCATGTGGAAACTTGAAAAACGGTATAGTCCACCGTAACGCAAAATATCGGCATCAAAATCAACAAAAATTGTTGGTATAAAAAAGCAATGGCAATCATAATATATAACGGCCGCCATGGCGTTAAAAGTAATTCTTCAACATGGTTATAACGGTGAATTATATAAAATACTTGAAATATTTGTACAGTGTGGCTGATGAATTTTGCTACATTAAGAAACTCAAATAATTTTTTTTTCAGTGTATGGAATTCTCTTTCTCTTTATGGCGCGATATACAACAGGTATATCATCATAAACCTCCTAAGAGATTTTTGCGCCAAGCTTCTCTTCCAATTTGTGGTGTGCCGATTTGAATTTTCCCTACAAATTGGTGGGACCTACAGTTTTTTGCCGACTCCGAACGGCATCTACAAAGGAGACGAATTTTTGCTGAGAAGCCTGTCATGGCAGAAATACACTCGGAGAGTTTGCCAAACCACTGCCGAGGGGCGACCCCGTTTTGAAAAACTTTTTTTTCAAATCACTTTTGATGTTACCTGTACCAGGGCTCGAACCATGGACCTTCGGTGTGGTAGGCCGGCAACACTACCTCCACACCACGGTGGCCGTGTATGGAATTCATTTTTCTTTTATTCATATTAAAGCTCATTAAATTTTATTAAATAAAGCTTAATTAGTTTTAAAAATAATAGAATTTAAATGCTCCCCCTGCTCGTCGATGCATGTGCGGCATCTTACCAAAAAGTTGTTCATTACTGCTTGGAGAGTTGAGACAGGAATAGCCGCAATTGTTTCTCGAATGGATTGCCTTAGTTCATTCAAATTTTTTGGTTTTGCTTTGAAGACTTCCTGTTTGCAATAACCCCACAAGAAAAAGTCAGGTGCAGTAAGGTCAGGCGACCTGGGTGGCCAACGGAATGTGGAGTTTCAAACAATACAATACAAACAATTTAGGCATTTCAATGTTTTGAAAATAATTATTTACTCATTTTAAATTCAGACAAAAAAAAAAAAAAATGCCGTAATATAGCGGCGCCGCTTTTCGAGGAAACCACAGCTTAAGAGCGACGAAAAGTGTGACATCGAATTACATTACAAGGCCCTAAGTATCTCTTTAAGTTTGAAAAATTAATGCGAATAATAATCTGTAAGCATGGCATGCTCTTCAAAATGTACAATTGATTTCATAGTTATAAGTACACAAATATATGCGTCCTTAGTCAAGGATGTGTGGACAAGCATAATCATCCATTCATATTTTTCAATGAATAAGTAAACTTCATGAGCACATAAGATCTATGCAAATATGCTAATAACAAAGGGTGCATGGCGCTAAGAGTAAAAGCGAAGGTCAAGGCCAAATAGTAAACAAACATAGAATTTATTCCAATCCAGGAACAGGCAGATGAAACAACATGTCTGCTGCTTTGCTGACTACGCAGTTGCTCCGTTTGCATTAATGTTTATCTGTTGTAGGCCCTAGCATCACAGCAGACTACTATCTTGTGCGTGCCCAAGTTCGACATCAAAAAAAAGACAACTAACGAATCATTTTACTCTCAGTAGTATTAATGTATCAACGATGCAACGAAGCAATAAGAGCCTAGTTTTCATTTGATCCATTTTGCCGCTAAAAAAATACAGGATTCCTGGGAGACCTGGATGGTACATTGCCTACGGCCTACAGTGAAGGCAAAAGTCATGCGTGAGGCGGTAGAAAATGACGCCCAGCGTTCCAGTTATCGAGGACCGTTTGTTCCAGTGGTTAGGCCAAAGCAATAGCGAATGCACTGAAATAACTGATGACGATCTTCATATTGGCGAAGAGTTAACAAGTAATAGGGCTCTTGTTTACAGTCGACTATCTGGCTAATAGATGAGTCGTATAGCAACTATTGAGCTCAGAGCTAGATAAATTCAATTCCATTACAATTACAATTACATTCCTCAGTAATTGGGGAAAGTAATCATTTCAATTCCTAAAAAAAATTACTAAATGTAATTTATTTTGTTGTGTTGATCTTCCGACAGGGTAGTAAGCTGATATTTGTTGGAACGATTTTCCGTCATCCCTTGTCAAGTTTGGTTTTGTAACAAACCGGTTTCGGCGTTCTGCCATTTTCAATGCCTAGTTTCGAAACTAGGCCGGTTTGTTACAAAACCAAACTTGACAAGGGATGACGGAAAATCGTTCCAACAAATATCTACTAAATGTAACTTCCTCCTCTTGAGGCTCGAGTACAAAAAATTTTTTTTTGGAATTGAAAAAAAAAAAATACTTTGCGCAAGCGTAATTTCTTCCCCCTTTCGAAAGGAATTGAAAATGTAATTGAAATTTTTCCAATTACATTACAAGGAATCTCAAAAGTACTTTCGGATTTCCCATTACATTCCTCAAAGGAATTGTGGAAGTAATTGAAAAGCGAAAAGTTAATTCGTGCATGCATTTTGCCAGCCAAGTAGAGCCGTCATCTTCCCTCTGCAGCGAAAGACGTCTGAAGGGTTTTAGCGGATGAGTAAATTTACTTTGAATTCATCATTTAAATAACAAAAAATATGAGAACCTCTATCTCTAACACAAGAGGGCTCATATGCTATTAAAAGCGAAACGATTTCTTGCAAATATATCATGGAGGGATTGAGCAACGACTTATAGAACGTGACCTTTATTCATCGATAGAGAACTAAACTTGTAATTTTCCGCTAATTTCCGATAAGACAGGTTCTTCAATGTATAATTTATCTGCTTCTTCGCTCTGACGGACCATAAGAAATACGAGGATAGGAGTCCTATGACACACTTTTGCATGACGCCTTCAACACCCAACAACTTCCAACGGGAGCAGACCGCGGCCAAACAATGGTCGTCTGCGGTACTGCAACATAGCTCCAGCGCCTTAGTTGTGCGTAATTTCCGAGCTCCAAATAACGATCGAGAGTCCTTGCTGTCGATAGTGTGCTCACACATCACCTGGAGTAATTTTCGACCTAACCACTTGTACCTGAAGCCACTTATACCTCATCAGTTCGTACCGCTGCCAAGGACTATTAAGGGTGCCTGCCTCAGAGAAGAAAAATGCTGACTTCAGAGCAAAAAAAGCTGGAGCAAGTCCCATAAATCCTCTATGGGGTTAAGATCGGAATATTGGCGAAGTATTCGCCACTTGTTCTCTTTACTGTTTATAAGGCAAAGCTCTGCTTTTTGTGCAGCACTTTGGTCTTTCTGGGACAAAAAATTCTGTTCCATCCCCAATCGCCCACCACTTTGATCAGGTTGTAATTAGCGCGATATATATCTCCGAGGAGATTAAGGCTGAGCTTCTATACCAATTTGTGGTATGCTGCTTCTAATTTTTCCTACAAATTGGGGGAACGTACAGTTTTTTGCCCACTTCGAAAGGTATCTGCAATACACATGATTTTTTGCTAAGAAGCCTTCTATGGCAGAAATACACTCCGGAGAGTTTGCCGAACCACTGCCGAGGACGACCGTCTTGAAAAAACCTTTTCAAACCACTTTTGATGTTACCCATCCCAAGCAAGTTTTGCATTAATGGGAAGAAACTGGTTTGGAGAAAAATTACTTATAAAAAGCATTTGACCCAATCAATCTCAGCTGGTGGTAAAAGGTGGACCGCTCACTACTTAAACGGTTGACAATCTTCGGTTATATTTAGGAACGAAAGATCTAAATATAGAAATGTTAAAAAGGGGAGAGGGGGGGGGAAAGGTTGTGCTCTATCCCCTTTCTTCTTTAATTTTTACATATCGTGACAAAAGACGGTTAAAGAGACGCAACCAGATACTGAAAGCAGTACTTGAAGAAGATATTAAAAAAAGTTGCTGGATACATATATCCGGTTATTGATTAGGCGCCGCCAATATGGTCGCCGAATCTAAACGACACCACCTGGAGGAATCAAAACTGCTACGGGATGTCTTCTAGCTATGCTTAAAAGAATAATTATAATTAATACCAGACACCACACCTTAAAACGCAAACAAATTTTATACGCAAAGAAACATTCATTAATTTTTCAATTACTTTTGCAATTCCTTTGAGGAATGGAAAATCGAAAATTACTTTTGGGATTCCTTGTAGTGCAATTGGACAAATTTTAATTACATTTTCAATTCCTTTTCATAGTATTGCGGAAGAAATCACATTTGCGCAAAGTATTTTTTTTTTATGTAATCAATTCCTCTTGTGTGGGGCAAAGAAATTGATTACTTTTCCCTACAAAAATCTCTTTTTATCTTGCTAGTTTTTTATTTCTCTGCTTTCTTAATTTCATATACTGTCTATCACTCTTTTTGGTTTAATTTGTTATATGCCAATGTATTAGTATTAAGTTAACATCATGTAACTTGCTTTTTGTTTCAAGAATAATGTTATATTGTTGATGTATATAAAAAGACGGATGAGTCTTAGTTGTACAATAATATGAAGTAAATAAATAAATAAATGTAATTGGGAATTGAGAGTACTACCCAGCTCTGATTGAGCTGTATAAAAATCGAATAGCAAATATTCGATTTCGACTAGTAGATTAACTGTCACTATTCGAATACTTCCGGTTTGACAAAAAAAATTTTATAATGTAAAAAAAATATAAAGTCCTCTTTGAGCAACACAATTTTCGAATTATGTAAAAGCTCTTTTCATAGGCACCGTGAAGTACGTTGCAGAATCTTGGACAAATATAGCATCTGAGGAGTTCAATTGTAAAAAATGTAGCACCTGTTCTAGAAAGTATTTCCATTATTACAAACCGATGCGAGTAGTGGGTAAGATACTAAGGGGCTGATTTTGTACGTCACCGTGACACCTTGCGTCGTAGTCACTCACGTTCACCTTCACTCGTATGTAATACCAAACAAATTCACATAGCAATTCCCAATTACTGATAGAAGTGAGTGAACGCGTTTAGATAATAAGAATATTTTTAAAACGAGAAGAATGAGCTCGTTACACGTTTCTCATTTTAGTCAATAATTGCCTTTTTTCGTGTTTTCTTTGTTTATTTTCCGGCAGTGCGGCAGTGTCAAATTTGGTGTAGATCCAGCCCGGCTTGGCATTCTGCCATCTTCAGTGTTATTTTTTCTACGAACGCCCGGAGAAACCCGGTTGCCTTCAAATAAAATTTGACAAGATCTCACTGGAAATTATGCAAAGAAATATCAATTCGATTTAATTCATTGAGTAACATTAAATGTGCCTTGAAGTGACTTTAAGTATTGATTTCATCTTTTATTTAATTAAAAAATTCTCGCTTTGCTTCGTAAATTTTTTTCTAAATTTCATTAAAATGAATTTTCTGTGTTCATGCTCGAGAATGTGTTTGTTATTGCTTTTGTTTGCTTGTCGGCATCGTGCGACTTATGAAAATCGTCCTAAAGTGCTAAAAATAGAAATTTTCACAGGAAATCGCACAGAAACAAACACCGCGGTGACTATTTACAAAGCCTCTACAGAGTAGTTGTGCAGCAGCTTTAGGTCCATGTGTGTGTGTTAGTGTATAAGCTTGTAAGTATGTAAGGTTAAGTGCACTGTAACCGCCTTAAATTTGTACGTGTGAAAGTTTGTGTTAAAAAATAGTAACCAAATAAAACAAACAAAAGGCTCAAAGGCAAGTGATTCCGCTTTAACATTGAGAAAGGCGCAAGGTCATATTAAGAGTTTTGTTGCTAGTTGCCCCGCTGTTGACATTTCTGCACTCTTTCCCATTCAAGTGAAGGAGGCGCAAGGAAATCAAACACATGTATGCACATTTTATAGAAAAATTAATACTAGTTCATATACATGCATATGTAAATATGTATGTGTGTTAGTGAATCATTGACATGCCAACGAGATTTGTGATACATTTTTATAACCACTTCGGTTGTCTCAGAAGGACATTAGTTACAACATCCAACCATGTACGTACCCATCAGTATGTCTGCGTTTATTCAGTGCAGGGCAATGGAGGCGAGATGTGAGCTTTTTTGTGAATAGTTTAGTAGGCGAGTGCATGTTGGCAGAAATGAAAATATCATCGACGACATCAAACACCCAAACTATAAGCGTTTTTATGTATTTCACAGATCAGGAGTGCAAGCATTTTTGTTCTTTACAGTTGCAACTAATTGCACTTTCATTTTCGCTTCACGCCCTTTCAATTCTGTCGTCGACTGGATGATGCGGCTAATACTTTTGCCGAAATTAAACTTTCTCACATGAACCACAAAAGGAAATCGGTAAATCAATCCAAAGCAAAATGGTAATAAATTCCAAATATACATAGATTTAAAAGCGGCGACATGATAAAGGCGGCGTTTGCTTGGTTCAGAATGAGAGCTGTAGTGTTCATCTTGGAGTAATCAAGTTGGGCTTTATTAACTAGAGGGTGGCTTCAGTTTCATTACTCTTGCGAAGTTACTTGCTTGAATCAGATAGTTTGTATGCAAATTTAATATCCTTTTTTGTGGATTTGACAAACATTTGATTGGCTCGTGAAAGCGAATGTTATATAAATGCAAATCAATGAATTGAGTCGAAATTCTTTTTCATTTTGTTTTAGGGTTCCACGGTCCTATTAAATACAACATTTAAGATGAAACTTCACAAGTATACAGATACAACCATAAATTCAATGAAGTTTTGTTCTAATTAAGAAACAAAATTTTAAGTTGGACGTCTAGACTTACATCGGTGAAAGTTGCATTCAATTCCATACAATGGCTTTTGAGTAATGCGCGTACAAACATACATATATATAGAGAGATTGACCGAGAGACAGGTATATACACTTTACAAAAACCGTTCTTTTGGCTCTTATTATTCTACTGAAGACTATGTATTAGAGTGAGGCGATTTCGTTCATTTTAAAGCTCGATGGAACTAGTTCTTTTTTCAAAAGTGAACTAAGTCGCTCACTTCGTTCAGCCGTTCAAAATTATTTTTAATTTCAATCAGTTTGTATATCTATGAGCACAGGAAACAAAAGAATAAGTGTGGGCACAAAACGACGGTTTAGAACTCCGGTAGGAGTTAACCGTTCAGTTCGCTATTTCTCGCTGCCACAGGAGCACTGAACGAGGTTGAAAGCATTTGAACGATGTAGTTCTTTCGTTCAGTGAACTGAGTCGTTCAATTGAACTAGTTCGTTCGCGAACTACACAACTCTACTATGTATGTCTCTTCAATATATAACGTGCAGAGATCGGCCTGTCACAATTTTACTAGAGCTATTCATGCAAACTCGAAAACGCTTCGATAACATAGTAGCATCGTTAATAAAATAGTGTTCTTTATAAAAGTTTGTGAGCTTTACTAAAAGTAATGATATTTTCAGTGTAAAAACGCAAATAGTACCTACACATATAGGCATCTGTGAATGAGTAAAGAGCGAATTTAAATTGTGTCCTTTATATACATGCAAACCATATTCCATACTTGACGCTTTAGCAAACGTAAAAATGATGAAAAAAGAAGAAAAAGAGGAAAAAAATGGAACAAATCGCTCTATTTACATTTCTTGTAGCTTTGGAAAATGTTTAGTGAGTATATCTACCGGAAAGGAAAATTGTTTGATACAAACTTTATTGCACGCCTTGTTTAAGTTGAACGCAGCGTGGGAGGATGAGATTAAGCCACTCAACAAACCAACAATTGGTATGTAAATCGTAGCAAAACAATTACGTTTGTGAGGTGAATGTGTTTGCGTCAGGAACACCTGATTACCTGGGACCGCCAACACCACATACGTAAAAAGTATGACAGATGGAGAGAGCCTAGCTAGGTTGCTTCTTCAATATTTGCAATAAACTAGCGTTTCTCTATTTTTTGAATGTACTCGTATGTATCAACGTTTAATGTAGTTAAACAAATATGACATGTTTAAATGTAAGAAAATTAGAAAGTTACAAACCATGAAAATCGGCTTGTACCAAAGCCAAGAGGATTATATATGTTATTCCAGGTAGCATACACGAGAGCAGTTTATTATGTGTTGTTCGTAGTCTAATCGTTGCTTGGGTGAAAACACAAACGACCGACTATGCAGATGTTACGAATATTCAAACTTACAAATTGAAAAGCGCACAATACAGAGGCATTCTCAAGCGCACAAACTTTTGTTGTAACATGCTTATGAGTGTGTATGCGATTTTCATACCGTTATAAATTGTAACGTGTCATACCAGAGGTGCGGAAATAAGTGAGGTTACAAGCGCTTTGAATTTTTTAAACAGTTAAAATACAGATAAAGAAAGGTAAGTTCGCGAATGTAAAGTAAAGCAATGAAAACTATGATGGCTTTGAAAGTTTGTTGAATACGGCATACGCGTGTGTGTATGTATCTATGTACATAAGCACCTATGTACATTTGTATGCATGGGCAAATTTCAGAAAGCGATGTAAAGTAGATGGAAACTACCGGTGTTAAAGGATCTTGGATAACCAAGCATTTAGAAATACTAAAGACAAGAGCCATACATTGAATTAGTTCAATTAGGGTACTATTTCGACAGCCGGCAGCAAACCCTCCCCCGTACAAACCCGTTTCAACATTCCTACTTTTCTGACGAGAATAGTTCCACAAATGATATCGACCGTAAAAGAGGAGTGACATGCACATCGAAAGCATATGAAAGACGCTGGAATCCTTCACACCTATGTACATGTATGCTTGTATAAATAAGTGTAACTGATGGATGCAAGCACGTGTACCTTGCCTTGTACATACATGAATATAAATTAATTTACACATAAATTGTCAAAAACATTCGTAATCGCACATCAAAGGGGAGCCAAGGCATATGAATAATATTATACCATCGAATATTTGTGCAAAGTGTGAAAGGTTCGTAAGGTTTATGATTGCGGAATACAAATGTACAGAAAACTTTAAAATAATGGACCCTAATTCTGTTGTTATTGAACCTAACCTCTGCATGAATTTAATAATTCTATTTGAACTTTTAATCTTGTTGTAAATTGTATTGCTTTTTTTAAACTAGGTGGTTATGAAAAGTTTTTAAGAGCTCATCAAACGGCATCATAAATAGCGTTTTCTACAAATATACACTAAGCTCAACGATTATTCAGTCCTGACGCGGCAAACCTCAATTGCTGGCATTTAAATGCAGTTCAGTCAAGTTCAACTTTGCTAACATCCCACCCACCCCACTAAGAGGTTCACCGTTGGTAGGTGAAACGAGCAACTTGTGGTTGTGCCCAATGCTGTGTAATCAAGTTATTGCCTTGCCATTGACAACTTTCCACCCCCAAGTACTTGAAGTGTTTTGGCATCGAAATGCTTTTAGATGAGCATGCAGAAAAATGCTACGAATTCAAATTTGAACTGACCACTTAAATACTCGGCACAATAAACTGAACTCAACTGAGAGATACACCACTGTGAGAACAATTGCGAAATGTGATTTCTATAACAGAATCCTAGAAAAGAAAAAATTGGAAAACATGTTTTTGCTAACACGGACAGCCATTGACCCAGTGAACACAACTTGCAATAGCAATCACTAGAGCTTCACTGTTTTCATCCAGCCTTTTGCTTTCGAAAATGATGGTTACTAGTTTGATGCGCTTGAATGCTCTCAATACTTTTCTAAAAGTCGAGCATACATACATTGATTTAGCAATTCAATTTAAATTTCTTGGTGACACTCTTCTAATCTCTTTAAGATGTTCTTACCTGATTTCCAAAAACACCTACACTGCAGGCCGATGACACTTGTTGAGGTCCAAACCAAACGGCAGCGATTTGGGCTGGCAATGACAAAACGCATACCTAAAATGGGATGAAAGCAAATGGAGAAATATTACTCTTATGTTTGTATGCCAAGGCAGAAAATGTGAGTGACGTAGCCGTAACTCATAAACAAGTTATTGAATATCACCCTTTATTCTATGGTATTATAGCAAATCAGAATAAAATGGAAAAATCGCAAGCAAAATAAAAATAGTAAGTATTTATCACAAAATCAAAATATACGGAAAAAATTAGAAATAAGTTGGTTGGCTGATACGCTCTATTTGGATTGAGCTATGCGACTTGTAATTGTAATCTCATTCCGAAACCATTTTTGTTCATGAAAATGTTAAATTACGCAGGTATTTTCATATTGGGCGACCTTGCACAAAGACTTAAAATGCTTTCGAAAGATTTTGACGGAGCTTTTGAATACAATAAGTTTTGTAATTCTGCTGGAAAATGTGGAAACCGGAAACTTGTATATATTTATTGGTAAATTTTTCGTTGTAGAAATGCCGTAAATGTGTGCGTCCTCGACGTACGTCCTTCGCATTTCGCCATTGTCTTGCCATCTGAAAAGCTTTCAATTGAGCTAAGGAAGTGTTATTGTCTTAACAGACAATAGCCTGCCAATTTCAGCAATTACAGCTAAGTACAAAATTTTAGCAAAATGCAAATTGCAAACTGCGTGAGAGAATTGTGGAATTTGCAACGCCTTTTGTGTTTGATGATATTAGAAATAAAAATATGATAAAAAAGGCCTGCGTGCAGCACGATACACGTAACCAAAAAAATAAATGGTCCCGAAAAACTCTCGTAAACAGTGAAGAAATGATCCTGAAAAAGTCCCAAAAACAGTTCCAAATGATCCCGAAAATATCTGGACAAGAATCGCGAATAGATCCCGAAAAAGACCCAAGATGGGTCCTGAAATAGTCAGGGAGGGATGCCCACAGGGTCCCGACAACAATCACACATTAAAAGCCTTATTTACTCCACAGTTTTCCTGCACAGAATCCCCAAAAATATTATATTATAAAAAATAACCCATAGCCGATCCAACACTGACTTCGAGATCCGCATTTCTTTTGTTCAATTTTTTCGATGTTTTAATCCCGATTGGGGTTATGACACTTCCCCATAATCCCAAGCAAAAGAGTTGTGATTGCGACACTTCAGGCATTTTTTACTTAGAATTATGCCACGTGGGATTATGTCACTGCATCCGATTTTCCAAAAGCCTAATTGAATAAGATGCCTCAATTACTTAACTACTAAACTTCAATTATTGTTAATACCAAGGCAAAAGTGTGCCTGCCCTTAACTTGCACCTAAAAGTCACAGTTGATTGGAAGTGATTGAAAGTCAACCGACCGACTGTGGTAATTCATTATTGCTGCGCTCTAAAATGACGCGGTTTATGGGTTATGTTTATGCGTCATCGAACGTGAATCTGCATGGATCGAGAGACATTTTGCAATAATGCGGAGTACGTGTGTTTATTCAATGTGCATGCATTCAACTGTGGGTGTGCAACACTCATATTTCCATGCATATAAACTCGTGCATGGGCATGTTTACCGACCGCATGAGGATGTGCAATTAGTAAAAGTAAAATGTCACCGCACACACACCTGTGACAAAGCCACAATGGTTTGACCAATGAATGTGACATAGAACAGATTTGGATGCACCGAAAACACTTTTATCCATGAGCCAAGACAGGTGCCAACAATGCCGACCAGTGCTGTTATGCGCAGACCCTAAATGAAATAGAAAAAGTTGTAAGAAATGTGTTGTTGTTATTAGTAATCAGTTAAAATTATTAATTTGACAGCAAAAATTCAAATAATGTTTATCAATAAATAAACAGAATAAAGTTGAATCATACCATTTTATCTAAGAACCAGCTTCCAGGAAAAATGAGTGGGATATAGACGATCATGTAAATCATTGATGTCCAATTAACCCAACTTTCTTGGATGCCATAATATCTGTGAATGTGAGAAAAGAGGAAGCATATTAAATAGTTGTTGCAAACAACAAAATAAATTTAATCTTTTTAATGGGCTTAAAAGTAGGCGAATTAAGAATTGTTTTACTCAGTTAGTTCTGTGATAATGACTACTTTTCTGTTGTAATTGCTACTTTTAAGGTTTTATTTCAAAAATAATACTGTATTTAAAATGCCATCATTAGACAGCATTTTCGGAACCATTTGCTAAGTACTCAAGTAAACAGCACTTTAAATGCTGTTATGTTTATTATTTTATAATTTGAAATATTGTTAAAAGGTTTGTTGAAGGACGTTGCTAAATTTTGAATAGTATTCAAAAAATAAAAAGGAAATGCTGGCATTTTTCCATTGCAATCTCTCTCATTAAAAAAAATGAATTTAGTACTGTCTAATTCAATAGGCAGCTTTGGTTACTGCATTCAAATGTGCGCCACCAGCCGTCTTCTGAATAACTTTTATCATTATTTGGGCGAAATTTAATTTTGAATATTGAAGGCATTTATTAAATAACAACGCAACGTAATGCCATCAGCTGGTGCAATATATTTAAATTGTCCAGACTTATAGGCATATATCTGTATGTATTTATGTGTATGCACATTCGCATTCGCAAAATTATTTCCAATGCTTTTTAATGCATGAAAAAGTAACTCAACTAAAAATGATCAAACTAAACGATAAACTATAAATATACATATGTAATCTAAACAAACACATAAAATTGTAGACGCTTAAAAAAAAGTACTTCTCTCTTAGAAAATAACAATGACTTTTTTTGAACATATTTTTTCAGTTAATAATTAAACTTCAGCCACTGAAATATAACGATACATCGCAGGACAGCTTCAAAGAAAACCCCGTGACTGACTCACTTTGACAGAATCTGCTCCCGTTCTCAATCACGTATTGGCTTCGTCGATATGAACCAATGAATCTGTGATTTGTGTTATTTAGATGATAGAGGAGTGCAGATGCGAATTTAAATTTATAACACAAACAAATACGTGCAGACTAAAAAAATTGATGCTTTTTCCCCAATGTTTTTTAGTGTTTATTGCAACATGAATTATCATGGGTTTGCTTTAAGTTTCGAATGCTCAATTTTAATAAATGTGAATATTGTCTTTTGGTGTGTAAAAGGAAATTACTTTGGAAATGTCGTTCAAAAACCAAAACTCTTTTGCTATTGCTATAGTTTTAATTTGATTAAAAATTTATTAAATTTTGCAATATTCGAACACTGCAAATAACGTTGCATAACCAAAACAAAGATAACAATAGTCATTAGCTGTGTTCGGTGACAAAGAAGTGTTAGCAAATTTTTGAATTTTTTCTCGTTGCTTTCTATAGTTGTGTTCCAATCAGCAATCCAGATCAGTATCACGATCAACATCTTACGGTTTATGTATGTGTGTCTGTGCTACCAAGCAAAAAAGGGTTGGCTGTCAAAAAATCTACTACAAAAAACTAAACGAACAGCGCTTTTATACGGATCTGAAATTTATCCACATAAATATCAAGATCACAACGTTGTTGCATTTACATGCAAAATTTCTATCTGGATCTGGATCACTCCTGATTGGAACACGTCTTATGTCTATCACTGTGCAGTCACAGTCTCGGATCAAAATAGCTGCGATTGAGAAATCATAGTCACAAGACACACTGTTCATAAAAAACTAACTCTAATTTCAACAGAGCGCTATGAAGATACACATTTTTTATACCACTTTGGTCTCACTCTTCGGAAAATTAGCGAGCTAGAACTGCCTTATTTTCAATGATTAGTGAGTTTTATGGGTCAATATTATATTATTTAAAATTGTTTGTTTTAATATTGAATGCAAATCCCCCTGTGTTGGTTTGTGTTGTGGGGCTTCGGAGTAAGTTGCACTAGTTGTGGATATATACTCTGGCCGGGAGGGCCAGAAACACTAGATTATTTGTATTTATATATAAAAACTCGTCGTAGACAACTTCGTAGACGGCGCTAAGGAAAATATCGAGAGGGGTACCCAGGAGCATAGTATATGAAGTACCTTCATCCACTGCCTTCCACATCGATTCGCAAAAGAAGATGTCAAACTAGTAGGAGTAAACAATGCCCAAGAGTCTTGGCAACATGTCGATTCGCGAACAAAATGCAAACGAAACGCACGTCTAACGAACGAGACTGCATAGCCCTACACAATTATCGACAAATTTGAACAAAAACTGAATATTCGCATTCGCGAATATCATTAGTGGATATTCGCATTCGCATTCGCATTCGCGAATGTTCAAAAAGTGGCATTCGTTACATCACTGGTGTGCACGGGCTGAATGTACATACTATGTGTATGTCGAATTTGCTGTATACGTTTGTACATTTAATAAACATGCGGCTTGCCAAATACTGCCGAGAGGCGAACTGGGTTTAAAAAATGTGTCTAAAGTGTCCAGGTGCTACCTGCGCGGCACATAAACCTCAGATCTTTGGCCTGTTAGGAAGGGGTGGGGACTTCCGCTATACCATGGCGCCCGTCAATAGATGAACTTCTATCAAAAATTTCATATGTACGAGTATATCAATAATTTTCAGTAGGTTTTTCCAAAATCTCTAAAAATGCTTTGGTTTCATTTGTTTTTAGCCAGTTTTTATATTTGCCGAGATTGGAATACCAAACGTATTCAATTAAATACGAAAAAGGTTAAAAACTCACTTGACAATTATGTTGTTAATAATACTGTATTGGATCCATTGTGCAGCATTCGCCCCTGAATAGAAAACGAACAAGAACAATACGACCCAGCGCTGTTTGTAAACTTTGATTCCTGTAAAAAATAATAAAAAAGTAAATAAAAGTAAAATTAAAAGGAAAAGGAAAAGTTATTCAATCGATTAATAATAATAATTCGTGTGCTAAAATTGAATTTGCGATATTAGAATTAATTTCTAGAACAATTACCATCGCCTCTGTCTGTGTCCGTGCTCAGTCCAACGGAATATTCACTTCCGGTAAATCTCGCTGGGCGCAAATCTGTGTCAGTAGTGGTAGTAGCCATCTTGACTTTGTTGTTACCTTCTTACAAACTATGTGATTAAGGCTCGATTGGGCAACTGCTGCTATTATCTACTCTATTTTTATTATCCTTCCCCTGGGCACATAGCTAAGAGTAGACGAAGTTTGTATTCTTTCTGAACTGAGGACGGTTGTGTGCATGCAGTGCTCGGTGGTATTTAGATTTCAAACAGATATGTATTTACGATGTTATTGCTTTATTCCCTAATTGTCGATTACAATGGTATGAATCAACGGCGTACAGCTCAGCCTATTGCCGTTCGCCAAGTAATCAATTTAGTGAAGCCATCATTGAGAAAGCTGAAATTAGAAATTTTAAATTATTTTCACAAAATATCAATGGTTCGTTAACTCTAAAATTTAAATCCGATTCACAATAGCCATAAATATTTATAAGAATATTCTACTTTTTCACGCCCTTTTAATGGTGAATGGCATGACCTTCATCGCCCTAATTTACCTCGCATGATTAACAATGTTAAACAGCTCATTTTTTTGTGTTCCTAAGTACTCTGTCTCACCCTCGAACTACGATATTATTGGCACGAGGTAAGGCATTTAAAATGATGCCACATTCAATTATGCGCAAACGAAAGCAAGTTATACTCGTATAAATAAATAAATCCAACAATGTAATAATAAATTGGCATTGATGAAAATTTACTAAATTGAATAATTCAATTCAGATTTGCTTATGCTCAGATTTATTTGTGATTTATATTTTAATTCATAACTGCTTTTGAGGTAAGTGGGGGTGCATTCCAGATCAGCTAATGATTTGATCATTTTGATTTCAATCCATGATGACGACATGAGTCATTGCATAGCCTTTCTGAGTATTTTGCTAATGGTCCAGCGGAACAAAAAGCCCTGGAATCATGCAATGTATCATGCGAATCATTTAAAAAACTGAGGGAAACAAATTAATATATTAGAAGCCATCACTCAAGTAGGTTTGGTAAATTTCCAGCCCAGCCTAGCATAAGCGCACTGCGTTTTTTAAACGACTTTCTTGGCTCTAACCTAAAACAATTTGGGAGCGTGTGTAGTTGTAAAATCAAAGATCTAAATGTCATGACGTGCAATCTTGCTGAAACCAACTGGAAGAATTTGCATGTCTGCCAAAACACAGCTATCAGAACTACCACGGGATGTCTTCTTATGCCATTGGAGTTTCACCTCCATCAAGAGACTGAAATGCTCAATGTTAGAGAGCACGCAGACTGTTTTTACTGTAGTAAAAAACACTATAATGTGATCCGCCACCACTTTACCCAGCCGTTTAATCTGCGTAGGCTTAGGCGGGCTCATCCAACCACCTGAAATATGTAGATGAAGAGGAGTGCGTCCCCCCGAGAAAGATTAGCAGACCCAACCCCACCCTCATGACACTAGAGATCTCTTTACCTGTTCAATTAAACCCACTCTTCTAACACTAAGACCACTCTGGTCCAACCCTTTTGAAAATGCTTGGATTCCCTTTAAAAGAGCTTGATGTCGATTCTCAGAGTGATCCTGCCCAATAGGAAGCACTGTTAACAACAACAAAAATAACAATGCACAAGCTGTGTGTAAACGTCAAATAAAAATGTCACGCAAAACTAAAATTGGAAATCGTAAAGTCAAGTCATAGTACATGGCGTATATCGTTTTAGACATTACCACATTCCTCCGGCACGGAAACTTCTAAAAACGATTTTCGTGCTCTTAAACTAAAATTTGTCAAAAAAATATTTTAAAATATCCCAAAATGCTATAGCAAAAGAATACCCAGAATGATACCAGATTTTGTTCAGTTACGATTCTGTAATGAAAGTCGCATTGCAGCTCTTACCGGCAAATAGAATAGCATTGTCAACGGTCAATTTAGTTGTGATCATGTACGAGTCAGAAGTAGCCAGAGGTTACTGTAAATAATATAGCCTTTTTAGTGTTATTCTCTCGTTTTAAGCGATTTTTCTTAGGGTTTGACAGTTTTACTCCTTCTTCTCTGAAAATTACGTCACTGGACCTAAAGCTCAAAAGATTGATTCAGTTGGAATATCGCTATAGTGGTATCCTTATCGTAACCATATACGATATGTCAGTGAAGTAAGAATGACGTAAAACTCTCTCGAAACGCCAAAAGTAAAAAGTTTTCGCCGAACAGGACTCATTAAAAACTTGCAAGCAAAACAGCTGCTGCTTTTTTGATTGGTTAATAGGCCAAATTTATAAATTTTGGTGTTGCTTTCCTATGTCACGATCAGCTGTTTTTCACTTACAAGTTTTACTGAGTGAAATTCCCCCAGCAGACACTTGCAACTCTATCTCTTAATGAAATGTCAAACAGCTGGCTGCTATAAAAACTTTGATACGCTCCATTTTGAGCAAATAAATAAGTGCGACGAATTGGTGATTTAGTTCCAACCAAAAAAGACGCCTTTTCATTATCCTAATTTTTTTTGTAAAACGTCAAACAAAATTTGTGTTCATTTCATAAAAAGGCACATTTTCTGCTCTGTGAATCCTTGACAGGGTACATGGTTGCCCTTGAAACCAAATGCTTTTTTTTGAAATTTCATTTTCGCAGAACTATATTGTTTTTCCAGGTGTAACTTTACTATGGCAAATAAGCAAAGCTTAATTCCTTATTTAATCCATTCAATTTAAATGGCACATCAGGGCATTGTTTTGTGTCTGCTTCATAAAAAGAAAGAGCAGGAAAGAATGTATGCCTGCGAGGGCGCATTTTTTATACCTAGTAGCGCTACGCACACAAGGTATATTAACTTTAGTCGCCTAACGGCAGTATGTAACGGCATAAACGGATCGAGATAGACATTGACTTATATATATCAAAATGTTCAGGACGAAAAGGGAAATTGATTAAGCCATGTCCGTCCGTCCGTCCGTCTCTTGAGTAAATTTTGAGATATCTTAATGAAATTTGGTGTGCAGGTTCCTTGGTACTCATCTCCGAACGCTATTTAAAATGGGCGAAATCGGATGATCGTCACGCCCACTTTTTATATATAAAATATTTTCTAAAATACAAAAAAAATTATTATTCAGTACCTTAACATTAAAGCAGAAAATAAATTTTTCAAAAAAGGATCATAGATATATTCCATAGGCAATAACTTTGCGTCCAATACCTTTACATCATTTCTATTTCACCTTCAGAGTGTCCGTGAATGAAGAAAGCCGAAAAATATAAATTTTAGAAAATGGGCGTGGCCTCGCCTGTTTTATAGTGGCTTATTACAAAACTTTTTTTTGCTATAACTCCGGCAACAATTGATTTATCGAAACGATATTTGGCGAAAATGTTGAATATATAGGGTAACTGTTTGTTGTACAAATGGGCGAAATCGGTCATCTACCACGCCCAATTTTTTAGCATAGTTCTGAAAACTTTTTTTGTAAAATGTAAAATGCGATATTTCTATAACTAGGCAAGCTATATCAATAAGATCTTGACACATAATAAGATTTTTAAGCAAGGCTCGACTGCGAAACAATTTGGTGGATTTTGGTGAAGTAGGCGTGGCGCCGCCCACTTTTCAGCATAAAAATTCTGCTATTTTCAAAGGCGATTGCTTGTAGTTTCAACTAGGTATTTCAATCAAAATTCGTCAGCTGCTTCCCAATATTAAATTTTAGCAAGAGTATACGCCAAAATTTAGGCAAATCGGATAACACACAAGTAAAATATCCGGGCAAGTTTTTAATACCCCGCTTCAATTGGGAAGTTATGTACCTTTTTTGATTTTCATACCTTTAATGAACATGAAATGTTTGTAAGTATGAAAAGAAGAGATGGGCTCATCAATAAGTAAACTGAAATAATAAGGACGATGAGCTGAGTGGATTTAGCCACGTCCGTCTCTCCGCCCGTCTGTTTTTTTGAACGCAAATTTTTCAAATATAAAATGTGCCTGTATTGGTATTTTGAAAAAATGTGGTTAGCAGTTGTTGGTAAATAAATTAATGGCGTCCCGCGTGGTGTGGCGGTAGTGTTTCCGGTCTACCACACCGAAGGACTATGGTTCGAATCCTGGGACAGTTAACATTAAAAGTGGTTTGAAAAAGTTTTTCAAAACGGGGTCGCCCTCCGGCAGTGGTTTGGCAAACTCTCCGAGTGTCTTTCTGCCATGGAAGGCTTCTCAGTAAAAATTCATCTCCTTTGTAGATGCCATTCCAAGTCGGCAAAAATCTGTAGGTTCCGCCAATTTGTAGAAAAAAATTCAAAACGGCACACAACAAATTGGAAGGGAAGCTCGGCATCCTGGGGAATCACGATACAGCGCCAATATCCGATTGCATTGCTTCTTGAATCAGATGGTTTATAAGGTTCCGACAACACAACAACAATTTAAAATGTTTTAACATGGTCAGGTCTGAATCAAAGAGACGAATATTTTGTGGTAACCGGTGTACTACGACCCCACGTATAGCTTACCAACTCACTTGCAGGTTATTGGAAAAAGGTAAATAACTGTTTAAAATTTTAGCATCAGGCGATCACAGATATTTAGCAGGACATCCCTATCAGACATTGCGAAGCACCCAATCACATTACATACTCGTATATTTGGTTTTGGACAATTTCCATAAGTGGTCTCGATTCCAATGCATTTTTCTCTTCCATTCATCACCGCAAAGACGTGTGGTCGCCGTGTGGTGGGGAACTTTTAAATGAACTAAATGTAATCTATTTCGCCGTAAATAGGTAATATTACAGTGAAGTTTTGTTTTTTTATATTTTGTTAATTTAATGTGTTCATATGTGCACATTATGTACACACACTCGCGAGCAAATATGCAAAATCAAATGAAATTAAATAGTAATAAAGTCTTGCAAAGGTTACTTTTGTTGTTATGTAAAATGATCTGATGCTGCTTTTTACAATTCCGTAAAATAAACGCTTAAAGCTGGCGTGGGACCGCCTATTTATTGAGTGAATTTTTTAAAAGCAAAAGAGTAGTGTCAGAATCAGCTTGAAACTACCAAATAAAAACTTGGAAAGTCCACCCACCGTGCTAACAAGGAAGCGGGGAGTTGTTGAAAAGCATGAATCATCTCGAGCGCACGTCTCCAGATTGAAACTAAACTGTGATATCTCTCTCTATGGCGCGATATACAACAGGTATATCATCATAAACCTCCTAAGAGATTTTTGCGCCAAGCTTCTCTTCCAATTTGTGGTGTGCCGATTTGAATTTTCCCTACAAATTGGTGGGACCTACAGTTTTTTGCCGACTCCGAACGGCATCTACAAAGGAGACGAATTTTTGCTGAGAAGCCTGTCATGGCAGAAATACATTCGGAGAGTTTGCCAAACCACTGCCGAGGGGCGACCCCGTTTTGAAAAACTTTTTTCAAATCACTTTTGATGTTACCTGTACCAGGGCTCGAACCATGGACCTTCGGTGTGGTAGGCCGGCAACACTACCTTCACACCACGGCGGCCGCCTGTGATATGTCCTATAAAAAAGACGGGCAGTCCCCAAATCGACACAATTAAAGCGGAATAAGTCTCCTTAATATTGCAAAATTCCGAAGTGAATCTGTAAAAAGCTTTACGAAGATGTTAGTGCAGCGAATGAAAGCCCAACGTCTCTGCTGGCTGGGCCCATTCATGCTAATGGGCAAAGGTTTTCCTATCGACACCCGATATCGGAAGATGAGGAAGGGGGATGCCTAAACTGCGATGGAAAAAACAGGTGGAGTATGACTTGGCCTCCCTTGGTGTTTCCAATTTGCGTCAGTTATACGCAACGGCCAAAATTACCTAGACGATTCATCACCAATACATCATGATGAGCACTTGAAATATGTCGAGTGTAGTGAAATCTACGCCATTAATTTACGAGCATTCTAATTTTTTATAGAAATTCAAAGTAGGTCCAACTTCTCGTTTGTTCAGGTGTTTTGAATGTTCTTTTCCACATATATTTTATTTGTTCTTTTAGTTTATTTTTAAAATAAGGTCTGAAACATTTATGAAAAGTAGTGTAGAACTTAAGTACGATGAACGAAGGAAGGTATTCTGTCCTACTTTAAGTCATGTTAATCGATTAACCGTATATAGTTGATTAGTTGATAAATTTGACTCTCGAATTGTTGTCTTCTTTTACTATTCCTCAAGCCAGTAGTTTTTATTTGCCTAAGATACTTTTCCAGCTCATCCTACAGGTCCCTATGGGTTGTTGTTTAAAACCTCAATTCGGTATTCGACTACTCCAATAATCGATTATTTGAAAAATCGATTGGGGTCAAGAGCACTAATAAATGCATAGTAATTTTATTCTTCGTTTAATGTTTTATTAGGAAACAATTTTATTTGTGGTTTAATTTTGTTTGGCCTTTTAATCAGAAACAAATACTTGACATTTTTAGCGAGAACAAGTAGTTATAGGCAAGTTAGTATTAAGTTAGGAATTAATTTATTTTTGTTGTTTGCAAAATGTGAATTTGTTCTCGATTTCAAATAAATGCAAAAACTAAAGTAAAAGAAAAAAGTAGTTGCAGTAAAAGCAAGAGAAAAAACAACTCAAAATACAAATGAAAAAAATTATATTTGCGTATCATCTCTTGCATATTAAATATTTGCATCATTGTTGTTGTCACGATATGCTCGAAACCGGTTTACTATTGTATTTGTTGTTAAAATGCATTAAAGCTAGTAGAACCTCTTCTTTGAGCTGTTAAACAAAACCAATTCTTGAAAGTCTCTCACTTTGCTATATTTTGAGATTACATTGTTTTTAAAAATTTATAAAAGAAATGTGCCTATGCACCGTAGCGCTAAAAATGAGATGACGCAATGTACAGTTGTTCACAAAATAATAGCAGCGAAGACAATAAAATAACTGAATTGGTCAATTCTCACCAAAAAAACTTTGTCTTCAAAATAATTCTAAGATGCAATCACAGATTTTTTTACGATCGAAGGTCATAAGGTTCAGGCACGGTGAAATAAACTAAAAACTTATTTCACATAAAAATAGGGTATTCATTCTTGTACTAAATAATTTTTTAATTCAAATAACAATGCCCTTTTCTCGATTTTTGAAAACTGAATCACATCTCGGTAGCCTGGAGTCAATACAATGTTCCCAATCCTTTAATGGGATCCGGTCTCATGCCTCCTGTTGATATATCCATTACAAGGCCATATTCCATGTATCATATGGTAACATAATATCCCCTAATATTTTACTCATGTCCTTTGATCCACGATGCTTTCAATCGAGCGGACCCCTACACAAAAAACTTTTCAACACCCATGACTTTAGTATGAGAAAGTGAGCCTTGAACCCAAAATCCCATTTTCTATATTACTAACAAATATTTGCATAATGTTTGTAAATATTTGTAATCAGCCACAAAATAACTAATTAAAGCTTTGAATACATATTTAATTACTTGTTTCATGTTTTAAAAAGAAGTGCTTGCCGAATTATTCTTACGGGGATGAAATAGCTAGTTTTGAAAAGTCTGTCAAATAGTTTGTGTTTCGTAATTCAAGTGTTCAACAATTGAAATATGTGCGGAAATTCATCTTCATTTACTTAGATTCAATTTTATATCAATTCAGGTAAGCTAATTATCTATTTTGTAGGATAAATTGAGCAATGTTTGGCCTTGTCCCACCCGTTACAAAAAAGCCAAATGTTTTTTTTTTATTTTCAATTACAGAAGCTCTTAAATTATTTCGTGCCTGTTATGTAATGCTAAAATCTCATTGCGAATATGAATCACACTTGCATTTTCGTTTATAGAGGATTAATTGAGAAAAAATTATCATTAAAGTATGTCCCACCCGTTACAGATCCGAGAGGGACCGTTCTCACACGGCTAAAAATTTGAGCTTAAATTTTAAACCACTCGTTGGTTTAAGCAATTTTTTAAACTTTTTTGTAATAAATTCCAAACCTTCCAATTACCTACACTAATTTTCAATTTCTTGCGGTTAAGATTTAAAACAACTGAAAAAAAACGTCTAAAATTAAAAAAAAAAATGTTTCATTTCTTTCTGAAAGCTTTTTCAAGTCATTGAATTTTTCTCTTAAAAGTTTTGAGTGCGCCGTAGCTCAGTGGGTAGAGCAGAGAAGTCTGATGCGGGGAGCGTCGGTTCGAATCCTGCCAACTGTTACAAATGTTTTTTTAATTGCTTAACATTTCTGGTTTAAAATTAAAACTCTTCTTATAATAATAATTCATTTTTTCGAAAACTAGCATAATTTAAATTCGAAACCAAATTTGGTTTGGACATATATATATATACCAAAAAGGTTTAGTAGATTTCTGTCCCACTGGTGCTGAGTTGTTACAGAAAATTTGTTACGATGTAACTAATGAGCAATATATGTTTGAAGAATGCATCCGATGCATAAAAGAAATTAAAATTATTCTAAACAATACCAATACGTTGGATTTAAATAAATCGTCTTGCTGGAAACAATAGGTAGAAATCGAGGGACGGCCTAAATTGGCATCAGTGGAAGGCACCGTCGAAGAAGCGATTTCAGAATTAGGTAAACAAACCCCTCAATTTAAGAGCCATGTATTTGTAAAAAGAGTGCAATCTGATACTTTTAACAAGGTGAAACAAAGTATAACCAGTGACGAAGCAATTTTGCAAATAGATTTTGCTGAAAACTATAGCATAATAATGCAAGACGGGATTCAATCTATACACTGGAGCCACTGGCAGATTACGGTATTAACATGTTTATGGCTGACTGAAGGTAAAAGATACCCATACGCTATTGTCAGTGATGTCATATGTCATGATAAGTATAAGGTTTATGCATGTATGTATGAAAAAGCTTATAGTAACATTAAAAAATAAAATTCAAAGACTAAAAATATTAACAGTTTTCTCTGAAGGATTAGCATCACAGTTTAAGAACAAGTTCACACTATCAAACCTTTCATTTATGCCAAAAGAATTTGAAGTTCAGACAGAATGGCACTTTTTCGCCACTTCCCATGGACAAGGAGCAGTAGATAGAGTGGGTGCAGTTGTAAAGAGGTCAGTGTGAAACGAAGTAAAAGCCGAACAGCTGATGTTACTAATGCAGTAAATTTCATGTTGACTGCTGCAAAGGTTATACAAAATATTGAAATTATGCATTTATCCAAAGGAGAAGTCGAATCTAATAGAATCAAGCTGGACAAAAGATGGAGCCTTGTACTTGGTATTTATAAGATTCAATCACACTATTTCTTTAAAGGATACAGTCAAGAGGATATACTAGTGGGCCGTATATCCAAGTCAAAAGTTACTAGTCAATAAGTTTCTCGAGTATTTGGAAAGTCTTGGATATAAAGGCAATTTCAAATGAAAATATGTGAGTAAAATGAATTATTACTATAAATTCGCAGTTTTACAATTTTAAAACTAATACTTTTTCCATATACATATATTACATAATTGCAGGGTTTCTGTTTAATGTAATATTAATTGATTGCTATACTTGCAAACCGCTCTGTTAAAAGCAGAAACCGTTAGTTGGTTTTATGGAAATCTTTTAGCAAAGTTAAAATTTCGTGTAAAACTGTCCCACCAGTTACGATGGAATAGCCCCATGAGGGTTTTTTTATTGAAACAGGGGTTACTGTAAGCAGAAACCCCGTGGACCCCTAGAAAATAATTTGGTGGGTACCAAACGGCTACGAACAGTTTCGGCACTAATTGTTAAATTATGCTAGTCGAGTCGTCTTTTCTGATTCGGTTTAGTTTTGCTGCGCCGTATTATAGCGACCATACGCAATGGACGGGCTTAGTCCTCGAGTTTAATTTTTATTTTATTGTAAGGCATTGACTACTTGGAGAAAAGCACAACAAATTAGTAGAAATCAATTAAAATGTCTGCTGTGTTCCACGTTTCACCTACTTTCTAAAGTTTTTGTTGGAATACTTTCTTTCAAATAAGTTTAGCGGCATTATAATTTTTTCACGCGCCACTCCTATTATTTTGTGCGTCACTGTACATACGTACCTATAACATACATATGCGTCATTTGTGCTTACCCAATAAACATTTTACCTCATTCATCTAAATTTTTTAACACAGTTGTAAACTAACCTTACACTCAAACCACAGAAATTAGTTCTCAAATCCGCCGTAGTCGTTTTCAAGCTATGACCCAAACTTGGAATATAGGATTCATGTTTGTTGTTTCAAATCCATTTCAAACATGTCCGCAATGAAGTAAAATCGTAATGCCCTTTTCGAACTTTTCTTAAATTCCACTCAAAAATGTATACTCAAATTAAATTTCTTTGTTTTTTCTGTTCATTGGGTATGCTTTTGGGCACACAAGGTTGGATATATGATAAGCGACTATCAGCGGCTGATTTCCACTGTTAGTATTTATATTTTTAGTTTTTGAGTTGAATATCTTGCCATTTAACCTTCCTTCCAGTTGGGTAAATACTTTAGGTTCTGCATATAAGCGATTCAATGTATTTAGTATTGCGATTATTGCAGAATAATTAAGATAATCAAAGCGCGAAGAGCAACGTGCAAGTCGTAAAATGTTACTTTGTATACCTTGAAAGGGATTAAGGCCGAGCTTCTACTCCAACTTATTATGTATAACTTTTAATTTTGAAACTCTGAACGGCATACACTAAAGGTAGATGAATATTTGTGTGAAGCAGAAATATGTGCTGGAGAGGTGAAATTAAGGGAGTTAGTTCCCCGATCGGTATTTCTTACTTTAGAAAATTATTCACGCGATGATTTGAATATTTATTTATAACGATACAAGTTTTGAAAATAAATAATAGCTGGGTAGTAATGTTATAGATCTAGTTGAGTGCAACAAACATCGAAATAATAAATTGGTTCCATTTTTTACATTAAAGATTCAATAACCTCGTAAACGCTTTAACCGATTTTTTAAACAGATAGTAATTTTGACCGAATCGGGAATAGAAATATTGGTCCAATATAAATGTTAAAAACCATCGTCAAGATTCAAAAACTCCGAACAGGTACCGTTGTATGTCGTTGGAATGTTGCCTATAAAACCGGGAAGGTCCACTTGCACGACGTCAAGTTATCTCTTCAACTCAGAGTTAATTTGAAAATTCGTCAAAAACGTATGAGTTTAACCCCTCATCTGACGTTAGCTCTGAGTTAAAAATTTAAAATTTCATTGTGCAAGTGGGCCTAAGAGATTTAGTATTAATTTATACACAAATAAGGTGCCGTTTACAGAAGGTATAGGAGCTGCAAGCTTTTGGAGGAGCTTGAGAATTTTCTTAGCTGGAACACAACGTCACTGCCTAGGTATTTTCACTTTTTTCTTCTTTCTAGCACTGTGTAAACTTTTTGCGGAAATGTGTTATTTCACTTTAACAAATTATTTTTCATAATAGGTTTGAAAAATATTATCACCGGTTCTTAGTTTATGGTTAGTCGCGCTCTCACCTATGCTACATGTACGATAGCCGATCGGTGTCAGACTAAATTTAAGAGACTCTATAATGGCCCATATAAGACTCAACAAAATCAACAACATCGACATGTCTGAACGCCGATTACAGTGATTGAGTCGGTAGGTATGTGAAGTGAACAAAAAAGTACGAGTAAATATGTATGGTTGTAGGTTCCGGCAACAATACGGCTAAACTGAAAGCTCATGTAAAAATCACACACATACTAACTTATTAAATTTGTACATTTGTACACACATTTATATAAAAAAGTAATAACAGATTTATCACGAAAGGTGAAAGAAAAGTTATTATGAATGAAAGGCAAGATAAACCCGTTTAACCTACAACTCGATCCGGTTGAAAACAAATTTATTTTACATATTAACAAAAACTCGTCCTTTCTAGGTATTAAATAGTAATAATAACAGATCAAAAATAATGAGAATATGTAAACTGTGAGTAGTTTTGATGCACAAGTGTAACATAAGAATTAGGATCAGTAATCGATCCAAGCAGACATCTGTTGGACAAAGATCCGCCATACTATGATGAAATCCGGCACTATACAACTCAGGCGTTTAATCCACGGAACCATAGGCAGGCTCGAAAAGACTTCCACACGTTTAGGGCACTGCTTCAACTGTTCAATAGAATCTACCCTTCTGCCCTTCCGTCATTCAATAGAGAACCAACAACGCCACCTCATTGTTACCTGAATATGATGTAAACTCTCATGCAAGTACGAACAAGAAAATTTCTTAGTAGCTTAGAATAATATTTTAGCTCCTCACAAACTGAAGAAGCCGAGGCTTAAATTCTTTAGAGGTGGAACTAAAATTATTGCAGTGGTTGTCTAAGCCACCTAAGCCGTTGTTATTGTTATCCAAATCTATCTTAAATAACTCCGTGATTCAATTTTTGTTTTAAAGTTCTATGATCAGGACGTAAAGTATAAATTTTCAACTCAAATCGGCTAACGACGCATTGGTACGAATTATGAGCACAACACAGTACATACAGATATTAAAAATCAACTGGAATACCTTTCTTGTATGGGACCCAAAGCAACGTCAATTAATGACCACAATTGGAGAGAAGATATCTAAAACTCAATCAAACTAAATAGATACCAATAATCGCAGCCGTTCCCAATGAAATTCGCGTAGTAAAATATGTTCCACTTTAAACTTAGATCACACTTTTTATTGCGAATTTCTATGTAATTTCATGCAATATTTTCTTTTATGATAGCAAACGCAAATGCGAACGAATATTCATATTATATTTTCTCTCGAAATATTGCGCAAAACAAAAAACCAAAATTATTGAAAACAGTAACACTGAAGGCGAAAATTATAAGGATGCTTAAATTAAAACTGTTTTAAAAAAAAAACTAAAAGTATAACATGAAAACACAATTGTCGTTTGCAATAATAACATAATCTCTCCATAAAATGAAATTGTAACAGGTTGATGTCTTTACATTGCAGATATTCAAGAAACATTTTTATGAGGGATCATTATTGAGCCAATAGAATCAACAGCTCTTATAATTGATGTGCTTAAGCTTCATATCTCAACTGAGAGGCAGCGAGGCGTGGACCGGGTTTCTAATACACCATTAGAGAGATGCTGGCAAGCTTCGCTTTTTATAAGCAAACCTTTCGGTTATCTGACAACTATACAATGAAAAAAGTTGGCCTTGGCCTGGACACAAACCTATTTATTGAACGCAATAAATGGGGTTCCTTAATAAATAAAGGTTTCTCTTGGTTAGAAGCCGGAATTATTTCATTCAAATTAGGCCCGGTTTTTCAGTCCTTGGTTAAGCTCAGTTTAAACTAAGTTTGCTTAAACTCGGCATAAATTTAAACTCCAGTTAAACTGCAGAGCGGTTTTTCAGTAAGAGTTTAAGGCCGCTTTTAAGATTTGCTTTTTATACGGCAACATTGTTTTTTTTTTTTATCTAGATACGGCAACAGGTAACATTTGTTTACATATTCAACGCCACTGCTTCTCCTCAGTATTGTAATAGTTAGGATTTTGCTTATTTCTGCATCACTATAATCACTTTCGTCAGATGATATATCCAGTATTTCATTAAATATAAAAGTATGGTCCTTTTTTAATTGCGTTCAGTTTATTGTTTCACAGCCAAAACTATCAAATATGCAAACAGCTGACAGGTTAACTAGAGTCTAACCCTGCCAAATTGGCCGCTTAAACTACGTTTAAACTTCGTTTAAAGTTGACTGAAAAACTGCGTAACAAGTTTAGGCTTAGTTTAACTGACAAATTGAGTTGAACTTGTACTGAAAAACCGGGCCTTAGTGTTCTATTTTGGTGCCCTGGTTAAAATTAAGCCTGTTCAACGTTTTAAATTGCAGATATGTGGCATATTCATTTCTCCTTTCATTCGCGTTACTGGTGAGCTTAGTTACCACTTAAATATTGACACATCAGCTTAGCAAACGTACTTTACTATGAGGATGCTCTAAAATAATTTAATTACGAAAGCTGTTTTAATATTTTAGTTCCACACAGAAACCAGATACGTATTTACATACATACATACATATATAGCTTTGAATTATAAAGGATGCATGAATATACAAATCTGGAAATTATCCATTGATGGTGGTACTAGCTGTTTGCAGATTTTAGAAATGTATAATCCGCAGATATCGAAGGGATAAACGTTCCAATAACTATCAAAAAATCATTTCTTTAGCCCTTATTATCTGCACATGTATCAGAATCGCATTTTCGAGCTGTGTGAAAAGAAGAACGAAAAACGTCAAGAGGGGAGTGATATTTTTCACTTCATGATAACGGTAAACCGAAATTGACCCCATAAATTATATTTAGATACTACGTCTATTGGATTACATTATTTTGTTGTACAGTAGAAAACTGATTTCATGCTTGTTGACCATACCCAAGGGCCAGGATCTACGCACAGGTCAAGAAACCATGAAAATACTTCAGCAAAAGCCAATTTATTATTGCTTTTATTATTGTATATTATTAATTTTTAATTTTATGTTTGAAAACTGATTTCTATGTGCAGCTGTAATATTTTTTTACTAGCCTAAATTGTTCAGAGTTATTTGAGGCTATCGCTGAAAGCATCCAGGATGCATCTTGATTCTAAATTTATTCATGATCTTGGTCGTTTGCTCTTTACTTTATACAACCTTTTTTTATCATTTATTTGACATGCAATATCTTAACTGTGCCAATGAGAGCGAAACTTTTTTTCTTTACTTTCTATTCTTCCTTCGTTGTTTTCGCAATTTTATATCTTCATCGTTTAGTAAAGCTGCGGGGCAATTTATCTCTTCGCTTCCTAAAACTGCTTTAAGTTCTCGTGCAGTAGTCACGGCCGGATCGGCTTGTCCGTTTTAAATGTGTTTCAGTGCTTTTGAATAGTTCAGAGGCTACTTTTACTTGGTTAGTTGGCGACTAGATTTTCTACTTAAAAACGGAAAGCAGATCTGAGCGATAAGGATTGCGATTACAAGACGACTACGATAACAGTATTCAAAATTCAATTTTTTTTTTCTTACGATTGCAGTATTGGTAACCATTCGAACCACGATTATGACTGCAGTAATCGCAATTCAATACTTTATAATCCTTATCAGCCAGTTGTCAATGTAGGGTGTGAATGCTTTACACACTCTCGGCTGCCCTCTACCTAATAGCATATTTATTTATTTTCTCAAGTTTTACTTTAAATTATTGTGTCTATTCCATGTTCAAAGCTCTTTTAAATTACTTCAGGAATTCTGTTAAATATCTCGCTTGAATTTGAAAAATGAAATAAATTATAAAAATTTACAAAATACAAAATAGCATAAAAACTTTAATACTTGAACACTTTGATACTGTCATCCCTGCAGCTTATCCAACAGGTAAATCAGTTTTTATTTTTAATTTCAAATTTGTATTACATTTGTGCACTCAACAAACTAAGTTATATTTACCTATGTTCATTAGGGTGCTCCTTAAATGTAGGGAGATAATGTTTACAAGAGATTCCCAAGCCTCAGAACCTACTCCGATATTAATACAGCCGAATTAATCACATTTGAGTTTTGGTGCCACGTGGAGACTGTTAAGGGGTGTCGCACTACCTAATACTCTGAAGTCTAACTCCTGTGCGACACGTCTTAATCATCTCCAATCGATACCAAAATTCGAGTCTGAAGGCATGATACTGAAAAACTGCGTTCATTTGATGTTTTAAGGACCGCCCTAATGTGAATGCATGTAAATATGCATAATGCTTATGTAATTGTACATAATATGTATAAATATTTGTTTTTGTATAATTATTTAGAGTAGTTTCGAATATTCGTTTCCATAATCTATGGAAATAATTTGCCTGTCGTGTCACATTCAATTTGCAAAATACGAAAATAAGGTAAAAATTACTAAATCGTTTGAAACTGCGAGGCAAACAAAATAGCTGCATTTACCTGATTGTACAATTGCGCTAACAAGAAAGAATGTAAAGCAAAGGGGAACCCTGGTCCGATTTACAAGGCGATGTCCTCGGAGAGGATCACCTATTCAATCCCGGAGGACTCCAGTTCTTTGCTTGTGAGTACTTCATGGAACACCCACGGGAGAGTACTTTCCAAAAACTCTCAAACAATTACCCCGCGGAGTACTCAATACCGAAGCTAGAGATAGAGCAAGTATACTTTTAAGAATCACTATATATTGTTATATATTTTTGATTGATTTGATTTGATATGATGTATTCATTTTGTCCTCAAGTGTTGAAACGCTGGGAATTAACATGAAAACACTGAGTTTCATATTGGCCATAGCCAACTGCCCAAATGAAAATCTAATTTTGGAGGTCAAGAATGTGAACCCTTTTAACAGCAAATAAATAAATTTATAAATTTGTTACGCGCCGTCGCATCCCACATTCTTCATTTCGAATACGAAATTGTGCAAAATCCTCTTTGGCAACGGGACGTAATGTCTAAGGCTTTCAAGTGAAAAGATTTGTATGCAAGGTCGAAATTCGCCTGCGTGTAGGGATGTCCAGGGCCGCCGAGAGGAAATCCGGGCCCAGGGGTAAAAAGAATGTATTAATCAGTTCATATGTATAGACTTTTGGTCAGAAATATTTATTCAGATTATATCGGAATATACGAATATAGGAATAGCAGTACTTGACAGTTAATAAGAAGACAGAAACATCTTGGTCAAATATTTATTTATCGATCTGATTAATTAAAAAACAGTTCTTCCGGAGTCTGTTGACTATGATTAAGTTTTAAATCCTCCAATCTTCAATTATTTGGAACTTAGACGTGAGCTCTTCGAACTTTGGCGGCAGTTTTTGCTAATGAACGTTACTGTTTTTTTGTACATGCACACGGGTACTTGCGCTTTATCGGTAATCACGTCGGGCCTGGGGAAGTATTCTTGTATAACAACAAATCGTTGCCACCGCGGTAAAAGTTGCTTACTCCACTTCATTCGTTTACAATTCGTCAGTGAGTGAAGATCACAAATGCGTTTCCAGTGAATTCGACTATTGAATTACGATCGTAAAGAAAAAGAAAATGTATCGCTAAATGGATAATAAAAGCAAGTGAATACACCAATTTCAGTTATTTCATAAATCTTATGCAAAAGTACGCCTGCAAATTTGCGAAATTTGTGTTTTAAAACAGTTTGCAGAACATTTGGAAAGCGAAAAAGCAACGATTAGTCAGGGGTCAGTGGTTACATGTAAAACTTCAAGAATGCTGCCACGCAACTGTGCCCCAAAAGGCTTCTCACTTTATTGGAAGTTGCGAATAATAGTGGTGCTGTGACTGTCACTCAAATTTCATCATCCAACAAACTAACAGTAGTTAGCAAAGACAATTAACAAAAAAGAACGTGACCGACCATAATACAATTAACACCGCAATTAACAAACATAATAACAAAAGGGAACATACAATAAATTAATAACTTTCCGTTACATTTCTTACCAACACAGGCCCGATCTACTTAATAATGAATAGAACTAACAATCCATCTACCCTGCAAAACACATCACCTTTTCTCTTAAAAAAGCAATTGATTTAACAAGTAATGGTGAAGTTGAAAAGTGCAAGAAGTGGCCAAGTTCGCATCAAAATTAAAAATAATATTCAAGCCAGTCAACTCACAACGCTTATGGCATTAGACAGTCTTACGACTATAGAAATCACCGAGCACAAATCTCTCAACCACACAAAAGGAGTCATTTACAACAACGATCTCAGAGGAACCCCGGAAGAAATAATATTAGCTGAGTTGAAACACCATAACGTGATCGAAGTAAAAAATATTCTAAAGGTAGAAGACGGCAATACACGGGAAACGGGTTTAATCATATTGACATTCAACCGCAATCTCATGCCGGCAGAAATCCATATAGGATACTAACCACTTCGTATAAGACCTTATATACCTCAACCACTTCAGTGCAATAACTGTTTCAGGTATGGTCATCTGTCGAAATACTGTGTCAACAAAAAACTATGTCGGAATTGCTCTAAGAACTACCACCTAAATGGTGACGAGAACGAAATTTGTATTGATCTTCTAAAATGTGCGCACTGTAACACACAAAACATTAGCCCTAACGACCACTGCGTCACGGACAAAAATCGTCCGATATTCATCAAACAAAAAGAGATCCAGGCAATAAAAACTATCCACAAAGTTGACCACAAAGCAGCCGTAGCCATCTACAAAGAAAAACACTTTCATCAGCAACAACAACACTCAACAACAGATCACTATCACTACGAAAAGGCTCAGCCAGCAACTAAAGGGAGCGAAAACGACCCCGCCAACAATACGAGTACATTCACCGAAAATACACAAGCAACAACACAGCGATTACCACGACTCATCTTAGAAAGACGACATGCAGTAAGCTACTCGGACCTACCCAGCGAAACAGATACCGAACCCGAACCGAAGTCATCCACTACCACAACAACGTCGAATGTCATCAAAATACTCCCAAAAAAGACATCAAAACGCATCCGAACACAACTAAAAAGAATCAACACTAAAAACAACAACAATCCCGAAACGTACTAATATTAACAATCAAACCAGCAAAACTTAAAAAACGAATGCTACCAATGTAAGAAAACTATTATATTATTATTTAAACTATCGTTGAGATGGCGCTCAAAGTTTTGCAGTGGAACATAAACGGTTATGTTAACCAATACAATGAACTTTTAATTCTAATTAAAAGATATAACCCACAAATAATATCCCTCCAAGAAACTCACCTTAGTACCACAAACAACATCCCAATCCCAGTCAACTTCTCCTTCCTGCATAAAAACCGATGTTCATCTTCATACGGCGGAGTGGCATTATTTATTCACAATAAAATCCAACACCAAAAAGTTGATATAAATACACATTTGGAAACAATATCTCGCCTTTACTACGTTATTTAAATAATAATCTAATAGTTTGAATAGAATCTAAGTTACTCAATGAATCCACACTAACAAACACACGCCTACATAAATTTGGATTTACTAACTATCCTTAAAAAACTAGGCGAGCTGAAGGCCTTAGTAGCCATTGCTCCAACTAAATACGCTAGCTTGTAATTTTAATTGCAATCAATTATAATGCTTACTCCACTTTTTGCCACTCAAATGACTTTTTGGCACTGATCAAAAGAAAAAGGGCTGAAAGACTAGAATTTTTGTAAAGCTCAAAAGCTAAAATGGACTGCCAACAAAATCGAATAGCGAACAGGAACTGAGAGGAGTCACCAGCTTTTACCGTGGTGCCGACTTCTATTTTAGCTATTCAACTAAATATTTGCACATCTGTAATAAAGTCCAATTTTTAATGTTTCCTTTATCAGCTTCGGGTAAGTCCTCTTTGTAACTTTCGCTCAATCGTCATACACAATCGAAATTCCTAGTCAATTTAAGTTAATTGTACTCGATTCGAAATTTGAATAAAAGCGCTATTCATTGCCCTTTTCCACACCTTTGCGCCAGGCGGCAGGAGCCAACCAATAAAAGCTCAACACTTAAGGAGCAAATACCGATTGATTGTGGTGCTCTGGGTACTTTGTGGCCTGGATATGGATGTTGGTATGTAGTAAATATATGGCGCTTGGAATGCTGTGATGATGGCAAATGCCAATTAATCAATATTTACAAGTGTGCCAGGTGTGTTTGAATAGCATCATGAAGGATAAGTAGTGGCCACTTAGAAGCAATAACATAGAGCAAACTGAAAATCTTTTAAGAATTCAAGAGCGTCGACACATATTCGACTGCTCAGGGAAAAACTAAATCTATTCTTTCTTAGCTGCTTGCAACTTTTAAGTTCTCAATATTACTTTGTTAGTGGTGTCAAGCTATCAGTAGTCTGGCCATCCATAGTTTTCTTCAATACTAGCTAGATGAAGGTTTTCACTTTAATTTTGATAAAATTAGGTTAAGTTGGAGGCACAAAACATCCAAGCGAAAGCTTTTAAGGCCAATACTTTTAAGATCAGCTGATAGTTGAAGTTATAGTTAGCAGAGGATAAAGTGTTATAAGGCCTGAAAGCCAAGACGTCTTTTATTTTTTCTAGTCAGTCTAATACTTTTATTTTTTGTACATATGTATTTATTAGGACCAGAATAAGTTTGTCTAATTCCGTTTCTTTATTAATGATGATCAAACACTCCAATTAAATTTACTTTTAAATTAGAAACTCGAAAAATTCGGATCTAAGCCTCAGGCAAGCACTTTGTCCCATTGTACTACTGCACTTTTATTCAGCAGAAGTGTACCAAAATTTATACTGCCCCTAAGTGCATGGATAAGCGTCCCTTGCACTTTTAACAATGGCACACGGTACATAGCAGCACTGCCGAGTTGAAAGCCGGAAGCTTACAAACAGGAAATGAGCTCAATCTGTTATCGGGCGCTCAGCATTTTTTTACAGACAATTTGTCGTCAGAGACAATACACTGACTGTTTTCCTCACAAAAATTAAAGTAAGTGAAATGGGAAGTAACGGCGCAGGTTGACATGCAACCGATCGGACGAGGACGCAGTGTGGGGCTTGGGTTTAGTGCAAGAATCAGTTTGTGCGATGGCAATTTGCGGAACTTGCAAGAACATACTGTGTAGGGATTCATCGGCTGCGAATAATGTGAATTTATAAAAAGATATACCAATCAAATACGTATGGATATTCGATTTATTGGAAATAACGAAGACCAAAAATTAAGAGTGTGTGAGTGATTCTGATTGCTAAAAGAGTGAAACGCATTATGCAGCAAAGGTTTATCTAACCATTGCCATACTTAGGTTGGATTACCTGTAAAACCACTTTTGCTTTTAGATTTTTATTAAATAAATGAACATAGCGAAGAAGAAGCAACATGGAAAGAGTCAGTTTCAAGAATGATGCAAACAACCACTCAGGGAAGATAGAAAAGAGGTATTACAGTTATCGGAATCAAATATCGTACTTCACAATATTGATATAAAATGTATTTAATAATATGTAAGCCGATTTTTTTCGTTATCACTTATCGATTTAACAATAAAATAGCAAAATCCAACTTTTTTTTTACAAAATAAGAAATTTTCTTGTGAAAATCAAATGCGAACTTGTAGCTTGCGAGATAGCAACCTAAACTGTGAGCGCTAATTTATTTCTTCGGCCTTATTTTTTGTTGCTTTCAATTCAAACGTTTTTTAGGCGAATAAAAAGCAGCCAATGTTTGATAGTTTTAATAAGGAAAGCGAAGATGCATATAGATATAATGACCGTTTTTTATTTGTCATTTCAATGCTAGATAATTTTTAATTTTTGAAAAGGATTCAATTTTGTTATAGTTTTTATAAGTCGCTAAGTATTTACGAAAAAATAGAAATTAATTGCCTTTTTTCGCTTATCATGGGGATAGAATTAGTACTTTAAAAATAAGAAAAAAAGATTTAATTGATAGGATGGGGTAGTTTTATTGGAAAACTAATTTTTTGAAGTTATTCTAGAATCTATAGAGTGTACCCTCGAAAGCCATTGGGAAGTCAGAAGTTGTAAAAAATTATTAGGCGTCATAGCTTGGATTTTACCGACCCTTATACGCTTAAGCTGTTATTTTCGGCATTTGTGCCTTCCAAGCTTGAGTATGCCTGTTTCATTTGGTCGCCATACTACAATTGCCATATTGTAAGAATTGAACGGATCCAAAAGGTGTTTTTAAAATTTGAGTTACACAACTTACGTTTCTCGGACCCTATTCCGACTTACGAAGCGCGATGCTTATTGATTAGCTTAAAATCATTGCATAGCAGGTGAACAATTCTGTCGATGTCATTCATTTTTGATTTGTTTCGGGGTGTAGTTGATTGCCCCATGCTCCTTGAAAGGATTCTAATAAACGTTCCAGCTAGAACGCTTTGTAGCTCCGAGTTCTTCCATGTTGGGATTTCTAAAGCTCTTTATGTGAAAAATGCTCCAATTACTAGAGTCTTAATTGAGTTCAACAGAATTGATAGTTTACTTGAGATAGATTTTTCAGGTTCGAAAGATCGCTTTTTAAGTTCTTTAACTACTTTTTATAAGTAAAGCATTGGAATGATTGTTTTATTGTTTACTATATATATATATATATTATCTAACTAGCCTATAAGATTTGTTTACTGATTGGCTTAATTAAATAAATAAATATATAAAAATAAATAAAAATTGTTCGTAAAATTTTAGCAATTTAAGTAAAAAATTAAATAAATATTTGGAGAATTCATGACTTTAAATGGGCTCAAGGCCACTAATAATAATTTTTATGAAAATTATTATTGTTTTATTTTTTTAATAATGGAATTAATTATTAGAAGTTTTTAATTCAATAGACAAGGAAAAATTTAGAAACAACCGCCATAGCTATTCTTATAGATCCATTTCCACTTTCTTTTGAATAAAATATTATGAAAGAGGATTCGACTATTTTGGAATATTTTTTACCATTTTGGAACGAAAAACATTTTTTCGTTAGAATGATTATTTATTTAAAAATCTGAAGAACCAATGCTTTGATACCGATATCGTTTAGTATAGAATCCATTGTGTCCAGTCAGCGTTGTACCAGGCCTTTGTTTCTGAAATGTGGCATTCTCGACTCTACCGGAGATATAGAGCGGTGTTGTACTCTGTTGCCCATCTCTACTCAGTGAAATGCAACATACAAATCCATTGTTGACTGGTGTTCTATTTGCCCAAAAAAAAAAACTTGCACGAAAATCAAGAATTCGCGCAAAACATCAGACCGCGTTTAGTTCAAAAACCTCGAGTCAAACGAGCAACTACACAAATTGCTGCAAGTACCTTCATATGGCGACGTCATACCTCCATTACGAGAGAGTATTTGCAGACAGCTTGCATTTCAAACCAAATTCTGAAGTGTGCGTGTGTGGTGCGGGTGCTGGCATATTGCCAAAAGCACGTGAGCAAACTCAGCCTTCTTCATATCCTTTCACTATTTAATACTTAAAGTTTGTTTGTTTACGAATTTCTGTTGGTGTTTGTAACGCTTTCAGTTTCACTATGAAGCACGAAGCACCGTGTATTCCGGCTATTCGGCTGGCGAGGGTGAAAATTCACTTTTACTTTTGTGTCTTGTATTGCGTTGCTTGTGCTCTACCTACAACATTCAAAATGAAGAATATAAAACGAAAACTAGGACGACTTGATTTGTACAGCAGCCACCGTAACACCGGTAAAAAATCAATCTATGGATTTTTTTATCAACACACAACAACAACAACAACAAAATCAAATTGTTGTATTTACATAATTTAAAATTGCTTAAATGGTTTAATTCCGTTGTGAAACTTACGCCGCCGCACATGGAAAACGCGAATTGAAGCGCACAACATGAAGCTTGGCGTTGTGGGTGGACGAACCTACAATATGCTGATGAATGTCTGTATGTAACGCGCTTTTAACGAGATATTTATGTGAATAACAAGTGAATGCATGAGTGGCTGTTATCTATGGAAATAAATGATACCATGAATAAACCATGCCGAGTATGCTGTGTGTGAGATCAGCTGTTAAACGTGCCCAGAAAGCACTCAATGTACTGATTGCTCTGTTATTCAATGCAAACCAAAGTGCTGAGAAATTCAATTTGTGAATTTAGAAAATTAAGTAACAAATTGAATAACAACTGCGGTTCGTCAATTACCAATTGCTTTCATATGGGCGCGCAGGAGCATGAAATTCACACTAAAATTATGCACTCGCGGGTTTCGCCTTTACTGCACTTTAATCCGATTCGCACATAAATTGCTTGAACATTTTAGTTTATAAAAACTTTGCGCCCAAAAATTTCCGCTTCCTAAAAAATACTTGTGACAATTTCCGGTGATTTCCGCTTGCAATAACGGAAGTAGGATTTTTAGTTTTTTGTTCTCTGAAATTGTGGTTAAAATTCTATGGTTTTAATGCAAATTATTTTTATTTATTTACTTTTATCAACTGCACTAGAAATACACACAAAAATAGTTGGCTGCAATTGCAGCTGACAATTTGTAACATTACTCTCGAAAGTCGACTTCGTACTGAAATCCGCTGGCTTGTGTTTAACTATTTTTATCCTCGTTTTGGCGGCATCTGCAGGCCATTGCATGCAACTATCCAAGCGTATAAATTTATTGCTCCTAATGTGGGTGGTTGGGAGGCGTTGGCCCCTATATCGTAATCGCTAGATGTATGAATTATTCACTATTCTCGCTTGCCTCGTTATCACTTTAATTCACAGACATTCAGAGACCAACCAGCAGGCCAACAACAATACCAACAATTCATAAAAAATAGTCACAACAGATTTTGAGGTGATTCAACTGTCCTCTCACAGCATCTGCAACACTTAAACCACTACACAAGCAAACATGCAAACACACATACATACACACACGAACACAACCATATGTATACCAATGATTGGTAAAGCTTTGAGCAAACGCTTACTGTGGGGTTGATTTTGAAAAACATACAGATGTTTGAATGTTGTTTTCTCTTTTGGAAGTTGTTTGCCTACGAATTCAAGCACATTTTTCACAGTGAAACATTTTATTACTTGAAACGTAAGCGCATATGATCTATCGTAATTTGGTATTATTACTTCAGCGAACGTATCCAAAAAATCCTAAACAACAACCATCCCTGAAGTAAAAAAATAACGATTGCTAAAAGCAGCCAGCTTATAGATAACTATTTTGCAGTAATTGTATATGCAGAGGAATTCAAAACATCAATCAATCAGGCAGCGCAGATGGCCATAACAACAATTAGCTGTTTGATGAATACAAATTTCAAAAGAAATCGTAAAAGTGAACAGCCGCGTGAAGTTTGTGAAAATTGCGATTTTATTATTAAAAGGTAAGTATTTATAATTCAAAAATATCAAAAAAAAGGAGGAAGTGAAAGAAATGAGCGTAATAACAGAAAGAATTGTTTGTAGATGTGTTAAACAATATGAGTGATACAACAGAGGCAGTGACAGAGCCAGCGGCAGCGGAGTTTTATGCTTCCGTGGTCGATTTTCTCCATAGCCAAAGATAAAATACGCGGAAAGCAAGGGCTAAGAAAATATCGGCAGAACTTTGATTCATTGTCAGGTATAAAAGTGGTTTGTGTTTTATTAGCAGATTTACATATATTAAACCGTGGGCCTTAATAACTGTCGCACTTGTTTGAAGTCCCGTTGGGCTAAACAAAGCAAGCTTATTTATTATATATTATTGTATAGCTCTAAATGTTTCAAAGGTCCTCAAGAAATATTTAACTTCCATTAGTTGTTTTTAAAATTTGTGAGCAATGGAATAAAAAAGAGAGTTTGTGAAAAAATTGCATTTGCAAGGAAATACAACAGGTGAAATTGTGAAGTTGCTGAAAACGCTGGATGTTAACCGTGGATTCAAGAAAAGTGGAAGTGCAAGCTACCACTCCTTTTCATTGGCAAGGGTGTAAAGATTAACACAAAATATTATTTGGAGGAAGTTCTTTTGAAGCACTTATCTCCTCATGTACCCAAGCTGTTCGGCAGAAACTCATACTGCTTCCAACAAGATTCTGCCCCGGCCCATAGCGCAAGAATCGTTAAGCAGTGGTGCAAGGACAATATGCCCTATTTAATTTCGTTAGATGAATGGCCCCCTTCTTCTCCAGATCTCAACCCTTTGGATTCCTGCATATGGGGATACATGATGGGAAAATTAACGAATGTTAAAAACTTAAAACTGCATGAGTTTAAGTCCCGTTTGCAGAAAATATGGGATGAAGTTCCGGAGGAAATTGTGCGTGCCGCCTGTACCAGTTTCCAAAAACGTTTAAAACTTTAAAAGACAATGAAAAGTGAACGATTTGAAATAAAACAAACATAATACAATGAAATATTATCAAATAAAACTAGTTTTGATGAAGAATTGCCTGTCGTTTTTTTTTTTTTTACGCTGAATTAAATGCGACAGTTATTAGGGCCCACGGTGTAACGGTTAACGTTTCCTCTAACTAGATGAACTCGTGCGCATCTTGCGCAAAAAAAAAACATAACTGCAGATTACCCCAAACCATACAAACAGCATATATACTCGTACAATGGTAACTCACATATAAATCACCATACCATACCAAAACCATCCCAATACCCCTGCCAACCAGCAATGGACAAAAATCTTGATAACAGTGAGTCGCGCGTACCAAACAACTTGATAAAAAAGTGGGCAATTTTGTTCGGCGAGGTTCACTTTTTAACCATGTTGAAAATGTTTTTCCGTGTGACATACTTTTAGACGAACTTGCTATTTATGTTCACCATGGCGTAGTAGTGCATTCACAATCGTTTATTTTTACCAATTAGTTAGTGGTTTTACATGTAGAGCTAATCTCTACCTTTAAGACGTTACCTCACCTAATAATATTGATTCCGAATGTGAGCAGAAAATGAGAAGCGAACACAAAAGCACTAACTTTATTACCTAAAAATAAAATCATCCCAATTTTATTAGAAGAAAATACGAAACAATCTGCTCTGAATATGCCACAAAACTGCATACTCAGAAACTGTCTAAAAATTCTAAACAAAAAGTTCAAAAATTTTCGAACATTTTCCATTTTGAAAAGTCCCTAACTTTATTTTATCTGTTTTTGTTGGTGGCTGTGGACGCCTGCCTTTCAAACAGCAAGTTACGAAATACTTTTTAGGAATACATCTATTTTGTTATTAAGGAATACTTTTTGTTAATTTTCCACTGTTTGAAACAAAGAAGTATCAGCTAGATGTCTTGAAAGTAAAACATACAAATTCGAACCACTGTGCATCCATTGATAGAGAGAACAGAGAGACTGGCAAAGTGAACAAATAAATTCGCAGAACCGGCAGCTGAAATTTCTGCGCAAGTACAAACAAATGACAACAAATGAGAGTGGTTTGAGGTGCGTCGGTGTTTAAGTTCTGAAGTGCAAAGTGAGGACACTGTGGGTGTTTGGTGGTACCTTAAGTACTGTTACAATGCATTTGCGTACATACTACATTAAAGTGAACTTTATTTTTGAGATAAGTTCGGCTTTTGGGGTTGCTAGTCAGCATGATGTGACTCCTTATAGCTGTAACTGCTGCATGCAGTCGGGTAAGCTCGTGCGCATCAAGTATAAGGTCCGCATTCGCTGGCAGTATAATCAAGTGGAACGACTCTGCATTGCATGTGTGGTTTAGATTTTTACTTGCTATTTGCATGTCTGGCTTTTTACTTAGTTTAAGAGTGTGGTGAGAGGATTTGTTAGTATTTGAAGTATTAATCCACAAGCTGATGTTCACTAAGTCTGTGAAAATGAAGATACTTAATTTATGCAAAGCCCTAAATATAGTTTTGCAAAGTGTTATTCGTAAATCACAATTTGGTGTTTGAAAAAAGTCAATAATAATAAAGGAATGCAAACGTTTTTTCCAAGTAAATACACTTTGGAGTGAATAATGCAAAGTGTTGATTGAGTGTGAAATTTGAAGTTTTTTGGACCGGAAATAAAAAACTGTAGCAGAATTAGGCGGGGTTCGGATCACTTCGGGTTGGTTTTCCGGACTTTTTGTGAATAATTTCAGGACGCTTTCGATATAATGTCGGGTTTGTTTTAGGGACCAGTTCGACATTGGTTTCGGAAGTATTTCGTCACTTTTTCGGAATTCTTTTATTGACTTTTTGAGGATCATATTGGGACTCATTTGGAGAATATTTCGGGATGGTCCCGAAAAAGTCTAGAAATTATCCGAAAAACAATCCCGAATTAATTGATATAAGAGAAAAATTAAAACGATATCCACAGCGATGGAATGGGATGACATGTTTCGAAGTGCCAAACTTCTCATCAGACCCTTTCTCGGACACTAGGAAACGAACCCAATCGCCTGCACCAAGCCGCTGTTAGAGTATAACAACTAAGCTATGGTGCCCTGTAGCGTCACGAAGCATTTTTCCTCTAATGTGCCATTTTTACTTTATTCCTTTTTTACATTTATTGGTACATATATTTTTTTTATATATTAACTCAAGGAAAGTGGAATATTTTTAGGCGTGTTCATGGAACAGTTTTAGATACAGAAGGGCTTTTTGCATATCAATACTTCTGTGTTTATATGGTATGCACCCGTCATCCCATACCATCGCTGTGCATATCGTTGTAATTTTGCTCTAATATCAACTAACAAAAAAAAAACACAAAAATTCGAGCACTACTCCAACAACAATTACCACAATCCCGATTTAATCCTGAAATGGTTTCGAAAACGATATTATAATACGGCACCCCCGGTAATTTAGAACAAACATTTAGAATACGTCTGACACACATATGGGCCGTGTCATACCACAACATGTCCTACCCTGCCAACCAGCAGTGGGTAAAAATCTGGATAAACAGCGAGTCACCCTTACCAAACAACTGGAATTCCGAAAATATGCATTGGTGTTAGTAAAAATTTGTGAATTTGTAGAATCGGAGTTTCACCGTGGTTAGCCATGATTGGTAAGGTACATAGGAAGCTGTATGGAAAACAACCAGTGCCTACAAGTATGCACTCACACCTACACGGAAAAACATTTTCAACATGGTTAAAAAGTGAACCTCGCCGATTAAAATTGCCCTTTTCTTTATCCAGTTGATTTTCATCCACTGCTGATTGGCAGGAATGATTTTCATATAAAGTTTTTAATACTAACATAAAACATACTGATATTTTCAACACATTTATCAAAAAAATATTCCCTTAATGTCCTATAAAACTACAGCCGCCAGATTATTTCCTAACCGGTAAGCAGAATTTTTTTACCACACTAGAATAGGGGCGTAAATTTCAAAGCTCGCTTCGCTTCTGTTATTTACAACACTTTTCGCCTAAAATCAGGCAATAATTTCTAAAAGCTTTAATTTGTTAACAGACCCCAAAAGCAGATCGTTGAGTGATCGAATTATTATTTTAGCTTTTATTTTAATTTAGAGTTTACATTCATTTATTTATGTTTACAACACTCAATAAAAAGAAAAAAAATGTTCCACCAAAAAAGCTATTAAGAGTATTTACTAAATCAACAATATTCTACATTCGCTCCATGTAATTTTGTTTTTTGAAAATTCTTTATTTTTCATCCAACCAAAAAGGTTAATATTCTGGCTTTGCTTTCCATTTGCATTTTCACTTTTGAAACAAATAGATGGCTTTTCTATTTTACTAAACTTTTTATTGATACATCAAAAAAGCCAACTGAATACTTAACGAGAAATTCAAAGTAGGAAAGTTAATGTAAACATAGTAGATATGCTCTTCGTAAAAAATGTCCCGTACTCCGCTTCTATGTAAAAACTAATAACACAAATTTCCCTGAAGGAGTTATTTGAGATTTTTTACCGTTTAAGCGTTTGCAACATTAAATAATGACCGTTTACCTTGCTGCGAACTCGGTAAATGGGTTTAGTGTTTGCCATTTTATTATTACTTTGAAGGGCTTAGGTGGAAAGTGACAAAAATTTGAAAATGAAATGAGTAATTAAACTAAAACCAGACAGACTTGGCTGCGGGAACTTGTAAATATGTTTCTTTGTGGAAAAACAAGTATAGTACATACCCAATCGCGCGTACAACATTTTCTTTGAAAGTAGGAATGCTTAAGTATGTGAATGTTTGTGTGGATGATGTGGGCCAGCAAAAGTGGCGTTTGCGCATGCGCGCGAGTTCTTCAACATTTTTGTTTCAGGTTAGACACTCATTAACATACTGTGCTTTTGTTGTTTTTGTATATCACACAAGATATTTGTAGACATATTAAAGTACATCCAAAAGTATGTTTGTATGTAGTTGGTATTAATTTGTATTTATCGTGTGAAGGGTCACTAGGTGCCATCACAACTTGTTGCTGTCCCGAATATGTTTTATGAATTAAACTTTTCCCAATTCTTTCTTTCCCTAACTCTGCCGGTGCTTACATTCCTTTCGCTAATCAATCAATCAATACAAAGCATTTGTTAGTTGTTTGTGACTTTTCGTACTTTATCATGATAGTTTGCATCTATGTACTTGCCACGTCTCCACATTTAGATCCAGCATTCTAGAAGAACTATCGTTTGACTGATTTCTAAAGAGAGTGATCCGGGACCAATACCTTTCGTCTACATTGGGCTACAATTGATCCCAACTACTTCGTTATGGGCATAGATGGGATAAGTCGATTTTAATTTCTGTAGCCTACTTTTAGGTATTGAAAGTAAACTTGTCCGACCGTACCCGTAGGGGAACAAAGGGAATCTGTCCGACATTACCCGTCAAACGTGCAAAAAATGCGACTAGTCTAGGATGAGTCCGGGATGAGATGTGACTAATGCCAGTTTTGATCCCTTTATATGGGTTGAACTGTTCACATTTGTTTGAGCATGTCCTATGGGGAGACCAATTGTACCCATTTATACCCGGACGGGTACGAAAGGACTAATCCACTTTCTACCCAAACGGGTACTTTTAACTCCTTTAAGTATGCTACAAAAACTAAAATTGACTAACAACCCTAAAAGTATGCTAAGCAAACCAAAATTTACTTATGTTATTGATTTATAGCCAACTGTAGAATAAAGGGTTTAATCGCGGATCGCTGTCTTAAGATATTAGTCACACGCTTTTTTGCAGGGAACGTACGTCTAAACCAAGTTGCTATTATCAGCTCTAAATCTCATCTAATTTATTATTCCTTGCCACCTAAAGCCCTTTGCGTTTATTTATAAACTTACGTAGCTGTAACACCAATAGACTTCACACGAATACAAGTTAACACCACCACCCACACAGGCCACTTAGGAATAATATAAACAAAAACGGTATCAGGCAAATGTGCCAAACATGTCATTGGCACATTGGCAATTAGGCAACGGCCATCACACCTAATCAAGAAATCAGAATAAACTAAGCTAGTTTCAGCTAGTCGTAGGGCCGGTTTCACCAACGCGACTAAAACTAAGTCGTGACTTAAGTTAGCACAGATTCGAGACTAACTTAATTTTGGGTTTCACCAACTGAGCGACTTAAATAATTTTGAACACAACAACCCGATCAGCCGTTTTATGCATAGTAGTATTTTTTCATACCAGACAACTCTGCGCATCCCAATACCCCCGTGCGAAATGGACATGTATGGCCATACACGAAGGAATGTACTGATTTTACACCCCTTTCTCTTTAGTTGGAAGGTACTAAATTTAGCGCTTAAATAAAAACAATAGTTTCGTAATGGTTGCATGCTAGAAAACAAGCTTTCACATGCATCTACGCAAACGCCGTTAAAGTCATGCATGACGCATTTTTCGACTGGGACGTTGTACAAAACAAATTGGAGCATTACTGACATTTAGGTTTTGAACGACAGCAACACTGACTTAGTCGAGAATAAGTCAGCTGGCAGGCTGACTAAGTTGTGACTTAGTTAAGTTAGATGGTGAAACCGAAAAAGTGAAAAACTCGTTAAACCCGCCCTTAGATACCTAGAATGTAAGCTTGAATTAAGGGAATTTTTGTATAAAAGAGGATTAAATAAAGATAACAGTTCAGGTCTTAGCGGTAATTCTGCCAAAATAGATATTTTTATTATTTGAAGCCAAGGTCTTGATAATTTTTTAAAAACTTATCGCGGTCGGGCCAAACTAGTTACATGCGATTGTATGTACATATGTGCATCCCCAGCTAACCAAAGTCGGAGCGCTCCGAAATAATGATCCAAAAAGAGTTCGGAATTTGAGCTGTTTTCGAGTGTTATTTAGTAAAATATTGTAAAGCGGATAAACTGAAAGGTTCAATTATATGAACGACTAGTAAACCCGGCTAGCTTCGCTGCGTCTCAGAACTAATAATAGACTGAGTCCCATTTTAATCATTATATCCCATACCAGCGCTCACCTTTCGTTTGATACCCATTATGTACTAGCACATTTTGGGTCACCTTGGTCCACATATCGGTCGATATCTTCGAAACTGGTCGAGCTTTCGGAACCAATGATATCTTATATTTTAAGTTAGTAAAACACAGATTTGAATATAAAAAACTCATTTGAAGCTTCATAAATGATTTAATAAAAGCCTCAAATATGACTCCAAAAAGGATCCAAATACAGGAAAAAATCTGTGAGCTCGATAAGTACCCTGCAAAAAATCGTGTGACTAACCTCTACAAAATTCCCTTAAGTATATTTTAATTTGCATAGCATAGAGTTAGGAGGGATGTCGGACCGTCCCCGTTTGAGTAAAAAGAGCATTAGTCCTTTCGTACCCGCTTTGGAAAAAATGGGTCCAATTGGTCTCTCCATAGGACATGCTTAAGCAAATATGAACAGTTCAACCCATACAAAGAGACAAAAACTGGCATTGGTCGCATGCTCCTTTGCGACTAAGCCCGTACTACCTAGACATCGCATTTCTTGCAGTTTTGAGTGAAGCGCTCTATCCACTAAGCCACAACACATACAAATAAGTTTTGAAAGAAATTCAATGACCTGATAAATCTTTCCTTAATTCGGAAAAAACAGTCTTTTCTGCGCTTATCGTTCTTAACTTTTGCTTGGTTTAAACCCATTTTAAGATTTCAGACTTATAATTCAGTTAGATTTTAAATCCAAACAGGAAGAAATTTTAAATCGGAGCAGCTTATTAAATATTTTGGAGTTTTCTAGAGTTTGCGATTGTTTTGTGGCAATAGTTCCAATGTGTATAGTGAGTAGTTCAGAACTATCGTATTGCGGGCTGAAATCGTGATACAATCAATATGCTGAATTTTGTTTGTTTCGGACTCAATGAAATAGTAACAATAAAAGAACTAGATCTAAACTGTGAAATATTTAACTAGTTCGCAACTATGGAAAATTTAATGGGCCTGGGTACAATTTCCACCGCCATGTCGAATTCGTCCATTGACTGCATGAGAAAAGAGATTGCGAACGAACTAGTAGCTCAGAAGTAGAGATTCCCCCTATTGGGTTACTGTGCAGACGTCACTCTTACAACATATTTACATTCGTCAATGACACCAACTGAACGATAGTTGCAAACTTTTAGTTAAATTTTTTGTTTTAATTTTGCTGTCGAGACTTTACAAGCTGCTACTCGAGCAAACAAACACAAAACGCATTTAATGCAACCGTCGGCCGAAAGGTGTTTTTTACACTTGAACTTTTTTTTATGAATTTTCCTGCATTTCTTTGATTGTGAGAGAGCTGAATGTGAGTGATACTTTGTCTTTTTTTGTTTTGTTGTATTTTCTTTGTACTTTTATTCCGTTTTGTATCTTTTAGATGTGAAATGCAATGCGAAACCTTTAAACCCCTGCTGGAATTGTATTAATACATACATCTACATATGTGTCGATACATTAGGGTGTGCAGTTTTTTTTGTAGTATACATTTAGCGTGTACATATATAAATAACGAACGAGGGATGCATGCGACAGGAGAACTGAAACAACCTGAAATGGGAAGTTAAAGTTTCTTGACACACCTAGCCCACCAAAAATTTCCAAAATAGGTTTGAGAAATATGCCTTGATACATGTTGTATCTAAAATAGTTGTGCTCGGCGACAAAACTTGCAATAACCCTGCGGGTTAGGGGCTTAGAATATGGACGAGGTAGGCATACCGGTCGTAAGAGGCGACTAATATGCGCAACGGTAATGACGTGCAACTCGATGGCTGATCTACGGCTTTGATGCCTCTCACCTCTCATTACGCATCTCTCCTTCCTTACGGAAAGAGGGGTGACATGACCTAGAAGGTTCCACTGGTCATAACATATTGCTACCACGACAGTCGGGCAGTACCTCAAGGGAGTACCGGAGCGTACCGAAATCATATCCGGCCAAGGACTGTCAGTTCGACAGCACTCCCCATAACTTTTGGGGAATACTATTAATACTATTCGAATAAAAGTATAAATTATTCGAATAAATATTCGAATTTTTTATAGCCTTCGAATAAATTAATTTTTTTTTCGAATAGCCCCATGCCTAATCTCGCCTTATGAAATGTCAAAATACGCTTTCTCCCTACAAAGGTTTGGCTCCGTCGAACACTTGTCAAATAAAAATTTTATAAAATTTTTTAAAATTTATGCTCGCCGAACACAGCTAATATTTCGATTTTGCTGATTTCTTTTCTTGCTGTGAACTGTTTAGTAGAGGAAAATAAAAAGTTTGTCTTTAAATAAAACAACTTTAATACGGATATTGTAGGTAGTAAGTAGTTGGGGTTTTTAAATGTTTTTTGTGTGAAGCTATTTTATACGAAAAAAAATTAATATTAAACTTGTCCACTTTCAAGTTCGTAGCTGCATAAGGTTTTGGCCAATGCAAGCTGGCTTTGCTGGTTTGCGTACTTTAGCTTACCTTGCTTTTCTTTAGCCATGGCAGCTTCGAAAGCTGTCAGAGTAATCAGCAGATTCAGCAAAGTAAACAAATAAAAGCCAGCAAAGCAAGCCTGCTTGGGCCGAAACTGTTAGCTTAATTTGTGACAAAAAAAATGTTATTCGGACCAGTGTGCATAGGAAGTTTTTTTTTTCTACTAAGTTTTCTTGAAAAGTTTATTAATTGTGGCGTCCACAAACGGCAGCGACAGAAAAATATATTCGTTCTCGAAATAGATGTTTTTTTCTTGAGCAGATGCGGAAAATCATATTGCCCTCTAAATTCTTAGAAACTTTACGGGCGCATATGCACTTCTATCAGCAGCACGTGCTTTCCCATGTGTGCAGCTTCGATAAAGTTGAGTATGAAGTTTTGTCACCCAGCACAAACCAGAAATGCAGGAACACAAACAACAACAACAGTATCTATATATAAGCATTGAATTACCAGTGGAGTTGTTGTTGCATTAGTGAGTAAAACAAAAACAAAGTGTCTCCAATAAGCAAATAAAGATGCCTCACTTACAACTATGCGGACGAGATGATGATGTGAGCGACTGCGGAGCCAGCGGTGAAACGAAGGTAACCTCAAATGTGGTCGCACAAAAAACACCACCAATATCACTACTACAATACCAAGAGCCAACAGAGAGTCAGTTGGAAAGCTCGGGGAGCAAAAGCAGCAACTGCAGTTTAGAGTCGCGTCAAACCGCCTCCCAAACAAGCACTTATACATATTAATATATTCCCTGCAAAAAATGCGCCTAGTCTGGGATGCATCCGGGATGAGCCGCAAAGGAGCATGCGACTAACCCCAGTTTTGATCTATGTTCACATTTGTTTAAACATGTCCTATGGAGAGACCAATTGTACCCATTTATACCCGAACGGTTACATTTAACTCCTATAAGTATGCTTCAAAAACTAAAAGTGACTAACAACCCTATCAGTATGCTAAACAAATAAAAATTTACTTATGTTATCGAATAATAGCCAACTGTAGACTAAAGCGGTTAATCGCAGAACACTCTCTTTAGAGGTTACTCACACAATTTTTTGTCAGGGTTCATTTGCACATATGCTGTTTAGTTCCATACATAGTTACGTGCATTTGGCGCCCAGCACTCCTTTGTTACTGCGCTCAGTGGCGTGCTCTCTTTTGGTTCGTATGACATTGCCTTTGCTTGCTGGCCAAGCCACACAAATGACCATGCCAGACAGACCAGTTCGGCTGTTAGTTGGTTGTGAAGAAAGTGTCGTTGTTGTCTGGAACGCTATATTCTACTGTTTTTCTCCCCTCTTTTTTTATTGTGATTCTTTGGTTAGGAAACGAAATCAATTTCAGTGCTACCTTTTTGCGTGTGAAATATTCATTTATTTTTTAAAATTGTTTACGCAGCATCATGCGACTAATAGAAAAGTAATGCAAAAAAAGTGAAATCACAAAGAAAATTTTTGTTGTGGAAATTGTACGCCGAGTGCAGTGACGTGGAACAAGTACAAGAATAAATAAAAATTTACAAGAACATCTAAAGTTCCAAGTGCGAAATGTTTTTATGTGAACAAAATTGGCAACGCAGCAATTAATTTGCACAGCCAATATCAGCATCAGCAATAACGGACGCAAGCAACAAATGTGTCTCATGCATTTGGTTAATTGCGGCATTCCGTGGAAAGGTATGGGCCTCATGAAGTTTAAAGAAAGCCGAATTACAAAAGGGTGTTTCATACACATTGAGGTAGGCTCCTGTGTATTGTAGATATAATCGTCCTGGAAATGACCTTGCAATAAATATAAAGTCAGTCTCATGTGAAGGAACACAGATTTCAAGCTTTTTCATTGTCAGTATTTCTTTACATTAGCTTCTGTTCGGATCAAAAGGATGAAGGACATTGTTTTGTTAAAGATAAAGCCAAAAGGGATGGTAGCGTTAATACGTAGCAATAAGCCAATTCGGTGTTAACTTGGGAACTAACGGCAGCTAATCTCAACTTAGCTCAAAGTTAACTTCCAAAACTTTTTTTGGCAAAAAATTCAAAATTTTATCTAGTATCGAAATGACGAATAAACAAGTAAGGAAGTCTAAGTTCGGGTGGAACCGCACATTATATACCTAGCAGTGATCTATTATGGCATCCTAATTTACGCAGGTCTATTTTAATATATATATATATATATAACTTCCCTATTGCAGTGGGGTATTAACTACTTGCCCGGATATTTTGCTTGTAAGTTATCCGATTTATCAGAAGTATACTACATACTATTGAGAAGCAGCTGACCAATTTTCATTGAAATATCTAGTTCAAATTACAAGCAATCGCATTTGAAAATAGCAGAACTTTTATGCTGAACATTTTTTGAGGTCGAGTTTTGCTTAAAAAGCTTATTACTTGTGCAAGATCGTATTGATATAGCTTGCATAGTTATAGAAATATCGCGTTTTAAATTTTACAAACAAATTTTTCAGAACTATGTTAAAATACTGGGCGTGGCCCTCAACCGATTTCGCCCCTTTTTACAAATAAACAGTAACCTTTATATATTCAACATTTTCGCCAGTTATCGTTTCGGTAAAGCAATGTTTGCCGCAGTTATGGCAAAAAAAGTTTTGTAGAATAATCCACTTCAAAAGTGGTGGGGCCAGGCACATTTTCGAAAATTTATATTTTTCGGCTTTCTTCGTTCACGGACACTTTAAAAGTGAAATTCAACTGATATGAAGCTATTTTGCGCAAAGCTGTTGCCTATTAAATATATCTATGATCCTTTTAACATCTTTCATATATAAGTGAGCGTGGGCCTTAACCCATTCCGCCCATTTTTCCCCCGAACATTCCTTGTATTCATGGAGATCTGTGTTGATCGGTTTTTGATTTATCATAAATATTATTTCTAAATTTGACTTAATCAAAGGTGGGCGATGCCAAGCCTATTTTAAAAAATTTCTTGTAAAATTTGGTTTCTGGCTTATTGTTAATGTACACACTAAACTTTATTCTTATAAGTGGATTATGTAATGAATAATCACTATTTTAGTATTTTCGAAAATATTTTATAATAATCATCCGAGTTCGCCCATTTTGAATAGCGCTCCGAGATAAGTGCCAAGGAACCTGCATACCAAATTTTATTAAGATATCTCAAAATTTACTCAAGTTATCGTGTTCACAGACGGACGGACGTGGCTTAATTAATTTCTCTTTTCCTCCTGAACATGTTGATATATATAAGTCCATATCTATCTCGATTCGTTTGTGCCGTTACATACTACCGTTAGGCGAATGAAGTTAATATACCTTGTGTGCGTAGCACTTCTAGGTATAAAAAAGGCCAAAAATTACTATCAACTGGTCTTGAGCTCGTCAAATTTAAAATTGATGGATGCTCTCTTTCAGCTTATTCCGGGTTGTTCTGCAAATCGAGTGCATAGGAACATGGATCTGAAACTTCAAAGAAAACTATCGATTCGTCCAAAGTATTGAGGAAAAGTACTAAAGTGAAGAATTCCCTGAAAACGGAAATGAAGAGCTATCGATGGACCATGTAGAAATATCAGAGCTGGGGGAAACAATTTATCTCGTTGTATCGTGACGTCAGCCATATTACAATTAGGCCTTTTTTTCTTCCCTCTTGCTTCAGAATTTGTTTGACAGATGAACCTTTGTGTACGACAAAAACACTCCCCGAAGGTTTTGGGGAGTGTTGTCGAAAGTGACAGTCCTTTTCCGGATATGAACCCGGTACGCTCCGGCACTCCCTTGCGGTACTGCTCGACTGTCGTGGTAGCGATTTGGTATGACCAGTGCAACCTTCTAGGTCATGTCATCCCTCCTTCCGTAAGGAAGAAGATGGGTAATGAGAGGTGAGAGGCATAATATTGGTAGATCAAGCATCGAGCTGCACGTCATTACCGTTGCGCATTTTAGTCGCCTCTCACGACCCGTATGCCTACGTCGAGCATATTCTAAACCCCTAAACCGCAGGGGGATTGATGTTGGGAAAGCAATGGTAAACGCAAACATATTTCCTCATATTTCAATAATGACCATACCATTTTGATTTGTTACTTATGTAATTTTCCTGCTCATACGGAAGAGCAATCAAATACTAAATTGAAAAATAATTTTTTTTCTTATTTTTATTTTATTATTTAATGGCAAACCATCATAATAGTAGACATTCGTATGTGCATGTGCATTATGTGTGTTCGAACATCGACGTGTCGGAATATCAAACCAGACAAGTGCCTTCCCTGCAATGTTTGACCTCCGTATGCGCAGCTTCCAAAAAAATCGACCAACGAACCATCTAAATAACAATTCGGCCTATCAATGTTTGAAAGCTGATGCTGCTTGTGTCAATAAAAAATTATATCAGAAGAGAAACGAGCTTCCATAGGAAATTCCATTTTCTGACACGCAGACAACCGTAAATCTCTTTTGGTAGTCGATGGGTTGGTAACGGTGCGGTGATATCCGCCGAAGGCGCAACAGATTAATTTGTTTTGATGTTTTCTCCCTTTGCAATTTCCATCAAATTTTATTCATTCATGTTTTGTTTTTGTGTATTTTCCAGTATGCACTTACATACATGTATATGTGTTTCAGTGTGTACCAACAGCAAACCCTTAAATGCCTCTTTACTTATGACATAAGAATAATTGGCGCGATATAGGCCGAGCTTCTCGTCCCACTTGAGCTGTGCTACTTTAAGCTTACAAAATTCGCCCTTCAAAAATCGATATATTGATGTTGTCATCGAATAAACATCGAAATATCGATGCGAGTGAATATTGATGTTTTTCCACTATTTTTTAATGTAGTTTCGATTTCATCTTGAGACCTTCGGTATGTTAGCTCAGCACACATCCTTTACACCACGGCGGCTGATACATACTTTTTGCTTAAAAAGTGTGTTTGTATGTTGATTAATTCTGATTCCGATTCGATTCAGTCCTGCTGTTTTGAAAAGAAGCTCCCACACGTTTAGTTGGGGCTTTCAACAACAAATATTGTATCGATGTACCACCGCAGACGCCGCTTTGTTTCGCTGCAAAATCACATTGAGCCACAATTTGATATTCGGTGACAGCTGATGAAATCTCCGAACGCTGGTTTCAAAGCATATAAGTGGATTTTGACGTGCGTAGTTTGAGTTTTCATTATTGTTGTTAGTTGTTGGCGCTTGCATGTTGACAATGAAGCCAACAAACCCAAAACCCCACTCGTCTTTTTGTTTGTGCCCTTTTATTACTTTCGCACTCTCCAGTTTAATCCTCCCATTGCTTTAACATACATTTGGCTACTCATGGCGTTGATCGCTTATACGATCCACTGGTATCGCTTCTGATTGACTTTGGAGCTTCCAACAACCGTCAATTCACTGTGGTCGTGTGGCTCTCCCAGCAGCGCTTGTTGTAACGCAGCTTCGTCTCTAGCTTCGGTCCGTCCATCAGCCAAACAAAACAATTATTCGCGTTTGTACGTCGGTGAACAACAAATGTGCGCAACGAGTAACCGATTTTGTAGTTGGTGTTAGATATTGTGAATGAATGGACGTTGTTAACTGCTAAAGATTTTTATTACTAAATCCGATAAATAATTGAAAAGATGAAATAAAAAATTGAATATGATTTAAAAATCAATTGGATTTTCAGTAAAGTTTTTATTGAATTTGTTATCGCCATTCATTATTCCGCAATTAAATAGTTGAACGGTCGCAAGCATTAAACACAAACTCCGCGTTGATTTGAAATTATTGAAACGGAAATTTTACATTGTCATATACGGAACTCCTCAGTGGAAGTGGTATTTTACTAGGTTCATACAAAATATATATCATGTGGATCTAGTGCATACAGAAAGAAGTACACAAATGGAATGAAAAACCAATTTGTTTGAATAAAAATAAAAACCTATGACAACAAAAAATTATTCAAGTGCGCCATACAACAATACAAATAAAAAAGCAACAAACTGAACGGTAAGTTTGATTGCCGCACACCTGTCACACCCTGTTATGTAGAAATTCATATCAGAATGTATGACAAATGCAGTTTTGAAAGATTTTTTTTCGATTGAAGCCAGGCGAACGTGCAACCCTATTAAACTGTTTTACTGTTGCTCATTAGGGTCTGCAATTTCGACTCAAACTATCGATAGTGTGGGATGATTTCGTCACTCACAACAGATAGTACGCTTTTCTTAACAGAAACATAAAAATGTCCCACCCTAATATATATGTTTGTTTTCAAGTCCACTGTACCACCATATAAATGCGCTACAACCAGTATTCAATCGCGGGACGTTTGTCAAAAGACTGGAAGTCAAAAGGGTTAGTGGAGCGTGCAATAAAATACGAAAAATATAAATAAAAGAAAAATGAAAAGGTAAAAAATACTGTAAACATGTAATGTAATTGCAATGCTGCTAACCCCTTTTAAAATAATTGTTTTTGTGTTTAGTACTTTTGCTTTGCATTTGCTCGCTCTGCATGCTCGATCATACTCGCCCAGGTGTCAATGTCATTTGTTTCTACCAAAATGTAAACTTTAAAGTGGACAATTACACTAAACACATGCTACATCGACTACTGAAAAAATTTAAATATACCAATTGAGAAAATTATATATATACTTTAATTAAGCATTCCATATCACTTTGCCGACGACTATCATTTAATATTTAAATCTTACTACGGACCTCCCAAGAAATACCTAAAGAAAACACGATCATATCCCTACAGAAAATGGTCGTAATATTTTCATATTCGCGGGCTAACTGTTTTGGTTCGGATGGCTAAAATCCGGTCAACTATCGTTACTTCTGCATGAGATCTAAACGTTATACAGCTTCCAACCACAAAATAGCCAGTAGCTATCTTTTGACTACATCTAAAGTAGCTAGTAGCTTGTTTGTCTGACATTACAAAGAAGTTATTCAAAAAGACTGTAGCTTAATACCAGCTACTTACAACCAGATTTGAACCCATTAGCTGAGCATTTTCGATTATTATTGAAAAAGTAATGTCTGTTTATATAAATTCATATTTTAAAATAGTTGAGCTAACATATCAAAACAAAGAAAAATTAAATATATTTATTTACATAAATAAATAAATTACTTTTTAATGCATTTGATTTGTGATTACCTTCTCTATGCATATCGCACACAAACCTAAAAGTGATACAACTCAAAATTTTTTTAAATCGACTTTTTAATAAACCCTGTTGTTCTACCTAATGAGAAAATTAACTCTACAAGTTGTTTTATGCCATTTTGAGTTATGCCACTTTTTGATTTAGTATGCCCTGCCAATTCTGTTAATGTTGAATATTTTCAATATACATATGTATAATAATATATGTCATCATCAAAAACAGCTAAAATCAATTTAGGGAGTTCTCAAAATATAAAAAAAAAATCTATAAATATATTTTTGAAAAATCACCGACAAGTTTTTAAGTTTTTGCTTCGAATTTTTAGAAGGTTTCGTGGTACGCAGTCTTGTGGCATGTACAATGCAAGTCTCATGTCTCTGAAAAGCTTTCCTGATTTTGACCAATTATTTTTCGAAATTGTTTCGTATTTTCTCTTATATATAATTTGAATGATTTAATTTTTTATATAATAAAAACTGTACATACGATAATAGTTAAAGGTAGAATTGGAGGAAACGATAGCGAAGTTGACTCTATGTTCCTCTTCTTCTGCAGATGTCGTTAGGAGTCGGCAAAAAACTGTAGGTCCCGCCAATTTATAGGAAAAAATTCAAACCGGCACACCACAAATTGGAAGAGAAAATCGGCGCGAAAATCTCTCAGGAGGTTTATGATGATATATCTATTGTATATCGCGCCATACATCTATATGCAATACATTCTGTTGTTGTTGTTGTAACGACAAAAACGGTCTTCGCAGATTTTGGGGAGGGCTGTCGAACTGACAGTCCTTGACCGGATATGAATCCCGTGCGCTCCGGTACTCCCTTGCGGTACTGCCCGACTGCGATTTGGTATGACCAGTGGAACCTTCTAGGTCATGTAAAGAAAGAGAGCTGGGTAATGAGAGGTGAGAGGCATCATATCCCTAGATCAACCATTGATTTGCACGTCATTACCTTGGTGCATATTAGTTGTCTCTTACGACCGCCATGCCTGCCTCGTGCATATTCTAAACCCCTAACCCGCAGGCTTAAGCAGAAAGTATTGCTTTTGTTTTACGCTGGTTCCTTCAACTTTCACTTTTTTTCAAACTTAAAGTACTTACCTTTTAATAATCACAATTTTCACAAACTGGAAGAGGCTGTTCACTTTTCGTTTGAAATTTGTTTTCATCGCCAAAAGACCATCTGCGCTGCCTCATTGACATTTTAAGTTTCTTACGACTAAAAGTGGTAATCGATTTTTGGATTGCTCTGTATGACTTATGGTATGTTTAGACCTTGGTTATTTCTAAATATGATAAAAATGGATTATTTTCTACAATTGTCACAAAGTAGTCATTTATAATCTAGCTCCTTTACGCAATTCGTATTTTACGCAAAATGGTATGCTGTGTTTTATCTATTTACTTGTGCTTTGGGTATACTGAGCTTTTATCACATGCACATTTTGGTTATTAATATGTCTGTGGTCATCACTGATTTGAAAACTGAACATGCCTCGTTATGCTGGAAAACCAAATAAAACAAATTATTCATTGTTATGCACTGAAGGGTTAAGAAAACGTTAAAAACAAAACAAGAGCGTGAAAATATTTAGCAAAACAGCATAAAACAATTGAATTTAAATTACTTACCTTGGGAAAATAATTTGCAAAATGCTAGTGCGCGCTACTCTTATCGCAATCGCCTGACTTGTTGTACGCTTTGCTCTGCTGGCGTCAGTGACAATAACAATAGGAGCAGAGATTGCGGATCGGCGCTTGGTTACTGCAACTCCGATTTCCATTCATTCATTGTTACAACTATTTCACTCGTAATTGCTTGTATGCTCAACTCTTCTTACGCCCCAGCAAAGCAATTGTGCCGAGCTAGAAATTATTAGTGGTTTCGCTTCATTCATTTTTATTTTTTATTTTTTTTTGTTCGCTCAACATTATTATTATTTTTTATGTTTTAATAAAACCTAAACAACCCAGAAACTGTGCTATTTTTACAACCAACAATAAAAAAAGTTAATAAGTTTGCCGTGCAAATTGGTTCGCGCTTCATTGTGCCTTACTTTAGGTACGAGCAGCACTTATTATTTCATTTTTCCACCAAGATTCACATAATGTCTATATTTATGTAGATACTGAGCTCATTTACGCTACAAGCCTCCAGGTATTTGGCATTGCTTTCAGGTTGAGTTTCTTAAATTATTTCAAATAGTTGCACGCCGCATTTTTCAGCGTTGCCGAATGGGCCGCCTTGCTTGTAGCTGTTGCTACCGTCTGCGGGTTGGATTGCAAGCAAATGCTAGATAGAAGGCGCTGCGAGCTCCAAAGTTGTGCAAATTCGCCTAAAGGCGGCGACGGCTATGTGCATAAATTGCGTTTATGTTGCAAATATTTATTTAGTGCAAAAAATTGTGTTGGGAAATGCTTGTGACTGATTTAAAACTGACTCAATTGTACACATTTAGGGCAACATTTTTCTATTGTATCTTATTTGGAGCTGGGCGTGACTAACTCTTGAAGAGAAACGGGGATACCGGCACTGAGATGTAAACAACAGGTGGAAGAGGATTTGGTTTCACAAGTTTCCAATTGGCGTCAGTTATCGCAAAGAAGAGATTAATATGAGGCAGCCCAAATTGTCTACAGGCCAATGCATTAATAAAAGTTTCCATTGCTGATAGGTATATGGTTTGCATCTATAAATAAAAAAAAAAATTAGAAAAGAAATAAGAAACGATAGGTTTAATCGAGATCTACTTACTCAAGATTTGAGGGGTGCTTCAGCTAAATGGACCTTAGGTACCAATTCAGCAAGTCAAAATACGTGACGATAGGTGTATCTGGATAAGCATGGTTATTCAACAAATTGTAAATTTTTTGTGATAGAAGCTAACTCGGGATAGTTTCGAAACTGTTCCTCGAGTCCCAAAAACAAACCCGAAATAATCCTTGAACGATACCGAAAGTGGTCCTGAAAAAACTAGGAAAATAATCCCGAAATGGTCCCGAAAACAGAAAAATTCGAGAAATTATTCCAATAAGTTCCGAAAACTATCTCGAAATTATTCGAATGCTGCCTAATTGTGCTACAATTAGCTTTTTCCTAAATTCTATATTTCCTTAATTCCACTAAAATACTCTGCCACAATTTTTTATACCCGTTGCATCAATAGTGTTTATCTTCGCCAAAAAAACTTCAAAAATCACACTCAATCTAAACTTTGCCTAGCCGCCTGAGAAGTTATCTTTAAAAAAGAACTAAAAATTATTTTTTGTGCTTAAATGCCGATCACAATGAATATTAGAAGAACCTGGAGCGGAATTACGACATCCGTTCCGTGACCGTTAAGTTTCTTAAGCCACAATAACTTTGAAACTGTCCAACTTTTTAAAAGAGTAAAAATGCATAATTTAACCAACAAGTACTTCGAGCCGATTGCTCATGTATGCCTTCATTCCGAATTACGGGCTCAGGACAATTGTGGTTTAAAAATTCTCTTTCGATCCCTGATCTTAAGTTTTTAAACAGTTATTTCTCAATTTATTTTTTATTTTTTTTAATCAGTAAGATTGAAAATATATGTATGTATGTACGAATATTTTGGGGTTAACTTCGTATTGACAACAAAGAAAGCAACAAAGCAAAAAATTAAATTTTATTGTTGATCTGATTCCTTGGAAGTTTGATAGTAAAAACATGCAGAAATTAAGTGTAAACAATACTTAAACAGTGGAAAGTTTGTAACTTTAATAAATGAGTATCAAGCAGATGGCTAGCAGAAACGAGTTTGGTTAGAACTTTTAAAAACAAAACTTTGCTCATAAGTAGGTTTACCCCTGTCTTGTGGCAATTATAAATGATTTTCGGCCGCAGTTTAAAACGAAAGAAAGCAGCTCGAACGTGCCGCAAAAATACCTTTTTCGTAAGAGCCACGAGAGTTGTGCTGCTGCAGCAGCAATTTGGAATTCGACATAATTTGATGGAAGTATTAATGGCCAGAACTTTGCATTTTAATTGCAATTTTGCATACAGTTTGATTCGCTTGTATTTGGGTATTTCGAATCATTGGCAAGATAAAAAATTTCTACATAATTAGTTCTTGTCAGAATAATAAAATAAAACTGGATTAAAGAAGTCAAAACGATTTGTTTTTTTATTTCGAAAAGTAGCTTTTCCATAAATTAAAAGCAAATGATTCAGTAGATACTCGGTTACTGATCGAATTTTTATTTATTACATATTTGACTCAATATATAAATGCGCAAGGTAAGAAGGTTTTGTACAATTATATATGTATAGAAAGGTGGCATCCATAAAAAAAAAATCTATAATATGAAAGAGTTTGTTTAAAAGTGACACAGTTGTTGTGTGAGTAGACATGTCATGCCTGATTGCTTGAGTTGATGTTATTGTACAAACCGCTGATGGGCATCGTGTGAGCGGCTCTCATGGAGAGCACGAAACGTGAGCAAATTTCATTGATGATTCATACAGTGTTTGCAAAAACAAAAAGTGATTATTCACATTGAATTTATTAGGGAATACTCCAGGGACCCCCGATAATGATTATTTTTATATTTTTAATGAAAAAAATCAGAGGCTTTCCAGTATCGGAGGAAAGTTTAAAGTATGTGAACGTGCATGTCTTGGGTGCTCAACGGAAATCTGCATTGATTGAAAACTCAAAATGCCTCTTTGCATGCCAACCTATGTACATACATATATATGTATGTATGTGTCTATAAATATGTTTTGATTATTGAGTACATATGTTGACGAGATTATACCAACCAATATTTATGATCAAAAAAACCCAGCGGCTTTTTGAGTTTATCGATCCGTGAAAAAAAATTAAAACCCAAATTGAATTTTTATTCTTGAAGGATAAAATATCGCTCAAGGATTAAGTATTATTCTTGTCATAAAAATAGGACCCAAACATGAGTTTTATTTCGATTTTCGATCAGAAAAAATTAAACTCAATAAATAAAAATTATCCTTAATCAAAAAAATAAAACTTGAAGATACCTATTGTTGTGGATTTTTCTTAAAAAAAATCTGAAAATAATGATCAAATAGCGAGTTTTATAATAAAACTTATAACAGTAACTGTCCCTGGAATATTCAACAAATGAGATTACTTTTTTTTTGTAATCTTTGTGGTAAGATTTATTGTAAAAAAAAAACAATATAAAATGAAAACAGCGTTACGAAATCGTAAAGAAAAAGGGAAAGAAAAAGAAAAAAAATAAGAGGAAAATACCGTAAAGGAAATTATTGGTAACGAGTTATTATTCCTTCTTCAAAAGAAGGACAAGGAAAAAAAGGAAGAAACAGCTAGGAAAGGAAAAGAAATTATAGAAAGACATGTAAGAAAAGTAACACATCAAATCTTTGAGACGATAAAAAGGAAAGAAAGAAAAGGCGTAGAAAGGAAAGAAAAGAGGGAGGAGTAAGGAAAAATAATCCCACAACCGATTTTATGAAAATTGATTTTTATTATTGTGGGAACTAAAATTACCACTAGAAAACAATTTTTCCAATGTGAATTTATTTAACCTTTAAAAACATCGGACGTTTAGTGTAAACAGATGTAATTCATTTGATCATTCTACAACTCGGAGCACAATCTGGTCAGTATAACCGACTTTGGTGCATCATAAAATTTCGAAAAACGACAACTTTGGGTTACCTCTGTTTACAATAAAACGTGCGATACATTGCTGTTAATTTCTAAAGCTAATTTTAATTAAATAAATTGAATTTCAAAAGTGCTAATTAAATAAAAAATAAAAGTAACCTTCGTAATAAGAAATTAGACTTTTATAGACTAAATTACTGCAATTTAGTGGGCTAATTAATCCAACGCCGTTCCAGCACGCTAAGCAAAAAGCAAGCAAGTCTATTAAAATTTAGTAATAGCAGCTTGATAAATAATAACGGAATGGGCACTGATAGACGATAAACATATCAGTATGCATTTCCTTTTCTGTTTATTTATGCAAAAGATATCCATAGAGCCACTTGGTAAATCTGGCTCTGTCGCAATATCTTATCTACCAAGAGTTGATGAGCTCACCAGTTGACTTACCTATAATTTAGCAATTAATGCTGGTGAGAGCATTTTTGTGGGACCGTGTTGACAACCACTTTTAGCTGTTTAGGTTGGTCACTTTATTCTCGAGCAGACGCATGTTAATAAATTTTCTTCACCGTTGCACTGGGGACAACCGAGATTAATGACTTTGGCAACTGAGCGAACTGATTTGAGGTAACTTTGTAATGATATTTCCATTCATTATCGTATATTTAATGGTAATTACGTTGTTGATACATCTTTGCTTGCATTAGTAGTCACTTTCGGTTAGATCGCAAAACAACCACTTAAAAACGACCCGAAAAACTTAATAACCTTAAATCCAATAGAATTGGAAGGCAAAAAAAATTGTCAGAAATTAAGAGAACATGGTGAAAACGCCGGAATTTGAATTTGAAGTGGTTCATTCGACCAAGTGCTGTCGAATTCATTTAGCCACAGCAATGCCAGCAACAATGGCAGTAATTAGAGAACGCCACAGGTTCGCGGTAACCAATAAAATGTTTAAATTTGCTGACGCGCTTGTGCTGATGCTAGTGTGGGTTAGTTGTTGTCATTACAGCGGGCACTTTGTTTTATCACTCGTTGGAGCTCAATTATCATAAAAAAAAAATACTTTCCCCTTTGCGTCTAAGCCCAACCATTCAAATATACCTCAAGCGACCAGGCCAAGTACGAACTCAAAGCCAAATAGAAGACAAAAACAATTGATGGCTATTCAATGAAGAATCTAAGAGCTGCTATGAAAATTTTATCTTTGAAATCAAGAAAAAATGCACTGTACACACACATTTTTTATCAGGGATGCTAATCCTGGAATCCCGTGTTTTTTTAGGTTCCAAAAATCTCAGAATTTCTTTCCTACAATCTAAGGATTTTCGGGATTATAAAAATTTCTTACTAAGGAATAAGTTTGTATGATTTTTTAATGATCTCTGCAGAGCGAAGCCTGTACATAGCAGATATTCAAGGAAAATTGATAGGGGGGATCATTACTGAGTCAATAGAATCCAAGTAAACCGATTTTAGAATTTTTGTCGGTCTGTCTGCATGTTTGGACGAGTATCAATCGAAAATTGCTAAATAGAATGAAATGCAACATTCACCGTTACATTAATAGATGTCTAATCCTTATTTCGATAACTCTGCCGGTTTCGGGGCTATCGATCAATATATCGTTTTTGTGAGGTTTTCAGGAGAGCGTTTTGAAAGTTCAAATCCTTGCCTGAAATCAGGGATTTCAGATAAACTGGAAACTCTCACACTAATTGGATTATCATTATTTAAGATTATTATTTGATTTCCAAAGTAAATTTGATATTTTTAGGAGATATAGCACGAAATAGACACTTTAGTTTTTTTTTCCAAAATTTAGGTTTGGAACTATGAATACTATTTCAACTTATACCAGTATTATTCTAGAATACCAGTATTTTTCTGCTAGCTTATCTTATCATCATTATTCCAAAAGCAATTTGAATTCAATTTATACTCGTATTTTAGCTATTACCTTAAAACAAAATAAAGTTTGATTCAATTATTAAAGCGACTTTTCTCAGCCAGAATTGAGTTAAGTTGCTATTGCAAATTCGAGAGAGCCGAAAACCGACACTGGTTATTTGGCTTTCGGTTTATAGCATCTTCATTTTTGAAGTGGGCATCAAAAGAAAGGTGCTAATGAGTACTGAAATAAGCGTTGTGAATAAGTTGCATATCTCAACTACTTTCGGAGATAAAATTATTGAAACCGGACTCTGTCTATTATAAGTTCTGAGACGCCGGCGAAGCGTGGCCGGGTTTTTCAGTACGCAATATTTTGGAGTATTCTAATTTTCTTCATTGATTTGGTTACTTAAAGTAGCCTGAGACTTTCTAGTAAGTGGCATGAAACTGTAGGTCTAACGCTACCAGTCTTGAAACTTTTCCATTTATTTAATTATGTATAAATTCGATTTTTTATATAACAAATAAAAAACAAAAACTAAGTTATAGCACTTTTTTAAACTTGACAAATGTTCCGTTTTCTTTTGTCAATCGGCTTGATAAACATAGTTTTTCCATTTTTAAAATAACATCTCCTTTCTTATGAGTATTAATAAGTTTTGTTAAACAATTGTTTATTATTTATCTTTAAGTTTTCTTGACTTTTTCAAACAAATCAATGGATCCAGGGATTGTAAAATTATGTCCCAGAAATCTCGGGATTGTTAAAATTCAAAAGACTTGCATCCCTAGTATCTATGCATGCGTATGTATGAGATCGATGTAGTTAAATATGCTCTCCAAAAAAACGTTTGACGGAACTCTAAAGAGAGTGGTCTGCGAAAACTGCAAAATTATTTCCTGATGGTAGTTTTAGTTTGTCAGCTGTCCCACTGACTAAAATGTATATTTGCAAATATTCATAAAAAGTCGACATATGTTATTTTGAAAATCTGTCTCATATGCGGTACTTCTTCGTGAATAATTTTCTATGCATACCTACATACTTATTCACATGTGTTGTATGATACCCTCTTTGGTGGCTTTGTGGTCTAAGTACTTTAATGATCTCGTGTTTGAAACAACTTTCGCTTTAGACCTTAGGAGCCATATAAAGACTCATTCAGATTACGAAAAAACTTCTGTAGGTACTTGGTGTAAAAAAGAAGGTAGCTCCATTGGCATAAATAGGTTGTCAATCTTACTCCATTTTTGATTGAAGAACAGATTATTGACGTTCCTCTGATGTCAAAATGTGATAAGGGGAAATTGTAAATCTGTCGTGATTAACTTGCCCAGACATAGCCGGGCTCTGGTGGGGCAAATGTGAAGACGTCAATACTCTTTGGTTTGGGACAGAGGAAAGATGTAGGTAGATGTGATTCACCAATGTTCGCAAAGCTTCCTGGTTTTCATAGCTAACTGTTTTGTCTGCTTTCCATGTTCCAGGAACATCATGAATGATTTATAATAAAAAAAGTTGCTGTGTATTTGAACCATTTTCCGTTATTCCTTATCAAATTTGGTTTATTGAGAAACCGGTTTTGTCCTTCGTTGTTTTACCTGAGATTTTTGAATAAAAATTTGAATTGCAGAGATTGCCACACCCATATACAAAAGATTATATATAATATGTATTTTAAATGCCTGTCAAACGAAAGCTTTCCTAAGCTTTTTGAGACTTCTCTTAGTTCAGATAATGTGCATCACAAGAAAATTTTAAAACAAAAACAATGAAAATTGAATAATTATAAAAATTGCTGTATTATTTTTAACCTTAAAAGCTTGTTAAATTAAACTTTGCGTGACTATTCGCCTGTTTCCCACAAACTAAAATCCGGCTACAATGCGATTTACTATAAAACTGCGGCTATTAAAAGTTTTTTTTTTAAAAAAAGAGCAGCATTAACAATAAAAACTCGCATAATTGAAAATGACTTGATTAATATGACTTAGCTTTTTTGTTGTATTTCCTTAATATTGACTGTTTTTGTACGGCATTTGGTAGCACAAAAGTCAATGTAAGTGTGTGCACTCTAATGGTTTACAAAATGCACAAGCAAACAACAAATATTCGCAAAAACAGCTCAGATTAATGAGTGATTATCCACTTGGCCGTTTCCTTTGATTGCAACTTTGCTATTCGGATGTGCACTGGACTTGAATGAAAAAAAGAGGAAATACAGTGAAAAACAGCAAATAATAAAAAAAAAAAATATAAAATTACGAGAGAGAATATAAATTAATGCAAATTCTATCAAAGTTTCAAAGTTTTTTCAAATGATTTACAATGCAATCATTGAAAAGAATGACGGCATATCGCTTTTAACTATCACCGAGTTAATCTTGTTTTTTAAAAAGCAATTGCACAAAATACAAATAAATATATTACATGCTTGTTTACTCAAATAATTCATTTGAACTAACTTTTCTCCGCGAGTTGAGTTCTAATCTGAGGTATGAGAAAAATTAGTGGCAATGGAATCCTTCCCATTTAATTTAAATCTTTGGACTTTTATTAGAAATATTTCATAGATTTATGAATATATTCTATAATAGAACAACAAAAAGTATGAAATCCTTAAACTCATTTCGTGACTTTCGCTTTTCACTGTTTTTGGGACCATTGGGAGACGTTTTCAGTATTATTTCGGAATTATTGTCGTAACTTTATTAGAATCGTTTAGGGACTTTTTCGGGATCATTTTGGGACTATTTCAAGATCATTTCGGAATTGTTTTCGGGAGAGATTATCGCAAACTCATGTCGGGATAGTTTCTTAATTGTTTACGGCATTTTTTGGGATCAATTTGGGACTATTCTGTGAAAAATATGTCGAAATATCCCGAGATGATCCTCAAAAAGTCCTTAAATATGATCTCAAAAACAATCCCGAAATAATCCTGGAATGGTCCCTAAATGTTTCGAAAACCATCTCGAAAAAGTCCCAATTAGGAAATGACCCCAAAAAAGTAAGAAGATCTATCACGTGTACTGTTCTACACGGGGTTTTTTTCAAGACACCTTCTCAACCATCTGCGATCATATCGACGAATGTGAATGAGCGATACTTATGACAACTTACCACCAAAATAAATCAAAAAGTGAAAGCTAACATCTTGTCGCTTTCATTACTTTGCCAATTAAGGCTCAATATTAATTCATAATTTAAGCAAGCAGAAACATCCAAAATGTGAGAAAGACAGCTTAGCCCAGCAGACACTGAAGAATTACAATCTCTTCGTAAATATGATGGCTCTTCATTAGTTCTCTAACCAACCTTAGGTCTATAGTTTTCCAAGGTCTTATTAGACTTCGAGGGAACCACTCTACCCATCCACTGTGCCAACCACAATTCTTTAAAGTTTCGCGACTGCTTTTGCTGGCAGCTTAAAAACGAACCTCTTTAAACATTGACTTTGACTTTGGCGTTCATGCCACTTGAATGGTCATTGTCAGCTGAGTAGTTCATCAGCATCAATGCCAATATTGTCAGTTGGGCAATTTCCTCAACCCTTTTCTGTTGTCTACGGCTCTTCGCGGTTAGCATGTAATACCTCCATGCATACAGTCACGCCTATTAGTTACAAGCTTTCAACATTCAGCATTCCAATTTGTAGGTCACAACTGCGGGCAATACGATCGTATCAGCAACAAAGCAACAACACCAATAACAACATCCCACAAAACAAGCAGAAGAACTGCAACAACACTACATATAGCTAGCTACCCAGTAAACATTTAGGATTGTGTCATATTATATCTCAAGTTGACAACTGATGGACCTCTCAAATCTCAAAGGTTGTTTCTCAATACCATCTAAACTTGAGAATTTTTCTTTTTGTATTGCAAAAAATGCTGTTTTTCAAGTTAATAAAACGTTAGTTCTTAACTTGTACTCAAATGTGATTCTCTAATTGAACTCATATGTAGGACTACGGTACTGAAATTAAAATATAATATATGGCACAACTTTAATTTGTATTTTTTTTTTTTTGAGAAATTTGCTGTTTGATATCAAATTGAGAGTTATAAATTGTATTAATGGTCCAGCATTTTTTCGATGTTTGGGGTATGTTTGTATGTCTGGTTGCATGCAGTTGCCACGGAGACAGTACCAGCAACTACTTTGCCACAGCCGATATTGAATAGCAACATTTTTTTACACTTACATGAGCTAAAATTAATTTTTGCATGACATTCAAATTTGCTGACTTTTAATTCAATGCTTTTACGCTAGAAGTAGGTAGTTATTTTTGTATGATTTTTTGTCTTCCAAAGTTCTGACTCATGCAACACTCTGCGGTACTAAAATATTCAAATGGTATATCCATAAGCATCTCCCTCCATCTACAAATACGAGCATTAGTTGGAATAATGATTAAAATTAAGTTTTTAATAGAGCTCGAAACTATATCGTTGCATGTTCTAAAATATTTTAAAACTTGCTTCATCAATGGAAACTGCACCTCTTGCCCACCTACATTTAAACAGCGATCAACTCAAAAGAAACAAATGTTCAGAAAACCATCGGCCTTTTCCTTATATAACCTCAAAATTTGTGAATTTTGTCTTGCCTTACTTTAGATCTAAATGTGCGCTAAGTTCGAATAAGTTTATCAGTTATTTACGAAAGCTATTCATCCACTTGTTTATATTTGTATTTGGCTTCGACTTTAGTAATTAAGCAAACAACTCGTATGACACATGGTAAACTCATTAGGGATGAATGGATGTCAAATTTGGCTCATGCGAGTTCTGACAAAGTCAACTTCATTGGCGCAACCGACCGTGCACATAAGGCGCATTGGCTTAAAAGATTAAGATATTTACATTGATTGCATACGCATGTGTATGTATGTATGTTTGGATTTGCGTACAAAATAATTATAAAAAATGTCGACATGAGAAAAGTAGGTGCACCAAAAAAAAACAGTCGGATGCAGCAAATTTAGAAACCAGCAAAAATGTCTGGGCAACGCTACTTCCAATATAAATTTAGTCACATCGTCAAAATTTTGTAGGCAGCTGCACACTCCTATAAATATATATCTATTTTCACATACATATGTATAAAGTATATACCCTACAGATGACTTGCGGCGAATTGCCGTACTAGTTCTAAAAGCATGAAGTTTCAGGTAGGAAGTATCGTTCACTGGGTTGCTAGATAAAGATGGATGTTGAGGAAACACTTTTGTTAGTTAAATAATACTAGAGATCGCCCAGTGGTTGAAATTCAACCACAAAACTTTATTTTATTTTAATTACTTACTATACCTTTCATTTGCCTTTTTTCCCTTCCTCTCTCTGCCGTTCCTTTCCTCTAACATATTTTCGTTTCCCTTGATTTCTTCTTTTACTCTCTATTTTGAATTTATTTTATTCTTTCCTTTCCTTTCCTTTCCTTTCCTTTCCTTTCCTTTCCTTTCCTTTCCTTTCCTCTCCTTTCCTTTCCTTTCCCTTCCTATCATTTCCCTCCCCTTCCTTTTTTCTTTTCCTTTCTTTCCCCTTCCTTTTCTTATCTTTCCTTTAATTCCCCTTCCTTTCCATTCCTTTCCTTTTATTTCTTTTCCTTCCTTTCCTTTCTCTCCTTTTTCTTTCTTTCCTTCCCTTTCCTTTTCCCTCATTTCCTTCTTTTCCTTTTCTCTCCTTATCTCTCTTTTCTTTTGTTTTCCAGTCCTTTTCCTTTTTTTCCAATCCCTTTCCTTCCTTTTCTTTCCTTTCCCTTTCCTTCCTTTCTTTCCCTTCCTTTCCTTTTCTTACCTTTCCTTTGCTTTCCATTCATATCCCTCCTTTAGATTCCTTTCCTTTCCTTTCTTTTCCTTTTCCCACCTTTCTTTTCCCTTCCTTTCCATTCCCTTCCTTTCCTTTCTTTTCCTCTCCTTACCTTTCCTGTCCTTCCTTTCACTTCACTTTCTTCGTTGACTTTGTTTCATTCTTTTCTATCTTATTTCATTTATTTTATTTTATTTTATTCAATTCAATTCTATTTTATTCAACCCAACCACAAATACAAAAACAAAACAAACTCCGGTGTTGAATACTCTATTCTCTTTATTTTGTTTTTGTAAACACTGTTTGTAGGTATCAGCAATGATATGCTCATAAATATTTCACATTGCTTGTTTAATGTCTCCAACCATGATTCAATTATATATGGTTGTCGCAGCCGCCAACAACACGTAATTACCGTTTGACGTCGTTTAATCCTTATGTCAAAATGCACATGGGAGAGGGAACGCGCAATAACGATCCTCCTATTTTCTAAGCTTTCCACCTATAAAACACACATAAATCACAAAATTTCTTAAAATGTTATCACAAAGCATTCGTTAAATATCAATTCACAGCGAATTTTTATTAAAACTAAATAAAACACGAAGCGAACTCAATAGCTTTTCCAAGAACTGTAAACAAAGAATGTAAACAAAAAACAAAGATATGATAGTTTGACATAAGGTGTGGATGAGGAAGAAGAAGACGTTATGTCATCTACGACAACCATATAAATTATTTAATCATGGTCTCCAACAAAGCAACTTTTCATGCTCTCAGGAGAGCCGCTGACACTGGGCATCGTAATCAGTGATCAATACAACAACAGCAACTAAAGCAAAAATGCATGACACAACAGAGACTCTATAGTGGTCCACTACCAACTCTTCACACTCACAGTGAGAAGCGATCTCACGAGTAGCACAAAAACATGCATGACCTGTCTGTCTACTTACACAACTACGGCTCTATAGTGTCAATACATGTTTGGCATATGTGTTGGTGTATTTTTAAACACATTTTTCAATATTATAATTAATTTTTTTTTTAATTTCTTTTGATTGACGGCACTGCAATTTGGCAATACCTATCCATACCTTAAATGTATAGTCTGGCCATAAAGTGGGACAATTTTAACTCAACTTGCGCATTTATATTATATGTAGATATAAGATTAAGAAGGCTTGGCTCATGTTTAACCTTCTAGTTAAAATGTCAAAGGCTGCATAGGGGATCGGATGGTCCGAAAAACTTCCACCAAAAGCTAATCGTAAAAAGCATTTCGAGATGCATAAACCGTCCTGCATAAAGACAGCTTCGATTGAACCTTTCTATGATCATGTTTGATAGTTTCGCAAATATATCCGTCGGAAGTATTTTCACACATACACAACGGCATACCTGAAAAATTTAGCGCCCTCGTCAAAAGACGATTCGCCATTCATTAAACGGCATTGGAACCAGAGATGAACTTGATATTCCGTCAAATCATCTGGATAAGATATTGCTCTGTGTGATAGTGCAACGCAGATATTTTTCCTGGCATACTTAGCTTATTTCGAATTCTTTTGACGATGCTCACACCCAACTAATTCCATTCGTTTCTCCAATCATTTAGTTTGCCTGTCAACATTTCCATTGGTCGAAGCGTTGGTGCCGGTTTCACAGCTTCGGCTTCTGAGGTCCACCTAGTTTCACAATGCCTTTGAACTCAAGTCTCTTTTCTTAAGTGGGTTGAGTAGGAAAAATTAAGAGACGCTGCATTGTTAAAAAAATAATACTGCTGAAAGGCTACAGGGCTGAGTATACTCTTGTCAAATTGAGAGAATGATTAACCCAAGTTACGAAAACAGCTTTTTCATTCAGGTCGAATATTACCTGCTGGACTTCTGTATGGATATCAGTTTGCTCGTAATAATTAAGATAACTCCTTCCTTTCTTAAGTGAAGATGAAGAAAGAAAAAACGCGAGATATCAAATTGAAATTTCGGATAAACTTTCAATGCAATATTGAAAGAAGTTCATACAAAGACGAGCTTCTCAAAATAGAGGAAATGTGCATGAAGTTTGACGAGATCTATTTAGATGACTTGAACTACAAATACTTTTTCAACGATATTCAAGACGTCCAACTTTCTTTGAAACGGGCGAAGGCAAACGAGGTGGAAATTAAATTTTCGCCTAAAGATATTAGCGATATCTTTTCAAATAAATTTTATGGTTAGCTGTTTCAGTCGCTTTATGTGAAATATCAATCCTCAAATTTGCATAGATTAGATCTTACTTGAGATGAATTATGAGTCAAAGTAGATTATCAAGCCTGCTGAATGCAATGTTAGGTTATATATAATATACGTGAGTTTTTAGTAAATAAATCCAGAAAAGTTAGCTTTTGAATTTCTTTATTGTTATAAAGAAAAAGTTTGAGTTTTCGATGTTTCGAAAGCATGAAAATAAGACCAAACGAAGGTTTATATTTTATTAAAAATTCATATAAAACGCCAACGTAATCTTTTTATGGATGTAAAAATCAGTTTTGAGGAACAGAGAATCTCGTTTGGTAATCTTTAAAGCACTGCGTCGGGGGCGGATGCCCTTCCGCCATTCCCTAGGTACGTCACTGCGCATATACAATTTCGAATTTTTCCAATATTAATTTCTTTGCATTTTTTTATCGAAACTCCAATATTATCTTTTATAAAAACTCATATACTTTCCGTTCTTCTCTTTTCGATTACAGAAATTGTCGAATTCCCATGCGCGTTGTCTTAGATGCTGGATCATCATCCCTTGTCCCGTGATACGTTAACAACCGTTGCTGATAAGCTCTACTAGCTTTTTACAAATTTGCTCGTTATCAACAAGAAAGGTAAAACATGGAAAATATTTGCGTCGAACGTGATAAATATGAATAAACAAAACAAACGCGAAACAACAAAAAGATCGTCAGCTCGTCGGTGTATGTACTTTTAATACATACATATGTAGGTATGTACTTATTTAATTGAGTGTACGGAACATTTTTATAATAAAAAAATTGAAACAATACAATAACACAAAGTACGACAAGTTGACACGACGGCAGTGAAGCGGCGAAGTGCGCCCGTTTCACCAACAAAAGCACAGAGTATAAGTGCCTCCCAAACGCAAAGCAGCAAAACAATTTGCGGACGCCTGCGAGTTAAATATTTTGCTAACAAAGCGAAGTAAACTCACGTAACTCGAATTAATTTAATTAATTATCTTGGATTATAAAAGTAAGCCAATTGACTGTTTAAATGAAATTATTTGGTTATTAAAAACAAGCGTAAATTGGAGTTAAAAGTGTTTTTTGTTTCATACAAATATTTACATATATAAAAAATAGTATATATTACAATACATATGTACATACTTAAAGCAAGAATTAAAAAAGTCCGAGAAAATGTCCACAACAGCGGGATTATTAGTGACGGCCTTACCTGCAATCGCTGTAGCGCACAATCAATCCCAACCAGTGCCCCAAAGCAATTTTAGCCAAACTAAGTGTCCCAACACCAACAATTGCGATTACATCAACACACAGGCTAGCTATAACACCGAACTTATTTGTCGCATTAGCCCGAGCAGCTCACAACAGAATCTTGAAATAGACAGCGGCAAGAGCTCGTGTAGTCCAGCGCTATTAGACTGTAGCTTCGATAGTGGCATTGTTGTTGTTGGCACAAACGGTACATCGACGCTGTTGGCAGCTGTGGCTGAGTTTCCCATGGTGGATAAACAAGTGGAAGACGCAAGTGCTGCCCAAACTGCGGAAAACGGAAGCAGCAGTGGGAAAGTTGCGATTACTTCGACTGCTAGCACTGCCGCTGTCACAAGCTCTGCCATCGGCACTGGTATTAGTTGCAACGCCGAAGAACAAATGCGCCAAAAACTACGATTCGAACGTCTGCAGCAATGGCGTCTCATATTGCTGGAGTTGGATCGGCAGCGCGACCCCTATAGGCGGCTGCGTGAACGTCTCAGGTGAGTGGTTAATATTATGTTGTCTGTATCTTTTTTGAATGTTCATTTATTTTTTATACCCCGATAATTTTACGTCAAAAGTGCTGAGTGGAAGAATGATCACTGCCCTTAAAGGAAGAAATAAAAAAACTAGGAGATATCAAGAGAGTAGCTAATAGTCTTCAATGGATCGTAAAAATACTAGAGGGCGCTGACTATGTACATATAATCGCGAGTGGGGAAAATGTTCTACGGAAACTATGGATCTAAAACCGATTTTAAGGTGAAGTTTCATAATCAGGTAAAAAAAAAATCCAAAAATTATGAAACCTTATCTTATAAATCGTAGAGTTCAAATCAATTTTAGCGCCATAGGTTCTTAAGCAAAGTGGATTAGAATGATCCGTAGAACATGGTTCGCATTGTGGCTTTTTCGTTTCTTCCCTGCCCTAAAACTTTTTACAGAATTGAAAGCAGTAGCGATCAAGAGTAGTTTGTGTACGGTAAGCTTTGAACTTAGTCAGAATATGCTAGATCGAATCTTATACATATTTCATACACAGGGAACAGCTAGCATTAAGTCTTCCAGATATACCATACTTAACAATAAACCAAATTTTTGAGAAAGTTTTTCTTTACTTAGCAAGAGACAAGCCCACTTGCATGATAAATTCAAAATCTAAGGCGAACCCAATACCCAATAGTCGATTTTGAGTAATACTGGCATAATAACTGAAATTTACATACAAACCCACTGTGCCTTCATTATCAATGACAATAACTTCAACAAGCAAAAGCCATTGAATAAGGCGGCGACACCACTTACGAATTTGGTTAAAATTATTAATTACATAAATAAATATAATTGACTAATCCCAGTGCAGCAGGAAGGGATTGCTCATTAAGCCATCTTTACATATATACATACATACACAAGTACATATTCAGTGTATATTGAGTGGATATTTAAAGCTAGTCCAACGATTATTTATAAACAATCACATAGTTTTTGTTGTTGTTGTCAATATATTGTTAAGTAGAGTGACAAAACGTGACAATCGCTTAATGATAAAGAAAGATAGCCACCACACGACACGACGAACATAATTTTCTTTGGTTTTTTAATTTTTTATTTTGTATATCTGCTGTTGCACCCAAATAATTGAATTGAAATCTAACAAATTTGCTATGCCAATGCGATAATTGCAACAATAATGGCAGCAATCACTAATAATGACAGCTTCAAACATAAAAATAATTTTGCAAATGACGATAGGAACAATTGAAATGATGATGGTTTCTTTGAGATTGGGTAAATAAGATTTGTATCTCTGTTCGAAACGAAACTAAAACTAAAAAAAATTAATGATCTTTACATACTATGTATATGAATATTTATATATTTGTATGAGGGCATAATCAATGATTTGAAATTATAAGGAAACAAGTCAGGAAAGCGCTGTCTTCGGCTATGCCATCACGGTTTTAAGTATCCGATCCTTACTTACAATAAGTACAATTTCTGCAAAATATTATGGTCTTACCCTGTTAATTTTAAGACAAATAGCCCAAACCCTGCAAAGTTTTACGTTCCTAGATTTTGATTTGCAAAAATTTAAAGGCCAAAACCTGTTTATCGGAACGCTTGATTGTATGGGAACTATGCGTTGTATTGGTCCGATCTTCTTGGTTCCGACAAATGGTTATTATATTACGAAATGGGGGCCAAATGCCACATATCGCCGAGATATCTCTGCAACTGAAGGACTAGTTTGCGTTCAAACAGACAGACGGGCATGGCCAATCATCGCCCTGACAAACATCGAACCAAAGTTATAATCGAGCAAAACTGTTGAAGAATAACAAATACCCAATATCGAAAATTTCGGGTTTTTTAAGATCTGAAAAATTACCATCCGTAGTATGTACGTCCATATGTCTAGTCAGTCGTGTCGTCTACACAAACAATATTGATGGCTACATAATTAGCAATATTGTTGGATTTCGTTCTTTATTGATATTTTTCCATATGCGCGTTGGTTCAGGTGTGGCGTTCAGAATTCCCTGCATAATATGTTTGCCGCACAATAACAACATACGCTAAAAACTTGGAACCTTATCCAAGCCTTATATCATTTGATCGAAATGCTTATGTTTGCAAGATTCCTTATAATACATCTTGGCTGGTGTCCTTATTTATTAAGTTTACATAAGGCATTAATAACTAACACTCCCACCACCTGTCGTCGCAGAGGAACGCGAACGCTCTGAGAGAGATGCCAGCCTAGCCAAACTTCGAACTGGACTTTATAATAGATTAAACTTTTACTTATCCAGACTGAACCCAGACATACCGAATGTTTGCCCGCCCTGTGAAAGGTCCCCCAAAGAGACCAACCAACTGCTCGACAAAGCGGACTCTTTCAATACCAATTTTATTTTGGTTCAACTCTATTGTTTTAGCTTGATGTGGCTTGTAAAGAAAGGCTTACAAAATCCATTATTAAACTACTTCAAAGAGAGTATAATGAACTGAATAAAAGGCTCATAATAAGGAACTATATCGATCGTAATTAGTATGTTGTGTAAATACCACCTCTGTATGTTGCCAAATCTGTCATTGTGAATTTAATCAATCACAATTGTGTGGCACCACTAAGCTTTCTTATCCTAAACAGTCCAACACTCCAAAATGTCGAGAATTTCCAATTGGGTCATTAAAATAACTACCGAAGGTTTCTTGGTCCTATTTCCGTGGAAAGCTTGGTGTTGCCAGATCTCGCCTGAATGAATTGCTATATATTTTACTCTACGCCTAGGATGGTACAAATTTGTTCTTTATTGGACTAGTTCGATCTCAGCCAAAAAGTTCTAGTTGTAAACTAGTTTATTTTCTGACTTGTTCGTTATTTCACTGCTGAGGTTTTAATGACACTTTGAATAAGTGGGAAGACACGAGTGGGTTAGTAAATTTCGCTGAAATACCCTAAGTATTGAAGCCGCTGCATTGTGGGAGAAACGGTTTGATTCGATGGGTGATAATAAATTTCATATTACAAAAGTAGTGAATTTGTCTAATAAAACCACACCCATGGGCCCTAAAAAGCTTTCCTAAAACACATTTTATACCCATACACTAGAAATGCTGATGTCATATTTTTAATCTGCGATATCGTTAGCTTCTGACGCCTCACTACCGAAGACCTGAGTATCAGCTGAGTTGTCACTGATCAAACAGCTGTCGGGTAGGGTAGCAATAGAGAATTGTTACATAAAACCGAAGCATTTTGAAATATATTTTCCTTCTTTGATCTTACAGTGTCGAACAGAATATTAGAAACAACAAATTTTCCATGCGCTACATGTTTCTGTTGTTATTGTCTGTAACGGTAAAACACATCTTTTAAAGGGGATTGTTACCGATGTAAACAGTTTCTAGCCGGTTAGGGATCCAGTAAACTTCGGTATCAACACCTTCTGGTATCAGCGCGACTTGTTTAGCTTTCATTAAGTCTCAGCGTTTCCGAAATGTAATTATTGTCCTTTTCTAACTGAAATCGAAAAATAAATTGTTGGCCATAGAGAAAAGCATTCTTTCATTCCATTACTCTTTATGAGCGAGGGCTCGTTGCTGTTACAAATCGGGTGAGTTTGCGGCATTTCATTGATATATAATACCTTCAGCTTATTTCTTTGTTTTTGTATTAGTTGGCATTTTCTTGTTAAGCTTCCGTCTGTCAAAGCCAACGAAATGAAGGGTTGAAAAGCCATTTGGACAATTTGCAGCAGTTCCGTTTTTGAGATTCACCTGAAACGCACACTAGTCGTTACGCTAAAACAGAAAAAAATAATAGGAATAATTAATAAATATATTTGCATAAACTAAAACAAACACAAATTACAAAAAAAAAACGATGTACTACAAAAAAAATTTCAGTGACAAAAGCTGGGTGAAATAAGTTTTGTTTCAAATGACCCAAACAAAAAAAAATTAAGTTTGTTAAATAGTTTTCTGGAAAATACATAAAAGCACACATAAACAAAAAGTAAACACAATTGAAACTCGTACATACATAAATATTTCTAAATTTAAAATTTACGTTTTATTAGTTTTCGCAAGTCGACTGTCAACCACAAATCTAATTTGGAAATGTTTTAAGTTAACAGCTAAATTTTACACTTAACGATTCAATTAGATGTGCGCCAACTTAACGACCGCGAAACCCAGATCCACCCTTCAGATCCCCACCCAATGCGCTGTTTTTGAAAAGCTTTTATGGCTGATCTGCGGCTGACCAAAAGCTGCTGCAACTTCACTCAAAATATTTAAGCTTTCAGTTAGCTTTTCACATTTATCTTACGAGTGATGAGTTGAACGCCTTCCCCTATTGTAATCAGTCATATTGTTTATCAAACTGAGGCGCTTATCAGAGATAAAGCGATTTCTCGAATGTATTTGTGCTTCCACAAATAAAGTCGATACGGAATATGAATAGGAAACGTCAGCCAAGTGAACTCGTGTCGTGCGTGTGTGTATGTGTTTGCGGTTATACCCAGCTTACCAAAGTCGGAGCGCTCCGAAATAATAATCCAAAAAAAGGCCGTAATTGGAGCTTTTTTGGAGTGTTATTTAGTAAACATCAAAAAACCCACTTTTTTATGAAGATTCACGGAGCCTTAGGAGAAGAAATGAATATTGTGGAGCGAATAAGCTGCAAGGCTTAGTTACATGAAAGATTTGGAGCGTTTTCTGATCCTTTTTCTTGTACGCGTAAAAAGAACTGTGAGAAAATAAACGTTGTAGAGCGAATGACCGGCAACGTTCAATTATATGAATGTTTTAAAGCATTTTCTGAAGTTTTATTTTTTAACCTAAGAGAACGTACAGTTTTTTTTTCTCAATGTCTATCGATAGCTGAAAGTCAAGGGAACTGTAGTTAAAAACCAAACGAAACAATATGTTTATTGATATTTATACTTTCAGATGCACTTGTACTAACATCTTTAATTAAACTTTTTTCTTCTTCAAAGTGTAGTAAAAAAATTTGTCTAAAAAGAGTCACAAGACTCAAACTAAGTATCAGTAAAGCATCAATAAAAGGCTCCAAAAAGGTTGCAAAAAGGCTCCAAAACCCATCAGAATGGAGCAAAAAATGTGCCTAAAAAGAGGCAAAAAAGGCTCCATACAACCTTCAGAAAAGCATCAATAAAGAGCTCCGAAAAGAGTCCAAAAAGGATCCGAAGTTCATTAGAAAAGAGTCAGAAAACCCTCCAAATTCATCGGGTTCGGACTCATTTCCGACTCTTTGTTATGACTCCTTTAGGTGTGCCCGCGTAGAACGATTTTTAGCTCCATTTGGGCTCCGAAAAGAGCTCATTTCGGACGGTAAAGCTCCGAGAAATGTACGTTTTATAGCTCCGAAAGGAATCTTTTTTTTTGCACTTTTGGTTAGCTGGGTATTATCGTGCTAACACAAAAACAAACAAGAATAAAAATCGTAAAAATATAAAAATATTGCAGTTAATTTTAATGGTTGAAGAAAAGCTCTACAACTCACTAACCGGCGAACGTAGTGAATGCCAATGTGATGGCCTTTGAGACCAGTTGAGAAGAGCACGCCAGGCGTAGTGAACAACTCCAAAGCAACCGAAGTACTTTCAAAATTACCCAACAAAATAATACGACTTTCTGGTATTTTGTGACGCGTGTCCAGCTCGAGATCGGGAAACAGTGCTTTTTTAAATTGTAAAACGAAAATTTGGTTTTATTTGAGAAAAATGTTATGTTTTGTAATGTGATTGTGAGAGCTTTGAAAGCATAAATGTGAATTTGAGAATTGTGGTGTTAAAGGGTTTGGAATGAAACGCTAACTGACTAACAAGGCATGACATTTTGTGAAAAATATTCATAGACGTCCTCGCACTTTGAAATGAGACACAAACATACACACTAATTGATGGTGCTGTTTTTACAAGTGTCAATCTATCCGTGAGATTGAATGGGCAATAACCTAATGAGTTACCAATTAGAAACTTTGTTTAGTAAACAGCTGACATGAGTGCATATGTATATATGTACATATACACATACTCCTACAAGATGCATCAGATTCTTCATATTGCTGCTGCAAATATGATTATTAGCACTTTTTTACCCGAAGTTTCGTTAGCGTTTCCATTTTATTCTTTATTGCACATCGTTTGTTTTTGACAGCGTTGCCATGTACGCTAGAATCGCGGTTACATGAACTGCATTGCCAACGGTTAGATAATCTTCCAGGTACAAAATTACCGGTTACGCACAGAATTGACTCGTTGATGTGAAACCTATTAGCCAACAAGCATTTTTTTCTGTTCGCCAATATCGATAAGTGATATTAAGGCTTCAAAAACTTAAATGTAGAACCGATTAACTCTATCATGTAAAAACTTGCAAAACATGGCTGTAGGGATTTTTTTTTAGTTTACATTCTATAAATTAGTAAACAATTTTAATTTGAATTAAGGCTTTAAACGTTCCACCAAGAGACAAATTTTGAAAAAGAATATTTGTGCACGGGTATCGTGTGTTCTTTTTATATATTAAGGGGCTGATTATGTAAGACGCCGTGACACTTTGCGTCGCAGTCCCTCACAATCACATCCGCCACTATATTATAGCAAATAAAGTCACAAAGTAACTTCCTTTTATTGTCACTAACTGAAGTGATTGGGCCCTACATATATATATTCAAAGGAGGAAATGCGATTCGATGTGTCGTTTGGCGTTTTACATAATGGGCCAGTTATGTCTCCGTTCGTTCTACTTTTCTCTATACTCAAAGAATCTTAGCATAGCATATAAAAACATATATCTATTTGAGAAAGGCTAATTTTTGCTTTGTCTTATCTTTATAAAGCCATATATATATTATCGGGCTGTACAAATAAATCACAAAATTCTTTTCAGAACGTGAAATCAAATCAAAACGAATTTAGTTTAGTTAGCAGCAGTATTCATGTATGTATATATTAAAAACAAGTAAGAAAGTTAGAGACCGGGGGAACAGAAGATTAAAAGCTTAGTGATATTCTGAGTACTTTGCTCAAGTACCGAGTTTTTTTTTGTGAATTACCTCGTAGCAGAACAAGTACAGGTAGCGAGTACGTGGGTTCAGTATCGAACTCGCATGTCAGATTTCGCTTTCCGCTTTTATGTGTTTAAAGTTTTTATATGTTTAGGATTCGTTTTCACACTTCTTTGGATGGGTTCGATATCAGTAGTTATAGAGTACGGTATGGTTCGTTGAATACAACCGCTATCTACACCATTTCCAGTGGTATTTTCGAAAGCGTCAATTGGATTTTCCAATCATTCGTTTGGATTTTAGGAAACCTAGAAAAAGTTCAATTTATCTTTTCTGAAATCCAATTGACTCTTTCTAAGATCCAATTTACGCCCGTCCACAATTGGATTTTAGGAAGCTTAACTTGAATTGACTTAACGTTTTTCAAAATCCAATTGACGATTTCCAAAATCCACTTCACCCTTTCTAAAATCCAACTGAAAATGGTGTAGTTCCTTTTAGAGAATATTGCAAAAGGCATTCCGATTACATTTTGCGGATGAAGTTCCAATTTGAGAGCGGACCATTAAATACAGCAGCCAAAACATACCCGCAGCTGTACATTTACCATATAGGCGACAAAGTGGTAAAAGCTGCTAAGTCCACTTCTTATTCAAATCGCATTTTTCATACTGCTGGGAAGGTGGGAGCTTTTTGCACCTGGTGGTGAAAGAAAATGAGGTGTTCAATGTTCAGAATCTCTAAAGCAATACTGCAATTTGCACTAACTTCATTCATTTCAATACAAATTTAAATTTTGAAAATCATTCAATTGGTACGCTTGTTGATTAGGCATGGCTCAATTGATTCTCTATTCCATCCTAGGATCTTTGATGCACGGAACTCTATGTCTGTCTCGTTTCCTTTATGCGGTTACAACTCTTGTTATGTCTACTAGCACAGCTGGGTATAATAGACCAATGTATCCCAGTGTAAAGTTCTAATAGGACGCATGATGGAAATCCTCTAAATAAAACCGAAATATTTCACCTTATTGCGCAACGTGTGATGTAGAGATGTGTGGACGATTGTTAATCTATGCCGGTATATGTATGTATGTATGTATATAGTGCAGTATTTACACAAATGTTTATTAATTGTTAGCTTTTCAAAGATAAACTCTTGCGCGCTTTCATGAGAGAGATCTTCTTTTCGGAGTAGATTACACAGAATAAGGAATTTCAAGAAACTGATTTCATGTATGTATGTCACTATGTGCTTGAATGCACTAAAGTAAAAAACCCTGCAAAAAATATGATTAGTCTAGGATGCATCCGGGTTGAGTCGCAAAGGAGGATGCGACTAATGCCAGCTCTGATCACTTTGTGTGGGTTAAACTGTTCACATTTGTTTGAGCAAGTCCTATCGAGAGACCAATTGTACCCATTTATACCCGAGCTGGTACTTTTAACTAATATAAGTATGCCACAACAAACTAAAATTGACTTACACCGCTATGAGTATGCTAAACAAATAAAAATGTTGCTTAGGTATATAGAATTATAGCCAACTGTATACTAAAGGAACTAACCGCAGAACACTCTCTTTAGAGATTAGTAACGTTCAAGCCTTTGTGTGTGTTTGTATTTCATTTCCGCGTATTCCTTATTAGTAATGTTTCATCGAATTGTGATTTAAACTAATTAAGTTACCAAACCAAAAATCGCGCATCAAACAACAACACTCGCAGTCACTCGCATATTCTAACAATTAATAAAACAAGCAACAAATCAGATGAAAGTCGTCGAATTCCTACCAAAACACAAATGCAACAATCTGATTATCGGCATCGCTGCTGTTGCCGGCGCAATCGGTGGCGTTTGTTTGCTAACATCGGGCGCCAAGACGCTGATAGAGTGAGTACAAATGCACCTAGAAATATACATACGTAGACGGTTTGCATCACAACAAAATAAACTAATTTAACAATAAGAAAATATTTAAATCGCATACGTGGCAACAACTTGCGGTGACCGGACACACGGCAATTATGCGAGTACACGAGCCCCACTGCCTGCGTTTTGTCTGCTGTACCGAATTAAACGTCACGCAAGCAATGTTGTGGTTTGTTGTGTTAAACGTCATAATGAAGACGAAAATAGTGTAAATATTCAGCGAAGATTTGCATTGTTTTTGCATTATTTCTTATTTTGGTGTCTATTTTGCTGAGTTTTTGGAACATTTTGGTCAAACCTATCAATCAAGTGTCACCAGCATTTAGAGTTTATTACTCCTAACCTGCAAATCTTATGTATGTGCAGTGTGGGTGCCAATTTTCTCGGTTTTTACAACTCGGGGGCTTATGGGATTTGGTTTTACAATCCCGGGATCGCATGCTTGGTCACTTCTACAACAGTCTAGCTTGAAAGTAGAGCATTAATTTTTTAAGAAACTACCTAACATTAATTTTAATTATTTTATTAATAACAAAACAATTTTTGGAATGGACCTATGGTATGGTTTCCAAAATGGATCATCTTCGACAAATTTGACATAAGAAAACGGTTTTTGTAAAGTTTAAAATCCTTGTTAACTCAGGTTTTTTATGCCAGAAGATCTTCCATAAAAAAAATCGATAGCGAATCCGGTAGACCCACAGTTTCTTGTTAGACGCTAGAAAGGCTCATGTAATATGGAACAATATAATAATTCATAAATAAATTCCAATTGTCCCACGATTGTAGGAAATAAATCCCTGGATTGACATCCAAAATACACACTTACATGCTTTGGCTGTCGTGGCAATATCACCATTGCTTTCAATTCTTATTTTTTGTCTTCATTTTATGAATAGGTCTGTTCCCGTACTTTTTTGACTCAACTAGTAAAAGTGTTAAGCACTAAAAATCCGCTGAGAGCGAGCAAGTAACACTCAAAAGTTGACTTCTTAAAAAATATAACATCTGTCAGTTTCAACAAAAGGCCTGACAATATTTAAATTCCAAATATAGTTTTATTTTGTTTAGATTTTTTTATAAAATGCACAACAGCTTATCGTTTGACAGTTTGACAAGAAGTACTCAGAACCTTATTTACTCTCTATTTTGTACTCGCATTAGTCAGAGAACCGAGTACAGGATTGATTTCGTGTAGCCTCTGACTGATTCTGACTTCTACTGACTTCTACAGGATCACAACCAATGATAAATATTTTGTCCGAGTTTTATCTACTATCTACCAAGATCCAAGCAATAATTTCCAAAAGAAATATATCTCAATATCATTCCCATTCCATTAATTAAAACACTAACAAAATAAAGCAAACAAAAGAATTCCAGATGAAAAAAGTATCCCATACCAAAGCCAATGAATTTATTCTCTAACTTCTGTGAGCTTAACTGATTGCCCATGGTTGACCTCATATTCCCTAGTATCTTACCTCCATTACAATATTTATCTTTAAAACTGAAATAATTGTTGTCCTATCAATGATGGTTTTCATTATTTTTATTTTTGTTTTTGTAATTACAACAGTTAACTGAGCAAAGATTTTATCGCATTCGCGTGTATAACAAGCCACAAGGCAATTTTCCGCTCCCCATATGCCCATTACTGGATTGCTTTTACACCTGACCAACTTACATGAACCCCGCTTCACCCCTCTCTCCTTTATCAACGATTAGTGGAAACACTTGCTCTTAAATGCGAAATACAAATACTTCGGTTCACTTTGATGGAATCAGTAATTATTAGATAACCAATTACACTGAAGAAAGCTTTTGGTCCGCTCACAACTGCAATCATAAGTAAAGGGTGCCTCGTAATGAGCTGAAATTTATTTGCAAGTTTTAATAGAGAGCCGCAAGCTGGAATCACACGATTGTAGCGAAACCCCTAATCAGACACAATTTTTCTGCTGCTGAAATCGGTAATTGAATATAAGTCCCAATCAGTCTATCTCCGCTTGCCTGCGGTATTTGATTGACAATTTCGGACTTGGTTGAAGGATGACATATTTCATACAGAAATCATTGCACTTATCTATACATATAATAAAATTGTGACAGGTCGACGTCTGATATTCCAGATATTCAAGAAAAATTCGAGTTAAAGAGCTGAAAAAGTTTACTGGCAGTGATCGGCGTTCTCTTTCCTGAGTATTTCTGCGATGAAAAGTGTTTCAGGCGAAATTCATTTAAATTAGCATACGCCGTTCAGAGTCAGAAATAAAAGATCTAAAGCTCAAAACATTGGTGCCGTTGGCGTATCGCTATGGTCGTATCCTTAACGTAAGAGAAAAGCCAACATGCAAATGGTCGGTGAGGTTACTTTACTAATAGGGAATTACGATACAGCACCAATTATCGATTGCATGGTTTCTCATAATGTTGGTTTAATCAGCTGATTTATACGTCCCACAAATGTGTAGGGAATTTTAAAAAGTGGTGTGGTATACTAGACATTGAACTCGGACAAAAAACTCGGAATTAATCTTCTCTTCGACTTATTATTATATGAAGTAACAAAAAACATATGAAGAGTATTTGGGACACCCGTTTTATAACGTTATGAACCTGCATTTCTTCGGTATTGAAGCCATCCATTTCGTCGCTGGAAGTGCAAAACCGCCTTACCCACATTTGCAATACTGGGGAAAGGGACATCGTCACCGACTAAAAATTATTACACCTCAGGGTATGTTCAGAGATCGGATTTCAGAAATTCTCCAATTCATCTAGGAGATTCAAAGAAGATGAATGAAAAGCTCTTGCTGGTCGGAGCATAGAAATTATTTGTAATTTAATTGTTGGTTAAGCGGTTTTGCACTCTCGGCAATTCGCCTTTTCAAACAAAAGTGATAACAAATTATTGACGTTTTTGTTGTGATCGTAAATCTTCCGCATAATACCTTGTTAACTCATTGCAATTATTGTGAATGTGATTTGATCAAATGTTAATCCATGAACAAATGCCAAATATTTCGAATATCTTTCGGTTCCTCATTTTTGCTGCAGCCAAAGCCGGCGCGATTTGATAAATAAAATAAAATCACAAAATCTATCACGTGCCCATTAATGATTCGATATGGACTTGTGAGTGATGGCTGGACAAGTACACAGTACATATGAATGGTTGAGTGGTTTTCCTCTTTACAAGCCTAGTTACATACAAACATACATACAAAGAAATGTAGAGACCACTGCGAACCATCGAACCATTTAGTTTCGTCCGCACTTGCTTGTTTTGTGGTTGTTTTCTTCATTAGCCAGGCCAATTGTTTAGGTTTTCATGGCATGAAGGTGTCTATCCAAATTATGAAACACACAAATGGCTTTTACGGCTTCCGCCTTAAGGCTTAAAGTATCATTACAGCAATTTCGTTGTTATTATATTTACCTGGTAGTGCTACTCACACAAGGTATATTAACTTTAGTCACCTAACGGCAGTATGTAACGGCATGAACGGATCGAGATAGATATTGACTTGTATATATCCAAATGTTCAGGACGAAAAGAGAAATTGATTAAGCCACGTCCGTCCGTCCCTCTGTTAGCACGATAGCTTGAGTAAATTTTGAGATATCTTAATGAAATTTGGTATCCAGGTTCCTTGGTACTCATCTCCGAGCGCTATTTAAAATGGGCTAAGTCGGATGATAGCCACGCCCACTTTTTATATATAGAATATTTTCGAAAATACAAACAAAGTGATTATTCAGTACATAATACACTTATAAGGATAAAACTTGGTGTGTACATTAATGCTAAAGCATAAAATAACATTTTCAAGAAATTTTTGAAAATGGTCGTGGCACCGCCCACTTTTGCTTAATCAAATTTAGAAATAATATTAATCATAAATCAAAAGCTGTTCACATTATAAAATGTGTACGAGGTGTGTTCAAAAAGTATCGCGAATTTTGTGCTTTTTCAAAAATTATTTATTTATTCATGAATATCTATTTTGTCCCCTTCAAAGTAATCCCCATGAGATATTATACACTTGTGCCAACGGTTTTTCGAATCTTCGAAGCACTTCAAAAAATCATTTTTTTGTATCTTGTTCAGCTCCTCCTTCGATGCCGTTTTTGTCTCGTCAAGAGAAGCGTAACGTCGTCCTTTCATGGGCCTCTTCAGTTTAGGGAACAAGAAAAAGTCACAGGGGGCCAGATCTGGGGAATACGGTGGCTGCGGCATCATTAGTGTGTTGTTTTTGGCCAAAAAGTCGCGCACAAGCAACGATGCGTGAGCAGGGGCGTTATCGTGGTGCAAAAGCCAATTTTTGTTCTTCCACAAATCCGGGCGTTTCTGGCGGATTGCTTCGCGCAAATTACGCATAACTTGCAGGTAATATTCCTTATTGATCGTTCTTCCCTGTGGCAAGAACTCATGATGCACCACGCCCCTGCAATCGAAGAAAACTGTCAGCAAAACTTTCACATTCGACCGAACTTGGCGCGCTTTTTTCGGTCTTGGTTCGTGCGGCAGCTTCCATTGAGATGATTGAGCTTTGGTTTCCACGTCATAACCATAAACCCACGATTCGTCACCAGTTATGACCCTCTGGAGCAAATTTGGGTCGTCGCGGACAGAGTTTAACATCTCATTAGCAATGTTCATGCGATGCTGTTTTTGGTCACAATTGAGCAATTTTGGTACGAATTTCGCGTAAAAATCGAAGACGATCCAAAACACGTGCAAGCAAAGCAGCTGTCAACAATTAACTGAACATTCAAAATGGCCATAAGTGAGAGACATGAGTACCAACATAACGCCACAAAAAATTCGAAATTCGAATATACGTAACCAGCGAAAATTCAAAATTCGCGATACTTTTTGAACACACCTCGTATGTATTGGTATTTTGAAAAAATGTGGTTAGTAGTTGTTGGTAGGGAAGCTATTTGTATACAAATAAATTAATGGTGTGGCGGTAGTGTTGCCGGCCTACCACACCGAAGGTCCAAGGTTCGAGTCCTGGGATGGTAACATCAAAAATGATTTGAAAAAGTTTTTCAAAACGGGGTCGCCCCTCGGCAGTGGTTTGGCAAACTCTCCGAGTGTCTTTCTGCTATGGAAGGCTTTTCAGCAAAACTTCATCTCCTTTGCGGAAGCCGTTCGAAGTCTCCAGAAATCTATAGGTCCCGCCAATTTGTAGGAAAAAATTCAAAACGGCACACCACAGATTGGAAGGGAAGCTCGGCTCAAAAATCTCTTAGGAGGTTTATCATGATATACCTGTTGTATATCGCGCCATACATTTATATTTTTTTAAAATTAATTCACCCCTCAAAACTCATAACAGAAGTGTTTCTATTGAAAACAATCAGCTGGCTTTATAATACGAACTGAAAAGTATTAAAATAGACCATCGTAAATTGGTATCACTACTAGGTATATAATGTTCGGTTCCACCCGAACTTAGACTTCCTTACTTGTTTTTCAATTACTTTTTATCAACAAATGGCAAGCGTCAAGCGATCAATTGCCGGTCCGACTGTATGGTAAAAAGCCTTTTGTGATAATAGACGTATACGGTCGTATGGAGAGAAAGAGTAGTAAACTGATATTGAATAGTATTAGATAACACAAGCCGCGTCACATACTCGTATTCATAACAAATAACAAATGCACTCAAATTGCAGTCAACTCTTTCCGCTTTGCGCTCATAAAAAGACAATAAAACCAGAAAATATTCAAAGAGTTGCGTAGGGAAGGGTGGAGAGTGTGAGTGTTTGTACCTTTGTACATATGTATGTATATTAGACTGGGCCAAATATATATTATTTTTAATAATGGTAGAAAAAAATCTTTAAAAGTTGCAGATCTCAATATTAATTTCCAGAGGTTTATCATTGGCTGTCTAGATTTTGTAGAACTGATCTCATTATAACTTTCATGAACCTGAAATAGTATTATAACTTTGGTCGGATGTTTGTAAGTATGAGACGAAGAAGAGATAGACCCACCAATAAGTACACTATCGAAAAATCTAAACACTAAACACAATATACTCTTTTTAATGATAACCTCTCTACTATTAGTGAATTTGTTGATCTTGGAGTAATGTTTGATTCAGGTTTTACTTTTGCAAATCACATAAGCTTTATTTTATCCAAGGCCTATTCCAATCTGGCTTTTTTGCGGCGCTATGCCAAAGACTTTAAGGATCCGTACACCAGAAAAACTTTATTTACCTGTTTAGTACGTTCAAAATTAGAATATGCCTCTATAATCTGGAACCCGATGTATGCAGTTTATTCTCAGAGAATTGAAAGAGTACAGAAGAGTTTCACTAGATTTGCTCTTCAACCCCTTCACTTTTCTGATCCAATACCACCTTACAGTGCACGTTGTGCCCTTATAAGCATGAAGTCGTTGGCATCTAGACGATCTATTCAAAATTTGATGTTTACGAGTATATATGATTTAATATGTGGTTTTGTGAACTGCCCGGAACTTCTAGCACAAATAAGCTTCAATGTTCCGTGTAGAACACTCCGTGCGCAATATCCGTTTCATGTCAAAGTAATCCGAGCTAATTATTACAATTATGACCCTATAAGAGGGCTCTCGTTGAATTTAATAAAATTTTTTGTAGTCTTGATCGCACTCCCGAGATCATGTTTTAATAATAAACTTACGTTGTATTATTGATAATTATATATATTTATGTATTCTGATCTAACAGAAGTTTAAGATCTCAATTTGTAACTGCTAGTCTGTAAGATTTATGCAATCATAGACTTAATAAAGTGAATTGAATTGAATTGAAATGATCAGGGCGATGAGCTGGGTCGATATAGCCAATCCCGTCTGTCCGTCTGTCTGGTTGAACGCAAACTAGTCTCACAGTTATACAGTTATCTGGCTGAAACTTGGTATGTGCAGTGGCATAGTGATCTTAACTCGCGTCCGGTGCACAATACTTTTTTAGCGCCCCCATTCCCTAAATTTCGAAACCATTTAATATTACATATATGTAAATATGTGAAAGACAATAACCACAAAGCTACCTACTCGCCTCTCACCTCTCATTACCCATCTTCTTTTCCTTCCTTAAGGCAGGAGGGGTGACATGACATAGAAGGTTACACTGGTCATACCGAATCGCTACCACGACACTAGGGCAGTACCGCAAGGGAGTACCAGAGCGTACCGGGTTTATCTCCGGCCAAGGACTGTTCATTCGACAACACTCCCTAAAACCTTCGGGGAGTGTTTTTGTCGTTACAAATAACAACAAGACCGGCAAAAACCTCCGCAAGTCACTCAAATACTGCAATTGAGGAAAAAATAATTAAACGTTCCTAGATAAATATAAGTCTACTAGCAGAACGCCCAAGCTTCCCTGCGTTTCAGAACTTATAATAGACTGTGTCCGGGTTAATCATTATTTCTCTGAAACCAGTTGAGATATGGGACTGAATCACGTCGCTTATTTCAGCACTAATTAACACCTTTCATTTGATACAGATGTCTTTCTTTCGCAGAAAAGCTATGTTAGAATAAGCTTTCGGAATAAAAAAAATTTTATTCCCGAAGGTAAAAGATGAGTCGAAAGATGGCGAAACTCTTTAACTGAGGCAAAGGCAACATTTGAAACCAAATATGCTGAGTAGAGCATATTCATTGATTTAGAAAACGTCATATGGCAGCATAATATTGAGACGTTATATATTATGGACAGCCCATGCAGTAACGGCATTTAAATCTTCCTGCAAGCACAACGCAGCCGAAAGAGTTTTAAGTCATCTGCGTAACATCAATAATAAAAATTATAAATAAATAGGACCAAGGATGCCACCTGAAGTTGCTAAGAAATTATGATAATATTATGAAATAGTATTTTCCATTTTAACAAAAGATATCCTATTCGACAAGGAAGACTTCAGCCATGAGAGAAAACTGTATATTTTCAAGTTTACACAGAAGTAAATTGTACGAAACTGTGTCAAATTTAAAATCAAATTGAATCAATCAATTAAAATGTGAGTAGCGCCCGGGGCATGATGACAACATATGCACCCCCCTCACTACGCCACTGGGTATGTGGCCGCCATTTTGCAATATATTATGCATTGGTCGTAACCAACAAAATCGGACCAACACAACGCATAGCTCCCATACAATCGATTGTTCCGATAAACGGCTTTTGGGTTATGTATATTTCAATTAACGGGGTAAGACCATCAAACTTTGCACAGTTTGTAGTTATTGTAAAAAAAGTTCGGACACTGAAAACCGTGATGCGTTTTCCTTATTTGTTTTTGCTTTAAAACTGCCAAACTATAGAAGTAACAAAATTTAGCTTCATAAAGCTTCGTAGTAAACTTAATTTTCCTAAAAACGTTCTTAGCAAAAATTTTCTTCAGGTGGGCCATTCCATAGTAATCAAGCTTTAAACATTGATGTATATTGGGTTTTCTGCTAAACATTGCTTTGGTTTTCTGATTTCGCATTTTTACTTTTAGTCCAGGCGACTTTCTTACTAGTGGACATGAAAGGGTAAAAAAATAATCCAAAAATATACAAAGCATACTTTTCTGCAGCCATTTAAAGTGCATTTTTTTGTTTTTGTTTTAATTATTTCGATAATTGTAACATCTTTCAAAAATTTTTCTTTCATTCATGGTGAAAAACCGTTGGTTGAATGATAAGAACCCAGCAGAGTTTACCTTAGTCTTGGTCCTGTACCGGACCCAGATAGCCATTTATTTTTAACCATAACCGTTTTCTACCGCACAAGGTATTCCTCCCTAATAAAAAAAGGAAAATATTCAAATTTGATTCTTCAACAAACTCCCCAAATATCAAGGGTTTGTATTCAAACTAGCTCTCGCTGTTTTTTATTCGTCTTTTCAATAAGAGATACAATTTTCTCTGCTCGTCGTCAAATTTTGGAAAAAAATTCAGTTTGGTATTTTATTCAAAAGTTAATATCTCAAGCTCAAAGAATAAATCGCTCTAAGTTTGAGAAGAATATTTACTTGCAAGAATCAAATTTCTATTTATAAATAAAATTTTTGTTAGCGTTTTTGCTTATAAATAATTTCGACGCATCCAATGGTCATGTGGAGTGAATTTTCATAAAACGTTGAATGTCGTTGACTTCGTAGGTTCTATATCAAATTACTAAATTACTTCTAGAGTTTCCTCCATGCAGGAGAACAATGAGATTTTTCGCGTCTGTGTTATTGTGAGCATTTTATATAATGTTTAACAAAGTTACTCCTCCTTCATGTACTCCTTTTCGGCCACTTTACTACCCTCATATTTTTCTCTTATAAAATTAAAAAATAAGTATACATTAGGGTGTTTCATTTTCAAGTGAACTTTTTTCATATCTATACATATAATAAAATAGGAACAGCTCGATGTTTAGCGCAAAAATTCAAGGGAAATGTATAGGAGGGATTGATCATTATGTAGCCAATAGAATCCTAATCAACAGTTATTAGAATTTTTGTCTGTCTGTCTGCCTGTATGTTTGGCCGCGCATCACTCAAAAACTCCCGAATAGAATTGAATGTAACTTTCACCGTTGCATTACTAAACGTCTAACTTAAAATGTAGAATATCCCTTATTTTGACAAAACAAAACCAAAAGCAAGGGCCAAAATTTCACTAAAGTCGAGACATTGGGAAGAATTTTACGTAATCGGCATGATTATTTCCAGCACTTTAACTAAAACTTTTTTTAATCAGACGACATTTGGTCAGTGGAGGTTTTTTGTGGTTGACTGCATAGTCGGCAAAAGCGGAGCACTCATTTTCATAAACTTTTTGTTCAGAAAATCTGAGTATTGTATCAGCTAAGCCTGATTAATCCTTTTTTTCCATACTTTTTTTCTTTCTTCTTTTCATAAGAAATCAGACTTTCAGGTAGGACAAAGGAAAAAAATCAACCGCAAATGAAGACCCTAATATACATTCATCCACCAGTGATGCTAATTTTACGGATTCTTGCAATCCCGGAGTTTTCTGAAAACTATTGTTATTTTTTTAAACAAATAGTAAAATTTTTTTGTTGAATAGCAAAGGAAAACTTAGAGACAACTGCCATAGATTTTCTCACAGATCCATGATTTTGGAAGACTTCTTCATCAAAGAAATTTTCATTTTGCGTTATTTAGCATTGCTTGTGATGGATATTTGACACTCCGACTGTGCTCTTCTGTTTAGTTTGTTTTGAATACCAACAATTTAATAGCATTATGGCAAAAGGAAATAAGATAAGCTTCATAAACAAATCAGACAAACTTAGTTTTTAGAAACATACTTCCAATGCAATTGTTAGATATAAAACTAAACAATTAATCTCGACTTGTGATTTCTGCGACGCTTCTTCCGTGTCTCTCACTCGCTTCCTGTCTGGCCAAAAGTTTTTGTAGCCGTTAACATTCGTGCTCAAATAATTTTACCATAGAACGAAAATATACAAAACATGCTCAGCATAAAATAACACACGTACAGTGTGTGTCACAATTATATCACCACTAGAAATTTGTCAGTTCTACTCAATATTTTTGCCTTTTAGCCATTATTGCTAAATGATTGCTCCAGAAATTAAAAAAAGGACCTTCACCAGCATTCTTTGTATTTTGTTTAATTTCTGTTCGAATTGCAAATGTGGTATTACTAATTTATTACAACATTTTAGTGGTGTTATAAATGTGACTTGGACTGTGTATTTGTGCACGTAACAGGGTACTCTATATGAAAGTTCTGGGTGAGTATGTCAGTTGTGCGTTTTGGTCAAACGCAGACATGAAAATGCGCAGGCGCACCCTATTCGTATGCGAAGCACCTGCCACCGCTATTGGCCAACATTCCGAATTCTCGCTGTCAGTTACACCCAAGCTGTGAACGCGTTGTGCAAGTTCGGTTATTTGTGAAGAACGCGGAGTCAACAATTATTTCTCCTTTGCCACTGAACAAATTTTAGTTAATTTTATTTTAAAGAGAAAATGTGAGTTTGTTATGACGGTGCGCATTGAGTTCTTCGCATATCCTGGGCCCCGCTCTACGCTGCGCTCACTCAGGTGATCTGGTATTCTATATTAAGTTTTGTTTGATGTGCGTTGGTCATTATGTATCAGGTACTTGTAACGCGTTTCTGTTTCTTTATTGTTCTATAGGTAAGTAACGAAACTGTCGGAAACGATACCCTATTGTATCAGAACGAGTAACAGTTTCCTGGAAACAGCTTCAGCGGAAACAAATCACTTACAGAAACTGCCCACATATTTCACAAACCTTTTAAAATGTCTCACAAATCTTTAAAGGATTCAAAAATTGTATCTACTTAATAATTTGTAATTGCATATGATTATAATCAAAAAGCCGTCAGCAGAAACCGCATACGGTTTGTTTCTGTATCGAAACATTTCATTACGATTTCCTCACTCAGGTAGTGCTACAGGTTTCGTGCCTGCTTAAGGTCCCGGTAGTTGTGTGACCTTCCTTCTAATTATGCTTCAATATTTCTATGTTACTCGAAACAATAACATCAGAAGCGGCATGAAGAAAGCGAGGGAAAGTAAAATATAGAACATTCCCGATTATTTAGTTTTAAATAATCCGAGCACTGATCAGAGTGGACTTGACTGGAGTGCCTTTAATAAGAATGGTGTAATCAGACATATTAAAATATAACATATTAAGCATAAAAAAAGTTTGTTTCATTGATCCTAAATAACTTTTAAGTTTTGCTGTTTTAACCAGTTTTCCATTGTTCGTAATTTTTTTAAATTCCATTGCTACATACTCGTAAACACAACGTGCTCCTCTAAGTCAAGTTCAATACAGACTGTTTGTTCCATGAATAAACTTCCATTGTCGAGTTGCGCAGCCACGCACGTATGGCCGCAAGTATTTTACAATTTTCAAAGCTTGTATTCAAATAAATCACAGATGAAAAAATTAAAACAAAACAATGACAAACTTAAATACATATGAACATTACGGGCGACGGATTTTAATGGAAACAATGTTCAACCTCCAAAGCAGAAATGGTCTTGAAACCAGAGAAATTGGTCTACAAAAAAAATCCTATCAGCTCACGGAAAAATACCAGGTCTGGGATTACGCCCGATAACTTAAACTTTAGTTGTGGCCCGAGTAAAAGGTTCTAATACAATTTAAGTTATCGACGTAGGTACTCCAATTGAACATTAAGTTTTCTTGAGGTCCAGCGGTCGTGCTAGTTTTTTCAGTCAAGTTATCCTATTTAGAAAATATTTCTCAGATCAATTAAGGTAAAACCCATGCCCAATTTCAAGGTAGGTCTTGCATTATGGGACAAGAATTAGCACATCCACACATATGGAGGAATAAATTTGCATTCACAAAAGCACAGCTCAATGTCGATTTCCACATTAATGACCCCGTTGCCCCATTTTTAACGGTTTCGCGCTTGGCCGGTCACAGTCAACACTTTAATATGATTACCATTTGACACTGATTCAATGCCAATTTATTTTTAGTTCAAACAAGACGAAATCCTTCTGTTGAGCTTGTTCCAAGTATCGGAAGTGAAATTGTGTTCCCACACATACAAACAAACAAACATACTGACCAATATGTTCATGCTTTTTAATTTGTCACTCGACGCATAGAATAAAGAAAGCTTCCAATGGCACACCGCCTCAAGCCGTTGGTTGCGTTCAGGTATTTTGTGTTGCGTACGAACAAGCCACAACCTACAAAACACAATTATTTCCAAGAACTTTATTAGCCTTATTAATAACTTTTCTATTACCAAACCGGCGCTGTCCCGCCTAACAGAAGCCGTTAGAAAATAAGTGTTGCATACTTTCAGGCGTTGACTATTGAGGCGGCCGCTTTAGAAGCTCAACTTTTTATGTGTTAATGAATGAACCAACCCTGCCAACCAGCAATGGATAAAAATCTGGATAAACGGTGAGTCGCGTGTACCAAACAAGTGAATAAAAAAGGGGGCAATTTTGTTCGGCGTGGTTCACTCTTTAACTATGTTGAAATTGTTTTTCCGTGTACGTCTGAGGCATACTTTTAGGCACTTATAGTTTTCCATACAATTCCAAAAATATGCGTTGGTTTAGTAAAAATTTGTGAATTTGTAGAATCAGAGTTTCACCACGGTTAGCCATGTTTGGCAGGGAAATAATCACATTTTCTGCGATTTGCCTTTTTTCTGTTTTTCCATGTTTTGTTTTGACAGCGCTTTCTAAATAAATTTAACCTCGTCGCATGCGCTTAGGAGTGCGGAACAAATTATACAAATAAACGAAAACCATTTTTTTGGGAAACTGCCACTTAGTCTCTCCAATGGCGTACAAGTATCGCCTGCCCGGCAGCAACATCTGCACATACTTCTGAGCGAAAGTCGTAACTGCCTTTTCTTTCCTCCGAGAAGAGGTATACTGGTATCGTCATTTTTAGAATTAACTTTCCCCTGGTATTAGTTCTCCATTCTACTGATCTAGTGTTAAAATCTCCCGCGACGACCAGTTTCCCCGTTTGATCCCGCAAGCTGACCTTGTATGGCTCGCGAATATATCAACCTGGTCATTGGAACCTTCGTAACCCGGCGGCCGTGGTTATTGTTATCATAATTTCTATTGCTATGCTATCGCAAAATCTAGTTCAAAGTATGAACCAGTAATTTAAATAGATATCAAGCCGTTTATTACATTGGCAATGCACTTGAAAGCGCAAAATATCAACGAAAACGAGGCAAACGTGATATTTATAGCATGCGATGAATTTTCGGAGCGTCATTAAAATTATATAAAAACATATTTATGCACAGCTGGGGTCACAATAATAGCAATGAAATTAAAATGGATTTCGTTCAACTGAAAAAGAAGAAGTTGTGATTAAAATAATTTTCATTTAATTTAGAAATTTCAAAGTTTACGCAAAGTTCATTAAACTTTAAAAATGGTTATCAAATACTGCAAATTTTTTTGGCAGAATTTCTAGACAACTTTTGAGTACACATTTTTGTAGACGAATCAATTTTAGTATGACATTGTGCAGGTAAGAACTCGCTCAAAAATGTCTCTTAATTGTCAGAATTTTTTTCGTCGAGGGTGTTGAGTGATTCCCTACAACGTATAAACAAAATTTAATTTTGTATGGAGGAAAATTTTGAAAAATTCTATGGATTCTGTTACAGAATTCACTTATTTTAAATGAAAATTATTAAAAACACAGCTTCTTATTCTTTCGTCGAACGATATCCAATTTAATTTCATTACAATTATTGTGAACACAAGTGTATGTATGTAAGAATAAATTTACCATAACAAAAATCACGTTTGTGCTTCCTGCAAAACTCTTTTACGCTTTTGTTTATTTCGGGCTCTAAAAATTATTTTTCATCTTCCGGGCTCTAAAAATTATTTTTCATCTTCCAAGGGACCCATCCATGCTTACTCGCTTGGTTTTTAAAAAAAAATTTCAGCTGTTTCATTCAAATATAATTTAGTCAATTTATTAATTATTTAGTAATTCGATAATCAAATACTTTAGCAAAATGTTGTTGTTAATCAAAAAACTTGTTTCGTTAAAAATTAAAAAAACATAAACAAACAAGTTTATAACCACCAAAAAAAATAAATTGCTAACTACCGTTTTAATATTGACTCAGAAAATAAAATTAAATTATAATGGCAATGTTCCTAATAAAATTTTGCTAAAAAAAAAGATTTATTTGCTAATCAATAATTAAACAAAAAGTAAAAAAGTGAACCTTTTTTTAGCTTATTTAATAAAGGAAAAGTTTTGGAAGTGAACTTCTTAGGCGGCGATGCGAAGTTTTGATTGAGAGTGAAAGTTGAGTTTGAGTTTTTTGGAGTTTATTGATGCAACGGAAATAAAAAATTGTAGAAGAGTATTTTAGGAGAATTTAGGAAATAGCTAAATGTAGTAAGATTGTTTCGGGACTTTTTCGGGATGATGTCGGGATTGTTTTCAGGATCATTTCAGAGTTGTTTTGGGAGTTTCTAGTGATCATTTCTGGATAATTTTAGGGCCCTCATGGCATCATTTCGAGACTTTTTAGAATCATTTCGAAATTGTTTGCGGGGCTTTTTCGGTATGATTTCGGGCATATCACAAGATCCTTTCGGGATTGTTTCGACCTTTTCAGGACCATTTTCGAGATTGTTGTGATATTTAGGGGATCCATTGGAATTGTTTTTGAGGCTATTTTGGGACTATTTAAGAATGGTCCCGAAAAAAACCGAAATTAGTTAAAAAATATATCCCGAAATGATCCCGAAAAGGTAAGAAGTTAACTTCTATCAGGTGTACTGTGGTATACGCGGTTTTTTTCTCTTTTCCTCTTAAAGTTTCGTTTCGGGTACCAATGTGACTATCACGGGAACGACTTATTTGACCCCTTCCGACATTCGAGTTATAGATTTTAGTGCTACCTACAGCAGGTATATTTCAGACCCTAACCCGCTGACCCAGTGTTCTGATCACTTTTAGTAGATTCGAGAAAAAACTGCAATACTTTTATCTTCCTCTCAGATTTGATATGAGCCACATAGCACGTTCATAGCTTACTTAATCTCTTTTAGTTGTCTAGAAATTGCACATTGAAGAGGAATCCAGTGCTTTTGGTTCTACCAACAATTGTCCCCTTCACAAAGTACGTTCAGCGCAAACTAAGTCATTGACCAGAGGTATCCAGCTTGGGTGGTATTAAACAGCCGAGGCAAATTGAAAGAAGCAAACATGAATATATCTGTGGCAACAGGTAATAAAAGCCAAAGTCCATTGTTTTAAGTTTTCACTAGAGCGCTTTCCAAATTTAACTTGTAATGTGAATAATGATTTGAGTAATGGTTTTTTGGTCCATAACATCTACATTTCTGCAGAAAACCCCGTGAACATTTGGGTGATAATATATTTGTGTACACAATACTGGCAATACCTAACTTTCGTCCTAACTGCAGTTTCTCTGTTACCGCTTGTACCCACAGATATATGTTTAACGCGATAAAAACAAGTTTGACTCTTGCGTTTCGCTGTGTTTTCTAGCTGAGCCGCTCAAAGTGAGTTCAGATTAAAAAGCCAAAACATTATGAAAACAACTTTTGTGCGAGAAAGTCATGCTGCTAAGAAAAGAAAAGTGATAAAGTGAGATAATCAAGAAAGGAAAGACAGTTAAATGTGCAATAGTTGGTCGGAGGAATGGTACTGTAAGCATAATACGGGCATCAAACAAATTCCTTTAAACGCCAACAACATCAACAAAATGATATTAACTTCAACACTAATCGGAAATTGGGAAAAGCTTACACTTACCAGCCATACAAATTTGGCAATTCTGATGTTCCTTTTCATGGTTTGCGCCTTTGAGGTCGTGCTGCTGAAGCTCACCATTTCCGGAACTAGCACGAGCAATATATTTGGACGCAGCGATACGGACGATGATGATTCAAGCCAATACGAGGAGGATATTTACTATGAAGTTTTGCGCAATAATTATGAACAATGGACGCGAAGGCAGTTGCTTTATCGGCAGAGAATTCAGCTTCACGAACAAGAGCTGATCCGTCAATTGCGTATGCAACAACAGCAACAACAACAGCAAGAGGGCAGCATTTGTTAGGAATGTGGTGGTGATCAGGTTATGTGGCTAGGAATATATCTAGAAGTATTAAAAAAAGCAAAAACATATGCTAAGCGTCAAAAGAATAATAATGATGGTGATCTGAAAAAAGTGACTGATAAAAATAGAAGTAATATGCATAATTTATGTTAAACTATACTTTAAAAATAAAAATTTCGTATGTCTCGAAATATTGGCAACTCATTGGAAACAAAAAATTAGACTGTGAATGTACTATGTATGCATATTAGACTGTTTCGGATATGTTTTCTCTTCTAATGCAAACTTCCCAGAAAAGCAAACCGAGAGAAAAAGCCTCCATTCAGGGCTATAAAACGCGCATTTCCCTAATCAATTAGCTCTTTTTGGAGCCCAAAATGAGTAAGAAATCGTTCTACGCGGGAGCACTAAAAGCAGTCATATTCCAAATTGGCTCCAAATCTGATGAATTTGGAGTGTTTTATGACTCTTTTTCAAATGAACTTTGGAGTCTTTTATTGATGTTTCTCTGAAGCTTTTGTTGGAGTCTTTTTTGACTCCTTTTAGGAAACTTGTTTCCTACATTTTAGTAGGTTTTGGATCCTTTTTGGAACCATGTTGGAGGCTTTTATTATTAACTGGCTAGCAGTCATTCAAATTATACTATTCACATAAATGCTGGGAAAAAAACACAATACCCTGAATAAGTATATTTTTAAAATTGTTTAACGTATAAAAACCTTCAAATTATCCAAAATATTGAGGCAGAATTCTTTAAATATTACAAATTGTATAATTTTGAAGGAAAACGACGGATAACTTTGCAAGTAGTAGAAGAAAACCCAAATAAATTTATTTATTTGGCAATTGTGGAAATGTCTGCATACTTCATCACCCCCTTTTTACAAAAGTTTAACGACAACTTTGAGATTTTGTCTCGGTTACTCATTGTATATCTGTACTGTAATGTTTGGCCAGTTCAGTAGTAGCAATATTGGTTTTTTATATAATTCGGATAAGATTACTTCTTTACTGAAAACAAATTTTATGTAACAAGGGAAAACTAATCCGGATAACTGCAACTCAAGATATGTGTCATACCCTCAAAAAATAAAAAATAGTAATCTGAGGAGGTCTGAAATGCATCCAAACATCTGCTAATGTGAGAAAAACTGTAAAGACACTTTCGATGGAGAATTACCTCACCAGCAAACTGTGGAAAACAAATTTTTGACAGATGCTACCATTACAGAAATAATTTTAAAAAAACCTAAAAAATCCACTTTAAATGGCTGCAGAAAAGTATACTCTGCATAATTTTTGATTATTTTTTTTACCCTTTCATGTCCACTAGTAGGAGAGTTAGATAAACCAAAAAAACCTATGGTCCGCGCCACTTCCGTGTTAAATCCCTGTCGCCTGGACTATTAAGCAAATTGTACTTTAAATAATTTCATTTGCCCGTTGAGCCCTTATTTGTTTAGTATTTTTCTTTGTTGTTAGAGCTATTCTTTGGATGAGAATCGGTCTGTCTATTTGTACCTATGTAACTTAATAAGTGTGTAAATTTATTTAATACAAGTCTAAGTTTTTCGGTGTATTTTATTGAGGTTTTGGCCAAACATAATAATAAACTTTTTTTCCGACTATTATCCATTACAATCTTATTTGAAAAATTAACTTCATATGTACTCGTACATTGGATAGCAAATTGAATGGTAAGTTTTTAAATGTCTCGTGGCTGTTCGAAATGGAGCCTTCTATAAAACAAACACTACTGAGAATATACTCAGTATACTCTTCTCTCTCTCTTCCTTGAAAGTAAAAATAAAAAATGGCAAAAACACGACACAAGAAAACTATTTGTTTTCCAACTTTTTTTTGTAGTGTCACTAACATTGTCCACTGATAATAATTCCATCAAGTTTTCAAGTTTTTGCAGGCACTCATGAATACTGAAAACTTGTTTAGTTATCACTAAACACGCTTGCGCAAGCAACGTGCCAGCACCACAATTTCCGCATTCAGATTATGCAAGACGAGTTTGGTTGTTGTTCGGCATGCAACACGAAAGATGCAATAACAAATGGCGTTTAAAGTTATGCATACATAACGAGAGAAACCAACAACAAAAATTTAAGTGCTACCAACTTTTCCATTTATTAAAACACACAACAATAACATCTGCGGTCCATCGAGTTTACTTCTCAAATCTGAACGTATTTGAGATGCTAAAACAATGATAGAAAGCACACACTTACATATTATTTCTTTATTAATCTCCATGGAGTAAGGTTCAATACAAAAATTAGTTAATTTCATTAATACATATACTTAGTGACTCCATCAACCTTTCACACTTAAACCAACTTCCAAAAATAAAAATCTGATATCTTAACTATTTAGCCTTCGCTGAGTTTGTAGACCTTTAAACAGCCATTCAGCTGATATTTTCTGATTCTGTGACGATTTATTCATTTATTCTCTCTGTTCATAACCAGTTTTTAGTACTTATAGTCTTGAGAATGTGGTTCGCTTATTACCTGTTTGAAATGTCTCACATCCTCTAAAAAGTAATTAATCCAATTCCAAAGGTCGAAAAATGGGGTGAGTTTTCGCGTTGTGTTGGCTATTAAAAGGAAAAACACAAAAACAAAGTAAAATAAATGAAATAACTTAAATGAGTTATATTTACTGCATATATGAAAGGCTGGAAGTAAAAAGGAAACGCATTTTTAATGTAAGTTAAAGGGAAATTTTAAAAATGTTTAATAAAAAGGAATAAAAAAAATGTTCAGTAAAAGGCAGACACATTGTTTTTCCAATTAAAAGGGGGAAATATGTATGTATATAGCTTAAAAAACGATTTGTCTACCTTTTACTAAAAAATAGTTTTTTACTCCGTTTTAATAAACATTTTAGGATACAAAAAGGGGATATTTATTTAAATGAAATGTTAATAGGACGTGCTCAAACAAAAGGGATCACTTCAACCCATACCTAACTGGCATGGGTCGCATGCTCCTTTGCGACTCATCCCGGATTAATCTTCGACTAAGCTCTTTTTTTGCAGGGCAAATCCCTGCCAACCAGCAATATATAAAAAAAGTGGGCAATTTTTGAGGTTGACTTTTTAACCGTGTTGAAAATGTTTTTCCGTGCACGTGTGAGGGCATACTTTTAGGCGCTTGTTTTTTCTACAATTTTGAAAAATGTGTGGTGGTGTGAGTAGAGAATTGTAGAATCAAATTCACAAACTTTTACTAAACCAACGCATATTTTTGGAATTCGTATGGAAAACAACCAGTGCCTAAAAGTATGCACTCACACCTACACGGAAAAACATTTTCAACATGGTTAAAAAGTGAACCCCTCCCAACAAAATTGTCCACTTTCTTATCCAATTTTTGGGTACGCTCGACTCACTGTTTATCCAGATATTTATCAGTTGCTGGTTGGCAGGAAAGAGCCATTGTTTACTCCTATTAGTTTGGCATCTTATTTTGGGAATCGGAGTGGAAGGCAATGGATGAAGGTATGCCGAGTGAGTGGAATGAAGGAAATCGCGTTCACCGTTGTTTTAAAGTAAAAATTACAACTAAAAGCTTCTATTTAAACTGAAATTTACATTCTATAGTAACGGATAAGGTGTTATAACTGCTTCATATTCAATAATTTGGGAGTTTTATGTCTTCACGTTTTATATTACAGTATTTAAATTTGATTGTTTTTTATTGCATACAACGCACTCTGTGTGTGTCCAGATTCGGAGTAAGTTGCGCTACTAGTAGACAGGTACTAGGAAGAGAAATCAACGCAATAGATCGCGGCACCTAGCATAATTTCGTTCGTGCGCTTACAAGCGGATAGCGTTTAATTCTCAAATTGTTCATGTTCACTTGTGTTTAGTACATTTATTTGCGCATCATCGAAATCGGAGTTTGCTAGGAGACCCGTAAGTCACACAAATATTAGGAGTAGCCTTCCACCTTTCCGTTATGTGTTAATAAATCACCGGTAATCGTTAATTTAGCACCCACCGATACCATCCGCATCATCAGCCGGTGGGTAGGTAGCTATCAACTAACGCACTGCACCTACCCGACTAAATACACCTCTCTGATGTGTGTGTGTGTGGCCGACTGAAATAACACCATCAAACAATGAACAACAACAACAAAAAAACGAGGAGGCTATATAGTACAATTTTGGGCAACACAATGCCGTCTGCGTCTGCTAGCTTTGGGATAAAAGTGGAATTAGCACTGCTTTTGACAAATTTTCTACCTTCCATCCCTAGCTTTGAGTTCCTCATTCTGAGCGTCTTCAGCTTCCTATCCCTACCTCTCTGTTTTCATGACAATTTCCTTGTGTTTTAGTTGTTTTTGCAATGCAGTCGGACGATTTAGCACCCGGTTTTTCAAAACTTTTTATAGCCCTTAATTTGTCTAGTTGTCAAATGAAACTATTGTGAAAATCAGATACGGTTTGCTAAAAAACTTTAGACGTCTAGAAAGTACAAACAAACACGCAAACACGTGGGCGTGCCACTGCCCACTTTTGGAAAATATTTGATCTGAACCAAACAGATTCGAAGTCATGACGAAGAATTTTATGTTTCCTGTGCCGCACAGGCAGTATGCTCTAAAGCCGTTCATCTTACAAATGGACATATCAGCTAATAAATATTCAGTCATCTGTAATAATGAACCAAGTGCCTTATATTATTCAGTAAACCCAATTTTTATTGTTATCACATTTTCTTCTCCAGCAAAATCTGTGAAAGGCGAATATTCAAGAAAGGATCGACAAATGAAAATATTTGCAATGTTTGCTGTTGCCAGATTGATCAGTTCGATTTCAAAAGGTAATTTGATTATTTTCCATTTTATTTGAAATAAATTATTTTAATTTTGCAAAACAATTTTTGCTTTCGCATTCCAGAGTTGTCACATGCTACGTGTGCAACAAGAAAATATGTCGTGGTGCCAAATGTTCAAGCTGGTTGCCCAAACCTGGGCGTTGGGAATGCCAGCTATGCCAGTCTTCGAAGGAGTCTCTTACGCATACCCAGTCGTGGGTAGCTGAACAAATGTCCTTTAATCGCCAGAAATATGTATATCCAATGCGAGCGCGCAGTGAAATTTACATACCAATTCGCGATTGCAATGAAAGTTCCACGCGTAAGTTGAATGCTCCTGGAAAATAATGAGGAATGCTAATGTTTATAATCTTTTAAAACATTTTCCAGATTTTGAGAGTGTCAGTCAAGTGGGTGAGAACTCGACTAACATCAACGCTGAGCAAAAGTTGAAAATACGTGAATATGTCGAAGAAGTTGTAGCCAATTTGTTGGGTGGTTCATTGGATCAAATACGCGTCGGCCAACTGTCGAGAAGTGAGAACTGTAAGTACTTTATAAATACTAAACAGTAGTAGCAACATTTAATGGCAGCCAGTATGGCTTCAATTACAAGCATATAATTCTTTGTACCTACAACTTTTACATTGCATTTGCAATTAGCCTAGCTTTCGCTACAAGAATCTATTTGCTTGGCATATTTTTAGGCGTATACAACTTTTAAAAGCTAACTATTTCCGTTTCATTGCGGTGCTTATGCCGTTATACCCAGTATTTCAACTTAACTAACCTATTTCACCTCTTTTCTGACTCAAATCCACACACTCACCACCCAAGATTTACAGCTCTTTGAAAAATACCACTCGAAATTGAGCAACATATTTATAAGTTGGGAGAATGAATTGAGCAACAAAGCTAGCAGCGGAGGTGAGTTACTGGTAGTAGCTTTTTGTTTACAGCATGTAGTTTTGTTTCGGTTTTATTGTTTTCAATGTAACTGTCTGCGACCACTGTGCCTGCAAATGTTTAAGAATATTTTTAACTTCTAAGCGAATTGTATCTATGCATGCTTTGGTTTTTGTGCCTCATGTGATGAACTGAAAATTATAATATTTGACTTTGCATGCGTATTCGAACATATTTTATGTACCTAAATACAACAAACACTTGCAGTGTTGCAAATGCAATCTATAAGGCGAATGTAAATATGCATGAATGCTTTATTGATGCTGATAATGATGATGGTGATGATCAGATAAACCATGCATCTTGTCATAATTATAAAATGCAATGCTTAGAACTATTTAGACAGTTGTGATTTTAACCTAATCATCGATCAGATGACGTAAGGCTTCTTTTGAACTCAATGTGGGCTCACAAAAAAAAAAAAACTTTGTTAAGACTCTTACCCTTCATACCAGCAAAGCTTGGATACAAAGTATTTTTCAAAAACACACATCTCATTGGTTTGCAAAAAGTTCATGCACATTCAAATACGCCCTATCCCAGCGGAAAGTTGTTCGGGTATAGTGCGTTGTTGAACCAAAGAGGGTGATCTTCCAATCAGTCGTCGACATGTACTCAATAAGTATACATGATTTTTTAAAAGATTTTGAGACTACCCGGTTAAGACGGGCAAAGAACAAAAGCTCTATGAAAAGAAATTTACGCTTTGATTTACACGAATTATCGTAAGGAATGACCCTACAAATTTCAGAAATACGCGTAGGTGTTAGTCAAAATTTGTGAATTTGTGGAATCAGAGTTTCACCAGGGTTAGTCATGGTTGGTAGGGGAACCATTTAAACAATAACGAAAATTGTTTTATCAACAACTTGCCATTACGCTATGTGGCAAAGAAACTATTCTTTTTGCAAGACATACTTCTAGTCAAACATACAAAACCTGCATACTCCGAATTTTTAATAACCCCTTAAAATGTAGGCTTAAGCCTTGTTCACAGTTTAATGCGTATATTGGTCCCTAATCGGACATTCCAAAGACGAGAGAAAGGGAAGGACCATTACAATGCGGAACATACATACAACTTTTCTAAAAAATGTTAGAGGCCTTAACCCATGAAAAATCGGCTTTAGGTTCTGAGCATACAGATTTTGTATGTTTGAATACACGTACACCTCGCTAGAGATACTTAGCCTTTTGCCACTACTGGATGTAAGTATGTATACTTTTTTGAGTATGTCATTCCCCTTAGCAGCAAAAAATTATAATTAACATTGCTTCTTATCAAAATTCTGAAACGCAAGCAGTGCTATCTACGACCAAAATAGGCAAAATATGACAATCGTCAATTAAAGCTTCGTTAGCTTATTTATCAAATTAACCAGTTAAACAAACATATTATCTTATCTTAGATCTTTGGCAAGGAAGCCAAGCTTTTTCGAAATTTATAGCAACATAATTTAACTGACAACAGTAGGCAAAGAACTCTTTGAAAAATTTTTGTTTAAGTAGAATGCGAGTCGAAAGCAAGTAGAACATTTTTACCCTCTCCTCCGAAACAACCCGCGCTAATACACTACGTTCAAATGAATACCTCGACCATTTAATTAAAAATGAATTCACAATAGAGAGTAATTAGCCGTAAGCATTACGAGCGATAAATGCCTCAACCGGTGTCTACATTTCTATATTCTTATAAAATGTGTTGTACTTTGTCATTCGCTATTCACTTTGAGAGTTATATTACAGTTACAATGAATGCATATACACATTTTGGTAGAAGTAATTAATTAAAAAAATAATATCTCTCTGTGATTACGGGCAAATGGCAAGAACAACAATGCCGAAAATACTCGCAAACACTTAAAAAAAAAGTTCAAAATTTTCAGTAAAAGTAAATAAAGTCCGCACATTCGTTGAGCCATAAACAGCGCAGCAAATTCACCACAACGAGCCGAATAACGAATGCTCAAGCACCAATAATAAGAAACAACGTTGACACCTGCTCGAAGCGGGCTATCAATTTTAGTTGAGGTGCGCGCGTGGACGAGTTTGAGTCGAAGATTTGTGCTAGTTTGTGTCATGTGAAATTCGTGTTTAAAGATACGCAAAGGAGGATGAGGATGTATGAAAATGCCCTCGAATGAATTTAATTTTAATGATTATGTAATATTGTGCAAAAGCAACAAAAAAAATATTTGAAAAATAAAAATGCAACAAAACCATCCCAACGTGTACAATAGAAATTATTTCGTTGAATAATCGTGACTTCAAATAAAATTTAATAAACGAATTTCAGTGTCGACCTAAGCCAAAGTAGAAATTTTAATATTTTTTTAGTAGACCGCCAAGCTAAATTGAAAGTGCTAAATTTCTGTGCTTTTTTTCTGATGACTCTTCGGAATGAGTTTTTTTTTATCTGTAGAGATAACGGCAAGCGTCATAAACATATGTCATAATCGCCAAACACACACACATGAGTTCGAGGACAATGATACACCGGGCGTATACGTTACGCCGCAGCCACTGCGCCCAACACCATTCAACGCTCAACGCTGCCTTTTTGCTTTTGTTGCTAGCGTTTTAAGTAGCGTTTACATACCAAATTTGCATACACATTGTTGTTGACTTTTTTTTTTGCTGCTTGTAACATCTTCATACATAAACAACTTGGGTTTGTTATTGTATCGAAGTAAAATATGAGTTTGAATGCGAATGCGAACAGCTCAAAATGTCACAATGTGTTGATTAAAACGATATGATAATCGTACATATATATATTATTTCATCGGCTAAGCTGTATTTCGCTGTCATTATCATGTGGTCCAGTGTATTTGCTGTTGCTCTAAAAAATACTCCAGCCATCATTGAATTGTTTCTTTCTCTATTGTGTCGATATTGATGGGTTTGCTGCCAGTGAACTGCCAAAGATGATACCAAATATTGACACAAACAAAGGGAGATAACCAGCAAAAAAATTTTTCTCATTATATTAGACTGATTTATTTTGATCAAACAACTTACAAAATCTTAGGACCTAAAAGTCGGAATGAGGCGGCAACCTCTGGCTTCCCACAATATATTTCGGCAACTGAATAGTTGCCTAGCTGCATGACATGGAGTACACTCTGACTTCTTTTTTAAACCATTCTTTCTTTTACCTGTCTCGACACTTGAAACTGGGGCTTTCGGTATCGTGAGCCAACCCACTACCAGTTTACCACTGCTTCCGCCTAAAAATTATTGAAAAAGACTAATGCGAGGGCTGCGGTTATAGTTGCGGTTACAGTTGACGATTAAGGTTATGGTATGGATACGTCTTTACGGTTATATTATCGGGTGCAGCAACTGTAACGGTTCCATATAAACATTTTAATTTTCATATTGTTTTTTAATTCAAACAATATGTTATTTGGTAGTTGGACTCCCGTTTTTTTCGCTTACAGTATTTTCTGTTGCATATTGTCACTACACACAAACCACTGAAAACGCACATGCTCGTTCGTTGAGGATTGTGTACCGGTTATGGTCAGGCGCCTCTGTTGAACTTTGATTAGCAAAATCCAAAAATTTTGAAACAACTGAAATATGTTATTTATGCGTAAGTTGTGCATATATTTTAGGTATATTTTACATATGTACAGATTTGGTTATGTGCATCTATTTACATAACATTTTTGTTAACAACAAACATTCATAAGCCACTGCTGCGAATGTCAAGCGCCGGATGCCAAACAATGTCAACGTTTAATGAGCGTTTCGTGCTTACTTTGACCACCTCACAACATCCCATCCATTTGTGAAATATGTATAAACATGTATATACATGTATTAGCACTTTATTTAAATAATAATTTCGCAGCTTTCATTTGATTCTCTTTCAAAGTGCTACCATCAATCTGAGCGAGGCATTCCAATTAAAACCAGATTAGTTTTTATTAATCTGAACTCTTTAGATTTATTACTATACATTTATACATATGTACATATCTAGAAGTAATTTACACAAAACCTGTGACGTGTTGGTTTTGAACAAAAAGTTACTAAACAGCAATGCCAATCAAGTCATTCATTTCTCCATAAAGTCAATGAAATTTTAAACAACGAGCGGAGATAGACTTGTTAGGTAAAAAATTCCCTGTTTTAAAAATATTTGAGGAATTTTATGTTGGCGCTCAAGATAAGTTCTATAATTCTATAAAAATTATCTATTCTAAAGTAATTGCGAACCAGGCAACTTCGGAATGATTCAATAGAGTTATATTTCCAAAAAAAAGCCGTTTTAACTAGGTTTAAAAAATCAGGTGACATGTAACTTCTATATTCAGAACTTGTTAACAATAGCGAACAACACTTAACGGGGATTCTAGCTTAATTCATAAAAAAATTTATCAAATAAATACAAATTGTTCAAGCTTTAAAAAAACTACCGGATGTAGCAGACAGACGAGCGATTTCCGAATATGAATCCATGACCCTGCACCTTTTGTCCCTGCCTTGAAAGTTAAGTAAACACAAACTTAAAGAACAACATTTTCGTACCGTGGGGAGGACAGTGCAAGGGTCTGTGGTAAAACTCGAATTTACTTTTCAATTGGATACTCCCCTAATTTGTTCTGCGGAAGAGTTCAAACTTTTTGTAATTTTTGCAGTCTTTTTTAAGCGGAAACAACACTAGAACTCAGATGGTTGATGGACAGAAAATCTCATAGACATTTCTTACTTACATTATTTTAAATTTTACATACAATATTTAAAATTTTTTATAAAACGACCTATTTAAGAGTTTTCTTAGATATTTTAAAAAATGTTTTGAAATAGTCCGTCGAAATAGGAACCTAGGAACAATAATGGATGCTGCCCATTGCGACCACTTAAATGCTCAAAGTATTGTAATTCTATGTTTAAATATATTCTGGTATCAATACGCAAAAGTGATTTCCTCTGGAGAGCTTTGCTATACTACAAGACTATCTTACGCCCCAAATTGGTGAAAAGCGTAAAAAATCATTTGGGCATGAATACACAAAGGTAGATTATACTGGAAAAATCGTAAAAGAAATTGCAGAAAAAGCTTTTTCAGGTTTAATGGTTCATAGATTCCTATTGCGACGGAAGAGTGGAAGATCACACTATTTGAGAATTTTTTTGAAGAACACCCCATCTGAGAATGTGGCTCAAGAATGCCCTATCGCAAAATGAGTTTCAAAAACTTCCCATCTCAACGAAAAATCAATATAATTTCAACTGAGGTAAGGTGTTTTTGAATCAAGTGGTGAAATAGACCGTTTTGAAAAAAAAAATTATGAGACGTTCTTCAAAAATATTTTAAAATATTGAGAAAATGGAAAGAGATGGTTTAGACAAAATATTAAAGGCTTTTTCTTATATTTTTCTCATTTGCGTGTCTTATAACAGCTTGATTCTGTCTATTGACAGTTGAAAAGCTCTATTTTCACTTGTTTGTGCTCAAATGTCGAAAGTTAAATTCTGAGAGTGCTATAGTTATGAAACGCGCTATATGTTTGTATGTGATCTTTTTTGTTAAATTACTAAAAATAATAGAATAAATGCGTCAATTACTTTTGCATTCCGATTAAAGTACAATCTAGGCATTAAGTAGTAAATTGATATTCGAACGAACTTTGTTATTAATAGCAACATTTTCTATATATTAACACTGTGCCCTGGCATTGGAACTCTGACGTTTATATAACATTTTTCCTTTTAGTTCGATTCGAAGCTTTCTAAATAATCGACAAATGGCTGTTCCTTTTCCAATCAGTTTTTGGTTTTATTATCACTTGTTAGCCAATTTCTAAAGCTAAATATTAATAGCTGAAAATTAGTATATATGTATAGGTACACAAATATCATAAACGTGAATAGTTAAGTTATTTTAAAATAAATCAGCTACACGAGCTAAAAAAAAAGTAGAAGAGTTGACTCAAAAACTCCACAAAAAATTAATGCTCAAACGCAGTCATCAATCACCGATATGACGAAAAAGTGTGTAGATCTTAACAAACTCGAAGCATTCTTTCATTTGAAATTATGTATTAACTTGAATAGTTACTACTTAATTATTGACTGATTGATTGACTGACAATAAACATGGACGTGTAGGCATGAAACTCATTCAACATCTAAAAGCCGCATTGATCGTTTCATAAAGGCATCTAATTTTCGCTAACTAGCATTCAGGCATTTGTACGGAATTGCAAAAAATTACTGAGGCGCAAAAAACTACATAACTTCATTAAAACGAATACTTGTAGCAACAACAATGCTTGTGTCAAGTTATTGAGTATGTTTTTTCGAATAGCAATGCTAGATAAAACGATCGTTAATAGATATTTCGTACTACTTTGTGAGCTTCTGAGCTGAGTGAGCTCAAAATTTTGGGAAGAGTTTCTTATTTTTAATCACCCTAACATACATATGGGCATACATATATAAACATCATCATATTGATAACCTGTATTTGCAATGAAATTTACAACTTTTGTTATCTCATCAAAAATAAACCAAAAATGCTCAACGAACTAACCGATTAAGTCATTAAAATGCAACCGTTCACGTTGAAACAAAATACCTACATAAGCTAACATTCAAACCTTGCCACAGGTCCCATGGGTTCTTCTTTACTTTGGACTAATGGGTAAAGCTCTCCTAAGCCTTCAGGAACAACAACAGTGCTGATACATATGTCTGCTCATTTAATCTAGCTGCTAAAGCAGATAGTTTGGCTCTTAATCTTACTTTTGAAGTGGTTCAGTTCATTCTTAGCTAGCTCGAAAAACGCTTCATGATTTTCCTACAAAAGTCCAAGGAAAATTGGGTGTATCCGCTGTTAAGTAGACTGACCCAAAAACCATGGAAAACCATACACTGAACATATATATTGGAAGTAAGAATTTTCCAATGATCCTGCTTTAAAAAAATTATGAATAGGACTTTCCTTACCAATCTCAACTCGTTTACTTCTGTTACAAGTGCATAATTGCTTTAATCCTTATTCAAATACAAAAAATTAATTATACATGGAAACTATGATTATACAATAAAAAGTAGAGAATTTATTTAATCAACTATACATAATGAACCCAAACATATTGGATTTTGCATCACAAACGATTTGTGCAATGCATGCTCTCCACACTATCACCCACTAGCAGACACAACTTTATTTTCATACAAAATATTCGACGATAAACTTTAATTGCAACAACAAGTGGCAACATGCAATCGCCAATTGGACAACAATTTCGATAGCGTGAGACATCAACAGGCATTACGCATTTTTTGAGCAATTTAATGAGCAATATTTTATCGACGTCTATAATTTGCTAATAATGGCACGTAAATTCCAAAAAACTGACTGTTGCAAATTCGAAAATACCGCATGGCGCAAACAATTCGTATTTTTTATGACAACTATACGCTAAGATATTTTTTTAAAGTAATCAAATACTACAAGCACATCTTATATACAGTTAGATAGGTCAATAAAACAAAATAATATGAAAAAAAATAAAATAAATAAAAATAAAAATGGAAGCTTAAAATTAAATTAAAGAAAATGAAAATAAAATTATATTAACACTTTATGCTAAATAATGTTTGAAGGTTAAAAGTAAAATTACTCTAGCCGCTTTTATGGTTGAATTTCAATCACTGGGCGAGGGCGAACTCTAGCTCATACAAATGAACAAATAAATGCGAAAATTCAGCAACCAAATCAAAAAGCCGCAAGCAGCCACAAAAAACTGAACGGAAACCACAACAAAGTTGTGAATACGCAGATATTTAACTAAATGCAAGTGATGATTTTAGTGTTTGGGTGACTAACTTAAGTGGCTGAAAAGCGAAATAAAAACAAAACAAAAAATCCGAAACTGCGCGCGCGCAATTCCAAGCCAAATGAGACGCACAAACACAAGCAGCAAGTGCGACCACAAAATTGCAAATATAAACAAATAAATACAAAGCCAAAACAACAATAACAAAAAATAGCACCAAAACTCTTGAATGACTACAAGCTGCATATGCACGCGAAGGAGAAGGCATCAGAATGGACTTTACTGTCGGCCTAATTGCAGGCGCTTATGCGGCTTTCGCGCTAATTGTCTTTTACGTTGTCTACATAATTGAGGTGAAACTAGGTAATTTTTCGCCATATGTATGTACATATGTAACCACAACACAACAGCAACAAAAACGACATTACAACGTGCAGCAGTGAGCGCTGTTCGGCGTTCGCTCACATTGGACGGTTCTCAGCTGTTGAAATAAGTTACTCATACGCCGTGTGGACTGTTGCATGGTTGTGAGAATAGAATGGCTGCATGTCTCTAAGCTGTAAATGCTGATATATCTTGCTTTAGTGTTAAATGAATGTAGCCGTCCACTTTTTCTTGTGCATTTCCTTATTTACTAAAAACATAAATAATCAACGCCAAACTCGTTTTAAATAAGAATTTTGGATGTTTGTGCTTTCCTTCCAGATCTGCCAGGTATTTTGAATAGCGCAGCATCACCACTACCAGCTACAGCCTTAAACGGCAATCACTGCAACAATAGCAAACATGTTCAAAAGCCATCTGAATTTTCAGAAATTTCCCAGGCACGTCTGCGGTACATGATTGAATCAATTATTGCTGAAACTTTGCGCATGCCACCACTGGCAAATGGAAGCGCATCGGAAGTGGCTCTCAATACGCACGCACGCAGTAATGGAGCTATAGACAGGTTGCCGCTAGAAAATGGAGATCTACGCCTACGTCATCGTCCGCGCACTGATCACTATTTCGAGCCGAAGATCTATCAGGATTTGCTGGCTACCGCTGTGTTAAATAAGGTGAGTAAATAATATGTCGAGGTATCCAAGACCAACATTCATTCAGCTCTGAAACTCGAACCAACTCAGTCGTTGATATATTGTGACTTAAATTTTGAACAACTTTTAAATCAATAGATTATGTTTAGACATTTTGGTATGCATGCAGAGATGGCTTCTTTCCTCTCCCCTTTCTTGACAACCACAATATCTAACTATAGGCAAGAACCTAGCTCTTTCCCTTATTGTAACCCTTTTATTCGTTCAGTGTTTCTGTTACAATTTGTAAATGGCATTGCTAACGAAAATATGAACTTTTATCAGTGACCTATGCCAATGAACATCACACATACTCGTACATCCACACAGGCGGCTTTGCTTTGCACAAGGCGGCACGTGCCAGTCATACTCAGGCAATCCGCCACTTGTGGAACGAAAGAAAGTAAAAATATAAACATCAGCAACGTACATACATACATATGTATATATTTACGTATGCATGTGCCCTAAAGAACATTTAAACAAATTAGGTAGAGTCTCTTCTTAATACTATAAAGAAGTGTGAACACATTTAAAATTCAATTGTGTAACCGAAGCTAAACAATATTTTTGACGACATACTGCCTTAGCTGAGCTGAACACTTTTACCAGAAAAGCGATAGTTCTAAATCTATCTTCATTAGGCTGTTCGAATTTTTGGCCTAATAAACCTAAACCAACTTGGCATAAAATGATCAATTCGTATTTTTATAGGAAATTTAAAGCCCTGGAAAATACTCAAGTATGATTGTCCGGAATGGATCTATAAGAAAAGCTATGGCGGTTGTCTCTAAATTTTCCCTTTCTATTATAATAAAAACGTTTCATAATTCATTAAAAACTAAATATTAAAAATAAAAACAATAGCAAATTTCATAACAAAAAAATTATTATTTTTTGCCTTGAGCTCATTTACAGTCTTGATGTTGTACGATATATTTATTACTGCAAAATTTTAAGTTCCAAGAAATGTATTGTAGCATGAAAAATGAGATCGGCTTGCGTTAATTGTAAAATCATGATAAGCTTTGATTAGAATTTTGCTGAACAACAATTTTAAATTAAGGTTGCGGAAGCGAAAAAGGTCTGCAGAAATGAATGGAGAGCCTAATGTATTTATATTGTCTCTTGCAGTGCAAACCTCCTATGTCACTTTTATATGTTGAGCTTTAGTGAGTCATTACGGGACATAGCACGCAGTACCTCTTTTTCTCATTTAATTGTATCATTTAAAAGTAAATAATTTAAATATTCCAACCTTATTTAATCGAAATAATCCGATTTGATACCCTTTTTATTTCACATAGTTTAGAGTCGAACTTCGAAAAAGCCAAAATCGACAGAGAACATTTTGATAAATCACAGGCGATGGGCTCAAAATGCTGTCGCCACTTTGACGGCTCCTGCCTATTATATTTACCTGCTTTCACTAATTTCTACCTTTCATTGAGCACTTGGATGGCTTCCTTCCGCTGTAAATGGCCATAGAAATTCGTTATTTTGAATCCGGAATACCAGAACAACGGCATAGTTTCGTTTAGTCGTTTGACAACTTTCTAACTGTGAAGACGTGCAACCAAGCTACCAACGAAGGTTTACCAGAGAAAGTCAACCATTTTGTCCACTAATTGGATAAAGAAATATTTACTATTTTCGGGTTTATTATTTGTGAGAAGTTTGAAATCGTTTCGCGCGCGGGTTAAACGAAGTTGTACACGAAGACTGACTCCTTCCGGCGGGTAGAGTGTGGAAAATGGAGCCGAATGCCAATGTGGTGGAGTTGAAAGTAAATTATTTCGTTGTTGTTGTTTTTAGGAACCGTTACTAGACATTTTCATTTTGAGATTAGCTTGGCTTATAAGCGTAATATACAGGAAAAACAGCCAAAGTGTTCACTTAATACTTCGATCGCAAATTCTAGAGAAAAAGATGTCCATAACTTTGTAATCATAAAATAATATCCCAGCAATATTGCATTGTTCAGGCTTCATAAATATAAAAATCAATATTCGTTTAGACTGTCGGCGCCACGACTTTCTGCTGTCTTGGCTTTCGGCAGTGTTCGTTTTCCGTTTTTCAGGCCACTGGCCGCGCAGCATTGTGCCACTTCCACGATAGCAAAATCAATGCAATACCCCAGTGACGTCACTTAACGGAGAGAATTTCGTTGTGATGCCGCTAAGCTTGGTTGCTGGTCCTTGTTCCGCACATGACTGAATTACAATCGTAAGCGGCTTAACCTGATTGCTACACGTTTTTCCTAAACCAAAATCTACACAATTCCGACAAGTTCACAGTCAGGGCTAAGCTCGCATGCATGCATCTCGTATTATTATTGTTGTTTTGATTTTTCTTTGCCATTCGTTTCTTCTTATTAAACATACGAGTTTTCATCTTGCAGATTGCCGACAAGGAAGGTAACCTTAGGCAGCTTTCGGAGAGCACGCCTGACTTGAGTTCACGCAATATCGATGCGAATTTCAATGTGGAGAACCAAAGCACTTCTTCTGGAAGTTCCGTGGAGCCAAGGAGCGATGTCAGCTATACTGATACCGAACGCTCTCCAAAGGTAAGTAAATTTATTGGCTTTGTGAACCAAATTTCTTCCATAAACACATCTTTACTGGTGTTTTTTTGTTGTTTTAGATGAACAAAATTTTTGTTGCGGGTCGCGAATCGGCTTTGAGCGATTACATTGCCAGTCATACGGTGCCATTACCTGATTTGTCAGCTGCTGTCACTGAGTCTGAGGAGGATGGTTAGTACTTCGCCTATTCTAGTACTGTAATCGTTATAATTACTTTTATTTTACCATTTTAGATCGCGCTTCGGTATCTTCTAGCACACTGGCTGAAGGTACTTGGGAGGATAATTGGCTCTTTAGGAAGAAGCGTTCTTCGCTAACCACCTCTATAACTGGCAGCGTGGGTATGCTGGTACCTGCGCCAAGAGATGATATACGTGCCCAAATTGGTGATAAGACCACAGATGAAATTAGCGACCTCTCCGAAATGGGCTCAGATACAGATGACTCTTCATTGAAAATGTCTGATGCCAATTTAGATCAACTAAACGATCGAATACTGAGCAAGCATCTAATTGGTGGCCAGAATACAAAAGTGGTATTGGATGAGTTAATAGAGACTGCTAGTCTAATTTCGAATACACCAAAAGGCCCAAATGAACCTGAATATCACGAGACGAGAAATGAGCATGTTGTTGGAGTCACAGGAAGGAAAACGGAAGCCATTAATCCAAGTGTTGCCAATCATACAATCAAGGAAGCAGATGATGTTCAAAGTCCATTAACAGGTAAGCGAAAAACTATAACCCAAGCAAAGACGACTGCAAGATTGCAGACAGCCTCAACTAACACATTAACAACTTCCTTCATTTAAATGCTTGTGATTGCATCTTATCGTTCCGCCTACCCAACAAACTGTAGTGCAAAACCCATATAAGTAATTAGGTAGACGACTGCTAGAACTCGATTATGTTGTATAATGGCCAGACCCTTTCACTGGTAAGATCATATCGTCTTTCATCCATCCAGGAAGTATCTCTTAGGATACTTTGCATGATCTCAGTTTGACGACGCTCAGTTTGTCGTTTATTGCTTCCAGCTCCTATTCAATCAGACGAGAAGATTCCAGAAGAAATTAGCTGTACTGGCTACAGCGTCGGCGATATGTTCGAAGAAATGTCGTGCGATGGCAAAACTAATCCAACTTGTCAGGGACCATCCGTTATAGAAATACTTGCTGCCATGGCACTGGGCCCGATGTTAGCTGTACCAACTTCGGAGCAGTCTTCGATTTTGACGTCTACCGAAATGGCCTCACTGAAAGAATTGAGTGACATAGCTTTGGCTGAAATAAAAGCACGGGGATCAGAAATAGAACGCTACTCGCTGGATATCATAGACGAAGTGGAGGAATTAAATATTGCAACTGACACAGGAAACGACGAGAACCAAAATTATTCCAGTGATCTGACAGCGCCTGTAGTAGATATGGAAGTTTCAAAATCCAAACTACCCAATGTTTTAGAAAACACAAAAGAATCAGGGCCAGAGACGGAATCAGAGAAAGAAGTCCAAGAAACAAGTCAAATAGGAGCTCCAAATATTGAGGGAACCGCAGTGGCCAGAGAAATTATTGAAGAGACGAATTGCGAAATAACACTACCAACTGAAGCAGCGCTCTCTATGAAACCTTTCGCAGAAAATTCCACGCATGCTGAGCCCAATATATCGCTGCCTAATGAGACGGAGCGTTCGACGAACAATGTACCGGTAGCGTCGATCGCCGAAACACGAAGTGAACTAACAGAAGATCAAATCGAAGCGGAACCAAACAAAGATAAAGAAGTTTCCTCACTATCTGAGTCAAAAGGTTTAGAGCTTTCTAAAAGTACAAAAGTCACAGAACTTGGATTTCAAAGTGAAAAAGTTACACCTCAAATATCGCAGGCTACTAAACCCTCTGAAGAAGATAAAGTTGAAACACCACAGAAAGAAATTGTGAGTGAAGCCGACCGCCAAACAAAAAACAGATCAGCCACAGAAGTCGATAAGACGACAGATGCTGAAGTAAAAGCGCCCATTGCGGATACCTCTACTGCGGCCAAATTCAACACAGAGATCGATGGGATGACAGATGCCAAAGTAGAATTGCCTACTAAAGCCAAATCAGACCCAGAGATCGCTACCTCCACGGATGCGGAAGTAGAAGTGCCCATTGCGGATCCTCCTGCAGAAACCAAATCAGACATAAATATCGCTACGACCACAGATGCCGGAGTAGAAGTGTCTCTTACCGATCGCCCTACTGAGGCCAAATCAGACACAGAGATGTCTTCGACCACGGCTGCCGAAGTAGAAGTGCCTACTGCCGATTCCCTTTCTGCGGCCAAATCAGATACAAAGAGCGCTGCGACCACGGATGCCGAAGTAGAAGTGTCTATTACCAATCCCCTTACTGAGGGAAAATTAGCCACAGAGAGCGCCACGACCACAGATGCCAAAGTAGAAATTCCCATTGCCGATCCTCCTGCAGAAACCATATCAGACACAGAGGTCGCTACGACCACAGGTGCCGAAGTAGAAGTGCCCATTGCGGATCCTCCTGTAGAAACCAAATCAGGCACTGAGCTCGCTAGGACCAAAGATGCCAAAGTAGAAGTGTCTATTACCGATCGTCCAACTGAGGCCAAATCAGACGCAGAGATCGCTACGACCACGGATGCCGAAGTAGAAGTGCCTTCTTCCGATCCCCTCACTGAGGCCGATTCAGACACAGAAATCGCTACCTCTACGGATGCTGAAGTGGAAGCGCCTATTGCGGATCCCTCTGCAGAAACCATATCAGACACAGAGGTCGCTACGACCACGGATACCGAAGTACAAGTGTATGTTACCGATCGCCCTACTGAGGCCAAATCAGACGGAGAGATCCCTTCGGCCACGGCTTCCGAAGTAGAAGTGCCTACTGCCGATTCCCTTTCTGAGGCCAAATCAGATACAAAGAGCGCCACGACCGATGCCGAAGTAGAAGTGTCTATTACCAATCCCCTTACTGAGGGAAAATTAGCCACAGAGAGCGCCACGACCACAGATGCCAAAGTAGAAGTGCCCATTGCGGATCCTCCTGCAGAAACCATATCAGACACAGAGGTCGCTACGGCCACGGATACCGCAGTAGAAGTGTCTATTACCGATCGCCCTACTGAGGGCAAATCAGACGGAGAGATCCCTTCGGCCACGGCTTCCGAAGTAGAAGTGCCTACTGCCGATTCCCTTTCTGAGGCCAAATCAGATACAAAGAGCGCCACGACCACGGATGCCGAAGTGGAAGTATCTATTAACAATCCCCTTACTGAGGGAAAATTAGCCACAGAGAGCGCCACGACCACAGATGCCAAAGTAGAAGTGCCCATTGCGGATCCTCCTGTAGAAACCAAATCAGACACTGAGGTCGCTAGGACCAAAGATGCCAAAGTAGAAGTCTCTATTACCGATCGTCCAACTGAGGCCAAATCAGACGCAGAGATCGCTACGACCACAGGTGCCGAAATAGAAGTGCCTTCTTCCGATCCCCTCACTGAGGCCAACTCAGACACAGAGATCGCTACGACCACAGGTGCCGAAGTAGAAGTGCCCATTGCGGATCCTCCTGTAGAAACCAAATCAGACACTGAGGTCGCTAGAACCAAAGATGCCAAAGTAGAAGTGTCTATTCCCGATCGCCCAACTGGGGCCAATTCAGACACAGAGATCGCTGTGACCACGAATGCCGAAGTGGAAGTGCCTATTACCGATCGTCCAACTGAGGCCAAATCAGACCCAGAGATCGCTACGACCACAGGTGCCAAAGTAGAAGTACCTTCTACCGATTCCCTTACTGAGGCCAATTCAGACACTGAGATCGCAACGACCACAGTTGCCGAAGTAGAAGTACCCATTGCGGATCTTTCTTCAGAAACCAAATCAAACTCAGAGGTCGCTACGACCACGGATACCGGAGTAGAAGTGTATATTACCGATCGCCCTACTGAGGCCAAATCAGACGGAGAGATCCCTTCGGCCACGGCTTCCGAAGTAGAAGTGCCTACTGCCGATTCCCTTTCTGAGGCCAAATCAGATACAAAGAGCGCCACGACCACGGATGCCGAAGTAGAAGTGTCTATTACCAATCCCCTTACTGAGGGAAAATTAGCCACAGAGAGCGCCACGACCACAGATACCAAAGTAGAAGTTCCCATTGCCGATCCTCCTGCAGAAACCAAATCAGACACAGATATCTCTACGACTACAGATGCTGAAGTAGAAGTGCTCATTGCGGATCCTCCTGTAAAAACCAAATCAGAGGTCGCTAGGACCAAAGATGCCAAAGTAGAAGTGTCTATTACCGATCGTCCAACTGAGGCCAAATCAGACGCAGAGAGCGCTACGACCACAGGTGCCGAAATAGAAGTGCCTTCTTCCGATCCCCTCACTGAGGCCAACTCAGACACAGAGATCGCTACGACCACAGGTGCCGAAGTAGAAGTGCCCATTGCGGATCCTCCTGTAGAAACCAAATCAGACACTGAGGTCGCTAGAACCAAAGATGCCAAAGTAGAAGTGTCTATTCCCGATCGCCCAACTGGGGCCAAATCAGACGCAGATATCTCTACGACCACAGGTGCCGAAGTAGGAGTACCTTCTGCCGATCCCCTTACTGAGGCCAATTCAGACACAGAGATCGCTGTGACCACGAATGCCGAAGTGGAAGTGCCTATTACCGATCGTCCAACTGACGCCAAATCAGACCCAGAGATCGCTACGACCACAGGTGCTAAAGTAGAAGTACCTTCTACCGATTCCCTTACTGAGGCCAATTCAGACAGTGAGATCGCAACGATCACAGTTGCCGAAGTAGAAGTGCCCATCGCGGATCTTTCTTCAGAAACCAAATCAAACTCAGAGGTCGCTACGACCACGGATACCGAAGTAGAAGTGTATATTACCGATCGCCCTACTGATGCCAAATCAGACGGAGAGATCCCTTCGGCCACGGCTTCCGAAGTAGAAGTGTCTATTACCAATCCCCTTACTGAGGGCAAATTAGCCACAGAGAGCGCCACGACCACAGATGCCAAAGTAGAAGTTCCCATTGCCGATCCTCCTGCAGAAACCAAATCAGACACAGATATCTCTACGACTACAGATGCTGAAGTAGAAGTGCCCATTGCGGATCCTCCTGTAGAAACCAAATCAGACACTGAGGTCGCTAGGACCAAAGATGCCAAAGTAGAAGTGTCTATTACCGATCGTCCAACTGAGGCCAAATTAGACGCAGAGATCGCTACGACCACAGGTGCCGAAATAGAAGTGCCTTCTTCCGATCCCCTCACTGAGGCCAATTCAGACACAGAGATATCTACGACAACAGATACTGAAGTAGAAGCGTCCCTTGCGGACCCTCCTGTAGAAACACAATCAGACACTGAGATTGCTACTACCACGGATGCTGAAGTAAAAGTGCCTATTGCCGGTTCCCCTTCTCAGGCCAAATTAGACACAGGGATCGATAAGACGACAGATGCCGAAGTAAAATCGCCCACTGCGGCTCCCGTTACTGGAGCCAAATCCGAAACAGAGATCTCTACGACAACAGATACTGAAGTAGAAGCGTCCCTTGCGGACCCTCCTGTAGAAACACAATCAGACACTGAGGTTGCTACTACCACGGATGCTGAAGTAAATGTGCCTATTGCCGGTTCCCCTTCTCAGGCCAAATTAGACACAGGGATCGATAAGACGACAGATGCCGAAGTAAAATCGCCCACTGCGGCTCCCGTTACTGGAGCCAAATCCGAAACAGAGATCTCTACGACAACAGATACTGAAGTAGAAGCGTCCCTTGCGGACCCTCCTGTAGAAACACAATCAGACACTGAGGTTGCTACTACCACGGATGCTGAAGTAAAAGTGCCTATTGCCGGCTCCCCTTCTCAGGCCAAATTAGACACAGGGATCGATAAGACGACAGATGCCGAAGTAAAATCGCCCACTGCGGCTCCTGTTACTGGAGCCAAATCCGAAACAAAGATATCTACGACAACAGATACTGAAGTAGAAGCGTCCTTTGCGGACCCACCTATAGAAACAAAATCAGACACAGAGATTGCTACTACCACGGATGCTGAAGTAAATGTGCCTATTGCCGGTTCCCCTTCTCAGGCCAAATTAGACACAGAGAGCGATAAGACGACAGATGCCGAAGTAAAATCGCCCACTGCGGCTCCCGTTACTGGGGCCAAATCCGAAACAGAGATCTCTACGACAACAGATACTGAAGTAGAAGCGTCCCTTGCGGACCCTCCTGTAGAAACACAATCAGACACTGAGGTTGCTACTACCACGGATGCTGAAGTAAATGTGCCTATTGCCGGTTCCCCTTCTCAGGCCAAATTAGACACAGGGATCGATAAGACGACAGATGCCGAAGTAAAATCGCCCACTGCGGCTCCCGTTACTGGAGCCAAATCCGAAACAGAGATCTCTACGACAACAGATACTGAAGTAGAAGCGTCCCTTGCGGACCCTCCTGTAGAAACACAATCAGACACTGAGGTTGCTACTACCACGGATGCTGAAGTAAAAGTGCCTATTTCCGGCTCCCCTTCTCAGGCCAAATTAGACACAGGGATCGATAAGACGACAGATGCCGAAGTAAAATCGCCCACTGCGGCTCCTGTTACTGGAGCCAAATCCGAAACAGAGATCTCTACGACAACAGATACTGAAGTAGAAGCGTCCCTTGCGGACCCTCCTGTAGAAACACAATCAGACACTGAGGTTGCTACTACCACGGATGCTGAAGTAAAAGTGCCTATTGCCGGCTCCCCTTCTCAGGCCAAATTAGACACAGGGATCGATAAGACGACAGATGCCGGAGTAAAATCGCCCACTGCGGCTCCTGTTACTGGAGCCAAATCCGAAACAAAGATATCTACGACAACAGATACTGAAGTAGAAGCGTCCTTTGCGGACCCACCTATAGAAACAAAGTCAGACACAGAGATTGCTACTACCACGGATGTTGAAGTAAAAGTGCCTATTTCCTATCCCCCTACTGCGGCCAGATTAGACACAGGGATCGATAAGACTACAGATGCCGAAGCAAAAGCGCCCATTGCGGATCCCGCTTCTGAAGTCAAATCCGTCACAGATATCCCTGCGACAACAGATGCTGAGGTAGAAGTTCCCATTGCGGATCCTGCTACAGAAACCAAATCAGACACAGAGGTTGCTACTACCACGGATGCTGAAGAAAAAGTGCCTATTGCCGATCCCTCTTTTCAGGCCAAATTAGACACAGGGATCGATAAGACGACAGATGCCGAAGTAAAAGCGCCCACTGCGGCTCCCGCTACTGACGCCAAATCCGAAAAAAATATTTCTACGACAACAGATACTGAAGTAGAAGCGTCCATTGCGGATCCTCCTGTAGAAACCAAATCAGACACAGAGATTGCTACTACCACGGATGCTGAAGTAAAAGCGCCCACTGTGGCTCCCGCTACTGACGCCAAATCCGAAATAGAGATCTCTACTACAACAGACACTGAAGTAGAAGCGTCCTTTGCGGACCCTCCTGTAGAAACCAAATCAGACACAGAGATTGCTACTACCACGGATGCTGAAGTAAAAGTGCCTATTTCCTATCCCCCTACTGAGGCCAGATTAGACACGGGGATCGATAAGACGACAGATGCCGAAGTAAAATCGCCCACTGCGGCTCCCGTTACTGGAGCCAAATCCGAAACAAAGATCTCTACGACAACAGATACTGAAGTAGAAGCGTCCCTTGCGGACCCTCCTGTAGAAACACAATCAGACACAGAGATTGCTACTACCACGGATGCTGAAGTAAAAGTGCCTATTTCCTATCCCCCTACTGAGGCCAGATTAGACACAGGGATCGATAAGACGACAGATGCCGAAGTAAAATCGCCCACTGCGGCTCCCGTTACTAGAGCCAAATCCGAAACAAAGATCTCTACGACAACAGATACTGAAGTAGAAGCGTCCATTGCGGATCCTCCTGTAGAAACCAAATCAGACACAGAGATTGCTACTACCACGGATGCTGAAGTAAAAGTGCCTCTTTCCTATCCCCCTACTGAGGCCAGATTAGACACAGGGATCGATAAGACGACAGATGCCGAAGCAAAAGCGTCCATTGTGGCTCCCGTTACTAGAGCCAAATCCGAAACAAAGATCTCTACGACAACAGATACTGAAGTAGAAGCGTCCATTGCGGATCCTCCTGTAGAAACCAAATCAGACACAGAGATTGCTACTACCACGAATGCTGAAGTAAAAGTGCCTCTTTCCTATCCCCCTACTGAGGCCAGATTAGACACAGGGATCGATAAGACGACAGATGCCGAAGCAAAAGCGTCCATTGTGGCTCCCGTTACTAGAGCCAAATCCGAAACAAAGATCTCTACGACAACAGATACTGAAGTAGAAGCGTCCATTGCGGATCCTCCTGTAGAAACCAAATCAGACACAGAGATTGCTACTACCACGAATGCTGAAGTAAAAGTGCCTCTTTCCTATCCCCCTACTGAGGCCAGATTAGACACAGGGATCGATAAGACGACAGATGCCGAAGCAAAAGCGTCCATTGTGGCTCCCGTTACTAAAGCCAAATCCGAAACAAAGATCTCTACGACAACAGATACTGAAGTAGAAGCGTCCATTGCGGATCCTCCTGTAGAAACCAAATCAGACACAGAGATTGCTACTACCACGGATGCTGAAGTAAAAGTGCCTCTTTCCTATCCCCCTACTGAGGCCAGATTAGACACAGGGATCGATAAGACGACAGATGCCGAAGCAAAAGCGTCCATTGTGGCTCCCGTTACTAGAGCCAAATCCGAAACAAAGATCTCTACGACAACAGATACTGAAGTAGAAGCGTCCATTGCGGATCCTCCTGTAGAAACCAAATCAGACACAGAGATTGCTACTACCACGAATGCTGAAGTAAAAGTGCCTCTTTCCTATCCCCCTTCTCAGGCCAAATTAGACACAGGGATCGATAAGACGACAGATGCCGAAGTAAAAGCGCCCACTGCGGCTCCCGCTACTGACGCCAAATCCGAAATAGAGATCTCTACTACAACAGATACTGAAGTAGAAGCGTCCTTTGCGGATCCTCCTGTAGAAACCAAATCAGACACAGAGATTGCTACTACCACGGATGCTGAAGTAAAAGTGCCTCTTTCCTATCCCCCTACTGAGGCCAGATTAGACACAGGGATCGATAAGACGACAGATGCCGAAGCAAAAGCGTCCATTGTGGCTCCCGTTACTAGAGCCAAATCCGAAACAAAGATCTCTACGACAACAGATACTGAAGTAGAAGCGTCCATTGCGGATCCTCCTGTAGAAACCAAATCAGACACAGAGATTGCTACTACCACGGATGCTGAAGTAAAAGTGCCTCTTTCCTATCCCCCTACTGAGGCCAGATTAGACACAGGGATCGATAAGACGACAGATGCCGAAGCAAAAGCGTCCATTGTGGCTCCCGTTACTAGAGCCAAATCCGAAACAAAGATCTCTACGACAACAGATACTGAAGTAGAAGCGTCCATTGCGGATCCTCCTGTAGAAACCAAATCAGACACAGAGATTGCTACTACCACGAATGCTGAAGTAAAAGTGCCTCTTTCCTATCCCCCTACTGAGGCCAGATTAGACACAGGGATCGATAAGACGACAGATGCCGAAGTAAAATCGCCCACTGCGGCTCCCGTTACTGGAGCCAAATCCGAAACAAAGATCTCTACGACAACAGATACTGAAGTAGAAGCGTCCCTTGCGGACCCTCCTGTAGAAACACAATCAGACACAGAGATTGCTACTACCACGAATGCTGAAGTAAAAGTGCCTCTTTCCTATCCCCCTACTGAGGCCAGATTAGACACAGGGATCGATAAGACGACAGATGCCGAAGTAAAATCGCCCACTGCGGCTCCCGTTACTAGAGCCAAATCCAAAACAAAGACCTCTACGACAACAGATACTGAAGTAGAAGCGTCCATTGCGGATCCTCCTGTAGAAACCAAATCAGACACAGAGATTGCTACTACCACGAATGCTGAAGTAAAAGTGCCTCTTTCCTATCCCCCTACTGAGGCCAGATTAGACACAGGGATCGATAAGACGACAGATGCCGAAGCAAAAGCGTCCATTGTGGCTCCCGTTACTAGAGCCAAATCCGAAACAAAGATCTCTACGACAACAGATACTGAAGTAGAAGCGTCCATTGCGGATCCTCCTGTAGAAACCAAATCAGACACAGAGATTGCTACTACCACGGATGCTGAAGTAAAAGTGCCTCTTTCCTATCCCCCTACTGAGGCCAGATTAGACACAGGGATCGATAAGACGACAGATGCCGAAGCAAAAGCGTCCATTGTGGCTCCCGTTACTAGAGCCAAATCCGAAACAAAGATCTCTACGACAACAGATACTGAAGTAGAAGCGTCCATTGCGGATCCTCCTGTAGAAACCAAATCAGACACAGAGATTGCTACTACCACGGATGCTGAAGTAAAAGTGCCTCTTTCCTATCCCCCTACTGAGGCCAGATTAGACACAGGGATCGATAAGACGACAGATGCCGAAGCAAAAGCGTCCATTGTGGCTCCCGTTACTAGAGCCAAATCCGAAACAAAGATCTCTACGACAACAGATACTGAAGTAGAAGCGTCCCTTGCGGACGCTCCTGTAGAAACACAATCAGACACAGAGATTGCTACTACCACGAATGCTGAAGTAAAAGTGCCTCTTTCCTATCCCCCTACTGAGGCCAGATTAGACACAGGGATCGATAAGACGACAGATGCCGAAGTAAAATCGCCCACTGCGGCTCCCGTTACTAGAGCCAAATCCGAAACAAAGATCTCTACGACAACAGATACTGAAGTAGAAGCGTCCATTGCGGATCCTCCTGTAGAAACCAAATCAGACACAGAGATTGCTACTACCACGAATGCTGAAGTAAAAGTGCCTCTTTCCTATCCACCTACTGAGGCCAGATTAGACACAGGGATCGATAAGACGACAGATGCCGAAGCAAAAGCGTCCATTGTGGCTTCCGTTACTAGAGCCAAATCCGAAACAAAGATCTCTACGACAACAGATACTGAAGTAGAAGCGTCCATTGCGGATCCTCCTGTAGAAACCAAATCAGACACAGAGATTGCTACTACCACGGATGCTGAAGTAAAAGTGCCTCTTTCCTATCCCCCTACTGAGGCCAGATTAGACACAGGGATCGATAAGACGACAGATGCCGAAGTAAAATCGCCCACTGCGGCTCCCGTTACTAGAGCCAAATCCGAAACAAAGATCTCTACGACAACAGATACTGAAGTAGAAGCGTCCATTGCGGATCCTCCTGTAGAAACCAAATCAGACACAGAGATTGCTACTACCACGAATGCTGAAGTAAAAGTGCCTCTTTCCTATCCCCCTACTGAGGCCAGATTAGACACAGGGATCGATAAGACGACAGATGCCGAAGAAAAATCGCCCACTGAGGCTCCCGTTACTAGAGCCAAATCCGAAACAAAGATCTCTACGACAACAGATACTGAAGTAGAAGCGTCCATTGCGGATCCTCCTGTAGAAACCAAATCAGACACAGAGATTGCTACTACCACGAATGCTGAAGTAAAAGTGCCTCTTTCCTATCCCCCTACTGAGGCCAGATTAGACACAGGGATCGATAAGACGACAGATGCCGAAGCAAAAGCGTCCATTGTGGCTCCCGTTACTAAAGCCAAATCCGAAACAAAGATCTCTACGACAACAGATACTGAAGTAGAAGCGTCCATTGCGGATCCTCCTGTAGAAACCAAATCAGACACAGAGATTGCTACTACCACGGATGCTGAAGTAAAAGTGCCTCTTTCCTATCCCCCTACTGAGGCCAGATTAGACACAGGGATCGATAAGACGACAGATGCCGAAGCAAAAGCGTCCATTGTGGCTCCCGTTACTAGAGCCAAATCCGAAACAAAGATCTCTACGACAACAGATACTGAAGTAGAAGCGTCCATTGCGGATCCTCCTGTAGAAACCAAATCAGACACAGAGATTGCTACTACCACGAATGCTGAAGTAAAAGTGCCTCTTTCCTATCCCCCTACTGAGGCCAGATTAGACACAGGGATCGATAAGACGACAGATGCCGAAGCAAAAGCGTCCATTGTGGCTCCCGTTACTAAAGCCAAATCCGAAACAAAGATCTCTACGACAACAGATACTGAAGTAGAAGCGTCCATTGCGGATCCTCCTGTAGAAACCAAATCAGACACAGAGATTGCTACTACCACGGATGCTGAAGTAAAAGTGCCTCTTTCCTATCCCCCTACTGAGGCCAGATTAGACACAGGGATCGATAAGACGACAGATGCCGAAGCAAAAGCGTCCATTGTGGCTCCCGTTACTAGAGCCAAATCCGAAACAAAGATCTCTACGACAACAGATACTGAAGTAGAAGCGTCCATTGCGGATCCTCCTGTAGAAACCAAATCAGACACAGAGATTGCTACTACCACGAATGCTGAAGTAAAAGTGCCTCTTTCCTATCCCCCTTCTCAGGCCAAATTAGACACAGGGATCGATAAGACGACAGATGCCGAAGTAAAAGCGCCCACTGCGGCTCCCGCTACTGACGCCAAATCCGAAATAGAGATCTCTACTACAACAGATACTGAAGTAGAAGCGTCCTTTGCGGATCCTCCTGTAGAAACCAAATCAGACACAGAGATTGCTACTACCACGGATGCTGAAGTAAAAGTGCCTCTTTCCTATCCCCCTACTGAGGCCAGATTAGACACAGGGATCGATAAGACGACAGATGCCGAAGCAAAAGCGTCCATTGTGGCTCCCGTTACTAGAGCCAAATCCGAAACAAAGATCTCTACGACAACAGATACTGAAGTAGAAGCGTCCATTGCGGATCCTCCTGTAGAAACCAAATCAGACACAGAGATTGCTACTACCACGGATGCTGAAGTAAAAGTGCCTCTTTCCTATCCCCCTACTGAGGCCAGATTAGACACAGGGATCGATAAGACGACAGATGCCGAAGCAAAAGCGTCCATTGTGGCTCCCGTTACTAGAGCCAAATCCGAAACAAAGATCTCTACGACAACAGATACTGAAGTAGAAGCGTCCATTGCGGATCCTCCTGTAGAAACCAAATCAGACACAGAGATTGCTACTACCACGAATGCTGAAGTAAAAGTGCCTCTTTCCTATCCCCCTACTGAGGCCAGATTAGACACAGGGATCGATAAGACGACAGATGCCGAAGTAAAATCGCCCACTGCGGCTCCCGTTACTGGAGCCAAATCCGAAACAAAGATCTCTACGACAACAGATACTGAAGTAGAAGCGTCCCTTGCGGACCCTCCTGTAGAAACACAATCAGACACAGAGATTGCTACTACCACGAATGCTGAAGTAAAAGTGCCTCTTTCCTATCCCCCTACTGAGGCCAGATTAGACACAGGGATCGATAAGACGACAGATGCCGAAGTAAAATCGCCCACTGCGGCTCCCGTTACTAGAGCCAAATCCAAAACAAAGACCTCTACGACAACAGATACTGAAGTAGAAGCGTCCATTGCGGATCCTCCTGTAGAAACCAAATCAGACACAGAGATTGCTACTACCACGAATGCTGAAGTAAAAGTGCCTCTTTCCTATCCCCCTACTGAGGCCAGATTAGACACAGGGATCGATAAGACGACAGATGCCGAAGCAAAAGCGTCCATTGTGGCTCCCGTTACTAGAGCCAAATCCGAAACAAAGATCTCTACGACAACAGATACTGAAGTAGAAGCGTCCATTGCGGATCCTCCTGTAGAAACCAAATCAGACACAGAGATTGCTACTACCACGGATGCTGAAGTAAAAGTGCCTCTTTCCTATCCCCCTACTGAGGCCAGATTAGACACAGGGATCGATAAGACGACAGATGCCGAAGCAAAAGCGTCCATTGTGGCTCCCGTTACTAGAGCCAAATCCGAAACAAAGATCTCTACGACAACAGATACTGAAGTAGAAGCGTCCATTGCGGATCCTCCTGTAGAAACCAAATCAGACACAGAGATTGCTACTACCACGGATGCTGAAGTAAAAGTGCCTCTTTCCTATCCCCCTACTGAGGCCAGATTAGACACAGGGATCGATAAGACGACAGATGCCGAAGCAAAAGCGTCCATTGTGGCTCCCGTTACTAGAGCCAAATCCGAAACAAAGATCTCTACGACAACAGATACTGAAGTAGAAGCGTCCCTTGCGGACGCTCCTGTAGAAACACAATCAGACACAGAGATTGCTACTACCACGAATGCTGAAGTAAAAGTGCCTCTTTCCTATCCCCCTACTGAGGCCAGATTAGACACAGGGATCGATAAGACGACAGATGCCGAAGTAAAATCGCCCACTGCGGCTCCCGTTACTAGAGCCAAATCCGAAACAAAGATCTCTACGACAACAGATACTGAAGTAGAAGCGTCCATTGCGGATCCTCCTGTAGAAACCAAATCAGACACAGAGATTGCTACTACCACGAATGCTGAAGTAAAAGTGCCTCTTTCCTATCCACCTACTGAGGCCAGATTAGACACAGGGATCGATAAGACGACAGATGCCGAAGCAAAAGCGTCCATTGTGGCTTCCGTTACTAGAGCCAAATCCGAAACAAAGATCTCTACGACAACAGATACTGAAGTAGAAGCGTCCATTGCGGATCCTCCTGTAGAAACCAAATCAGACACAGAGATTGCTACTACCACGGATGCTGAAGTAAAAGTGCCTCTTTCCTATCCCCCTACTGAGGCCAGATTAGACACAGGGATCGATAAGACGACAGATGCCGAAGTAAAATCGCCCACTGCGGCTCCCGTTACTAGAGCCAAATCCGAAACAAAGATCTCTACGACAACAGATACTGAAGTAGAAGCGTCCATTGCGGATCCTCCTGTAGAAACCAAATCAGACACAGAGATTGCTACTACCACGAATGCTGAAGTAAAAGTGCCTCTTTCCTATCCCCCTACTGAGGCCAGATTAGACACAGGGATCGATAAGACGACAGATGCCGAAGTAAAATCGCCCACTGCGGCTCCCGTTACTAGAGCCAAATCCGAAACAAAGATCTCTACGACAACAGATACTGAAGTAGAAGCGTCCATTGCGGATCCTCCTGTAGAAACCAAATCAGACACAGAGATTGCTACTACCACGGATGCTGAAGTAAAAGTGCCTCTTTCCTATCCCCCTACTGAGGCCAGATTAGACACAGGGATCGATAAGACGACAGATGCCGAAGCAAAAGCGTCCACTGTGGCTCCCGTTACTAGAGCCAAATCCGAAACAAAGATCTCTACGACAACAGATACTGAAGTAGAAGCGTCCATTGCGGATCCTCCTGTAGAAACCAAATCAGACACAGAGATTGCTACTACCACGAATGCTGAAGTAAAAGTGCCTCTTTCCTATCCCCCTACTGAGGCCAGATTAGACACAGGGATCGATAAGACGACAGATGCCGAAGTAAAATCGCCCACTGCGGCTCCCGTTACTAGAGCCAAATCCGAAACAAAGATCTCTACGACAACAGATACTGAAGTAGAAGCGTCCATTGCGGATCCTCCTGTAGAAACCAAATCAGACACAGAGATTGCTACTACCACGAATGCTGAAGTAAAAGTGCCTCTTTCCTATCCCCCTACTGAGGCCAGATTAGACACAGGGATCGATAAGACGACAGATGCCGAAGTAAAAGCGCCCACTGTGGCTCCCGCTACTGAAGTCGAATCCGTCACAGATATCCCTGCGACAACAGATGCTGAGGTAGAAGTTCCAATTGCGGATCCTCCTACAGAAACCAAATCAGACACAGAGATTGCTACTACCACGGATGCTGAAGTAAAAGTGCCTATTTCCTATCCCCCTACTGAGGCCAGATTAGACACGGGGATCGATAAGACGACAGATGCCGAAGTAAAATCGCCCACTGCGGCTCCCGTTACTGGAGCCAAATCCGAAACAAAGATCTCTACGACAACAGATACTGAAGTAGAAGCGTCCCTTGCGGACCCTCCTGTAGAAACACAATCAGACACAGAGATTGCTACTACCACGGATGCTGAAGTAAAAGTGCCTATTTCCTATCCCCCTTCTCAGGCCAAATTAGACAACGGGTTCGATAAGACGACAGATGCCGAAGCAAAAGCGTCCATTGTGGATTCCGCTACTGAAGTTAAATCCGACACAGATATCCCTGCGATAACAGATGCTGAGATAGAAGTTCCCACTGCGGATCCTCCTACAGAAACCAAATCAGACACAGAGATTGCTACTACCACGGATGCTGAAGTAAAAGTGCCTATTGCCGATCCCCCTTCTCAGGCCAAATTAAACACAGGGATCGATAAGACGACAGATGCCGAAGTAAAAGCGCCCACTGCGGCTCCCGCTACTGACGCCAAATCCGAAATAGAGATCTTTACTACAACAGATACTGAAGTAGAAGCGTCCTTTGCGGACCCTCCTGTAGAAACACAATCAGACACTGAGGTTGCTACTACCACGGATGCTGAAGTAAAAGTGCCTATTGCCGGTTCCCCTTCTCAGGCCAAATTAGACACAGGGATCGATAAGACGACAGATGCCGAAGTAAAATCGCCCACTGCGGCTCCCGTTACTGAAGCCAAATCCGAAACAAAGATCTCTACGACAACAGATACTGAAGTAGAAGCGTCCATTGCGGATCCTCCTGTAGAAACAAAATCAGAAACAGAGATTGCCACTACCACGGATGCTGAAGTCAAAGTGCCTATTGCCGATCCCCCTTCTGAGGCCAAATTAGACAACGGGATCGATAAGACGACAGATGCCGAAGCAAAAGCGTCCATTGTGGATTCCGCTACTGAAGTTAAATCCGACCCAGATATCCCTGCGATAACAGATGCTGTGGTAGAAGTTCCCACTGCGGATCCTCCTACAGAAACCAAATCAGACACAGAGATTGCTACTTCCACGGGTGCTGAAGTAAAAGTCCCTATTGCCGATCCCTCTACTGAGGCCAAATTAGACACAGGGATCGATAAGACGACAGATGCCGAAGTAAAAGCGCCCACTGCGGCTCCCGCTACTGACGCCAAATCCGAAAAAAATATTTCTACGACAACAGATACTGAAGTAGAAGCGTCCATTGCGGATCCTCCTGTAGAAACCAAATCAGACACAGAGATTGCTACTACCACGGATGCTGAAGTAAAAGCGCCCACTGTGGCTCCCGCTACTGACGCCAAATCCAAAATAGAGATCTCTACTACAACAGATACTGAAGTAGAAGCGTCCTTTGCGGACCCTCCTGTAGAAACCAAATCAGACACAGAGATTGCTACTACCACGGATGCTGAAGTAAAAGTGCCTATTTCCTATCCCCCTACTGAGGCCAGATTAGACACGGGGATCGATAAGACGACAGATGCCGAAGTAAAATCGCACACTGCGGCTCCCGTTACTGGAGCCAAATCCGAAACAAAGATCTCTACGACAACAGATACTGAAGTAGAAGCGTCCCTTGCGGACCCTCCTGTAGAAACACAATCAGACACAGAGATTGCTACTACCACGGATGCTGAAGTAAAAGTGCCTATTTCCTATCCCCCTACTGAGGCCAGATTAGACACAGGGATCGATAAGACGACAGATGCCGAAGTAAAATCGCCCACTGCGGCTCCCGTTACTAGAGCCAAATCCGAAACAAAGATCTCTACGACAACAGATACTGAAGTAGAAGCGTCCATTGCGGATCCTCCTGTAGAAACCAAATCAGACACAGAGATTGCTACTACCACGGATGCTGAAGTAAAAGTGCCTCTTTCCTATCCCCCTACTGAGGCCAGATTAGACACAGGGATCGATAAGACGACAGATGCCGAAGTCAAATCGCCCACTGCGGCTCCCGTTACTAGAGCCAAATCCGAAACAAAGATCTCTACGACAACAGATACTGAAGTAGAAGCGTCCATTGCGGATCCTCCTGTAGAAACCAAATCAGACACAGAGATTGCTACTACCACGAATGCTGAAGTAAAAGTGCCTCTTTCCTATCCCCCTAGTGAGGCCAGATTAGACACAGGGATCGATAAGACGACAGATGCCGAAGTCAAATCGCCCACTGCGGCTCCCGTTACTAGAGCCAAATCCGAAACAAAGATCTCTACGACAACAGATACTGAAGTAGAAGCGTCCCTTGCGGACCCTCCTGTAGAAACACAATCAGACACAGAGATTGCTACTACCACGGATGCTGAAGTAAAAGTGCCTATTTCCTATCCCCCTACTGAGGCCAGATTAGACACAGGGATCGATAAGACGACAGATGCCGAAGTAAAAGCGCCCACTGTGGCTCCCGCTACTGAAGTCGAATCCGTCACAGATATCCCTGCGACAACAGATGCTGAGGTAGAAGTTCCAATTGCGGATCCTCCTACAGAAACCAAATCAGACACAGAGATTGCTACTACCACGGATGCTGAAGTAAAAGTGCCTATTTCCTATCCCCCTACTGAGGCCAGATTAGACACGGGGATCGATAAGACGACAGATGCCGAAGTAAAAGCACCCACTGCGGCTCCCGCTACTGACGCCAAATCCGAAATAGAGATCTCTACTACAACAGATACTGAAGTAGAAGCGTCCTTTGCGGACCCTCCTGTAGAAACAAAATCAGACACAGAGATTGCTACTACCACGGATGCTGAAGTCAAAGTGCCTATTGCCGATCCCCCTTCTGAGGCCAAGTTAGACAACGGGTTCGATAAGACGACAGATGCCGAAGCAAAAGCGTCCATTGTGGATTCCGCTACTGAAGTTAAATCCGACACAGATATCCCTGCGATAACAGATGCTGAGATAGAAGTTCCCACTGCGGATCCTCCTACAGAAACCAAATCAGACACAGAGATTGCTACTACCACGGATGCTGAAGTAAAAGTGCCTATTGCCGATCCCCCTTCTCAGGCCAAATTAAACACAGGGATCGATAAGACGACAGATGCCGAAGTAAAAGCGCCCACTGCGGCTCCCGCTACTGACGCCAAATCCGAAATAGAGATCTTTACTACAACAGATACTGAAGTAGAAGCGTCCTTTGCGGACCCTCCTGTAGAAACAAAATCAGAAACAGAGATTGCCACTACCACGGATGCTGAAGTCAAAGTGCCTATTGCCGATCCCCCTTCTGAGGCCAAATTAGACAACGGGATCGATAAGACGACAGATGCCGAAGCAAAAGCGTCCATTGTGGATTCCGCTACTGAAGTTAAATCCGACCCAGATATCCCTGCGATAACAGATGCTGAGGTAGAAGTTCTCACTGCGGATCCTCCTACAGAAACCAAATCAGACACAGAGATTGCTACTTCCACGGATGCTGAAGTAAAAGTCCCTATTGCCGATCCCTCTACTGAGGCCAAATTAGACACAGGGATCGATAAGAGGTCAGATGCCGAAGCAAAAGCGCCCATTGCGGATCCCGCTACTGAGGCCAAATCCGACACAGATATCTCTACGACAACAAATACTGAAGTAGAAGCGCCCGTTGCGGATCCTTATGCTGAAACCAAATCAGATACAGAGATCGATAAGACGATAGATGCTGAAGTAGGCTTAGCGATCTTACCAAATATTTCAGCAAGCGCAGAGAATTCAGGTCAATGTAAAAATCCAACCACAATTGAAACTCCAGCAGCCGAAGTATCAAACGCAATTGGTTCGGACGTGACACAATTTGTTGAAAGTCAACGAGCTATTAAGGAAGCACAGTCAGGACCGCAAATACCACCAACCTTACAAAAAGAAATATTGGTAGAAGATCAAACTAAAGATTCGGAATCTCTTGCTTTCGATAAATTGGTACCTGCAGTTGAAGAAATTGAAACAAATTCTAATATGGGAGCTAATCCAAATGAGGTGGACAGAACGGAGAACTATGAAACTATAGAGCTCACAAATTCAAAAGGCTCCGGAGCAACTGTTGAAAACATAACGCCTGAAAGCTTAGACAAAACATCAGCCGAAAATGTTGCGTCGACGGTAACTACAAGCGGTATGGTCTTTAGTGAACCTTTAAGAAATCTCATTAGACCCATGACAAAGCGACTCTGCAGACAGTCGCACGTAGTGGACACAACATCGAGCGATGAAGAATATTCACATCGAAGTGGCTCTCACCTGACAACGATGTGCAGAAATTTCATAAAAGATAAACGCCTTCTGGCCGCACTCGAAAAGCAACGTCGCCAAACCGAGATCATGCAAAACTTTCTACGTTCCATAGATTCGTTTGATACTGAATTTGATTACGAGCATCATTCACAATTGTTACTGTCTGAGCAGACATATATATTAAGCACACCGCCTCCACCTCCCCCCATAGACGATGGCACAACCGAAACAACTGATAATTATCTTCTTGCAAAAGCACTCAGTGATTGTAAATTTAACTTTATCAATGATATTCTCTTCTCAGATCAACTGAGCACCGATTCAAATCGAACTGATGAAAGTACACCAACAACGGTCGAATCATTACTGGCAGACTATAATATTGGCCCCGATATGTCGCATACTAACACTTTTAATAATCCATCGATTAATTTAACAAATGGTTCATGCCTAAGTTTAAGTCCATCTACTAACAACAATCAAGATCAACATTTCATTAACAACAACGACACCAAACATCAAGAAGATATTAACGAAGAAGATGATGATGACGATGTTGTCCTTTTGAGACATTTCGTGCCAGGTAACAGAAAGTGAATGCCAAAATCGCTCGGTGTTGTGTTCTGTTATGCTATGCTACGTTGTGCTGTGTTGTTGTTATTTGTTTTTGTGTTTTGCACATCTAGATCTAAATAGACGAAACTCCCTTTGCAGTAATACATATCATATTTTTGTGGTTGACGCTGTTTAGATCTATGTGTGGGATATGCCTTAGGGTTATCCTTTTCTAACCTTCACAACTTATGTATTTTGTATTTGTGTAAATGTATTTTAAGTTTTATAAAACTCCAGCTCTTGAGCTCCGTAATATCTATATTGATCGACGATTATGAAACGTTTATAGCTGTAAACTTTAACTTTCAGGCTCTATTGCAGAGCGTGAATATAAAAAATGGAATAATGCTGTGGAAATGCCCAATAATCCCTATGCACCAGAGGCGTTGAAACGTCGCATCAGCGGCAGTCAGGAGCGTTTCATAGATTTGCCAAATATAAACTTCAGCACGGAAAAGCAACCCATATCTCTTGAAGAAACTACAAAAACAGGCTCCGGCTCTGCGGATGAAATTGACTACAAGAGGTAAAGAACTGAAATAATTCACTATCCACCGCGCTTATTCACACTTTTCTTTACTTAGATACAGTCGCGACTACTACATAAACGATGAGAAAGCGACAAAAACCAGTCCAAAACGCCAAAGTTTTACAAAGGATTGTAGTGTGGGTGACGAGCCAACAACAGACATCGCCATCAATGAGGTAAATTCCAATGGCAAAAATACAAATAAAAATATTTGGCTTAATAACGAAGCTAGCGATTGTCATTGGGCCCTTTCCACTCCAGTGCGCCGTAGCAGTTCCCTAAAATTCATTAACCGCCGTTCACCGCCTACATCATATTACAACTACAACACATACTCAAACTCCACCATACCCTTGCCGCCACGCCCCTTTACCACGACATCCCATTATGAAAATGTAGATAGTTTACATGACATTGACCACTGCAAATATACGAATCGTGGTCAACGCCCCGCTAGTCTATATGACACCCATTGCAATTACCCCGACAAAGACGATTGCCATGATGATGATACACGCTCTCAACTGTCGTGGAGGAGTGTCAGTGCGGCTGCCAATTATCCAGCCACATTACCCAAACGTAGAGCACTCTCCTCGCTCAGTTTTCATAGTAGCGTTAGTGGCGCATCGTCATTGAACTCGTCAACGTCCAAAAGGCGAACATTACCAAATGCTAATATTTTGTCGCAGTTCGAAAAGCAATTACTGCACAAAGATCTAAAACGTAATAGCTTTCGCGCCATTTCGGCCACAACCAAAGATTTTGTAATGAACCCACTTTACGAGCGCGAAAATGCGATTAACGGTGATATTGGGCGTATGACAGCCGACAGTGGGGCTGTCAGCACCAATCTGTCAGCCAAACGCAACAGCGATGAACAAATTGATTCTGGTGTTGATAGTTGTCTGAATGGTTTCAGTGAAGCCGATGTGAAAACGAGGAACAATACAAGTTTGCTTTTTTGATAAAATCAAAACAGAAGAAAATTATTACACTTTAAATGAGTCGCCAGCCAGAAACGAGTAAACAAATTATGACTAGTCAACAATGCAACGCATAAATGTTTAAACTTAATTGAATAACATGGAAAATTATCGTTCGTAAAATTTAGGATAGCCGTGAGTAGTTAAAAATACAGTTTAGGTCACTTAAAAAGGTTTTAACGCAAGTCGTTGACCACGGGGCAATTTTAAAATAGGAGAATATTTACATCAACAACACTACATAACTAGTGAGTCAGTAGCGGAATTCAATACGTTTGTTTTTTATTTAGTATATGCATAAATATATTAGTGTAGTCAAATAGAAACTAAATCAAAATGTCGTATATATTCCAAGTGTTGAGATATCTCGACAACTACACATCACAATGTCAATAAAAGCATGTGGAAAGGATGGGGTCAGTGGCCCCATAAACTATCATACCGTTGAATACTTACATAGACACTAAATACTACAGTTTACAGCCAGTTATGTATGTATTTGTTAACAATTGTGCCACTTTAACTCTAAAAAATATAAATTAAAATGCATTTCCCGCACCAAATTGCTAATTAATGCACAAAACGCCGTAAATTGTTGTTGACTTGCTTTTTAAATTAGCAAATTGTTGTTTATTTAATTTGCTTTATTTTATTGTGGCTTTTATGCTATGAATCAGCAAACATTTTTTATTATTTCAAATTTGTAGCTTTTTTCGTCCAAGCACTGTTTTGTTTTTTTCTCAAAAAAGAATCCTCTAAATGCATTGAATTACTTTTGTTTTTATTAATTTAGAATTTCGTGCCTAAGCTTTAAGTAAAATTGTTATAAATACTGATATGTATGCACTTTTTTGAATTATTCCTATTTGATTGAGTTCAAATATTACTCATACGCAGAAGCATACTTACTACATATGTACATACATACTTAGTATAAATCTATTATAAAAACCAAACTATGCAAAACAATAATTGAACAAAATAAAATAATAACTGAAACAAATGTTTTTAGTAAAATTAATTTTTAACCTAATAGAGATAACAACAAATCTAGGTAAGTATGTAAATAATTATTGTTATTTGTTATACCCAATTTGGTATGGTGTTGAACCGAGGGATAATACCAACACATACATACATTCATGTATCTAATCGGAATAAAATATAAACATTATTGTTTAACATCTGTAAATTCAGGTAGTTTTGGAAATTTTACTAACAACATTTGTTTCACAATTTCAACATTCAACCCAACAGCAATTGCAGCACGCTCCCTACAATTGAAATTCGTGTAAATGCAATCCACTTTAGTTTACCTCTTTATAAATATACACAGATATGTTTATATGAACAAGTAAGTGCATGTATTGAAGCTGTTGATCTTGAAATTACTAACAAACTCTCTGCCATCCCGTTGTCCTCGCACAATGAGCTGTGTCGCTATTGATACAAGCATATTTTCTCCCAGAAACAAGTTGCTATTTTACTAGGGAATATATAAGCATGATCAGATTTCACATTTGTTACTGCAACTTTGAAAATATTGTAGTTTATCCAGCAAAATATATGTGAATGTCCTTACATAAGTGTTACTTTCAAAAAGGAGAAGAGAAGAGCTACGCAAAACCAACCATATAGAAAGTGGGTTTAGTTGGTCGCACGGGAAAGTGTTCAGCCGTCATTCATCTAGAGTCTAGAGAGTTGGGGAACCTACATTTCACTAAACCTAACTGTTGACCACACCATTGCTTGCAGGCATAGGTTATCGTGGCATAGAAGTCGAAATCAGAATCAGCCTTGGTCACCTTTTCTCTAATATTCTATATTGATCTCATCCTGTATCTCTCTTTGTACCGTTCGTTAAAGATGGAAGTTCTGCTGCTTGCAAGCAGTAGACCTAAAGAAAATCATATAATATGTGTACTCCAGAGAGTTAAATACTGATATTTTATTTAAAAGTTTTAGAATAATATTTGCATCTTAAAAAAATGTTATCGGGTTGGTTTTGTTTAACGAAACCCAGTAATTTCTTTTTTTTTCGTGTCAAAGCTCTGGAAGATGTATTGCAATTACAAAGGGCCCGAGCTCAGGGTGCTACCAAATACTACTTTGCATGCTGAATATATGTTTGCATTGGGTTGGCGTTTGCTTGTAAAACTATTATGTTTCTTCACAAACATTACGTATGCTGCGTCCTTTCTCCAAAACGCCCTATCTTAGAATATTTTTGAAGATTTTTATTGAAGAATGCCGTTGTTTGTTTTTTAATAAAATTTGGAGAAAGGCCATACTTCGACCGAAATTTAGTATAGGGCGTTTTTAAAAATAGACAACCAAGAATTCAGCCATCGGTATACACAAAGTTGTATTAACTGGTATGTGCTGCGCATGAACAAGTAACATTTCGATACGAAATAATTTCAAGTGAATTCGAAGTTTATTTTTAAATTAAATTTTAAACATTTATAACGGCCTGATTTGCCCAAAAGAAATTATGGAAATTTAACTTTTTGGTGCGATTTGACATAACTGGGACTTGGGTGCATATTTAGCTATCCAATTTATTTTTAATAACATATCTGTGGCAATAAGCAGAAAAAGCAACTCAGGATTGGTCGAAAATGAGATAGTACCAGCATTGTGTTCTCCTTATCAAACAAATTTTCACGGCTTTTGTTCAAAAATTGTGCATTTTATGGACAAAAAACCATACCTCCATTGCATACATTTACATTCCAATTTCAACTTCGAAAGCGCTCTACTGAAAAATGCAAAAAATTACTTTGGTAGTTTTCCCTTATTGCCACAGCTTAACCAAGTATTTTAGATAGCAATAAGCAAGTAGAAGGGAGTTGCATGTTTAGATATTAACACACATACCTACATACATATGTATTTCGCAGTTTGATAATTCAATGACGTTTCGAACTTGAAACTTTGCTCTTGTCAAATGTTTTGTAAGAATATTCACCGAAAGAACGTGACTTCACATTCTTAAAATTATATTTTGAGTTTTTTCTTAATAGCTTTTAAATGTATTTATTCATAAAAATATAGTTTATAAAGCATATAGAATGGGTTACTAATATAACGGCTGACAGGTGTTCTCAAGGAAAAGTGTACATGAAGGCTTTTATATTTATAGATATATATCGCACCCTAAATCAAAAACAGTCCCAACTTAAAAAAACCCTTTTGTCGCTTGATTTACATAAAGGGGTTCATAAAAATATCCCCAACCAATACATAAGATTATTTTCTCAATGACTACAATCTTCACCACAAACCAATTGTTATGGCGAGTTTTGTAAGAATGTTTAAGTTGGGACGGTTTTTGGCTTAGGTTGCGATATGTTGAACGCCGTTTCATAGTATTAAAGACAGAAACTTTGTCGATTGACGTATATACATTTATTAGATATTTAAATCGCCACAAAAGCTTACACACCATTATCATAAATTACTAATACGCTTCCACATTTGAATGCTTTTTTGCTAAAGGCGCATCGGACAAATAATGGCCATGCAAACAACTGAACTCATTGATGCTAGTCATTTTTCAAATTTTTTTAATTATAATATTTTGCTTTCCTATGTGACGATCACCTGTTTTTCACTTGCAAGTTTTACTGAGTGAAATTCCCCCGGCGCAAAGTTGCCACTGTCTCCCTAAATGAAATGTCAAAATGCGCTCTCTCGCTGCAAATGTTTAATGTCTCCAACCATGATTCAATTATATATGGTTGTCGCAAGCGGCCAACAACACGTAATTACCGTTTGGCAACGTATTGCCCTTATGTCAAAATGCACATGTGAGAGGGAACGCGCAATAACGATTCGCCTATTTTCTAAGCTTTCCACCTATAGCACACACACATAAATCACACATTTTCTTAAAATGTTATCACAAAGCACTCGTTAAATATCAATTCACAGCGAATTTTTATTAAAAATAAATAAAACACGAAGCGAACTCAATAGCTTTTCCAAGAACTGTAAACAAAGAATGTAAACAAAAAACAAAGATATGATAGTTTGACATAAGGTGTGGATGAGGAAGAAGAAGACGTTATGTCATCTACGACAACCATATAAATTATTTAATCATGCACCCAACACTTTCCAGTAAAAATTTTATAGAATTTTTAAAAATTTTATCCTCACCAACACAACTACTAACAGCCAGTTTTGCAGTGCGAGTTTCAACTGCCGTTAAAGTTGAATAAAGTTCAACCCTCGCACTTTGACCGTTTGAATCTGTTTAAATTTTTACTAAAGTAAGCTGGTAACTTCTCAATAATTAAAATAAAACTTGTTAACAAGGCGAATTCGCCTTGCTTATGAAAGATAAGGGCTTCAGCGCTGAATGAAGTTCAAGGAAAACGGCAAAACTCCATATAAAATGGCAGATAAGATGATATTCCATTAGTTCTGCAAGAAAAGTGACAGCAGTAGCTAGTAAATTCACGCATAAGTTGTTTAAAAATTTTTAAAGCATGTTTTTTTTATTACATAATGAAAGGTCATTTCTTGCCTGCGCCTGTTTCATCCTGAACCAACAACAGAAAATATTTTTCGAGAGTTTTGTTTGGAATTGAAAAACTTGCCTAAATAACCTAACCTCACTAAAACTGGTTTAACCTATTAAAAGTACCGTTTGTTCTAGAAAAACTGTTAAAACAGTTATTCACAGTAAATTTTAATCAATATTGAAATCTCTAATACGGGAACATCTTCGGGCGAGTAGTTAGCGCACCTTTTCTTCAAACACAGACACATATTCATACTTTTTAGCTGCTTTGCCAGTTATTCTTATTTACGCTCTAACAACAAGAAATAGATCTAAAATAAAACAACGGCTTTACTAACATTGTTGGGCTTACATTTGTCTTTTTCTATAAATTCTCTTTTCATAAAAACCCCAAAACTCTTAAAAACAATTACCAAACACACATTTGTCATAAAACATTTGCTTAAACACCACGAATGAAATACAATCAAAAATACATACATACATATGTACATATGTACATACACGCATCCAAAACAAACCCCAAAGGGTACACATGGAGCAAACGAGACACAAGCATTTGAAAAGCCCATCGAACCCCATCCCACGTTATATCAAGCGCTGCCCGCGCATGTGGTGGAAGAGAATGCATCCATTGAAACACTCTCAAATCAATCCATGCAATCAGTAAATACCACCACTAGCGATGACTCGGATACAGTGCGTATTTATGATTTCAAGAAACAGCAAACGATCATCGTGCGGAATGCTTCCAAGGTGTCTCCGACCGCTTCAATCGAATCACTACCTGCCGATCCTGCCGAGCCAACATTGCAAACGAATGCTACCATTTCCACCTCTATCGAAGATTCACCACCAAATTCACCGCACATAAGACGGGCCACAGATATCCCATTGGAAACGAATAGCATCTCGAGCAGCGGCGTAGCTGCGGTCCGTACACCAATCACACCGACGAGAGGCTCCACACCGATGGCATTTAAATTTCTGCAACCAAAACGGAAATTAATCGAACCGAGCCAAATACTATCGGTGGATGAAGGCGCTGGAGCGGTAAGTCAGGCTTCATATTCAAATTTGTGTACCATTGCACTTAGATATTCCAATTATTTTCAGCTCACAATATCACCACCCGTCGAGAAGGCAGTGGTTGAGGAGGAGGTGGCACAGATGATGCCGTCCGTGAAGGCATTGGCTCAAGCGTTTCTACTTAGCTCTTCTACTAAAAGCACATCAGCTGAAAAGCGTTGGAGGAGAGGGGTAAGCTATTTATCACAATAACTATCTAAAGTACATAATAAAGAGTATTAAACAATTTCCCGAAGCAAGATGTGAATCATGATTTTTTATGTTTTCTCTCGAGTTTTCTTCAATGTCTAAATATTACTCTCCTGTATTTTAAATAGTGAATAAATATTTTGTTTAAGTCGATTTTTTATATTTAAACGCAGGTGCACAGCATTCCACCAGCTCCTGAGAAGTCAATAAGAAAACCCGAAGCTCGTCTGTCCGTCGCGGAAGTGGCAGAAGACGCGACGATTGCATCGGATCTGTCGTCGTTGGAGTCGTAAGCTTTTCAAATTCATTTCCAACTCTTCAAACTTGTGCAAAATAGCTGTTTGTTTCGTTTTAGCGATTCTACAACAAGCAAAGATCATTCAACTACCAAGGCACCTGCCGTGTTGTCGCACATACCATTGCGGCACCCCATCGATGCAGATCCCGCCTCGAATCCAGAAAAAGAAGGCAACAAAAGTACAACGAATGCGCTTCGTCGTGTCAGTATGTTGAAAAGTAATATTGCTTTCTTTGAGAACTTAAAGTTTAAGTAAAAATTACCGTAAGGAAAGTGTAAGATATACACGCAGCAGCGCAAAACAGAATGCAACGCTATCACGATTGTCGATTGTTGGTCGATATTCAAACGTTCTGACGATAAAGAGCTACAGGAGCTATACATTTGAATCTAAGTCCCAAATTTTCTTTGAAGCTTTTCCTACCAAGGGGTCTCACTGCAGCAGCAGTCCTAGAAATTCTCGAAAACGTGTTTTGCAGTCGACTGACAGAGCTCGAAAGTGACTTAGATCAACAATCAGCAAACGTGAAAGGGCTGATATTTGTTTTTGTAATACTCAGTGCTAATTGAGAAATATTTGGGGTATCTAAATATTTTTACAACTTGGTGCTATGCTGCACTTTTCAGTCATTGAATGGAATTCAACGGTTGGACATGATATCGGTTTCAGTTACTTTTAAGTACTTATTTATGTCCAGACATGCTTAAAATTATATTTGTGCCATTGACTTGTATTATTAAGTTCATCAGATATGTAAGCAGCTCCCATAATTGTATTCGTTAAGTTACATACTTATGTACTTTCGATTTGTACTATATTTTATTGTTATATGAATACGTACATACATGTGCGTGTGTATGAATGTTTTTATTATTTGTTCCTTTATTTATTTAATTTTAATTTCATAAGAATATGTACTATATGCACTTAACCGAATATTTCGGCATATAAATACATCCAATTATGTACTCAAAAATATTCGAACCCAGTATCTTTTAGTTCCAAGTGTCGCTTTATTAATATATATATTTACATATCGTTAGTATATTTACTATGGAAGTCGGTTATTTTCTGCTCCACTTTGCAATTAGCTTGTGAATTCGAATCCTTGCTTTTGGTTTTGTTTGCTGTTCTACTAGCCGATTTGAGACAGTGCGGTTAAAATAAATAAATTTTTTTGAGGGCTCTCGATTTGAGATCGAAAAATTTGGTCGGTTTTTTAAAACCGAATTCGAGTAATTTTTTCCTAATTTCAAAATGTTCAATATGACCTTTCCATACTATACTAACGATACGTATGTAAGAATATGTACATATATATACTTATATAAATGCATATTTATTTATGATACTTTCGCCTGCTTGCTTGCTTTTGTATATTCATGGACTTATCGCAAGCTATTAAAGTATGTAAATATACATATGTACACATATTTACTTACATAAATACGTGAAATATGTAATTTATTTCAATAGTTATATTCGGAAAGTCGTCGTCGAAAATGTGCAACGGGCAATCTATTCCGAAAATCATTGTTGTTGTTGTGGTAACGACAAAAACACTCCCCGAAGGTTTTTGGGAGTGTTGTCCTTGGCCGGATTTGAACCTGGTACTCCCCTACGGTACTGCCCGGCTGTCCGCGATTTATGAGCAGTGAAACCTTCTAGGTCATGTCACCCCTCCTTCCGTAAGGAAGAATAATATGGGTAATGAGGGGTGAGAGGCATCATATCCGTAGATCAGCCCTCGAGTGGCACGTCATTACCATTGTGCATATTAGTCGCCTCTTCCGACCGGTATGCCTACCTCGGGCATATTCTAAACCCCTAACCCGCAGGGGTACCTGAAAATCCATTCCTGTTTGGTACCCGGCGTACTTTTTGATATGCGAATCAATTTGAAAAAAATCGGTCAAATTGCTTGCACCTTTTCGACGAAAAATCTAGATATTATGGATTAAAGAAATCGATTGTACCAAATTTCATTAGAGAAAATAAAAAAAGTTTATAAAACAAGTTTGGTTCATTCAATCAATCAATAATTGTCTCGCAACAATAAAAGGCAAACATCTTTTTTTTTCGCATCAAGAAATTGTGAAGCATAACATGTATAAATATGAAGAGATACGTGCCATCATCATTTATTGGTACTTAACCGCCTAGGTGGATTTTGGCCCTTGCGAATCAAAGCATGCCAGTCTATCCCTTTTGAGCGGCAACCGACGCCAACTGGAAACACCAAGGGAGTTCAAGTCATCCTTAACCTGTTTTTTCTTTCTTCTATAAATCTTTGGGAGAATTTTCCTCTCGTACATTCCAAAGGCCATCTCGTCTTCCTTCGACACTGTCCATGATTCCGAGCCATACACCAGGACAGGCATGATGAGAATCTTATAGAGTAGATTCGGTTATCAATGCGCTTAATAGAACTGAACGATTTGAAAAGATAACACAGTTTTTCTTATAAAATTCGGAATTTACCATATCACTGTTTTTTTTTTTATTTGCTTTATATATTTTTTAAAATTTTTTTGTTTTTCCTATAAAATTATTCAAACTGCCTATGTTAATTGTACAAAAATCTGTTGGAAGAAACATTTCTCTAGTTCACGTTTTGCCATAAGAGAAATTTTGTCAATTTTACTCAAGAGCTTTATAAAAATTTTTCACAATTGCAGTTAAGTAACAGATAAAGATAATCTTGGTATTTGTAAAAAAAAATCTTAATACACAGATATACTAGATATATGCAGAAATTTTAAATTAATTATAAACTGGATGAAAATATTTGTTTAGAAAAGAAAAGGCTGCGGTGCATTATTGAAGCCTTTACCATAGAAACGAAGGCACTTTTCTTTAAGTTTAGAACTTAATTTTACTTCGCGTTTATCTCTTAATTCGATTCTCGTCATTTAGTAAAATAATTCATTAGTTGTTTCAGTTTTTGGTACATAGCAAAACATGGAAATCTTTATATATTAATATAATTAATATAAATTAAAACTTTTGACATACATATTTGGAAAATTAGAGATTTGTCATTTAGCCCTTAAAAGTATGTGTCAGTTCGCCGTCGCTGTATTGCTGCCGCTGTTGATACCGCTACTTGTGCTGGTGTGTGGATGTGTCCAAAATATCACAATTATTAATGGTATGGCGAAGCACAATGCCAAAATTACAACAAACAAGCACACCCACGACATATCGCCATCGGAACCAGACCAATGCCAAGCGTTGAATGATGATGGACCACGTATTGGACGTGCTTGCGTCTCAGCAAAGTCATCATTGAGTATATCGTCTAGCAATGCTGTTGAGTCATTTATATTAGAATTATCCGATTCTAGAATAAAGATAAGAAAAACAAATATTTTTAAATCAGGGACGATAACCATTATAAGCTCAATACAAAAATCAGCAGTTAATCATTATAGTTTTTATAATTTGTTTCTTATCTATAATCATTATCATCTATATTTAGCTTTTACCTTCAAGCATATTCATTATTTTATAATAAGAATTTTTTTACTTAGGATGTTTACAGCCAAAAATAAATCTCAATTCTCATGATAAAACTCGACCTTTTCCGGGAGTGGTCGACAAGCCTCCGAGTGTAAGCATGGAAGACAAGGTCGGCCTTAATATTCTTCTTTACTAAGGGATTAGATAATTCAGTTAATTTATCCGCCTTTTAAAAACAGTGGCCACCGTCGCATAGTGAGGAGCGTGCCTTCTTTTCATCCCCAGATCCGTGGTGCATATAACGGAAAGGCCGATTTTAAAAAAAAATGTTGCCCTTTGTATTTTTGGACATTCTCTTCTAATAAATTTAGCTGCCTTGGCATATGCCGCCCACATTAAAACCAATTTGTAGCAAAAGTTTATAATACGAGGTGTGTTCAAAAAGTATCGCGAATTTTGTGTTTTTTCAAAACTTATTTATTTATTCATGAATATCTATTTTGTCCCCTTCAAAGTAATCCCCATGAGATATTATACACTTGTGCCAACGGCTTTTCCAATCTTCGAAGCACTTCAAAAAATCATTTTTTTGTATCTTGTTCAGCTCCTCCTTCGATGCCGTCTTTATCTCGTCAAGAGAAGCGTAACGTCGTCCTTTCATGGGCCTCTTCAGTTTAGGGAACAAGAAAAAGTCACAGGGGGCCAGATCTGGGGAATACGGTGGCTGCCTTATCATTAGTGTGTTGTTTTTGGCCAAAAAGTCGCGCACAAGCAACGATGCGTGAGCAGGGGCGTTATCGTGGTGCAAAAGCCAATTTTTGTTTTTCCACAAATCCGGGCGTTTCTGGCGGATTGCTTCGCGCAAATTGCGCATAACTTGCAGGTAATATTCCTTATTGACCGTTCTTCCCTGTGGCAAGAACTCATGATGCACCACGCCCCTGCAATCGAAGAAAACTGTCAGCAAAACTTTCACATTCGACCGAACTTGGCGCGCTTTTTTCGGTCTTGGTTCGTGCCGCAGCTTCCATTGAGATGATTGAGCTTTGGTTTCCACGTCATAACCATAAACCAACGATTCGTCACCAGTTATGACCCTCTGGAGCAAATTTGGGTCGTCGCGGACAGAGTTTAACATCTCATTAGCAATGTTCATGCGATGCTGTTTTTGGTCACAATTGAGCGATTTTGGTACGAATTTCGGTAAAAATCGAAGACGATCCAAAACACGTGCAAGCAAAGCAGCTGTCAACAATTAACTGAACATTTAAAATGGCCGGGCTTGTCGGCATAAGTGAGAGACATGAATACCAACATAACGCCACTTTTTGAACACACCTCGTATATGAAAACTTTATTACTTAATACACCGTCAAAACCAATAATAAGAAAAATTTAGTTTTGTTTTTATTTTATTACAAACGAATTTATATTCATTACATTTTGATGAATTAAATATGTACTATATCTAAGCATAAGTTTTAATTGTAAGTCATATAACGTGGGGTAGCGCTGAATTTGGCATAGCTCTTGATGACCTTATTCACTGCTTCCAAAAAGTCTTTCTCTGTTGCCACTTTACGGCGAGCACGTATAGCAAACATGCCCGCTTCAGTGCATACTGAACGGATTTCTGCCCCAGTCGAATTCGGACATAGACGTGCTAGTAGCTCGAAACGTATATCTCTCTCCACCGACATGGATCGTGCATGGATTTTAAAAATATGAGTACGTCCCTCTAAATCAGGAAGGCCAAATTCAACTTTACGATCTAAACGTCCTGGACGCATCAGTGCTGGATCAAGTGTATCGGGTCTGTTGGTTGCCATAAGCACTTTGATGTTGCCACGTGGATCGAAGCCATCTAATTGATTGATTAGTTCCAACATGGTACGTTGTACCTCATTATCACCACCAGCGCCATCATCAAAACGAGCACCACCAATCGCATCAATTTCATCAAAGAAAATCAAACAAGCTTTCTTTGAACGAGCCATTTCGAACAGTTCACGAACCATTCGTGCTCCTTCTCCAACATATTTTTGGACAAGCTCTGAACCGATAACACGGATGAAACATGCATCCGTACGATTAGCCACTGCTCGAGCACATAATGTTTTACCAGTTCCAGGTGGACCAAACAGTAAAACTCCCTTGGGTGGCTCAATACCAAGGTTAACAAACTTTTCAGGGTGCAACAGTGGTGTTTCTACCACTTCTCGTAACTTTTCTATCTGTTCCTTGCAACCGCCTACATCACTATACGTAACATCTGGTTTATCTTCGACTTGCATCATGGTAACTGTCGGATCAATTTTTGGTGGAAGTGGAATATGAATCTGATACTTATTACGATCGACACCAACCCGCATACCCTCCTCGATATCGGTGGGAGCTACTGAATCGGCCAGATCAACCACAAACTTGGCAAATTGTTTTACATTTATTATGTACTTGGGATCATCAGAATCCGCATTGATTATTTTAGTACAACGTGCAACTTGTAGAGGCTGCTCATTTTGCAATATCTGTTTATCAGCTGCCAAATCCCAGAGGGCAGGCGGTGCCAAACCTGTGTCGCTCTCCTTAATTCCGGTCAATTCGTTTACTTGTTTTACAGCTTTTTGTATGTCTTCTTCAATTGTTTTAATTGCCTTGTGGTATTGACTCTGGCCGTAGGTCTTGAGAAGTTCGATATCACCCTCATCCAGAGATTTTATTTCTTTCTCTTCGGTCTCCTCTCCTTTTATCTTACGTTGATCATCACCCAAATAATCCGGCATTTTTACACAGTTTGTTAGAATTAAAATGATAATATCTCTAAAAATTTACAGCAATGACTTTACAAAATGCAAAAATTAGTTTCGTTCCACACGTCAATAGGTGGAACAAATGAAACAGAAACTAACAGCCTGACCAATATGTAAATAAACTCAAGAATGGTAGGATTTTTATAATTGTTTACTCCTACTAGTTTGGCATCTTCTTTTGCGAATCGGAGTGGAAAGTAGTGGATGAAGGCATGATCCAATAATTTATATGGTCGTCTCAATCGGCCACAACACGAAATTACCGTTTGACGTCGTTTAATTCTTATGTCAAAATGCACATGTGAGAGGGAACGCGCAAAAACGATTCGCCTATTTCTAAGCTTTCCACCTATAAAACACACATTTCTTAAAATGTTATCACAAAGCATTCGTTAAATATCAATTCACACCGAATTTTTAATAAAAATAAATAAAACACGAAGCGAACTCAATAGCTTTTCCAAGAACTGTAAACAAAGAATGTAAACAAAAAACAAAGATGTGATAGTTTGACATAAGGTGTGGATGAGGAAGAAGAAGACGCTATGTCATCTGAGACGACCATATAAATTATTGAATCATGGACATTGTTTACCCGTACTAGTTTGGATGAATGTACTCCGAGAGAGTGTAATGAAGGAAATCGCGTTCAGAGTTGTTTTAAAGTAAAAACTATAACTAAAAACTTCAATTTAAACTGAGTTACATTCTGTAGGTACTGATAACGTGTTATAACTGCTTTATATTTAATAATTTGGGAGTTGGTAATTCTATACGACCGTACGTAACTGCTAATATACGTCCAAAAATATCGGGAAAGGTATTAAACGACGCGTTTTGACTTCGGTATCAACAATCTGAAAACGGATTTTCAATATTTTTTTTTCAGTGAAAAGTTATTCGCAAAAAACCCAAAAATTACCCAGGTATTTATGTGCAGAATACTTTTCTGCATAGGCGGTCTTCGGCCGAGCTTCAATGAAATAACCCTTAGCCGGTCCAACACCGGCTACGCGGTCCAAAGTATTTCTGTGCAGAACACACTTTTTGCACTTTTCGGTACACCCTAATCTGTGATTACAACAACCACATGAAAATGGCAGAAAATTTTCAACTTTTATTTGTTTATTTTGGGCCAATCGTTAATAATTTATCTTTTAATTATAACAAGCTTTTCGGCCGATGGTTTTTAAGACAAAAACTACGTTTTCTCTTTCCTCCTACGCGTTTCGATGTGTTTTTACATCTTCCCCAGGGAGTCTGATTTATTTAAACAGAAGCAGAACGAAACTAGGCATTGAAAATGGCAGAACGCCGAAACCGGTTTGTCACAAAACCAAACTTGACAAGGGATGACGGAAAATCGTTCCAACAAAAATCAGCTTACTACCCTGTCGGAAGATCAACACAACAAAATAAATGCACTAAAAATGTTGATGTTGTTAACTTTGCTTGCAAATATCTTGCAAATTACTAAAAATAATGGGTTTCCCCACCGGATTAGGGTTCCTGGGACCGAAACGCATCTCTGGGTACCGATATCGACATTTTTAGTGCAGTTTTCACAGTTGACGTTGGATGTAAAGTATTACCTTTAATTATATGTAGAAAAATTTTCAGTAGTACTCATGGTATACTTATATTTAAGTATCACTTGCCTTTGTCCGCGTAAACGTTTTCCACCTTCCTTAGAATACCGTTGTTTATATTAGGCTCTTCTTGATTCTTTCGGCCAGACGCATTCACAGAAGCTACAATAAGTTTTTCGCCCAACACGACTTTAGAATCCTCTAAAGGATTTCTCATTATGCTTATTTCGTTTATATCTCGTTGATCTGGACTATTGTTTCCACTTTTATGGACAATGGGTAGAGTTTCCAACAATATCGAATGTGGTGTTACAGGTATTTTAACAACTTTTCTCGCATAAATCTCATTATCTTTGTCAATTTTATTGAGTCGTTTTATATCTGCTACCTGTTGGACAATATGTAATCATTAGATTTTTACATTAATAGTATTTGTGTAAATATCGAATAATGTGGTGGCTTACTGTGCAATGAAACCGCAGTGCTAAAGCTTGCAAAGTTTCTCCGACCTCGACTTTGGCTTCGATTGTATTCTCAAAACGATTTGCAGAACCACTGAAGCCAGAAAGCCGTTCCATCTGAAGGAAATCATCCCTATCATTTGACACCCCATTTAGAGACGTTTGTGACATGTTGGCACTTCGTTGTTCATCAATATCAAATTCTTCCGACTGAAATACTCTTCTAAAAGTTGGAATCATATTATATTCATTAATATTTGTTGAATGAAAATTTTACCGTTGTCTACGCATTTCACAAGTTATTTTTCCTTCCAATCACTAGCTGGTGTTAGGTGTCTAAACTATTCCCTTGGTCATGGGTATGCGTCAGAAGTGTGCCAATTTGCACCACTAAACAGTTGCCTATATGGTAAACTGTATGATTTATTTATGAGCTTCAGTTCTAGAATACTGGGAATAGTTCTAGGAAAAGTACCGACGTTATAATATTGCCTAATGAAAAAAAAATACAACAAGAAAAACAATTAGCCTGACAGCATTTATTTAATTTACGTGTAATTAAATAAAACTTCAGTAACTACCTATCTTCCCCCGTGAAATGATATGGAAATAGAGCGGGGATGTAGGGTGACACTGATATTTGCAAGTTTTGATGTAAACGAAAAACTGAACTTGTTTTCACTGTGAGTTTAAACTGAAGTGGTATATAAATTAATTATTCTCTAAAATTTCTCGCACTGAAGGAAGTTCGAAAAGTGTACGAAAATATCGGGAAAGGTATCAAGAGACGCGTATCGGTTGCAGGAATCACAATCTGGATCCGGAGATCAATTATTTTTAGTAGTTTTCAAGATATTCGCAAACAAAGTTAAACACTTTCTGCCATTTCCATGTGGTTGTTGTAGACACAGATAAAGGGTGTACCAAAAAGTTCAGAAGTGTGTTCTGGGGACCGTGTAGCCGGTGTTGGACCGGCTGAGGTTTATTGTTTTGAAGCGCGGCCGAAGGCTGCCAATTTAAAAGGCACATAAAAACTAAAGATCACGCCCCCGATTAAGGGTTGGCTGGGGTAATTTTTCGGGTTTTTGCAAATATTTTCCACAATAATAAAGTGAAAGTCCTTTGCGGGACATAAACACGGTACTCCAGTGAACCTTTCCAGGTCGTCTTACACCTCCTTCCGTAAAAAAGAAGAAGCTTAGTAATCAGAGGTGAGATGCATCATATCCGTAGATCAACCATCAAGTTGCAGGTCATTACCCTTTGTGGATTTTAGTCGCCTTTCCCTACCTGGGAAAGTTCGCAGATCTTTTGTCTTTTTCTAGAGATGGCATATCACTTGCACAGTAAGTTTCATCCTCATTGTCACAGAATCGACATAGGCTGGTTGATGAAGAGCTCAATTTCTGCCTTGCGTCTGCAATGTGCTCTAAGAACTGCTTTATCCCAGGATTATTGTTCCGTTGACTTTCATCACATTCACAATTATTTACAGTGATTTGTCGAAAATTTGCTCAAGTTGTCGAATATTGAGTTGTACTCGTATTAGATTTTATACCAACTTAAGCAACAAATTATAAGAAACCTATAGGTTTGGTAAAGGAAACACCCCATTTCCCCCCTTGACGACCGAGAACTAAAATGTCCCCTTAATAGCGAATAAGAGCCGCTTTATACGAGGAAATTCTGCTTTCGTTCTCTTTTGTGTTTTCTATTCTCGTTTACATGTGTAAATTTTTCTTGAAAGCGATTGTGAAACAAAAAACAGCATATAAGGTAGAGAGAAAGTGATAGGCTAAAAAACTTGAAGCGACTTGACGGTACGAAATCAGTGTTGCGATTTTAGCTGTTTTCCAGCTAGATATAGCTTTTTTTTTGCCGTTTAGCTGGAACAATTTGAATTTATCTGCTAGTTTTTTTTTAGCTTTTTCCAGAAATTTTGTTTAGCCGTTTTTAGCTTTTTTCCCCGATGTGAGAAAAGATCTCATTCAACTCATGACCAATTCTAATATTTATGCTAATTCAGCGGATGATGAAGAAAATTGTGATATTGACATATTTTAAAACGTATTTATTATATTGTATCTCACATTAATACCTTTTATATTATATATAGTTATTTTGCATTGAATGCCTTGAAAGTATATTTCCTTTTAAATATGTGGCGCACTTGATAACTTAATGACACTTTTTATCGAATAATACAGTGATCTGTAATTTAAATTTTACTCGTTGTACCTTTTATATAAATAGGAATTAATTTATATAGTAAATAGAAATATTTTTCACCATATCGTTTATCTGCGCTCATGCACCGACGGAAGAGAAGGACGATGTGGAAAAGGATGCATTCTACGAGCGCCTGGAAGAAGCATACGAGCGCTGCCCCCGTCATGATATCAAAGTCGTGCTTGGCGACTTTAACGCCAGGGTGGGTAAGGAGGATGTATTTGGCCCCACTGTCTGGAAGTTCAGTCTCCACGATCAGACTTCGCCAAATGGATTCAGGCTGATCGACTTCGCCGGTGCCCGAAACATGGTTGTTGTTGTTAACAGTGCTTCGCCCTGCCCAATGGGCTCGTTCACTCTAAATTGTCATCAGGCTCTTCTAACGGAAGTCCGAGGAAACGCGCAGTTTCCACAGGGTTGGACCAGAGTGATGTGGGTGTTAGAAGAGTGGGTTCAACTGAACAGGAAAAGAGATGTATGGTATCATGAGGGGTCATACCACATGCAGGGCATGTATTTGGTATGTTGGGGTTCAGTCTGGATAAGTAAGAGTTTAACCTATTACAATATCCAGAGCGAAGTTGTGCTAGTATGACTCTAGTCTCCCTCGGAAGTACACGCTCCTCTTCAGCCAATTCAGGTTGTTGAGTATTAATAACGGGATTCACAGGCCGAGATCTGAGGTATCTGTCTACCGACTCAGTGTGGAGGTCATTTAGAGCCCGTCTATGGTTCCGCAGATCAAACGGCAAAGAGATATGATGCCGGATCTCATCGTAATGCTTACGGAGATTTCTCCTTATGTCTCTGGGGGGCGGTGCTACATCCAAAAGATGTCGGTTTGGATGACTAGGTTTGTGACAGCTCAGAAGGAACTGTCTACTCAAGAGTTCTTGAATATTGAGCAATTTTGCCTCTTGATGGAGGTGAGACTCAGATGACATAAGCAGGCATCCCGTAGCAGTTCTGATGGCGGTTGTTGTTGTTGTTGTTGTTGTTAACAGTGCTTCGCCCTGCCCCAGATTGGACAGGGTTACACTGAAATAACAGCCCTTGGCCGGGTGAAAAAACCCGGGTCATTCCGGTGCGATAGAACCGGCTGTTGTGGGCATCCCGTAGCAGTTCTGATGGCGGTGTTTTGGCAGACTTGCAATTTCCTCCAGTTGGTGTCAGAAAGGTTGGGCGACCATATAGGCGCAGCATAGTCAATAACCGGCCGGCCAATAGCCTTATATGTAGCAAGCAATGTTTCTTTGTCTTTTGCCCAAGTACTGCCGGCCAGTGACTTGAGGATCTTATTGCGGCTCTGTACCTTTGAGGCTATTGCGGTAGCATGACCAGCGAAGGTGAGGCCGTTGTCAAATGTCACACCCAAGATTTTTGGGTGGTTGACAATAGGTAGAGGTACTCCATCTACGTGGACATTTAACTCTTGCCCCATCTGCGCATTCCATGTAGTAAACAGGGTCGCCGTAGATTTAGTCGGAGACCGGGTCAGATTACGCTCGGTGAAGAAGCTGGAAAGGTCATGGAGGTAACTGTTGATTCTAATACAGAGTTCATCAATGGAGGGACCCTTGCCCGAGGCCATTATCGTGCAGTCGTCAGCGTAGGAAACAATGGAGACTCCCTCTGGTGGGGGGGGGGGAAGTCTCGAAATATAGAAATTAAACAAGAGGGGAGAGAGAACACCACCTTGCGGCAACCCTTGTTTTATTCTTCGTGGTCTAGATTTCTTGTTCCTAAATTTGACTGTTGCCTGTCGACCATTGAGGTAATTTGCGGTGCACCTCTTAAGGCCGGCAGGGAGCGGTGTCTCATCCAGATCTCGGAGGAGAGTGGCGTGATTGACCGTGTCAAATGCATTTGACAGATCAAGTGCCACGAGAACCGTCCTAAGGTTTGGTGGATGTTGATTCAAACCGTTGTTAATCTGCGTTGTAATGGCGTTCAAAGCGGATGTCGTGCTGTGATTTTTGCGAAAACCATGTTGATGATCGGCCAATTTTAGATTTGTAACGAAGTAAGGAAGCAGAATGGACTCTAGCAATTTCGCTACCGGCGAAAGGAGGGATATCGGACGATAAGACTCTCCTAGGTTCGCCGGCTTCCCTGGTTTTAATAGGGGAACTACAATCGCTTGTTTCCATATCTCAGGTATAACGAAGGTAGTTAGAGAGAGATTGAAGAGAGCCGCTAAATAATTCTGTCCTTCATGGCCAAGGTGTTTGATCATCTTCATGGCAATTCCGTCGGGTCTGATGGATTTTGAGGGTTTGGCCTTCATTATGGCTTCCTTAACCTCTGCGACTGAGACGGCAATGGGCGCAGTAGAGTGTTTGTGTTTGCGTGCACGTCGGAAGGCTCTTCTCTTAGTCTTATCCGCAGGTGGATGCATTATAAACAGCCGGCAAAAGGAGCTCGCGCATTTCCTGGTGTCCGATTTGACACTGTCGCCGAAAGCAATGGCGACCTTGTCTTTGTGTTTGGTCGGATTGGATAGGGCCTTGACAGTCGACCATAATTTGCCGACTCCGACGGAGAGGTTGCATGTCTCAAGGTGTTGTTTCCACTTGGTCAGCTTGTGTTCGTTGACAATCCTACGGACTTCCGCATTGAGATCTTTTATTGTGGGATCTGCGGGATTGATAAGTCTCACTTGGTCACGTTCTCTTGCCATCGCCGCAGCTGAGGCTGAATCGATGATCTTGCGAAACTCTCTTTCGCCTTTGCGTACATCCGTTGGAGTGGGTAAGGCAGCGAAGGAGCGCTCTGTATATTCAGCTGGCGCTGATGGTTTGCCTGCTGAGCTATTCAAACACGGAGGCGAGGAGCTGGTAAGGCGCATGCATCAGCTTCTATGCAGAATATGGTCGGATGAATGCATGCCTGAAGATTGGAATCTAAGTGTTCTCTGCCCAATCCACAGGAAGGGCGATCCTGCAAACTGCGCCAACTATCGCGGAATCAGCCTTTTGAATATCGCATATAAGGTCCTATCAAGCGTATTGTGCGAAAGACTGAGCCCGTGTTGTGAACAGACTGATTGGACCTTATCAGTGTGGCTTCAGACCTGGTAAATCTACCATCGACCAGATTTTTACAATACGCCAAATCTTGGAAAAACCCCGTGAAAAAAGAATCGACACACATCATCTCTTTGTTGATTTTAAAGCCGCTTTCGATAGCACGAAAAGGAGCTGCCTATATGCCGCTATGTCTGAATTTGGTTTCCCCGCAAAACTTATACGGCTATGCAAAATGACCTTGAGCAACACTGCCAGCTCGGTCAGAATTGGGAAGTACCTCTCCGAGCCGTTCGAAACTAAACGAGGTTTCAGACAGGCTGAGCCCCTATCGTGCGATTTCTTTAATTTAATGCTGGAGAAAATGATACAAGCTGCAGAACTTAACCGCGCTGGAACAATATTTTATAAAAGCGTGCAACTGTTGGCATATGCTGACGATATTGAAATCATTGGCCTTAACAACCGCGCCGTAACTTCTGCTTACTCCAAATTGGAAAAAGAAGCGGAGAAAATGGGATTGGTGGTGAACGAGGGCAAAACGAAGTACCTTCTGTCATCATGCAAAGAGTCAGCGCATTCGCGCCTTGGCAACCAAGCCACTGTTGGCAGCAGTAATTTCGAAATAGTAAAGGACTTCGTTTACCTGGGAACCAGCATTAACACCAACAATAATGTTAGCCTAGAAATCCGACGAAGAATTACTCTTGCAAACAAATGCTACTTCGGACAGAATAGGCAATTGAAAAGTAAAGTCCTCTCTCGACGTACGAAAATAACACCCTATAAGTCACTCATCGCACCCGTCCTGCTATATGGTGCAGAAGCGTGGACACTAACTACATCTGATCAGGCGGCTTTGGGAGTATTCGAGAGAAAGGTTCTTCGAAAGATTTGTGGACCTCTACGCGTTGGCGACGGCGAGTACCGAAGAAGATTTAATGATGAGCTGTATGAACTTTACGCAGACGGCGACATAGTTCAGCGAATTAAAACACAGCGGCTTCGCTGGCTAGGCCATGTAGTGCGAATGAGCGAAGATGCTCCAGCCCAGAAGGTATTCTTATCGGCACCCGCCGTTGGAAGCAGAGGAAGAGGGAGACCGCCACTCCGATGGAAGGACCAAGTGGAGACCGATTTGCGATCCCGCGGTGTTTCCATTTGGTGACAGTTGGCGCAACGAAGAAACGACTGGCGAGCTATGTTGGACGGTCAAAATCGCCAGGCGGTTAGATGACCATTTAAAGAAGAAAGAAGAAATAGAAATATTAGGCCGTAGTTTGACGTAATTTTAAAAAATACAGATTTGAATTGTTCATTAAATTCCAATGCTCGAAAGTGCAAATTCTTATGAAAAGCATCTGTGCAAGAAACTTTTTTGTTTTTATGAAATTGGAGTACAAACAACCTTATTTTTTGTATAAAATATTACTTTTTTTATATACTTTTAAATAAAAAAACGAATAAAACAAGTGAAAAGATTACTTCCTTTTTCAGCTGTGTTTTACCCCGAAACAATTCTTTTTTACCTTTTTTAGTTTTTTTTTCTCGAACCTAGTGGAATTGCTGAAAAAATTCTGGCTACACTCTACGAAATATCACTGGACCATTGTTTACCCGTACTAGTTTGGCATCTTCTTTTGCGAATCGGAGTGGAAGGCAGTGGATGAATGTACTCCGAGAGAGTGTAATGAAGGAAATCGCGTTCAGAGTTGTTTTAAAGTAAAAACTGCAACTAAAAACTTCAATTTAAACTGAAATATACATTCTATAGTAACTGATAACGTGTTATAAGCGCTATATATTTAATAATATTTAACAGGGTATGTTGTATGCAGTAATAAAACAATCAAATTTAAATACTGCAATATTGAGCATGAAGACTTGAAACTCCCAAATTATTGAATATAAAGCAGTTATAACACGTTATCCGTTAATATAGAATGTATATTTCAGTTTAAATTGAAGTTTTTAGTTGCAGTTTTTACTTTAAAACAACTCTGAACGCGATTTCCTTCATTACACTCTCTCGGAGTACATTCATCCACTGCCTTCCACTCCGATTCGCAAAAGAAGATGCCAAACTAGTACGGGTAAACAATGTCACTGGGTACGGAGCATGGCATACCTATAGGAGAATTTAATCACAACAGCTGATTTACAATGCCATGGTTCGGAAGTACTTGTACTTTCCCGCTATCTTCTCACCTGCTTCGCCTATGTCGAGGCAGATTTGAATCGTGTAAATCGGCTCTAAGAGTAATTGATTATATATTTTCCGGTATGAATAGGCATCAATTTTGGCATTTCCGTTTCTTATAATTAAGAACGTTTACGTTTACGAATAAACGTATTACTTTGCCCAACCAGTGCTAAACTTTACAAAGCGACTGTTTTGTTCACATCTGAGGAATGACATTTTAAAGAAAACTCTACGCAAATCAAACGAACAGAACTCTTCTTAGATAAGAATTTGTTTTCGTATATTTGTCAAGGAAGAAATGGGGTAATTTGCTCCTTTATTTAAATTGCCACTGAATTAAAAACAAATTAAATATATTTTTTATGAACTAAAATTCACATAAGAAAGTTAGGTAGTCTTTGTGGAAACAAGCACATTCAAATAAGTGGGAAAGAAGTGTTGCTAGTTTTCACAGGTCTGTTTAATGGCATTTCGGAAATTTGTAAAATCTGTTTTGCTAGGGATTCCGATTGGTATAACGTTTCTGGACTGTGTGGGCTATGTCGCCCGTGTGGATGGTTAGTATTATTTGAACAAAAACATTGCCAAACACAACGCACATTAAAAAACCAAAATTTAGGTATTTCCATGCAACCAGCTCTTAATCCAGATGCCAGCCAAACAGATTATGTATTTCTCTCCCGTTGGGCTGTTCGAAGCAGCAGTGTAGAACGCGGCGATATTGTGTCGCTCATTTCTCCCAAGGATCCTTCACAAAAGATAATAAAACGCATCGTGGGACTACAAGGCGATGTAGTTTCTACGCTGGGCTACAAACACGAAATTGTTCGTATACCGGAAGGTCACTGCTGGGTTGAAGGCGACCACACAGGACACTCATTAGATAGTAATACTTTTGGGCCTGTAGCGCTGGGTCTAATGACGGCTCGGGCCACATATATTGTATGGCCACCAGAGCGATGGCGCAGACTGCAAACAGAACTACCTCGACGGCGTAGGCCTATTCAAGTAGCTAAATCAACAACTTACTACAGCCAGTAGTAACGTAGTGTAAGAGTTTGAGATAATTAGTTGGTTAGTATCAGGGAAAACATGCAACTTCGGTTTAAGAATCCCGAAATTTTTAAACCATTTTATTGTGTAACAAATACAGTTGACATGTTGCAAATTTGTTTAGTTACGGGTTTGTGGTTATGTATACCATTAAGAACTGTTTAGTTTATAATTATATTATAATTTTAAAATCAATTGGTAATGCATATAAACCTTTAATCACGTTCTAAAATCTTAGAATGAAATTGAAATTAGTAATTGAAAATTTCTTACAAAAATATATGTATGTACATACCTAGATATAAAATTATTTTGTTGAATATTCTTATTTAGTTTTTATTTACAGTATTTTTGATATCATTACATATGGATTTTATATTAAAGTCGTGTAATATGTCGAGAGTTGATTTAAGAGCTACACCTTCTCTTACTATTTTATAAAAGCCTGGCTGTGATAGATCCACTACAGTCGACGCACTACGACACTCCTCAGCCAATCCTATTTGTCCTGCATCGAAAATGCCTCCTAGCTTGGGCCAGATGATTTCGAATTCATTAATATTTAAGCTGCTAGGCTCAGCTGATCGATTTGCACTCGTCAGGGCCAGTGGTTGTTCATGGAACAGGGAGCAAAGATTTTGAATGAAAGCAAAATCTGGAATACGTATGCCGATCTTAGTTGTATTTGGATTTAAAAAAGGATTTCTCAGATGCGATGAACGTTCAACAATTATAGTTATGGGACCAGGTAGCAGAAGCTTTAGTAGAGATTCTTTCAAATGGTCGGCCTTTCCATATCGTCGAAACGCCTCTAGATTTTTAACACATATTGCTACTGGTTTATAACAGTCACGTCCTTTGATGTTATAGAGCTTTTGTATTGCTTGTTCATTATTAGCATCGCACGCCAACCCGTAAACCGTATCGGTTGGCAAAGCAATAACCTCACCATCTAACAAGCACTGACGGGCAATAAGTAGCGCATTCGATTCTTCCACTTTGTTTATTTTATGATCTCGTGTAATTGGGAGCATTTTGTTAAATATAGAAAGGTGACGTCCGTACAATGGATGCCAAAGAATGTCGAGGGGAATTAACAACTTTAGTTTCATTTGGAAAATTAATATAAGATACCTTCCGTTAAATATGAATATATAAACTGCACCTACAAAATTAGTCTCGCCAGTTGTGACCGCACAGTTGATTGCAACACTTGTAGAACGTTGTCATTGGCTCATCTGCAGAACGAGTTTGTATTTGCATGAAATAAGCAGTTTTGTGTGAGCATGAAGGGCATTCAGCATCTGTGGAATCTACGTTTTCCCATGCTGCTGCACCACCCATAACATGATCAACTTCCTATATAACAATATAAATCAAAAGTAGTATCACTTATGGCATAGTCCTTTATAAACAGTCGATTTACCTTTAAACGTGGAAATGTGCGTGTTCCAATTTTCCGCTTTATGTTACAAATATATGGGCATGTGTTGCAAGAAAAACGGTGACCGACTGTGTCCTGTTCGACCATTAATATATTACCACAAGTAGGACAAAATAGAAGCATTCTTCACAAGTGCATTGGGTTGATTCAAAAAGATATTTGAGAAGAGTTATGCTGCAAAATTGTAACACGTTGTTATACGAAAAACAGTGATAACACAAAAAGCTGTTGCCGAAAATAACTTGATAGAAACTCTCCCACTGATGGGAGCTGATTACTAGACTTGGCAGATCCCGTGATTTTTGAAGAGCACTGTGATTTGTGGCTGTGACTTCTGAGGAACAGCTCTTTTGATCCGTGACGGCGACTGCCCTTTCGAGAAGAGCTCCCAGCCGTGATTGTTATCACAGTGTAACAGTGAGCCAAGTAGCCAAAATAAAAAATGTTAACATACTGTGACGAATTCGATGATTTCTTGATTATCAATCCTGGGTTCGATCACTATAAAGTCGAATAAACACACGCACAGATAATGTAAGTAATAGCTAGTTTTATTTACTAGTAATAAACGCAAAACAATTTTAAGAGTTTGATAACTTTACAGTAGTTCACTATTGAACGCTTGAAAATAAACTGATCAACCTGCCTTGCTTAGTCACCGCCTTATATAGTCCAACAGGGTACTTGCCTACGCACCGAGAACTTTCTTGGTTATTCGCTTTTCGTGTTCTGGAAGGGTCGGTGTTATTTATTGGAATCTCCTCTTTGCATCGTATTCGCAAACACTCGCGCCATCTCTCTTCCTCTTCCTAGTTACACGCTTGCATGCATAAGCGTAGCCATAGTTATCTCTGTTGTGGTTTAACTAGTGGTGGGAGTGTTATTGAGTTAGGGATGGTACATGCTTGAGAATAATCGCCACAATACTTATTCGACAAATCGTTTGAATGTTTGAGCTAAAAATTTTCATCAAATGTCGTTTGTTTTAACCAGTATAAAATTTATTTCTTACTTTGAATTTAATTTCAATTTAGGAAAAGAAAAGATATTGACATTGTATTAAAATACATTGCACAGTGGTACTTTCCTAATTGTGAAAGGGATCGACAACTTCGCATAAGTAGTTTTATTACTACTAAAGATATGGGAAGCTAATAATTCAACTTTGGATGCATATCATCTGCAAACCTCGAGTCCTTTCCCCAGAAATGGCATACTTATATGAAAGAGAGTAGATATATAACAGGCGTCAGTTCGTTTTTGCGAGCAGAATTCTCATTTCACGTAAACTCGCTTAAAATATTACTCGCTAACTTGCCGGCAGTTCCCAGCCCCTTGGGAAATTCTCTTCCCACCAATTTTCGCAATCAAATTGCTGCATATATCTTTCTCACTCAATTTTGACGTTTACCACGTCTGCAAAGAATACAAATAGGAGAAAATAGGATGAGTTGCATTTTATGATTTGTTTTGAGTTTTTGTGAAGTTGAAATGGCGACATGATTTTGTACAAAATCGATGCAACTTTATGCAAATTCCAAATATAATCAAATAAAAGTATAAAATGTGTGGGGAATAGTATTTAATAGTACAATTCATTTGGTAATAATTAAGGTAATTTTTTTGGTTTTTGGCTAATAACTTTCAAATTACTAAAAATAAAGGGTTTCCGCCACCGGATTGGGGTTCCTGGGACCCCAAATAAAAGTATAAAATGTGTGGGGAATTTTATTCAAATAGTAAAATTCATTTGGTAATAATTTAGGTAATTTTTTTGGTTTTTGGCTAATAACTTTCAAATTACTAAAAATAAAGGGTTTCCGCCGGATTGGGGTTCCTGGGACCGAAACGCGTCTCTGGATACCAATATCGATATTTTCAGTGCAGTTGTTACAGTTGACGTTGGATGTAGAGTATAACCACTGATTTAATGAAATAGGTTGAAAAATATTTGCAAATAAAAATAACTTAATTTGTGAAACGTTTTATCCAAGAGAGTGTTTTGTCGACGGTAAATACACAAAGTATCTATTGTGTATGGAAATCAATTAAAAGTTTTACCTTCATTACAATTACTGCAATTACCTAATAATAAATGTTAGTGAAATTGAAATGCTTATTAATTATCATAACAAAATGCCCTTGACCCCATCATATTTTCCCAATTGGAAAACCACCCTCAATTTTCATGCATATATATCTACCTATACATATATATGTATACATACAAATCCTATATATATCCTCGATGGTGCGGGAATCTGCACCTATGGAGCGCGTTATTCCTGCGTCCAGGGCGGTAAGTGGTTTCAAAGTTTCTGGACAAATAAATATGCCCTTAGGAAATACATTTGTATGAAACTTTTTGCCGACGGTGACATGAAAAAATGTTATTATAGTAAAAATCACATTCATGCCTATGTAGTTAAAAATATAAAGGCCAATTTTTAATTTTTATTTAAATTAAATAATCTATTTTTATTAAATTAAATAATCTATTTTTTCGAAAAAAAAATATACCTACTTCTATATTTTTTCCCAATTTTATTTAAAAATACCTACCCATAATCCATTTATAATTTTAATTACACTAATAATCAAAAACTACATCAATTAATAATGTCCTGTAATTCTATCAAAAAAATAAATAAAAATATTCATTCCTAATCACTACTCCCTTTGGTGGTGTGTTATGTAAAAATGAGAAAATGATAGGAAAAAAGGTCTAGGTGATAAATAAAACATTTGACACACACCGCACAATGGTCTCAATAGCCTAGTAGATAAGATATTGCTCTAACTAGCGGGAGAATCGAGGTCGAATCGTGCCAAATTTTTATTATTTTTTCAACTTTTTCTTACATTTTATTTTTGTTTTTATTTTTTTATAACAATTAATTTTTAATAAATATTAATAACATTAAAAATTTGCACATAATGCAATTAGTTTGGATTTTACACTTGTTATCACTGCATCGTTATTTTTATCGAAATCCATAACGAATATACATTTTTACCACACTTATAAAAACATTATTCAACGATAACTACATAACAGGGTTGCACTTCTGCGCTAAAATCCTTATCGATAGGTTACAGAAACGGGCTACGGAGCTTCTATACGGATCCGAAATTGATCCACATGGATATCAAGATCACAACGTTGTTGTTGCATTTACATGCAAAATTTCTATCTGGATCTGGATTACTCCTCTTTGAAGCACGCCTATTGCGATTATTGGCAACCGTGGTTGAGTATGGAGCAGGCCGCAGATGCTGTCACAGTTACGTTAGTCACGGCGTTTTCTTTGTAGCGATTTCTTGTGTTTTTACAGTCGCTGTAACAAAATCACAGGTACACATATTTTTGCCAACTCTAGACAGTACTAACTATACGCAACCGGCTGGGTTTTTTTTTACTAATTCTATTGGAATTACCAAAACGATTAAATAGATAATGTGAGTTGTTATTACCTGTCAAATGTTCTACTATAGGGACTAGAATAGGCTATAATATAAGTGCTTTAAACAACAGTCCTAAATTCTTAACTACCCATGAAAGTGGTTCTATGACGTGTCAACAAAGGGGATGAGTGCATTTCATGCCCATGTTATTTGTTAAAAAACAATTTATATTTTCACGTTCTTTTTACAGATTCGAGAGTCAAGCAAGATGATAACCGATGTGCAATTGGCTATTTTCTCCAACGCTTTGGGGGTTTTTCTATTTCTCTTGGTTGTGGCGTATCACTACATTACGGTTAACGCTGTCAAGTAAGACTTGGTTTTAATATCTAAATAATAGTTAATGTTCTATGTTTTGTTTCAGAAGTCCAACAAAAACGAAATAAATCATACTATCTAGGATATTTTTTTATCATGCCACTATCTTTAAATCAGTTTCTTTACATGTTTTGAAGTATAAATATAAATGTACAACTAAAGTTCTTATTGCAATATTTTTACTCATATTTGTTGTTGTTGTTGTAACGACGAAAACGCTTCCCGAAGGCTTTGGCGGGTGCTGTCGAACTGACAGTCCTTGGACGGATACGAATCCGGTACTGCCCGACTGTCGTAGCGATTGCGTATGACCAGAGATGGGTAATGAGAGGCATCATATCCGTAGATCAACCATCGAGTTGCACGTCATTTGTGCATATTAGTCGCCTCTTACGACCGGTATGCCTACCTCGGGCATATTCTAAGCCCCTAACCCGCAGGGGTATTTACTCATATTTCATCCAATGCATCTCTCAGGCTAACAAAGTCCTTCAACGATTCTTTAGTTTGTGAAGATTTTTTCTTGGCACTGAATGTTTTTTCCTTTGGATGTCCAAAAGAAAATGTTTTCGATCAATAAGTGTTTGAGGTAACCTCAGAAATATCCATCGAATCGCATGTTTTGCAGCATTGTTTTCTTTGCCTTTTTGGTCATTATGCTTGCTGCTAACAGATGCCTTGCTTCATAAATATTCAAACCTATAATTTCTAGGAAATTTGTGCGCCCTTATGCAGTGGTCTTTTTGTTGCTCCTAAGTTAACATTGGTTGCTTGCATTCCTCGAGAAAGCATGTGTATATAGCTATACCACGTTCTGAGAGAGTTGCAAAATAAGAAATTATTCAAATCGAGCAAATGTGCAGTGGGTAATGAACGACGGCAAATGGAACATAAAAATCGATGCACATTATTGAAATGTGGTTTGTAGGCAGTAGCATCTTTGAAAATTAGCTTGCATCCTGGTACATTACAGAAATATTCAATAGAACTTAAGGCAGATACTTCATCGTTAATAGTAATGACGCCAAGTGTTTTGTACTTCGGAATGTACGCTTGATTCGCCGCCTCGCAAAATCCGTACGTGATTCATAACCAAATGGAACATTATTTACAACGTCCATTATTTCTGCGAGTTAGAAGAGTCTGATCCGTCGAGAAAGTTACTGATTTCTTTTATTTATAAATTTAAGATAGTACATTTTTTTTAAATGTGTATACTCTGGACTTGCGAAATCTGCAGTGTTGCAAAAAAAAGTAAGTTCCTTATTTCCAATTTATAATTTGTGGAAATGTCTGGTTTGTGCAAATAAACGCAACTATCCAAATGGAATTTAGTTGTGAAACTTAGACCTTTCTATCTTACTTATTTCAGGAATAGTAGAGGCTTCTTTTTCTGTAACACTGTACATACTGCATTTACCAACGAGCCCCTTATGTTGTTCCGGTAGTTGTTATTGTTGCTGTTGTATCGACAAAAACACTCCCCGAAGGATTTGGGAGTGCTGTCGAACTGACAGTCCTTGGCCGAACCCGGTATCCCTTGCGATACTGCCCGAATGTCGTGGTAGCGATTTGATATTACCAGTGGAACCTTCTAGGTCATGTCACTCCTCCTTCCGTAAGGAAGGAGAGATGGGTAATGAGAGGCATCATGTCCGTAGATCAACCATCGAGTTGCACGTCATTACCTTTGTGCATATTAGTCGCCGGCAGTAGTTCGCTCTGCTTCGGAATGTCGGGTTGGGACGTGAATCCGGTACGACCCACTAATAACACCTTGGGGTACTAGCTCGACTACCTTATGAAAGTTTTCGTTGATTCTGGATCCACAGAAGCTCCTAATGCTAAAGTGTACCTTTCGAATTGAGGGAGATATGAACTTTAATGCATAAATGTTTGCTAGTAGCATGCAAGTTATACTGTTTCAATTTGTATAAATTTGTTTGCATTCATTAGCTTTAATCGTTTGTAAAGTCACGGTCCAGTATAAATAACATAACGAGAATAAAATTATTTCTTTGTCTATTTGGCATAATTTTCAATATATCAATTTAAAAAATAATAAAAGCTTTAAGTACAATGGGGGGATTTAACAAGAAATAATAAACAAATTTATCTTACAGCAAATCAAATTGGTCCTAAGCAACATGGAAAAGACAATGGAGGTGTCAAGAGCTGAACCCTCGATTAGAATATACGTATCTTGTTTTTTCTTCTTCAGTCAACTTTACTTATGCAAAGCTGCTGTATCCAGCTTAGGTGCTGGCTTGCTTGCCATACCAGAAAGTAGTTTTTTAATTTCGGCAATCGCACGACCAGGATTCAAGTTTTTAGGACAGGTGCGGGTACAATTCATGATTGTGTGGCACCTATATACACTGAATGGATCTTTTAATTTGCTTAAGCGCTCGGCGGTATTTTCATCTCGTGAATCGATAATCCAACGGTAAGCTTGCATCAACACAGCTGGACCTAAATACTTGTCTCCATTCCACCAATATGATGGACACGAGGTTGAACAGCAAGCGCACAATATGCACTCATATAATCCATCAAGCTTTGAGCGATCTTCAACAGACTGCAAATATTGCGCTTTTCCCTTTGACTCGCCCACCTCATCCCTATAACAAAGGTAGTTTCGGTACATGCTTTAGATTAAAGTAGAAACTAAAATTTACTTGCGTTGAAGCCACGGTTGAATTGAACGATATTGCTCATAGAAATTGTTCAAATCAGGAACTAAATCACGTACTACATACATATGGGGCAAAGGATACACTTTTAACGGCTTTGACAAATTTGTATCAATTTTGCTGGAAAAGGAAACATTTAGAACACAAATTAAATTTTCCGGGTGTATATAAATATGTAACCACGATTTGCCTACCTGATACATGCCAAGGTATTTGTGCCACCTATATTCATTGCACACGATCCGCATATTCCCTCACGGCATGACCGACGAAAAGTTAATGTTGGGTCTACTTCGTTTTTAATTTTAATTAATGCATCCAAAACCATGGGCCCACATTCACGGAGATTAACCTCGTAGGTCTGCATATACGGTTTCTCTCCAGCATTGTCTGGGTTCCATCGATATATTTGCAGAGCTTTGATTTGTGGCACCTTTGCTTCTTTCGGTTGCGCCTGCTGATCCAAGTGCTTACCCGACGTGAGTGAACGCAGCTAAAGCGACATGCCATGAAGAAAATAATTGTTAGGTATAATATCTAGATTTAATTGTGTGTTGTACTTATATATATGTATGTATAAGGGTGGATTGCATGTAGTATAGAATGAAGTGCGCACTTGCACCGGAAAATGCAATTTTCCCCAATTGTGAAATTGCTCTGCTTGCACTTTTATGTAACCATATCATGTCAACAATTTGATATGAAATATGAAGAAAAAATTCTTAAAATTTGTTAAAACACAACCCAAACAGTATTTTTTATACTTTTCATGAACAGATAATGGTATTATAACTTTGGTCCGATGTTTGTAAGTATGAGAAGAAGAAGAGATAGACCCACTAATAAGCATACCGAAATGATCAGAGCGATGAGCTGAGTCGATTTAGCCATGTCCGCCTGCCTGTTTGTACGCAAACTAGTCCCTCAGTTTTTGAGATATCTTGATAAAATTTGTTATGTGACCGCCATTTTGAATGAGATTAATCATTTGTCGGAAGATCGGAGCAATGCAACGCATAGCTCCCATACAATCAATAGTTTCGATAAATGGGTTTTGGGCTATAAATGTTACAATTAAAAAGCTAGGAACGTAAAATTTTGCAGGTTTGGTACTTATTATATATGTAATTATGTAGTGAAAATCACCCAGATCGGACCAACATGGGGTTTGGGATGCATAGCTTTGCAGTTTTACTAAATGTGAGTAAGGATCGGACACTCACAACCGTGGTGCGTATTCATGAAAGGCATAAAGTCTTCGGCATGGTCGAAGACAGCCCTTTCCTTACTTGTTTTATTATGTAATTCCATGCATATTTCATTTGCTTGGTATTTTCCACTTTTTGCGTTGATAGCTGTCACTAATCTGTTTGGTGAGGTGTAGTTTTTTTGAATTACCTGTTGTCGTCCAGCTATAAATCCAACGCGGTTCAATGCAATAAAACGTGCTTCGTTTACTAAAGCCATAGTTTACTTAAGTTAGGGTTTAAATTGAAATATCTTAGCTTTATTCGCAAATATCGTTAGATGCAGAAAAAAATGTCTACTTGTTTTGCAAAACACTTGCGGTAGCAGCAGCTGAAAATGACGACTGAATTTACGCTGCTGGTAGATATGTCAAAACGAACCAGTGCGGCCAAGTCCATGAAGTTTGTTTTGAAAACGAGGCAGAACAGGGATAGGAACCACGTAAAAGCTTTATAATTTATAATAAAAATGACGATAATTGTTTCCTTTAGGAGACAACTGCTAAACACTTCCAAAAATGTCGGGAGAGGTATCAAAGGACGCGTTTTAATCTCGGTATCAACAATCCGAAAGCGGATTTTTGGTTTGAGTGCAAAATTATTCGAAAAAACCAAAAAGTGACCCGGGTCCAATCCTAAATAGAGGGCTTTGTCCAAGGTATTAACCGGTCCAACACCGGCTACGCAATTCGTAATATTTCTGCGCAGAACACCTTTTGCACATTTCGTAGCACCCAATATGTGTGATTACAGCAACCACATGAAAATTACAGAAAATTTCTAACTTTGATTGCAAATATCTCTTCACTGAAACAAAAACTCGAATTTTCGTTTTCGTAAAAATTCAAGCGATTACTTGAGAACGAAATAAGAAAATTATCCTCATTTAAAATTAAAAAAACTTGTAAAACTGTGTATTCCCAACTAGCCAAGTAAAAGTTTTATGCGGGAAAGACCATCTATAAAGCAAAAGTAGTACGACTAGGTTTTAAGATGTGGGGATGTTTTTCCGAAATGCTCAAAGGAGTAGCCCTAGAGTGAGCTTATATGATAAGAGTATAAATCGAATGGTGGAGTTCCCTTGTCGGGACTTAATGAATTTTTTTACGAGCTATTATGTTTTCTTAAAACATGCAATTGCCCAAAGTGAAACGCTTAACAAGTTCTTAATGATGATTATATTCGAAGTAAAATATAAAAATAATCATTTCCATTTCCGATTTATTTTTTAATCGAAGCTACAACTGAAGCAAACAGCTTTTCAAACCACTTTTAATGTTATCTGTCCCCGGGCTCGAATCTTGGACCTTCGGTATGGAAGGCCAGAAATACTACCGCCACACCACGGCAGTCGGTCGGTCGGTCTCAACCAAAATCGTCCTAACGACAGGGCCGTGCTGGTTGCTCCTGACCTGTCGAAAGCTTTCAACCCCGTTAGTCACGCGCAACTTATTAATGATCTTGAAGAGTCAACTCTTCCCTCTGTCTAAAGCGTTAGACCGCCAATTATCCCAGTGGTCGGCAGTCATCGGTTGAATTCAGAGGCGAACGAGGGGTGCCACAGGATGGTGTCCTATCCCCGCTTTTGTTTAATTATTACATAGCAAGGCTCCCCTCCCCACCAGAGGGTTTCTCGATCGTCTCCTAAGCCGATGACTGTACGAATTTGGCGACGGGCCATTCCGTAGATGAGCTGTGCTCAAGAATTACCCCTTAGCTCCTATCCTTGTCCGGTTTCTTCGATGCGCGATATTTAGTACTGGCACCGACTAAATCCTCGGCTACCTTATTTACGCCTGGACAGCGCAGGTGAACATGGAATTAAACGTCTACGTCGTTGGCACGAAGCTCTCCATAAGAAAAGATCTAAAGGTGTATCGACGGGCCCTCAACGTCATCCACACAGGGTCGGTAAACTCCTTTGTCAGCTCTAGCAAAGTGAATGCCGTCATTCAGGTACAAGCTCCACCTGTTGTCGAAGAAGAACGCGAACTGTCTAGGGAGGCAAGAGTCATGCTGGCCGAACTTGGTTCTGGATATTGTAACAAATTAAACTTTTATCTATCCAGACGGAACCCTGACATGCTAAATGTCTGCCCGACATGCGGTGTGTCCCCCCATGACACTAACCATCTATTTATCTGCGCAACTGAGCCGGCTCTTCTAGCACCAATTTCACTCTGGTCCACTTCTTTTGAAGCCTCAAGGTTTCTGGGACTTCCGTTAGAAGAGCTTGATGACAATGCTAGGTAAGGAAAGTGACGACTAGGCAGGGCGAAGCATCGCTAACACAACAACAACAAGCGAACATAACAAATTTGCGTATTTACTATCTAGTGTACTTTGCAATTTCTCCTATTCCTCTACACATGTTCCGTTATGAGAAGACCGAGCTTGGTCTGATACAGTACCTAACTAATCTTGGAAGAATGTAATGTTTAGTGAGGAATCGCGCGATGAAATCTTTAACGCGGCATTAAAAATGTTGAATAGCGGGCACTTTCACCGAAGATATGTACTCACATACATATTAGTAATTTCCTCATATGAAGGGGCATAAGTATGTACGTCCAAGTTCTTGCCTTAGGTATGACAGTACCTGTAATGCTTCCATCTTTTAGTTCATTTAAGAACAACAATGCATCAAAGTTGAGGGAAACGAAATACATTCACAGCTTTCTTTTAGTGAATTACATTGCATTCCCATTTCACGTGCACGTCTTTATTCAAGGTTGTTATTCTTCAAGCTTATACAAAGTACAACATTAGCACCCCTCACAGACTATAAACATCCCATAGTATTACTGCGCCAACGTCCTTTAAAATACAGACGGCATTTCATAGAGGACGACTTGTGCGTTGGATGAGCTGCACTGTATCCATCATAAAACGCATTTAACTTTCCCATAAGCAAAACGCTGTAAAGACTGTCATGCATTTATATGTTCTGATAGTACACATGTACATACCCAGTTGGAAATTGAAAACTGTGTCAGAGCAATAACACCACACTGAAATAACGCGCACAGTCTTAGCTGTCTAAAAATAGTTAATAACGCGCATGGAAATTATTTCCCTAAAGAAGAGGCAACTGAAATAAAATCAATTTATAAGTTTTTTAAAAACTTTCATTTAAAAATTTGCGATTTAATTCAAATGAATGAATCTGAAATGTATAAATTACTCTTTTCATTTTAGTTAATTCATTTGCTCAGAAGGAAAGAAGCAAGCAAAGTTACTAAGATTTCAGTAAATTTTGTTTGATTAATTTTCCAACTGGGTACATACATACATTCCGAAACACATCCTCCTCTATACGTGTAAATGTGAGCTTAATGCGGCCACATGTCGTTGGGGCAAAAGTTTTTCACGTACAGATTGTATGTCAGCATTTTGACATACTTGACAGTCATGACTATAAAATAAATGTACAATCTTGTTACAGTCTTTAGAGAAAAAAGTGAAAGGTGGTCGGAATATACACATACACACATACATATACGAGGTGTGTTCAAAAAGTATCGCGAATTTTGTGTTTTTTCAAAAATTATTTATTTATTCATGAATATCTATTTTGTCCCCTTCAAAGTAATCCCCATGAGATATTATACACTTGTGCCAACGGTTTTTCCAATCTTCGAAGCACTTCAAAAAATAATTTTTTTGTATCTTGTTCAGCTCCTCCTTCGATGCCGTCTTTATCTCGTCAAGAGAAGCGTAACGTCGTCCTTTCATGGGCCTCTTCAGTTTAGGGAACAAGAAAAAGTCACAGGGGGCCAGATCTGGGGAATACGGTGGCTGCGGTATCATTAGTGTGTTGTTTTTGGCCAAAAAGTCGCGCACAAGCAACGATGCGTGAGCAGGGGCGTTATCGTGGTGCAAAAGCCAATTTTTGTTCTTCTTTGCACATCTTCTCGGCCTTCTGAGAACATTTTGTACCACCGATAAACGTTGCTTCGGTCCAAGGTAGCTTCTCCGTATGCCACAGTCAACATTCGGAATGCATCCGCGCACCTAATTTCGTTTTTCACACAAAATTTGATACAGGTTCTTTGATCCATTTTTTTGAATAGGTAAAAATCGAAGACGATCCAAACCACGTGCAAGCAAAGCAGCTGTCAACAATTAACTGAACATTCAAAATGGCCGAGCTTGTCGGCATAAGTGAGAGACATGAGTACCAACATAACGCCACAAAAAATTCGAAATTCGAATATACTCTCTCTTTATGGCGCGATATACAACAGGTATATCATCATAAACCTCCTAAGAGATTTTTGCGCCAAGCTTCTCTTCCAATTTGTGGTGTGCCGATTTGAATTTTCCCTACAAATTGGTGGGACCTACAGTTTTTTGCCGACTCCGAAAGGCATCTACAAAGGAGACGAATTTTTGCTGAGAAGCCTGTCATGGCAGAAATACACTCGGAGAGTTTGCCAAACCACTGCCGAGGGGCGACCCCGTTTTGAAAAAACTTTTTTAAACCACTTTTGATGTTAGCTGTAGCAGGGCTCGAACCTTGGACCTTCGGTGTGGTAGGCCGGCAACACTACCTCCACACCACGGCTGCCGCCAGAATTCGAATATACGTAACCAGCGAAAATTCAAAATTCGCGATACTTTTTGAACACACCTCTATAGTAGTACATATAGTTACATTTATATTTCCAAGATGTAATTTGGCGTCGCGGGGGATGTAAGGACTTTATTGGGCGTGTATGCGTTACTGGGTTCTGTGAGCGCCCTGCACTGATGTTGACACGATTTCAACAAAACAAAAAATGATACTCAAACATAACAAAGTTTCTTACATGGCACAGCGAAGCACTTTGCTACAACTGCACGCGCTTCTGCTTTTTATTTGCAATTTAAACAAAAAGTAACTTTTTAAGATTGTGGAAAACTATTACTACTCAGAGACATTCATAAATAGGAATATCTGTATCCCTGAGAAACGTATTTGTATAAGTAAGCAAGTACCGAGTTCTGTTAAAGTAAATCGTGTATGCGTGATGGATTTGAAGCTACAAATAAAAGTCTTTAGGCTTTCGAAAGGATAATACATTCTGATTGCCATAAACAACACGCACAAAAGAGCATATTGATTTCGTCGAGAATAAACGTTAAGCGATTAAGGCGACGTCCGCCCCTGCGTATGATGACCTTTTTCCAAAGGCATTTAATGATATAACTACATAATACTATTATAATTAGGGATACCAATTTTTAGGATTTTGGCAATTCCGAGGTTTTCGTGGTCTGATTTTACAATCCCTAGATTAAGGCATAACAATTGATTGGATTTTCTATGTTTTTTAAATCAAAAGGAAAGTTATTTCATCAATAACAAAGCAAAATCAAATAATTTACCAAATTTTTTTAAAAATTTTTGAATTTTTAACCAAATTTTTCGAATGGTGAAGAGTATTTGTAACTTTAACAAGATATGAAGTTTTGTGAAAAAAATGTGTTAATATTTTAAAAAGCAAAATTGTGTTAATCTGGCGGATAAAGTTAAAATTGGCTTGAGAAAATACATACACCACTTTACATTCAAATAAAAAAACGGGATTGAAATCTGTTTAAGCGAAATAAGCTGCAATTATTTCTTTGATTTGTTTTATTTGCATTGCATGCTGTTGTAATTCGCCACCAGCTTACGATGTATTCCAAAGATGAAGTTTATATTTGCAATCCCAAATCGGGGGTTTTTCACAGCAAAAATCAGGAGGCCAATCCCGCGCTTATACCTCAGAAGATCAAGTGCTCGCCCTCAATTAATACAAAAAAGGTGTAACAGGTGCCCCGCACCCCACGTTCTATATAAAACAAATAACTTAAACGGTCGTCTAGGCCTGAGCCAAACAAAATAAAATAATACAAAAATTTACTTAAATAAGCTACTTGCCCTCCATAAAGCTAAGATAACATCCCTGGTACATAAGTATGTATATCGTAACCTTCCAATTTGGGTTTCGGTAATTTTATCGTTATGAGTTAATGGATTCTCTACGGAATGCTTTATGTTATATCAAAAATTCAAAATAAAATGCATGAAAGGAGCCTTCACGATTACCCAATCAAAACAATGCGAATGCATAAAATTAAATAAATTTTTCGTGAGTTTGGGCTGTTCTGATGGAAGTTTTTCTCACTGCAAATTCTTATATCAAGGATCACGTTCTACTTTCGCCCATGTGCCTTGCACCTTAACAAAATTACACAGATACTAGTTGGCAAATGTCTCCCAGTACACCACGCCAATCAAACGACGTAGAACCGAAACTATTCTAAATTCTTCATGGGATAGGGTAGGTACAAGCCCATTCTTTGGGGCAATAACTCCGCCAGGTTCCCCAAAAATATTAGGGATCTGTAGTGTCTTAATTTTTTTGGTCAATGTGTTACCTTAAAGTTTATCATGTCAATTCGCTCCAAAACTTTTGAAGAAAAAATTTTTACCTATTTGGTTTAGCTTTGCTTTTAATGAAATAAATTTCATGAATGGAATAGCTTTCATATTAAAAATCCAATTATTTGTCGAATATTTTTTAGACTAGGTGGTTCGTCCAACAGTTTCTTCACTTTGTTCATCCTGAACTGTTGAAGAGTAGCGAATACCCTAATGCCGGGACTAGTCGTGGGATCCAGGGGTTCTAACTCGAAATCCCGAAAATGGGCAACCCTAATGCATATATAAATCATCACCAAAAGGCCGCACCCCAGTACCCGAAACGCAAACTGAAGAAAACTTTGGTAACTTCGGAACATGTAAATCCATCAATCGCTGTTAAATTTTTTTTTGGGTATTTTGAGTATCAAAATTCTACTATGATTATTCCCCACATGATATCAACTGACTGTATTAGCATCGTGTCAATATGTTATTCATACGCCCTGGGAAAATATAAAAATATGTATAAATTTTATCCCATAAATTGGAAGCTTCACAAAGACATTTAGTGCAAGGAACTGAATTATTTCTGCTTCACGAAAGGCGATATAAAAGAAACTTCACATGGCTGTGTGCAAATAGGGCGCAAACCCGCATACAGATGTACAAATAGATCTACAGCCTAAGATAATATAGATGTATGAAACAGTGCGAGGGCGAGGATTATATCAAGCGTTAAATGGGTACGTTAGGAACGCCATGAGCAATAAATGGATGTAAGTAAGCTCATAAACCCTATCAAACCTACGCACACTCACGCAAACACACATACACACATAACTCATTGTTTATTCCAAAGGTAACCTAACGACTTTCTTCATCTCAAGACTGCCAGCTTAAGTTAAATCTACACAAATAAGTATGTTTGCATGAATTCAAATTGTTGTGCATCTCGTCTAACATCGCTGGCTGACAGTTATGCGTTTGAGGTAGTCATGTACTTCCGTTTAATAATGAATGGAATGTCCGGTATGTCTCATTGTCACCCACAAATTCCGTTGCTTCTAAGATAGACATGTACTATATGTATATATATACATATGTATATATAATGCTTCATTCAACTATGCCTATTAACCCGCAATAGCCATAGCCACACTGTCAAAGTTCCTTGTTACGTTTGAATACAAATTTTTTGGCGCCACCAGCAAACTGCTCAACTGCAAATGGAACTACCTCAGACGCATGTCGACGAAAGCTTTCGAGCGCAACAACTGGGTGTCATTGGTATAAATTCAAACACATGCGTCTAAAATGTATATGTATATTGCTTGTGGGTAGATATGTATATATTTACACTCACACAAGTGTACATATATTCATTAAAGTCTCCCTTCGAATCGAAGTATTTTCTATCGGTGACAAAAAAATTTTGAATACATTTTCTTAGATTTTGGTTAATACTCGTATATTAGGATTTATAGGAGCGTCAATGTTATGTCAAATTAGTCATACTTTACTTCACTACTTTAGGGTGGCGATATAAGCAAATTCCGTGCTGAAAGGATACTTCTTGTATAATTCTGTTCCAAGATGTTTTCGTGCAAAGCTTTTGAGGTACGGTAACGGCTAGGTATTTAATATTCCGTTACAACCATACTTAGCCTTTCTTTTTTGTTGTAGTCTAAACTTGTCTATCTTTAGATACAATTAAAAAAAGTTTTCTCAAAAGTAATTAAGTCCTTCAAATCTTTTTCAGTCTTCATATTAAACTGAAAATTTGTTGGTGAAAGTGTTTCAATGTTGGGTAAAAGCGTACAGATTTTTTTGTTTGGAAAGTGGTGCACTCTACTGTCCATACTTATTTATGTATGGCTCGAAATACGAATTGTTGGCATACTGACGAAGTCCTTGGCAGTGTTGAGCCAAAACAACTAAAACAGAAACAAAGCGCATACTCACCACAGCTCAACAGTTGTGGGTAAAGACGACTTACATTGTTGGTAGGAAGTGTCAGGGTGTCATGAATTTGGTAAATACATACTTACATATATACCAAATCTCCTGCCTCTCCGGAGATACTTGTATTTGAACTTAGTATTTGATTCATTTTATTGTTTATGTCTAAAGTTAGTATGCTTCAAGTGACCTACAGTGATGCTCAAATTGTCTTTTGGTTTGTTTTGAAACTTAAAGGACTGCTAAGAGCACTTGGGCTTTCCATTAAAGACCCATGGAGTTAATCTTGCATGCCAAATGTGTAAGTTAGTACGAGCACATGCTTAATGGGAAGGAAAGTCGGGTTAGCAATTAAAAATAAATGTTTTGGAAATATTTGATGACAATAATTGTGCACAACTTGGGTTTAGGAATCGTGTTTGTTGTGATTAAAATTCTTTGTGAGTTATAAAACAGCGCGCGAATGGAGTGTCTGACCTAGGGCATGCAAAGTCAACACAAGCTCTAGAAAGGTTTTGAAATAACTTTTGACCTCTCTTCCCTTTTTCTAATAACCGGAACAAGCCCACCCGTGTCCATTCTGCGCGCTATCACTCTGCAATTTTGAGAAATATTGAATGCTTTTAAACTTTTCTGGTATAATTTGGGAGATTTTTTGAAACCGAATTTTGGAGCGGAATCGTTCTGTGAGATTCGCAAACACCGGTGTAGAAACAAAATTTATTTCCCGCTCAGACCACTTCTTTGTAACAAAGCGGGGAACCCAAAATCAAATATTTAACTTTGTGCTTTTCTCGATCCAAATGTGAACACTGTGCTTTCAGCCAAGAAAAAGCTAAGACTCCCATACGTATGTATGTTTGTTTGGATGCACTTTATTGTATACTGAACAAACTCAAATATTTCATTTGCTTCTCCACACAATCACAATGGTTAAAGCAAATAACTCGAGCCAGCAGTTTCGCTGTGAGGAAAGCGTCAATTAAACTTTCGAAGGTAAATGCAAGTACTTCGTCTATCAGCCGTTTGCCAGGTGCTGCAACAAAAACACCAACAACAAACGAAGAAAGCAGCTGATACTTTAAGGGATGCATTTGAAAGCTTTACTGAGCGTGTGGTGAAGAGCAGCCCTTACAGCTATCCAAGACAATAGTTGCGCCATAACCGACAATCAAGTTAGACGTGTTAAACGGAAACCCGCTAGCGGCCAAACAAAAAAATACAAAACAAAAATAATGTAAATAAAACAAGTGATAATACATTTAGTGAATTGCCAAATTTTCGAAAATTTATCGTTACTATTTCAATCCTAGTTAAATTTTAAGTTATATCCCACCTACTTAGTTCGTAGCCAAATTAAGCATACCTCTTGCATGTCTACACATGTTTGTTCATGCTTCATAAATAATTAAACCATTGACAGCCGCATGTCCTATAGTGTGTTGTATTATTCGGGTCATTCGTGGGTGAATTGTGTATCCTCTCGATGTGTGTTGAATTTCTAAGCTTCGAATTGTGTTGCATTGAAATGAAATACGCCGGATAATTTTGAATTTAGTTAGTGGCGAACTTTTGGGCAATGCAGATGTTGCAGTTAAAAACAATAACCTTTTTGTGAGGGAAGTGATATAAATACATAAATACATACTCGTATACATACAGCACGTTTAAAATATGTACAAAATAAGAAGCTAAAGTGAAGTTTGGAGATTTCTAAAATAATCGCGGAAGTCGTTAAAATCTTCTGAGAAGCTGTGGACCACTTTTTTATTCAAATCGCGCGTAATTCAGCAAAGGAACGGAACTGCTAAAAAACATATTCGTGCGATTGTTGCTTTTACAATTAAACATTTCTTAAAATCGCTTATAAAGGAAACAATTTGAATACCACGACGTATATCTAAGGTTCGTAATGTTCTTTTGACCAAAAATACGCTAACACTTTGTTTTGATGAAGACATACATATATAGGTTTTGAATCGTCCTTTCGATGCTAGAAAATTTTTTTTTTCAGCTAGCTTAAAAAAAGTTTTTAATTTAAATTTTCAAAGGAAATTTAAAAGTTTTGAAAAACAAACTTCCTTTTGTTGTTTTATTTCATATGTCGCTTACGGAAAAAATTCGGCAACAATTTTGTTTATACAAAGTTAGCTGTGCTGTGTAAATCTTATAGGGTCTATACACGGTGCGTTTGGCTCGTGGAGTGTTGAATCGCCTCCAATATATAAGGCATGTTGATCTTCTCGTGTCATATCAAATTCATGTTAGCATCATGAATACTGAAATATTTTCGCTAAAACATGAAAACTGACTCTTGACTCAGACGCACCATGTAAAAACTCTACAATAGGTGAAATCCTCGTACCCCTAGACACCTCGTAAATAAAATAGTTTTCTATATCAGCTTGTGATGTTTATTAATCATTTGCGAGCTTGGCTGTTATTTAGCACTGCAATGCTTAATCAAGGGATGCATTTTTGGGACTTAAACGCTAGAAAGGAAGGGGGAAAATTTCGCAAGAAGAATCTGAGCGTATACTACGCTCCGTGAATTTTTTACCGAGTACGAGGTGTGTTCAAAAAGTATCGCGAATTTTGTGTTTTTTCAAAAATTATTTATTTATTCATGAATATCTATTTTGTCCCCTTCAAAGTAATCCCCATGAGATATTATACACTTGTGCCAACGGTTTTTCCAATCTTCGAAGCACTTCAAAAAATCATTTTTTTGTATCTTGTTCAGCTCCTCCTTCGATGCCGTCTTTATCTCGTCAAGAGAAGCGTAACGTCGTCCTTTCATGGGCCTCTTCAGTTTAGGGAACAAGAAAAAGTCACAGGGGGCCAGATCTGGGGAATACGGTGGCTGCGGCATCATTAGTGTGTTGTTTTTGGCCAAAAAGTCGCGCACAAGCAACGATGCGTGAGCAGGGGCGTTATCGTGGTGCAAAAGCCAATTTTTGTTCTTCCACAAATCCGGGCGTTTCTGGCGGATTGCTTCGCGCAAATTGCGCATAACTTGCAGGTAATATTCCTTATTGATCGTTCTTCCCTGTGGTAAGAACTCATGATGCACCACGCCCCTGCAATCGAAGAAAACTGTCAGCAAAACTTTCACATTCGACCGAACTTGGCGCGCTTTTTTCGGTCTTGGTTCGTGCGGCAGCTTCCATTGAGATGATTGAGCTTTGGTTTCCACGTCATAACCATAAACCCACGATTCGTCACCAGTTATGACCCTCTGGAGCAAATTTGGGTCGTCGCGGACAGAGTTTAACATCTCATTAGCAATGTTCATGCGATGCTGTTTTTGGTCACAATTGAGCAATTTTGGTACGAATTTCGCGTAAAAATCGAAGACGATCCAAAACACGTGCAAGCAAAGCAGCTGTCAACAATTAACTGAACATTCAAAATGGTCGAGCTTGTCGGCATAAGTGAGAGACATGAGTACCAACATAACGCCACAAAAAATTCGAAATTCGAATATACGTAAGCAGCGAAAATTCAAAATTCGCGATACTTTTTGAACACACCTCGTATTCTAGGTCTCGCTTAAGTCAAGTTGTTAATAGATACCGTATTTGTTAGTCGATTTAGCTAGTATTCGGCACATGGGTTAGTGTCATACGAAAACTTATGTCTGCAGAAAATTTTGTTGTGTTAGGACCAGCTATGCTGAAACTCCAAGTGCAGTAGGACCCCTTTTAGAATAATTTGATTTAAATTATGACAGAAAGTATGCTGATCAGGCGTGGCGAAGTACTGCTTCCACACCAACAAAAACATTTTATTTTTGTCTACTTTACTCAACTTAATTAATAATGTAAGTACCTAATTTTGATATAAAACCTTCTTGTAGTCACACCTGGATTATCTGTTCCCTAAAAGATGTTTGGAGTAGACAGTGATACCTAAGATGACGTGAAAGGTGTCATATCCTTAGATCAGCCTCGAGTTGTGCCTTTCCTTTTCGTCTTGCATTCGGCATTGTGCAACGACTTCTTCCAAACTTGAAGTTTTTGAAGTTGTATTATTAAACCAGCAAAATGTTACAATGGCGAAAGAATGGGTGAAGATGGGTTAATTATATTGATGTTGCAGAAAAAATTAGCTAAGCTATTTTAAGTGTTTTTCTTATTTAATATTATCATAGAAGAATATTGTTTTCAATGAGGCGGCTTTCCCCTTTTCAAGTTAACCTCGTATAAACTTCTTTACTGTTAAATATGTGTGAAGGTTCATTAAGTAGTTTTAGCTTTGTAAATACGGAGGTGGAAGTTATCCCCGACTTCATGGGCTCTCTTAAGCTAACCGAACCTATAACTTGCGAGTGACCTGATGCTACAGAACACGCTTATCATGCCAGTCATCAAAAATGCAATTTAACACTGTATTTTGGCGAGATAAAAATTGTACAAGAAAACGTGAACAGCATTAACGAGTCAAGGAAAATGCTGCCTATGCATGATTTTGAAAATTTCCCTGCACTGCGGGAGAAGGTGGAAGCTTGATGCGCGTCGCACTACCACCAACACTATCGCTATTGCTGAGCTTTCATTGTAGTGAAATTCGCAGCTTTACTGAAGAAATTTGGTTAGTGAAGGTTTTTGTGATTTTTTTTTAATTCACTAAATTAATTATATGAAAGCAACGTAACCTAGATCGTGTTTAGGTGATTGCGGGCAGAAAACATTAGTTCCACCTTAAATTCCCTCAACTAGTCAGGACAAGCCACATTCAAATTTTTTTCAACCGACTTTCGGAATGATGCCATAATATGTAATCATATCCTTACGAACTCATTTATTTAGTTGTTAAAAAGTCTTTTTATGGTTCACATAAATATTAGCGAATTAAAATTTTAATGTTTCAGTTGCAAGTGGACTTTTGAATAACTGAAATAAACATGCGAGCAAATGGAAGCTCAACACGCATCTACGTGACGCTTAAATTCAGTTAGCTTAGTAGTAAAAACGGGTAAGAAACTAAATTACTTTTCAGTTTCAAGTACTTACACCTATGCAGACAGTTATGAAATACAAGGATAGATATATTTGCATAAAATAGAACAGACGCTTATTGAAGTTCGGTGACTGCTCCCAGACAATGCTTTCATTCTCTTTTTTATGCGACGTGACTTCACTTCTTGAATTTGAGTTAAGACTCTACTCACCATGCCCATACTAGCCCCACTGCTCACCGAAGAAACACTTGATAAAAAATATATAAATAAATAAATCTCGGATGGAGCCATATGTATATTTATGGTAGCGAATATAAAGGCTACACACTGCGAAAAATGTTCTAATGCATGCTGAAATATAAACAATGAAAAATGTATCTTAAACCATTACGGCCTTAATACGCCCACACGCAGCAGCCAATAATTTCTGTATATCCACATCCTTGACTTGCTTAAAAGGAAGCAAACCGGTTGTGTGGTCGGCGCTTTAATATACACACATACATACATATGTATATATTCATACAACCTTATCCTTACATTTGTATATTTGGGTTATGTAATCAAATATTAAAAACGGCAAACACAAAGTTAAAATTATTGCCGACGGCTTAATAGAGACGGAAGTTACCAACTAATCTATCTTTTCAAGTTGTGTACCTTACACACATTTCATACAAAAACATTTAGATAGATGTTTGTTAGAAAATATAACAGCAAACTAGTCAGAAAAAATACTAGTCCAGAGGCCATAGCATTTAACAAATTGACTTATAATGACTGGAATGTCTCTGTTCAAAATACCAGTGGTCTGTACGAAAAATAAGTTGGCTGACCAGTTGCTAATGGAAATTTGCGTTTTTTTTTTCTGGTAACAGATATGGTGATTTTGATTGACAATTACCACATTTAATTTTTAATTTTTTTGCCTTTTTCGAAACAAATGCATTTTTTCCTTTTTGAGTAACTATTTCCTCTTTCAAAGTTTTGAAAGTAATGGGTAATTTTAAATTGCGTTGCGTTTGCTTAAGTGCTTACTGTACTTTGATAAAACATTAAATGGGAGAGTGCCCTGATAATTTCAAAACTTCCAATGTTTCATATTTTAATTGGGCACCAGTTCTATCAATTGCAACTCGAGCGCAGTTTTAGTACATTTAAGGCCTTTCTTCGCGATAATCGAAAATTTTGAGATGCATCTTGTGGTACAATGTTACCACGACTACAGATAGTGAGGCTTTTGTGTTAAAAGCTCGATTGGAATCAAAGTTAAAACCAAAAGTACAATGGATCTAGTATATCATTTGTTTTTTTTTTATCGTTTTCGTTACAAGTTCAAATAAGTGCCTTTATGAAAATAAATGAATTTTCAAGTTAATTAATTTTTTTTTGCTGCATTTTAATTGCCTTTTTTTTATACTTTTTAGTGCCTTTTCCTACATATTTCGTCACTTTGTTATGCCTTTTTTGCAGGTTTTTAGGTCCTAAAAATCGTATCCCTGGTTATAAGGTAGTTTACAACTGTTTTGTTTGACCGCAGGGTATGCACATACATATACCTATTTCATTAGTCTAAGATGAATCCGGGATGAGTCGCAAAGGAGCATGCGACCAATGCCAGTTTGATCTCCTTGTATGGGTTGAAGTGTCCCTTTTGTTTGAGCATGTCCTATGTAGAGACTAATTGGTCCCTTTCATGCCTGAAAGGGTAATGACGGACAGATTCCCTTTGTTCCCCTACGGGTATGGTCGGACAAGTTTACTTTCAACACCTAAAAGTAGGCTACAGAAATTGAAATCGACCTATCCCAACTATGCCTATAACGGAATAGTTGGGATCAATTGTAGCCCACTGTAGCCCAAAGGTATTGATCCCGGATCACCTCTTTAGAGACCAGTCCCACGATTTTTTGCAGGGTATTTATGCATATTTGGAAGTCCTCAATGTATGAGAAATATATGTAATAGCTCACAAAATTTTCTGTGTTTAACGATGTGGGGTAAAGAGCATTCCGCGCCATTTAAAGCCACAAATTTACAAGCCAAAATATTTACGGAATTATAGCACTCTTATCTTAGTAATGTCTCAGTCTGAGCTGGTATTTGCTTTGGTCCTTTAAGAAGATTCTAAGAGTGACATACATAGATACATACATATGATTGCAGGAACAAGGAACTGAACGAGCGATTTATTACAAATTTCATGAGTAGGCTAATTTATTGTTTTGGACGCTCGGCTTAAATAATTTTACTAGTCACTATGGCGAAACTTCAATGTCGAAGCAGTTCCGATTAGTGGGTGATACAGCTCATTTAATTCTAAAAAATTTATTTTAGCTGATGTCAGTCACTTTCTACTTGTACAATGTAATCTTAAAAATTTCGTCTTGATGTCCGTTTATAGCCACTTTGAATGAAGTTGAAAAATCTGTTTTAATTTAGTTAATAACTTTATCTAAGAAAAAGGAATGTAGCGACATTTATATCAAAGAACAAAGGGCTTTCGAATAAAGCCCAATGGAGTACTATGGGTTCCGTTTTATGGAGTATTTAATTAATTAGTTCCATTAAATACTTATTGGAATAACATTTTGGGATTCGAATACCCTTGTATCGATGCTGAAACTTTGTATAAATGCTGACTTATCTCTGACAGTTGTATATTTTCTCGTTATTAATCGTTACTTATTTACATAAATGGCGCTTAAAAGCTTAAAAGGTTTTGGACGTCCAACATAGCGTGTCAGTGGTTTCCCCGCTCTGCCAACTAGAGCCAATTAAAATTACTAAGGGATTCATAGAGATCGCGGGAGTCCAATCTTTAGCACCACACAACAGAGCTGATAGGATAAGTGACTGGGACAAGTGTCCGCATCAATGCCGATGCTAAACACTGTTTTGTACCACATTCCCACAAGAGAACGCACTTAATCTCAATCTACAACGAAAGTACGGTCATTTAGTACGTCTAACTTATAGACTCCCAAATCTAGGAAGATAATTTAACTGCTGCAAATTTTTACTTCATTGGCAATCATTTTCCAAGGAAGTTAATTATCTTATTAATTATTTTTACATAAGTCAAAAAACTGAGAAGACTAAAGTATTTGTGTTTAAACCCCAAGAAGAATTGCCATTTAAATCATTTCAATTATCATTTGCAAACATAGGACAACCCCACAGCGCCACAGTTAAAGCACATGACAGCGAATTGGGCATACTCAAGGCACCTACACAATCACCAATGAACGACAAACATCAACAGCTGTCGTTAAAGACATCATTGGCATCAGCATGAATTGACTTTTTCTTCTTTTGCTGTGTACGTGGGAGTGTGCCTGTCTCTGCATCACCGCACTCACCACCAAAGTAAAAACAAACAAGTTATTACACGCTCAAACAACGATAAACGCAAACTCACACGCCCGCTTCCTCCCATCCAGAATAAAAATGTATATTTTTCCTTAGAATATTAGTAAATATAAATGTTGGGTTGTGTGTTTGTTAGAAACGGCGGCAGCCTCATGGCTTGTGCTTGCTTCCATCCACACAGAAAGCGCCTTGGTGATGGGTCGTCAGTGATTCCAGCAAAAGCGTTCAATTAACGCATTTAGCGTAAGGAAAAGTGAGAGCGAGAGTGGGCTGACAGGACTTAAAGGCGATGAAGGGCAAATTAAGTGAAAGCGTGCAAAAAATTGTTGTTTATTGTTTTATTAGACTTATTTGAATTATTAATTGAAGAAACATGATAAAAAGAAAATTGTGCTAAATACATGTTAAACAAATGTCGACATACATTAATTGGCTCTTAGCCGCATAGGATAATTCGGCCTTCTCGTAACTAAGCATGTAAGTCATCACTTTCTAGAGACAGCTGACGCCGATTGGGGATGCGAAGAGAGACCAAGTCATCCTCTAACTCTTTTATGCTTCCAACTCAGTGGGACACCACCTAAACTCCAATATAGGAAGGACTATTCAATTGGGGATAGGTTATTAACTAATCATTATTATTATATAAAAATTAACAAATCATTCTTTTTCATATTATATATTGGCGGGTCATTCATTAAAAAAATTAATATGTCGCGCCAAGTGATTACTATTATTACAACCATACTAACCATTGTTCCTCATTGTATTCCTCTAGTGGAACGCCGTTGTCCTTTGGGCTGCCTTCGTATAAATTTCCTTTCATATCCATTTATCACATTTTATGTCTACATTCAATTAACCACCTTTTTTTTAATTTTTTGTATTCTTGCAGTTGCCACTTTATCAGCGCGTCCCATTTGTTAACAAAAAAGGAAATTGCTTAACACTTTTCAATTGTTGCACAACGTGTTCGTCCAGTGACCAGCATAAAAAACCTCCAACCTCAGATGCATGGTGCATAAAGCAATAAATGTCGTATCGGCCGCATTTTGACAAAAACCATATCAATTGCAAGAATACATTGTCCACATATCCAGCCACAAACAACAAAGCGAGCCCCGTAGAGTGTTGGTTGCTTGTTCGAAGTGATACCAACATTCATACAAATGCACATAGCTCCCGAGGGCCGAACACCTGAGTGCCGTGAATGGTTTTGTCTCGGTTACGGTTACTAAATTATTACAACTACAATTCTTTTCCACAACGAACAAGCAATAACAAAAAACACAAAAGCAATACTAGGCGAGTGGCTGATAGTAAATGAAAGAAAATAATGGACAAGGGTAAATGTAGACAAGTTGATGAGCACAACACAACAGCGGTAGTAAAAGTGCAATCCCTAAATGGCGGCAGGGCTTTGTATGTGTCGTGTCAGTGTATAAAAGAAGAAGTCTCACAGTAAATAATTTCTTACAAAATAAACCGAACACGTTTTCAACTTCAATTGAAGGTGAGATGGTACGAGCACGTTGAAGGCGTTATTGCTGCATCTCACTTGTGTATGTTTGTTTGTATGTAGATGTGGACGTAATGGCACGAGTTTGAAATGAAAAAAAATCAACAACAACTAAAAAAACTTGGAACAATTCTTGTTTAACAAAAAGCAGCACATGCTGTCAAGAATTCGAAAAAGGAAACCACAAAATAACAAGTGAATCAAAAAAAAACAAAAAAAAGCTCGCTGAAATAACGGTTTATTAAAGCGAATAGTGGTGATGCTAAGTGGGGATTACTGATGGAGGAGTAGTGAAACGTGAACAACGAATACAAATAGTGCATAGTTTTAGGCGTGTAAACCTGCAGTTAAACGACTGTAATCGGATTTGTATTGAGTTGTTTGTTTGTGTTTGTGCTTAAAACGGTTATTGGATACGCTGTTAACATCGCAGCTTTCAACACTTATTACCGGAAACCAAAATAAGCTCTAACAAAATGGCGATGGAATGGATAACGGCAATGGACAAGCGGTAAGTTTACAATTCCGTTATTTTTTTCCAGCGAGCTACAAATATTATATTATTGTGGTTATTATGTGGGCAACAATTTGTCTTATGTGGCAGGTGATTGTGGCTTTGGGATTCCCCCCTTTAATCTGATTTTATTTGTTCAAAGTGCCCTCTAAATCATATTAAATATTCGAATACTTATGTTGGGTGTACAACCAAAGTCGTCTACTTATCAATATTGACGTTAACAGGTTATATCTTATAAAACTTTCTGTTCTTTAATTTTATTGATGAAAGTAATTTTTTGCATACTCAAAATTTTGTAGAGTACTTTCAAAAAAGAAAAAGGCTAATTAGATCCCGACGAAAGGTAATTAAAGAAATGTTTAATAGCTGATGACCGACTTCAAAATTTACCTATTTTTAATAGCTCAAATCAAATGGCTCAACTCCAGGTTGTTTTGGTTGTTCCTGTAGTCTTCGCATTAATTGGTGTAAACTACTGTAATTAAACCAAAAAGATTATGTTAATATAAATGGAACATTGTGTCACTTGGGCTATGGGAAGATTATACACCTAAATGGCTATTTGCATAATTTCTTTTGCTTCTCGTTTTTATCGTTGTGAATTTCAATCACGCAAATAGAAGAGTGCTGCATTTAAAGTGGCTAACCTTCTCCACAACCCCCGGCTCAGTTCATTGGTGCTTCCCTGACAAGCAGCAAATTTAATTAGTCACCCAAAATAGCAGAAATTAGCATTAAGTAGGCTTGAGTTGCGAAAATGAGTTCTGCTTGAGAAAATAATAAAAGTTTAAAAGTTGCCCTGTCTCAGCATGGCGGTGAAGGTGGGAGTACCTTGGGTCTGAATGTAAGCCAAGAATAGTATCTATTGAAATCAAAAAAACTTTAAATTCATCACGACAATATTAAATTTGGCAATGAATGTCTGTAGAAAAATTGGGTTTTGTAATTTTTGAAGTCGAAGCTCGAATTGTTTTCTAATGTACTTTTAACCAAGACTTTTCAAAGGTTTTATTTAATTATTTACTCAAATGGCGCTTAAGCGCCCAGACAGTCTTGACTGTCTAACTTTGGTGGTAAACCAAAAATAAATCAGATACACTTTTACATATATACATATGAATATAATTACCCAGCAAAATCGAGTTAAGCGATTAAAAAAAATAAGGAATACAGGTAGCTCTTTTATACCATATTCAAAATCTAAGAAAAGGCCTGATGTATGCCTCACTTTACATTGCTTTATATATAAAACTGTTTCTCAAAGAGAGATAGAGGGGAAGAGAGAGAAAGAGTGAGTAATATATTATGATGCCAGGGGTGGTATAACGAATCTGACATTTTTTTTTTTTGCACTCTCGATTAGAACCAAATTTCTGCTATATAGTTAATGAACAAAAACTAAATATATATGTATGTACATAGACAAATTTATGCTCATGAAGCTTCTGGTAGTACCTTATCCCTATATAAAGAGAACTCCGTAATGCTTAATGAGTGCTTTTCCGCTCACTCCGGCTCGCTATTAGATAGAAGTGCTATACAAAATAGTTGCGTCTTACCTTTCTTATACCTGAAAGGCATTTTGGACTGATTATGATCGTTAATACCCGACGAAATTTTAGTAAGGTATTTCAACGGAGTTGGGTACTAGACTGGTTCTAGTCCTGCCTGAGTTTGAATATTTTATTTATTTTCCTAAGGATAACCGAAACTGTTTTTTAGACATCCCTTTTCAGCTCTTGGTGAAAAAGGAAAAAAAAGCACGTAATTGTGCCTAAGTTCGGACTTAACCGAACATGCTATACTCAGTTGTGAGATTTGAGTTTGTGTTTCGGAGCCTTTTTACTTTGTCTTTATTGGCCCTAGAAAGTGAAACATCACATTTTGCTTAATTAAAAAGTCAAATTTTTGTTGGGAAGTTTATCGTTAATTATTTTCGATAAGGTAAAAAAACCCGCTTTTCATAGTACGCAGAGTGGGATGTACCGCACTGACCAATTTTCCAAAATTGATTGGGCATCGATCTATGGGACCCATAAATCAAATCATATTGATCTATACCCAATGGGTTCAGATAGTGACGGCTAAAAAAACAGTGTTGCCAAAGAGAACGCCTGAAGTTCAAACTTTGACATTTATGTAATATTATAGAAGCCTTTACCAGCGGCCTTATATAGATAAGGTATTTTTTAAGACTCTCGTCAACGGGTAAAGGTAGATTGACCAAATAAAAAATTGTTGAAAGATCAACTATTTGTCATTTTAACAAAATGGGAATATTGCTAAAAGTTTCGAAACAAAGTATTCAAAAACGGTCTTTAAAAATACCATTTTGGGTGTTTCTTCGTAACATTATGAGGTATTTTAAGAATTTATCGTCAGCGGTTAAAATTGGAACGAAAAACTAAAAAGTCCTTCCTTTGAATTATTAAGCTATGTATCAGTTCTTATATTGGTAAGTTTTCTAAACAAATTATTCAAAAACGTGTTTGAAAAATATTCTGCTGCGTTCTTTCTTCGGGTTGCTTTAAAACTAAAAGGTTTGTTTTATTATTTGATTTTACTGATGTTTTAAATATTGCTTTCGTTTTAAGTATTGAAAAAATTATTTTGTTACCCAATAATACTAATATGGCATTTTCGCTCATAAAAGTTCCACCAAGGGATGTCGGTTGCTCATAATATTTTTTGGCATATTTATGAGTTCAGAAACTTAAAATCGATAACTGGTTAGATTTTTTAGAAAAAGAAACATTTAGTCTTTTCATAACTAAAAAACAACAAAAAAGAAAAACAAAATGAAGTTTTTTAATACTTCCCAGTAGAACTTGAAGCGAGATCTCCCCAAGCGGTGAATAAGAGAGTGCTCCCTTTGACAACCTTTTGTAACGATAACAGAGATTTCTACACTCTGTGCTCCGAGTTTACTAATCTTGGAGCAAAAGGGGAGACCTCCTTAAGTTAATAATAAAGGAATATTTTTGGGGCGAAAGTAGAGATTTCTCCAACTTCTACGCCCGTCTAACAACTTTTTGAGTAAGCCGAATTTCTGTCAACAAAAGAAAAAATTTCAACAAAAGAAAAAATTTCAGCCTTAGAAAATATAATATTTAATTCAGATTCGATACCATTTGTGGTTGTTTAAGTTTTCTATATGAATGTTATTTCCGACATTTTCCATAATTTATCCCTTTCTGCAGGTATGTGAGGCATTTATATTGCTTCCATTCCTTTGTTTGCATAGAAGGATTGAGCCATGATTCTACAAAGAACTTCCGTTGGTCTTTTAGGAGGAATATGAAGTGTCTCCCTCAGTACTCTCCTGGGAGGTCCTCTAAAATTCTCCAAAACTCCGTCATTACTCGACTGCGATTCAAAAAAAGTAATAACTAAGACTAAATTATTTTATTTTGTTGTATTTGATTTTTTGTAGACATCGTAATCGTAATTGTAGAGGTGTTTCGGCCCTTCGGGTCAGGGGTTTAGAATATGCCCGGGGTAGGCATACCGGTCGTAAGAGGCGACTAATATGCACAAAGGTAATGACGTGCAACTCGATGGTTGATCTACGGATATGATGGCTCTCACCTCTCCTTACCCATCTTACCCTTCCTTACGGAAGGAGGGGTAACATGACCTAGAAGGTTTCACTGGTCATACATCGCTACCACGACAGTCGGGCAGTACCGCAAGGAAGTACCGGAGCGTACCGGGTTCAAATCCGGCCAAGGACTGGTAATTCGACAACGCTCCCTAAAGCCTTCGGGGAGTGTTTTTGTCGTTACCACAACAACAAAAACAACAAAATTATTTTTTTTAGGAGGTGAAAGGGAGTTTTTCTATTACTCGCCCTCCTAGGACATGCAATGTTAAAAGAGAGTGTACAAAATTATATGGTAATACACAGAAGTATAGGGAGTACTCCGGTATTAATAAAACGATGATCCCTGGTTCTACTGGGTTAGTTCTGAAAATTTTACTAATATGGCAAAGTTGAATAGCGCATTTGTCGATAAATATATCGAAATATGGATCAGTTCAGATGAAAGCTGTGGCCTTGCCCTTTTGTTTGACACCCATATTGAACGCATACATCAAGGTTTTATGGGGACCACATTTTGATCGATAACTCATTTATCGATAAATATATCGAAATATGGCTAATTCCAAACGATACCTATGTCGCCCCGTTTAGTTTGATACCTATATTGTATGAAATTTCTATACCTGTATACCAAATAACATTAGTATAGGTCAAGTATATCCAGAGTTATATGGAATTAAAAAAAAAAATGAAAAGTAACGGTCCCTAGCAGGTCAGGAATCTCCATATTAAAAAAAAAGTAGCTCCTTCCAGACTATTAGATGTCCGCACACTAAATTTCAACAAAATCCGTCTGTCATTCTCACGTTATTGAGTAACAAAAGCAAACATTCACATTTATAATATTGGTACCTGGGCGACCGAGCTTTGCTCGGCATTTTCATAGGTTGCCATACAATTTGGTTTGCTTTAGATACTCATCAGTAAAGATATACTGGTTGTTTGTATGTAAACTCTTACTTACCAGCAGTGGAGCCTTTCAAAAACAGATTTTAAAAACATATCTTGATAATAGAAACATGTTTAGTAATTTTTTTTTTTGGTAACACAGTTTGAATACATATGGTTACTCCTTGGTGGCTGCTCAAAAAAGTTCTCGCCACATTTTCGACAAGATTTTACAAGATTTCTTGCTGAATTGTATGGTTAGAGGCTTTCGATTGCTATCAAATAATACATCGAGAAAGAATAGTGTCACATGGGTGTATTTTTCGGTTGTGCTTCGTATATCGATCCGCATTCTTTGACTTCTTCTTTATTTTTCAAGAGAGAATTGTCCATCACTTTTTATATTTAATACATATGAAATCTAAGCCAACACTTCCAGGCATACCATGTTCGGAGTACGTCTCTGATCTTCTTTCGAAAGCATTACTTTTAACGTATTTGGTCGCTTAACTCTTGAAAACGCCAAATACAACATACCATGCACGAACATCGATGAATTTAGCTCCACTCCGACAGTCTCAAAAGTTTATCCATAAGCCGTTGCATGGTACACCCTAGCAGCCCCTTGGATTTCATCCAAATCGGTTGAGCGGCTTTCGAGATAGTCTGGATATACAAATATACAAACATACAAATATACAAACTTACAAATATACAAGAATAGCTCGTTTAAAGTTATACGATTAAGATGTGGCTGGGTATTATTAAAATTGGGAGTGGTTATCAACCGATTTGCTATCATATGTCAACTGCTCTCTATGGCTACAGAAACGTCAGAATGGGATTTGTCAAAAAAAAAAAATGCGGTGACACGCCCTTTTATCGTATTTCTTCCTACCACGCCACTTTGAAACCAAAATAGAATTGATGTCAAGTTATTTTTCACACCGAAATTGCCCATAATATTCTTCTATGATCTTTTTGCAAATCCTCTATATAAAAGTGGGCATCGTCCTTAACTGTCCAGCGCATACCCTTGATGTTGTCAACTGTTCTTGATCTAAAAGTTTCGACAAAGGATGAAAAAGGATAAAAAATTCTAGCAAGGACGTGAATGTAGTACAGATGATCCTGACCATACAGATACCTATGAATTGGTCTGATACAGAGTGGCAGAGAAGAACTTTGCGAGTACTTCAATATGGCTTTAACTATTTTTGCAGATATGTCAAAGCAAAATCGTAGATGTACACACGAGTGCACACCAATACATACATACCTCTGGGGGTAACATATGCTGGAAGCAATCAGTATACACCTTAAATGATCCCCGTTAGTCAATCCATTTTCAAAAGACCTTTTGGTTTAACCTACGTGACTTCACCATAACTTAAAAAACACAACTCTACAAACGTACTTAGAAAGAAATATGACAGCCACCAGTGCAAAAGAAGAAAAACGAATTTTCCCACTCCCAACAGCTTAAGTGGCCTAAAAGTGGCTTTGAATTTCGGAGCAAGTGTTCATATTGAATTTCAGAGCGGGAAGTGTGCACTACAGCAGACAACTTTATTAATATGCCGGACACAATACATAGCTGGACGATATACATATATACATACACACATAAATATTGATATCAGTGAGAAACTACCCAGTTAACCAAAGCAGTAGCGCTCTGAAATAAAGATCCGAATGGAATGAAGGGTTATAAAGCTTTGTGAGAAAATATTTGTGTCAGAACCCTCAAACGCATTTCTTAGTTTTGGGTAATTTTTGTATGCTTTTTATTAAAACCGAAATCTTTAAGAAAAGCGAGCTCCTCAAACGTACAACAAAATATACTTATATGTGCCCCAAGAGATTACAATTCATTTAAAACAATTAATAAAAGATCAATTCACTGAATTCTGACTGATTTTTGATGATATGTATCTTCTTTTGGTTAGTTGGGTATATTCCGGTGCGAGTATATGCTTCAATGGATTGGCGTATAAGCAAAAAAGTGGCCTCTTAAACGTGAGCATGCGATTGCCCATAAATTCTGCTTTACCACCCAAACAATTACTTTGTTGATTTTTGCCTATTGGCTATGTGGCGGTCTGTTTATCCTTAGAAGCGAGTATACCTTTGAAAAATGAGTCCCATGATAGTGATACGTTGGAAGCTTAAGCCGCATCTCGAATTCTTATGCCTTAATATTGAATGCAGATAGACGTGCGGTGGAGAGTGGCCTCCCTTTTGGTACATTGATTATGTATTTTGTTTATTTGGGAGAATAAAATGTTTTCTGTTAGAACTGATTTTTGCACGATGTAAACATGACATTTTTATCAAGTGCGATGGCGAAGACCTGGCAAAATGGTAAATAGCTATTACTTAAGCACTCGCTGGTTTGAGTGTTTGATATTTTTTTTATTCAAATAAGGAATAATCTGATTCGCTGTGTTGATTTTCCGACAAGGGAAAAAAAGTTTCAAACTAGAAATTCAACGATGGATCATTATTATTAGTGAAGCAGCACTGCTTACTCAGCGCATCCATTCATCGAATGGGAAGTCGAAGTCACTCAAATTCGCTTTCACCCGTATGTAATACCGAACGATTTCGCATAGAAACTCCCATTTACTGTTAGTCAATGAAGTGAGTGGGCGGGTTTTCCATTGTAAGAAATTCCTATTTCACTGGGGAAAGTCACCGTTGCCTAATGCAGAATTTTACACAAAATGTCTTTATTACCGAGATTATAAATTGTCCGTTTGTTTTGTTTTCTGTGTAAAGACAACAACACTCCTCGAAGATTTTTGGTTTTGGTCGAAAGTGACTGCCCTTTGCCGGATATGAACCCGGTACGCTACGGTACTCCCTTGCGGTACATGCCCGATTGTCGTGGTAGCGATTCGGTATGACCAGTGCAACCTTCTAGATCATTTCACCACTTCTACCGTAAGGAAGGAGAAGATGGGTTATGAGGTGAGAGGCATCGTATCCGTAGATCAACCATCGAGTTGCACGTCATTATCTTTGTTCATTTCAGTCGCCTCTTACGACCGGTATGCCTATCTCGCGCATATTCTAAACCCCTAATCCGCAGCCTGTTAAACGTCAATAAATGAGGAGCATGATGACCGCAAAATGTAAAATTTCGTTCACTAAACCTCTTAATCGATTGAAGCTCAATATGTTTAAAATTTCTTGTAAGAAGGTTATTAACATAGAAAATGTTGAATTTACTTGAATGCGTAGAATAACTTAAAATTCATCAAAGAAATTATTCGACTTTCCATGTAGATTTTCTTAATGCTTCAGCTTCCTTTAGTATGCGCTCTTTGGATGCAATTATCCTTCCTCTTGCCCCTTAATCTATGCGATTTTATTGCCTTCGTGGGATTAAATATGTATGTATGTATTGAAGAAATTATATTTAGTTTAAAACTATCTCAAAGTACTTTGTACCGGAGCCACTCCTGAATAATAAAGTCAGTGTTGTGCATATGGCTGCGCAAGTGCTGCTTGGGGCAGGTCCGGCAGATTGAAGATTAAAAAAAAATCGCTTAAAATTTGGACAAACACCAAATTCCTTTGGAACTGTTGAGCACATAATTAGCACGTAATTATAGGCTCGTCCAATTTCGGATCCACTGATTGGGGATATCGCTAGTCCCCCCTTGCCCACAGCCTCTGTTTTTCGGGCGGTCTGCAGCTTTTCTTGGAGCACATAAATAGCACATAATTCCTGGAGTGTCAAATTTGAAATCCGTCTTGAGGGGGGTCCACCTTGACGGACTTGTTTGGGGCTTCGCCTAGTTCAGCGAGCAAGTATCTGCTGTCAAGCTTTTAAATGTTGCGTATACGCCCCGGCGCACACATTTTTAGTCAAATCATAAGGCTGGACCAGCAAGATTGTTCAGAACCTTTTGCCTACGAATTAACTATTTAATAACGAAATTTTTCAAAGAAAAGTTATGCATTTAAAGCTAAACCTGCTTGGAACACATTCTAAAATTCCTTTGGGCTTTTCCACCAGGGCACTTTTGTGTATTTATACTGACTCGATGCATACTTTCTGGCGTTTTAGCTCATTATATTTTTAGATTTCGTTACGCAGCTTACGCACAACCATGCACACTGGGACATGCTTGCAAGTTAAATGCTTATCAACGCTGCTTTGCTTTACTTAAGTAAACGCTCACTTGTCGTATCACCAACCACGGAGCCATTTTTCATTCCTCTTGGATTAATGTGTTGCCATTAATCTACAAGTAAACAAGTTAATGTTTTTTTAAGTCGACATATCCGAATTTTGGGAAAATTTTACGCGGATTGCGTGCGATGTGCAGTGATTAGGTAACTGAACTGCTTATGACATCAAGTGGGGAGAGCTTTAACACACTTTAACAATCATAAATCGTGAGTAGGCATTGACGTGCCATAAGAAAACAAGTACTCAAACGAATCCTCTTCAACGAATCTAGACCCTTTAAACAAGCAGAAAAACAAACACAAAATGTTCGTTTTCGTGAGACAAAAGTCGAAGTATTAGTTAGAAATTTGGAATGTGCTAGTTTTCGTATGGCACATCAACATATACATTTACTCTGCATATCGTCCATATATCGAATAAAAAATTAACCTAATTCCAAATAAGTTCAGCCTCTTCCATTTTCTAAATGCTCGTGAATAATTTTTTGGTGAAAGTTTTAAACTTGTAGTTGCCACATCAGTTAATCCGGTAGCAAATTGAATTGTCGCAGAAAACTGTTGCAGTGGGTGCGGCAGTAACTCGCCCGATCAGTTACAAATGTAAATTTCGATTCGAAAGTTTTTGTCACCACCAATTGTTGGACCGAAGAGCCAAGTCAAGCAAACAATAAAGTTTTTCATGAAACTCATTGCTCTCCCTTAGAAAGGAGAATGTAATCCCAGCCACAAAAGCATTATAAATAACATTAACAAATAAACCGAAATTTCAGTAACTTTTTATATGTATCGAAGTACAACCCAACAAGCAAAGGAAACGTAAAATAAATTCTTAAAAAGCTTATTGCAATAAACATTAAGGGCCGCTTTCATAAAAGCCGGTAACTGCTAACCGGAGTTTAATTGACGTATTTTGTACGGTTAGCTGTCAAATTAATCGCCGATTAGGCTTAAGCATACTAAATCCTGGTTTTTCCACTAGCAAGAAGTTTCAAAGTACGCATTATATAATCGAAAGGGCACATTGATTATAAGATTATGAATACTTTTTTAATGTTTTTTTAAATATTTCTTTAAACTATATTTTTATTCTATTAGCCATTATAGTGAAATAAATTCTTATTGAAAAATTGTTAGCAAAATTTGGGGAGGCACTTAAGATACAGCCATGACTTTTGCTTTTCGGTGCGATTCCCAAGTAATTCAGAAAAGAGTTCAAAACATGTTCAGTTTAAAAACATTTTGGTTGATAGTTTTTTCTGAATTTTTTTTTAAACTTTTGCATTTACTTTCAAAGTTAAATGATACATAAAAGTTCGTTATTAAAGTTTACACTTCAGACATATTCTTTCTTCTTTACAGTACCCTCATGCTGTCTTTATGTACACTTTCGAATTTAGTCTGTCAGAATTATTCAATTTGTAGACTATTAAATAAATAAATAAGTTCACTGTAAGTAAATTTAAAAAAACATCTACGAGAATGCTTGTTGGGAAGTAAATACATACATACATACATACTCGTACAACCATACAACCATTGCACTACGAGTACAATGCCGAATTGAATATGCGCGAAATGCTCCAACAACACCACAACGGCAAAACATTCATTGCCTCTCTGTCACTACTTTCTCTGCTAACAAAACATTTTGCCAACACAATTTGCGGTTGTGCTGAGCCACACAATTAGTGCGATAATCTTATGCGCAAACTTCAATTTTATTAACATTGTTGTTGTTGAGGCTGTTGCTGGTGGTCTGGAGCACTCAACTACAATATATTGTTATTTGGCACAAATGATCAGCGACATTGATGTAACCGGCGTGGCTTACTAAAGTATTTGCTCAACTAATTTCATACGAAAAGTGAGGGCGTGCGATGAGTGCAGTCTACAGCCTATGCATGCTCTTTGTGTTATTAAATATTCAAAAAATCAAGGAGAAACCAATTAAAATTTGATTGTATTTTTAATTAAAATTTTTGATATTTATTTGGCAAATTTAATTTTCGTGTTTTACAATTCCAATAAATACAATTTGATAATATGGACTAAACATAAGAAAAAAATGCAGTTTAGGATTAAGGGTTGCCTGGGCTCGGTTTGAAAGAGGAACCCAAATTTAAGGTTCCGCTCTCCAATTGGAGTTTCATTGGTAGAGTATTCATGAAAGGGAAATGAACAATGTAAATTATGCAGAAAGTAATATGTTTCTAGGTTAATATCGTCCAATAAAAATTACCATGAAGAATGTGTTTGCTTGTGACCGAAAGCTACCCGGCAGTTATTGCCCCTTGGTATATTATTATTCGTTTTTTTGGTGGTTTTAAATTTTTGAAAATAAATTTGATTGCATGTGTAATATTGCATGCATTCGGTGAACTACTTACAAAAAAATATTGGTTGTCCATATTTACCTAGTTGGCTCTATGTAGATATATCATAGACTGACAAGAAAAAAATCATATTTGGAGGTCCTTTAAACTGCCAACAAAATCTGGAGAGTTCAAGGACTATATTGGTCTGCTTGGCGTAACTGAGTGTTAATTCTATTCGAAGGAGAACGGGAAGTGTGAACAGCTTTTGTATAATCTGTGATCAGCTGCAGTATAATCTCTAGATCATGTATTTAATAAATTTTTTCTTGCTTGGCATTGTTTAGTCTACCTGGCGAAAGGAAAAAAAAAATGTGAAAAATGTTCAATAAAATACAACAACTTTTCTCAAGCCCTACCTTTTATAACAAAGCAAGAAAAGTACACTCCCAAAACCCTCAAAACTTTGCAGATTCTCACTAACGCAACCAACTGCAAAGAACCTTGTTAAACAACAACAACAACTTGCACTTAAATTCAAATCAAAATGAATTCCTTAACATTGTTTGTTTTTACTCTCTTTCTTATAAATTTGCTGCAGAACTGAATTTGGGATCAGAGCTTTTCATAAATATTTGGATAAACTAAAGAACTTTTATTCTGGTGGCTGCCGTTTAGCGCCAAACTCTGACCAAGTTTTAAAATGTTCAAAAATTTACAAGCCACCAGTAATTAAAAATGCTCGCTGATAAGAGAAAGTAAAAGTTTTCAAATCATAATAAAAACTTTATCCTACAATGACCCTGCAAGAGTTTAAGGAGCAAATTAAGCTGAAACCATAAAACACGATGATGTGGCTAAAATGTGTATATAGCTGTGTAGGAGTACATATGGAAACATAAAATGTACATAAATACGTATGTATATTAGAATGTCTGGCATCGAAATTGATAAACCTTTTGCTCCATCATCCCATATTGGCCTTCACACTAGCCAGCCCTTTTTATCTAAAAATCCCAACTGTTCGGCACCAGGGATTCCAAATCATTGCTCACCCGTTTGCTCGATCTCAGTTGAGGCCTCTCTCACAATTTAGAAATGAGGAGAAGTGTTTCCGCCATAACTTAAATACGCTCTGTACGTCGGTCACCAGGAAGCCATTATAGTCCCTGCTGGATATGTTGACACTTGCGTATTTCGGCACCAAGTTTTTTTACCTAAAAAAGCGTGCCTCTTCCTTCTTCAACCAACTATAGCGCTCACTTGCGATCACTTGGTAAGGTGGCCCTGCAAGCAGCCTCCTTATTTTCCGAGACCAAGCGACTTTCCTCGTTATATCAGTTCTTCTAAAAGCATATAGGACGCTCAGTCTCATTATACCATGACTTCGTTTGCCTTTCTTTTTTGTCTGACCACTCCTTCATATTTCCTGTAGGAGGTTGGTGTCAGATTTTAAGTTAAACAGGACATAGACTATACTTTTTAGTTCCAATGAAAGCACTCTAATGTACATACATAAATATGTGTGTACTATATAAGGATTAGAACAGCTAGAAAATTTTCAGAAAAGTTGCTCAGTACAGCTTCAAAGTCAGCCAAGCCATAGAGATGGTGTGAAATGAATGTTCGCGTCGTGTACGGATGTGTTGTGAGGCATTATCGAGTATAAAGACCATATCATCTCATAGTTCTTGGCACTGTTCATCCATTTGTAAGCATTAATCGTTAGCTTTTTATTTTAGAATTATTTGCATTTTGACAATTTGGGTACTCGAAACAACAATAAAATCATAAGCAAGTGTCTCTCATTTCTTGTTGTGAGATCAGAAAATAGAAAACATTTTATACAACATTTAATATGAGGTCTTTAACGGACCAACGATCAGATTTGTTGTGCCACAAAGTTGTCGGTGAGGTAAGAAATAACAGAAATAATAATAAATTGCAGCATCTGTGAAGCCATACGAATGTTTCTTACTAAATACCCCAGCGCACTCTTCCAAATATGTACATAAGAGGAAGTTATGTATGAATGCTCCGTACTGCGAATGTATATAGTAAACCACATCTGGCGCCCTTAAGTACACTTCTGTATAACTGTAACGATTTCACGGCTTTTTGTTATTCCAAATATTTGATTTTGCTACGTGACCAGAATATTAATGTACTGGTATTAGGGATGTCAGATCAGGATTGGTCGATGTTTTGCTTTGAAGAATTTATTTTATTTTAGTTATAAGCTACTCCTTGCTTGGCCTTCTTTTCCCTTCGCTTATACGCTGTTCCACTACTTTATTATATTTTTATTTTATTTGATTTTCTCTTCTTTTAACAGTCTCCTTTCTTGAATTTCCTTCCCTTCCTTTCCCTTATCATAATTCCATTTAGTTAATTAAATTTTATTTTATTTATTTTTATTCGATATTAGGGTATTTGTTTCCTTTAGAAGACAACTGCTAAAACACGTCCAAAAATGTCTAGAGAGGTATCAAAAGACGCGGTTTGACCTCGGTATCAATAATCCGAAATCGGACATGTTTGGACGTATTTTATCAGTGGCCTCCTTAAGGAAACAAATACCCATATTAGTTTGTTTTCTTGCATTTCCCTCCATAAGTAAAAAAAACAAAGATTATACAAACAAAACAAATTAACTACCGTGTTGATTATTCTGAGCTAAAATAAATTTAACATGAATAATCAGTTATTTTGTTTTTGTAAACAGTGTATATTTGTTATAAGCGCAGTTTGGGGTTTTGCTCGTCTATTTGCCGATTGCCAGTATTTATCGAGTCTACGGACGATTTCCGAATAATACAATGCAAACAACAACAAGCCAAGCAATGCATCGATAATCAGCGCCAGCAAAGCACTTGTACACACACACTCATATTAAAAAGTAGTCAGGCAAGATTGCTATATACGCATACTAAACCAAGTCTCATTTCTAACTCAGATATGCATAGAACCAACATCAACAACAAGGCATATACAGAGAAGCAGTTTGAAGCACCGGCAGGATCACGGTTACAGGCACGACGCTCTACCGAGCCCAAAGGTGTCAACAAGACACTAGCAGCGGCAGAGGCACGCTTACAGGCAGCTACGCGTAATTTTAGTGGTCAGCTCCTACTGAGCCCAAAGATGTTTACACATCAATAACTATATACATTTCGATCGAATCAAGGAAATATATCAAATATTTTATTGCTTACATTCCTTATTGGAGTTACGCATTTATATCTCATCTTTATTACGGAAGATTACGCATCCTAAACCGATAACAACAAAGACATTGAGTTATTTTTTATTGAAAAAATACGTTACATAGATTTCTATACTAAAGATTTTATTTGTGAAACTGTTTGTTATCAAAACAATCGGTTCGAGGAGTTGGGTATGGGTTCAGTCAATGGATGAAAATTTACACACAGTGGTGGCACAAATAATATACCCAAAATTGAAAATGTTTTTATTCGTAAAATATGTTTAAGTGTTTTTTATAATTTTAATTTAAAATATAGCGAAATCTATAGCAGGAACCACATAAACAAAAATTGTAAAGGTCACACAAAGTAAAGGAAAGTTAATCAGAGGTTAAAAAATTGCAATCTAAATTTAAAACTCTTTGGGGTTTTTATAAAACTTTCCCTTTTATGACAAAATTATATTTTGTTCATGCGTTATATGGAAAAAAAAACCCTAAGCACTCTCGACACGAAAAATTCTGAAAATTCACGGAAAATTATTAGGTACTTGTAACTTTCATATTATTGTACTAAAATTTAATTTTATAAACACTTCGCCCAAAAAGTTTTAAATCTTGGCGGCAATTTTTCAAACTTTGATTAGCTTCGTTGAACTTTTTGTGAACTTTAAAACTTACAGTTTATTAGTTGTAGGAATCGAAACACCAAAATGGATAAATGCGACCTGGGCGACCTTAATATTAAGGTTCCGAGGTAAAAAACAAGTTTTTTTTTTAAACAGGCAGATCTTTGGTCACCCTCCAACACTCCCAGAGTGTTTATTCCATCGAGAATGGCTGCCCCAATTCGACATATTACATAGGGGTCCCTTGGGTTTTAGTAGAAAATTAAAATGCTAGCACATCACAAATTCTAAGAGGTGTATCGCTCCAAATAATAATACAAAATGTAATTAACTGATCTTTAAAAGCAAGTACTTTCAAATAGCTTTCATCGACATTTTTATTGGCTATGCCGATTTTTTTTTCATTTAATATATCAACATCCATCAAGCTTGTGGCTTTTGCGTGCAATGCTTCGCTAGTCATTGTCAATTATAGATATGTATATGTTGTTTTATAACGCCTTCAAAAATATCTATTTAACCAGATATAATATAAATGACGTAGACCTTGCCAGTGCCATTTTCGTTATGCACCTTTAAGTTTTAATTATTCCTAGCGGTAACTGTGTGCCGTAGCAGCTTGCCAAGGAGTAAAACCTCTCAAGCAGTAATAATTAGTTATTATCAATTACGAGTAAATTATATTAAAGACTGAGAAATCATTATGCAATGTTTATATACCAATTCAAGTTCTATAATAAGAGCAATTGGTGTTTGGTTAATTATTTTTTCTGGTATTGTGTATATGACAAACTGAAATATTTATTGCTTTTGAGTCATTTTAATTATTACGCGAAACTTAATAATTATATCACTAATTATTGTACATATGAATGTATGTATGTACATCAATTAAAATATCTGTTTAACAGCATACAGTGAAATATATACATTTATATTTGGATTATTGGCTTCAACGCCAAGAAATCTGCCACTAAAACCTCTAAACAAATCAATTTTTCTTAGGCTTATGGCACAGGGTCTGCTATAAGCAATAAGAAGCGCGAAGTGATATATATTGTCAAAGATTTCGTCAGCTTCAAGCTGTGCTGAAACTCTAAAATTAAAAAAAAAATTCATAGTAAGTAAAAAATATTCAATATTTCCTAGCTTCTCCTTTCTTGTCAGAATAAAAAGTTTTATATATCGACTCCCCTTGCCAGAACAATCAATGGGACATTTTTCGTTAATAGGTTTACTGGATTATTCATTAAATGTTCTGTATTTGACGAACACCAAATGTATTATAATGTACACGTCTATCTGTAGGCATAATCGTATATAATGTGATAAAATAAACAATTTTCTTTCGACATTATTTTGCTTTCATTTTATTATTATTGTGAAACCCTTCCTCTCATATGTGTGGCATATACTGCTCTTTTCAAGAAAAAAGTCAACTCGTAAAATAGCGATGAGCTTGTTGAGCAATTCTCTTACATTTGTAATTTGTAACAGCAGTCTCGTATTACAGTATCGATGATAATTTCCATGGTTATACATCCTCCCCGCGGAATGAGAGAAACGTAATTAATGACACCATTCAACAAATTTGTTAACATAAAATAAAATATATGTACATCATCCGTTTATACATATATAATATTAAATAATAGGAAACTCACGCCTTAATTACCAAATTGAAAAATACAAAAATTGAATGTGTAAATATTCTCGAAAACTATGTCGAATTCATAATTTGCCGATGAACTAATCCATAAAAGAGTACTGGAATAATATGCAAGCAAACTATTACATAGATTACTTATAGTTCTTCTTCTTTAAATGGTCATCTAACCGCCCGGGCGATTTTGACCGTCCAACATAGCTCGCCAGTCGTTTCTTCGTTGCGCCAACTGGCGCCAATTGGAAACACCGCGGGATCGCAAATCGGTCTCCACTTGGTCATTCCATCGGAGTGGTGGTCTCCCTTTTCCTCTGCTTCCACCGGCGGGTGCCGATAAGAATACCTTCTGGGCTGGAGCAGCTTCGCTCATTCGCACTACGTGGCCTAGCCAGCGAAGCCGCTGTGTTTTAATTCGCTGAACTATGTCGGCGTCTGCGTAAAGTTCATACAGCTCATCATTAAATCTTCTTCGGTACTCGCCGTCACCAACGCGTAGAGGTCCACAAATCTTTCGAAGAACCTTTCTCTCGAATACTCCCATTTGTTTGCAAGAGTAATTCTTCGTCGGATTTCTAGGCTAACATTATTGTTGGTATTAATGCTGGTTCCCAGGTAAACGAAGTCCTTTACTATCTCCGCTTCTTTTTCCAATTTGGAGTAAGCAGAAGTTACGGCGCGGTTGTTAAGGCCAATGATTTCAATATCGTCAGCATATGCCAACAGTTGCACGCTTTTATAAAATATTGTTCCAGCGCGGTTAAGTTCTGCAGCTTGTATTATTTTCTCCAGCATTAAATTAAAGAAATCGCACGACCCCCTACCCTGTCTGAAACCTCGTTTAGTTTCGAACGGCTCAGAGAGGTACTTCCCAATTCTGACCGAGCTGGCGGTGTTGCTCAAGGTCATTTTGCATAGCCGTATAAGTTTTGCGGGGAAACCAAATTCAGACATAAAAATCTGGTCGATGGTAGATTTACCAGGTCTGAAGCCACACTGATAAGGTCCAATCAGTCTGTTCACAACTCGGGCTCAGTCTTTCGCACAATACGCTTGATAGGACCTTATATGCGATATTCAAAAGGCTGATTCCGCGATAGTTGGGGCAGATTGCAGGATCGCCCTTCTTGTGGATTGGGCAGAGAACACTTAGATTCCAATCTTCAGGAATGCATTCATCCAACCATATTCTGCATAGAAGCTGATGCATGCGCCTTACCAGCTCCTCGCCTCCGTGTTTGAATAGCTCAGCAGGCAAACCATCAGCGCCAGCTGCTTTATTGTTGTTCAATCGGGATATTGCTATTCGCACCTCATTATAGTCGGGTTGTGGAACGTCAATTCCATCATCTTCGATTGTGGGCTCGGGTTCGGCATCTTCTCTGGTTTCTTGCGCAGTTTCTCCATTTAAAAGGGCAGAGAAGTGATCCCTCCATATTCTGAGTGCTCTCTGAACATCGGCCACCAGGTCGCCGTTCTCATTCTTACAGGAGTTTGCCCCGGGTTTAAAACCTTCTGTCATTCGCCGAATTTTTTGATAGAAGTTTCGGGCATTATTCCCGTTGGCCAGCATCTCAAGCTCCTTTATTTCACGCTTTCCTGCCTCTCTTTTTTTTTGGCCCGGAAAAGCCGCCTCGCTTCCCTCTTCAACTCGCGGTAGTGTTCACACACACTCCTCGTATCTCAGCGTTGCCTTGTAGGCTTCGTCCTTTCTTTTCGTTGCAGCGCGGCACTCTTCATCATCATACCAGTTGTTTCTTCGCGTTCGCCGGAATCCAATTACTTCTTCGGCTGCGGTACGGAGTGCTCCTGAGGTATAATCCCACTGCTCATGCATTTCACTAGGTTGAATTGTGCTCTCGGAGAGAAGGTGTGAGAGGCGATCTGCGAAATAATTGGCGGTCTGTTGCGATTGCAGCTTTTCGACGTCCAGCTTTCCCTGCGTTTTTTGTTGCACCTGTTTCGTCGTACAGAGGCGGGTACGAATCTTAGCTGCTACCAGGTAGTGATCAGAGTCGATGTTAGGTCCTCGTATTGTGCGAACATCTCAAACGCTGGAGGCATGCCGTCCGTTTATCACAACGTGGTCGATCTGGTTGCGTGTTTTTCGATCGGGGGACAGCCATGTAGCCTGATGGATCTTCTTGTGCATAAACCTAGTGCTGGATATGACCATGTTTCGGGCACCGGCGAAGTCGATCAGCCTGAATCCATTTGGCGAAGTCTGATCGTGGAGACTGAACTTCCCGACAGTGGGGCCGAATACACCCTCCTTACCCACCCTGGCGTTAAAGTCGCCAAGCACGACTTTGATATCATGACGGGGGCAGCGCTCGTATGCTTCTTCCAGGCGCTCGTAGAATGCATCCTTTTCCACGTCGTCCTTCTCTTCCGTCGGTGCATGAGCGCAGATAAACGATATGGTGTAAAATCGTACTTTTATGCGGATTGCGGCGAGACGCTCGTTCACGGGTGTGAACGACAGTACTCGGTGACGGAGTCTCTCTCCCACCACAAATCCCAAGCCGAATCTGCGCTTGTCTTCATGCCCACTCCAGTAGATGTTACAAGGTGTTTTGATCGTGTTTCCTCGCCCCGTCCATCGCATCTCTTGTATGGCGGTGATGTCAGCTTTTGCTTTCCTCAGGACCTCAACCAGCCGGGCAGCGGCACCTTCCCCATTAAGGGACCGGACATTCCAGCAGGTACATGCCCTTATATCGTAATCTTTATTTCGTTTGCGGATGTTGTCATCTAAAAAAGGGGTTCCCATATCTGAGGATTTGTTGTTGAATTTCATTGGAATGTTGTTTTATGTGGTGGGTCCCAAACCCAACGCACAACCCGTTTCACGGGAGGTTGAATTCAATTACACGTTTGTATAGCGAGCCGCTTGATCCAAGACAGACGCCCGCTTGCAGCCGCACCACATGGTGATCAGACGCTGCTGTTTGAACCCCCCAGCAAGCCCTTAAACCGATTATGTCGGAGTGGCCTTACCAGGCTGTCGCCTTCTCACGTTTAGCTCTCCACCAAACGGGTGTTCGGTGGTTACCCAGAGCTGCTTGAACCGCATGGAAAACAATCGCTCTGGCCATTCCCAGGGGAATGTCGATCAGAAACTTTCCCCACTTGCGTGAACTTCTGCACTTACAGTTGGTAACAATAAAAATAATTTGTCGCGTTGGACCTGCGAGGAGTTGAAGGCCGAGCTTCTCCTCCAATTTACAGTAGTATTTTTTCATGTGCCCAAAGTCCAATTCTAATTGAAAGCATGAGACTCACTTGAATTGCTGGTATAGAAAATAAAAGTAATAACAATAAAACATATCAAAATCATTACTTCAGATTACCCAGGGGTCTTTGAATTTAACTTTTAAAGAAAAAAATATCTAAGAAATTGTCTAAACTTCTTTCTAAGGCTGATAAAAAATTACTTTCTATTGGTTTTAAATTTTAAAATTTGAATAAAATTACAATTAATGTTTTAATGAGCGACCATTCCAGCTTCCAAATCCCATCTTTATGACTTGCATTTAAACTTAGCTTCCTTAGGCAACCAATTGCTAAAAGCTTTGTAAATTGCTTTGATTCTACTTTCTTAGCTGAATCTCTGAATAAATTTTTAAAAGTTTTGTTATTAAATCTTATTTAACTACAGCCTTCTGCTTTCCTTGCTCCTTCTTTTCTCAATTTGTTTCTTGCAAAATCTTGAATGTGTATATTCAGCTCCTTCCAGTTGGCGTATGTATGTCCAACTCCCTGGCAGTAGTTAAAAGTCAATAAAAGGTAAAAAGGGACAGCTTTCAACCCATTGAGCACAATGAAACTTTACAACTTAAGACTTTTATTTCTAGTGAATATATCTGCATATATATATATATATAGTATGTACATATGTATGCATCAAGTTGTGTATGAGTCATCTGCTGCCCTTGAGGGAAACATTTTCTATAACCTTAAAATATTTGTGATGTATGTATGGCAAAATCTCGACAAACAAAATACCGATTTACGAAATACGAGAAGACATAACCCAAACACGGCCAGATCCCAATAGAACACAATTTGTGTGTTACTCAAGCTTGGTCGTCAGGTTATCTGATTAAGGAACGCATAAAATACTGGCATTTAAGCAAATAAAAAACTACTCTTTTTTTTCAATTTGAACTTTTAATTTGAGAATGCTGGTTGCAAAAAATTCTAAACTTGTAAATTGGTTGTTGTGAAAGATGTTGGCCTATTCATATTTGTTGTTTATTTTTCTTTGTAATTATTATCTTACTCAAGCAACATACTTCAATAAATCTTTTTTCTGTATTGCGTCGCATCTTGATTTAAACTTGGCGGCATTTTGTCAAGTGCGGATATTCCACCACCTGTCACATTTCATTTCCTGCAGGGCAACTGCAGTGGGTAGTCGCCTCAGAGTCCAAATGAGTTTGCGTATAATTTAGTTTTTTTTCATTCCTTCTTACTGGTCCATGGCCAACTTCATTTGTATGTGACATTTTATAAAAGAAATTCCCATTTTAAGTTTCAATGTGTTCAAGTTTGTTTAAGTAGCATGTCCAACGAAAATATAAATAATTGTTTTTTTTTGTTTCTTTGCAGTCCTTGCGATCGTAATTTACGCGATGCGGAGTTGATATCCTGCCGTCTGCGACGTGTGGAGCCATTGTGTCGTTTGCCCGGTTCAGCGTTGCAACAGTTGGCAATGTGTGGATTTTATGAAGACTTGGAAAAAGGAGTGACACGTAAGTTCGCAAAAAGCAAACACTCTCATGTATTTTAATTAAAACAATGATAAAACAATATAACAAACCGTATCGCATATGAAATTACGAGTACCACGATACGAAAAAACTTGTAAATGTGATGCCAAGTGTCACCACCCGCGCAAAATTCAAATTGTTTTTCTGCTGCGCCAGCAAATTTTATTTCCAGAATTCAAACCGTGATGAATATTTTAAATTTGACACGTTGTAATTCCAAAGCAGTTACTTTTTATGCTTTCAAACTTAATTTTTGTTTCGTTTTTAAATCTTTTTGAATAAATTTCCCACTTTATTTTGCATACGAAAAATGTAAGCGAATTTTTGTTTTCACGGCCTTTAAATTTTTAAATGCTTTAAGACTATAAATGAGCTCAGGTTTTTATTTGCTTGGTAAGATTTTTCGTGGAATTTCCCAGGGGTAAAAGAATGACAAAACCGCCTTTATGGCGCCACTCTCATTTCTGCTTTCTTTCATGGAAAAACTAGGCTCAATATGTTTCTATAAACAAAAAAAAATGATTGCGGCTTATTCTTATGAATGCTTTCGAGTTCTTGCAGCAACAAGAACTAACTCAATCAAAGAGAAAGCTCAAAAAACAAGATATTGTGAAGTTATTGAAAACTAGATAGTTTTTTAATAAATTTTACCCGAAGTTTTGCAATTCCCGCAAGAAAGACTTATCTGGAATTACTCTCTTAAGAACAACTATTCTTGGCTACATAAAATACTGCCGTAAAAAAATTGGGACAGCTGCGTATATTTGAAGTGGAACATTTCCACGTCATTTTCCATCTTCTCTCAGCGCCTAAAAGTATGCTTGTTTAAATTTTGGTACGACGTATATATGTATGTATATGGATGCATTTACATATTTATTTATTTTTATGCTTCACCATCTTCATGTTGCTTTTTGCAGTTTTTCGTGCCGGCGAACAGGGCCGCTATTGGTATGCAGTTCTAGGTGGTTCACTTGAAGTTCGCTACCATGCTCCAGATACCGACGGCAAGGTGAGTAACTGCATTGTAATTATTTATGTGTAAGATAACAAAACAAAACAAAAGGTAGATGAAAAAGGTTGAGCGTTTGCCAGAAACTAATGGAGTTCAGCTCCACGGTGTCTTGTTTAATAGTTTTTTTCATGTGTGGTTTTACTTCACTTTTTTGTACTTTTTGAGAGCAAAAGTGCATATTGAAAATCTCGTCAGCAAAAAAAAAAAAACATTCCAAATATTTTATTTAAAATATCGGCCATTAATACCGATCCTCTCAAAGGATTAAGCAGGTCGTTGATGTAATTTATTTTGGAATGATTTTTGAACATAAGTTGCCAATTTTGGTTTGAAGACAAGCCGGTGTAGGCTTCTTCCTTTTTTGTTTTCAAAGCGGTTATTTATTAAATAAAACAAATATACAGAAAATAATTTAAAAATTGTTACGGCACAGTGCCCAAATGGCCCATACCTTTGCCATACAACAAACCATATTATTAGACTTTTCTAATTCGCAGCAGGTATCGGTCTTAAAATAAAAATAAAACGATAGGTTTCGCTACAGTAGCTAGTCTTAGGATATTTTTAAGCGCCAAGTAGGACATTTACGGTCACAATAGCGTCGTAGTACAAATTGATGTTTGTGCTCTCTCAATCGTTTATTCAAAGCAATTAAGTTTTTATAAAATAGGTTTCAACAGAAGCCCTTTAATACACGGCTCTGTCAGTAAAGCTAACCTCGATCTTAAAATATGGCTTATTTGTTAATATTTCTTTCCATAAACCCATCAGAAATCTTTATATATACAGATTCCCTGGAAGACCTTATTGGTTCAAAAGTGATCCAAAAAGTAGTCTGCAGTCAAAAGCTCCTAAACAAATATTTGTCTCCTTCACAGATGCCGTCGGGATAGCATGAAAACTGTAGGTCCCACCATTTTATGGGAAATTAGTCCTCATCATTAATCCCCTCGAAGGTAAAAATGTATTGATTATACGTTTTTTTTTATACACGGGTGTGGGCTTTTTACTATTTTCATGTCGGTCGGGACTCCAAAAAAAAATGTGTTGCTGAGCTCCATTTTCTTTCTTTTGCTGATGAAAGATTTTCTCGAAGAGGAACCTTTGTTTACAAGAAATAAAGATGGAAAAAAATGTTGTTAAGAATATCAGTTATTTGTCAAAATGTGTTTCCTAATTAACAGAGAGACTATTTTAATTGGTTGCTCGGCACCTAGGCAATTACATTAAAAAATTTTTCTCCTGCTCTCTAGCTCAGAAAACGATTGATTTCTCAGAATTTGGTTGAAGAATGTCCTTCTTTTATATTCAAAAAGGCCCTCTCTCAAAGCAAATTCCATACATTTTCAGACTAGATAAGGAATTTTCGAAACAAAAGGGAAGTTGCGGCGTTTATGAAAAATATTCTGAAAGTGGGATCTTTCACTAATCCGTCGATATGCAAATATTGTCACCTTTTAAAACTAATTTTGTTTATAACTGGGCGTGATCCCATTTTTCCCGTTTCATTCATGCTTTTAGCCACTTCTCCCACCGGTATGGGAGAAAAATTTGGTTCAATTGTACGGCTTAATCACCAACGAGGGAATAGAAGTTTTCACCTTTTTTCGCTGGCATTTTACAAAAATTCTTCATTCTTATCTTTCGCCGATAAACCGGAAACCCCTCGTGCTTTCTTTGCAGTTTTATTGGCAGCTTAAAATGCAAATCAAAGCAAGAAAAAATTTAGAAAAATATCATCAACCTTCGCGGCTGAGTGAATGTTTTCACAATAAAAGCTGTCAAACGCGCAGTGAAAAATGAGCCAAGGTGGCGCCGAGGGGAGCAACAATGTGGCAACACACAAAGATTTGGGCAACGCGCACACCGAATGGTGGGTGGTAAAGCCACAACTGAGGCACCAAATAAAAATTGCATGCGCCAGCGCCACACAGACACAATTCCGCAGCCGGTTGCTATTTTTATTGTGAAACAAAACAAAAAGAAAATATTTAAAAGAAATGAAAAAAAATTGAATCATAAAATTGTTTGCTGCGTGCTGCATGCCAAACTTTGCATGATATTTGGCTCCACTGAACTTTGCAACAACAACCCCACGCAATTTGCATAGCTTTGAAGGGCACAATTTTTGTTGGTATTGCAATTTTCATACGACTTTTATTGTTGTGTTATATGAAATAGTTTCTTCAACTTTCTTATTAAATACATACATACTACATGTGCACACGTTCCAGTAAAGTTTGTTTGTATTTGTGTCAATTGTTCAAGTTGCCGCTGCTTAAACTTTCCATTTTACTATCAGAGGGCAATGGAGTAGACTTTTTTGCACACAAACAACTTTGTTAAGAATGTATATCGAAGACTAACAGCAATTCCGGTGCAACTAACCAATAAAAAAAGATTTTAAATGGTTTTAAATTGCAAAGCTTGAAATTATTTTCCGCCAAAACCACTGTCCGAAGGTTTGCAGTAGTAAATTGAACGATTTGAAATTTATTACAAAAATTTCTTAAACCTTAGGCCAATGAATGCTGCCAAATTGAAACCCGAATTTAATCGTTCAATGAAAAAACGCTCCCTGAAGTGGGGGCAGCCGAAATATTTCTGTAAGTCTCCTACAATGATTATCTTACAACAGAGAACCCAGCCCTGTCATATCGAACAGTGGTCCCTGAACACGATAGTAGTTAGTAGGAAGGGGGAAAGCTGCCATGGTGTCCCTTTCTCGAGACAAGTGACGTCAATGGAAACGAAGTCATATTCCACCGGTTTTCTCCAACTAAGTGGAGGCATCCATCTTCCCCTATCGGTAAAACCTGATTTCAACGGAAACTGCTTCTTGGATAGAGCGTCTTTGTTCAATCGCATAACATGTTCTAGCCTATGAAGCCTGTTTGGGCTCAACGTTAAACTTCCTACGATATATTAGTCGTCTGCATCTCGGGAAGCACCACACAACTTCCGCAGAGCTTTTCTGTCATCTCATCTTCTCTCCACACTGTCCATGATCCAAGCCATACATCAGGTCAGAATGATGACATACTTATAGAGCGTGATATTTGTTCGTCGACAGTGAACTTTCTTCCTCAGTTACCTCCTCAGATTGAACGAGCACTTGTTGGAAAGAGTGATTCTCTGTAAAATATCTCGGCTGACATTATTTACGGTGTCGAAGGAAACAAAGTTTTTTTTCAGTAAATACTTCGTCGTGTCTTCGTTCACCACTAGACTCTTTTTCACTTCTTTATCCAGCCAAGGGGAAGTAGAACTTACAGCGTTTGTTCAGGACAACTAGCAGCTCGATATAACCGTGCTCTTAGTTAGACTTATCTTCGGAAGCATTGAGGTAAAGGAATCGCACGGCAGACAGTCGAATTGTTTGGTTTAAAAGTCTCGCACAGATCCTAGCCAATAATGGCAGTGCTGTTGGTATACGGTACTGGAACACCGAAAGATGGTAAGGGCTACCACTTGACCACTTAGAGGATCGATTTTTTCAGATTGGTTTGAGTATTTGTTACCAGTTTGAATATAAAATGCTCATAAAAATGCAAAGCATTAATTTTTGTGTATTTGCCAGAAGCCAGAGCAAATTACTGCCCTCAAGTTTTTAATTTGAATAAGATTTCGTGACTTTAAATGAGTTCAGATGATTATACCTACAATCTAAAGTAGATTTGTATGTAAACCTGAGTGTGAATAGACCTAAATACAAACACGCCTAACTGCATGTCAAACATTTTTGAACACGAAACCAGAGGGAACATCGGTGACAATGAATTAATTTTACGGCCGCATTAAATTAAAAATAGAAATTAAATTACAATCGAGATGAACACAACAAAAATGCTGAATGGAAGGTGAAAGAATATTTGAAACACATTTATTGCATTTTGTTCCCACTTTGACATGAACTCCCTCTGTTTGGTCGACCTGCGACATCCGCCAGTGTTAGAATTGCAGAGTGCAACAACGGCATCGCTTCAATTCACTAAATGGACTGGCTTTGTTGTGATCGCTTGGCGCAATTAATTTGTATTGTCATGATTCAATGGGATGAACAAATGGCTGACTTGCAGAGGGGGTAAGTAATCAAAGTCGATTTATCAGTGCCCGGCATGATTCCCTCATTGTGCAGCATCGAGGAAACTTTTTAATTTTAGATTTTTGTTGTAGCAACAATTTGTAGATTTCGTTTTTACCCAACTCCACATGTACTGTTATGATCTCTATAACTAAGATACATACATAAACTTTAATGTGAAATGTAATATAGGCCGTTTTATTCGTCATTTCTATTTTAGATACCATTTTTTAAATTAAAAGTAACAAAAAGTATAAGCCAGCAGAAAAAAGCAGGGATATACTGTACCAGAGCTCGAGCTAATATCGGTTAATCGACTAGTTAAGTATATCGAGTATTCTCGATTATTCGGTCAACTGTACATTTTCGGTTAACGGAATATTTTTCTATCTGCACCAAAGAACTTGTTAGCTTCTTTAAACATTTTTTCGAGATCATTATACAGATCAGTCGGTATTGAATTCAGGAATATGATGTGTATAATTTCAAAAATATGCCGAAAATGGGTTTGACATGTATACTTGGCAAAACTACTAAATTTTTCTAGAACTTTCCTCTTACAAAACCGTCGACCGATGTTAGGGACATTGGGACAACATAGAGACTATTGTACAGGAAATCGGCCTTAGCCTTCACTTTTCTTAACTTTAATATTGAGACAAACTGAGCTTTGTTGTCTTTTCTAATAGGCCGTTTTCGAGTAATCGATTAACCAGTTAGTCGAACCATTTTTTACAGCCTTATCTACATATATACATTTTTGAAAAGTTGCCGGGCGCCAAGTTTTGAAGATGACTTTTCATACTTTCATCATATCATATATATGCAGGGCCGCGGAGAGGGGGGGGGGGGGAAGTCAGGGCAATTTCCCTGGGGCCCGGAAGGTTTTTGGGGGCCCGGCAAGGCAAAGCAGTATTGACAGTACTCTAATCAGGATTTCAAAGAGAAAGAAACGCGAAATCCTCGGGGTCCGGATCGGCTCCCTGCGGCCCTGTATATATGTATGGGTGGGCATTATGAAAATACCCTGTTTTCCTTTTTATGCCCTGTTTTTATGGAAACCACTGGGAATTATTTAATGAAACTTGTCATAAATGTTCGGGAAGATGTCCTTTCACTAAATTTGTTAATTTCAATAATTATTTAAATATGTTATTTCCAGAAATTTGTTGTTAAAATATATACACTACTGCAAATTAATGTAAATACAAATTTTCATAACATCAAAAATTATGAAAAAGTCTTAAAATTTTCATACCACCAAAAATTATGAAAATTGTTTAATTGCTTTTAAATTTTCATAACACCGAAAAAAACTGCAAAATTTTGAACTACAAAAAATCCGCAGCATTTGAAAAGAATTACCTTTTTATACTTATATGGCAGCATTCTCTGTTCAACTCCAGTAAAACGAACTTTCTTAATATTTGAGTAAATAAATTTTAATTCGAGTATATTTAATAAAAAAAACATACACTTGCAAATGTATAATCACTAATACGAGTATGTGTTTAAAATACTAAACATTTATGATATTAATGTGTTTTGTGTGTTTATATTTGTTTTATGGCGCAAAGTTTCAACATTTTTTTCGGTGAATTTGAGCAAGTTCAACAACAAATTATTAATAAACTATTGACTTCCTAGACAAATAAGGGCCAGTTTTGTGAATGGGCTTAACCCCTCTACCTCCCCGAAAAAAAATTTTTTTTTAGTTGTAGAGCACTTAAGTACAATTTTCCCGGATACTTCCTTTTGGGGGGTTGTTTGTAATTAATACGTGCAACTTTAGGAAAAAAGACGAAAATATTATGGGGCGTGCATCTCCCATACAAACTTGATTTTATAGGCGTTATATGTATCTCTAAAATTGTTATAAGTAGGCATCTGAAAATTAGTACTAAGATATTCGATATCAATACCATACTCACCAGAAAACAAATTTGAGTTATTGGAAAAGGGGGCATGGCATTCCCATACAAACTGAACTTTTCTCACCCCATATTTTTGAAGCTTAGTGGTGATAGAAGATTTTTGGTAGAACAACAAAATATGGTGGGACGATATGCGATCAGTACCAAAATTATGACGAAGATGGGAGATATTTAATTTTAATTTTTCATACTGCTAATACTTTTTTCTTGACTATTTATCAATATTGACAATTTAACAAGGACATAGAATCGGGAGTTTGTGAACAATCGCTAATTTTCGATTAAAAACAAAAACGGGTGTAATCGAGAACTTTTGAAATGAACTCAATAAAACTCAAATTTGGGCAGAACGAAGTTTGCCGGGTCAGTTAGTATATATACATATATAAATAATATTTGGCATGATATTCGTTCTTATAGTTGTCTCGAAAAGAAACTTTGATTTCTTACAAAAATATCTCCAAAAATAGATAAACTGGCCGATAATGTCTTTGTCAACTTGTCTAAAGTTTGTTCAAGAAACTTTTTGTACTTTGGCAAGTATGCACTAATAGTGTATTTCTATGTATGTTTAGACAGATATGTAACTATGTATATAAGCCCGTGCTCATCAGTAATTAACCAACGCTGCCGGATAGCCATTCATAAAAGGTTAGCGGCAATAACCGATTACAACGCATTATCATGACTTCTAATTAACTACCGTTTATCAGATGCGCATGACAAAATTGCTTGCTTGGAGACATTTGTTAGCGATTATTTGTACATATGTATGTGTATGTATGTATGTGAGTACAGATTTACATGCGAAATGACTAATATTTGACCGAAATGTTTGATCTTGGCTTTTGATTTTGAAAACGCCGCCAAGCGAATTTCGAACTGCAAACAATATAGATAATATTAACGACGATTCGATGACAACAACAACAACAAGAGTAATATCATTAGCAACAAATTTACAAGTACGCAAATCCAAACAGAAACAGAAAGTTGAAAGTGCACAGACTCTAAGCAACAAAATAAACAGAAAATAATGCCAATGATTATGCAGTTTATTGCCAGTTGTATATATACATATATATATAAATGTGTATATATGTATTTTGCTGTTTGTTTTGTGTGTTTAATGGTTGATGGTTGATTGTTTGCACGACTATCTTCAAGTATTAGCCCAAAATGCTCCTTTCTTGAATCAATTTGAGGCCACCAGAGCCGTGCCTGTGGGATATGTAAATATTCGTATTGTTTTAAGGTTTTACCTTGCATAAAGGAGGTTGAGATTTGACTTGCCGGAGTTATGTAATTCACTTCAGAACCTCTCCAACTGTCCGTCACTATTAATCAATTTCTATATCCTTTCGAAATGGCTATCAGCGCAACCGAAGCCACTTATAAAACTCTTTGGTTTCTTCGCTGCCTCTTTGTGCCAATGATCGGCAAATACTTTGCTGGTAGTCGAGTTAACTTCGAAATGTTACACTACAGATACACTCCACGAAATAATGATAAGGACAAAATAATACCATATGTGAAGGTAGTGTTGCCGGCCTACCACACCGAAGGTCGATGGTTCGAGCCCTGGTACAGGTAACATCAAAAGTGATTTGAAAAAAGTTTTTCAAAACGGGGTCGCCCCTCGGCAGTGGTTTGGCAAACTCTCCGAGTGTATTTCTGCCATGACAGGCTTCTCAGCAAAAATTCGTCTCCTTTGTAGATGCCGTTCGGAGTCGGCAAAAAACTGTAGGTCCCACCAATTTGTAGGGAAAATTCAAATCGGCACACCACAAATTGGAAGAGAAGCTTGGCGCAAAAATCTCTTAGGAGGTTTATGATGATATACCTGTTGTATATCGCGCCATAGAGAGAGAGAGTACAGCTACTCACAAGTGCAATTTGAAGTTTAGAGAAAAAGTATTTGAAAAGTATAACGCATTATGAGTTTATTATTTCAAATTTTCTAAACGAAATAATGATAAACCCAATATTTCATATTACGAAATTTTACACGTGTATTGCGGCGTTATCTTGGTGGAATATGAAACTATCTCCGAATATATCTTCACCAAGGTCCACTAAGACATCTTCTAGGAGTTCCGTATACTTCTGACTATTCATTTTTGTGGAAATAAAGCAAATAGGAGACTTTGCAGAATAAGGGATAGTCGCAGTTGTCTCTCAGTCCTCGTGTCGTGCCAATATTTTTGACAACCGTCTGGACCGCCTAAATTGAATTTTTTTTCATCAGAAAATACCACCTTGCGCCACTCTTCGTCCCAAAATTGGAATTTTCTGCGAAGCTTAACCTGTTTGCTCTATGCCTTGCTGTAAGTTTAGGTTTCGGGATACGTTTAACATACTCAAGGGTGCTATCTGCTTTTAAAATTTGCTGCACTCGCCTCGTTGATACCTTCAAATTTAAAGTGCTAACTATGGAAGATGGGCTGTTTGTTTTATTCACAGCAAGGCGTCTAATTTCACGAAGGTCCCTTGGTGTCAGCTTCGGTTTCCTGCCTGTACTTCGCTTTACGCCATAATTGTCCCCAAGTTTTATGAAATTTGCTATCACTGTTTTGCTTTTTTGCAAAATAGCTGCAATTTTCCTTGTTGACAGTCCTTGTTTTTTGTACACTGCAACCTGTCCCTGCTCTTTTTCAGTTAGCGGCTTTCCACGTGGCATTATGGGTAAATTCTATGGAATTCGTCTATAAAATTTGGTTGTTTAAACACAATTAAATCATTTGAAGCTTACCAAAAAGTGTCGTTAATAAACAGGCCGTTTTTTTTTGTATATTTAATATTTTTACGTTTATGTCAAAGCTACTTGTGTACATTTGGCTTTATCAATATTTCGCACTGTAATGAAATATATTTACCAGCATACTGGCAAAAAACAACAATCAACACCAAAACTTAAGTAACAGTTAAGGTTCCCCATCGTCAAATGAAGTCGTTTCCAACTACAGTTTTTTACTTTGTCCGGTACAGGGTCAACATCAGCATTTTTTATTTTGTCCTTATCATTATTTCGTGGAGTGTAGATTTAACCAAATTTTAAAGCCGGGCGTTATTGAAAACAATTATGAGATAGGGCGTTTTTAAAAATATTTTAATATAGGGTGATCTTTCACTCAGCAGTCAGTATTCTGTACGCCTGTATCTAGGTTTCAATAAATATCGTTGAAACGAGTAATAGGGTAAAGGAAAATCTATAGATTTCCAGGTTACGAAGCTAATAATAAAGGATGGGAGAGAAGCAGTGTGGGGAGGGGCGCAATATTAGGGCACATTTAAATTTCACTCAATTTACGGTCGTCCCGTTTGAGTGTAATGCGAATCCATTCCTACGCAATCCATACATAAATGCTTGTTGAGTCTGCTCATACAATTTTTTCAATGAATCTCAAGGGGTTTTGTGAGTCGGGAATTGCTGGGGTTTGTTGTTACTATGAATGTTTCGCGTGTCTTCGTATCTTCTAAATTGCATAAGCCCATGTGAGCTGAATGTGGAGTCACTGCACTTGGGCATTTCCTCAACGCCAACGTTGTCTGCTCAATCGAATATTTCCGACAAACATACAAAATCATTGACATACTTACATACAGATGTAAATATTTGTGTACATTTTTGGATTTATATGTGGGCTTCACTATATGTGAACGCCTAGTAAATACATCTGGACATATTAAATTTATAAATGGTTAAACAAAACATTTTCTTATAATTCTGTATGTTAATACGATATAACGGTGCGTTGACATCGTCAACAACTTTGTACATATGTATGTACGTTATTAATAATACCCAACAGTCAAACCTACTAATCTTAAACTACCTTGCAACTAGTATGAGTCCCAAGCCAACTAGCCAGCCCACTACCATTTTCCCAAGCAACTGGGGTTTTCAACATGGGGTTGACCTACGAGATGTCAAATGTTAGATTTCGGAAAGAAATATACCAGCCTCAAAGTAGTCATAATAGACCAGAGAAGAAATAGTTCATAAGTTCGAATCCTCGTAACTAGACCAGCAAAACTAAAATAGAAAACTCGACCAGGATTTTTCCGACTCGGAATATTTCAATTGTCTGCTAAAATTTTGTTTCTCACTAGTGCACGTTCTGTCCTTTTCGAACTAGTTTGTTACCAGTCAGAAAATACTAGATGTATCCTGTTATTTTGCCTGACTAGTTTGGTGTTTCACGGCAGAGTAATTATTGCTGCCTTTTGTTGCTGCTTTGTTGTAGTTGCCATCGGTAGCTCAATTTCTTGAATAAAGGTGGGCTGATACATTTACTTGTTTGACTGCATGGCGTCTACAAGCGTGAAGTGAGATGATTGCTCTTGAGCGAGTAAACTGCCAGCGACCTGGTGCTTTTCGAACTCGCACTCGAAACTGTGCAGCATTATGAATTAATATGCGGCAAGCGTTGCGACTCAGCACAACACCGGTCGAAATAAGCGCGGAGTGTTCGAGATGGTCAAGACCGATTAACCAATATAAACAACGAAAAGAACAAAGTTTGATTGGGAAGTAATGAAACCCCCAAATTTTGTGTGCCACCCTTTTTTCGCATTTCTACCGAATTTAAGTGGATTTTTAGATGAAAACGTACAAATAATATTTCATGTGGCTTAATTAATGATCATTTTTTATTTTACATTATCGTTGCTTTGGTTAAGAATGGAAAATGTAAATTACGTTTGTGTGAGAAATATTTAAAGCGGTGAGAAAAGTAGTGAATATGGAGTTCAACAAGCTTTAAAGCAAAATAAATAAATAATAAATAAATAATAAATAAATTGTAAATTTAAAGGCTTAACATTTTGTTGCAATTAGTTATTACGATTGTTGTTGTTTCCCGCACTCAACAAACTTTCAATGGAAAAATATTTACAATTCGCAGATTACAGCAATCAATAAGGTACTTATTGCGATATCAAGTGTTTACTTAATTGTAGATAAGTTGTAACAAATGTATGTGGGATTTATTAAATTAAATTTTTTATTAATTTTATTTTTTAATAATATTTTTATTTAGAACGTTATAATGTTCTTTAAAATGTAATTTTTAAGAGAAATTCATTTAATCAATGAAAATTTAAATAAATTATTGTGTTTTTTAGTTGTGCTCCATTTGAAATATATATTTCAACTCATGGCATACCTATACAGGTAATATCGTCTCAACAGCTGATTAGATTTTTTTCATTTTAATTTTTGATAAACTGTCAAACTTGCCTGCAATCGGTTTGTTTACATTTTAACATGTGCTGTGTTGTTCTGATCTTTTAGAGAAGCAATCTCCAATATGGCCGCCGTGCTATTACCTGTTTTACTATGCCATGTTTCAACTAATGAAAATTTTTATTTTCAACAAAAGCTAGCTCGATTCCTTAGCTGGAATCACGATATCATCCATATAAATTATCACTGTTCCATCCTTTAGTAAGTCACGAAAAACTGCCTGAATGCATCGACAAAACACTGCAGGAGAGTTAGATACTTCAGACGGTACATAGCAAAACTCAAATTGCCCACAATGGGTAACAAAAGCAGTATATTTGCGCGCATCTTGTTCAATAGGCACATGGAAGAAACCATTAGCCAAATCCAACGTGGAATAAATATTTGCTCCCTGCAGTTGTTCTAACACTTACCAATCAGAGTCATAGGAAATTGTTCCGTCATTTATTTTCCTAAAATCACAACAAAAACGTTTAGTGCCATCTTTCTTCGGAACAAGCACTACAGGTGCTGCATATGCAGATCTGCTCGGAACAATTATCCCATCTTTTAACCAAACATCAATTTTGTCTTCAATATATTTCCTATCTCTAAAAGACACCCTACGCGGAGATTGATATATAGGAATATCATATTTTACAATAATTCGCATTTCAATTGGAGATTTCACATTATTATTTGGCTTGAAATGATTTACTAAATTTTCTATTTCCACTGCAGTTTGCCTAGGAAGATGAGTTAGATCTACTTTAGAAACTTCACATTCAATGTTGTTGAAGAGTAATGCAGAAAATTTCCGACAAAAATTAGAATTTTTATTAGATCCTTTAATAATCCTTTCTCTTTAAATGTGACACCTGCTTGTCCAATAATCATATCCATTTTTTTAAAGAGACTTCTGCCTAATATTACCGAAAATACCGTATCTTTTTCCATCACAACATAGAAAACTACTCTTACAATAATATCGCCGAGCTTCACATCCGTAATAAAACTACCAACTGTGGTTATTCTACCTCCTCCAATACCACTTAAGTGAATTATTTCGTTATCTAATTTAACATTTCCGATTGTAATCAATCAAGCTCACTTCCAGTGTCAACCAAAGCGTTAAAAGTTTTATCTTTACTTTCAATTTCCGTAAAGATCATGTTGGTTTGCCCTTTTTCTTCCAACATAGTTTTTCCAAGTGTATTGTTCACTTGTTCACTCTTCAATATCTTCATTGCCTGCCTTTCTTTACAATACTTAGCAAAATGTCCCTTTTATTTACAGCTAAAACAAACTATTCCTTTTTGAGTACAACCTCGAGCTAAATGAGATTCGGAACCACACTGAAACACACTTTCCTTGCTTCTTTTGCTTTCTCTTAAGCTATTTTTAAATTATTAGCTGGATTATTTTTGTTTGACGACAAATGAGATCCACGAATTTTCTCATAAACTCGAATCTTATCTTTTTAAGCCTTTAAAGTAAGTATTAGCTTCATATAAGATAGTTTTGTTTAGTCTAGAATCAGGTATTCCATAAATAAAATATCCGATAACACTAGCCTCATCTATGTGGATTGGACTATCTATCTCAATCAAGGTATAAAGATACTCTTTCAAACTTTCTTTTTGTCGATTTTGCCTTTGTATCATTATTTTTTGTACTTCCGCTACACTTAATCATCAATTACTCTTTCGTTAAGTGCAACCTAACTTCTCACAGATGTCAAACCTCTTACGAATAATTTTGCTCTTCCTAGAATTTCTACAAAATTGATTAGTTGAAGTTGCAACTATACCAAAATGATCCAGCAAACGATTAAAAAGAATTTCCAACCTACAGTATCTAAATTTAATTCTCTCAACCTGTCTCTCAACTCTACTACTGTCATTGAACGTAGATCCATATTAAATTATTAAAGGTTAGCTTTGAGGGGAAAAAATTTCCAAAATTTGAAATTATAGCACAACGAAAATTATGCTAAACAGAATAAAATGATTTTGTATAAAAGCTGCAGAATTCCTTAAAACTAGTTTAAATAATAACTAATAATATCCTTTTTCAGCTTCTTCCGTTGACGTACATAAACACAGATTCAATTATATAATTTGACGAATGTTTGTTTGTTTACATACATCTGTATAATTTATACACACAATTTGATGATTGCTTATATTCAACATGCAAACAACAACGAACAACATTATTTCTTTCCGCAAAATCTTTTTTTTTGTTTTACTAATATTTTTAATTTTTATTTTCATTACACATTACGTTTGAGTTTTTGTTTCACCGTCTCTTCTTAATTTTTCGAACAGTACCATATAAATATAGCTCACAATAATTATAAGAATTTCATCTTGTTCAAAAACTGCTTTTTCACGTACACAAATCGTATGATATAGTGAAGTCTAGCAGCTTCCGAAATGGATCTATAAGAAAAGCTATGGCAGTTGTCTCTAAACATTTTTCCTGCTCTATTCAATAAAAAAAAAACTTTTAATAATTAATTCAAAATGATTATTAAAAAATAAAAACAATAACAATTTTCATAAAAACTCAAAAAGTGAAAAATTATTATTCTTGGCCTTGAGCTCGTTTCATGAATACTTGAAAATATACAGGCCGTAAATCAACAAATATTGTTGGTATAAAAAAGCAATAATAATTTAATTTAATTTTTAATTCTTATGTCGTGAGTATGATACAAGTATTCGTTGGTGCAAACACATTTATGTAATGTTTAAATACGTTATTTTCTTTTTCTTTTTTGAGATTATGTCTCCCAATATATGGAGCACTCATTTTTTAAAATGAGAAACTTAGTCTCGCAAAATTGAGCACTTTCACTGTAGGGTTTGTTTTTCCACAATTGAAGATGATATCTGCAAACCACATTGCTTGCGTGTGACACCATTTAAACTTTAATTTAATTATTCCAATATTGATGCTCTTAAGAATCGTTCAAAAGGTTGAGCTCCCAATTACATATGTGGCATTTATTAAATTAAATTCTTTATTAATTTTATTTTTTTTATTATATTTTTATTAAAAATGTTATAATGTTCTTTAAAATGTAATTTTTAAGAGAAATTTATTTAATCAATGAAAATTTAAATAAGTTTTTGTGTTTTTTAGTTGTGTTCCATTTCAAATATATATTTCAACTAATGCATGATTCAAGAACTAGAAGGTTAGCTCACCAGTGACATATTTTGGCAATTGCCGCTATCATGCTGCCTGAAAAATTGTCATTTACATTCTGGGTTGCCTTTTATCGAAATTATGTAAAAATAGTAGTTAAAAATGTAATATTATAAAAAATTTTAAATAAGTTGGTTTCAGAAAATAGATTAATTTGCATTATTATTTAGATCGACTTTTGGGGGTGTAGTGTAGTCGTGGACGTTTAAAGCTCGGGACATTCCGGTATGTAGCAATGGCTGTCTTAAAATTTTGTCCCTGCATACTTATATACTTACTTAGGTCTATCGTGACTTCAAAGCTGTTTCTTATGTGATTCGAAGTCTTGTTTTTAACCAAAATTTACTACTATTCTCTGGGTTTGTTAATGAGTTCTGGCTTAACTTATGTATAAAGCAACAGTTTACTATACACTTGGTAGACTATGTGCCTTTATCTTTATGCCCCGAAAATTTTCCAACAAATATGCATCTTGTCATTTTGTCATTATTATTAAAAAACATAGTCCTATTGTCAGAAGCACGAATGTGCAATTATTCAGAGTTTGAGTTGAAGGTTCCAAGTTTGACGAAAATCCCTGGTATCTTGCTTAAACCGAAGCCACAATATTTTTTTGGAGTCATGTAAACCGAATGAGCCGAAATCAAACTTTTAATCTTCTTTTACCAACATTTTCATTTTCGCACATTCATGATTCTGTCAAAAGGGCGAAGTGCGTACATATTTCGATTGCAGATACGTATGCACATATATATTTATTTTAATTTTTGTTTGAGCAGTGACCGTTTTTTTTTGTTTTTTAATTGATTATAGAGAAAATTTACAACGATTTATACAGTGATAGTATGGGACGACATGTTTTGATGTTGTATTTAGTTGACCTTACAAAATTTATTACTACTAATTTCCTACTTTTCTGATTTTTATTCTACCATTTCCTCGACAAATGAAAACAATACTCCTACTTTTTTTTCGTTCGCAAAAGTAACCCAGAAAATGGAAGTGTCAAAAGTAAACGTCAGCTAGAGAGCTAACCTTCTTGTAATTGAATCATGAACTAATGAAAATTTTTATTTCCAACAAAAGCTAACTCGATATTTAAAAAAAAAGTAAAATAAACTAGTAGATTTAATTATCCAGTAAAATATGTTTTTTTGATAAAAACATCCAACATGTATGATATTCTATTTATGGTTTTTAATGGATTTAACGTTGAGGTAGACATTTTTCGATACATTTACATTTATTGTCAAACTAAAGAACAACCATAAACATGCCCCTGCAGTAAAATTGCGAACCAGTCTCCAAAAATATCAGTCTTGAGCTGCACACTTCGAGAAGTATCGGATATCAATAATCAGCTATTAACAACCAGAACTACCCCTAAACTATGCGAAATGGAACCGATTAAGAACGAATTGCCAAGTAATACACTGGTCGACAATTGCCCCTGCCAATGACACCGCCATGTAAACGTAAACAGTTGAAAGCATTGCTTGAGCTAAAGCTGGTACTGTCGTCAAATGCTTTAGCTCTGGAATAGTTCAGTGGTACTTTTTTGCACGATTCGGAAACAACAACTGTTGTCAACTTAACACCTGTGCTCCAATACATGCCACCGCTAGCAAGGGGTAGTAGGAAGCTGCCCATTGTTGGGTTGGAGTCACACATTTTGATTTATCTTGCTATAAACTTTGATTTTCCGTTATTTAAAAGTCTCTTTTAAAGAACGAAATAGCTTCAAGAAACTGGACATGTTCATCGCAGTTTTTCATTTTCGCTCCAGCTTTAAAGCCAAGTTATTGTTAACCTTATAAAACAGCTGATTAATTTTTTTCTTAGGCATTTCACTAACAATTAAACCACAATGTGCAATAAAATATAATTTATAAATACTACCTTTCGTCACACAAATATATATCTTTTTATTTTTTCATGTTTTGGCAATTTTTCGTCCGCTCATGTGTTTTGACTAATTTTAAAATTAGAATATTCAAAACTATTGCACATCAGAAAAAAAAGAGAAAAGCTCTGTTCGACGAGCATACATTTTTTATAAATTTTTTTACTGGTTTGTGTTCGGTGACACAGGAAGTTGAAAGTTTCTGCTAGAGAAATTTCTCTCAGGGAAAGACAGCTCATCGCGATTTAGCAAAATAACAACAAAAATTTCAAACTTTGGGTTATTAACTAATGAAAACAGTAACAGCGGTTTTGCTTGCCAGTTTTTACAAATTCTTGTTCGCCGGAAACTTTTCAATTTTTACAGTTTCGAAAAAGTTTTACCCAATTTTCTCTTTACTTACAATTCTTGCAAGTTTTCTCACCGAAAGTACCTAATTTTCATAAATCATATTTATTATTATTATCATATTCGCATAATCGTAAAAAAATCCCATAATTTTTCGCCCCCAAAAAGACACGGGGTTTGCATCACTAGTTCAAATACTTAGCAAATAAATAAATGTCATATAATCCTTAATTTCAAAGCTACGTCCGTTCAAAAACCCATACAATAAATAAACCAATTTGGCTTTTCGGAAATATCTACACTCTACTAATCTCATAAATAAATATATTAAGCATGAAAACACATTTCAATTTATTCTCTGTTATTGTTCTAGAAACTCAATTTAACAAACAATGCTTTAGCTCGACAACAAAATTTAGTTCGGCTTAAGTTAGTAAGAGCACTCAGAATCAATACATCAAATTTATCAATAAAATTTAAGAGTTCATTTTTACCGCAGAAAGTGGATTAGATGAATACAACACCAGCCGAGAGCATGGAAACACATATAATAGATACAAACATATATATGTACAAATGTTTGCTTATGATGCGTGCGTTTAAATGTATATATGTTTGTGTGAGACGACCTGCAAAACTCGTAGAAAAGAAATTCAATTCAAAATCTCGCTCGCCTGGCCCATTCCTACATAAATTATCATTTTGAGTTGCATCGCTGAGTGGATGCACGGAGTGTCAGGCCAGGGTCCCGTTACATGAAGTTGTGCTGAGTGACACATACACACGTAGATTCATACGTATACATAAGTGTGCGCTCTTCATTTGAACTGCGAATATGTGTGGGATGTGGGTGTGTGGGCTTAAGTGTTTAAGTGCTCATCTCGTACCGTACCTAGTCGGTGTGTATATGCATCTGTAAGTGGAGTTTTACCTATTGAAATCGTCATAAAAATTCAATTACACTGCTTATCCGCATTCACACAGCCGTGCCACTAAACATGCTGACGAGGGGTACTTGAATGTGCGTGCTCAAGGTTAGCTGGTTGTACTGAAACCAGTTCAATTATTTGAAATATATGTACTGCTTCATGTCCTGGAATGCAAGTTTATTTCATGTTAATCGGGATACATCCTGTTGCTGTCAAAATATTTCCGAAAAAAGATGTCTACAAGGAAAAAGATTACTGAGTTTATAATGTTTTTGATTTACAAATAGATTTAGTTTCTAAAGTAAATGCAAGGCGAATCTATACCAGTTGGTATCACGGCGAATTCGTTGCTGTATACACACACATACTTCATGCGTTTTGCTGTCCTGTCGATTGCATAGCATTTTTTTATTTTGACAGAAGAATCCACTGCTCATATGTTCTTAAGAGATCTCTCTCTATGGCGCGATATACAACAGGTATATCATCATAAACCTCCTAAGAGGTTTTTGCGCCAAGCTTCTCTTCCAATTTGTGGTGTGCCGATTTGAATTTTCCCTACAAATTGGTGGGACCTACAGTTTTTTGCCGACTCCGAACGGCATCTACAAAGGAGACGAATTTTTGCTGAGGAGCCTGTCATGGCAGAAATACACTCGGAGAGTTTGCCAAACCACTGCCGAGGGGCGACCCCGTTTTGAAAAACTTTTTTCAAATCATGTTACCTGTACCAGGGCTCGAACCATGGACCTTCGGTGTGGTAGGCCGGCAACACTACCTTCACACCACGGCGGCCGCGTGTAAGTGAATTCGCCTTGAGTAAATGTTTTATTTTCTTCATTCTTTTTATCGCCAATCAAGGCGAATTCATTACATGGTGGCCGCAAGTGAACAGCTGATTGCTTGTTCTTCTCGTTTTTAGCTTGAATTCCAGAGAAAAATACAGCGCACGTCATTCAAAGCAAATGTGAAAATTTTTGTTTACACGTGTTTTAGCAAGTTCACAAATATAAAAAATATTAAAATTACTAAATTTTGGTGTTTTATAATTAAAATATAAACATTCTAACAAGAAATCGCGAAAATAACCAATATTTCTAGTGATTTAATTCGTTTTCTTTTTTTGGCGTCTTTTCGTTTTCCTTTTCACTTTGACATTTTCTGTAAGGCGAATATTGCCCAATTCGCCGTGCTAACACCATATATGAATTCGCCTTGTCGCCAATGAATTGTTTATAGAAAATAATGGTTTTTGGTAAAAAAGCATTGCTTGGCATTTTTCGAGGTTGCCGTGTTCTTTAGTTTGTTGTAGATACTCAAGTCGCTCTCAAGATAATAGCGGAATATCTCACTTAATTTAAAAATTTTCCAAAATGGTGGCAATCCTGTACAAATATCCTCAGTGTCAACACCTAAGTGGAAAGTCTTAAAACGTAATACATTTCATAAATGCAAATCGGTTGAGATGTTTCCGAGATCGTAGTGGATATATAAATGCATAGATATACAAGGTGGCGCAAAAGTAATCCTCCTATCAGAAAAAGCTATAAATTTTGCGATTGGCCCCTAAAGTCAGTTCTGTTTTGACATTTGTGTAGTAAACACATGCGAAATACACGTTGATAAACAATGTTACGTTACACTGCTCCAGAACGCGGAATATTGCTGACTATTTATTTGACCAATAATCGGTCGGGGCCAAACGGTTACTGTGAATGGTGAGCGCTACAGAGCAATGATCAACGAGTTCTTTTTGCCGCAACTTGATGAATTGGGATTGGAAAACATGTAGTTCCAACAAGACGGTGCAACAGCACACACTGCACGTGCCACAGCCGATATGCTGAACATCGGAAGCTTACTTTTGCGCCACCTTGTACAATAGCGCGTTTAAACTTATTAGATAAATATATTTTTTTATGTGTTTATATACATACGAGTATTCACATAATGTATAGTTACAAATCTATAGAAATTTTAAATGACGTGTTAATTAATAAAATCGAGATAAAAATGTTCTCGCCAGTTATAGTATAATAGATACAAACATATATATGTACAAATGTTTGCTTATGATGCGTGCGTTTAAATGTATATAAGTTTGTGTGAGACGACCTGCAAAACTCGTAGAAGAGAAATTCAATTCAAAATCTCCCTCGCCTGGCCCATTCCTACATAAATTATCATTTTGAGTTGCATCGCTGAGTGGATGCACGGAGTGTCAGGCCAGGGTCCCGTTACATGAAGTTGTGCTGAGTGACACATACACACGTAGATTCATACGTATACATAAGTGTGCGCTCTTCATTTGAACTGCGAATATGTGTGGGATGTGGGTGTGTGGGCTTAAGTGTTTAAGTGCTCATCTCGTACCGTACCTAGTCGGTGTGTATATGCATCTGTAAGTGGAGTTTTACCTATTGAAATCGTCATAAAAATTCAATTACACTGCTTATCCGCATTCACACAGCCGTGCCACTAAACATGCTGACGAGGGGTACTTGAATGTGCGTGCTCAAGGTTAGCTGGTTGTACTGAAACCAGTTCAATTATTTGAAATATATGTACTGCTTCATGTCCTGGAATGCAAGTTTATTTCATGTTAATCGGGATACATCCTGTTGCTGTCAAAATATTTCCGAAAAAAGATGTACCGATTTAGAAATACTTATGTTTCTCCAGAATTTGTTTGTTATTTAAAAATGTAAGTTAATATGTGGGGCCTTTATTAGAGTAGCAGAAGTCAAAGCAACAACTTTTACGAATTTTTGTTTGTTTGTCTGTCGGTATGTTTGAACGCGCATAACTCAAAAACTGCTGCTTCACAGATTAATTGCTAGATGTCTATTTGAAGTTTAGGACCGTACGAGAGCTGGTACTGTGATGGCCATAAAAATAAGCTCATAACTTTTTTATACATAAAGTGAAATTGTTTCAACCCAATGTCTTCTAGAATAGATATTAGGATATTAAAAGAAATTCTATGTCGTTATTCGTACAACAGAATCCAAATACAAAATTCGTTTGGTTTTCTCCTGCCTTTCTCTATTATGTTTGTACGCACATCACTTGAAAGTCTTGAAAGTGAGTACCTCAGTCAAATGTTGACCTTGCGTTTTATTTATTTGAAATGGCCTTCCATTAACTGAAAATGCTTAGGAAAGTGCTATCTGATGGAACAGTTCGAAACCAACATAAACATTTTTTCACCCTTTTCATAGTCACTAGTTCGCTAAATTAGTTTAATGAGACCATCAAACCAACATGGAACGACGAGCTCTTCCATATATTAATACATGAGCTTATAGGTTTCTGTATATTTCCACCCAGAGTTTTTATCCCTCGCATTGAAAATAAAAAAAAAACAATGAGTTAACAAAAACAAAAGCAACCAATCAACATTACATCCGTTCATTTTGAGAGCTTATGGATTATTCTTGGTGGTGTTGTTTGCTATGCTCTTGTTCATGGCCAACATCACGTTGCTTGCAGGTGGCATTAAAATCCAACACAGTAACGTATTAGCCATGAACGGAATTCCAAATTTAAACATTGATAATTGTAGCAGAATGCCAGCTGGCGCCAACTGTGAAATACCAAAAACTTGCAATCAACAATCAAAAAGCGTCGACTGACTACTCACTAACCCTGGAAGTGGATCTATTCTGGAGCGGCAGCAACAGCCAAAAGCGGCAATATGACAGTCAGCAGCAGAATGACATAGCTGCAGTGAGCAAAGCAAATGAATTCCTATGATTTATTGTAAGTTATACTGAATGCCGTTAGCAAAATTCATTGGAGTGTGCAATATGGCAGCGTTTGCCAGATTTATAAACAACAATACGTCCTTGGACGCAGTCACTTAAACATTTCCATAGTTGAAAAGCTTTCTGCTCATTTCATATGCTCACAAACAGTCATTTTGGGCCAAAGTTTGACTTTGAGATATTAACTTTTCCAAGTTGTCTGCATTTTTTGACAGTAAAATGTATTGAAATTAAAGCGTTTGTATGACGTAAAGTCCGTTAGACATATATAGTAACTTTGCAACTTGCATGTAAGCACATTAGGGTGCTTGCGGTATCTTAGCTTGGTTACAGAAGAACCAGCCTGATTTTGATTGAAACTTTATTGCTTTTGAATGTAATAAGCACTCATTCTAAATAAACCGAAATTAAAAGGAATTCTATCAGTTAAGGCTTTAAGGCAACTGTACTTCAAAAAAAGTTATTTATATTATCAAAACTATTAAATCAATTTTCAATATATTGATAGAATTGCAAATAAGAAGCAAAACGTTTTCTTTGTGTTTTGGGAAATTCAGTATGGGTATTCAGAAAATTAATTTTTCGCAAAAAGACAAAGGTCCTAGAAAATTGTATCCATATGTCGTTGAAATATTAATTACGAAATTAAATCGAAAGAAATCCATAAAAAATTATTCGAAAAAATATTGCATGGTCAATAATTTCTCTTCCCACCAGTTTTTGTACGACATCTGAATTCTCGAAAGCTCTGCTTGCGGAATTTAAAATCAATACAGAAGCTCTGCCATGGCGAGTGCGAATGCTCGACACAACCCTAGTATGCACAAGAGGAAATTGTTAGCAACTTTTTCATGACTAATAACTTGCTTAAGAACTATGGGAAAACTGTGTCTGTGTTGCGACTTTTTAACCTCCTTAGATTTATCAATTTACAATTACTAGAGTTCGCCCAGTGGTTGAAATTCAACCAGTAAACTTTATTTTATTTTATTTTTTTGCTGTAGGTATGTTTTATCCGCCTTTTTTTCTTTCTTTCTATGTCGTTCCCTTCCTCTAACATATTTTTATTTTCCTTGATTTCTTTTTTTACTCTCTTATTTTATTTTTTACTTTCCTCAAACTTCTTTTCCTTTCCCTTCCCTTTCTTTTATTTTCTTTCGTTCCCCTTCGTTTTCTTATCTTTCCTTTAATTCCCTTTCCCTTCCCTGCCTTTCATTTCCTTACCATTCCTATCTTTCCTTTAATTTTCCCTCCTTTCCTATCCTTTCCATTCCCTTCCCTTTCCTTCCTTTCCCTTCCTTTTTCTTTTCTTTCCTTTAATTTTCCTTCCTTTCAATTCTTTTCCTTTCCTCAATTTTCCTTTAATTTTCTTCGGTGTTTAATACTCTTTATGAGTAATCATTTATTTTATTTTTGTAAACACTGTTTGTAGGTGTCAGCAATGAATTTTACATATTTGCTCATATTTTACATTGCTTGCTTAATGTATCCAACAAAGCAACTTTTCGTGCTCTCAGGAGAGCAGCTGACACTGGGCATCGTAGCCAGTAACCAATACAATAACAACAACTAAAGCAAAAATGCATGACACAACAGAGTATCTATAGTGCGAATACTTATTTTTCATTGGTCCACTACCAACTCTTCGCACTCACAGTGAGAGCCGACCACACGAATAACACAAAAACATGCATGGCAAGTCTACTCACACTACTACGGCTCTTAATTTTTTCCTACAAAGCAGCTCCTCGGCCATGCTCACGATTCAGCATAGTACACAAACCCTGCAAAAAACGGAAATACTCCGTTTCATACTCCATAGAATACTCCTATAGGAGTATCAGAGTACTCCAACACATATCCTCATTCATATAAAAAAGGTGGTCCAATTTACATGGCAATGTCCGGTGATTGGATCACCTAATCCATCTCGGAGTACTCCGTTTCTTTGCTTTTGAATACTCTATAGACCACCTACATGAGAGTACTCTCAAAATACTCCCATGGGATTACTCTATAGAGTATTCAACAGCAAAGCGAGAGCGGGAGTAGGTGGTCCTCAGAAGAACACATACTCCCATTCTCGCTTTTGTCTAGAGTACTCTATAGAGTAATCTTTTGGCAGCATTTTCAAAGTACTCCAACGTAGGTGCTCTATAGACTATTCAGAAGCAAAGTAAATGGTACTCCGAATAGGATTAGGTGATCCAATCACCGGACATCGCTATGTAAATTGGACCACCTTTTTTATATGAATGAGGATAAGTGTTGGAGTACTCTGATGCTCCAACGTTTTTTACAGGGAAAAGCAAGTACACACACACACAGCGTGTCTATAGTGTGAATAAGTGAATGTGTAGTGGTGTGACTTTTATGTTAAATTTTTTATATTAAAATGATTTTTTAAATTTTTTTTATTTATGGCTAAAAGGACACCTCAAAATTTCCTATCTATACATATATAATTTGTATACCTTAGAATAATAGTTTAGCAGAAAACGGTTCTACATTGCATTCATCTTGTCTATTTATATATAAGATAAGGCAATTTATGATGGAAAAATTTGTTTGAAGACAACTTGCTGTGCGCTTCTTCAGTTAACAGGCAAAGTAAATAATATGCAATTTGCGATTTTGGAGTACATGTGAGCTGTTGGATATATGTTTATAGTGATACTAAATAACAAAAAATACAAAAATACTTTCCCCACTTCATAAAAACGTGGGTCATAATTTTAAATTGAATAGCTAGACATGTGTTATTTTTTCAACTAAACGCCTTCCGAAGGCTGATTCCATTTAGTTATTCACTTTATTTTTATTTGAAATTCTCCCAAATGCAAATAAAAGATAACAATTCTACTTAGCTTTTATGCAACCCAAATCATGAAAATCTGTCGGCTGCTCTTTTTATTGATGCCAATAAAAACATTTAGCGCTGTTTCTTTTCCAATCTCATAATGGCACTCCCCCACCACCATTCATTTTCCTTTTGTCATTTCTGCATATCAAATAGACTCCGTTGAACCCAAAAATGCTCTGCTATCTCTACTTGAAGGCATTAAAAAATGGAAAAGGCGAAAGTAAGCAGTTTTACATTAGCTTTGTTCGTTATTATTCACCAAACTAGCACAAAAAGTTTAAAATATATTCTGGCAAAGGTTGTTTTTACTACCACTTAGCAAGATGTTACAAGTCCAGTTCACACTTTCCAGGCGAAAGTTACGTTCCGAAACAAATTTGTGTGTATAAGAACGCCGCCACATGATAATTTGTGATAATTGTTGCTGGAACTTATTGGAAATCGAACATGCGAACATTACTATTGTTATTCTGCTTGAATGTTATCGCCAGAAGGGAGAAACCTACAGGAATTTACATACATACAAACATTCGTGTGATCCATGATTCAATCGCTAAAAGGTTAGGTCTCCAGTGACATATTTTGATAATTGCAGCCCTCTTGCTCCCTTAAAAATTGTCATTTACATTGCCTTTTATCGAAACTATGTAAAAATAGTAGTATTAAATTTATTAATTTACACTGATATTTCGATCGACTTATGGGAATGTAGTTCTTGCATGTTGCCGGACTTAATCGTGGACGCAACGGTTGTCTTAAAACTTTGGCCATGCGTACTTACATACTTACTAAGGTCCATAGTGACTTCAAAGCTGTACCTTATGTGATTCGAAGTCTGTTATTTTTGACTAATCTTGACTACTATTCTCTGGGTTTGATAATCAGTTCTGGCTTAATTTAAGCATAAAGTCCTGGCTTAACTTAAGCATAAAGCCTAAGTCCTGAGTCAACTTCTGTTCTAAGTGTGCATGAAGAAATAGGAGCCAATCTTATCTCATTGAAACTTATCACTTTACTGTCCACTTGGTAGACTATGTCCGTTTGTCTTTATGCCCTGAAAAGTTTCCAACAAATATGCATCTTGTCAATTTATCATTATTATTAAAAATCGTAGCCCTCTAGTCAGAAGCACGAATGTCCAATTATTCAGAGTTTGAGTTGAAGGTTCCAAGTTTGACGAAAATCCCTGGTATCTTGCTTAAACCGAAACCACAATATTTTGAGAATGAGCCGAAAATCAAACTTTTAACCTTTTCTAGCAACATTTTCATTTTAGCACATTCATGATTCTGGCAAGAGGGCCGTGAGTACGTATTTTGATTGTAGATACGTATGCACATATATATTTATTATAATTTTTGTTGGAGCAGTGACCGTTTTTTATTGTTTTTTAATTGATTATCGAGAAAATTTACAACGATTTATACAGTGATGGTATGGGATGACATGTTTTTATAATATTTACTTGACGTTGCAAAATTTGTTACTACTAATTTCCTACTTTCTTGATTTTTCTACTACCATATCCTCGACAAATGAAAAAAATACTAATACTTTTTCCGTTCGCAAAATAACCCCGTACAAATATAGAAAATGGAAGTGTCAAAAATAAACGTCAGCTAAAGAGTTAACCTCTTGTGATTGAATCATGCGTGCGATCAACAACTAAACAACCTTGTCCAAATCTTTGAAATTGCTGGGATAACAGAAATGTTGCCACATTCTATTTTTTCGAAATGAACGAAAATTAATTATTTTCATCTTCACGGTCTTTGAATAGTTGTATTTGAAATTGTAATGAGCTCTAGGCCACAGTAAACAGTAAATTTTAAATATGTATTTATTTTTAATTTAACTAAGTCGCTATTCTCAATTCAATGTGAAGTCATCAGCAGGGACGGTTACTGCATCTGGTCAACCTGATCACTGTTTTTACTTATACAAATACAATAAGAATAATTGTTTAAATTTTAAAGCACTGGATGAATATTTCAATAGTTTTTTTTTATTTTCCCTTTTGTACGTGAGCCTAGCCGTATTTTTGTTTGACCTGCTTTCATCATCCAAAGAGTCAGCGCATTCGGCAATTGGCATCCACGCCACTGTTAGCAGCCATAAGTTTAAAATAGTAAAGCACTTCGTTTACCTGGGAACCAGCATTAACAGCAACAATAATGTCAGCTAAGAAATCTAGCGAAGAATTAACCTTGCCAATAAATGTTACATTGGACTGAGTAGGAAATTAAGAAGCAACGTCCTCGACGAACAAAACCCACACTCTACAAATCGCTCATAACACCCGTCCTGCAATATGTAGCAGAAGCATGGACGATGTCAGCCGCAGAAGAGTCGGCCTTGGAAGTATTCGAGAGAAAGGTTTTTCGAAGGATTTATGGGCCTCTACACGATGCCGACGGTGTTTATCGAAGAAGATTTAATCATGAGTTGTATGAGCTCTGCGTAGACATCGACATTGTCCAACGAATTAAAACCCAGCGGCTACGTTGGCTTGCCAATGTAATGCGAATGGAAGAAGATGCTCCGGCTCGGAAGGTATTCTTGTCGGAACCCACCTATGACTAAAAGTAGAAAAACTTACGAAAACTAAAAATTCACTGGGAACGAGAGGGTAACACTAATAAGTACGGATTGATTTTTATTAAAAAACCTAACTTTAACATAAGTGCCACGGTTTGTTTACAAGCCCTGGGAACATTAATCGCATCATCTGACTTTACATTGACTTTCTAGGAGACACCATAGATTCTAGAAAACCCAGAAAAATGTATAGAAATATTTATTGATTTTTAAAATTTTCTTATTTTATAAAGTACAAATACAATAGTTATTTTACTTTAGTATGACGGTAGATAAATCAGGATCAAATTGCAGCAAAATCCAAGAGTTGACAGCTAATTTATAAAGGAAGAGTTCATAGCGAAAAACGTCAGCAAGGCAAAACGGCAAAAAGCCAAAAACTTCTCCCATAAATTAACATTGATAGCTTTGTATCTGTGTTCTGCTTTGATGTAAATATTTTCATGTCCAATTCAGTTCCCAAACACAGATCTGCAAGTATTGATCCTGACCCCACCATGCCAACATACGTATTTAAGTACACATCAGCTTTACTCAGTTCGTGCCATCGAAAATAAATGCAAATTATGCACACAACGAACTAAATTCCGCTGTTGTAAAGTTGCTCATGTTATGATTACAAAAAATCATAAATTGCTAGAAGTGGGACTATTTTCGAATAATATTCGAATGAAAGTATAAATTATTCGAATAAATATTATTCCGGTATAGCCTTCCAATAAATGGATTTTTAATTCGAATAGTCCCATGCCTATAAATTGCTGCTGACAGATGTCAACACATGTCCAACAATGACTGCTGCCGCATAGACTTTTGCATGTGCTTACATAGAGCTCATACGTCATGCGATGTGTTATGCTTCTGAAATTCCTACAGACTTACCGCCGTTGCAGAGTAAGTACCGACATCTACTGAAAACAAATTTTGGCTCTGGTTCCCATGACATGAATTGTAAAATATTCCCTACCCGTTATGAGGCCACGCAACCAGTGAATTGTCCAATGCGTATTGGTGTTGGTAAATAAAAACCACAATGGCTACACAAGGCTAATACTTTGTTAGCAACCAACTAAGTACAGAGCAGCAAAAGCTGACAAGAGTGTTCTGAAGCAGATGTAAAAGCAAAATATTAGAACAGTTTTGTAAATGAAAGGTTTAATAACAAAATGTCAGCAAATATATGACACTGCATCCGTCAGTTTGTGTGGGGACATGCACAATAGAAATACATATTCATGGCAAGTTTAAAACGTACTCTTAATCCTTATTGTACTTCGCGATTTTGCGAAAATTAGTACAGCGTAGTAAAATTAAACTTCATTATAACTTTGAAAAGGTTTTGTTAAAGATAGAATTTTTTGTTGCTGTATGGCCACTTCATTTATTTTTCAATTTAGCAAGTTTTGAAAAATGTTCTCTTAGTAACCCTGCCAACCACCAACCGGTAAAAATCTGGATAAACAGTGAAAAGAAAGGGGGATAAAAAAGTGGGAAATTTTCAAATACTGTATACTGTCAAATACTACATACATGTTAATATACAAGGTGGCGCAAAACTAATCCTCCTATCAGAAATGAAATTTTGCGATTGGCCCCTAAAGTCAGTTCTGTTTTGACATTTGTGTAGTAAACACATGCGAAATACACGTTAATAAACAATGTTACGCTACACTGCTCCAGAACGCGGAATATTGCTGACTATTTATTTGACCAATAATCGGTCGGGGCCAAACGGTTACTGTGAATGGTGAGCGCTACAGAGCAATGATCAACGAGTTCTTTTTGCCGCAACTTGATGAATTGGGATTGGAAAACATGAGGTTCCAACAAGACGGTGCAACAGCACACACTGCACGTGCCACAACCGATATGCTGAACATCGGAAGCTTACTTTTGCGCCACCTTGTACAAATGACGCCAAATTAACTCCCATTAAAACATTTTAAGAAATAAAAATTAATTCGTAATTTCAAATAAAATGCAAGACGGGTACTTTTAACGTCTCCACGACGGTATTTTATTCTTTCCAAAAATATACATTACAAATGTAGTTTTCTCATGTTTAGTCGAATGCACAACAGCCAATCATTTGACAGATTTATTAGAAGTAGTCAGAACCTCAGTAGTCTGGGGCCGGTGTTTCTTCTGACTGTTTCTGACTAGATAACTAAGGATTCGTTACTACCAAAAAGTAGGTAATTTTGTTTGGAGTAGTTCACATTTTGTCATTTGAGAGCCTGAATACTTTTAGGCACTTTTTGTTTTCATTACAAGTTCCATAAGTATGCTTTGATGTTGGTATTCAGTAGAAAAAATGCCCTGCAAAAAATTGTGCGATTAATCTCTTAAGAGAGTGATCCATGATTAAAACCTTTAGCCCACAGTTGGCTATAATTGAACATACAGAGGTAAATTTGTATTTGTGCAGCGTACTCATAGGAGTTAAAAGCATCTGCTTGGGTAGAAAGTGGAAAAGTCCAATCGTACCCGTTCGGGTATAAACGGGTACAATTGGTCTCTCCATAGGACATGCTCAAACAAATGTGAACAGTCTAGCCCATACAAAGTGATCGGAACTGGCATTAGTCCATCCATTCGAATTTTTTCCAGGGTGTGTCGACCTTTTACCTCGGTGGAGGTGGTTAGCTATGGTCACAGTGGAAAGAGCTGTAATATAAATTTTACCAGAAAATCAGCAATATTCCGCGCTTTATTCAACTTGAAGAACTACGAAATATTGAATTTGAGTTTGATAAACTGTGTACTACGTAATGTTTGATTCTAGCTAGTAGCTACATTCAAATAAAATTTAGTATCCTAACTAAATAACACTGGGCTTAAGGGTGAATATAACCTGTAGTGGAACAATGAAACTTAAAAGATGAACGAAGCAAACCTCTCGTTGTAAACGGCAATCGTGACACACAGAAATAGGGCACGTGAAACATTAGATTGGTAAAATCATCTTTGTTGGTGTGAATGGAAATCATTGACTGGCAAATTGAACATCACGTACAAACATAGCCACATTTGCGATAAGTCCCACTTGCGGCATATTCAATTCAGGATATAACAAGGAAATGTTGCAATCAAAAATGGCATCAAGTTATCGCACCTTCAAGATTCCGAGACACATGTACATACATAAATATACACATTTTCATACATTATTGAGTGAGCAGAGCAACTTTCTTGGGCAAAAATAGAAACACACATGCAATCGAACTCAGCAATTTATATTCCGCATGTGTAACACAGCTCATATCCTACCAATCGTGGCTGAAAGACCTCACACATACACGGAGAAGCAATTTCAAAATGGTGCAAAAGAAAAAAACTACCCACTTTTTGGTCGAGATATGATTCCAAACCGGTCTGGAAGTAGCAGAGCCGCGAAATAAAATTTCGAAATATTTTTGAATTTTCAGATTTTACTCATTATATTTCCGAAGGCAGTTGAGATATGGAATTAATTCACACCGCTTAACGCAGCACTCCTTAGCACCTTTCTTCGATACCCATATTGTAGTAATATATTTGGGCAACCCTTGTGCGCATACTCCGAAACCGGTTGAGTTATCGAAATAAGGGATATCTTACATTTTAAGTTAGACATCTAGTATTGCAACGGTGAAAGTCGCTTTCATTTCTATTCAGCCACATTCAGACAATAATTCAAAAAAATATTGCTTTCGACCCGTGCTATCAACTTTTCTTGAATATCTGCAATGTACAGACATCGCCCTATTACAATTTTGTTAAATTTGAAGAAAATTTTAACATACTAGGTCTGTTCAATAAAAAAAAATGTTTACTGGAAGTTACGAATTCTTACTAACTTATTCTGTAAAAGTGTTAATTAACTCAAAAAATGTGTGAGAGAAAAACAAATCGGGAGCGTAAGAGCTAGATAGAACTACTAATCTTTACAAGTAAATTTCTTGCTGGTAAAAATTTGTAAACTCAAAGAATTCGATATCAAACCTAAACTTAAATAAAATTAATAAATTCTTTTTTTTTCAAAAAATTTATAAATTTTAGCTTTACATAAATGCATAGAAAATTGAAAATAGAACACCTCCAATGCGTAATTCAGTTTATTTTGTATCCTAATGAGTGTTTCAGCTGAGCACTGCACTTGCAGAATCTTTTTTTTTCATTTTCAAGTTATTTACCTAATCAAAAAAATTAAAAGTGTACTAGACTTACTGAGGAAGACGCGGTAGCATCGAAACGCGTATGAGGGTAAAAGAAAATTTAAGTTTTTGCCTTCTTATTTACCGGCTTCAAGCTCCAACCCTTTATATAAAAAACAATTCTTGGCCCAACAATAAAACTATTAAAAGTGGTTATTTTTTCAATAAACTTTTTTGCTTACCAATTTTTGTTCATTTATTTTTATGTTAAATTTTTCTCTTCTTATGAAATTACTCTTCACTTCACAATAGCACTCCTTTTTAAAGTATTTACTGCAAAAGTAAATGAAAAACCTTCTGCTTCTAAGAACTTACCTCAAACTGTCAGGTTTCCAAAGTATAGAAAGAAACCTTTTCTAGCGCCCTAATTCGAGTATGGTAACAACATTCGTTTTACCGGCAAATAAATATTTTGGAAACTTTAACACCCTTTTGGTATTCTGCCGGCTTAAATTGCAGCTCAATTTCGTAACCACCAAAATAGGTGGTTACGTCGCGTAACCGCGAAAAATTGCACGTGTTTTGTAAATATTTTTGTAGACAGAAAATACCGCAAATGTTGTACACATACTAGTTCACAAGAATTAATAAACAATACTCGTATAAGCCATTTTTTAAACGAAGTTTCGTTTGCATTTTATTCTCTATTGCGCATTGTTTGTTTCTGACAGCGTTGCCATGTACGCTAGAATCGCGGTTACATGAACTGCATTGCCAACAGTTACGATTTTCGGTTAGATAATCTTCCAGGCACAAAATTACCGGTTACGCACAGAATTGACCCGTAAGTCATCGTTGATAGAAAGCGGACAAAAATATTTCCCTTTTTATTTCCTAAATACATAAATACAAACATAAGTATATAAAATGTTTGACATTGCTGTGATTCCAAAATGTACAGAGGAACATACATACAAACTGCCTTGGGATTGAACTGCTGTTCTTTAGAGCTCTAACATTGGGCGAATACTGACAATAACTTCATCAGGATACTGCAGTCCTCTTGGTCTCGGAGTCCCTAATGCGTGATGTCATTATGAGTTCATGGCCAACGTTGATGATGTGACAAGGTAATGTGTATTTAGCTCCACTCTCCACTAGCACCGTTATATAAATTTGTGCGTAGGAATATGTAATTGCGTCATTATTTATTTCAATGATTGCTTGATTTGTCATTCACAAAGACTGCGATTAGCAGTTCTTAGTATTTTATATTTAAATTTATTTACTTTTTTGTTGCATTTTCTTTTGATTTCCATTACATTCGTTTTGCAAAGACTTCTAGAAGCCACCCGCAACGTTTTTATAAGTTTTTTATTTACTTTACAAGTACATATAAATATATGGAACACATGTTTGTGAAAGTATTTTAGACTTTTAGGAGGATTTGTTGTCTTGCGTTCGTTATCATTATATTCTGGTACTTGCAGGCTGGTCCGAGAACGATTTTTAAGAGCCCTCCGAACCTTTGGATCATTTCCCTTTGCTTATTTGTCCCTTAAAAGGCCTTTGGAATTCACCTATCGTCATGGAAGGCACAGTGAAAGCTAACTTTCCAGCCATCGAGCTCCACGGTTTAACTTAGCTTACTTGTCTTTAACTATCACAACATGTTAATTTACTAAAATTGAATCAGGAAACGGTGTGGTATGATTTTCTGATGTTAGCAAAGAACACTAAGGACCTAAATTTGCACATAATCAATTTGCTAGGAGTGGACATATCTATCTAGTATACTCGTTTAAATAAGACATAAATTGAGGAAGTTCGATTTCAACTTTTGGAAAGAACCTGCGTTTGCGTTGATTGGCGGATGGTGACAACAACATCCTATATCATTCGAGAGTTTTCTCCCTTTCACCCCTGTAATGCCAATGACGTTTCTTTTTATTTTATATAATATAATATTATATAATAACAACTAAAAGCGTGTCAAATCATAAAAACCCAAACACCATTCAGAGGTTACGAGACTCTGTATTGGTGTGGTAGCAGAAATGCCAAAGGTTACTAGGTGGGAGCTCATCAAGACAGAGATCAGGGGGATAGAAGAGCAGTTGTTTGTGTGGTTGCCTTGGTCTATCAAAAATTTATACTCGTGACTTATGAATTATTTTCCAAAAGGTGGTGTTCAAATAAATCTTATTTCAGTTTCCTGGAACTGTATTAGTTAAATGCGTAAGAATGTTTCAGTCTCTTGGGTTTGTTGGAGCTCACATCATTTTTGTATTCCATTTCACGCTGCAATGCGCTCTTACGTACGGTTTAGGTATTTACATATGGAGATGCGTGTTTTTATTATTATCTAAAGCGATTACAGTAAATACGTTTTATGTATGTAGGAGTTGTCTTCAGAAACTTTGTCATCATTTGCATATTATTTCAGAATGACTTTATTTTCAATACTTTTTGCTCGGGTTCTTCAAATTCGCTCAATTTGAATTGTTATGCCTGACACTTGGCAATGTATGGGTAATGGGTTTTGTAATAATATGTGAAGTCTCCCTGCGGAAAATTCGACAAACTCAGAACTAATCTAGAGTTAAAACATTTGACGACATTACTAGTTCCAGCTAAATACACAAGGAATGTGTTAAACTGTCCACTTTTACATGGTGATTTTAATTTTCCTGAAAACTTTTTGGTTGTTTTTATTGCATAACTCATATCACATACAAGCTGTAGACGGATCTATTTGAAACGACCTCTTTTTATCTTGCATCAGCTTAGACACAGTTAGAAGTGGTCTACTACTCGTACAAAGTAACTTCTTAGAGGCAGAATATTTCCAACAAAACACACCAACACGGAATTCAAGCTCGTACGATGCCTCTTTTTTTAAAAATCCTTTATTCAATATTCGCTGAGGTTGAATTTGCTCAATTCGTTTGCCAAACCATTTGTTAGTACCGCGTAGAGTCCTTTGTGCGAGAATGTATTCATTTCCTATCAACATTTAATCCTCCTAAAAACAGAGGAGCTTTAGATAAAAGGATGCAATACTTTTCTTCCCTTTTTCGTTTATGTAGCAAAAACCCAAAAATAACAAATGCCAACACAACAATCCCAGGGTCATTTTAAAATAACTTAAAGCTGCACACGTTTTCAATATTTTCTTTTGTACGTGCACAAACATGCTTGTAACCCTGGAAAAAACGATGCAGCATCAGAGTACTCCAACACATATCCTGATTCATATTAAAAAGGTGGTCCAATTTACATAGCGATGTCCGGTGATTGGGTCACCTAATCCTACTCAGAGTACCATTTAATTTGCTTCCGAATAGTCTATAGAGCACCTACGTTGGAGTACTTTGAAAATGATGCCAAAAGATTACTCTATAGAGTATTCTAGACAAAAGCGAGAAGGGAGTATGTGTTCTTTTGAGGACCACCTACAGGGTGGCTGATGAATTTTGCTACATTAAGAAACTCAAATAATTTTTTTTTCAGTGTATGGAATTCATTTTTCTTTTATTCATGTTAAAGCTCATTAAATTTTATTAAATATAGCTCCTTTACTTCTTTAAATGGTCTTCTAACCGCCTGGGCGATTTTGACCGAGGGTTCTCATATCCGAGGCTTTGTTGTGGAATTTCATTGGAACGTTGTTTTATGTGGTGGGTCCCAAACCCAACGCGCAACCCGTTTCACGGGAGGTTGAATTCTATTACACGTTTGTATAGCGAGCCGCTTGATCCAAGACAGACGCCCGCTTGCAGCCGCACCACCTGGTGATCAGACGCTGCTGTTTGAACCCCCCCAGCAAGCCCTTAAACCGATTATGTCGGAGTGGCCTTACCAGGTTGTCGCCTTCTCAGGTTTAGCTCACCACCAAACGGGTGTTCGGTGGTTACCCAGAGGATACTTGGGCGCAAAGCCCGGAAATAGTGAGCTGCTTGAACCGCATGCAAAAGAATCGCTCTGGCCATTCCCAGGTGAATGGTGATCAGAAACTTTCCCCACTTGCGTGGACTTCTGCACACGGCCCCACCCTCCAAATAATAGCTTAATTAGTTTTAAAAATAATGGAATTTAAATGCCCCCCCTGCTCGTCGATGCATGTGCGGCATCTTACCAAAAAGTTGTTCATTACTGCTTGGAGAGTTGAGACAGGAATAGCCGCAATTGTTTCTCGAATGGATTGCCTTAGTTCATTCAAATTTGTTGGTTTTGCTTTGAAGACTTCCTGTTTGCAATAACCCCACAAGAAAAAGTCAGGGTGGCCAACGGAATGTGGAGTTTCTGGATATCAGCTTATTGGGAAATTTTCGTCGCAATTCTGTCATAACAGGTTGGGCTATATATAGAGATGCACCATCTTGCTGAAACCACACAGAGTTGAAAGAAATTCTCATTCGGCGTAATTCTGGATAGAAAAACTCTCTCAACATGCTCAAGTACGGTCTCCAGTTACCGTAACGGTGTGACCGTTTTCTTCGAAGAAGTAGGGCCCGACAATGCAGCGTGATGAAACTGCACACCACACTGTGACACGAAGTGGATGCAATTCCGTCTCATGGAGTATCTGTGGGTTGGAAGCACTCCATATTCGACAATTTTGTTTGTTTATGTTGCCGTTTAAATCGAAATGGGCCTCGTCAGACATGAAAAGACAGTTCAACATGTTTCCATCCTCTTCCACCATTTGAAGCATCTTCTGGCAAAATTCCAAGCGAATCGGCAAGTCTGCAGCGTTCAGTTTGTTGGCCATTTGAATTTTATATGGGAATAAGTCCAAATCTTTGTGCATAATTGACTGTAATGACTGTCTGCTTACACCCATTTGAGCAGATAAGCTTCTTGTCGAAACACGTGCATTGTTTTGTATGGCAGCAGCTACAGCAGCGATTGTTTCCTCCGTTCGAACTGAAGGGTTTCGATAAGGTCTTCTGTTGACTGTCCCATGCTCGGAAAAATTGTTTACAAGTCTTATTATGGTCCATCTGCTCGGAGGATTGCCGCCAAACGTGCGCCTATACTCTCTTTAAACCGAAACTACGGACTCCAGTGCGTGATAGCGGCGGACAATCCAAATTCTTGTTTCAGTGTCCCAGTTATCCATTTTTGTTAAATGTAAAAGTCAATCTGCAAAATAAAAAAAAAAATTAACCAGATTCATTAAATATAAAAAAAGTTATTTAATTTTTTTTTGGTAGCGGCTTTCATTAGCCACCCTGTACTCCCGCTCTCGCTTTGTTGTTGAATACTCCATAGAGTAATCCCATGGAAGTATTTTAAGAGTACTCTCACGTAGGTGGTCTATAGAGTATTCAAAAGCAAAGAAACGGAGTACTCCGAGATGGATTAGGTGATCTAATCACCGGACATTGCCATGTGAATTGGACCACCTTTTTTATATGAATCAGGATATGTGTTGGAGTACTCTGATACTGCTTTAGGAGTATTCTTTGGAGTATGAAACGGAGTATTTCCGAAGCATCCACCAGCATAAGCCAAGGAGGATGCGACTAATGCCAGTTCTGCTCATTTTGTATTGGCTGGTCTGTTCACATTTGTTTGAGCATGTTCTATGGCGGGACCAATTGTACCCGTTTATACCCGAATGGGTACGAAAGGACTTATCCACTTTCTATCCAAACGGGTACTTCTAACTTCTACGACTACGCTACACAAATAAAAATTTACTTATGTATATTGAATTATAGCCCACTGTAATCTAAAGGGAGAAATCACGGACAACTCGCTTTAGAGATTATTCCCACAAATTTTTGCAGGGTACTTAAATTTTGTTTATTAATTTATTTCTATATAAACAAATATTTTTGACTTTTTAGTTTACTAGTGAAGGCTATTTTTGTCTCTAGCCACACTTATTTTGCCCAAAGAGACAGCTTTGCCTTGTTTGTGGGTTCGAAATGGGCTTTTGCGAATTGTTTTTCAAAATATTCCCAACTATCGAATTCTCTGGAAACTGCTCTGTCTTAAGGAAGTGAAATGGCACTTAGAGCAACTGTCGATTCTACAATTTTTTTTAAATTATTAAAAGAGAGTTTGTAGAACTCAAGGAAAGTGTATCAAAGTAGGACTTTTCAGGGCTGATACTCGTAATGGTACAACCATTAGATCCCGATAAAGGGGTTGTTTAATGTATATTAAGTGATACAAATATTTGGATTAATAGATTGCCTTTCGTCGTTACGATCCGAACTGATTTTAAAACACAAACACCCTTTACATATTCACTTTTAAGAAAAATTGCAAAGGCTTTTATCACGTTTTTATCAAGTGTGAAGTTGTTCGTGGATGTGGATGCGTCTGTGCCTCCGAGTGCATTACAATAATATTAAATGATACCAAAAGCAAAAATGCTGAAGCATGAGCAAAATAATAAACTGAGCTAGTCCCTGGATAGGGGAAGTCATAATTGCTGTGGATAACGTTATGCACGGGGGATTACGTAGTACTGTTAACTGGGAGAAAGTCGGCGAATGTTGGAAACCAGGAGACAGTTTGTTAGTTCACGATTAAAGCTAAGCTATGTATGTCTAATGTCTATATCTACTTAAACGCAATGATCTGTTAAATTATGTGCTGAAATGCCACAGTGTAAGAGTTTAGCTTGAACTTAAAACGGATTTGAAACTGGTCTGGAAAATCTAAATCACAAATTCTCGTTACTCAACTTCATACCACTTTATCAAACAGCTAAAATTACTAACACAAAAGCTGCGTAAGCTTTTTGAAATAAAGTCACATAAAGCCGAAAGCCAAAAAAAACTCTTTAAAACCCACCACAAGTTTCTGCAAAAAAACCAAAAACAACAAAGATATTTGACTTAAAACTCGTTACAAGTTTAAAAGCCTAATTACAAGCCTGAAGAGATTTTAAGTAAAATATTGTGGGTTCGAAGTTCAACGCTACACAGTGGGCTATGGTGACCATCAAAATATTTGCTTGCTTGAATGTTAATAATGGTTGCAAACCGCCACAGGAACTTCAATTTCTGCATGATTGGAAATTTAGTGGACGTAAAAGACCTGCGTGGCTTGAAAATGTACTTACTCGTATATATTTTTCAGGATGAAAAGACTAGAAACAACTCTTCTTTTTCGTTTTAGCTTATTGTGGCTATTGGGTTCAAAAATGGATACAAATTAATGTGGGTTCAGGCTTGAAAGAGTTTTGCCTTGGTTCGAATCGCTTATTGGTATGGAAAGTTAGACAATCTGCAGGACAAGATCATATTAAATCGCTTTTTATACAAAAGTTAAAATATAATTTAACGCTAAAAATACGAAAATAATGGCAAAAAAATATTCCTTTTTATTTGGCACCACAAAATGGAGAATTTTTTATACCATAGAAAATTTGTTTACCCCATTTTTCCCCTGAGTAAAATGTATTCGATTGGCACACAGGCTTCTTTATAAAAATGGCAAATGGCTTACAAAGCTTTGTAAATAAAATGACATGTTCACACAATTTCTAGTTAAAATTGCTTGATGAATCTATTTTTAATGTTCATGCTAATATTAAAAGGCCATGAGAATTTTAAAGCCTAGTCGCGCAAGAAGGGTTTTTGCTGTTGCCCTGCAGCCAATCCGGATAGTTGTAAACAACGCTTGTTTTGACATGAAGATGGCGATTTACGGTTATTCGGGTTCATACCAAGACAGGATACTCCTTTATTTTGGAATTTCTTTTCGTTCAAATTTGATCTTTTTCTGACTAGTTTGAAATCAGCCAAAAAAAAATGTTGTTGTAAAGTCTGGCGGTAGTGTTGCTCGCCTACCACACCGAAGGTCCAAGGTTCGAGCCCTGGTACAGCTAACATCAAAAGTGGTTTGAAAAAGTTTTTTCAAAACGGGGTCGCCCCTCGGCAGTGGTTTGGCAAACTCTCCGAGTGTCTTTCTGCCATGGAAGGCTTCTCAGCAAAAATTCATCTGCTTTGTAGATGCCGTTCGGAATCGGCAAAAAACTGTAGGTCCCGCCAATTTGTAGGAAAAATTATAAGCAGCACACCCCAAATTGGTAGAGAAGCTCCCAAGGAGGTATATATCGCGCCAAATTATTTTTATTTTTCTAAACTCGTAGTTTTCGTGACTATTGTTGTTGTATTTGGTGGAAAAGCTCAGCATTATTCTCATGCCCTTAATTCTGTACCCGGAAGATTATCTAGCCGAAAATCGTTACTGTCGGCAACGCAGCTCATCTAACGGCGATTCTGGCGTGCATGGAAACGCTCTGAAAAACGAAAAATACGCAATAGAGAATAAAAAGTTCTTATATTGCTTATTAATTCTTGTTAACTAGTATGTGTTCGAAATTTGTGCTATTTTCTGTGCACAAAAATATTTCCAAAACTTGTGGAATTTTTCGCGGTTCCATCACGTTACCACCTATTTTGGTGGTTATAAAATTTGAGTGCATGTGTTGTTACCACACTAGACTCACCAAAGTAATCGCCGATGAGCTCAAATGAACCGTAAAATTTGGCGATGTTTAATTTGTATAAATAAGAACTGAAAGAAACCATACTAATTTGTCGCTAATGCAAGTGTTTACAAATGTAAGGCCGCCTTTATACGAGTATAGCGGACTTTGTGCTGCTTGGAAAAATTACAAATTAAGAAGCGTCAGACATTGCTTTATCATTAGGTATTGTTGCCTTGAAAAGTTTGTCATCAGAAACTATCGGCCAATGTAGGTGACAATTTCTGCTTAAACTCTCCAGAGCTGAACTCTCTCAAAATTGCTGTTATTTGTTTAAAAGATTTAAATCTGAGGTTATTCGAAATGGCCTGCGACGTTAGCTTTCTCACTTCTATTCAACAGCGACCCTACATCAATTCCCAACTAGACAGCCGAGCCTTTTATTAGTACATATAAAAGTATTTTCATTCATGACTAGAGCCCTTAATAATGTGTTCAATTTTGTTCGGGGGGTCAATTCTGGTTCGACGTTATCGTGAAGTGAAAAAAATCTTTTGACTTTAATTATCACTTGACGTTTTCCTTTCTTCACTTCACTGAACTCTAAAACGCGATTCTGATATGTGCGATGAAAACTGTTTGCAGGACATTTTGAACTGCGTTGACACAAGTTGTTCCTGCTTATTATAGAATTGTAAGAATGAAATTAATTTTTATCACTTCAAACGTTTAAATTTGCAACAAAAATCCGATTTTTGAGTTTTTTGAAATTTTTACGTTAGCACCAAATTAAACTTTTTTCACTTCACTTCAAATCAAAATTTTAAGTAAAACGAGAGTCGAAATTGAAGTGAATTGATATATTTACCTTTCAATTCACGATAACGCAAAACCAGAATTGACCCCCAGGCCCTGTGAATTATTTGAACAGTTCGCTTATCGATGTCACATAATATTTTTTTAACTGTTTTCGTATAAATGAAATAGATCTTCTTTCCTCTAACAAAGCCTCAAACTCTTTGAAAAAATTTTATTTTGTATGAATATATATATGTCAATACATATGTGTATTTATGAAAAAAGCTACAAATTGATCATTTTTTAGAATATTTACATATAAATACGTTTATAGATAATAATTATCGTATAACTAGGTTTATACATTTTATTTTAAATATATCACGCAAACAAATTCTCGGCCGCTGAAACGACGGAATGTTACACATTGTGGCCGATGATCTTGAAAAACGTACCTAGATTAGGTCCGCGTGGCTGGCAAGGTTTGATGTCATTATCTGGCTCACGCCGGTAGCGTCCCATCGTTTAATTACTCAACTATTCCTCAAATATATTTTCCTTGCACATTTTTTCAAATTTTTTTTAATTCTCGTTTTTGAATATAATTTTTCATTTTGCCGTTTTATTATGATGGAATATGCCAAATTCGAAAAGTTACTAAGTAGAAAACATGACGTCCTATCGTAAGTTAAGCATTTTTAAAAGGAGATAACGCCGTCGATATTGTCTCTTTTGTGCATTAACAATTCCAAAAACAAAATTTATTTGAAAATGTGAATGTGTTGGGAAATAAGGGGGGTTGCACAAATGAACTAAATTTTTTGCCAAATTACTTAGCATTGTATAGCAGGGTTCAACTTCAAAATGAACCCACATATGTAGATATTTTCTAGCTTATACATTTCTACTTCGGCCTATGTTGCAACTGCCAAACACGAGAACATGCAGTTATGATAATCAGATGAGAAGCAAATGGTAAACCCAGCCTTTGAAGCAAACACCTGCTAAACAACAACATTTATGCATGCACAATAGGTACTTCACATAACAAGGAACAAAAACAGCAAAAAGACAAAACATAAAAGCAGATTAAGCATTTAAGGATAATAATAGATAAGATAAAAACAAAGTGAAGTGGAATGACAAAAGGCGACACGTTAATACAACAGAAAAGCAAAATATTTCAAGTGCCAACAAGATTATTGCAATAATAGCATATCAAGCTTCTGAAATGAGCTAGATAAACATTTGGCGCAGAGAAAATAACAACAAAAAATTGTATATAAAACAAATACGAAACAAAATCAGTCTTTACGAGCTTCAGAGATGTGCTCCAAAAAACAGAGAAGGCATCTTCATAAGTCCATTTTACGATTGCAGCGGGATTTGTTGTGCGCCATAAAAGAATATTGAAGAGACAAAGTTTTGAAAGAAATAAGCAAGGTTTGATAATGGGCAGCGTAATGAGTAGTATAAAATAATGATGCCCACAGTTTTCTTATGGGGGAGTAAGTCTCATGCAGAGGAACAAAATTTACATGGCACAAGAGAGATTCACTGTTGAAAAGAACGCAATGGTAAATTCTGCATACTAATTACACATATGCTAAAAGTTCAGAAATTCGATAAAAGTTTTCTATTATCCTTATGGGTGAGCAATAATTTTTAAAATTCAATGAAAAGAGTATTACAAAAACAAAATTAGTAACGGAGTATGGGCAAAGGCCACCATTGGTATGAAGGTACTTCTGCTTATTCTTTGAAGCTGGATGGATCGTTAATTTGAAAAAACAATTGAATGTAGACGTTTTAAGAAAAGTTGTAAAATTGTCTCACTAGGAAATCCTTCAAATGTTTTTATATAGCCACTTGGATAAGGAGAAGTTCAGTCACTTGTCTTAGTTATTTAACTTCGCGAGTTAAATCAATTCCCAAATGAAGAGTTTCCTCGCAAAATTCGCAAAAAATTCGATGATAAATAGAAAAAGTAAAAACCTTTACCATCTTTAAATAACACCTGCTAAGAAAATGTGACTGTCCTCAGTTTGAAATATAAAATTAATTTTAAATGTAAAGGGCATTCAATTAATACTTTCCCATATAATAATTCAAGCTGACCATAAGTAACCTCAACCAATCCGTGCACCCAGCGGCGAAGGAGCTCAAAGACGTTTATAAAATACTTACATACATAAATGGCTTGCCGCTTGAGTAACTCATTTGAGCTCGCTTACTGTACTTGAACAACAACTGCAAAAGAACAGTTAGGAAGATTCCAATGAAATATAATGAAGTGCTCAAGTAGACGTTTCATTACAAATGTAATTAAATTCTAATCCTACGATGCCTCGAGCTAAAAAGTCATCCTCCATGAGCGCCCTTCTCCGCCCCCTGTTATAATATATTCGTGAACGTGTGTAATAATTGTGTGAACTACTCTAGAATAAATATGATTTAGTTAAGTGCGTGTATGTATATGTTATTGTTGGTTTACACGATGTGCTTCGCATAACGACAAGCAACAAATTATTAACGTCACCCTCGATTCAACGCCAACAAACGTTAAATTGCAACGAAACAGTCAGAAAATATGTTGGGGTTCGACCGAACATTCGGTTGCTGCTGCGTTTTGGCGCTTAATCGGTATTCAATTGAATAATCGGCATCATTCAATTTTAACATGCTTGAAAGCCCATCACATCTCGAATTCATACATAGGTAGACGCCTAGCTCTGAAGGCGCATCGTTGTTTGTAAAATTAGGTTTCCTGTTAGTGGTCGTAGTTTTGCAAAGCCAACAAATATAAAAGCAAGCCCCAGAATTATTTGCTGTTAAAAATTCGGGTTGCCTTAACTTAGGGATTTTGGCTTGGCAATCCGACGGTTAATAGATCAAAATCGAATGTTTTGGTTCTTATTCGGTGCAAAGCTACACCTTCAGTCGGGAGCTAATATTTATACAATAATTGATATGGGAATAGGTAGGTACATAATTGCATCTGATGAGCAGCTCATTGTAAATACATAACTTGGTCGTTATAGAAAATTCACATACACAGATCGACATAGCTGTAAGAATGCAAATCCCGGGGTCTGATTCAGATTTTTTGCCCCATAACTCTGAAATGTTTATGACTTGCACTATAGTATTAAATATTAACCACAAATTCATAAAAAAAAATAAATAAAGCTCTTTTAGCTAAATTAATATAAATGAATTAAGAAATGTATTCCAATTATTTCTTATTTATTCTAAGACTTGAAAGTTTCTCAAACATTTGTTTTTTTTCGCTTTTTAAATTTAAACTGTCGGGGAATAACGAATATCCAAATCACGAGACTAATCTTGTAATTTCGGGATTGTAAAAATCGAAAAACTTGGCATCCCTAGTGTGTACATAGATGTAGGTATGTATAGCAAAGTATGTTCGGAATCAATTTTGTGCTTGCGGTTGCATTATTTTTGCAAACTACGCTGAATTGCTCATGCTCGTTTTTATTAACGAAGTAGATACAAATTTCATTTATATACGTAAACATGAGGACTATAAAATTGTTCTAAAGACCGGGTATAAATTCTTTAACAAGAAATGGCATGTTGCAGCGCCTGTTAGTATGCAAGAGTAATTATGAATTAGTCATTTGGCTTTCTACTTCACCATACTATGGCCTAATAGAATAAAGGTCTTATCAGCAGCATAACAACAAAGTCGGTCCACATATTCCGGCCACGTAATCCAAGTTAGTAAAAAAGAGAAAATCTTTCCTTTTCTATTATTTCGCTACAGTTTTAATACTTTGTTATTTACAACAATCATCATAATACAAGGCAAGCCAAGAGATCAGTAACTAATGATTTATTGTATCACTGTGATTTATTGAATAATAAATAAATTACAATGACAATATACTGCATGAGATTTTGATTTATCTTCTGGCCAAGTAAAGCAATTCGAGTTTGAGTATATGGATCGACTGCCGATTCTAAAGCGAGCTATCCCAGCAATCTTCTGAACCCAATTTCTCGAAAGGCGCATACGCGTTAGTAAAAGCCTGTGGAAGATTAATTCGTTGGTGTTTCAAATTGGCATCAAGTTTTTGCTAAGAACGCATGACTGGTGGTCTCTGTTACGCAACGACCGAAACCGCCAAGGCGATTAATCGCCAATGAATGATGATGATGACAATAAAGATATGAAACACAAAAGCAAAGCAGTCTTCCCTCATTCTAAACTCTTTTGTTGACTATACAAAGGTTAAATGAAATCTATTACACAAGCAAACGAGTACCACCTTGTACAAAAATAATTACTGACTTAAATTTTACGAAGCGGCAGCATATCAAAGGAAATATGTACATACAACCAAATGAGAGAAAAAATCGTTTGCAATTATAATTAGACCTTTTCTTACCGACTTCATACTTGTACAAATATTCAAAATAGTTTTGCAAATTATCTACAAAGCACTATAATTTTCTATAATTAACACAACCGAGTACATATCTACGAAAGCTATTTGCACTCATATTTGCCAACGACTAAATTATATTCGGGTAAATTATTTCGGTTTACTAACCACAAGCTACGTTTTAATAATTTTTGCAATCAAAATAATGTTTGCGTTGAAATATTTCTTTTTTAGTTTTTTTAGGTCGGTCCAAAGAACTATTCTGAATATCAATGGCGAAAATCTGTTAATTCAATAAATGATACATACTACCCTGCAATTCATTAATCGGTGTCTCATGGCTACGATTATTCGTTAATGCACTCTATGGCGGGGTGCAATAAAGCCATATGGTCTTATTTCTCAAAATATTGAGAACTGAGGCCATATTAATCCACATGGCGTTATTTCCATTACGTGATATATTTAATGTGAAATAAAGCCATATAATCACATCGCACACTAAATCAGACAAAGTCACACGTTTAGTCCTATTAACTTGGCATTTATTAAAAATCGCGAATAAATGTCAAATTAATAGCATAAATATTTTAAATATTTATTATAATAAAAAATTAAAATTTGGAATTAATAGGACTAAATATTAGAGCTCTACATTTTGTTCGCACATTTTCGAGCAGCCCGGGTATATGAGCAACGAGTACTCGCACACCTGCTCATTGCTCAATACTCGAAAATTTTCGATCTTGAACTCGAGCATATCGAGCTTTTCCGAGTAATTCGAGCAATATTTACATTTATTATTTTGACGTCTTTTGATTACTTTGTCAGCACTTAATTTAAGATGGCCGTAACAAACGGGGTTTTTTTAAAGATTTGGTATGATACATAGAGGGATATCTCCTAACTAAATATTTGAAAGTGTCAATCCCAAGAAAAATAGGTATGCATGCTTCAAAGACTCATATCTGCTGCAGTTCACATTCACATAAAAGTAACTTCGGAGGGCTATGCGACCGCTGTTGATTTGTTTGAGTAGCCACAAAAACACTTCCCAAAGTTTTTTTTTTTTTACATATGTAGACAAATTTTCAGTTTCTGACAAATAAACTTTACAATTTTTATTTGTCAGCTCGAATTGCTCAAATGCTCGAAAGTTTTTAGCAAACATTTGAGCAATTGAACAACGAACGAGTTTCGGACGAGTATCGCGCTACTCGAACTGCTCGATAACCGGGTATCTAGTGCTCTACTAATTTGAATTCATATCATAATAAAAATGAAAATTTGTAATAAGAAATCGCGCGATTATATTTATTCATATTAATTAAAGATTTATTAAAAAAAAGAGCCGCAGGCGAAAATTTCGAATAAAAAATCGCGCGATTTTAATTTTCGCCTGTGGCACTTTTTTTTAATAAATGTCAAATTAATAGGACTACAGCAGGCGCAAGGCATCTCAAACAAGGTAGAAGTGACAATTGAAATTTTTTTCTCCGCATAAGTTCTTACTTCAAAAAATTTTAAACAACCGCATTAACCCTTTGAGTTCTAAGTTCTATTAGTACATATTCTTTAATAATCCCTATTTTTAATGGAATAAATAAGATATCAAGTCTAGCCTAGAATCACTCTTTCCAATAAATACTACTTCGGACTTTGCAGGAAATTGGAAGGTAACATGTTCATTTAACGAACAAATGCCACTCTGTACAGGACTTTTCTTATACCCGCCCTGTTATAAGATTTAAAAGAAATGTCAACGTCGGTTAGGTAATAGAAGAACTAGATACCCCAAGCGTAGAAATAAAGATGGACTTGGCTTCCCTAGGAGCTTCGAATTGCGGTTTCTCAAAGATGAGATACGTACATTCAGACGACCTAAATCATGTAGACTATTAAGACTCAAGCTTGTTTATGTAACGACTTTTGGCATTTTTTTGTTTTTAAAAGCCTTTTTTTCATATTTTCGCATTTTTAGTTTTCTGTTTAGGTGCTTAATTCTAAAAAATATGCGACATCTAAAAAAACGATCTTACATGCTCATCCAAATTTACTTCCTTACTTAGCTCTAAAAGTTTAGGTAATAAATTTTTGTGGTGGAAAATTTCTTACCAATTATAGGAACTTAATTTTGGCAAAAAAGTCATTATTAGGCTTGGTAAGACTTGCATATTCTTTTTTGTTTTTCCAACCCTAGGAAGATGAGTTTTCCTCCTCATATTCTGTAAGATTTAACTTCCGGATAATATAGCCTGCAATGTAATCGAGTCCATCTTCGTAGAATTCATCTAATTCAACAGTTTCATCGACGACGAAACGGTCCTTTTCCACTTCTGTAAAAACTTCATCTATGCCTTCTTCGGTAGATGTAAGTGACAATTCTGCAAATTCACTGCGCGAACATACACCAGTACTAGCAGAGGGCACGTTTAACCACTCTGTTACATCCGTTTCAGCATTTCCCATTCCACTTAATTTTTCGGTATTTCTTGCTGCCATAAAAGAAAAGTTAAGATTAGCAGAAACTAAAAATAGAGAATGTCTGCTGTTTTTGGTGTGATCTTTATATGTGGTGAGTTGTTGGTTATGGTTAGAATTTGAATATTTGTATGGTTTTTTTTAAAAATTTTTTAAATGAACTAACCCAACATATATTTTCGCAGCCTATAGGTGAAGTCCATCGGTGTGGGATGATCGTTTAACCCTCCCTTACTTCAGATTGCCCCAAAAAAATGTTCAAGGACATCTTGTGCTAGGCGGTTTTTGTGGTTTTATTTTGCTGTTCTTTTAAAGGCTTGTTTTCGGGAGTGTCTGTTAGTATTGCAGCTTTCCCCTTGCTTCTGTTAGTTTTAGCTGCTTTTCTAGGGCCAGCCATTGGGTATGTTCGTACAATTTCCGGAGAAAATACTTGTATGTATTAGGTCGATCGTCTCGTTTTCTTTGTTGCTTGGACCGGGTTCGGGTTCAGCTTGGCTGGTGGAGGCAGAAAGAGTGGGATTTGGTTCAGTGCTGGACATCACAGCTTTCTCTGGATGATCTTTTTCCGGCTGGATAGTTTCTGGTTCAGGTCGATCGGTTACAAATGATGGTGAAAACTCATCCTCACCAAAAATGTTTGCATTATACGGGAAGATGCCTATCTTTCGGAAACCGTTAACAATATTTATACTTGTCTGCGCAAACGGCAACGAATCAGCGACTATTTCTGGTATATCATAAACAGTAAGGGTTTTCTCCCTGTTGTTTCGTAGACATGCATCTTGAGCAGCAGCACAATACTTTTTGAACGCTCCAAAGACTGACACATCCAATGGTTGTAATTCATGGCTTTAATGCGGTGGAAAGGACAACATTACAACTCCGTTCTCTTTGGCCAAAGTAAGTGTCTTCACGTTCAAGTAAGAGGAGTGATTGGCCAACACTAACAAAACAGGGCTCCATGGACGGTTTCACATGTTTTATAAAATGTTGCATAAACTGATAGAATTCTTCGTCTGTAACCCATCCACTGGCATTGCCTGCTCCTTTACATTCAGGGGGACCACCGTTAAAAAAGTGTGTCTTAAACTGTTTCCTCGGAAATACACATATAGGAGATACAGCATTCCCACTGTAACGTTAGTCCCTCGTTCCCCAGAAGTAATTCCGCCTCGGTTGCGCTTACATTTGGCAGCTACAATTTTATTTGGTTTCAGCACAGTGGATACTCCAGTCTCATCTATATTCCAAATATCTGCCGCAGTAAATCCATTACTTCCCCTAATTTCTCAAAAAAACTTTAACATTCTGCCCATTAAATGATGTTGCCCTACCAAGGCTGGTGGGTTCTGGTTTTCGTATGGATAGCTCCGGATTTCGCTTTAAAAACATCGCAAGCCATTCTTTTCCAGCCATCTTATTCGCAGACAGCTGGGTGGAATTTTAATGGCAAATTTAGCAGCACATTCGTAGACTAGACGACGGACGTCTTTTGAAGAATATCCATAGAAGATTGATGCCATTTGTAGCAAGTGTTTCTTCAAAGAGTCTTGCTGTGTAAAGGAAAATACTTGCCTCGGTATTGCACAGCCCATGAATGAATCACCACCTTCATTTAATTTCTTCAAAATTCTTGTCAAAGTCATCCGTTTGATACCGAATTCTTTAGCGGCGGCATTAGCACTTTTGCCTTCATCGTTGACAGCCTTTGCAGCATTTTTTAAATTTTCAGTAGTGTACTCGTAAAAACATCTTGTAGTCTTCCCCTTGTAAGTCCGCGTCCTAACAAAACTAAAACATTAATTACTTTAGTTGTTTGAGTCGTGGGGTAAGATGAGCAACTATAGCTCAACTAACCCCAATCCGAAATTTTAAAAGAAAAGCGAGATTATAAAAAAATCGTTAGAATTATATCCAGAACCTCTCTACATATCAGAAGTACAATAATTCTCTGGAAGATTAACACTTACATGCTTGAAAACAAACAACAATTGACTAATACAGACGAAAACTTGCGATAAACGACGTTTTTACTTTTTGGTCACAAAATAAACAAAACGCACGGGCACTTCACTCGCTCGTCCAGCGGCCACTAGCGATCGCGTGGTGATTACCCCTCCTGCGACTCCTTCTTTCCCCATATGATGCCTATGCGTACGATGAATAGTTTGCGAGATATTTCGATTGCCCAACTTGCCCCTATGCTCAACTAGCCCCGCCCTACCCTACTGTACCACATACTTGGCTCTTCTATGAAAGATGTGTTAACCGCATTAAATAATTAAGCCACATTGTAAATATGGTAATTTGCCTCCATTCAGTTATGTGACAATCTGATTCGGAACCAAGAAGAGCATGTTCCATCAAAAGTAGAGAAGGTTTTCCTTTTTCTGCGAATCTTATGCACCCAATTTGCTTTTATGTTGTAGCTACCATTTTCGGATGCTTACTTGGCGTGCTAGACAATCCTGTGTCATCAGCGTTCCAAATCCTTGTTGGAGGAAATTTATACTTTTCATACTCCTGTTCTACATTGAACTACTTTCACCATATCACATTACCCAAACTAGGGCTTTTAAGGAACGAACAATTTTTTCACCAAAAACGAAAATCAAATATAAGAAAATTACAATCTAAGAACATTTCGGAATTATCCTTGTTTAAAGAGTGCTCGAAATTATTGACGACCGCACGATGGAAAATGATTTTTCACACTGATAGCAACCTAGTTGACCAATGCCAGCCGTTGCTTTGCAGTAGCGGTTTTTGGCCATTACCATTGTAGTAAAGAAGATATTCTCTCTCACAAATTAATAATTTAGGAAATACGCAGGTATATCACTTTACCAACCCATATCACAATACCCTTACTTACTCTACATACCAAACCCCGTTTATCGGAACAATCGATTGTATGGGAGCTATGCGTTGTATTTAATGATTTACAAAAGTCGATCATAGTGCAAACAACAAGGTAAAGTAAGCTGTCAGTTGCCTTGCTAGAATTTCTTCTTTGTTCTGTCATTCGGCTATCTGAAAATGTGGAGCAAATGTCCGCAAAAGTGTTGTTTTTTGAGTAAAATAGGTACATTTTAGTACTAATTTTAAATAAATATACGATGTCAACAGTCCTATCGCCGCGTCATACCACGGTAGAAGGTTTTTTGTTAGTTCTCGGAAGCAAAGTTTAGCAAAATTATATCATGGAAGGTATTTTCACGAAAAAGTCGATTTACCTTTACAGATATCCTTCGATGAAATCATAAAACTATAGGTTTCTGCAAGGTCGTAAGAAGTTTTCACCCGATACAGTAACTTAAAGATCACCATACTAAGGCCAGTGGAAAATCAATACTTTTATTGTTGATATCTTTATCAAATAAGTTAAATTTTTTTACAAAAACTTTATCTAGGCTTATAGAAAAGCAAATGGGTTGATTGCCTAGACTGTGCAACGATTCTGATTCATATATGTACAATCCAAGACTGTCACTACATAACACAAGGCTTAAGTTTTAACTATAAGCCGCTACTTTTAAATAAAAAGTAATAAGTAATAGTGGCATAAGGCAAGTGTGACGACTTTTAGGAGGAGCTTCTTAGTTGAGAGGGCATCCAGCGCGTTGTCACTAATTTTAACGAAGCAGCGCTCAAAATTTAATGTCACTACATTAAATAATGCACTTGTAACAAAATTAAATTTGGATTTGTTTGGTGTTGTCGGTTCTGATATAGTCTATATTCGCTAAATAATTAAATGTTATAGTTTTTGCTCTGTTACTTTTTATTTAAAAATAAAGCACTTCTTCCCTGGAAGTGGGCCAAAAACAAGTACTTTTTGTTAAAATTACAAACTCAAACTCGGTTAAGCAATTATCTTGTCTCTAGCCTACGGTTCGAAAGCTCTTTGTTCCACCATATGATATGAGTTTAGTTAAAGTGTAGTATGTAGGCTATACATAGTCCAATCAGGACATACATAAGCTGGGAGCTAAAAATTTCTGATATCCCGCAACACATGTATAAGAGCAAACAATGTGCTCACACATGTGCGCAAATCCGAACCCCGTCACTACACTCAGCACAATTATGTGTGCAAGTGTTTTCAACAAAAAACACACGCATGAGTATGTGCCTTCATATTTTCAATACAAAACACACACATGTGCAAGTGCTTTGTTTCAAACTGCACACACACGTGCTGTGGGCTCAACATTTTTTTATAAGCACACAGCTCATGTGCATGAGCAATAAATTTTGTGAGAATTTTTTGCACGTGTGTGTGAGCCGTGTGCGGGCGTGCAATTCGAATCCTGCCGTAATGTCCCTGGGAAAAGGTAGTAAAGTGGCAGTCAATGGCTGATCTATGGATGTGACCCCTTTCACCTCTCACTATTATTTTTCACGTCAGATAGCACAGTTGAAATACAAAAACGAAATTTCTGCTATTGTTCATGGTAAAAAGTAATTTAATTTTTTACTCCTTTTTCACAAAAACGGGTTTGTTTTTAAGATTCCGTACCCTGTGAATATCTAGCGTACGTTTTCTGTCTCTTTTTATTTACTTCACCTTGTGATTCCACTATGAAGTCGATTTTTGTAAAGCGATCGATGCTAAATATATTTTTTTCTGCTTGCTAGAAATGTTTGAATTCATGGCAACAAAAAATAAGCAAGTAGCAAAGATTTTAAGCCCTCACAAGTTTATTCGCTATCTGGAAAGCGACAATTTCACATTTTGAGGAAAAAATTCATTTTGTTATTTATTCATATGTCGCTAAGTGTTTACTAAACAAATCGGCTAGTGCTCAAAAAAATTCCAAAAAAAAAAATTGCTTCTAAAAAACTGTATTTTGCCCATTCCTACTGGTGAACCAGTGCGAGATCCACGCAAAAACTCGAAGGTAACTTCGAAAAACTTGAAATTCCCCACAAGGTCCATAAAATCAATTCACAATATTGGAAAAGATAGCTAACCACTCGAAATTTGAATGTTCCTAAAACTCAGATTAAGGGCTGAAAATTGGTGAGAATTTGTTTTTCAATATGTAGATAAATATTTTGCTAGTTAACATATGTATGTGTCTGTGTGAATATGTGGCACCACTTTCCATTCATAGCAGCGATCACTGCGCGTTTACTGTAAATGAAAGCGAACTACTTGTATTTACATATAATTGGCAGTATGCAAAGCGAAAAATTAATTGTAGAGTTAAAGTGCCACCCAATAACAACAAGCATTTGTAGAGACTAACGTAAATGTATTCAATAGCCCAAGCAGCAGCACCAAACGAAAAGTAAATGCAACACAAACAAACAAACGAACTGCTACCGGCAGTCACTGCACCCGCAACAGTTACGACCATTTATCTCCCTCCCCTGTGCGATGTTGGCTGGTGTTACGGCAACACCTTTCTCTTTGGCATGCTGCTGGTTGCCATTTTGAAGTCGTCGGTGTCGGATCCATTACAATCTACGAGTATTGCTGTTGACGTAACAACATTTGAAATTCTATCAGTTGCTTTGCATATTTAGCTGGTCTGGTAGTGAAATGCAAGTCGGCGATGACGCTCGTAATAAAGTCGATGGCTATGATGATTTGGTGTTGGTTGATGTTGGTAATATTAAAAGCTGTGCTGGTTTATGGAATGGACGGTGATGATGCGGTACTGCTTAGCGAAGCGCATTGAAAGATACAATTTCATCCCTAAGCTATGTGGGTAAAAATACTTAATTCATAGGTTCAGTATCGCGGTAAATACAAAATTACTCGGGGACATATGCACACGAAGCTAAATATCACACATGATCTGTTTCTTTATTCATTTCACGTTATTTGGTTAATACCGAGCATATCCACCACGATTTTCAATTACTTTATTAATTCTTTTGGGCATACTACTGGTTGAAGTCTCCACAGATTTTGTATTGGATTTAAATCCGGAACTGATTTAGAGACGCGGTATGCTCCCCACAAGATTTCTTCACCAGCTTGGAAGAATGCTTAATGCCATAGTAAATTTGTTTTAGCAGAGGCTATCATGGCATTTTCGAGTATGTTCTTGTGCTCCATAGCTGACATTCTATTAGTTGTCCTCCCTATAAGACCTACGCCAAGCCAAGAAAACCTTCCCGAGACCATAACATTTCCACCTCCATGCTGCACAGTTTTCTTTGTGAAACGGAAGTGAAACTCCTTTCCTTTTGCACGAAGTACATTTCTTTCTGTATCGTTTTCAACCAGATTTATTTTTGTTTTATCGCTCCAGAGTATATTTCTCCACTTTTTCGGTACCTCTGGTCGCCTAACATCGTACTGAAACTTTTCTATGGCATTTAAGAAAATTTCCTGGATATTCTTCCTGCTAGATCGGCCTTTTCCAAACGTCTGCAATCCGTTTGGGATCTAACTGCGTTTCCGAAATTTCTGTTTTGAATCAAATCTTGAAATAGGGTGATCTAAAAATTAAAAATTTAAGTAAAAGTTTTGCTTGGATTTTTTCAACTCTGAGCACTACAGAACTAAGCATTTTTGTTGTTAAAAGTTTTGCACTTTTTAGCCGAAGTAGTTTTAAACTAGTTGTAAATTAGTATTTCTTCTGCCTAGTTCGGCATTTGACTGCAGCGAAGTTAAAGGCAGTTGCTTCAAGGTGTGTGCGTATGTAATGAAATCACAATAATGAAATTGCATTTCTGAAGAAATAGCCTGGCCTCGATCCCCAGGTGGTTTCACAGGCACTAATTTGAAACTGTTGGAATAAAGCCACTGACCATTGTTGTTGCGAGCATCTGGAAGCTTTATGCATTTGTGTGCCGATGGCTGTGGCCAGCATTTGGGCTTCGTGTGTATGACATCGAATGACTCTGTGACGCTTCACTGCACGTAAACCGTCAAAAGTTGTTGCATGAGTGGTTGGAGCAGTCGGGCGTCAGCAGAACTGTTACAATTCCCGCTGACCGCAAATGAGCTCGATTGCATGATTGTTGCCACGCTAACGCCAGTGGAGCGCATTTGAGTGCACACACACACCCAATTACACAAACAGACACATCGCATTGGCTCATGAATGTGCATTAACACGACATGCAACCAAACTGTCGAGGCCAACTGCCAAATTCAGATCTGCAACTCCAGCTCTTTTCCAAAAATCAAACTAAGTGACTGCGCACTAAAGGGCGTATGCGGCTATTGTGATAGTTTCCATGGTGAGTGCATGACATCGAGTGTGACACAGACATATGCATATATGTGTATGTATATATGGATGTAAGTATGTATGCAGATTTGGTTTGTCTTTCAACGAGAAAATCGGTCATTTCACATGAAAACTCGCTTGATTGCTCGTTGTCGTTGGCGTTGTCAGGGCGAAGCTGTCAAGATTTCCCATTGGCTTCGGGAGTTGCGTTAGTCTCAATTGCGGATTTTCAGTTTTAGTGCGACAATTGCAGCGTAGTGATCCAACGCGAATGGTACATAAATCTCGAAAACATTGATGCGCAAGTGGTTTAAACTAAAAAAGATTTCGAAAAATATATAAAGTGATTGATGAATATGAAAAGAAGCAAGTGTGGCTAGGAAAGAAAAAATCATTGCAATCAACAACGAAGAGGAAAAGTTTGTTTGTTTGGTCTTTGAATTGAGCTTGGAAGCAATTAACGGCTTATGCGCCATATGTAATCGGAGAATCTTAAAGAAGTAAAATTAATAAATCCGAGTAGACAGACAATGATTACCTAGAAATGTTGTCTCGTCGTGCTTGTTACAATGTTGAACGCTGTGAGCGAAGAAGTTCAGAGGTACGAAAACATCCAGACATACAGATAGACAGACAAAAATTCTGAAAACTGTTTCTTTGGATTCTATTGGCTAAATAATGCAATGGACAGACAATGCGCTACTTCAACTTTATTATATGCAGAGTTTACATCCCCAGTAAACTTAACAAGTTAAGAATTCTTTGATGATTTGAGAATTTTGTGTGCGCCTTATTTGGCTTCCTCTGTTCCCTATTGCTGGAGCACGTCCCATGAAGAGATTTATTATAACCTTTTAAGCCTGAACGGGTACTGTCGGTCGGGTCCACTTTGCTTCTCTACGCTACGATCGGACAGTTACACTTGCTACCCCTGGGAGTATGATACACAAATTAAAATTTACCAATTCCAATCATCAGCTATAGCCTACTCAAAACGAAAGGGATTAATGGCGGTACACTTATTTTAGAGATATGTAAATAAGCCCGACCAAATTTTCCCTACAGGTCTTTCATAAAGTTTTTATGGTTTCCACGTACTTTACACAATTTCTATTTACTGCTTATTTACTGCCATTTCGGGTCATCAACTTTCGGGTCATAAGAACATACATACATACATTTTTGTGTAAGTTTGTAGTTAGATATGTGCATTAGGGTGGTCCATAAATGCAGGGAAACGGTTAATTGGTATCGCACAGGAGTCAAAGTTCAAAGTACCCTAATACCCAAAATCCATAAAACTATAATCGAAAATAATAGATATAAATTTTGGTCTCGTTGGGTGACAGTTAAGCTTAGAGTGGGCTATAACAAAAATTATTATTTTCCCGGGCGACAATATCTAAAATAGAGACCAAACCTCGACTGTGCTCTCTTTGACTGTGGTATTTCCGATTGAAGGCGTTAGACTGAAAAAAAAAGTTTATTTCACCACCCTAATGTGCATAGCTGCTGTGCTTTTATTTCGTTTGATTCTTAGTTTGGAGGCATCAAAGAAAATTCACATAATTAAATTAATAAACTCACAACGGTAGAAGAGCTTTGAAAGTATGTACTGTTGAATACTTGCATAAAAATGTATGTATATACATATATGAATGAATTACTTGAGAAGGGTTCGCTTTTGGGTTTAAACCCCCTTGCGAAGACAATGTGATTCTATATTAGTTCAATGAAGATACCACATACAAAGGATCTACTGCTCGTATTCTGGTGTATATTTGGAACGAACCTATCGAAAGCCATATGTGTTTTGAATTGGGATCATTTATTTATTTATTACTTATTTTTTGTTCCAATTCAGCTCCAGTTATGATAGACGGCAGTCTCGTATTTTGCATTAAAACCCTAAAGAGATTTGTAAACTCTGAATTTATTAACCTACTATTATCTTCAATTTGGTCGCAGTGCACATTCAATCCCCAGATCAAATCCTCTGTACGCCTCTGTACAATATTTTTAATAGTAATAAGTTTTTATCGAATAAATAAATATATGTTTGCATCGAAATTGAATTATCTACATAAGGCCAAATGTGGGTGGCCATTGGTTGAATGCGATAGAACACAGTCTGTGATTTGTTTTTGTAAAACATAAATATAAAATGTATATATTTTCCTTTTATTATTGCAGGCACCAGTTACTTTGTGCAATCTCGGCGTGGGCGCCACATTTGGCGAATCCATTTTACACGATCTTCCTCGCGACAGCACAGTAGTTACGAAAACCACCTGTGAATTACTTCGAGTGGAACAACAAGATTTTCGACTCATTTGGGAGGTAAATTAAATTAAATATTTAGCGATGCAAATATAAATTAATCTACAGAAATCCCGGAGTTTCCCTCCTACAAGCCCAGGCTTACCTTAATCGTTTTTTGGTGTGTAACATTGAATAATGATATACTAGTCAAGAAGAAGAGCTCTCTAAAATTCTATCGAAAACTTCACCGAAAGACGGAAAATTGGCTAAACCTATGTACGGAGCTCCGCTCGAAGAATCGAAGATGGTGGAACTTATGTTTCCCAACCCAGACTATGCGGGGTTGCTAAAAAAAGCAATAACCCGATTGAAAAAATAAAAATAAAGAGACGGGCGCTGACGGATTGCCTTCTAAGTTGATGAAGAACGGCAGTGAAGAGAGATGGTCAGCTGAGTGCTTGCCTGTAGTGTTCTCTACCCAATCCATAAGAAGATCCTAGAAAACTACGCCAACTACCCTAAAATCAGTATTTTTAATAGCTCATACAAAAAAAGAAGCCCTATTTTATAACTTTCTTCAATAAATATAATTTTAAATTGAAATTGGTAAAAACGCGGTGGTGCCAGCGATTTATAAAATAATCTGAACCAATTTACTTTTTGTTCAAGTGATAGCAGCCTTCGTTATAATTCCGATTCAAAGTAGTAATCAAAACCGCAATTCGCTAAAGTTTGAATTTATTATTCAGCCAAATCGCCTTTAGACTTTCTAATTTTCAATTCCAATTCCACCAATTTGCAAGCAGAAGAAGCAACTCCAACAATTCTCATTCGCTATTAGCAACTGCGTTCATTTCATGTTTTTGTTTTTGTTTTCGTTTTCATTTTCATTTATTTGCAAAGCAATTTCATCCTTTTTAATTTCCTTTTCAGTTGTTGTGCGTTTCTCCGCTAAAATTCATCTTTCGAAAATGCTCCCCCAAAACAAGCAGCCCTCCGCCCACTATAACATCATCCTTTGCTCTACAGCAGGGAGACGCTGTTGCACCGCAAAATTGAAATAACTTCGGTGCGTTTTCGCGTCAATAAGTATTTCAATCAGCCAGCTTTGCACTATTTTTTTCCTGTGACCCTTCGTCGGAAAATTAATTTACGTGGGCATACATACAAACAAACATACGCTGCGCTATAAACGGTAAAATGCTTACGTTAAATGCTCTCCATAACCATACATATTTATAAATTTGGTTGGGTGTGTATTAGGAATGCCGAGTTTTCGGGGATCCGGAATTCGGGATCCCGGAATTCGGGTATTAGCTTTCCACAAAGTTTAGGTTGAAAAAAATTGAAAAAATTGTTGGTGAAACTACCTTAAAATATTGAGTGCTTCAGAATTTAACTTTTTAAAGATGAGCGCAAAGTTCAGAATACAGAAAAAAATTTTAATTCAAAGATATTACATAAATGTTTAAAAAACGTGAATTCTAATTGTGTTATAACGACTTATTTCTCCGCATTTTTCTCCAATAGCGTATGAAAACCCCTTATTTTTATGAAAAAAAAAAAATTCTACGAATTTGCACCTTCACTATTACTAGATTGAGAAATAAGAAATCAACAATTTTGAAAGGTTTAAAATCCGTTTAACTAAGATTTTGCTATAGAACGTGTGACATTTAAATAAAAAATCCAATATTGAATAACTAAATGATAAACTTTGGGCAGTGCTTTAAGTAACACAAACAACAAAAAATATTAAAATGCTCAAAAATATTGCATACCAACAAACAAATTTACATATTTTTGTAAGTTTTACGAGCTCAACCCCAGTTGATAATAATTATTCTTCAATTACTTTTTTTGCTATTTAAAGGAAAAATTTCAAGTAGCAAACATATACTGGCTATAGTTATAGTACTATTTCGAAAACAGCCACGATTTCTCATCAGACTAATTCGTATAGTTTTGCTATTTCAGATGATCTTGCGGTGAAGTGCAGCTACCTAACTCAGAAGCAACACTGCGTTTAGTTTTAAGTCTGCATAAATCAAGTTTTCCTTAAATTGTTGTTTTTATTTGCCAACAGTGTACATAATTTGTTAGACATTCTGTCTATACTTCAATCATGAATGTTGGACTTTTTGTTTTCTTCCCTTCTATTTTTTTGAAGATGGTTATTGTACGCACCCGTGCCTCGGTGTCAATGTATTTTGTTATTGGTTTTATTATCAACTGGTCTGGAGCTCATAAAAACATGTAAAATGAACAGTAAAAACCAATAAAAAACTTGTATTCAAGTTTATTTTCATAAATAAATCACACATACTATGTTTTTAATAAACACGGGATCCCGATGCAATTACCAGAGCGGGCAACTTTTTCGTTTTTAACTAATGTCCTAAGTAAAAACGTGAAATTAGAAAACCATACCAATGCTTAATGCTTGATTACTCTTAAAAAGGCGGCCTGGAGAATATTTTCATCCAGAACTTTTTCTGGGGAATTGAATTTCCTGCAACAATATATACAGCTAAGTTTTTTTAATTCTATGGTTTGGAAGTTTTAAGCCAGAAAGCAGATCAGTCCCTAAATATCTCGACCTGTAAAATTCATTATTAAGGTGAGAAACTTTAGAAAGAAAAACCCAAACTCAAGTTTGGTCGAAAACGAGATAGTACCACCATTGTTTTCTCAGTATATAATCACACAAAATTTCACGGCTTTTGCTCAAAAATTGTTGATGTTATGGACAAAAAACCATGTATCCATTCCATACATTTACATTACAATCCAAACTTTCAAAGCGCTTTGCTGAAAAATTCCAAAAAATCACTTTAAGAGTTTTCCCTTATTGCCACAGATATTTAAAAAAAAAAAAAGTAAAATACTTTTTGGCCCAGTCTAATGCATACATATATATAAGTGAATATTTCCACTTAGGCTTGTGATGATTGTCGAGGTTACGGCTCCTGATAATTTGATAAAATAGACCTATCGTCTAGGTGATTAAGAGCCAATGAATGATAATGGTAAAAACTGATGAGACCCTCACAGCTGTTGGGGGTCAAATAACCGGTATCGCCACAGCCCTACTAGTATTAGAAGGTGTTTGTACCAGACTCTGCCGGATCCATGCCCGGAAAGCACTACCAAAGTCGAGATATATTATTTTCACTGTGTCATAGTTTTAATGCAATGAAAAGGTCTCAAACTTATTTTATAAAATTAGCTTTTTCATCCCACTTCACTTTTACTGAGAGAATTAAATTCAAATCGAAATTCAACATCCCCACATTTCTTAATCAACCAAGGTCAAACACTATAACAGCTGTGTTTACACTTGTCGCTCATGGTGCTGTGGTTCTGAGTATTTAAAAAACCGACTGTGTTGAGTCCGAAAGAAATTTGTCTTATAAACCTTCCTACTCATTCTTTCATACAGATCCTGCTTTTTGTTATTTTAGAATGAGTTCACAGTTTTGGGTATGAATGTGACAATTGTCCTGCTCTTGTTTTTCTTTGGGTTTTTTCAAACCGCTTTCATTTTTTTTATCTACTTTCAAAGTCTCTTTGATTCTTTTCGGGTCTCTTGGAAACAGATTCAAGTTCCTTCACACTCTGTCTTCAGTTCTTGGTAAAACCGGATTCCAGTTTTTAGGTCCGTTCTTGTCAGTTTCATGTATCACCAGTACCCAAGCATATTCTCTTGCTTCCATTTAATTTAATTTGCATAGAAAAATTTGCTTTAGCGATAGACATTGTTGCCCTCAGCAGGAGCCAATTCTAAATAATTTTACTGATAACAACACTTGCCATACAAGCCACATATGTAAGTACGTGTGTGGGGCACAGTAGGTCTAGTCACCTTCAATTAGTGGCTGATAACTCCAAATACAAAAACAAAAGCACACCTGTACTTGGTTGATAATGAGAATGAAAGCAATAAACAAAGAACGTGTTAACCATTAAGAAAACAAAAACAACTACACTTGAAATAATATACATATAGGGTGGCATATTAGGTTCAAATGGTTAAAAGACGCTTTTGTAACTCTGAGCTTTTCAGTTTCTTAGATACTTTCCGAGCAGGATAGGTACAATTTCACTATTTTAATAACCAATTCCCATAGTCGAAAACAGAAGTAATTACTTTATTTTAATTTTATTAATAAGACAATTAACAGGAACTAGGCTTAGAAAAAATTCCATTTGGAATTAAATTATTATTTTATTAGATTTTTAAATGAAGACATAAAAACATTTATTGGGTCCAGAAACCGTGTCGCTCAGGGGGATACAATGCTGACACATAAGCGATAAATGTCGCGATCGTACGAGGTTGAGTTGTAATTATCGCTTTCATATCGACGACTTAGTGAAAGATCAATCTATTTTGGAAGGTCGCCCTATTTTAGGATTTCTCTTTCAACAACATCCTTTCTCAGCATTTGGCAAGTTACCAAAATAGGCTAAAAGAAGAACAAAATTTTGGAGCACCCTGTATTGCGGTCACTAACTTCGATATGCGCAACTATTTAAATTAGCCTTTCCCTTCTTACTTTTTAGCTTGCCAATAACTGATATCTTAGGGCGCTCGCCTCTCTCTTTAAACTTTTTGGCGTTCTCATGTATGTTGAAATGCGAGCAGTCGCGAATCACTCATCTACTTACCTACATATTTCCGTTCGATTATTTTCGACTTTTCGCGACTTTACACATGCAAGAAAGTCTCTTTAAAGCAGTGAACAAATGAATTTCCTGATTTCGTAATTGAACTAGTACACATCCGCACTTATCCCCAAATGTTTATGGGTATGGGTTAGTGTGTCCAATTAAAAGAAAACAAACTCATAAAGTGTATGGGCATCGAGCTGTGAACGTTATGCCCAGAAATGGTTTTGAATGTGGGACGGGCTGCAGAGATGCTAATAGACGTTCGGAGTGTGAAACAAATTACAATAACAAAACAAGCAAATGTCGCTCCCAAGTTGTCGCCAGTGACAAAGTTAGTTCGTGTGTACTACTCCGTTATGCGCGCCGCTGCACGCAGGAATTTCCGCTTGACTACTTAGACAACAATCGGCAGCCAGCCAATTTAGGAAGAATTTTGACAAGGAGCACCTCGAGCAATAATATTTCATTGTCTCAGCCACACAATCTGCTACAGCAACAACGAAGACTAACACCAAACCACCCAACGGTGGCGTACTCACGTTCGCGTTCGTTGTCTGCCATCGATTCAGCCAATGTAATTTCTCTGCTTACGTTGATGCCTTTGCTCAGAATAATATTCTTTCTTTTATATTTCAACAATTCCAATACTCTATTCAACTTCCGCTAAGTGTCTACCACCCCTCTTTATTTTCAACATTTACTAGTTATCTGACTCGATTCATTCAAAAATTTCTTTTCTCAAACTTTACAGAAAAATAAAGAATTAATGAATGACATAATTACCAGCTGCAAACTAAAGAATGGTATGTTAATCTGTTTTTAAGAAACATTATAATGTAACTGTATAATAGATTTATTACTTATTGAAATAATATAAATATTTACTTTTTAAGGATTTGGATCAGGTGTTTCGCCAGTCACCTCCTCACCAACTAAACGTCCGCTTAGTCCAGACCATCCAAACCCTGCGCTACCAATTACTGAGGTAAGTCATTTTCATGATTAACAAATGTTGAAGATAATTAAATTAAAATTGACAATATTTATCATTTATTTAATGATTTCAACCAACAGTGCCCGAGTCCTGCTATGAACCGTATGGGATGGGCTTTACGTATTCTACTCATAGCTGATAATTTAAGTTGTCTCAAGGACAGAAAAGTGAGTATAAATTATATATAACACATGTATGTGAGTATGTTTGTGTGCGTGCCTGTCAAAGAGTAAACCCTGCATTAATGACGTTAGCTCAAAACTGGCGCAGAACTATAGCATTAAGAGGCGGTACTGGTTCTCCGTCTGTCCCCACGCAACGCTTTCAACTGACACTTTTAACATTGTGATGTCCTACGAAGAGGCAATTACCCCCCTCTGCGGAACTCTTGACCACGTTCTGAACTCTCTCATTGGTAGCCGGTTCAGAGATGGTTCGGAAATCCATAGCCCAGAGCTATTGTAAGAACAACTACTTCGAACCCAATTAAAAGTGGATAGTTAAAAACTAGTTCAAATATTTGTAACTATGAAATAGTGCAAAAAAGCCAGAGGCCAATTTTAAGTATGACCATTCGAGGAAAGAAATATAACAATTTATTTTAAAAATTAAATTTTATTTTGAAGTCACTTTTCCTGTGTTTTATAAAAAAAAATGTTCAGTTCTCATTTAGAAATTTCAATTCTATTATGAGAAAGTGCAACTCTAAACTCGCCAAATTATAATAAACTCTGTAAAAAGAAATCCGCATTGCATTATAAGACAATAAGACAATACTAACGCGAGGTGTATTAATTGACACATTTTTTGGTATGCAAAACTTATTGTAAAATTTAATCGTTACTTATGTAAGTACATATATGTACATATCGCACACTATATCTAAGAAATCAGCGTAATTTGTACTAAAACAGGCACAAGTTTGTTTCAGAAGTCCAGGCCAAAAAAATTTCACAAATTGATTATTGACTTGAATATTATGGAATTATAATTTTTTTCGTAGAATCCGAACATGCTTATCTAACATGTTTATCTAACAATATCTTGGTCAACGCAATTGTTTTTAGCAAAATAATCATGAAAAAAAAAAATTACGTTGTTTTCCTTGCAGCTGCAGTGCTTTGGAAATGTCTTCTATTGTGATCGCGCAAAGCTCCACGCATTTGCTTCTCCGGATCCTTCATGCTTAGCGTTCGAAACTAATCAGCAGAAAGCTTTGCAAAATTAGTATATTTTGTAATTCTTTACTTTGGCGTTCAGTTACTAAAAAAACTTCCTAAAAAATAAAAACAGTAATTGCAATATTCCAAGTAGAAATTATATTAAATTTCAATATAGGTTGTTGTTGTTGTTGTGCTAGCGACTACTTAACCTGCCTAAAGTATCACCTCTCATCCAATACTGTCATCAAGCTCTTCTAACGGAAGTCCCAGAAACCTAGCGGCTTCAACAGGGGTGGACCAGAGTGAGATTGCTGTTAGAAGAGGAGGCTCGGTTGAGCAGATTAACAGATGATTTGTATCGCATGCCGGGCAGACATTTGGCATGTCAGGGTTCAGTCTGGATACGTAAGAGTTTAGTCTGTTACAATATCCAGAACGAAGTTGGGCCAGCATGACTCTTGTCTCCCTAGGCAGTTCGCGTTCCTCATCGGTAACAGGTGGAGCTTGTTTCAATATAGCTCAGACCCCAGCGCTGTTGGTACTAGTATGGCCACCAACTGCGCTGCTGTGCATCCGATTAGCACCACTTTTTAGCTAGTCGTAAACTCTCTATAGCGAAACTGACACGTTGAGTGAGTGACTGGCTCCCAGTTTTACTGCAGGGAATGTACATTTTGCCAAAGCCAGAAAGGTGGTTCTCCCTGTACGAAAACCCGCTAATTTTTTTTTAATTTTGAGTGAAAATTGTCCCACGAGTGCCTCTCGCAGACCATATAATCCACAACCTCTAATTTAAAATATTTAAAAGAAATCAATCACATACAGCAAGTCCAACTTAAATTACTACGCAAAAATATTGTGCAACATACTTACATACATATAAGCATCTACATACACACACACACATACAAATGAAATAATTGTACACATTTGGTACTGCAAACTTATTATCCTCAACAGGTTGCTGGCAAATTAATAAGAAAATGTGCACCTGGCACTGAGTTGGTTGATTGGCTTGTAAATTTGTCATCCATCGTTCATACGCGCGCTCAGGCAGCTGGCATGTGGCAAGCATTGCTCGAGGAAGGAGTACTTTCGCATGGTAAATGGGTCAATGGCAACCGTGAATTTCCTTTTTCTTTATGAATACTGACGGTTTATTTGCTTTGCAGTGAATAAGGAGCAACCTTTTAAGGATAAATGTTTTTTGTATCGGTTCCGTGTTGATGAAGACGGCACTGCTGGTGGCTTTCCTGCTGGCGAAGATATCAACACGGCGAATGAACAGATTCGTGATGGTCTGAGCACACTCTTTCAGCGTGGACCAGATGCTACTCTACGAATGATTTTACGTAAACCGTGAGTACAAAGCAAAGTTGAGCTTTCCCTACGCAATGGGCTAACCACTTTAAGTAAAAAAGGCTCAAAAGCTGGAATGTGGAAAACGCTTCTTAAGATATTTCAGGGTCAAAAGTACAAAAAGTTTTTCGAAAATATCAACATTATGAATTGCCCCTGTGTTAAACGCAAGTAGAAGATAAGACAAGTGCAGACATTTTTAGTTTAGCAAAAGCATTGCTGCAGTGACTTGGGCCTTACGATTAATTTTATTGGTTGAAAAAACAAATAATTACTTTTGTAGACACAGACTTTTTTTTTATTTTATTTTATTCAAAAGCTTACCGTGCAGACTGCTTTGAGGAAGTTTAATTACGTTTTGTTTATCAGTTGGTATACCCCCGACACTTGTCTGTATTCCCACAGACATATTTGTCATACGAAACTGGGTATTTGCAACGAACGTTGTTATTTCCCCTAAGCAATAAATTTCCATAAATAATAAAACACACACACATATATATTATATATGGATGGTTTATGCAGAGATACGTGCGTTTGAGCGTACGTACATATGTATCATTTAGGATGAGTTTTTCGTCATTGAGGTCACACATTTGTCTAACATATGCCGATATTTCACATGCAAAGTTTCAGAAAGCACTCCGATTCGGAATTTTAATTGCTGATGATATTTTTATTTGATTCATCAATTTTTACAGCTCTCACGAACGCACACCTGAAGAACTCGAATTAATATTTGAGGAGCTCTTGCACATCACAGCGCTCTCGCATTTGTCGACCAGCATAAAACGTGAATTATCGTCCATAATTGTTTTTGAGTCGCATGCACATTCTGGGACTATATGTAAGCCGCAAATATTTATTTTCAGCTATTTATTTACACTTTATTATATATATATAATATATAAATATATGTACATTTGCAATTCGCAGTATTTAATCAGGGTGACGAAGGGCGATCTTGGTATATTTTGCTCAAAGGATCGGTGGATGTTGTGATACATGGCAAGGGCACTGTGGCCACCCTGAAGACTGGCGATGATTTTGGCAAGCTCGCTTTGATAAACGACGCTCCCAGGTAGGTCAGAAAATGAATTACTCTTAATGTGTTTAAGTAAATATTAAAATGTTGCATATACTCGTACGTTACGGCACACTAAACAATAACAAATATCGTTGTCCTCTCGTCGGTAGCATGAATGTGAATTTCTTCCATTTGACTTCATCGGTTACCTCGTTTAGCCATTGAATGATCTATTTTATGTTAAAATACTATGCACCAAACGAAGCCGGATTATTTTACAGACGAAAAGACTGATTCGAAGTGATGCTTATTACCTTCCAAAAAAGCACTATAAAAGCGCACCGCCATCAGCTCTTTTTAGTATTCCGACAGTATAAGTGTTTTTTAATTTGATGGTAAATTTAATCAGGAATTGCAAAGAAGTATAACAAATTTCAATATGAAAGCTCAAATGTATGTATTATTCAGCACAAACACATGTATCTAACACGTAAAACGCTGAAAATACAACCTTCTTCTTTCTTTAAATGGTCATCTAACGCCTGGGCGATTTCCACCGTCCAGCATAGCTCGCCAGTCATTTCTTCGCTGGCGCCAATTGGAAACACCGCGGGATCGCAAATCGGTCTCCACTTGGTGCTTTCATCGGAGTGGTGGTCTCCTCTTCCTCTGCTTCCACCGGCGGGTGCCGATAAGAATACCTTCTGGGCTGGAGCATCTTCGATCATTCACACAACGTGGCCTAGCTAGCGAAGCCGCTGTATTTTAATTCGCTGAACTATGTCGGCGTCTGCGTAAAGCTCATACAGCTTATCATTAAATCTTCTTCGGTACTCGCCGTCGCCAACGCGTAGAGGTCCACAAATCTTTCGAAGAACCTTTCTCTCGAATACTCCCAAAGCCGCCTCATCAGATATTGTTAGTGTCCACGCTTCTGCACCATATAGCAGGACGGGTGCGATGAGTGACTTGTAGAGTGTTATTTTCGTTCATCGAGAGAGGACTTTACTTTTCAATTGCCTACTCAATCCGAAGTAGCATTTGTTTGCAAGAGTAATTCTTCCTTGGATTTCTAGGCTAACATTATTGTTGGTATTAATGCTGGTTCCCAGGTAAACGAAGTCATTTACTATTTCGAAATTATTGCTGCCAACAGTGGCTTGGTTGCCAAGGCGCGAATGCGCTGACTCTTTGCATGATGCCAACATGTACTTCGTTTTGCCCCCGTCCATTTCTTCCGCTTCTTTTTCTAATTTGGAGTAAGTAAAAGACAAACCTAATATTTAGAATTAAGCCGTAAAATCAAAATTGCTTCATTGAGGTCGTCATTCAAAGTTGGCCTATATACTTTTATGTGGAGAAAGCGCGTTCTACGCTGACTTGAGTAGCGGGTGTCGCGTGGATTAGATTTTTGCAAGTATATTTTCGCTTCCCAATACGCAGCTAGATACATTTCTAATTCGCAGTTTTCATTAAAGCTTTCTGTTTCAATTGCGTTTGCGTGGCTAGGCTCCGATTGACGTATTTAAAAAAAGAACAATATTATTTCGATGTGGATTTTTTTTTTTTGCCGCTGCTAAAACAAAATGTTATTCATATTTATTTTGATATTTCTGAAACTATTTCATTTTGTTTTCACTTAATGTTCATAGCGAAAAATATTTATTCGAAATCAAAATTTTTTTTGTTTTTTGCTAAAAAAAAAGTTATTATGCAGGCCTGCCTTTTTCGTCAAACAGTTTACTCAACTCATAAGTTTTTTTAGAATTGTTTATCAAAATCCCGAGGAGTACTTAAACCTTTTCATATCCTCAAAACATTTTTTTCACCCACAAGAATAATGGTTAGAAGTAGCTTAGTTGAAAGTACTCTCCATACTCGTGTAGTCAAACTATTGTGTATTTACCTGGGTTGCTTCTAAATTCTGGGACTTCTCAAAATATATGTTGGCTTATAAGGAGACTTAATTAGCTAGATTTTATATTCACATTTTGACTGTATTTCTAGGGCTGCCACAATCGTCTTGAAAGAAAATAATTGTCATCTACTGCGTGTTGATAAGGAGCATTTCAATCGCATTTTACGCGATGTGGAGGCCAATACATTAAGGCTACAAGAGCATGGAAAGGATGTGTTAGTTCTGGAGCGAGTGGCCAAGCAGCGTGGGCAACATTCGGCATTTAAGTAAATTACATAAACTTGCATTAGAATCCTAAATTAATCCAAGTTCATGTTTTTATTTTGTCTTAATTAGGTACACGGTCATGTCGGGAACACCGTCAAAGATGTTGGAGCATTTGCTGGAGACACGCCTGGGAAGTCAAGTGAACGGTTTGGATCCATTTTTGGATGATTTCTTGCTCACCCACATCGTTTTCATGCCAGTGGTACAATTGGTGGATGAACTGGCTAATTAATATCCTTTTTAAATATGCACTACCGGATTTTACGCCAATTACTCAAATCCATATAAAACACTTAAATTAATCCAAATTAGACCCCAGACAGTGTTCCTAGCATTGTAGAATAGATAAAAAAATGTTAAGAATGAATTGAAACTCAATCTCGTAGTTCCGAATCAGATAAATTTGAGGTCTGTCAGGGCTGCAATTTTTTTTTCCTTCTTTTCGGTTTTCATCAAAGTCAATATTTTTAGATGGCGTTTGGAATAAATTAAACTTTTAACGAAGGCGGGGTACAGTTCCTTTTGTTTTCATTTCCTACACATTCAAACACACAAACATACATATGTACATCTAATTAGTGTTTCCTTAACTTCATTGCACTTTTCATTGTGATGTGAACGACGGTTCGCAAACGCCCGAAGATCGGGAATATATAATTAATTTTAAGAAGCGAGTCGTACAGTTCATGCAAAAATGGGTGATGGCAGTACGACATGCCGCCTTCGATGAACCAAGTGTCTGTGATTTTATAGAGGTTTGGCCAAAGTCGTTATTTCAATTCCTTTAAAATTATATCACCTCTTTCCCAAACAAAATAGGATTTGGCCGCCGAGGTTGAGGCTGATCCAGAACTGAACGAGGAAACGAGCATCATACACAATGTACTGACTCAAATGTCTCGCTATCAGGAGGACCGTAATCAAAATGCTGGACAGAAATGGAAGTTACCACCAAATGGTCAACCGATTTGTCTATTCAGCGGCAATGCTACGCCATCAAAAACTGTTATACGAGCCGATGATGACAGTAGGTCTATAATTCGTTAGATATGTTAGTACTACACTAATTCCAATTTTATAGTTATATTCCGAGTGTATTGCGCCGATCACACATATTGCACTTTGCGCTTTCCCTTGCATACGACAGCGGAACTGATAAAGGCCTGTGCTGCCGATAAGCTGCAATTGAATCGAGCACCAGAAGACTTAGTAATGGTGGAGGTGAAATCGAATGGAGAACGTTCGGTATTTAAAGACAACGATGTCAGCATTCCCACTGGGCTCAGTCTTAATGGGCGACTCTTTGTATCGGTGAAAGATCACGTTGATTCATTGGTAAATAGTTGCAGTTAGACTACGAAGCAAAGCTCAAAAATTTTATTTTATTCCTTGTTATCTTAATTAGAGTCCGCTGCCGGAACAAGAGGGTCCTACAGAGGGCATCGATATAGATTTAGAAATTTTAAGCACCAAAGAAATCGCCTACCAAGTTACGCTCTTTGATTGGGATCTATTTTGGGCTGTACATGAGTATGAACTACTCTACCACACATTTGGAAGACATCATTTTGGGAAGGTAAAAAGCAAGAGCTAGCTGTCTGGTTGGTGACTACTTGCTATCAATGCTTAGAATTTGTGTCACTGCCATTTTGATTACTGGTAGAGTGAGATCAGTGACTGCAGCTACAGCTCAGATACCGAATTATTTTTTGGATTCATCCAATGTATTTCGCTATATAAAACAGTGCGTCCTTTTGTTTCAGATAACTGCAAACCTTGACGTATTTTTGCGCCGGTTCAACGAACTTCAATATTGGGTTGTGACTGAAATTGTTTCAACCAGCAGCATGAGCAAACGTGTCGGCTTATTGAGAAAATTCATCAAACTAGCAGCTTAGTAAATACATTTGTCTAAATATAATATACTCACTAGTAGTACATATGTACATACAAAGACATATTTACCAAATCAACTTTTTCCTCCCCCCTCCAGCTGCAAGGAATACCAGAATCTCAATGCTTTCTTCGCAGTTGTCATGGGTCTCTCGAATATGGCAGTTTCACGACTTGTACAGACTTGGGACAAAATACCGTCTAAATTTCGAAAACTCTATCAGGAATTCGAAGCACTTATCGATCCAAGCCGCAATCATCGTGCTTATCGCGTCTTCGTTGGCAAACTGCAACCGCCGGTTATACCGTTCATGCCACTTTTACTCAAGGATATGACCTTTGCACACGAAGGCAATAAAACGAGTTTAGATGGATTGGTTAATTTCGAGAAGATGCATATGATGGCTCAGACTATGCGCACAATACGTTTTTGTCGTTCGCGGAGTTTAGGTGCGTTAACTGGTATTCCATAGAAGTAATCGAATCCAATGACCTAAACATATGTTTTTCGTTTTTGTTGTTCTGCACAGGTCTTGAACCACCATCACCAAAGAGCGAAGGAGAGGTCCGCTCCTATATCAGTTGTCTGCGCGTTATTGACAATCAGCGCGTTTTGACAGCCATGTCGGCTAAAATTGAACCAACCCGCAAGGTTTAAACCAAAGGCTCTTTACATACATACATAAACTTTCAAGAGAAGAAAACAAATTAATTCTCTTATCGCTTTTTCATTCTCATCTCTTCATTATAAGAAAATATTTATGCCGTTTTTGACATTTTGATATCAATGAAAAAGACAACAAAAAGCGCATATAATCTATAATCATGTGAGACATGGTGAAATATCTGGGACCTTTACTAAGCAATGTTACTTGACTGATGTTCAAAGTTTGAATTATTTTGGAACGATTTTCCGTCAAAATTCAAATTTTGGCTTGGTGCCAAGTCGGTTTTGGCATTGCGTTTGGACGTCCTTTATGAATATCACTCTTTGTAATATTGATTTAACTGTTCAATCATTAACCTAAAGTCATTGAGTGGATAATAATATTTGCCAATTTTCCAATTGAAAAACTATTGTAATATTTGGTTATGTCAGTGTTTTGCTTTTTATTAGAATTTATCAGATAAAGTTTTATAACTGGCGAGAACATTTTTATCTCGATTTTATTAATTAACTCGTCATTTAAAATTTCTATAGATTTGTAACTATACATTATGTGAATACTCGTATGTATGTAAACATATAAAAAAATATATTTATCTAATAAGTTTAAACGCGCTATTGTACAAGGTGGCGCAAAAGTAAGCTTCCGATGTTCAGCATATCGGTTGTGGCACGTGCAGTGTGTGCTGTTGCACCGTCTTGTTGGAACTACATGTTTTCCAATCCCAATTCATCAAGTTGCGGCAAAAAGAACTCGTTGATCATTGCTCTGTAGCGCTCACCATTCACAGTAACCGTTTGGCCCCGACCGATTATTGGTCAAATAAATAGTCAGCAATATTCCGCTTTCTGGAGCAGTGTAGCGTAACATTGTTTATCAACGTGTATTTCGCATGTGTTTACTACACAAATGTCAAAACAGAACTGACATTAGGGGCCAATCGCAAAATTTATAGCTTTTTCTGATAGGAGGATTACTTTTGCGCCACCTTGTATATCTATGCATTTATATATCCACTACGATCTCGGAAACATCTCAACCGATTTGCATTTATGAAATGTATTACGTTTTAAGACTTTCCACTTAGGTGTTGACACTGAGGATATTTGTACAGGATTGCCACCATTTTGGAAAATTTTTAAATTAAGTGAGATATTCCGCTATTATCTTGAGAGCGACTTGAGTATCTACAACAAACTAAAGAACACGGCAACCTCGAAAAATGCCAAGCAATGCTTTTTTACCAAAAACCATTATTTTCTATAAACAATTCATTGGCGACAAGGCGAATTCATATATGGTGGTAGCACGGCGAATTGGGCAATATTCGCCTTACAGAAAATGTCAAAGTGAAAAGGAAAACGAAAAGACGCCAAAAAAAGAAAACGAATTAAATCACTAGAAATATTGGTTATTTTCGCGATTTCATGTTAGAATGTTTATATTTTAATTATAAAACACCAAAATTTAGTAATTTTAATATTTTTTATATTTGTGAACTTGCTAAAGCACGTGTAAACAAAAATTTTCACATTTGCTTTGAATGACGTGCGCTGTATTTTTCTCTGGAATTCAAGCTAAAAACGAGAAGAACAAGCAATCAGCTGTTCACTTGCGGCCACCATGTAATGAATTCGCCTTGATTGGCGATAAAAAGAATGAAGAAAATAAAACATTTACTCAAGGCGAATTCACTTACACGCGGCCGCCGTGGTGTGAAGGTAGTGTTGCCGGCCTACCACACCGAAGGTCCATGGTTCGAGCCCTGGTACAGGTAACATGATTTGAAAAAAGTTTTTCAAAACGGGGTCGCCCCTCGGCAGTGGTTTGGCAAACTCTCCGAGTGTATTTCTGCCATGACAGGCTTCTCAGCAAAAATTCGTCTCCTTTGTAGATGCCGTTCGGAGTCGGCAAAAAACTGTAGGTCCCACCAATTTGTAGGGAAAATTCAAATCGGCACACCACAAATTGGAAGAGAAGCTTGGCGCAAAAACCTCTTAGGAGGTTTATGATGATATACCTGTTGTATATCGCGCCATAGAGAGAGATCTCTTAAGAACATATGAGCAGTGGATTCTTCTGTCAAAATAAAAAAATGCTATGGAATCGACAGGACAACAAAACGCATGAAGTATGTGTGTGTATACAGCAACGAATTCGCCGTGATACCAACTGGTATAGATTCGCCTTGCATTTACTTTAGAAACTAAATCTATTTGTAAATCAAAAACATTATAAACTCAGTAATCTTTTTCCTTGTAGAACTGTTTTAGCATGTAAATACATGTAAATAATCTTGATACTGTCATTGTTAGTTGGATGTTCGGAGCACGTTTAGTCTTAGAATACCTACATTCATTGGTTAGGCAGTGACAGCAATGCCTTTATGAGCACTGGTATATTCCAATGTTACTTTTTCTTTCACAATAGTTAATTTATATATAGCAATCCCTCCTTTTTCTTCAGTTCCAAAAAAGTCTTTGTCGCTTTTGCCGCGGGCCAACAAGGTGCACTGTTTTTTGATTTCTCTCAGGCACTGCCGTCTGGTCTTGTGTAGTGAACTTGTGAACTTTCCCTAAATATGTAAGTTTGTTGCATGTAATGAAAATGCATATTACACATTGACAACCCTAATACATTTCTGTATAAATCTGCATAACTAAGCCTTAAGTGTGCTACATTTAACTTTGAAGGATTAACCATGCATTCGATTAAGCATTTCTATATTTTTTCCATGGTATTAAAGTTTTGAGGGCATATCCACTTGCTCCTGTATGCATATAATCTTAAGATTTAGACTTAAGTTTTAGCAAAATCATGAAAAAAATAAATTTATTAATAAATTTTAAACTTCATTGATATTAGCTTTGAATTAATCATATTAAAAGCCCGAACTTAACTAAAAACTTACCAATATATTCAAGAAATTACTAAGAAAGTTTCATGATTATAAAAACATCACTGAGGCGATAAAAGTAGTACGGCAGCCGCCGTGGTTGCTGTCCTACCAATTATTTATTTTTATAGTTGAAACGCTTAGGGCCATTTTGTTAGAGTCCAGTTGAATACTTTGCCGAAACTTGTTTGACCGATCACTGAAAGATCATGTCCACTTAGTCAGCTAAAGCTTTACCGGACGTTGAAAATTCGTGAATTAATACTTTTCAAATATATAAATGAATAAAATTAACCCTTTCATAGCTTACGTTCGAAACATAAGCGTCTACGAGTGCAACCGAACTCCTTGTGGATTCGGCAATTGTTTTATGTTCTTTGAATGAAATGTCGAACAAATGAATTGGTATTGAAATTCCGTGTCCATATTTTTTTCCAAATACCTAATGTCTATATCTTCTAAATATTATACATATGTAAAATAAACCCATTACAATTGCTCAAAATTGTATTCTACACTACAACGAGCTTCAATAAGTGACGGTTTCCAGAAATTAATAAATTAACGAATTTTATTACCAACTTTTTTAAGTACACATGTATGTATTCAACAAAATAATTTGTATGTTTGTGCATTGCTCTAAATGTAAATCACCCAACACCGACAATTTCATACATACAAATGGGAGAGAATTAAATATTTAATAACAAAAGCCTGTCATTACTTTATCTACAGCACACCCACAAATCGTCCATTTATAATGAAAAAAAAACATTACAAACACACTGCAACCAAACATATGTACATACATATATGTATGTATAATCCTTTTCAAATTTATATGGTTTAACTATATCCATAAAATATGTAAGCATGAATGATTAATATGTAGCGGGAATAAGATGAAACAGCAATTGAGAAGACCCTGCCGGTAAATTGCATTATGTTTTCCGAAATGTTTCTTAGTTTTACAATTTTTCCTATAAAGGTTGGCTTCTTAGAGTAAGATGGTAAGTTCCTTCAGCCTATTCAGGGGTCAATCATTTTTGGATAAATAAATAAAGTAAAGTAAAACACAAATATTTGTTTCTATGCACAAGTGAAAACGGTGGTACACTGAGATGGTGATCACTCTCTCGTCAATAACTCGTTTACAAGAGAGAAAGTAGCCTCCCCGCATAAACCCCCACCAACAGAGGGATATGTAAGCTAAGAATTAAAGCATAGTATGGCGAGGTATAATCAAACTTCGTTTTCAAATAATCGCCATCAAAACAAACAAAAAATACAAATACAAAAATAAAAATAAAAATTTTTGAAATTGTAACTATTTAGAGAAAAATTGTAAATGTGATTAGATTTGACAATCTTAAAGTTATGCTCTAAAATTATGTAAAACTAAATTTAACCAAACACCAATAATAATAAAAAACCATTACTAAGCCTTAAAAGAGATTCGACATTAAATACATATGTATGTATGTGTGTGTGTAGAGTTATGGCAAAAAAAAAGAAATACAAAACCTCTAAATTGGTATTGTTTATGGTTTTGTTTATTTATTTATTTATTTGAAAATAAAAGCTGAAATTACAGTACGAAGAATAATATCGACAGCCTTAAAATATAGAGCGGTCCTTGAATGTGAAGAGAAGATATTTACATCAGATTTCCCAAACTGAGTTTTGGTCCGGATTGAAGGCTATTACGGGTGTCAAAGTTAAAAAAATTTTTTTTAATAATACCCAAAATCAATGAACTATTCTGGCAGACAACAATCAGAATCTGCCACCACCCTGATTATACTAAAGTTGAATAGGCATGCTCACAGCCTTTCCAAAAATATTTTAAAGCCAAACGTGGTGTTCCATACTAAAAGAAGTATATTTTATCGAATATAATCCTAGGTAAGAGCATAGCTTCAATATTTTTATTTATTTATACAAAAAAAGTCTATGCTATTCCTGGGTTGATTAAGTCGAAGTCATAATTAAAATAACAAACAATGTCATTTAGCACTTTTATACTATATTCTTTGCCATGAGTGTACATTATACAGACATTATAATTTATATATGTATATAAATTATATAAATATATGTACATACATATGTATTTATATAACTACAATATCAAACGACACCAATTGAAAATATTTTCGAAAGAACTTGCACAAGGCATCAGAATAAAAAAAATAAAAATAATATAAGTACTTTTAATAACTAATTCTGTAAATTCCTAAATAAATTCAAATGTACTTACTTTAAATAAACATGCAAATTTATATTTAAATCTATTAAATATTTCAGAGGGGGCATTCCGTATTAATTTGAGTTCTTTTTCAGTTTTTGTTTTCCTTCAAAAATTTAAATAAAAGTTTCCGATGACACAATAAATAGTACGCTGATATGAGAGGTCATCGAGAATGAGACTTGAAAATTAGAAACGTTTGCAATACAAATTTTCCAACTCCTTTTAGCAATAAAATAAGTGCACAACTACATAACTAACATTCATAAATATTTAAATGACAAGTTCGGTGCAAAAACGAACAATCAAAAGCAATAGCAGATAACGATTAAGCTAATTCATTTTCCTTTTTCATTACCATACATATAGAGAGAGGTCTTAAAGAATACCAAGTTTTATAATTGTACCGTATTGAAAATGCCTCGGTAAACAGCGACTGCTCTTTTTTGCTCGTCATTTCTCCGAATCCGCCACATTTGTAATGGATGGTCAGTTTGCATTACCATTACAAATTCCAAAAAAAAATGTCTAGCCAACTTGCATAGGAAAGAGGGTCAGGTGGATGTAAAAAGAAAAGTATTTTTAGCAGATTTTTAATGGCAATGGAAACTGTAACTCTATGATATATATGAATGGGTTTATGTAGATTTAGGCGTACAAATACAATAAAATCAATTCTATTTAAAATTCACTGTAAGAAAAATAACTCCAATTAACTATAAGTAAATCAACTTAATACTCGTATATAGAACTCAAGCAAATATTCGTTAACAACAGTTATTTGAGTCCTAAACAGATTCGAAGTGCACCTCCTTCATAGTACAGACAGAAATAAAGTGGAATTTAATAGAGCAATATTGTAGAATTTCAATTTTTAATAAATATGAATGTATGTCTTATGTTTAGAAGTCGTAGAACAATTTTTATTTCTTAAAAACAAATTCCGTATGTACTTAAATACATATACATATTTACAGTTATAAAACAAATTAAAACCTATATTTGTCTTTTTGGAGATAACAATATTTATTATATATACATACATACATATACATATATATATATATATATATGAGTAAAAATATTTAGTATAATCTTTCAAATAACAATAAATACATCAAGACGGAAGAAGGAATTTTGTGGTTTTATTAATTATTAAAGAGTTCTTAGCAAAGCCAGGTCAGGTAAGAGTAGACAAATTTATTATGCTAGCAGCTCTCTAAGTTCGAAATAAGAATAACCTCACTATTTGAGCTGACATATTTGGATGTATATGGCTAAGACGCTTTTACCGGTTTAAACTAAACCCCTGATTGGCTGAGCTGCTTGTACCCATTTGCAGCTCCTTTTGAGAACTCTTATGTTGAACTGGTATCTCAATTAAGAAACATATAAATCATGAATTATTTGTTATGAGTAAGAGTTTTAAACGAAATTCTAGCCCGTAACTGTAACTGTGAGTTTTGAACCAAGATCCTGATGTATGGTTAGGAATATGGACAGAGTGGAAAGAAAATAAGATGTAATGAACGAAAATCGGCACTGATGATGGCAAAACCCCGAAACCGGTTTGTCTCAAAACCAAATTTGACAAGGGATGACGGAAAATCGTTCCAATATACATCAATTATTCACCCTGTCGGAAAAACAACAAATCGAAAGAAAAAAAGAGAAGATGTCCCTTAGCGTATTTGACAGTAAAGTTCTCCGGAATATGTATGGTCCTTCCAGTGATGCCAAAAACGATTATTGAAGGAACGATAAACGGTACGAAATTTACGCAGATATTTTGAAGAGCAAACCCCAAATTCAAATTTTATTTTGAATTGGTCTCAATCGCTGGTTATACTATGTATATAAACTTAAGCGGCTCCTGTTTATCACTATTCTAAAATCAGCAAGGGAAACTACTCTGATATTGTGCCCTTTAGAACTCCATTTTCATATTTATTAGGAACACACCCAAAACTTTCAATAGTACAACTACGTGATAGTGATGTCAATCCCGGTGCTTTTTCCGTACCAAAAATCCTTGAATTTCTTTCTTATAGCCCCGGGATTGGAATATGCCTTTGAGAAGTTAATATCGGCGATTTATTTACGAAAATTGTTTAATTTTCAAGACGCAACAACAGGTCGTTTTATTAAAACACCTGAGCAGCGGCGTCTTGTGTCAAAATAGAAACTTTATTTGCATTCTGACAGAAAAAGTCGCCAAAGCAAAAACAAAACCCATGAAGTGAGTGTAGTAGAGCAACGAATTAGGCCATGTATGCTACATATTTGAATATTTTAATTTACTTAAATTATCCTTAGACTTTGTAGAAACTAACAGAAAAATGCGGGTGTACCGCTCACAGTATAGAAATTATTCCTTCCTTTATAACATTTTTTAAGTTAACACGAATTTTAGACATAACAGAAGTGCCGTGTTAACTGATCAATTGTAAATATTTCGGCCCGATAAACACGTTTTCTGACTACCCAGTAGGGATAACTAGCCCCATTCTCTTATCTCTAAGGTTAGAGGACGACTCGAGAAACACTGAGGAAACAAAGTGTTCTCCAACAAAATGGGACATAATTCTCAAATCGTGAAAATCTCGAGGGACAAAAAATCCCGAAAATCGGCATCACTACTACATGCACCTCACATCTATAAAAAATTACGTAATTCTTTATTGAGAAATTATGATCAAATTCAATCGTATGGGATGAGAAGTGGAAGTACCTATGTATGTTTTAAAGCTGACTAATCTCAAAAAAAATTTAACTAGTTCTGCGCTGTATACTTTTCATTGTTCACTAGCCTTAAGCTGCTCATATCTCTTCAAAATAGACATTTATAAACCGTCCAACTACCAAAAGTACTCGTTGCGGAAGAATAACCATAAGTTTGAGCCGTTCTGTAAAATGTGAAGCTGACGGTTTTGCAATTAGTCGATATGATATTTCGCAGTTTTAGTGCAGTGAGGAATATGTTTTATAGTGGAACCCATCTCAAACTAATCGGAATATAACAGAAATTGCAAAAGCAATTTATAATTTTGATAAATTAATAGCGATTTGACTTAGCTCAGGTACCCGGGGAAATGTTTAATCTCTTTCTTCAGATTCAGGGGCGCCATATTTTTGCAAATATTTACATATTTAGAAAGTGTTTTCAAAATAGGAATCCAAAAAGACAATTGTGTAGTCCCTATTTCGTTTCCTTCAGTTTTGAATCGACATTATAAATAAGTTCGTGAGTAATTGAACCGTGGGATGTATATAACTACTTAGTCTCCCATTTCGATCTCTGTAAGCTTACCTAATCCTACCTATCCCAATGACAATAAGGGGCTCGATATAGGACTAGTCCCGACTTAAAAATGTGCAAATGTTTTATGGTTTGTACCTACTTCGAGTTGTAGTGGGGTATGACGGAGTGTTCGCTAGCCTGTCAGTGCTGAAGAAAACCAGATAATAAATGTCAAGTGTGACTCAAGGCAGAGAACCTATAACTGCTTCTTCATAAAAAACACTTGCCAGAGGTAATAGCTTATATCACAATACGTCTTCTCGTGGGTTCTTTAGATAGTAAGATCCAAGCAAGTATTTAGTGACACTGTGGATTCGTACAAAGGTTAAATGACTACTAAAGCTCCAACAATTAAACTGAGCAATGGCCAGGAAATTCCCTCTATTGGACTGGGCACTTGGCGTTCACGTGAATCAGAGGCAGAACGTGCTGTAAGAGATGCGATTGATTTGGGCTATCGACATATCGACACGGCCTTTGTTTATGAAAACGAAAAAGAAGTGGGGCGTGCAATTAATGCAAAAAGTGCTGAAGGCATTATCAAACGTGAAGATATATTTGTAGTCACCAAATTGGGCGGCATACATCACGATCCGCAATTAGTGGAGCATGCATGTCGCAAGAGCCTATCAAACTTGGGACTAGAGTATATCGACCTGTACCTCATGCACTTCCCGGTTGGACAAACTTACAAGGGCGACGAAATTGTACATGGCAGCTCCGAGCTCTCCGACGTAGACTATTTAGATACTTGGAAGTCTATGGAAAAACTTGTCGATTTGGGTTTGGTTCGCGGCATAGGACTTTCTAATTTCAATGCCCCACAAACCGAGCGTGTACTGCAGCATTGTCGGATTCGGCCGCTGGTCAATCAAGTGGAATGTCATCCCGGGTTTAATCAGAAAAAATTAATTGAATTTTCTATACAACATAACGTCGTTATAACCGCATATTGCCCATTGGCGCGCCCCAAGCCAGATCAACAATGGCCACCTTTCCTGTACGACGCCACTGCAACGAATTTAGCAAAAAAATATGGGAAAACTACAGCTCAAATATGTTTGCGATACTTATTTCAACTGGGTACTATACCGATACCAAAGTCGGTAACAAAGGAGCGGATAGCCGAAAATTTCAATATTTTTGATTTTGTATTGAGTGAGGATGATATGAAAGTGCTGGATGCTTATCATACAGGACAGCGATTGATACCTTTCTCAGCGATGAGCAAACACAAATACTTTCCATTTAATACGGAATTCTAGCTTGAACGTTCAATTATGTTCCCTTTTAAATAAATTACATTTATTTCACGATCAGTGTTAACAAAAATTTCGATTTTTATTAAAATGTGTACTTACTTGAATTTGAGTTAAGCCAAAAACCCGCGCGGGTGTTCAGATGAGTTGTTGTTTTTGTTGCACATATCCATTGGGATGACTGCTAAGGGAGTGCAATTGCTGTATCCAAGCCACCAAATTACTACAGCATTGATACTCAAACCTTAGAGCATATAATGGCGGCAACAGCGGAATTGGTTGATGGAAACCTCTGACTTGGGGAAATTGTACTTCTTGGACAAGTATGCCCCTAAACTGGTAGCATTGTTAAGACCAAGGTATGCCCTATAAAAGAAAGCATGCAAACAAAAGCTGCATTTCTGTGGATTAAGCCAACACGTTTCAGATTTCGTGAACGTTTTGGAAACAGCTATTAATGTGCATCAAATGCGAAATGTCTTTCTATTATTCACCCCAAAGCACATTTGATGTTAATAGCGAATAGACAAAACAAGTGGCTTTAACATCAATGTGTAGGAAGGACTCCGGGATAAATCAAACTACCATCCCTAGTGCTGCTAGTAGGAATGTTAAAATAAGTTTATTCGAACCGGAAGTCTTAATAGCATGTTTCGGGATCGGAGACGAAGTGGCGTAGCAATTGAACAAGTGGGTCTTTGCAAATTTCCAAATCTCAATAGCTTCATTAGTACTATCAGTAGGTATGGATAGCCTTTTTCGACTTCTACTCAAAACTACGTTCTGCGAGGTTTTCACCCCAAAGTATGAAGGCGCCAGCCTTCATTAAGGTCCGTAATTACCTCGTAATCTTGTAAGCCCGTAAACTTACGCGGTTTTCCTTATGGGCTTTTAATGAGTTTAGCTGTTATTGCAGTTCATTCAAACTCGCCAATAAAAATGCAAAATAAATCCGCAGACAAACTTTCTTCTGGTTACAAACAGAACATACATATTCACCTACCACAATACACCCTGAAATCATTTCACATTTAATATGGCATTCTTATGTTTCACATTTTTATTTTTAATATTTTATTACAAAAATTTTACACTTGAAATAAAATGCATAAAATTGGAAAATAAGAGAATGTGAAGTGAGAAACACTATATCCTACGTTTAAAAAAAAGACCCACTAAACTGATTTTTAGTCTCTTATGTGTTTTATTCGTTTACTTTATTATTAAAATACTTATGATTTGATTTGCATGGTGTAATTGCTAATATTAGGTCGATTTGGAAATTGAATGCATTGATTTTGTGGTAAATATGTATTTTTTTCTTTTTAGCGTTGAAAATGTTGCTAGTTCATCTGTTAATATATTTTATTACGGCAATGGCATTAATGAATAATAGATGTCTTAATTTTATGATCATCATTTTAGTTATCATCATTATCGGTAGTAAAAAGTAGCAAAATTCACAAATACATATTTTTTGTTTTTTTGTTTTGGTGGTCGTTTATTGTTTTTTTTTCATGCTTTTGTTTTGTTTTGCTTTTCTGTACTTAATATATTTTAAAAAGAAAAATTAGGGACGTTCAACAAAATGTACATTAATACACTGAAATCATTTTTTTTCCGATGTTTTTTGTTTGAAAGTGTTCCTGTTGCCGTTTTCACTCCCATTTTTTGTGCATGTGTGCGTGTATTCATGCAGATTGACATAATGACATTCTTTCAGTTCCGACTTTCATTTACATCATATATACCACACCCTGGTTTACCTATATTTATATCTCATTCTCAGATGTTCTTTGAATTCTTTCTTCTCAGGGATTATCAAAGGCTCTGTTTTAAAAATGTATTATAGAGTAAATAATTTTAGGTTTTTCATTATTTGTTTACTTTTAAATACATGTTTATAATAAAATACGATTGAAATAATCATGATGGAGTTATCTCTATCAAATCCATATTTGAAAGGTTATGCCCATTGTAAAAAGAGAGGAAATAATAAATTGGGAGTGTGTTTTTGCTTTTGTTTTGCATATAGCGTGTATTGTATAGACTTGCTCTTTTAGAGCAAAAGGCATTTGGTCTTCTTCCTCTTCTTAACTTGTAAAGCAGCTCTAGTAGCCGTTTCGAAGACATCTCGTACACCTTCTTTAGATTTGGCCGAACATTCCAAATATGCGAAGGCATTAATTTTCTCAGCCATTGCTCGACCTTCCTGAGGTTTAACAGGCTCCTGTTTCATTTTTGCAAGATCCTGTAAAATGTATACATAAGTTAAATATGCATTTAGAATAAGCTATTATCAGCCACTTACTCTAATAGTGTTGGGATCATTCCGCAAATCCTTTTTATTACCTACCAAAATGATGGGCACATTTGGACAAAAATGTTTTACCTAGAAATAAGAAGTGTAGATCAAAGGATATACAGTATCAGACCCAAATACTAACCTCAGGAGTCCATTTTTCAGGTATGTTCTCTAATGAATCGGGTGAGTCCACTGAAAAGCACATAAGTATAACATCCGTATCCGGATAACTTAGAGGTCGAAGTCTGTCATAATCTTCTTGACCTGCTGTATCCCATAAGGCCAGCTCCACCTAAAATGCACACAACAAATTAATTGATTAGTTGACAATCGGGCTTGGGATTCATAAAAAAAACCACATATATGCATAGAAATCAGTGTATGCTCTTAGATAAAGATTTGATTTAAATAAGAAGCTTACTGGCCTTCTAGTCACAAATTAAGTTTCAACTCATAGAAATTTTACCGAAAAAAATACCAGAAATTCACAAGAAAACAAAAAATTAACCAATAATATCCAAGCTTGTTCCAGATAGCTAAGCAGTGCAATGCCGCAACATCCTATCAGGTAATTAGGAAGAAACCATGGCCTAATCAACAGGTCATGTTAATAGAACAGCGGCGGCGTCTTGTGTCACAAAAAAAACTTTCTTTGCAATCTGAGAAAAGATGCCGCCAAATCAAAAACAAATCACATGAAGTGTGTATAACGCAACGAAATCGGCTTAACATGACCTTATTTTTGGGTCATGGAAGAAACCATCTCAGAAAGCACTATGACGCAGTCTGTCACCATTAATCTTGGCTGTTTGATTCAAAAGTCCATCGGCAGGTCCTCAACAACATCCACACTGAGTCGGCAAGTTCCGTTTTCATTCGTCCGACTGGGAAACGCCGTCAGGTAATTGTTGACGACCACCACCGAGTGCGAAGACACGTCCAAAAATGTCGGGAGAGGTATCAAAAGACGTGCGTATGGACCGGCTAAGTGTTATTTTTTTAAATCTCGGCCGAAGGTCGCCACATTAGAAAGGTGTTCTGCACATAAAAAGTATGATTTTTGCAAATATTTTCGAAAGTAATTAAAATATTTGTTTTCCGGAGGCGAATTCTTATTACTGGGACCGAAACGCGTGTTTTGATACCCATACCACCATTTTTGAATGAATATTAGCACTCGTTGGCGGTCGTAAACAATTACCCGCAGTCATACAAGCCATAGCACCAGCTATGGCTGCATTTCCGATATAGTAATGTGGCAAAATTCAAACGGTTTAATTGACGAATGGTCTTTTTATGTTTTAGGTATGTTCAAAAGCAAAAAGTTATTACTAGTAGTTACGAATTCTTTCTAACTTTTTCTGTCAAGTGTTCATGAACTCGAAAATTTGTAAGAGAAAAACCAATCGAGAGCGTAATAGTTGGAGAGACTTACTAATTTTTCTAGTAAATCTCTTGCTAGTAAAAATTTAAAAACTCGAAGAATTCGCTGTAAAACCCAAACTTAAATAAAATTAATAAATATTTTTTTAAATTTTCAAAAAATAAAATCAATTTTAACTTTACATAAATGAATAGAAAAGGAAAGTGTTCTATTAGGTGCTAAAATTCACTTTATTTGTAAAATCTTGACATGCTTGCTGGAGGGAGGACGCTCCAACAGCTAGATAACGTAGGGCAGTGCCAGAAGGACAAGTTGTTTCCCTAGTCAAAAAATAAAGTAATTATTTTTTAAATATGTCCATCGTTTTTTTGCTTACCGATTTGTGTTTGTTTACTTTTATGTTAATTTTTTTTCTTATATGAGATCACTCTTCATGTCACAGTAACACTCTCTTTTAAAGTATTTACTGGAAAAGTAAATGAACACTTACTATTTTTGTTGTTTTTGACGAAAAAAATGTACCTCCTGGTAACTTGTAAGTATTTTAGCACTTGGTAAAATAAACATGGCAAATAATAGGAGAGAGTAATAGACTTTACATTTCAATTTCCAAAATATTTTAAGAGATGTAGGTGGAAAAAAATGTTCAAATAAACTTCCTGATTTAGTAAAGTTTAAGTTTTTATTAAATAAAATAAAATTATTGCATAACAATGTTGAAAAAATAGAAAATAAATAAAAATAAACACATGATTTTCCCAAATCGAGGTCGATTTAATCTTTAGAGTTAACTAAAGAAATCTTTCTTAAACTTATAATATTTGGGACAGTTAATCATTGACTTTCCAGATAATGGCATGTAGAAACCTTGTTTAATTTTAAATAGAAATATATTTTACTAAAACTCGTATCCATTCCTTTGCCGTATCAGTATATTTTACAGGTTCTCGTATTTAAGAACTAACTGCACTGACAAAAACAAATATTGGAAATTCTTCATTATTTGCTTGAAATCCCTGTTAGTGCACTAATGGCAATTGCTGCTAAAATATCAACTTTTCCCGATGTGATACCCTAATGAGCACATATTCGAAAGTACATATATACAGCCTTTTGACTTACTTGTTTTCCATCGACTTCAATGTCAGCCACATAATTTTCAAACACTGTTGGAACGTACACCTCTGGAAATTGATCTTTACTGAAAACAATCAGCAGACAAGTCTTACCACAGGCACCATCGCCTACAATTACCAATTTCTTCCGAATTGTCGTCATTGGTTCTGAAAAGTGACATCACAAGATTATGGTATGTGGGTATATGGACAGGTAGTATATATGTATCCACATACATTTGCATATGTATGGATAAATTAGTATGCAACAGTTGGAAAAAAGTTGGAATATTGTCATATACAGGGTGGCTAATGAAAGCCGCTACCAAAAAAAAATTAAATAACTTTTTTTCTGTTTAATGAATCTGGTTAATTTTTTTTTTATTTTGCAGATTGACTTTTACATTTAACAAAAATGGATAACTGGGACACTGAAACAAGAATTTGGATTGTCCGCCGCTATCACGCACTGGAGTCCGTAGTTTCGGTTCAAAGAGAGTATAGGCGCACGTTTGGCGGCAATCCTCCGAGCAGATGGACCATAATAAGACTTGTAAACAATTTTGCCGAGCATGGGACAGTCAACAGAAGACCTTACCATCGAAACCCTTCAGTTCGAACGGAGGAAACAATCGCTGCTGTAGCTGCTGCCATACAAAACAATCCACGTGTTTCGACAAGAAGCTTATCTGCTCAAATGGGTGTAAGCAGACAGTCATTACAGTCAATTATGCACAAAGATTTGGACTTATTCCCATATAAAATTCAAATGGCCAACAAACTGAACGCTGCAGACTTGCCGATTCGCTTGGAATTTTGCCAGAAGATGCTTCAAATGGTGGAAGAGGATGGAAACATGTTGAACTGTCTTTTCATGTCTGACGAGGCCCATTTCGATTTAAACGGCAACATAAACAAACAAAATTGTCGAATATGGAATGCTTCCAACCCACAGATACTCCATGAGACGGAATTGCATAAACTTCGTGTCACAGTGTGGTGTGCAGTTTCATCACGCTGCATTGTCGGGCCCTACTTCTTCGAAGAAAACGGTCACACCGTTACGGTTACTGGAGACCGTTACTTCAGCAAGATGGTGCAGCTCCTCATATAGCCCAACCTGTTATGACAGAATTGCGACGAAAATTTCCCAATAAGCTGATATCCAGAAACTCCACATTCCGTTGGCCACCCAGGTCGCCTGACCTTACTGCACCTGACTTTTTCTTGTGGGGTTATTGCAAACAGGAAGTCTTCAAAGCAAAGCCAACAAATTTGAATGAACTAAGGCAATCCATTCGAGAAACAATTGCGGCTATTCCTGTCTCAACTCTCCAAGCAGTAATGAACAACTTTTTGGTAAGATGCCGCACATGCATCGACGAGCAGGGGGGGCATTTAAATTCCATTATTTTTAAAACTAATTAAGCTATATTTAATAAAATTTAATGAGCTTTAACATGAATAAAAGAAAAATGAATTCCATACACTGAAAAAAAAATTCTTTGAGTTTCTTAATGTAGCAAAATTCATCAGCCACCCTGTACATACCTTTATGTATAGGTATGTATACATTTATGCGCATTAGTAAAGCAAGTCGGAGTAATTTTACACATGGTAATATTTGGATTCAACAACTTGTTCCACTGAATTCGAATTTTGATGAAGAATATTATTGCATACACACCAATGTACGTTACGCACTGTTGTATAGTATTATTTCGGATAACAAAGGAATCGCTTTGCAACAAAAACTGTGCCTATGACCATAGTAATTTGTATACCAAATCCACAGATTATTTTCAGGTGCACCTCTGACCAACAATATCCAAATATTCGACGCTCCGGCCTGCCGTCTCAGCTAGCTTTGCCGCTGGCATTTTGAGACGGAAGCGCCGCAGACGTCATCGTAAACGCCAGCGCATCGTACATACATCGCAATAATCGCCTTCATTATCATTAGTTCAGTAGTCTCTGCCATCAACCATTTGATGTGTGGAATTTTTTCTTCACTTTTACGCCGCCCCCCTCGCCCAGTTAAATATATTTCAACTTTTTTCCTTTTCCATTGACGATGTCAACGCTGCTGTTGGTATTACTACTGTTTGCTATTCACATTTTTCACTTACACAATTTGATAATTTTTAATGTCGCACACTCGACAAATTCAACTCTTTGGACAATAAAATAGTATAAATGGCACTACAGAACTGCCTTCCAACCAATATCCTTTATTTTTTGGTGCAAAACTTCCACGAATTTTAAGTTTATTTTCAATTCTCTCGAACAAATTTTCTTTTCACACAAATCGTCAAAAAATGATGATGAACAACGCCTTTAAAATATAAGTGACGACTTCAGCCGATGTACTTTCAGTGATGCCAGTCCTACAAAATAATTTAGGCTCTTTTTCGAGTGCTTGTGTGTAGCACTTTAAATGAGCATATATTTACATATATGAAAAATATAGTTGAAGTTAACAGTTAATTTATCTACATGTAATCAATATATTAATTGAGGATCAACCAAATTTCAGAAGTTGGATTTGGTTTGAATAATTTTAGGTTTACAGTACAAAAGGTGACAAACTCAAATTCGGTAACACTGAAAGACTGACTGTTCATTCGGCAGCACTCCCCAAAACCTTCGGTGAGTGTTTTTGTCGTTACAACAACAACAACAACAAGTGCGTTAATTCTGCATAAAAGAGATAAAACACTTCCGCATTTATGTATCGAATGAAATGAACCATCAGTAAGACTGAGATGAAACACTGTACTCAAATACTCAAAGCAAAATGGCGCTGCAGCTAATAACAGAGCTGCCTGCATCAAAGACAGAAATAGACTCATGAAACACAGTCTAACTTTTAACAAACAGCAGAAGGAAAATTTTCAACCATGGGCAGAAGCCTATAGTAACCTCTTTCTGTAGCCCGATTCTGTAACTTTTAACCACTCGCCGAGCCTTAAGCTTATCGCCAAATTTGGGCGTTTGTTCTTAACGAAAATGCGATTCTGTAACTCTTCTTTAACGCCGCTAAACAGCTGACTCTTGATAGTGATAAAATATGAAAATACTGGTGTTCAGACGTATTTAGCCCTCAATTACATGCAAAAAACTCAAAACTAATTTTTTTACTTTTCCCAAACGCTAAAACACTTGTAAATATTGTGGCGATTATTCTCAAGCATGTACCATCCCTAACTCAATAACACTCCCACCACTAGTTAAACACAGCAGAGATAACGATGGCTACGCTTATGCATGCAAGCGTGTAACTAGGAAGAGGAAGAGAGATGGCGCGAGTGTTTTGCGAATACGATGCAACGAGGAAATGCCAATAAATAACACCGACCCTTCCAGAACACGAAAAGCGAACAACCAGAAAGTTCTCGGTGCGTAGGCAAGCACCCTGTTGGACTATATAAGGCGGTGACCAAGCAAGGCAGGTTGATCAGTTTGTATTCAAGTATTGTACAGTGAACTACTGTGGAGTAACCAAACTCGGGAATTTGTATTGCGGTTATTACTAGTAAATAAAACTAGCTATTAGTTACAATATCTGTGCGTGTGTTTATTTGACTGTATAGTGATCGAACCCAGGATTGATGATCAAGGAATCATCGAATTCGTCACAATTGGTGTCAGAAGCGGTATTGTTAAATAAATACCAGTGATTTAAAGGATAACAAGGACATGGCGAAGCTGAATAAATTAAAGATTCAGCAACTCAAAAATTAGTTGGAACAACGCGGACTAAACACTACAGGCAATAAATCAGAGTTAGAGTCACGATTGCGAGAGGCTATGGAAGCAGAAGGATTCAATGTTGATGATCATGTTTTCATCTTGTGGAGGAGGCATGGACAAAAATGGAAGAAAAAAAGGAGTCTCCGAATCCAGTAGCAACCGTGGACACAAACATGATATTGGCTGTATTAACTCAGATGTCGACTAAAATGGAAGAACAAGAGACGCGTATTACATCTCAAATAACATCTCAGCTGGAAGTACAGAAAACTTGCATGGCATCTCAGTTTGAAGAACAGAAAACTTCTATGGCATCTCAGTTGGAACAGGTATCATCACAGATCTCCGCGCAAATGGATGAACAGAAGGCATATATCTCTTCGCAGTTGGAAACACAGGAGGCGAGGGTGTCATCGAAACTAGAAGTTCAAGATGCGAAAATTGCACAACTTCAAGATAAAATAGAGGCTGAGGTAGAAGCTTTAAAAGGCCGTATCCAGGAGATGCAACTGAACCGTCCAGCTGCTTCAGCAAATACATCCAAGGTAAAATCACCTTCCTTTGATGGTTCTGTTCCATTTCAGGTATTTAAGCTACAGTTTGAGAAGACGGCAGCGGTGAACAATTGGGGCACCGAAGACAAAGTTGCTGCACTATTCGTGGCATTGAAGGGACCTGCAGCTGAAATTTTGCAGACTATTCCTGACGGAGAACGGAACAGTTATGAAGCATTAATGGGTGCAGTTGAGATACGCTATGGTAGCGAACATCGAAAACAGATATACCAAATAGAGCCACAGAATCGCTTCCAGAAACCTAATGAGACTTTGCAGGAATTTGCATCGGATATCGAGAGGTTGGCACATCTAGCAAATGCAGACGCACCTGTACAGTATACGGAGAGGGTGAAAATCCAGTGTTTCATAAATGGAATACGCGACATGGAGACGAAGCGGGCCACATATGCAAACCCCAAAAGGGCATTCTCTGAAACGGTATCGCATGCTCTGACGCAAGAAACAGCCTCGCTTTTGAGTAAACCTGCATACAAGGCTCATCGCGTAGAAGCCGAAACTCCGGCTTGGGTAGACAAGATTTTGGAAGCGTTGAACGGAGTACAGAAAAAAAGTGATGGTGCCATTAAATGCTTTAAGTGCGGAAAATCAGGTCACATAGCACGTTATTGCGGCACTGGCTCCAGGAACCCCAGCAACTCAGGTGGACGGAAACGCAAAGCTGGAGAATATGAGCAAGATGAATGCCCTATAATCTCTGTGTCACAACTCGAACGGAAAGCGAGTAATGTTACTGTTGAAGGCTACGTGGACGGGAAAGAGCGCTTGCTGACTGTGGATACTGGTGCATCACATTCCATCATTCGGAGTGACTTGGTCAGCGGGAAGGTGAGACTATTGCGGAAAGCTAAATTGTGGACAGTAACTTGGGAAAGCAAGGAAGTCCTGGGAGAGGTGACATGTAAGATTGTGATTGGGAATGTAGCTACGTATCACAACTTCTTGGTAGCGAATATTGTCGACGAAGTCATCATTGGCGTTGACTTCTTGGCTGAGAGAGACATTCACATCAACGTAAGGAACAGGGTTATGACTTACAACGGCCAAGAAGTTCCTCTGGTCTTTGGACACAATAGTGGCTATACCATCAAGGGAGTGATCTTGAAGATGAAGCAACAGAAGCCTCGTAAAGCAGCGGTAGCTCCTCGACCAAAGGCTTTCATGGACAGGTGCCTCCTGAAGAAGATTCGGCAAGGCCAGGAGGAAGGTCCAGATTTAGCACGTGTGTTGAAAGGAATAAAGGAAAACAAACAGCCAAGAAGAGGAGAGATGATTAGAGAGAGTCGCATCCCAAAAGCATACTGGACACAATGGAGTAATTTGAAGCTAATATCTGGTTGTTTGCATCGGATATGGGAAAGTGAAGATGGCCGGAATCATCGAGCACTTATTGTTGTTCCAAAGGCAAGAATTCCAGATGTTATCAAAGCGTCGCATAGTTGCCCAGATGGAAGGCACATGGGAATAAAGAAAACGCTGCAAGAGGTAAAGCGGCGGTTCTATTGGATCGGTTGCAAACAAACTGTGAGGAAATGGATTACTAAGTGTGCAGAGTGTGCTGAGGATAAAAGACGAGCATCTGGTGGTCATGTTCCGAGGAAGCAACGCAACTTAGTGGATAATGTGAAACAGTGCAATGGGCATGAGAGAACGGAACGAAATCCTGAAGAAACGAGTTGCAGGAATGTTTGCCGGGTACCACTGGGAACGAAAGTGAAACCACAAATCCATTCGGGATTAAGAACGGACAAAATGGTTGGAATATGTGACACTGCAATGCATTGTGGGAATCTCTGCAGGAGAGGATTGATGTCGGAGTTTCAATCACTGGAGGAAATGAGGTTTGGTAAAGCAATGCTAACCATTGAGCGTCTAGCAGCGTTTGGTTTGGGAAATGTGTCTGATCGGGACTATCAGACTTAGGTGGAGGGCAGTGTGGCGATTATTCTCAAGCATGTACCATCCCTAACTCAATAACACTCCCACCACTAGTTAAACACAGCAGAGATAACGATGGCTACGCTTATGCATGCAAGCGTGTAACTAGGAAGAGGAAGAGAGATGGCGCGAGTGTTTTGCGAATACGATGCAAAGAGGAAATGCTAATAAATAAGACCGACCCTTCCAGAACACGAAAAGCGAACAACCAAGAAAGTTCTCGGTGCGTAGGCAAGCACCCTGTTGGACTATATAAGGCGGTGACCAAGCAAGGCAGGTTGATCAGTTTGTATTCAAGTATTGTACAGTGAACTACTGTGGAGTAACCAAACTCGGGAATTTGTATTGCGGTTATTACTAGTAAATAAAACTAGCTATTAGTTACAATATCTGTGCGTGTGTTTATTTGACTTTATAGTGATCGAACCCAGGATTGATAATCAAGGAATCATCGAATTCGTCACAATATACATATTAACGCGATCGGTATTAGCTAACACTTTTCGTGTGCTTAAAAGTTATCGAATAGGGAAAAGCGTTAAAAATGGTGTTAAGCGAAGTTAACGCTAACACCTTGCGTTAAAATGGTTACAGAATCGACCTACTGAGCATCAAATTACTAACTAAATTTTTTATTGCCCCCTTACTGTTTTTTACTAGTTTTTTGAGAATGTTACTCATTCATCATTTACCATGATCCAACTAACAGGTGGTGGCATTCGGCCAGCTGATTGAAACTTTTTTCTCGAATTTTGACAGTATGCTCATTACTCAGTACAATTTTGACACTGCCCTACTAGACGGGCATCCATAATATTAAAAAAATACCCCAACTATTTTTGTCTAGTACTCAAAATCATGAAATTCGGCTTAAGAATGCGATGGTAATAATATATGTTATTTCCCGTTAATAATATACAAATAAAAGAAATCAATAATATATCTCTTATTCTAGGGAACCAACCACTTCATAAAATATTAATGCGTTTAGCACGAAATCTAAAAAAAAAAACTACAATATGAACACTCCGTGATGAAACATGTTAATCATAGCGCACCAGCGGCAGCTGTTATTGAAAATTTTGGATTATCAAAAGGTATCTTGCTCACAAATGGAACCAGACATCTATATGGATCTACCTAGCATCACACACGATATTCAGGAATATGTTTATGAAGCCTACACTTTGGCAACATTATGCGTCACAATGGTGCACCTATAGAAACAAAATATAATACACGCTAGTTCTTTTATTTCATTTGAAATGCAACATTTTAGTAGTTACAAGCAAGAAAAACTCCAAAGGAAATATACATATGTATGTTTTCAGCAGAAAAATATATTTTCCTACTCGATTTTCAATTTGACTTTTCTCTTTTGATGACAAAATTAGTTGCCAGGGTTTATTTTTTTTCGGGAAAATTTTATAAATTTTGTTTTCTGGTAACAAACCATCCGGAAGTGCAGTTTGCCGACGTTTTTTTGGATACGTTAAAGGATGAAAAAATTTAGTATCCGCTCCTTTGCTGGCTGGGGTGTACCAAATCTAACCATGTGTTTGCTGTCAATGTGCACACGTACAGTATACGGCATCCCTTTCTAGCACATATAAAACCACATATATCTGCACTCTTCACTCCATTATCCAAAATGAAAAGTTTGATTAGCGCTAACAGTCAGGTATAATGAAAACGCACGCCAGCGGTAATGGTTATGAAAACGGCAAACATGAGTCAGGCCTAATGGGTATGAATTACGCAAACCGCATATATAGCTAATAGGCATGGAACTATTCGAATAAAAATTATTCGAATAAAAAATTCATTTATTCGAAGGCTATAAATAATTCGAATGATATTTATTCGAATAGTTTATACTGCTTCTGTAGTATTCTATGATCAGGAGTGTTCCAGTGAGCATTGAGCGTAATCCTGAGCTCGAGCTGCCACCGGAAAACGGCTTTTGACTACCCTACAAGAAACGCTCCCTACAAGCACACTGACAGTCATTTGTCACAACATCTGAGAGTCAGTGCTGTCATTCTAACTATCAGGCATTTGCATCATGTTCTTAAAGCGAATAGCAAAAAATAATGTCAACAACTGCCCTACAAGAAACGCTGATTTCTTTACTAACACACTCACACTTTTTATTGACATTGATGATAAATTATGTGTCAATGCTGATGCTTTCATGCTAGTATGTTTGTTTCCTAGCACACGGGTGTCCGTTGTTGCCAACACCCACAAAGAACTAAGGGAAAGAACACTAAGCGGACAGGGCGAAGCTACGTGGGCAATAACAAAGGAACCCTACAAGAAACGCTGATTTCTTTACTAACACACTCACACTTTTTATTGACATTGATGATAAATTATGTCTCAATGCTGATGCTTTCATGTTAGTATGTTTGTTTCCTAGCACACGGGTGTCCGTTGTTGCCAACACCCACAAAGAACCAAGGAAAAGAACACGAATTGGACAGGCCGAAGCTACGTGGGCAATAACAAAGGAACCCTACAAGAAACGCTGATTTCTTTACTAACACACTCACACTTTTTATTGACATTGATGATAAATTATGTCTCAATGCTGATGCTTTCATGTTAGTATGTTTGTTTCCTAGCACACGGGTGTCCGTTGTTGCCAACACCCACAAAGAACCAAGGAAAAGAACACGAATTGGACAGGCCGAAGCTACGTGGGCAATAACAAAGGAACATACCGTACTCACACTTGTTGACATCATTTTTTGCTGTTCGCTTTAAGAACATGATGCAAATCAATGATAGTTAGAATGACAGCACTGACTCAGATGTTGTGACAAATGACTGTCAGTGTGATTGTAGGGTAGGTGTGTCAGATTATCACTTATCTAATCAGAAATTATCCTCATTAACCATATTTTCTATATTCTATGGAATCGACCGAGTTTCTTTAAAATTTTCAAAAGTCGAACAGAAAAATTTTATCTCGAAACGCAAAAAGATATAGTGCTTTTGTTGTTGATCTTATACGTACATACGTTCTTCATCTTTCCAAATCCTTAGCAGAACAGAAACATCTCTTTGGACCTTTCCTGTTGAAAATGTACATGCGTTAGATTTGTGCGAAAATGCGACGAGTAGACATCCCAAAGCGATAGCACGAATATAGACATGTAGAGTAAATTTGCTATGATTCCAAATTTAATAAACTCAGAAACATAGGGTAATTTGTCCGAAACTTATTTTGTTGGAACTTATGTTTTGTTACTATTTCAGCACTTCAAACTCTACTTTCGAATAGTAAATGGGGAAACTAGGTTATAATGAACCTTTGAGAAATTTTATTTTTTAAATTTATACTTGTTGTTGTTGTGGTAGCGACTATTTATCTTTTATCCAACATTGTTATCAGGCTTTTCTAACGGAAGTCCTAGAAACCTCGCGGGTTCAACAGGGGTGGACCAGAGTGAGATTGCTGTTAGAAGAGTAGGCTTGGTTAAGCAGATGAACAGATGGTTAGTATCGTGGCAGACATTTGGTATGTCAGGGTTCAGTCTGAATAGGTAAGAGTTAGGCCAGGATGACCCTTGTTACCCTAGGCAGTTCGCGTTCCTCATCGGAAACAGGTGGAGCTTGCGGCTGTGAGACTACATTCATCGGACGAGCCCTGACAAAGTAGTTTACCGACTCCGTGTGGATGAGATTGAGGGCCCGCCGATGCACCTTTGGATCAAAAGGCGAGAAAATGTGATGCCAGATCTCGTCATAGTGCTTTCGGAGATTACTCCTTATTCTCCTGGGAGGCGGATTTTCGTTGAGCAGGTTCCTGTTCAGATGCTGCGGCTTATAGCAGCTGAACAGAAATTGCCTGGGCAACATCGCGCTATGCTCTTTTACACCGAGCATTTTTGCTTCACTGTGAAGGTGATGCTCAGGAGACATAAGGAGGCACCCCGTGGCAGTTCTAAGTGCGGTGTTTTGGCAGGCCTGCAACCTCCTCCATTGTGTGTCTGCTAGCCCCGGCGACCATATAGGCGGCGCGTAGCTCAGAACCGGCTGGCCGATTGCCTTGTAAGTTGCCAGTAACGTTTCTTTATCTTTCCCCAAGTACTGCCAGCTAGTGACTTGAGGATTTTGTTGCGGCTTTGTACTTTGGTGGCAATCGTGGATACATGAGCACGTAGTTGAACATGTAATCAAACGTGACCCCTAAGATTTTGGGGTGCGTGTCAGTCGGAAGCTTAATGCCATCCACGTAGACGTCTAATTCCATGTTTACCTGCGCTGTCCACGTCGTAAATAAGGTGGCCTAGGACTTGGTCGGTGACAGTGTCAGATTTCGTCCAAGGAAACCCCAGACAGGGATGGGAGGTATGGATTAACTCTTGAGCAGAGCTCGTCTACAGAGGGGCCCGTTGCCAGGATCGTGTAGTCATCGGTGTAGGAGCCGATCGAGACACCCTCTGGTAAACTTCTTTGTCAGTTCAGCTTTTAACAAAACTTTACTCGTATTCTCTGGGTTTGATAATAAGTGCTGGGGCGGAATTACGACATACGTTCCGTGATCGTAATCCGATTTTTAAGTGACAATGACGTTGAAACTGTCCAACTTTTTAAAAAACTAATAATGCATAATTGAACCGACCGGTTCTTCCAGCCAATTGCTCACGTATGCCGTAATTCCGAATTATGGGCTTCGAGCTATTGTGATTTAAAAATTCGCTTTCGATCACGGAACGTAAAACGTAATTCGACCCCTGGCTTAACTTATGTATACAGCAACAGTTTTAAGTCAACTTCTGTTTTAAGTTTGTATGAATAATAGGAGCCAATCCTATCTTATTGAAACTTATCACTCTACTATACACTTGGTAGAATATGTTCCTTTGTCTTTATGCCCTGAAAAGTTTACAAAAAATATGCATCTTGTCAATTTGTCATTATTATTAAAAAACATAGTCCTATTGTCAGAAGCACGAATGTGCAATTATTCAGAGTTTGAGTTGAAGGTTCCAAGTTTGACGAAAATCCCTGGTATCTTGCTTAAACCGAAGCCACAATATTTTTTTGGAGTCATGTAAACCGAATGAGCCGAAATCAAACTTTTAATCTTGTTTTACCAACATTTTCATCTAAGCACATTCATGATTTGGCAAGAGGGCAAAGTGTGTACGTATTTTGATTGCAGATACGTATGCATATATATATTTATTTTAATTTTTGTTTGAGCAGTGACCGTTTTTTATGGTTTTTTAAGTGATTATAGAGCAAATTTACAACGATTTATACAGTGATAATATGGGATGACATGTTTTGATGTTGTATTTAGTTTACCTTACAAAATGTATTACTACTAATTTCCTCCTTTTGTAATTTTTCTTCTACCATTTTCTCGACAAATGAAAAAAAAAATGCTACTTTTTTTTTCGTTCGCAAAAGAAGAAAATGGAAGTGTCAAAAGCATGGCATAGTAAAACAGGTAATAGCACGGCGGCCATATTGGGAATTGCTTTTTTAAAACATCAGAACAACACAACACATGTTAAAATGTAAACAAAAAGATTGCAAGCAAGTTTGACAGTTTATCGAAAATTAAAATGAAAAAAATCTAATCAGCTGTTGAGACGATATTACCTGTATAGGTATGCCATGGTCAAAAGTAAACGTCAGCTAGAGAGCTAACCTTCTTGTTATTGTACCCTGGTATGATGCAAGGCGAATTCATATACCTGGTGATGGCATAGAAACAACTAATTACTTCTTCTTCCTGCATATTGTACCTCAGAATGTCAGTAAAAGAAAATGGGAAACTATTTGTTAACATTCACCAAGGTTGTCCCTTTATATTCTCTTTTACTTTGACATTTTGAGTTACAAAAATCTGAGGCGAATATGGCTGAATTCGCTTCGTGATCACCATATGTAGATTTGCCTTGGTATGATGTATGTACCCTACCGGACAATCCTGATGCGTACTAACACATATAGATGTTTGACTGATCAGTGACAGCTCAGCTGATCCTCAGGTCTTAGGTGGAGCGACACACATATGCAAACGGTTCACGCGTACACAAATGTTTTGATAAGATTTTGCACCACCGCCATAGAAATCTTATCACAACTCTGATGCCTCACTACCCAAGACTTAAGTATCAGCTGAGCTGTCAAATCTTGGGTAGTGAGGCATCAGAATTGTGATAAGATTTCTAAGGCGGTGGTGCAAAATCTTATCAAAACATTTGTGTACGTGTGAGCCGTTTGCACATGTGTGTCGCTCCACCTAAGACCTGTAGCCCGATTCTGTAACTTTTTACCACTCGCCGAGCGTTAAGCTTATCGCCAAATTTTGGCGTTTGTTCTTAACGAAAATGCGATTCTGTAACTCTCCTTTAACGCCGCTAAACAGCTGACTCTTGATGGTGATAAAATATGGAAATACTTCTCTTTTCACCGTATTTTGCACTAAGTTACATGATAAAAATTCAAAACTAATTTTTTTACTTTTTCCAAACGCTAAAACACTTGCAAATATATTAACGCTATTGTTAACACCTCGAAAATAATTCGCGACAGCTAACCACACAAAAAGTTAGTGAATAGGGAAAAGCGGTAAAAATGGTGTTAAGCGAAGTCAACGCTAACACCCCTACTAGACGGGCCTAACCACATTCACCAATACAAGCGAGCGAAAATTGTAAACTACTAACACAGACAAAGCCTTTTGTCAAGTTTTTACTTTTCTTTTTGTATTTTCTACTTTAAGAATGTGAGCAAAATGTAAGTGCGTCGTAAAAAAAATTATCAAATGTTTAACAAGGCGGTTTGCAGTGAAATTGCTACTAATACGCCAAGAAAAGGCAAGTATATAGTGCAAAATATTGTTATTTACCAGTTCAAGTCCTGGTTTATATATTTATGCTAACAAAATTTTATATTTTCAGATGGACGAGCAAGGAACTTTAAATTTGAGACAAATGTAGTAAAATTATAGTTTTGTAAATGTTTAGTGATATTAATATGTATTTATAGATGTTATTGACTATTGTGAACGTGAAAATTATGTTATTTTAAATTATAATAAACATTAAAAACCAAATCTAATTATACAAACAACCCTACTAGACGGACCTAACCACACTCACTAATACATGCAAGCGAAAATTGTAAATTACTAACACACAAAAAGCCTTCTGTCAAGTTTTTTTTTCTTTGTGTATCTTCTTCTTTGGTATTGTGAGCGAAATGTTAGTGCGTCGTAAAAAAATTTGTAAAATATTTAATAAGGAGTTTTGCAAAGAAATTGCAACTAATACGCCTAGATAAGGCAAGTATATAGTGCTTATTATTGTTATTAAACAAGTAAAGTCCTGGTTTATATTTTTATGCACAAAAATTTTCATATTTTCAAATGGATGAACAAAGGAATTTTCAACTTGCGGCAAATGGAGTGAAATTATATTTTGTAAATGTTTAGTGGTATAAATATGTATTTATAGATCTAATTGACTGTTGTGAACGTGAAAATTATGTAATTTTAAATTATATTAAACATTAAAAACCAAATCTAATAATAAACCCAATTGTATTTTCATTGTTAGCTATATATGAAGTTTCCATTATTCATAACCATTAGGCCTGGCGCATGTTTGCCATACTCATAACCATTAGCGATTGCGTGCGTTTGCATTATACCTGACTGTTAGCGCTAACCCAACTTTTCATTACGGATAATGAGAGTGAAGAGTGCAGACAGATGTGGTTTTACATGCGCAAGAAAGGGATGCCGTATACTGTACGTGTGCACACGGACAGCAAACACATGGTTAGATTTGGCACACTGTTCTTCAGAAACTAATTGAGAAAACTAAGCAAAAATAACGCAAACGCAAGTCAGGCCGAGAGGTTATCTGACTTACCATTTAACTGGTACCTGTCTAGTAGGGACCTGCCGTTAAAATAGTTACAGAATCGACGTACTGAGTAGCAGCTGAGTTGTCACTGATCAGTCAAATATCTATATGGGTTAGTGCGCATCAGGATTGTCCGGTAGGGAAGGGACAATACAAGAGTTTGTCTTTTTCTTTCTTAAATTTAGTTGTCACTTTTGACAGCTTCTTAATGTCACCAAATACACAAAAACAATGGAAAAATCGAATCACAACAAAAATGCTGCACCTAAATTGATTTGATTTTTTGCAATTTTATCCAAATCCGAAAAGTAAATTTATATTGTCTCGCAGTGATTACGAGTAATAAATTGAGAAATTCAAACATAATTCGAAATATGTAAATAATTTATCTGTGATTGGTTTGCTCAACTCCATTGGTTTCATTGGGGTAGAGCTGCACTTTTTAATTGGTAGGGACCGTGCCTTCGTGTATACATATATACTTTATGCTCAACTGCTTGCTATTATAATTTAGAGGCGCACATCTGCACAAAATTGATTTATTCAATCTTTTTAAAAGCAGGGATCTCAAGTGATAGCATGAAGGCAATGGGTCACATCTAAGGAAACGCATATAGGTAAAATTAAATAAAAATAAAACATAAACTTAGATATGCCAGAAAAGCGAAATACGCCGCATGAGCTGCGTGTCTATAAGATTGTAATACTGGGCGACGGAGGCGTTGGCAAATCAGGTAACAGCCCCCGTATATATTATGTCGTTTGAACTAATAGCATTTCTATTATCTAGCCGTGACCTTACAGTTTGTAAGCCACAGCTTCACGGACTATCACGATCCAACAATAGGTTCGTATTTACCAACTTCCGTGGCCATATATGTGTAGCATACATAAATCTTCATTTTCAGAGGACTCCTATCAACAACAAGCAGTAATCGATGGCGAAGCAGCATTATTGGACATACTTGACACAGCTGGTCAGGTAGAATTTACGGCAATGCGAGATCAATATATGAGATGCGGAGAAGGTTTCATAATATGTTACTCAGTAACTGACAGACATAGCTTTCAAGAAGCGTCAGAGTATCGCAAACTAATACAACGCGTTCGACTTTCCGAGGATATCCCATTAGTACTAATAGCAAACAAGATTGATTTGGTTTTAGGAAGAAAGGTAAAATTACAAATAATAATCTCATAAGCTGACCGGTATATTTACTTTACCCACATGGTATAATTAAACAGGTAACCACTGAGGAAGGAAAGAATTTAGCAAATCAGTTCGGCTGTCCTTTTTTTGAGACGTCTGCGTGTGAAAGACTTTGCATTGACGAACCTTTTTATACACTAGTTCGTGAAATACGCAAAAAAGAGGTATTATGCAAGTGCTACTTTTTGATGTTTTCTAAAAATTTTACTAAATTTTCTTTCGCATTAATAGGCACAAGGTAGTGGCACAAGTTCAGAAAAGCTACATTCGCGTCGACGAAGCCGATGGTGGCGAATACGCTCGATTTTCGCTTTGGTATTTCGTCGTCGCCGAAATCTTAATTAGACTTGAATTAATCAGATATGTTAATTTGAATTATGTCTGTTTTTATTAGCCATCAACAGAGCTAGTCTAAATCGATCTGAATATAGCTATATTGTACATAGATTTGATCGACAAGAATGTTTTATTTGTAAAACGTCCCTTTATATTTATCATTGATTTTGAGAATATATTATTAATCATAAGGAACATGAATTGTGGAAGATAATGCGTCACCGACTCAAAGAGCACAAAGTCGTAACAACTAAAGTATATTACTGTACTAAATGAATCCTCAAGAAACAATTGTTGTTTTCATAGTTATATAATGCAATATTAGTACCATTAGCTCTATCTGCTCAAAATATTACTATATTTTTCCTTTTTATAAAAATAAGAGCAGGCTACTAAGTAACCAAATTGTTTATTATGAGATATGAATGTTATTATATGGATACCAGAATTAAAAAAAGCTTTTGAATTGATTACAATATAATATATAGATGATTTTGTATATGTTAATTGTAGGATTATAATAGGCTTATATTTATTTTTTATAATTTTCTTTTAAATGAAATTGTTGTCATTTAATATATATGTAAATACATATTTATATGTACATCTTACCGTACCTGGGCGAATAATATAACTCATAATTATCCATCAACTAATACACTGACACTCGGATGTTATGGTCCAATCAAATTGTTACTAAAGAAAGCAGTTGCAACAATAGCAAATGTAAAACTGAAATGGTAAAATACCATGAAGGCACAAAAAATGTAACTTAAAAGTTCCTTTGTTATTGAATAGTTTTAAGTTTGTTTTGTTATGTTCAATTGTCCTAAACAGTTTATCAAAAGAATCATAAAATATATCTTTATATTTATTTCGGTTGAATGATTTTAAATAACTGTATTTTTAAGTATTTCTTGTTTTTATGAAACATGCATGAGTCGTTATAAATATATGTATGCATTCATTGTATGTATGTAAATGGAATAAAACTGGCCTAATGATAATAGTTGTGTTCGGTGAGGATACAAGTTTTAAAAATGTTATGAAAAGTTTATTGGGAAGTGTTCGGTGACACAAAACATTTGCAGCGAGAGAACGCATTTCGACATTTCATTGAGAGAGAGAGTTGCAAGTTTGTGCTGCGGGCATTTCACTCAGTAAAACTTATAAGTTAAAAACAGCTGATCGTGAAATAGGAAAGCAACAACAAAAATTTGAACTATTAACAAATCCAAAAAGCAACAGCTGTTTTGTTTGCAAGTTTTTACCGACTCCTGTTTTGGCGTTTCGAGAGCGTTTTACGTCATTCTTACTTTACTGACTGTTCTGTGCAAGTGTTTGCAAGTTTTGTCACCGAACACAGCTAAAATAATACTTTAAGTGCAGCAATTCGAACCCGAACAAATTTGTAACCGATTCTAACTACCGCTTCTCATTGGGTTCATATAAATTTTTCATTCATCTGGTGTAAGAATCAGTTAAAGGTACTTTCTTGCAGGTTTTAGAATCAAAGTGCATAAATATATATTCAATTATCAGGTTACTGCCAAATTTTCTACAGTCGAAAAAAACTTGCCGCGTTTCCGTATAGAGCCAGTACTAACTAAAAGCAAATATAGAGTAACAAAAATGCATACAAACATGAATGCATAATTTAGGGGTCCTTTTTTATTTGATTTAATTAAAGCAGATATAACATATTTCGGAAACATACCTATGTAGGTACATATATAAATACATATTTATTGAAAAGTTAAAAGGAATGTTGTTTAATGTCTACTTATAAACTTTTAAAATAAATAAAAGCCAGACTTAACAAAACGAAATTTTTGTACACGTTGAATTTCTTAATATGAAAATAACAACCATTTCCATACCCAGCATTCTCACTCTGAGATTGAGAAGAGCTATCCTGCAGTATCGGCAGCATGATCCCATAATTTATATGGTCGTCGCAATCGGCCAACAACACGAAATTACCGTTTGACGTCGTTTAATTCTTATGTCAAAATGCACATGTGAGAGAGAACGCGCAAAAACGATTCGCCTATTTTCTAAGCTTTTCACGTATAACCCACACATAAATCACACATTTGCTTAAAATGTTATCACAAAACACTCGTTAAATATCAATTCACAGCGAATTTTTATTAAAAATAAATAAAACACGAAGCGAACTCAATAGCTTTTCCAAGAACTGTAAACAAAGAATGTAAACAAAAAACAAAGATATGATAGTTTGAGATATGGTGTGGATGAGGAAGAAGAAGACGCTATGTCATCGGAGACGACCATATAAATTATTGGATCATGATCGGCAGTATACATTGACAGATAAGTAGATTGTATGCATTTGCGGGGAACGGCAAGCGTCATCTGTCATACAAAAGTTGCCAACTTTCGATTTTTGCTGCACAACCCAGCAAAACCTGTCTACCCAATGCGCCAATACATAGAAAAAAAATAGGCATACCGGTCGCAAGACGCGACTAATATGTACAAAGGTAATGACGTGCAACTCGATGGTTGATCTACGATATGATGCCTCTCACCTCATTACCCATCTTATCCTTCCTTACGGAAGGAGGGGTGACATGACCTAGAAGGTTTCACTGGTCATAAATCGCTACCACGACAGTCGGGCAGTACCGCAAGGGAGTACCGGAGCGTACCGGATTCAAATCTGGCCAAGGACTGTTAATTCGACAACACTCACTAAAACTTTCGAGGAGTGTTTTTGTCGTCACCACAACAACAACCACCGGTATTCCTACCTCGGGCATATTCTAAGCCCCTAATCCGCAGGGGTTTTTGTAGTTACAAACAACCCCAAGATGAATTTGTCATTTGCTTTGTTGGTTTGCAGAATTTGGAACTAGGAAATGCAACATCTTGCATCATGATTGTGGCGCTGTCCCTGTCATGAAAAAGTTTGCGTTGTACGCAATTTGATGCGAAATTTCATTGTGATGAAGGCTTTTCTACTAGACAGGTACTAGTTAAATGTTAAGTCATATAACCGCTCGACCTGACTTGCGTTTGCGTTAGTTTTGCTTATTTTTCTCAATTAATTTCTGAAGAGCAATGTCCCAGTGCTAATAGTTATGAGTACGGCAAAGGCCTAATGGTTATGAATGACGCAAGCGTCATATATAGCTCACTATGAAAAGACATGGGTTTTTATTATTAGATTTGGTTTTTAATGTTTAATATAGTTAAAAATTACACAATTTTCACGATTATAATAATCAATAAAATCTATAAATACACATTTATGTATATGACTAAACATTTACAAAACTATAATTTTACTCCATTTGCCTCAAATTGAAAATTCCTTTGTTCATCCATTTGAAAATATAAAATTTTGGGGCATAAATATATAAACCAAGACTCGACTTTTTAAATAACAATAATTAGCACTATATATTTGCTTTATCTGTGCGTATTACTTGCAATTTCACTGCAAAACTCCTTGTTAAACATGTATGTTTAAAATACGTTTTTGGCGTGGTTTAGCGCCACTTTCATAAAAGCCGGTTGAGCCTAATCGGTGGTTAATTTGACAGCTAACCGTGCAAAATACGTCAAGTATACCTAGGGAGCGTTAACCGGCTTTTATGAAAGCGGCCCTTAGAAATTCACAATTTTCGCTTGCATGTATAAGTGAGTGTGGGTAACCCCGTCTAGTGCGGTAGACAACTGGGGTAGGCTTAGCAGTTATGTATATAGAGTGCTAACTACTTAAATCGGTCTTGTAGGGAAACCATTTATGACGATGAAAAGAACATGCCTAGTTTTTGTTTTGGTTTCGCTTGCACGTTTCCGATTTGTGTCGTTATTAAATAATTACTTTTTTACTATAAATAATATTTTATAATGAACGGACATGCAAGTGGTTCAGGAAATGATAAACTAAGAAAAAAACTTAAGCAATTATTTAAAAACAATGAGACAGAATGCGATGTCAGCAATCCAAATATCTCACTTAAGCGGCCACTTAGTACAGAGGCTTTGTCAGAGGGCACGGGAAAATTGGACAAAAATGTTGAAAATGGCGCTGTTACCAATCCGAAAAAGATAAAAGTTAAAGGGGGACAGTTCGTAACGGTGCCGAAGACAGAATCAAGTCCCAAGCAAAAAAACAAATCAAAAGTGAAACAGAAATCACTGAGTACTGAGAGCAATGTTACTACTGACGAGGATGAAGCGAATCAATTGAATGGGGAGAGCACTAAAAAGCTAAAAAGTAATCCTGCCAAGAACCAAGCTACCCCGCCAAAAAATACAGAACACTTCAGCTTTTCTTTGGTACACCACGACACCAAAGAAAGTCAAGAATCAGAAAATGACTACGAATATGTTTTGGATGATTATAGTGGGGAGGATAGCTCCGATCAAGGTGATGACTATTTTGGTAGCAGCTACAGTGATGATTATTCTCTTGAGAACGACGAGTACTTTGACGACACAAATAGCCCCGAATATGATAAATCCGATTACTCTGATTGCTCTGAAAACAGTTTCCACAATGAAGCGGGAAGCGACCCTGACTATGAACTTCCTGATAATGTTCCTGAAGACTTGATAATACATAAAGGTAAGTAATGATGAATGAATCATTGTCTTATTTTAAATTTCGAAACCTTTGGTATACCACAATAGGCACAGCTCAAAAACGCGACCTAAACATCGAAGATGGCATACAGTTCGACAGCGATGATGATGAGCCTCAAATAGTTGAAATGTGTGTGGCGGATAAGATGCTCGAAATAAGACAACCAGATGCTTATTCGAAAATTGAACTGCACAAGCTGAATCTAAAAAGTATAAATATGAAGCAGACTATTACTGAAAATTATTTGGAAGAAAGTTCTGACTCTGAAAAAGACTGCCCTGTGCTAGTGCCAATAGTTGATGAGGATGGTTTCCAACTATACAACTCTGAAAGTAATTCCAGTTCTTATGATAAGGTCAGCGAAAGTAGCTCTATGAGTGAAGAGGATATAAATCAAAAGTACGCTCAAGCAAGACAGGAATGTTACAGCGATTGCGAGGAGAAGGGGAATCGAATGATAAAGCAGAAACAACCTTTTGCCATAGGTATCATTAATGTAAAAAATTGTACTCCACAAAAGATCGGCAGCGAATTCTCTATAAATAATAGTGTAGGTGAAGCAGATTACTCAATATCATCAGTTAAGGTATTTAATGAAGTGACGCCAAAAATAATAGAAAACCATATAATTTCTGTCAACATCTGTGATAATTCAATTTCCGAGACTTTTGAAGATAATCATCAAAAGAAACAGAAATTAGATATTTCACTCACTTTAGGGAGCCACAGCGCAAATGCAAATGGAATACAGTCTTTACAACTAGTAAATGAGGAAATAGACATAGATGATTACGAAGATTCTCCAATATCATTTCCAGAAACGTCTAAAAATGCGAATATCAGTAATGAAACTACAAATGAAGTACAATCACCAAAAGTAGAATCAGTGCAGAAAACACCTAGGACTGTTAAAGAAACGTTGAGTTCGCGAACAATATTTATAAATGCTATAAACTCTAATGTCGTACTTGTTTTGGTGAAGGATCCTTTTTACTTGTACGGAACAGTTTGTATGACCCTTTTGGCTGGTAATATCGAAGTATATGGTTATAAACCCCGTTTAAATGAAGAATTTGAAATATTCTCTCCCCGTGGATGCAGTACGGTACAGATAACATCCATTCCAACTGTCACAGGATTTAAAACTGCCAAAATAGCTGATAAACTGAAATCACTGTTGTCTTCTTTTAGCTCGGTTGATTTGCGGCGTATTGAAAAAGATTTTGAAAGTGGTCAAGATGCAGTATTGCTCTTGACCCGTAATTTGCGTAGCAAAAAACTAAAAAAGATATTTAGAAATTATATGAATGAAAATGTTTTTCCTAATATGAATTCCATTCAACGAGATAGGCCATATTATGCGAGTGAATATCAATTGGATTGTGTGATAAACGTTGAAGCCGATAGATGTTTAAAAGTGCCTCGGGAATGGCTAATGTTTTCCTTTACCACAAAATCGAAGGTTCTTTTGGCCGGTGGAAAATCAGTGGGAAAATCTACCCTTCTACGCTACCTCTTAAATGCCCAATTAGAACATTGCAAACAAGTACTTGTTATCGATTTAGATATTGGTCAGTCGGAATTATTTGTACCACAAACTGTCTCTTGTACAGTTTTAAATCGACCATTAATAGGACCTGGTTTTTTTCTTAATCAGCAGCCCACTCGTGCATATGTTGTTGGTCACAGCAATATTGTCCTGTGTGCTCATGCATATATGCGAGCCGTTAAAAAACTGATTGACTTTTGCTATACCAAATCAGAGTTTTTCGAAATGCCCTGGCTAATTAATACAATGGGTTATAATAAGGGATTTGGTATGGAGCTAATGAGTGTCTTGGTGCAATTGATTAAACCTACTGATGCAATACAACTGAAGAGTAATAAAGAAATAAATAATTTTGATGACTTGCTATATCCACATATATTAGCCTCAACGACTCGGATCATATATACGGATGAGTTATTTAAAGAAGAAAATGATAAATCTTCGATCACAGAGTATAGACTGCACGTGTTAAATTCAGCTGTATTGCAGGAAAGTCGGTATCAACGTGACTGGGAAATGAGTGCAAAAGATTTGCGTTATGCAACATTTTTATCTCGACTAAGTGACGTGCTTCAAGGCAACGCTGAATGGCTGACGGATTGTTTCCCACTGAGGTACTTATGTAGTTTCCAACACCAAAAAAAAATCTATAACGATATTTTTCTTTTCTTTTAAATTTTTTTATATTTCAGTGCATCAATGAAAGAACTTTGTCTTGTTAGTTTGGCTTGTAAAGAGTCTACGCGTGAAGACTTGATTCATGCTATTGAAGCAAATCTAGTTTACTTGTGCCGAAGAGAAGAAGAAAATAGTGATCCACTTGAGTGTTTCGGCATCGGTGAGTAAATAATTATGGCAATTAGATATCATTAGCATATGTATATTTTGCAGGTATTGTTCGTTGCACTGATCTTGAGAAAGTATACCTTTTGCCAGCAATGCCTTACGAGTACCTAAGCAAAGTCAATTGCTTGGCCTTGGGTGAGATGCCACTACCATCATCATTGTTTACAAATCAGGGTCCTAAGGTGAGAAATATGGCGGCATTTCTATACAATACCGTCGATACAAGAACTTCCAAATCTATAAAACAAATTTATCATCGGCCTTCGCACTTTCTACAAGGAAAACATAAAGATGTTCTGAACAATTAAATGTACTTCTAATCGTATTAACCACCAAAATCAGGTTTTTTCCCAATGTACAGCTTTATTTATGTAATTTAAAATATAAAGAAATGAATTTAAAATACGAATGGTTAATGTGAAAGTACGTGTCTTCCTTTAAGTATTCGGCGCATAAGTACGCGACGTCCTTCAGGAGTTGACATGCGTGTTTTCCAACCGTGCACATTAATCCGCTTCACTTCGCGAGGTTTTGGGAAGTGACATCGAACCTTGCATTTAAGTATTGCCCTATTAAAAACGTGTGCCTCCCGATTTATCATCATTTGAACTGCATTGAAACCCGCCACGAACGATCTGTAAATTTAATAACGATATTACAGGTATGCCTCAATATGGCTTACCATTTCACATACCTGTTAAATAGGCTTGTAAAGAACATTTTCAGCAGGAATTCTTGATATTCCAAATCTTGCAACAAACTCGGTCAAACAGCCCACGTCGATAATAACAGCTGTTAATGGTGCGTTCAGTGCTACAATTTATCCATCAATTGTGAGAATAGGGTGTGGGAAGTATGGTGAACTCTCATGTTCATCGAGGTGCATTCATTCGTTGGGTGGTTGCCACTCCACCATTTTTTGAAAAATGCTGTGATCAAAACAAATGTGCCGGTGACAGCAACTGTCAGAGCTGGCAAAGTTCATCTTTATTCATTTCGCTTTTGAACGCCGATTGTGGGTATTCATTCAAGTACGAGCAGTGCTCCAACAATAAAGTTTTTCTGTTGTGTATGCATTTGTGAATAATTTGAGAATTTTGTGTACCGAAATATTAAAAAAACAACAAATGCCAATAAAAAATGAAACAAAATAAAAATTACTACTAAAAATAACGGTGCGATTTACAAACGTATTATTTTTTATATTGCAAAGCGACCTCTGTTCGGGAAATTGAGTTTTGAGTGTACAAAAACGCATATATATTCATCCGCGAAAAAAAAACATGAAATATTTTTTGCACCACAATCTCTAGTTTGAAGCATTTTGTTCGTTAAAAGGAGCAAGAAATTCACATATTGAATTTGTTGTAAAAGTGAGAAACTTGCACAAGCATGGATATTAGCTGAATTTTGCAAGGTAAGCCCAACGTGGAAACTGCCAAAAAGATTGCCGTAGTTAATTAGTTTTCATGAATATAATAGGTTAATAATTCGACTGATAAATTCATATAAATACTCCTTAAGCTCTGAAATATATGTGTGTGTATATAAAATTGCTTAATCGATTGTCTGCAAATTCCTACCTTCCTATGTATGCTACTCCTTTATTTGCACCGTCATAAAACCTGTCTTGGTGCAGTCGTGACTATCATATTTATGTGTACATAAGTAACTTCCCCTGTTGTATTTTTTTCTCTTTTGATGTTTTGGCTAAACGTGTTGTTCCCCCTTCCTGAACCTTAACCCACAAAATAAGGAAAATCAGTGAGAGGTAAAATAAAATCGATTTTTCTGTGTTCCGGCTGCGTAAATAAGCAACTTTAATTTGAAGCGCACGGACATTTTACAGACAACTCCATTCATCCTAGCAGGCATATATCGCACTGAACTTCAGCTGGCTGGAACATGGAGTATATATAGCCTTCATGTTGTTTGTAACGACAAAAACACTTCCGAAGGGGGTGTTGTCGAATTGACAATCCTTGGTTGATATGAACCCGGTACGCTCCGGTACTCCCTTGCGGTACTGCCCGACTGTCGTGCAAGCGATTTGGTATGACTACTGCACCCTTTTAGGTCATCTCACCCCTCCTTCCTTAAGAAAGGAGAAGATGTGCATTTTAGTAGCCTCTTAAGAACGGTATGCCTACCTCGGACATATTCTAAACCACTAACCGGCAGGTTACAGCCTCGTACCGATCATTTTTGATACATTTAGTGAAGTGTGACAGCAGCTGTCGATCGCGAAGAAAAAAATTCGATTAGCTTATAGCCGTTATTTCATCGTGACCGCCCACGGCATTGAATACTCTGCCTTTGTTTAACTAAATCTGCAAATTTTTCTTTAAATGAGAGGGAGAGATACGCGCCCGGTATGCGAGGGAGGAAGCAATCGAACATTCTGTTTCTAATGCAAGATGTTGTTGCTATTTCGGAAGTACAAGGGGAATTTGTCTGTGGAACAATCACCCTCATCGCAATTTACTCTGGTTGAGATTCATTGATGAAGGCAGATGGTGTGCGTTTGGTTTTGCCAGACCAGTGGCTTGTGGAATAGAGAACAGAGCCGGTTATAAACGTGTGCAAGTGTTTGCATTAATATACCCGCTAACAAAATGGACATCTTATGAAAGGCTAATTTCAGATTGTTGAAAGGTTGATAATAATGAGAAGTGAAATTAAAATTTTTTTTTTTTTATCAGGCTGGAGGTTTTAATCTTGGACAAAAAACTTAACTTTTCATATAAATCTGAAAAGACATACTAAAGTTTATCTTACAATATCGATCATTGCTACTATTGAAATTGATATAATCGTAGCAATCTTTGTAATTTTAATTATGTGAAGAAAAAATATTTGTCATATTTTTTCAGTCTGAATTTTTCCTTTGACTAATAATTTTGACTTTCAACTATTTGTGCTGTTTCAATAAAGTATCTTTCATTTTTAACTTGTTAATACCGTGATTTATAAGAGGTTATGGGCGACATAAAGGATTACGGAATACGGCAGTTTGTTAGCGTTGGTTTCGACGACTGGCAATTTAGGGTGAAAATGCATTTTGATGCTCTCGGGTTGGCGGATGTTTTAACGGGCGTTCTTCCAACTGAGGATACGGCAAAGGGAGAATTTGTTAAAAAGGATAAAAAGGCCAAGGATATCCTAGCCGGCTTTGTACATAATGACTGTTTAGCCTATATTCGAGAAAAGAGTTCGACTAGAGATATGTGGGAAAGTCTCCAGATGGGATTTGCAAGGAAATCAATTGTGAGTCAGATATTAGTGCGTAAGCGGCTAGCAACGCTTCGCATGAAAGACGATGACTCAGTAACTGCACATTTCATAACTTTTGAAAATTTGGTGAGACAATTGAAGATGGCTGGTGCTACAATTGATGAAGAAGATCTTATTTTTGACCTTACCCGAGAAATTCGATCCGCTTGTGACTGCGCTACAAAACTTGAGTGATGCGAATTTGACTCTCAATGTGGTCAAGGAAAGATTGTTAGCAGAAGAAATTAAAATATGTGATCGTCAGCAAAGAGATTGCATAGAAAAAACAGCGTTTGCTGGTAAGTAGAATTTTAAGAAGGTTTTGAAATTTCAAAGAAAGTGCTTTAAATGTGGAAAAGTGGGCCATAAGGCTAAAGATTGTCGGCAAGTTGAAGCTCGAAGTGCAGTTGGTAAAAATAAATCTACGCGAATTTGTTTTGTTGCTGAACGTGGTAAAGATCCAAAAGACAGATCCAGTTCAAAGCTGAAATTTAAATTAGACTCGGGAGCTAGTGATCATTTAGCAAATGAAAAATGGTATTTCAAAAAGTTTTTGAAATTGAATAATCCTGTTTACATTGATGTTGCTAAGGATGAACAAACGTTGACGGCTGAGTACGCAGGAGAAATAAATGGATATAGCAATAAAGGAGTGCAGTTTGTAATGAACGAGGTTTTGTTTGTACCGGAACTACGTGACAATTTGTTGTCAGTTCGCAAACTTACCAATGCTGGTGTTGATGTTATATTCGGTAAAAACCAAGCGAATATTATCAAAAATGGCGAGCTTTTGGCCACTGCATATTTACATCATGGTCTGTATGAAATTGAAATTGATGTTGTTCGATCATCAGTTTTCATGTGTAACCAAGATAAAGTGAAATTGTGGCACAAACGTTTTGGTCATATTGGTCAACAGTCATTCGATGAAATGATCAATAAGGAACTAGTAACAGGACTACAAGTGAAAAGTAAAAAAATTGAATTTTGCGATGTGTGTGTTGAAGCGAAGCATTGTCGAGATCCATTCAATGGACATCGTGATCGAGCTAGAAGGCCACTTGAGAAGATTCACTCGGATGTTTGTGGACCAATTGATCCTGTTGCTTGGGATGGATCAAGATATTTTGTATCTTTTATTGATGATTGCACACATTTTGCAATCGTTTACAATATTAAACTAATATATGAAGTATTTGAAGCTATGAAAGAATATGAAGCTGCTGTAACTGCAAAATTTGGTACTTCAATATCAACATTAACTTGTGACCAGGGACGGGAGTATTTTTCAAGAAACCAAGACACTTGGTACAAGCAGAAGGGGATTCAAGTTGAACCAACCGTGGCATATTCACCTCAACAAAATGGAGTTTCTGAGCGCTATAACAGGACATTAGTGGAAAAGGTGAGGTCCATGTTATTCGAATCAAGTATGCCAAAGATAATGTGGTGTGAAGCTGTATATACTGCTGTTTATATCATAAATCGTATTCCAACAAAGTCTCTGGATTGTTCAATGACTCCTGCTGAGATGTGGTATGGAGTAAAGCCAGATGTAAGCAAACTTCGAGTATTTGGTTGTAAAGCATATGCATGGGTGCCTAATCAACTGAGAAAGAAATTAGATTCAAAAAGCAGTAAGTTAGTGATGATTGGTTACGCACCAAACGGTTATAAACTATGGAATATTCAAAATAAGAAATTGTTCACTGCACGTGATGTGAAGTTTGATGAAACAGTTTTTCCATTCAAAGATGAAATACGCAACGATACAGATGTCAGAGAAATTTGTATAAGACGAAGGCACGAGCAAGAAGGGGATAAAGACGAGGTACTCGAGCCAGGCGAGGAAAATAATAATACTGAAGAAGAGGAAGCAGTTCCAGAAATTGATGATGCAGAAAATAGTTATGAAGATACGATCAATGATGATGAAGATGAATCAAGTCTCTTTTCCGAAAACAATGAATGTTCTCAAACTGTAACAGTTGTTAGACGCAGTGAACGAGAACGTCGTCCCCCACGTAAGTTATTCGATTTTTTCACGGGTTATAGAGCCACTTCCGCGGCCGCCGTGGTGTGAAGGTAGTGTTGCCGGCCTACCACACCGAAGGTCCATGGTTCGTGCCCTGGTACAGGTAACATCAAAAGTGATTTGAAAAAAAGTTTTTCAAAACCGGGTCGCCCCTCGGCAGTGGTTTGGCAAACTCTCCGAGTGTATTTCTGCCATGACAGGCTTCTCAGCAAAAATTCGTCTCCTTTGTAGATGCCGTTCGGAGTCGGCAAAAAACTGTAGGTCCCACCAATTTGTAGGGAAAATTCAAAACGGCACACCACAAATTGGAAGGGAAGCTTGGCGCAAAAATCTCTTAGGAGGTTTATGATGATATACCTGTTGTATATCGCGCCATAGAGATAGAGAGATAGAGCCACTTCGGCTGCTTATACACACGCAGACCATCCTGAAACGTATTCTGAAATCGCTGGTAGAAGTGATGCAGAGAATTGGAGGAAAGCAATTGATGAAGATCTTAAGTCCATGCATAAAAATGAAGTTTGGGACGTAGTATCTCTTCCAAAGGGCACAAAATTGCTGAAATCTAAATGGTTTTTTCGTCTTAAAGAAGATTAAAATGGACTTCCGACACGCTTCAAAGCTCGTCTTGTAGCAAAAGGATTTTTGCAGAAAGAGGGCATAGACTTTACTGAAACGTATGCACCGGTAGCCAAATTAACTACAATAAGAGTTGTACTAGCTGTTGGAGTCCATGAACGTTTATTGTTTCATCAGCTTGATGTAAAAACGGCATTTTTACATGGTGATCTTCAGGAAGATTTGTATGGGTTAAAGCAAGCTCCAAGATGTTGGAATCATAAGTTTAATCAATACTTGCTACAAATTGGATTTAATAGATCAAATCATGACTACTGCTTATATACTAAATTCACTGGTGGAGATTTCTTAATTGTTACTATGTATGTTGATGACTTGCTTATTGCTGGAAAGCAACTTTCATCTATTAACTGGCTAAAAACGATTTTGAATAAGAAATTTGAAATGTCTGACTGTGGTGAGCTAAAGTATTTTCTTGGGATTAAAATTGAAAATTTTGGAGATTATATTACACTATCGCAAGAAATAAGTATTGATAAAGTACTAAATAAATTTGGTATGGAAGAGTGCAACCATGTACGTAGTCCAATGGAGAAAGGACTACAACTTTTACAAAATACAGAACATATATTTTTAAATAAACCTTACAGAGAATTGTTAGGAAGTTTGATGTACATTATGTTGTGTGTAACCCCCGATATTTGCTATGCTATTGGATACATGGGAAGGTATCAACAAAATCCAACTGAAGAACATTGGCAATCTTTGAAAAGGATATTAAGATATCTGAAAGGATAGAAGAGTAGAAAAATGGTGTTTAAGAAAACATCAGAAAAAGCGCTTATTGGATATGCCGACGCAGATTGGGCAAGTAATACAACAGATCGCAAATCAGTGAGCGGATTTATTTTTCAAGTTTATGGATGTACGGTTGCATGGTCTAGTAAAAAACAAACTACCGTTGCATTATCATCCAGTGAATCAGAATATGTAGCTTTAAGTTCAGCAGCAACGGAAGCAATATGGTTACATGGACTACTCAAGGATTTAAAGCAAGTTAATAGTCAGCCAGTTGAAATATTTGAAGATAACAATGGATGTATATGTATGGCTAACACATATGAGTTAAAAAGAGCAAAGCATATCGATATCAAGCATCATTTTATCAGAGATAATGTTGCGAAGGGTGTGATAAAACTTACTTCAATCAATACAGAAAATCAGTTGGCAGATATATGCACAAAAGCTTTGGACTCAAATAGATTCAATGAATTATGTCATAAGCTAGGATTACAAGATTGAGAAGGGGTATTGATTTTAATTTGAATTATGTGAAGAAAAAATATTTGTCATATTTTTTCAGTCTGAATTTTTCCTTTGACTAATAATTTTGTCTTTCAACTATTTGTGCTGTTTCAATAAAGTATCTTTCATTTTTATCTTATTAATACCGTGATTTATAAGAGCTACATATATGAATACACATTGGGGATGTTGCGGATATTCGTTGTTGTTGTTGTTGTTGTTAACAGTGCTTCGCCCTGCCCAATGGGCTCGATCACTCTAAATTGTCATCAGGCTCTTCTAACGGAAGTCCGAGGAAATGCGCAGTTTCCACAGGGTTGGACCAGAGTGATGTGGGTGTTAGAAGAGTGGGTTCAACTGAACAGGAAAAGAGATGTATGGTATCATGAGGGGTCATACCACATGCAGGGCATGTATTTGGTATGTTGGGGTTCAGTCTGCATAAGTAAGAGTTTAACCTATTACAATATCCAGAGCGAAGTTGTGCTAGTATGACTCTAGTCTCCCTCGGAAGTACACGCTCCTCTTCGGATATTCGTAACCGAAATCACTTTATATTTATTTATTAAATTTTATAAAATTTTTACTGAAAAGTTTTCGGTGACACAATACATTTGCAGGGAGAGAGCGCATTTTACATTTCATTGGGAGAGGGAGTTGCAAATTTCTGTGGGGGCAAATCATTCCGTAAAACTTGCAACTGCAAGACGGTTGATCGCTGAAAATTTGACCAGATGATAGAAAAAAAAGAGGCTAAATCGGCAAAAAAAAAGTTTGAAAAAGCTAAAATTAAGAAAAAAAAGCTAAAAAAAGTCAGAAATTTTTTTTACGAAATCCATTTAAATTTTTTTGTTTTAGTTTAAGCTGTTTGTATTTAAAGCTATAGACATAACTTGAAAGAACTATTCTTGTTTCAACACATACCAGGCACATTTTCTTTGACTAGGAATTTTTTCAAAGAAATACATACAAACTAATTAATTATATAATAGTTTCTTCGTCTAATGAATCAGATAAGCTCGAAAATTCCAATTTTAAGCAAGATATTACTTGCAAACACATTACGCTGAAAGCATCGGATAAACTAAAAATTAACGCTTTTAATATTCCTCCGTTAAAAAATCTCTGCAGCAATATAATGCTTCAAGAAATCTTTCCCTTATGTAAAAGAAACAATCTTAGGTGGTGAAGATAAGACTTATCGAACTGTTTTATAATCCATCACGCCAGCACAGTTTATATCGATGTATTTTTGCCCTGTCTGTACTTATTTGAAATTATGCATTAGGGCCCAAGTAAAAAAATGAATTGAAACGAAAACGCCATAAACCGAGAACCGGAATGAAAAACGACCCGTATCAAAATTGGTTTGAAGATTGATTTTCAAAAACCCCACTATTTAGAATTCGGATTTTGTCTCGTATACGTCCTTTCTCAACGTCAATCCAACATATTCTCCGTTAAGATAAGGGTTTTTGAAACAAATTCTACATTGAAGCGTTCTTCAACCGTATTCTAAGAAATGAAATTTCTGAAACGAGCTCTGTGGTTGGGTTTTTGAAAAAAAAAGTTTGTTTTAAGATCGGGCCTTTAGAACTTGCAGATGAGTTAAGACTGAAAGTCAGTTCTTCGTCTGATTAATTAGAAGAGCACGAATCTGCGTACAAAGTTTTTGTATTTATCATAGAGATGAGATCATCGATAATTTCAAAATCAGTGCAACATTTGGATAAGCTTTTTAACGAACATCTTTAAGCAGCGAGTTAAGCATTTTAATTTTTAATCTGTTCCTTAACTTAGTTTATAAAATGTTCATGGCACTAAAAGTTCTTTTAACCACCCCATTACTGAAAGGTAATACCAAAAACCTAGATACGAATTCGACCAGTTCTAAAAAAGGGGGCTCGTTTAAGGAATTTTTGTGTTCTCGAACTTCCGCCCAAAATTCTATGGTAGAGGTCATACTTGTCCACTGTAGTTATTAGCTTTCGCCACTGCAACTCAATCAATGCTACTTGACTTGGAGAATACCTAGACTTTTCTTCTTGAAAGTGAGAAAATAGGATAAACGTCCCAGTTTCCGGACACTTAAGGTTTTCCGCAACTTTGACTCCGACTCATTTTCTCACCATAAACGCTACCGCGAAAAAATATACTGTTTATAATAGCATAAACATTGCTCAATAATATGACGTCTGTATAATTTAAAAATCCATAGGAAAAATTTACAAGGAGGGAACGTACATCTATACTTGGTCATGGGTCATATGGGCATAGATGGAAGCGAAAGGGATGATATCTTCGCCTAGAAGGGGAAGTCTATCGAAAAGTATACCCTAGACCTCCCCATCAGATTGAGAGTATTGAAAAGCCGTCAAGATCTGTAAACGATCTACCATTGAAAAACGGCTTAGAAGTAACATGGGAGGGCAAAGTCTCCGAGGCCGTTTGCAAGTCGTATGGGTTAACAACCCAGCTCTTGTCCGTAAAACGGCAAAACTGCAATATAATGTTTTTATAGGTTGTACAAGTAACGCTTTAATTAATTTTCTTTTTGTAATGCATATACGAGTATAATATAATAAACTATCATTTAGGATCATCAAAATGGTAATTCGTAATTTCCACAATAAGGGCTAAATCTAGCCTCGAAAAGGCTAACCTGGTCACACTGCTATTAACCAATCAAAAAGGCAACAGCTGTTTTGCTTGCAAGTTTTTACTGATTCTTGTTCGGCGGAAACTTTTACCTTTTTGCGTTTCGAGAGAGTTTTAGGTCATTCTCACTTTGTTGACAAGTCAAGTTTGCAAGTTTTGTCACCGAACACAACTATTAGTTTTAACATCCGCATACATTTTTCTAGAGGTAAAATTTTGCGGTGGCCACAGTTGGTGAGGTGTTAGTGTGCCGGGCTGCAATGCTCTATGTAAATCGGCTTTAAATGATTTCTAAAACTACGTGATATCCACATTGGTAAGAACTTTAGAACGTAGTGGAAGCCGATAATCAGCAACATCTATTCAAACAAAATGAGCCGTTTCCAATCCCAGTCACAGCAAGCCAAGTGAGCTGTCTCCTTCACTACGTATTCTTTTTGTTCTAAGTCAAGATAAGCACAATTTTTTTACGTCAGTTCGTCACCAAAGTCGAAATATAATTTGCTAGAATTGGTAAACTGAAGAACGGTGATCCTACTTACAATCACTGTGAGGAACGGCGAATTGAGTCACTAGCGCATACCTTCATGTTTGTGCAGTACATAAGTACTAGTTCTGAACTCAAACATTATTCGATTAAAGAAGCTCTCACCTTCCTACTTGACAGTCTGTCGTGCCTTTTATTTGTGTCTATGTGTATTATAATTTTAATTTTTTTCCATTAAGAAATACACAAACAAACCGATTTACACAAACTGTATGCGCTCAGCATGTTTTGAACAGTCCCATCTTTTGAATTTATCCCCCTCCAATATTCTGGCTTGTTGCCCAAATTTTTCTCCTTTGGAGTCTTTGCCAAATGTTTCTTCCCGCTATACAATCCATCCAGCTGAACGTCGGCTGGCCTGGCGTATTTCAAAATATTTGCTATAATGTTCGTACACGCAATTTCCTTTCCGAGTATGCATGTATCTATGTAAGGATTTGCATTTCTCATTTTTGGCGCAGACAGATCTGGATAGTAATCATAACTTCAGGAATCACATCACCCCATTACAAGTAACTGGTAAAGTAATCAATTGCTTTGTCCTACACCAAATTAATTGATTACTATTCAATTACTGAAAAAAATACCAAAAGTAGTTCCTGCCCAGCCAGGAACTCGGCTAACCCCAAATGCATTTCAAGTTAACTACATCGCACCCAATATTGTTTGAAAAGTTAACTGCTTTGTATGGAACAGGCAGGCTATTTTTACATGGCGATGGCCTAGGAGGCAGTCAGTACTCTTTATTTTTGCATGCCAGTGTTCCACTGTCCACGTAGATGGAAGACCTCTACCCATTGCCAACCACCCTAAAATCCTAGGTGTGACGTTTGATAACGGCCTCACCTTCGCTAGTCATGCCACCGCAACAGCCTCAAAGATACAGAGCCGCAACAAGATCCTCAAGTCACTGGCCGGCAGTAATTGGGGGAAAAGACCGGTTATTGATTACGCGGCGCCCATATGGTCGCCCAATCTCGCTGGAGTAAGTCGCAAGTCTTCCAAAACACCGCCATCAGAACTGCCACTGGATGTGTTGGTGAGCATGCGGAACTGTTGAGCAGAAAGTTTTTACTGAACTGCCATCCAAACCGTCATCTATTGGATATTGGATCCGCGTAACCATAGGCGGGCCCTAAACGACCTCCCACAGATTCGGTAGAGAGGCTCCTCAGATATCGGCCTGTAGGTTTGTGATTTACTCAATTAAGACGGCTTTTAGTTGGCTAATTTGACAGGGCTTAAAGCCGACTAATTTGGAATGGCTTATGGTCGAACCTATTTCAACAGCTTTTCGCATTTTGCAACAAAACAAACTTTTATTTTTAATTGCTTTTAATAAACGGTTTGATCTTCAAGCATATTTTCTTTTATGAAAAATTTTTGAAAGTTAACGGAATTTGAAGTTCTGAGGTCGAATTACGTTATACGGTCCATGATCGAAAGCTAATTTTTGAATCACAGTAGCTTTCAAACCGTAGTTCGGAATGCCGTCATACGTGAGCAACTGGATGGAATTACCGGTCGGTTTAATTATGTATTATTGCTGTTTTAAAAAGTTGTAAAATTTCAAAGTTATTCACGTCACGGAACGTGTGTCGTAATTCCTCTCCTGAAAGCTAACAAACAAAATCAAGTAAAGTATAAGCCGACTGTTTTCTGCATTACTTTATGGTTCGGTTAAAGTCAGCCTTTAAAAATTAAAATATTTTGTTCTTAACTGGTTGATTTCTGCATGACAAGCTGTAAAGATTGACTTAGTTTTTTTTGTTAAACTGGCTATAAAAGTCCCGACTGGGTCGTTTTGAGACTCGTGGCATTTTTAGCGGACATTTTTGGGTCGGACAGGGTATGCATGAAAATTTTAAAATGAAATGAAATTTTTTTTAGTAGGTCATGAAAAAAACTTCAAAAATCAAAGTCGGAAAAAGTCAAAAAAATGAAATTTCGCAGGCTCGAAAATTGTTTTTTTGGATATGGAACTTTTTTTCCTGAGCCCAAAACCTATCGAAAAATCGATGGCGCGATATCGGTTAACTTTCGTCCATACAAATCGACCCACCCTAATGTAAGTATATATGTTCCTCTATTTTTTTCCTTCATATTTGGCGGTCTGTTATGCTTTTGCGTCCTGATCATCTTTTACATGTTTTCAGTTTATTCGCTTTGCTGTGCTTTGCTTTGCTTGGCGTCTTTAGTGAAATTACGATTCATAATTGTTTTCACTTGAACTCACGCCCGGGTTACTCGAGTGCGTTCTGCTCCAAAGTGGCAACAGCATCGCCAAGATGTTCACAAAAAAATGCTGGTGCGCTCCTACATTTCTATATGTATATATGTTTGTGTGTATGTACGTGTGCACATAATACGTATGCGGATATAGGAAGGTAAATAAACTAAAACAAAAAAAAAAATATTTGGCTGTTAAAGCAAATTCAAAATTGGGAACTTATGTAAACTTTCTTGTTGTTATTTGGGAATTAAATCACTCTCAAATAATAATTACAAATTATTATAACTACTTCATCATCAGTTTACACCAAAACATTTCAGTTCGCTTCAAGTAATTTATTCTTCTTCTTGAACTTTGAGCAAATATCCCAATAACCACAGACAAATATATTCTCCAACGTTTGCTAAGTCCTTAGTTCTCAAGTTGAGCTCCAGCATTCCTTACTATTCGAGTTCTAACGTTATCTCCAACCTAATTCCTCAACTTGTGCTGTATTTGAGTTGCACTAGAGAAATGAGTGACAGTGATTTCTAAACTTGAGAATCAGCGAAATTTTATGTTGAGAACACTAAGGGCCACTTTCATAAAGGCAGGTTAAGCCTAATCGGCGATTAATTTGACAGCTAACCGTACAAAATACGTCAATTAAACTCCGGTTAGCAGTTGCTGGCTTTTATGAAAGCGGCCCTAAAACTTCACTATTGAGGTGCTGTTAACTTTGGAGGTTGGAGAAAGAAATTTGAGATATTTTTAACGACAGATATACATACTGTACCCACTGTATATACCCCACTGTTATATATACCCCGCTGGTGTTGTTATGGCGAAAGATCTAGGTCATCAAATATCTGTAACAGGATTCACCTAGGTCCTAGGGCTTGAATATTTATAAAGTTTTGATACATTCCGAAATAACACGTCCTCCACTCGGCCGTCGATTTAATATTTTGCAATTGGGAAATTAAATTTAAAATAGCTAGCTGCATGCTTCGTGAACATTGATTTAATCAACCAGTTGATTGCCTCTTATATATTTATGTAGCATGCACCATTAGAAAATATTCCAATTTCAGTTCTTGGAACAACGGCGAAACATCATTTGCACATAGCAACTACTTATGTATCTACATACATATGTGTATTATACATATATATAAGTTCATCTAATACATAGTAGACATGCACCATTTCCCATGTCTTTCAAGTGATAGCCTAATAGTGATCTCAACATATATGAGCATTTGAATTTATTATGTATGTACACTGAGGAAAATCTGTGGCTAAAGTATTCATAATTATGATGCTAAATCTTCGTGCCACATCAATAAATGCTCGCCTTCGTGTTTAATGAAGTATTAAGATATTCATGAAGGTACAAAATATACGGTAAAGCGAAGTAGTAATGTGCACGCTAGTATGTTGAAATGATTTTCTATAACATCTTTCGTCGTTCTCAAAAACTGAAACTTTTTCAAGCCAACGGTTTTACCAAATGGGTTTTGAACTATGGTTTTTTGGCATGTGAGCTGAGCACTCTGTTGTGGCTTTAGCGGCTGAATGAATGCAACGGACACGTCCTGACCGATTTCATTGGATTTGGTGGGTGGGAAACAAAAGGCCTTTTATCCGTGAATCAGCCATCGAGCTGCCCAACCAAAACCATGTCCATAGATTAAGAAAGACAACTTTTTCATTTACAAGAAAGTTATCGAAAGCAATGTGTCGGCTACAATAATGAAACCAAAGTATTTCCCTCTGTGCACATTTGTTGTTGCAGTAACGAAATTCATTCTTTGTTGCCATAATTACTAGCAATTAAACTTCATCAAATTTTGATACGGGTGCGGTAATGCTGGTCCGCCACAATGCTACATTGCAATCATTCGATTGCTCCAGTTCCAACAACAACACCAACAATTGCTGGCGATATGCTGCGTCGTTTGGTTAGTCGTTCGGTCAGTTAGTGCTCAATATTTCTTTATTGTTCGATTGATGATTCGTTGATTCATTTGTTCATTAATTTAAGAAACCCCCCTGCCGGCAGCTCAATTTCACTGTCACGAAAATCAAGAATATTACTGAGACAATCTATTTCTTGGCGGGGTGTTTTTAAGCCTTCCAGTTTGAGATCAGAAAATGTTATTCGATTCTTTTGAAGCTCAGAAAAGCGATTACCACTTAATTTGGGTTGTCTAAACGAATAAGGAAAAAGTCGAAAAAAGAAAATTATTAAATAAACTAGAGCTCAAGACTTAAAGTAAAAGTGCTGTATTGTCAGGGGCACATTGGACCGCGTGCCAAAGGCACAGCTCAGTTGAAAGGCATTAATACACAACACACCCACACTAACATCGAAACAATTTAGGGAAAGCACACAACGCGAGTACATACATTTGATCTTATGTTTCGTTGAATGCCGTACAGAAAGTCGACGGTAATGCACTGTTACAAAACACTCATACATCCATACTTGGTACTACATGAAATGTATATCACCTCCTATATATGTATTCCCTGACCGCAAGAAGAACCACCGAGTCTAATTGAATTGAATTGTTTGTATTGTTTATCGATCGTTGTAACTCAACTCCTTTTTCAAGTGACTCATTGCTCTCGGTTTGTTCTTTTATAATTACGACTTTGATTCGAGTCGATTTGATTCTTCCTTGAAAGAGACGAAAAAAGAAAAAAAAAAACAAAAAACCCATTGACTTGAGTGGTGCCACTTTTAGTTCAGGGCAAACATAAAACGAAACCCAATGAACACTTAAATTGAGTCACTTAAATGAATGGGTACATTCTAATGACATGTACATGTGTGTGGTAAGACGATACAAAAGCTAAAATTGTGAATAAAACCTTTCCAGCACATTAGTTTACCTACTTTGTCCATACAGCAAGCCCATAGATAAGCGAATTATTATTAGAAAGACCGGAAATTTGGATGTCTCAACTTCTTTTTGTCTCAGTCGATGGTCGTGTGATCTTTATTAAAATGCTGCGCGTGGGTGACACTCCGATATTGACGCATTTAATGCAAACCAAATAAAGATTAAGGGTTATAAATATAGTGAAACCTCCCTTGGGCGGACACTCAACGGCAGTAAAATTTTGTCCGCCCAATAGAGGTGTCCGCATAAGGGAGTTGGTAGGTATTTTATAAATCTTTTATTGCTCACCATTTTTTCATTTAAATAAAATATACTTATATAACATTGATCAAACAAGATATGTGTATATTTATTACTTTCAACCTTTATATAACTATGTACGTACGAGTTTGTACATATGCATATACATATACACATCTCATTTACAAACAGTAATAACGAAAATAAAAATTCCACTTCGGAGAATAAATTACATAAAGCTAGAAATGTAAGATTGTTCACCTAAAAACTGGGAAATTGTCGATTGACGTAAATTTTTTAGTTTTTTTTTTTGCATATGATTCTTCAATTTTTGCAACAATTCGAACGCAATGAGGTCTTCGCTGCAGAATCTTTTCAAATTAGAAACAAAGCAGTTCCATCTGAGCAAATTTCGTCACCTTCTCCGATGAAACTCTCAGTATCAGTAGTTCTTTCTTCGTCAATGGTTTCAATATTTTCATCAATTTTAACATCTAACTCCGACTCAGAGCTTTCGGTCAAAGTATGATTGTCTATTGCTACAAAGTCATCCGAACTTGAAAAAGTAGACCCCCCAAGGGTTTTTGATAGTTCAAAAATCGAAGCAAGCGTTGCTAAGGGCAAATCATCTTCGGGCTCGAACTCGAGTGGAAGATTACTATTTTTGTCAAAACCTGCTTTTTGGAAGCCATTTTTTACGGTTTCAGGTTGAACCTTAGTCCAGGCTTCTTTTATAAAATGTATTGCCTCTAGAACGTTAAAATTTTTTTTTGGAGAACTAGTCTCTATGCTAACCAAGATATTTTTTACTTGAAAGCTTCGATAATGAACTTTAAAATTTTAGATAATTACTTGGTCCAAGGGTTGGTAAACTGAAGTCGTGTTACTAGGTAGAACAATTATATTGACTCTTTTTAAGCTCATATCACGAGGGTAAGATGCTGCATTGTCTAGAAATAACAGTACTTTTCTATTGTGCATCTCCATTTTTTGTCGAAATCTCAGCCGTTGTGCCATCACCTCACCATGTCATCCATACCTTCTTATTGGAATGCCATTTACTGGAAGTTTTTTAATATCAATTGATGCAAACGCTCTTGGGCGTGCAGTTTTTCACAATAACAAGGGTTTTCTCTTTCTCCTGCCATATTTGCACAAAATAGGACAGTTAGACGTTCTTTGGAAAGTTTGCCTCCACGGCATACCTCGTTTTTTAGAGCCAAGGTTTTGTTTGGCAAAGCTCTGAAGAAAAGGCCTGTCTCGCCAGCATTATAAATATCCCTAGGGCTATATCCAATCAGCATTGATGGTAGTTTTTCCCAAAATTGCTTCACATCTAGCGTATCAACAGCAGCACTTTCACTGCAAATGTACCGAAAAGTTATGTTATGTCTAATACGCCATTTTTGTAGCCAGCCGTTAGAACCCACAAAATCATTGACACCGAGTTTTAAAGCGATTTCTTTAGCCTTTTCTTGTATTATTGGCCCAGATATGGGAATATTTTGGCTTGGCGCCTTGTAAAACCACTCGAAACACATTTCGTCAATTTTTTTTCCATCTACTTTCATGAAGGACCTTTTACTTTCAACATTGCTTCCAGACATCCATTTCGCTCGAATATCTTCTTTATTTTTAACAATTAGCGTAACCTGGGTTTTCCCAATTTTAAACCTGATAACAGAAATCGGATTAATTTTCTCGAAACTTTACATACATAAGTAAGTCCATTTTTATTCGCTAGAAAATGATTGACCACACGGAAAATAAATTCAAGTTACATATGTTTCACGATTACCTTTCGGCTAATGCGCGAACAGACAAATTGTTTTCCTCACTCGCGTGTATGATCTCAATTTTATCTTTTAAGTTCAGGTTTGACCTCGCCATCTTTTTACGTGGTTGCACTATCACTCAACATAATTCAATGAGCAAACCGAACCAGGCATGCACTTTAAACAAATATTTTAAAGAAACACGGAGAATCCCCTTTTTCATTTATATACATAGTATGTACACAACCAATACGACGCTTTTAAACGTCTTTATAAATGTAACGAACGTTTCGTTGGCTCGTTTTTTATTGTTATATAAACCTATATTCTGTCCGCCTATGAGGAGTTCGCGTCCGCCTAAGAGAGGTTTTTGTTTGATTTGTTATGAAATGAAATCTCTTTGTCGCGTCTGCTCAATAGAGGTTTTTGGTGCAGTTTTATAGCAAATGACTGTCCGCGTCCGTCCAAGAGAGAGTCCGCCTAAGGGAGGGACATTTGTTCCAAAAATTGTATTTTAAACTTGGTGCATAAGAAAATGTCCGCCCAAAGGAGGTGTCCGTCTAATAGGGGTGTCCGTTAGGAGAGGTTTCTCTGTGCCCAATATTGCTTCTATTATCCATTTTTAATTCGTCGTCAAAAGAAAGAAAACACTTTAAATACAGAAATATTCTATTAGATTGTGATTGTATGTATATTAATGTATTCCATGTTCCTCCTAGACATGTAACAGAGCTTGAACTTGACAGACAATAAGGTGATCTGGATTAAAAATTTAAATTTTGAAAGATCACAACATTAAGAAATATTTTTCAAAAACAGAAATTTCGTACCAATAGGGTGCGTTTTAAAATCACTCTGAGATAGGACATTCTTGAACCAAATTATGAGGATGTGTTTTGCAAAATATTTTGCAAAAGGGTGATTATCCACTTACCCGTCAATATGATGACATGATCGAATGAAGGTGTTATATTGCCAAGTTAAAATTTCGAAAAGTTTAGCCAGAAGTTTTGACTTTTCGAAACGGATTTATAGTGGTTCAGGCCCTTGTCGAGTGGGGAGATAAGAGTACATTCTGCTGTTTTCATGGCTTTTTCAAGTCAAAAGAATTTTCAAAGCATCCAAAAATGCCACAAAAAACCTAATTCACGTCTTCAAATAAAGAAATACAAACGACACAACTTTAAATACGAAAAGATAGAGGCTTTATCTATGCTATTGATTTTAGTCAATTCAGAATCCCATGCAAATATTTATTATTTATTAAATAGTTTAATGGTCTACATGGCGAACAGCTGCCATTTGGCTATTTTACTTGACTAGAACTGGAATGTTCAAGAGTACTGCCCCTTACGTGTATTCCTGCATCTGCATTTGGGTATCATTTTGTTTGTAGTATTTCAATGTTTTGGTTGTTGCTGATTTTTGCGTTTCCTCCGCATCGTTTATTATTTTATTTTAATACGAAACGGTAGTTCGCTTCTATTTAAAGATTTGTGTTTCGAATTTTTGTGGTTGGTTTTGCGAGGTAGCAGATTGGAGGCTGATAAAGCCTAATCGGCCGTTATTGGAATCAGACTCGTGGAAATGCACACACACGAGTCGTTTTTAGTGAAAAGATTTTCATCAAATATATGCACTTTTAAAAATTTGAGCCTAAATTTCAAATTTATTGCACTACAAACAGGCCAAACCAAATATGTTTCAAAACTTAAACTAGGCCAGTTTTCGAGGAAATGAGTTTGAGGGGGGGGGGGCTTCAGTATTAATCCTGAAATGTGTTACCAATTAAAAAGAAAATAATTAAAATTGGGTCAGGTGGCATGATTTGAGCGACGTCGAGTATTCTACCCACTGAGCTAGGACACACATAACAATCGTTTTTCAGATGATCTGGCTAATAGTAAATATTGGCTAAGGATCACGTCTACTCTGACCACAGTTCAAGGGTTGGAAACTTTCCACATCCCTTTAAGAAAGCACCGATAAGCGAAATATCAAGTTAAGAGAGTCTTTCTAACATACTTCCCACACAAACTAACAAATTTCAAATGTAGAGTTCGGCACATTCGGACTGTGAGCGGATCATAAAAGGCAACCCTCTTAGGTGCATTTCGATCATTTCTCCTCTCAAAAAACTACCTTTCTGTGGGAATGATTCAGCTCCTTATCACTTAGTAAGTAGTTAACAGAATAATTTTCTTTCGTAACGCAATAAAACTGATAAGCGACATACAAGTTTGCTTGTTAACAGAACGAAATCGCTCTAAAATGTTTGTTGAGCAACTCTGAATTGTGTTGTGTAGACACGGCTGATTGTGTGTTCTGAAACCCTTTTTACTCAATTCATTTTCTCCCCCTTTCTCAGACATTGGGCCTTTCCTCTTTAAGCACTCTTTCATGTATTTGAGGCTGCCAACATTCCATAAAAGACAGTTCTTTCGCTGTTTCGATTAATAAAAGTATAACCGAATGCGTACGACGGCCCTTTTTGGTGGAGTTTTATGTTGATTATTTACTTTTTTATTCGTTTGAATTTCCGTGGCACTGCTACACTGCCGCAGCCAAAACCACCATCAGAGTCAAATGTAATACTCGTATATTTCTATGTATCTACATATGTATGCATGTATGTGTGTATACATGTGCGAAGTTATCGTGGTTCCAGTTCATTGATGATGACAACCATTTAGGTGCGTACTTCAAATAAAAGCAAAACGAAAAAACATATAGCGCCAACAGTAAGGCGATCAAAATATACATATATGGGCATTTACTTTTTAAATATTTTCATTGATCTTATATCATTTGATAACAAGTCTTATAATCCGGAGCCTGATGTCTACCGTATTTTAATGGATAACAAAGGATATATGGAGTCACGTCAGACCTTTTTTTGATTGTAGTTCTAATCTTTTTGCTCGGTCGTAAAATTAACCTACAGTTGTCTCGTCAGCTTGTTAATGCTTTCTACTACGGGAACTGGGCAGATTTTCCTCTACAAAACCAATTGGTAAAGTGTTTTCCTCTTTGTTCCGCCGCACTACGGCGATTTGGGAAACGGTTGTCTCAATATCGAATTTCTCAAACAAGGAGCGCCCGAAAGCTCAACTATCTGGGATTTGAGAAAAATCGGATACTGGAAAAAGTTTTAAAACTAAGTTTGGAACGGGTTGGAAAACACCATTAAAGTGAAAATATCTCTTTTTACCATTTATGGAATTATATACATTTAGTATTTTTTTTTTAAATTATGTTTTTCAATAACGTTTCTCAATACTTTGCTTCATATTTTTTACCAACATTCGATTTTTCTCATATTCCTAAATCGTTGAGCTCTCAGCGCTTTTTGTTTCGTCTCTCTATCGTTGCTGAAAAATTAGGTTTAGATAGAACAAGAATGGCAAATAGGAGACTCCCTTTGGATCTTTATTTCGAAGTGCATTAAATTCAGTTTGACGGTTGCTTACATCTGTTAACACAATTTTCTGTTGGTCATATAAATAAAATAATGAATGTACGCATACAGGGTGGCTAATGAAAGCCGCTACCAAAAAAAAATTAAATAACTTTTTTTCTATTTAATGAATCTGGTTAATTTTTTTTTTTATTTTGCAGATTGACTTTTACATTTAACAAAAATTGATAACTGGGACACTGAAACAAGAATTTGGATTGTCCGCCGCTATCACGCAATGGAGTCCGTAGTTTCGGTTCAAAGAGAGTATAGGCGCACGTTTGGCGGCAATCCTCCGAGCAGATGGACCATAATAAGACTTGTAAACAATTTTGCCGAGCATGGGACAGTCAACAGAAGACCTTACCATCGAAACCCTTCAGTTCGAACGGAGGAAACAATCGCTGCTGTAGCTGCTACCATACAAAACAATCCACGTGTTTCGACAAGAAGCTTATCTGCTCAAATGGGTGTAAGCAGACAGTCATTACAGTCAATTATGCACAAAGATTTGGACTTATTCCCATATAAAATTCAAATGGCCAACAAACTGAACGCTGCAGACTTGCCGATTCGCTTGGAATTTTGCCAGAAGATGCTTCAAATGGTGGAAGAGGATGGAAACATGTTGAACTGTCTTTTCATGTCTGACGAGGCCCATTTCGATTTAAACGGCAACATAAACAAACAAAATTGTCGAATATGGAGTGCTTCCAACCCACAGATACTCCATGAGACGGAATTGCATCCACTTCGTGTCACAGTGTGGTGTGCAGTTTCATCACGCTGCATTGTCGGGCCCTACATCTTCGAAGAAAACGGTCACACCGTTACGGTTACTGGAGACCGTTACTTGAGCATGTTGAGAGAGTTTTTCTATCCAGAATTACGCCGAATGAGAATTTCTTTCAACTCTGTGTGGTTTCAGCAAGATGGTGCAGCTCCTCATATAGCCCAACCTGTTATGACAGAATTGCGACGAAAATTTCCCAATAAGCTGATATCCAGAAACTCCACATTCCGTTGGCCACCCAGGTCGCCTGACCTTACTGCACCTGACTTTTTCTTGTGGGGTTATTGCAAACAGGAAGTCTTCAAAGCAAAACCAACAAATTTGAATGAACTAAGGCAATCCATTCGAGAAACAATTGCGGCTATTCCTGTCTCAACTCTCCAAGCAGTAATGAACAACTTTTTGGTAAGATGCCGCACATGCATCGACGAGCAGGGCGGGCATTTAAATTCCATTATTTTTAAAACTAATTAAGCTATATTTAATAAAATTTAATGAGCTTTAACATGAATAAAAGAAAAATGAATTCCATACACTGAAAAAAAAATTATTTGAGTTTCTTAATGTAGCAAAATTCATCAGCCACCCTGTACATACAACCATACCCGTCGAGCACTGCCGTGACAACGTTGGTATCCTTTACCCTGCAAAAAACGGAAATACTCCGTTTCATACTCCATAGAATACTCCTATAGGAGTATCAGAGTACTCCAACACATATCCTCATTCATATAAAAAAGGTGGTCCAATTTACATGACAATGTCCGGTGATTGGATCACCTAATCCATCTCGGAGTACTCCGTTTCTTTGCTTTTGAATACTCTATAGACCACCTACGTGAGAGTACTCTTAAAATACTCCCATGGGATTACTCTATAGAGTATTCAACAGCAAAGCGAGAGCGGGAGTAGGTGGTCCTCAGAAGAACACATACTCCCATTCTCGGTTTTGTCTAGAGTACTCTATAGAGTAATCTTTTGGCAGCATTTTCAAAGTACTCCAACGTAGGTGCTCTATAGACTATTCAGAAGCAAAGTAAATGGTACTCCGAATAGGATTAGGTGATCCAATCACCGGACATCGCTATGTAAATTGGACCACCTTTTTTATATGAATGAGGATAAGTGTTGGAGTACTCTGATGCTCCAACGTTTTTTACAGGGTTACATACTCATTGTGGCTGCCTGTTTCAGCTCTTACTTAAAGTATTTTGGGCCTTTTTTAGGTTTTTGTTTTGGAAACTTTCTGCTCAGTTTTTTCGAGTCTTATCTGGTTGAAAACTTCGTCATCTCGCTTAAGGGCCGATGTTTTGGACTCGTTGCTGATTGCATTTGAACTTTTTAATACAAACATATGCCCATATGTATGTATGTAGATCCCTTGCACATTCGCTTGCACTTCATTTACCAGCGATGTAGATACCCCTGCACAAAATGCGATTAGTCTAGAATGGATCCAGGATGAGTCGCACAGGAGCATACGACCAATGCCAGTTTTGATCTCTTTGTTTGGGTTGGAGTGATCTCTTTTGTTTGAGCATGTCCTTTGAAGAGATTAATTGGTCCCTTTCATGCCCAAACGGGTAGTGTCGGACAGATTCCGTGTTCCCCTACGGGTACGGTCAGACAAGTTTACTTCAAACACATAAAAGTAACGGTATAGTGGGGATCAATTGTAGCCCACTGTAGAAGAAAGGTATTAATCGCGGAACACTCACTTTGGAGATCAGTCGCACGAGTTTTGCAGGGTACTTAAGTACATATGTACATATGTATATATATAAATATGTTTAAACTATTTGTGCGTATGCGCATACGCTTTTAGCTTGTGTTTTCCGTCTGCCGTTTTTGACTTTTGTTTTATTTTAGCTGCTTTCGAGGTATTCACTTGCCTCGTTATTCATTTGGTGTTCTTGTGTGCTTCGGTTTTTGGCTTCTTTTACCCATTTGTATTTTGACTCATTGCTTTTTGAGATTCTCGCGTTCGTCGTGTTGTTTGTCCCTTTTTTAGGGCAACATGTGTTGTTGTTTTGATGTGCTGGGTACCGCACAGTCAGGTTTGTCTGTATGTGTTTACAATATTTATTTGTTTTTCTTCTTCGATATTAATTGCTGCATCAACTGAAATTTGTTTATATAAACAACACCTACATACATATCTACATCCAGACATATATGCGCTCATGAATACTTTTGCATATTATTCCGGTAATCACCCCATTTGAACTTTTACCACACCTCTTTAAGCTGAAAATATTGCATTGTCCGCCATTCCACTGATCACAAAAATGTTCCCATCATGCCTTTTACGCTCATTAAATTTGTGAAAAATATTTATGTAACTAATTATTAATAAATCCATTGCTCATCTACATAAGTCTTTTATATAAAAAGATTTGTGCCTAGGTTTTGAAAATGTTTTTGTTTATAATTTTGTATCATCCGAGGCCATTCCCAAAATGAGTTGAGTCCAAAGTGAGCTGAGTCCCAAGTGTGTCAGTTTTTTTTTCATTCTATTTTTTCGACTATTAGAAACACTAAGGAAAGTCAAGTCATTCTTCGCCTGATCTTCCCGTCGCAATGAAGCCACTCCTGCCTGTTGTCTCGAAGGCTCGGGAAATCTATGTGGAATGGTCGCTGAATCTTTACTTATTCGCAAAATATTCCTAACTAGCCAATAAGCGCTCTCGACCGAAGGGGCGATTAGCCCTGCGGGTTAGGGGGTTAGAATATGCCCGACGCAGGTATGCCGGTAGTAAGAGGCGACTAAAATCCACAAAGGGTAATGATGTGCAACTCGATGGTTGATCTACGGGTATGATACCTCTCACTTCTCATTACAAATCTTCTCCTTCCTTACACCAACTAGCTCCCACGACAGTCGGTCATGTACCGCAAGGGAGTACCGGGCTCATATCCGGCAAACGAATGTCACCTTCGGGGTGTTTTTTTGTCGCAACAACAACTGAAGAGGCAATATAACAAGGATCACACTTTCTACGTCTCTAATTAAACCTTCGCCGGTGTGAAACATCACCCACATTTAAAATTAGAAGGCGGACGGTGCCTTAGTTAAAAATATTAAGTGTAGGGTGACTTGGCGTTTGGGTTTCCAATTGGCGGTAATTGTCTCTTAGAAGGGATAGCTGGTGCAATTTGTTGCTTGGATCTAAGCTCAAAAAAAGAATAAACATATAGTGGATTTGGCCATACATACCTACAGTTTTGTTCAATATAATAGTAGTGAAATAAAGCATTGTATTAAAGAATACACTCAACACCCTTGATGAAAAAAATTCGGGGAAATTTTTGAGCGAGTTTTAACTTGCACAATGTTCAAAATTTTTTAGAATTTCTGCCAACAAATTTGAATATTTTGATGACCATTTTTTAAAGTTTAATTAACTTTCCTGAACTTTGTGCCAACTTTGAAATTTCTTTTTCTGTGGCTTCTGTTATGGAATTCGCTATATTTTAAATGAAAATTATTAAAATCACAGTTTCTTCTTCTTTCGTTGAACGATATCCATTTTCATTTCACTACTATTATATTGAACACAGCTGTATGTACATATAAACTTAATCACTTGCGTGTTCCAACGGAACTGCTTGTCTTTGTATTAGTAGTGGGACTATTTTCGAATAATACTCGAATAAATACTATTTCAATAAACGAGTCAAAATATTCGTTTCAAAAAATTCGAATGGTATTTATTCGAATAGTATTATTCGAATAGTGGTATTCGAATAGTTGTATTGAAATGCGATAGATGTCGGAAGCGAAATCACTGTCTTCCTCGATTGTACCTATGAGCATGCATTCACGTTTTGTATGTATGTATGTATGTATGTATGGTTGCGTGTACAAATGTGTGTATAAGCTGTAGTGATATTTGTTTAACTATTCGAATAAAAGCATAAATTATTCGAATAAATATTAATCGAATCTTTTATAGCCTTGGAGTAAATGGATTTTTTTATTCGAATAGTCCCATGCCTAGTTTGTATGAACATTACATTACTCAAGTACAATTTGACCCAAATAGTTTGAAAATTCTCCAAAGGTAATTAAACCGTTCAAAGATAAGATACCCGAAAATGTCGATTTCAATCACAAATGTATGAATTCTCGTATCACATACATACTTATGTTCGTTTGTAAGGCGGTGAGTACATGAATGAACCAAAAACCGATTGCACAAGATTTGGTAGTCGAGTTTGGGTAATTGTGATTTTTGCTAATTTTGCCTACAAATTTCTGAAGTTTTGAAGTTATCTGATCTTGCACGTTACTGCTTTTTAATCTGTTTTAATTAATCTGGCCTTTCACTTTTAAATTTAGGATTTGCTTAGTTACACTTACGTTTGAGGCTCAACTTAATGTCGATTTAAGAACACAAAGCCTGCTCTTCAATCATCAAGGCTGTAAGTCATTTGGATGTGAACTGCGCACCCGTTTTCAACAAACCTCCCAATACTTAGTAAACCTTGTAAACCACCTAATAGTCCAGGCGAGGAAGACAGAAAATCGACTGAATACGGAAGTGATTCGGGCCATAGGTTTTTTGGTTTATCTAACTCTCCTACTAGTGGACATGAAAGGATAAAAAATAATCCAAAAATATGCACAGCATACTTTTCTGCAGCCATTTAAAGTGCCTTTTTTTGTTTTTGTTTTAATTATTTCGGTAATTGTAACATCTGTCAAAAGTTTACCTTCCACAGTTTGCTGGTGAGGTGATTCTCCATCGAAAGTGTTTAACACTTTTTCCCTGTGCATTATTACAAAAAACATGCAAGCAAGTAGATTTTTGTTATGCATTTTGTATGGGACAAGGAAATTGTTGTTTACAAAATTTAATTTTTTTTGCGGATTTCGGTAGAATGTTAAATTTCTATGAGTCTCGAGTCTCTTATGTTCCTAAAATACCGGAGAATGATTTGTTTTTTTTTTTTTAAAGTACGAACATTCCATTTTAATTGAGAGTGGCTGCATGCACATGAAGTGGGACCCACTTGATAGCTCTCATGCGTTAAGTGATTTCCTATGCACATAAAGATCTCTATACACATTCATTTTATTTCATAGCCTCACTTATTCATAATTAGCAACCCTTGAGTGGACTCTAAATTTTAATAACCTTTGGCTTGAACCCTTGAAACAGTGATTGATATCGCGTGCTTAGCGTTTATTTTTCGGAATTTGGTACTTCCGTCGCTTATCCCAAACTCACGCGCTGCAACTTACAACGACAGCCAACCAATTTCTTTTTCCAAAAACTCAGGCAACCTAACAGGGTAAGGGATTTTCATCAGCGACGAACTAAAACATACTTGCACACATTTATACAAAGAGACACCAGTAATGGAAACCTAAATAGCAATGTAATCGTCACACTTTGCAGATTCATTTAAAGATTTTTTTACATATAAAGTAGAACTAATCGACACCTTCGCACAAATACAAGCAAATGTTTGCCGGAATCCTAGCACCCAACCCAAGAGAAGTGTGAATTTGCCATGTGAACGAAGCATTGGTGGTCAAGCATGTTGGCATTTTCCGGTTTTCTACTCTAAATAGTAGATGTATGTATGTAGATACATATGTACATACAGTGTGCGACAAAACTAAAGCACCATCAAATATCTATGAGCCAAACCCGGTTTTTTGATGTGTAAATATCTTTGGGCTCGGGAGGGGCTCTCCAGAAAAGTTACGCGTCGCTGCCTGTACGCGTGCCTCTGCCGGTAAGCGTGCCTCTGCTGCTGCTTGTAATCGTGCCTCTGTCTGTGCCTTGTGTACCTTGTTGGACTGCTTTGCGGATATGTACTCGTATGTGACGCTCTGCTTATGTGGGTGTGTGTGTATGCAAGTGATTTGCTGATTGTTATTATTCGGTAATCGTAAACCAAAGCACGATGAATGCTATAAATCGGCAAAATACGAAGGCAACTGCGGTTATCACAAACATATATGTAATACTTTTATATTGTTAGAAAACACAAAGTACAATCAGGAACATCAGAGTGCAGATGTATGGAAAATAAAACGAGAGGTCCGATAAGCGAACGTACCAAAAAAGACAATTTCACTTGTTAAAATACATGAGTATCAAACGTTCATTGAAAAAAAAATTATATAAAAGAAATAATTTTAAATTTATTCAAAATAAAAAATAGGAAAAATAATGGTGAGGCAATGCTTTATATGCAAAAAAAAACACCAGAAAAGGGGAAAGTCTTCACGGGTGATTAGCTAAGTCTTTTTATGTAAATAAAGGGTGTTTTTTTAGGGGTATAGAACTTCGAATTGAAATGTTTAAATATGATTTCGGGCATGTGGCCGCCGCGGCTGGCTCGAATAAAGCCAATTCTACAGGTCCAATTTTCAACCACTTTTTCGAGCATATGGGGCCGTATGTCGGCAATAACGCCACGAATGTTGGCTTCCAATTCCCCTAACGTTTCTGGTTTGTTGGTGTAGACGAGCGACTTCACATATCCCCAAAGAAAATAATCCAATGGTGTCAAATCACACGACCTTGGGGGCCAATTGACAGGTCCATTCCGCGAAATTATGCGCTCATCGAATGTTTCCTTCAATAAATCGATTGTGACGTGCGCTGTGTGGCATGTAGCGCCGTCTTGTTGGAACCACAACTCATCCACATTCATGCCATCCAATTCGGGAACAAAATAGTCGGTTATCATGGCTCTATACCGGTCTCCATTAACGGTAGCTGCCTCTCCAGCATTATTGCGGAAGAAGTATGGCCCAATGACTCCACCAGCCCATAGAGCACACCAAACAGTCAGTTTTTGTGGATGTAATGGCGTTTCAAGGGTCTCATGTGGATTCTCTTCACTCCAAATGCGGCAATTTTGCTTGTTGACGTAGCCATTCAACCAAAAATGAGCCTCATCACTGAACAAAATTTTGCGATGAAAATCAGCATCGAAATCAATCTCATTTTCGGCCCATACACCAAAATCACGACGCATTGCATGGTCTCGCGGCTTTAATTCTTGCACAAGCTGGATCTTGTAAGGTCGCAAGCCAAGATCTTTGCGCAAAATCTTCCATAAAGTTGATGGACAAAGCTCCAATTGCTGTGCACGGTGGCGAATCGATTCATTCGGGTCCTCTTCAACACTTTGCTCTACAGCGGCAATTGTTTCTTCGGTGCGCACTGTTCGACGTCTCTGCGGATGCGTATTATCACATAGAGTAAACGTAGTGCGAAAACGATCCATGGTTAACCGAATTAATTGCTCTGATGGACCATTATGTCGACCATAAAATGGACGGAGCTCACGGTAAACTTCGCGAACTGAACCATCATTTTCGAAATAAATTTGCACGATTTGCAAGCGTTGTTCTTTTGTCAACCTGTTCATGATAAAATAGCAAACCAAACTGAACATAAATGACATTAGAGTTGCCAGATTTGACCACAAAATGCCAGTTTTATCTCTATTCGAAAAACAAACCTGTAAAAAAAACACCCTGTATTTTACGAAAGTTCCATTCTAGTGTACCCAAAAATGCAGAACTGCGAATTAGGTGGATGGATGCATGCGATATTCAAAACACACAAAAACATGCGATTTATGCTTGCTCCAAGCAATTTTGAAAAGAGCCAGTACAAGAGTACCGGAGGCTCAAGATACTTGGTGGATAAAAAATCTAGATAAAAGTAATAATAAACTGTATTTAATGATTCGAGTGGCTTACAGCGTTAGAGAGGTATTTACGAACAAGTTTATGGAAGATCACGTCAACTTTGACGCCTTTTTTGACAACGATATATTAAACAATCACAGAAGTCAGCTTTGCTAGTGCATAATAAACATGTATGTATATAGACCCACGCCTATTTTACGAAATTACATAGCAGACCGAGTATAAGAAAGATTTACCAAATAAATATACAAAACTAATTTTATTGGCACATCAATAATGCATATCCTAATGTATATATAAATGCACATATAAATACTTATACCCTAATCGTTAATTAATAAAATTGTTCAATTGTTTTCAATCGAATAAAATTTTTGATGATTTTGCAAATTTTCATAGTAAATCAGTCGCAACAAATAAGGTAAATAAGGTATTCTAAAATATTTCTCTTATTTCACAAATTTGGTTAATTAAAGTCTTGGATCCTTCATATGCTTGAACCGCCCCTGTGATGATTTGACGTTTCAGTTTATTTTATTATTAAAATATATATACGTATACTACTACAAGCTCAAAAATTTATGTAGGCTGTCTTCGTTTTGTTTTCGATTTCAAAACACATTGCTAGCATATTGTACTAGCAATATAGAATTATTAAATATATGATCACAAATTTACAGTGTTTACAAAAACAAAATAAGTGATTAATCATATTAAACTTAAAACACAAGACGGTAGTTAATTTGTTTTGTTTGTGTAATCTTTGTGGTTATACATATGGAATGAAATGCAAGAAAATTAACTAATATAAAATCAAAAAGAATACAGTAAAAAAATGTAAAATTAAATAATATTAAATTAAATGGAACTATGATAACGGGATGAAAAGAAAAGAAAAGAAAAGAAAAGAAAAGAAAAGAAAGGAAAAGAAAAGAAAAGAAAATAAAAGAAAACATAAGAAAAGGAAGAAAAGTAAAGAAAAGAAAGAAAAAAATAGAAGAGAAAAGAAAAGAAAACATAAGAAAAGGAAGAAAAGTAAAGAAAAGAAAGAAAAAAAAAGAAGAGAAAAGAAAAGAAAAGAAAAGAAAGAAGAGAAAAAAAAGAAAAGAAATAAGAAAAGAAAAAAAGGAAACAAATTATATTTTTTTCAGGATACACATGATTAGACATCAAACTCCACGAGTACTTGGTACTTACGACTTTTTTTTATTATTTCGTGGCATATCCGTGGCTCTTTATGGCAGGCTCACAACGTTTTGTCATTGAGTGTATTCTTTAAGTAAAATATCTTAGGAAATAATTGTCCACGACTGCTCAACTTGTCCGGATAGAGAGCGTTTGTTCTCTGTTCGGTTAAATAGCCCGGGCTACGACAATACGTCAACATTAGTCCTGTACGTTTCGGCAGAATGTCTTCCTGAAAAATCCACCTTAATGGCATTCGTTCCCCCTCAAGAATTAGGATGACTATTTTATGAATATCTTTTTACATGAAACGATTCAATACCAGATCAGTCCTATGAATTGGACCCACTCCATAACCAGAAACACGTCTATAAACCTTTAATAAAACTTCTTGTGGAAAGAAGAAGACATTTTTAGTCCACGAACGATTGCTCGCTCGTTACTACTCGGTGTTTTTCGTGCACTATCACATCCCTCTACAGTACTAAGGGAACTAGTTGAATGGAAAAACGTTACTACAAACGTTGAATAAAGCCATGAAAACATTTTGAAATAGTATTTCCTGATTTCCTTTGATTAAATTTGAGTAAAATTCTTTCGCGAAGTACCACGAAATAATTATTTCCAGCAAATCTTTTAAACTCCTACAGATAATCCAACCTCGTTTAACGGCTAAATAAAACAAGGGAACCGTTGTTCCAAATGTTTCGAAATACATCGGCGTGGTTATTGTGGCTCACGTTTACCGCGATTTTATGGTTCTTACAACACATTTAAGGCATTAAAAACATATGTACGTCCATACTTGGAAGTACATACATTTCTATACCATATATGAATGCATTCCTTAAAAAAGTGATGAAGTGAGATTTTTCGAATAAAAAGTCAACACCATTTTTGCACAGCCTATGCCGAATGCTAATAAAATGAAGAATTTTCATAGGTTTTTTAGGTGCGGCAAATTCTGAATCGCCCCCTTCGTTTTCATTGAATTTCTATTTCAGTGTCCTATTTACCAAAAAAATAGTTAGCAGGTAGTCTTATTTTGTATATGCTGTTTTACGCAAATTAAACTATTTATTTAGATACACATATGAACATAAAAAATCAGCACGAACCAGCTCTTTGCCTACCATAATTTAACAGTACTAGAGTTCGCCCAGTGGTTGAAATTCAACCAATAAACTTTATTTTATTTTATTTTTTTGCTGTAGGTATGTTTTATCCGCCTTTTTTTCTTCCTTTCTATGTCGTTCCTTTCCTCTACCATATTTTTATTTTCCTTGATTTCTTTTTTTACTCTCTTATTTTATTTTTTACTTACCTCAAACTTATTTTCCTTTCCCTTCCCTTCCTTTTATTTTCTTTCTTTCCCCTTCGTTTTCTTACCTTTCCTTTAATTCCCTTTCCCTTCCCTTCCTTTAATTTCCTTAACATTCCTTTCTTTCCTTTAATTTTCCTTCCTTTCCTATCCTTTCCATTCCCTTCCCTTTCCTTCCTTTCCTTTCCTTTTCCTTTTCTTTCCTTTAACTATCCTTCCTTTCAATTCTTTTCCTTTCCTCTATTTTCCTTTAATTTTGTTCGGTGTTTAATACTCTTTATGAGTAATTATTTATTTTATTTTTGTAAACCCTGTTTGTGAGTATCAGCATTACATATTTGCTCATATTTTACATTGCTTGTTTAATGTCTCCAACAAAGCAACTTTTCGTGCTCTCGGGAGAGCCCCTGACACTGGGCATCGTAGCCAGTGATCAATACAATAATAATAACTAAAGCAAGAATGCATGACACAACAGAGGCTCTATAGTGCGAATACTTATTTTTCATTGGTCCACTACCAACTCTTCGCACTCACAGTGAGAGCCGACCACACGAATAACACAAAAACATGCATGACAAGTCTACTCACACTACTACGGCTCTTAATTTTTTCCTACAAAGCAACCCCTCGGTCATGCTCACGATTCAGCATAGTACACAAAAAGCAAGTACACACACACACAGCGTGTCTATAGTGTGAATAAGTAAATGTGTAGTGGTGTGACTTTTATGTCAAATTTTTTATATTAAAATGATTTAAAAAATTTTTTTTATTTACGGATAAAAGTACACCTCAAAATTTCTTATCTATACATATATAATTTGTATACCTTAGAATTATAGTTGAGCAGAAAACGGTTCTACATTGCATTCATTTTGCCTATTTATATATAAGATATGTTTATGCCCACAATGAATTTCGCTCCCGACATCTCTTGCGTAAAGCCCTAGCACAAAACCTGCTATGCAAAAAAACTGCAATAAACATACAAATGTATTAATATATATTTACTTATAGTAACTTTAAAGTAAATATTTATCAATCGCTTCATTTATTCACAATAATGGTATTTAATTATTCGCAGAACAGCATTCTAATATAAATGAAATAATAAGTAAAACTTTTCAAACCCCATTAACCGAATAAATAACAACAAATATCACAACTGATTATGTACACATTTGTACACGCAACCATACATACATACGAGTACGTAACCAGCGAAAATTCAAAATTCGCGATACTTTTTGAACACACCTCGTATGTACATATGTACTTTACTATGTAATATGTATTGTGGACATATCCTTAGAGGTATTAGAAGTGACATAGGATACTTTTTACAAAAGATAAACATTTTTTTTTTAATTCAAAATCAAGCTGATTTTTGGATGCGTGGCGAATCTAGTTATTCTTATAAGCCAGCTTAAACAAAATATACCCGAGAATCTATAGCATTTACGGGACAGGACAGATTGGACAGGGTTACACTGAAATAACAGCCCTTGGCCGGGTAAAAAAACCCGGGTCATTCCGGTGCGATAGAACCGGCTGTTGTGGGAATGTCACTGTTAACAACAACAACAACAACCCTAAATGTGTTTTTTACATATATATATATTTTTTATATTAACATTAGTTAGTACAGTTCTTAACATGCGTAGGGCTGCCCTGATTTGCATAAATACATATGTCAGTTGGTAAAAGAATTTTAAACAAACAGAAGTAAAAGCCGTCAAAACTAGAACCATTTAGTAATTTAACATTTTAAACTTAAAAAATACCAGAAACAAACTTTAAGTTAATCCTCACCACAAAGAAATTAAAAAGTCGATTATAATTATAAGACTACAAAAAGCTATCATTGTTCGCTTTTCGCGATTCAGTTCTGTAATGGAATCGAAATATTGCACTATTGGCTAGCAAACACGACATAACGCACAAAAGTCGAACATTAAACCGAAATGGAAAATCAATTTCTCATTTTTAAACTTTTGCTTGTATTTGTGGTACTGTTTTACATTTAAAAATGTCTAAAATTAGGCAGCCGTTCTCCGGGTCGTATGAGTAATCTAATATATAGTTGGTCTAGTTTCAATTACGTATATTTCACCGAATAAGGCATTTAAAATAAAAAACTATCCTGTGGCAAGATTGGACGGATAAAGAAATATTGACCAAATCAAATCTGACATATAATGGAAGTTTGTCTTTGGTAGCAGGACAAAGTCTTATATTGGAATGAATCAAGTCGCCTGCTTCATAGTACACTGAGGCGCATTCAGTTTGCAATAGCAATAATAGTGAGAAGTAAAAAAAAAAAAAGAAAAATGCATTCCAACTCATAAATATTCAAGCGGCGTGCTATGTAACGCATTTAAATTTCATTTGCTTTGACACTTTTTCTCGCTTGCTTTACATGTGTTGTGTTGTTGCATTCGCTGCTGCTACTTTTATTTCTCAAATTACCAACTATTTACTTGATCGTGCATACATATGTGTGTGTGTGTTTGCGTGTACAATGATTTATGTGCGCAGCGGATAAACACAAACAAGTTGTAAAGTTTATGAAATATTTTGTAGAGATTTGCATATCTTGGATAAGACAAAGGTACAAATGGAACAAGAAATATCTTGTTTAGAACTGCATTGTTCCTGGCTGCTTCAGATCATGTAGGAAGCAATTAAAAGGTTAAAATAAATGCCCATTGGCTCTACCACGAGTTGTATGAGAAAATTCGCCCATATTGTACTAACACGTTTGGGGTCACATTGGTCCACATATTGGTTGATATCTCCAAAACTGGTCTATAGTAGCGGTTATCTTAAGTTTTAAGTTAGGCGTCTACATAGTAATACAACGGTGGAACTTTCATTCAATTCCATTCAGCAGTTCTTGAGTGATGCTCGACCATACATACAGACAGACAGACAAAAATTGGAAAGACTGTTGTTTTGGATTCTCTGGGCTCAATTATGACCCCTCATATACATTTTTCATGAATATCTGCAATGTACAGATATCGACCTGTTACAATTTTATTATGTGTAGAGATTAGATCTAGAGAGCGAAGAACTGAATCTGTCCCATTCCTGTTTTAACCAAGAAAGTGGTTAGTTTGTATAATCAAAAGTAAATATTTTCGAGTTAAATGTGACTTGGCGGTTGCATTTATCTTAGAAGTTTCATTTGGTACCCCAAAGTTTAACACTGTATAGTCTCTCTTTAATTCTTTCTTTGCCAATGCCATTATTATTCCATCCATCTGTCTTCTCATATCTCACTTGGTGATTCTTTTTCTAGCATAAACGGGTTTCTCCGTTCCTTCCATTGGCTGCATTTAACTTTCTGCCATTTCGATTCCTTTGTCATCGTCACCACACACATCTCAGCCTATTTACGCGTTTCGTTTCTTTCGAGATATAGGAAGTTGATGAAAGCCAGCAGTCCATTTTACTGTCGACTAGCCCACTTGCCGTTTTACTGCTGCACGCACTGCCGTCCGCCCACATTCCAAATGCCCCCCTTGGACCCTTTGATCAACTCCACGATGCGTCTGTCTGTTAGCGGGTGCGGTTGGTTCGGTGTAAGTGTGCTTAAGTTGTTGTTCAAATTGTTGCATTGTCATTGTTGTTGTTGCTGTCGCCGATGTTAGATGTGAGGAGGGCCTGTGTGTTTGTCCTCCCGCCTGAAAGATGATGGCATGCTTCGTTGCATTTTAAGTTCATTTTGTTGTTAATGTTGCCGCGGAGTATGCCAATGTTGCTGGTGCGAGTAAGTTCGTTTGTGCCCTGTGTACTACATTAGACTGGACAAAAAAAAAACTCCTCTGAAAATTATGTTCATTCTACTTTTCAGAATGTAAAAATACTCTGAAAGTTACAGATCTTAATATTAATTTTTAGAGCTCTATCATTGCTAGTCTTGCGATTTAAAACTTTAAATTAAAACAAGTAAGGAAAGCGCTGTCTTCGGCTGTGCTGAAGGCTTTATACCTTTCATGAATACGCATCAAGATTTTAGGTTTCCGATCCTTTCTTACAGTACGTACAAACTCTTCAAAATTTGACGGTCTTACCCTGTTAATTTAAAGATACATAGCCCAAACCCCGTTTAGCGGAAAAATGTGTTGTATGGGGGCTATACGATATATTGGTCCAATCTTAATGATTGTATGGGACCGCCATTTTGTAATATATAAATCATTTGTCGGAACCAGCCCGATTGTACCAATACAACTCATAGCTCGCATACAATCGATTGTTCCGATTAACGGGTTTTGGCCTATAAATCTTGCAATTTAATAGCGAGGAACAATGAATTTGGTAGCTACAGTTCTTATTACATATGTAATGTGTGTAATGAAAATGATCATGGGCTATGTATCTTTAAATTAAGAGGGTAAGACCGTCAAGTTTTGCCGAGTTTGTAAGTACTGTAGAAATTAATATTAGGATCTGTAACTTTTACAGTATTTTTTTATTTTATTCGGCCCAGTCTAATGTACATATATGTAAATATGTATGCATGATTGCCTGTGCCTTTGCTGTATCCATACGTACAAAAGTATCTAATGAATTGCTATTTTAGTTCGCCCGCGCGTTAGATTTGTTGTAGCTGTGGGGCGTATCTTGACGACATACAAATGTTCATATGTACATACATACATACCTACATACGTGTACACATAGTACATACCTCTGTAAAAGCACTAACAAACATTTATGTTTCTTCGGGTATGCAACAACCAGCGGCGAAATTAATATTACATGGACTGAGTTATAAACAACAAACAAACATCAACACTTGCATTTAGGAGTTTGGTTGTTTTTCTAAACTCTTAGTTAAACATATTTACATACATTCATATCGGCCATGAGTAGCTGTATGAAAATTAAATAATAATTTTGTAATATTTAGCAGCGAGATATCGGTTAGAGAAAGGTTATATAAGTGGTCCCGTTTCCGGATTCCTAGCCTTAGAGGATGATTAGAGAAACACTTTTGGAACATAGAACTCTCAAGCAGATTGACTTTCCCAAGGTAATTTTCTTGTTTACCTAGGTAATGATAAGTTAATTAAGTTTGTTACCTAATGGGCCACCAGTTTGTCCATCCCCACTGGCTGTGTTTGCTGGATATGAGTACATTAGGACGGGCCGTTTTTGTTCTCGGCTAAAGCAACACACAGCCAACAGCTAAGTTGACTCTCACTTCTGCTGTGACTCCCCGTGCCTCATTTCCGGTATCTGTAGTTTCTTGTTGTACACGCTTAGCCGGTTGGCTTGCGGGGCATTGTTGCTCCCTTTCGTTGGCCGTCTTACCCATAAGTATTTAGCACTACATGCCTTGTTGTTGCTCAGTTGCAAAGTACTTTTAGGTGGCATTGGCATTTTAGTAGTGTTTCTCAGTAAAATAAAATTTTTAATGTCCGTTTACAACATAGATTAGGCTACTTTTCGATCGCCCTAATTCACATATTTACATATTCAAATGCATTCATGGAGACTCGATCTATGCACTCATTCGAAGGCATTGCGCAATGTGCAGCTCTCATTGACATTTGGGCAAGAGACATCTGGCGGAAAGGATCCACTAATTTAGCACTTAATAAAAATATTGACAACAACAATTCCAAATTAAATGATTTGCTCGCATAACAACATCGCAGCCACGGTCACGCCGTGCCCCCGCATGGACTTAGTAATTCATTTCGTAATTTGATATCCCACACTAATTAATTGTGTTATGAATTGAGTTATTTGATGAGTTTCCCTTTGCATTGCATTAACGCGATGGATGTGATGGACAGCGGTTTCATTTTAGAAATATTTTATCATTTTTATTGGGGTTTTAATTCGAGTGCTAAAGGTGTGCCACGGCTTTCTCCTAGAAAAACTGCCTAAGGGCCTGATATGTGCGGATGAATGTGTGTTCAGAGGTATGTTGGACGTGTTTATGTGGAATTGGAATTGTAGACAGTCATTAACTGTATTTGCTATTTGTAAAAATTTTAAAACTCTGCTCACGTGCCTGCAACAATCATTAAGCTTTCAACATATTTAACTTGCTTCTTAAAGGTCAATGAGAATTTTGTTTGTGTTTCGTTACGTGTTGAAGTTATAAACAAAAGTGTGTGAATTATGTGGGTAGGGTTATTTACTTCAGGGTATTATGGCCTGTTCGTTCTTGTTGGAAATTTCAACGGCGAGTAAAAGGGAGCGGGAACGTGAATATTTTCGTACAACTTTTTTTTTCAGCATCCAGGCTGGTTTATTTCTTGTTGAACTCGGTGTAAATACTCTTTAAACGGGATCGAATATAAAATTCAATGTCGTTGTTGTTGCAAAATACGATAACCTCCCGGCAGCCCTTTGGTCGGTGCTCTGTCGCTGGTCCATCGTAGTCGAGACTTGGTCAACGAATATCACCACTTCAACGTTGGTAACACTTGCCCAACTCAGGTGTAAAATACACCACACATACATATACAGATGTAAATATGCACCCATGCCCCATTAAAATTCGTATCACAATACAAACGCCACCTACAGAGGTAGAATGTTTCTTGTAATTAGTTCGTCACAAAACTAGATATCCTCAATCTCATACCAGAGGCATATTTTCCAATTTTGAGTTGCTGAAAACCACCAACCGCGAGGAAAGAGACTTTCAAACTTTGTATTCCAACAATTTAGTTCGAATCCATATTTTGCTGCCAACGTCACGTTTTTGTACTCAAAGTTGATTAATTTGTTTATGTATGAATATAATAAGTACACTCAGAGAAAGATAAAAATAATTGGCGCTATGTATACCTCCTGGGGAGATTGAAGCCGAGCTTCTCTACCAATTATGGTGTGCTGCTTCTTATTTTTCCTACAAATTGGCGGGACCTACAGTTTTTTGCCGATTCCGAACGGCATCTGCAAAGCAGAGGAATTTTTGCTGAGAAGCCTTCCATGGCAGAAATACACTCGGAGAGTTTGCAAAAACTTTTCCAAACCACTTTTGATGTTATCTGTACCAGGGCTCGAACATTGGACCTTCGATGTTGTAGGCCAGCTTCCGCCACGCCAGCTTTCGCCACGCCACGGCGGACGCTCAGAGAAAGATGGCGCTCTAAAATCAAAAAACTATTGGTCTGCTTTTAAAATTTTTGCTTTCAGATTTTTATCTTTTTTCATTTGTGTTAGAACTTCGGTATGTATCACTATTTCAAAAATCGCGGTGATTTTGAAACATTCTTCAACATGCTTGTACACAAGTTTATGTAAGTCTGTAAGAATGTACGGCGATGTTACACATATGGTACATGGGAATGTGGGCTCATTTGAATTGTTTTATAAATTCATTTTTTGATGCTTCAGAGAACTTAGAATATTTGTATTTTTGGCCTAGTTAAGGCGCCGTAAATCTTCAGCTCGCATTAGAATTTCTTCATAATTGTCCGGTTCTATACTTGCTTTTGTATATAAATTAGGGATGTTACGAAACCCTGAAACGGGGTTTTCTTATATTTCACTTAACGGAACCGGAATCGGGGCCTAAAGTGTAGGTCAGAACAAAACATACTTACTATGAGCGTCAAAAAAAGTAAACACCATTTTTAGTTACATCTATGCTTTTATTGCAGTCCAATCTTTACATATAATAAAATTGTAACAGTTCGATGTTTGTACATTGAAGATATTCAAGAAAAACTGAGAGGAGAGGTCGTTATTGGACCAGCGGAACCCAAATCTACAACTGTTGGAATTTATGTCTGTCTGTCTGTCTGTCCGTCTGTATGATTGTGCGCGTATCACGCAAAAACTACTGAATACAATTGCATGAAACTTTCACCATTCTATCACTTAAAGTCTAACTTAAAATTTAGGACAACTTTCATTTGGATATCTCATCCAGTTCCAGAGTTATTGACCAAAATGTGGGAAAAATGTGACCAAAAATGTGGTTTTTTTACCATAACGCCCGCGTCACACGAAAACGACTGCATAGAAACGAATGAAACTTTCAATAATCATTTTCTAGACGTCTCTCCTAAAATTTAAGATATCTTTCACCTCGATATTTTACCCGGTTCCCAATTTATTGACCTAAATGTGGACCCAGGGTGACTGTATGATTTGTGCTTTTAAGGCGGAACAAAGTTCGGCGAGTCAGCTAGTTGTCAATAAAAATCAAAGTTATTTATCGCAGATTACAAGGCATGTATAATAAGAGTTTAACTGTACAGAAACATTAAACAAAAGTAGAACACAATTCAAAATAATTCACGTAATATTAAAAAAGTAAGGATTTCACGCGTCAAAAAAAAGTAAACATATTCACATTATCCAAAAAGTTGGTCCATAAACGCACCGAGAAATTGTTTTTAATATTTAGTTTGTCCACCTGTTGCCTTACGAACCTCATGCAATCTTCTAGGCATGGATTCCACAAGCTGTTTGGTTACATCGGAAGAGATTTTGCCCCATTCTTCAACTAGCGGTCTTATAAGGTCGTTCTTGTTGGAAATAGGCCGCTGTCTAATTTTTCGGTCAAGATGGTCCCACAGATGCTCGATTGGATTAAGGTCAGGAGACTGCGGTGGGTGCTCAAGAGTCTTAGGCGTTCGGTGCAGCAACCATTCTCTTACAACTTTGGAAGTATGTTTGGGATCAGACAGTCCCAGTTTTGCAACGCTAGGCGTAACATTTTCCCTAAAAATCTTTAAATAATCCATTTTATTCATTGTAGACTCAATAAAAACCAATTCTCCAACCCCTGATGCCACCATACATCCCCAGACCATTACTGATCCGCCGCCGTGTTTCACCGTGTTTGTAACACACTTTTCAAGAAAAGCTTCATTCTTCGCTCGCCATATTTTTGGGCGATTTTTTGCTCCAAATATTTCAAATTTACTTTCGTCGGTAAATAAAACATTATTCCAGAAGTCAAACGTCTTAACGCTTCTGCGGATTCACTTTGGATATGTAAGGCTTCTTACGTGGAACTCTGCCATGTAGACCATTTTTGTGAAGTGCTCTCCTAACTGTACTGGCACTTACGGATTTTTCGAAGTCTCTGATATATTTTTCGACATTTTAACTGCACTCGAACTTGGATTGCTTTTCACTTCTCGAACTATTGCCCGCACCTCCGTTTCAGTTAGCTGCCTTGGTCTCTCTGCTCGTGGTAAATTTGCAACGGTATGATGTTTAGCGTATTTATCTATAATTTTTTTTATTGTGCAGTGATTTCTGCCAACTATTTCTCCAATTTCACGCAAAGATTTATTTTTATTATGTAGATCTAAAATGATTTTACGCGTCTCGTTGGTAGTCTGTTTGCCCATTCTTAAAATTTGATGTCCCTGCACTTTCTTCGATGGTAAATAACGCGGAACTGTTGACAAACCTTTTTTCAATATTCTCTCGTTTTTATAAGAACAGTTACTAATTATTCATTTGTGCTTCCCCGAATTAAAAGTAGGAATGCTGCCAGCGTTTACTTTTTTTTGACGCGTAAATTCCTCAGTTTTTAAGAAAAAGGTGAATTATTTCCAAAGGGGATCTACTTTTTTTATTGTTTGTGTGTATTTAAACTCTTATTAAATCACCCTTGTAATCTGCGATTAATAACTTTTAATTTTATCTATAATTAGATTTGCAAAAAAGGTATGAATGCAAATAAAAATGGTGTGACTTTTTTTGATGCTCACAATATCTAGTTGCGTGAAATAAAACATATACAAAATCACTCATTTTAATTTATAAGAGCTTGGAAATGTATTGTCTTCACTTCAACTGTCAAAGATCTACAATCCAAGATAATTTGCTACTATTTGACATAGACCTTTTTACTGATCAACTTCCGTTATAACCTGTAAAAATGGCAAAACAAAGTGACGAAATAGGTAGGAAAAGGCACTAAAAATTATAAAAAAGGGCAATTAAAATGCATCAAAAAAAAAAAAAATTAGTTGAAAAATTTATTTGTTTTTAAAAAGTCACACATATTTCAAATTATAACGAAAAGGAAAAAAAAAACAAATGATGTTGTTGTTGTGGTAACGACAAAAACACTCCCCGAAGGTTTTGGGGAGTGTTGTCGAATTAACAGTCCTTGGCCGGATTTGAACCCGGTACGCTCCGGTACTCCCTTGCGGTATTGCCCGACTGTCGTGGTACCGATTCATGACCAGTGAAACCTTCTAGGTCATGTCACCCCTCCTTCCGTAAGGAAGGATAAGATGGGTAATGAGAGGTGAGAGGCATCAAATCCGTTGATCAACCATCGAGTTGCACGTCATTACCTTTGTGCATATTAGTCGCCTCTTACGACCGGTATGCCTACCTCGGGCATATTATAAACCCCTAACCCGCAGGGGCAAAATAATTATAGATTAGTTTAATTGTACTTTTGGTTTTAACTTTGATTTCAATCGAGCTTTTAACTCAAAAACCGTATTCTCTATAGTTGTGGTGACATTTTACCAAGGATGCATCTCAAAATTTTGGGGTATCATTTTCATCCAATTATCGCGATTAAATGTACTAAGTGTTCGCTCGACCTGCGTTGATACAAGTGGTGGCCAATTAGAAAATGAAATGGAAGTTTTGAAATTATCAGGTATTAGGGCATTCTCCAGCAATGTAATTTAAAATTTCCTATTACTTTTAAAAATTTGAAAAGTGAAAAGGGCATTTATTTTGAAAAAGGCAAAACGAGTCAAAATAAAATGTGTATGGCTGGCATCAGGTGAAGCCAATTCGTGGCCCTTTTCAATCAAAATCACCATATCTGTTACCAGAAAAAAAGGCAATTTCCATTAAATCCTATCCCTGGTTATAACTAAGCTTACAGTCGGAGAATCAAAATCTGAATCATAGGTCTAAATCAGTTGGAAGTGAAGGCATTTCGTAATCGGAATCGAAGCTCCGTATTATCCCTAAGATAAATATATACGCGCCCTATTTGTGTAGCGATGTCAGTAATTTATGTACGTTGATGATGGGATGTGCGACACGAAATAGGCCGCGTACAAAAAATTTACGTTGATATTGTACCAATGTCTGCCCTTTTCACTGCATTTTACATCCGGAAATCAATTTGTCTAGCAAAAATCACTTTAAAGTTCTTGAAGGGAAAGATTGGGCGAACATGTGGACTATGCATACACATGGAGACATGACAGCATACGAACTTCCAAGTAAGATTAAACAGAAAAAATCAAAGATAAACTTCATGATCTTCTTACAGTGTTATCTGATTTCACACGTGAAAGACAAATAATAGAAATAAAAAACAAAAGAATGCAACAGATTACGTATTTGTCATTCTACCTGTAGATGCAGGCCCGGGCAAAACATGTTGAACTGATACCCACAGCTGATGTTATCATCCGTTACTATCGCAAATATCATTTTAAATATGAAAACATTACTTGAAAATAATAAATAAATATTAGAGGAAATACTATATCATGAAAACATAAAAAACTTGGATAATACACAGAAAATATGATATTTTACTATGTGAAACAATAATAAATGGAATATCTATTATTAATTGATATTTGAAATATTATTTTTACTGACGAAACTACACCTTTTCGGCATGGAAGCTGTACGATTGTTACTTGCTTCCTTTGAAATACTCAACCAATCCTATTAAGCCTCTGTGAGTACCTCTTTAGAGTACCTTGGCTTCGCTTCAACTTTCTATCCCAGATTGACTAAATTATTTTATGAGTCAATACTTGTAAATATGTCAGCTCTGTTTTGCAGTCTGGTTATGATGCTGCTCAATATGCTTTCATATTACTCAAATTCTAATACTTTTTTTTTCAGTAAGCAATGTTTAATGGTTTAACTTAGTAATGGGGTGATTTCGTTAGTCTTGCATATTTTGGAGTAGGATTCATACATTTCCTTGCAAGACTTAGCGAATCCCCTAATGGTTACTGCGATGTATATTTTCTTAACTATCAAATGAGTTTCTAGTTTGTGAATATGGTAATTTGGGTTTGAGTTGCTTAATGGAGGTTATCAGCACAGAATCCGAAAACATTCATTCATGTAAACAAACGATAAGTCAAAAGAACTTCATTCATTAAATGGGGCGTTAGATGGTTTATGTTTAATTCGGAATAAAAATTATTATTTCGTAAACAAAAAGGGTCACCTCTCATAAATCTTAATATACTCAGCTGATGCGTTACGGTTTGCAAAGACAGTACATTCGAGGTGTGAAGCGAAAGCTCAAGTTTTGGTTTAAGAATAATATGAAGTGGATCTACTTACAAACATACAATACATACATACATACACTACTTATGGACACATCGACCCATGAAGACACCAAGAACTGACGCTAATCAAATGCTAATTGAAATGGTGTCAAAGTCATTAATACATGAAGCTGCCGGCGTTTACAGCTTATATGCTCACGTATATAGATAATGAAGTTTGCTTTGAGCTTGCTCGATTGGGAAAGACCTTTTTGCTCCACTACAAAGACAGTACATAAGCGTTAGACCGTATCGAAAAATGAAAAGTTTTCCAAGCCCCGAACTCACACTGAGGGTCGCCTATTTTTAATTTCTTTGCCATTTTCAAAACTTAGTCCATATCGAAGAAGAAGAAAGAGCGGCCATTATGGTGAGCAGAGTTTGTTCTGTATATTGTGTTTGCCTTGCAAAAATAATTTCTATGGGGAAGTGTGGCTCGAACGTTTTTTTCTTTCAATATGGTTTAATATAAGTATTTCTTAGTTATCATACACATACAAATATAGTGGCATATTTGTATACAAAAATCATTAATCTGTTCTCCGCGCAGTATTTGGCGCCACTTCGTTATTTGAATAGTTTGATGGACGGTAAAATTCGCATTTGAATGTTAGAATATTGTCGGTATGTATGTTTGTATGTCCGAATGTCATTGTAGTTCTGAATAACGCATTAATCACCGGATACGCAGACTTACATAATACATACATATGCAAGCGAGGCTCCTTACATACATACATATATAATATAGCGACATCATTTCCGCTGGTAAATAACCCCATGCTCAGGCGTCCTACCGCTCAAAGCGAGAAGAGGCGAGAAGCTTTGCTAACACTTTTCAGCTACAAACTCTGTGATGTCAGCTGGCGGCCTTTGTAAGAGCTTTGAATAACAGCTGTACCGAAATTTTGGTCAGCATTTCAATATACAAGTTTATGCAAACAAATAAACATACATACATACGATTTAACAATATACTCACACTGAGTACAATATTCGTTCTAAATAAGCGCTAGTTGCTTCTACATTTTTTTTTGTTTTGGAATGAATATGTTTAAGTGTAATTAAACCATGAAGCGATGACGAAACCAAAAACAACTGATAATAAAATTTAAAATTAAGCATTTTTCAAGAATATAAATACTATAAAAAGCGACACAAATACGCTTAGCAAAACAAGCAAAAAGAGATGTCTACAAAATTGTGTCAATGCAAATTACCGGTTCAGTTTTTGTTTTTATTTTTGCTTATACAAATATTACGTATTTGTATTTATGAATATGTTAATTAATTTGAGTAGATGACTAATGAGCTAATTATGCAGATATATTCCTACATACACGCTTAAATTCATAGCCTCTGCAATAACATCAATGCAGCCCAATTCAAATCCCCTTCTGTTCTGTTCTACGTGTTTCTAGAATGACGACTTTTAGGTTGATAAAAGTTTTATGCCGCAAAAATTAAATTCAAAAGAAAATTGAGTTCAAAGATTCCTTATCAAGTCAAAATATTCTACCATTTTATCCGAGAGTGAGACATAATACATTCATCCATCCTTAAACTTTGCAGAAAACTCAGGCGATATCATTATGATATACAAGGTGGCGCAAAAGTAAGCTTGCGATGTTCAGCATATCGGTTGTGGCACGTGCAGTGTGTGCTGTTGCACCGTCTTGTTGGAACCACATGTTTTCCAATCCCAATTCATCAAGTTGCGGCAAAAAGAACTCGTTGATCATTGCTCTGTAGCGCTCACCATTCACAGTAACCGTTTGGCCCCGACCGATTATTGGTCAAGTAAATAGTCAGCAATATTCCGCGTTCTGGAGCAGTGTAGCGTAACATTGTTTATTAACGTGTATTTCGCATGTGTTTACTACACAAATGTCAAAACAGAACTGACTTTAGGGGCCAATCGCAAAATTTATAGCATTTTCTGATAGGAGGATGACTTTTGCGCCACCCTGCCGATTTCGGCATTCTGCCCCCTCACTGTTTATTTTTGCTCTCCTTCATTAGTTTCGTTCTATTTCATGATCGAATTCAACCGCATGTGGGTATATTCTAATTTTTGTATTTTTGATATTTTCAGATGGAATTAACAGAATAATGCCGAGCACAGCTGCAACAAAATACGAATTCGCTTGAACGAAATGCGAAGTTGAGCTGCTAACGACGCAAGGAATTTCGAATAGAGGAAAATTTTCTATTTTTCTACTTAGCCGTGCTTATTGGCACAATTAATATTGCCATCATTGCAATTTACATGATTTGAGTGGCTTAAACGACAAAAACGACAAACTCGACGAAATCCCCACACACCACCCAGCACACACATGCAATAGTGCACCAATACATTAACACTTCAACTTGGACAGGCCCTGCATATGTCAGACACAGCAACAGCGTTTGCAGACTTAAGAGAGCACCGACAACAACAACAAAGTCAATATTTAGCAAGAAATAAAAGTCTGAATATGCGACGGATGCCAAAATTTGATTTAACGTTATCAAGCAAAGCGCAGACGACGCTGCTGCTATGGGTGCTATTTGGGCTCGGTTGTTTGGGTTATACACACGCGGAGCGTGATTTCAACTTCAACGACTCTCAGGTATGTAGACATGTTGTGGTCTTTGTTTATTTGGGTTTAAATTTGTTATGCCAAGTAGATGTTCAAACGTACATAAATAAATACATTACGTGAGTACAATAGAATGACTCACTTTCGCCAAAATATCTCGGAAAAATTTTAAGATATACCCTAGCTAGAATGATTGGAAAATGCCTCTTTAATTTGAAGCCAACTTAATTACTTTTTGGGAAGATATGCTACAGGATTATACAGTTATTTGTGAAAAATAAACTCTACACCCACATGTACCAGTCGCGAATTTCAAGACATGACAAGAAGGGTACGTTTACTGTTTGAGGTAGTACATTCATCGTCCATCACATTTGAATTTATGCGGGCATGAATAAAACAATTTGTTTTGTATAAATTCATGCATTTGGATCAACAAACAGCCGCTGAGAAATATTTGAGAACGATACCCAACATTTAACATCAAAAATGGCTTAGAAAATGTTTTTGAAATGTTTGAAACGGGATCGAAACTGATAAATGTTTAGGAATAAAATAAAATAATTCAATTAAAATGCCTATAGAACTGCTTTCAAAGGTTCCAACATCCAACATTGCGTCTTACTTACGGGTAATATCTTTATCCTTTCATAAATTTTCCCATCTTGTTTGATCACTTTCAAACTACTGAATAAACACACTTTTACCTCTCCCGCTTCGTCTCCAGTTTATCGAGATCCCGGGCTTAATGAAAGTGGATTACTGAATTGCCTCCTTCGTTTGTTTGCAGTGACTAATGGCTTGCTAATTGGTTTGTTTGTTTGTTATGTAAATTGTCAGTTGCTGTAACCAAAAATCTTGAGCAAACAGAAATTCATTCATTAAACATACTCTTCTTCCAAGAACCTGCTTCCGAGCCCATTGCACTCTTGAATTTGTTGCACCACAGTTTGTACAATAGGTAAAACTATACGAACCTACACACTTATATACATACACTGAGGAAAACCTTTGGCTAGAACACTCACAATGTAAGACATTGTAAGACATCAAACAAAATTGATAATCTTGTCCCATCAGTAAATGTGGATGTGCAATCTTTACATGCCAAGGAAGTCGGGAGATTTATGGTGAAAGGTGAAAAGCGCCATGTCCGTAGATCAGTCAGAGAGTTGCATGCCACTTTCCTTTGAAGCCCGAGTGTAGCATACATACAAATACAACATCAAGATATATGCCGCTATAGATTTCCTTCAGTGTACATAACGAAATCAGTTGTACCTGACTGGTCTACTTCCTGATTTTACAATGAATTTTTGTTCACTTCATTCTTTTTTAATTTTTATGAGCGCGTCTGGATCTCTCCGAATTCTTATCTTAGCCGTTGTGCGTAATCTTATCATACAAGATTCCTTTCGCGACGCTCAGCACTGTTAGTACATTTGTCAGGGTACGCATTTTGAAATATAAATTTGTTTAGTTGAGACATACTTGTGAGTCGCTCGTACTCACACCGCACTGCTATGTTCTTTTAATAGCCACAGACAACTTCTCATTACCTCATACCATGTGTATGTACATTTGTATGTATGTTATGTAATGCACTTTTCTTAAAAGCATTACTCATTCCAGCTACTTACCTGTCTTTATGTTCGTCAAGCACTAAAAGCGAAGGCAATCTGACTCTGATTCTTAGAAAAATGGCGAAGAAAAGCCCTTTTTTGCTATACGAACAAGCAACTTATTAGGGTAACTCATTAAAACTTGCAAATAACTCGTAGCCATTGAAAACTCGGCTTTCGAGCTTCGCGAGTCATTTTGGGAGACTTTCCTTATTGTTTTTGCCTATTAATTTTGTGGCTACAATACAAACGCTTGAAATCAAAAAATAAGTCAACAACATTTTAGTTAAAATAAAATGTTTATCCTGAGTAAGGAGAACATAGCTGTGTTGCAGCTTAAATATTGATCGTTCGTAAAAACTCGCCTGCTTTATATCGCAAGATATAATATAATGCAGGTGGAGATGGCAAGAAATATGAAAGTGTGCAATGTTAAATGAATGATTTGATATGTAGTCCGCGGTTCCTTTTGTTGTAATGATAAAATGGGGTACAGAACAGACGGTCTCGGTCACTCAGCTAGAAGACGGGAAACAACTGTATGTTTACTTATTTACAGTCTTCTGTTTTGTTTATATTTGGCTTCGTCAGCGTGATCAAATATACAACCGCAGGGCTTACTGAGTACAACAAAAAGTCAATCTGTGCATTTCAATTTGTGTGAGATATCTTTGTTTGCTTTTAAATAAGAATTTCGTACGTAACCTCCAGCCCGTTTATGTATTCAAATCTACCGGACAGTGGGCCATTCGGTCGATCTAGCGAAGTAAAATGTTGAATATTTTTTTGAAAGCCATTTGGCTTAGAATCTTACCTACAAGTAATGCCAATCAAAATTAGACATGTTTAAAAGATTTTCGTTAGGAAAAGTACAATTTTTATTCTCATTTCTATTCGAATAAAAACTTTACATAATTACTAAAAATTATTAAAAATCATGACAATAATAATTTCATATAATGATTATTCTTGGTCTTGAGCTCCTTTATAGTCGTGAATACTTTTTCAGTTGTTGTTACCAATTTGTATCTATAGAATATATCTCTAAACTTTTAGAAACTTTTCACAAACAAATATTAGTTATTAAAAATTATTTTCAAATTTCCTCTAAAAGGAGTAAAGAAATCTAACTTGAAAAATATTATCTAAAGGAATGAATAGATAAAGGTTAACAGCATGAATCTGTTAGTGAACATTCCAATGTTTGAGTCTTGCGCGATTTCAGGAGCCTTTATGAGCAGGTATTCCTACATACTCGTACATATATGTGTATGTGTTACGTGCCTTAAACATATGTATGTGTTTATATATAAAGTGCTTAGAATACCTTTTCCGTTGAACATAAATTAATGGCCGATGACACTTGATCCTCCTGCCATATTCGTTTACGCAGAGAGTGTTTGTGTGTGTACTCGTACATGTTTGAGTTTTGTATTTCTATTTAGAGAAATTAATTACATCCATGCCCGCTATCAAAATAGATAATTTCGATGAGCTCAAAAGCGTTTGACTCATTTGAGATTTCATTCATTCATTCTTAGATCCGGGCAGTTTCCTGTTATGCGATATTATTACCTCTGCCTAATTATGTTTTTGAGTTCTTTGACTTCAACTACAATGGACGTGACTTGCTTTTGCTAATGCAAATTTTTACAGATATGCCTACACACATACATTCATACATACATACGCACATATTTATGTTTCGCAAATGGACATAGACTGTCCATTCTTGGCGGGGGCCAAAGAAGCGATTTACCTTTTTTTAACATTTTACCGATGATGCCGGCACTTTGTTAAATTCAATCTTGAATTTCATACATACATACATACCAGTGATGCCAATCCCGAGATCCCGTTTTTTATTGGAAATAATATGTTACGAAAAATTGCATATAGGTGATTAATTTAAGAATATTAATAATATTGTCCCATTTTTTTGTGGATGTGAAATCATTTTGAACATTTTAATTTTCTTTGCTGATTGTGTTACCTACAGTAACATAAGCCTTTCTAGCGACTAACAAAGAACGGTGGGCCAACTGCACCCAATCTCGAAAGTTTTCCATTTATTTATTCAATATTCTATTTTTTTTTATTTTAAAATAACATCTGCTATAACAAAAACTGGGTTAACATTAATATTTTTTGTCAAACATCTTATTAACGTTTTTCACTTTAAATGTTGGAGGATACCCAAATCCCGGGTAAAATTAGATTCCGCATGTCTTGGGATTGTTAAAATCAGAAAATAGTCATACCTAATATCTACGTAGGATGTACATATGTCAGTGGTATATGTATTTTATTAGAAAATTTGACAAATTTTTAGGACTTTAATGACTTCATTATTATCAATTCTTAAAAAACGTAAAGGCAGTAAAAATTAGACTAACGCAAATTTATAGTTTGTATTTAAAATATACGAGTATATAAATTCTGATCTGAAGATAGTAGCGAATTCTTAACAGATTTTCTATTGCGGCGATGTTAAAGATTTTTTAGAATCAGTTGTGTACACTGTACAGTGCTAACTGTGGAATGGCTTTTAAGTGTTCCTTAGACATCAAAACCGATCATTTGTAATCACCACCATATACAGAATCTTGCTCCATTTGCGTTAGTTTCAAAAATATCTTTTGAGGGAAAAGTGGAGTTCGTAGTTTCCCACGGCGCCAAAGTTGTCTTTTCGTTTGCATCAACATTGGCCAAATTAAGATCGAAAAGGGCGAGTTAAGAAGCGAAAGTCATGCCCGATTTTTTTTAGAGCTAATGCTTAGTTCATCGTAATATATTTGTGACCACATGAAGATTATCTAAGTTTATTTCAAAATATAAATTTAATTTTTTTCTACTGCATGAATTATCTTTTTCAATTGTTTACTATTTTTATATATTTTGATTTTAGGTGCCACTGCTTGAACCTCGGGATGAGCCTACTCATACTCACTACGGTCATGATCCATATTCTGTGGAAGTATCGGGCTGCCGTGCAGCTAACAGTGAAATCGTTTTGTCTTTAGTGCTAAAAAATCACGATTGGTCTGATTTGAGTGACAATAAAAAGGACAAAGTACTTGAGAAATTATCCAAGTTCTTTGCTATACCAAAGGTAAGAACAAATCTATATCATGATAGCGCACGCTTAGATCTAAACAACGGCATACTCAAAGAATCTCATTGCCTCCCTCCGTGATAAGGCACTATGCATAAAACCCGAGATTTTTGAGTTAGCTCTCTTTAGATCTAGTAAGGGCCTTGTGCAAATGGTCTTGCAGCATCACACTCGCCATGCGGTGTAGAATATTTTTTCTTTGCACGCTAATGAATCATGACGGGCTAAAGCTGAAAACTGCAATACTAAATGTACAAGATTCTCAACTCTCATACTGGGCGAAAAGCTGTTTTTCTTCTTAAATGAAATTTTTATTGGTTTGAACTTTTGTTTCTTGCAGGAATTTATCGTTATGGAATCTATAACAAAACGTGAACTCAGCGAAATGCAAAAGGAATCAATACGCAGAGGTCATAATAAGTGCCATAGTAATCAGGAACGTCCTCTGGGACGCGTCAGCTTTGTGGTAAGTTGGAAAATTTTGGACAATAATGGCCTTGTAATCAAAAATCGTTACCAGTTCATGCCATCGCGGCTCTGGCCCACATGGTACCACTGTCAAAAACCAAAAATTTTCAATAGAATAAAATACAATGAAAATGTTAACGAAATGTTGTGCAAAAAAGTGCTAATATTGCTTTTTAATTCTTGTAAACTAGTATGTGTTCACAATTTTTGTTGCTTTCTATCCGCAAAAATATTTACAAGGCACGTCCCATTTTTTCGCGGTATTAGCACATAACTGGTGAGGACATTACGAGGCAGTTGTCGCTGGCAGAGGTTATAAAAGTAGCCAACATTTCCTTGCCGGTGAAAAAGATTGTTGTTACGATGCTATAATAAGGGCGGAAATTGAAAAAGAGGAGCTTGTTATATACTTTTATATATAGCAGTCCATACATATGTATTTATGCTAGTGAAATGTAGAGTTACTTTTTACCTAGTGACTAATTATGTATATTTCTTTTATAAATATTTCATTTAGCTTGGCTGTGGATCTACATATTTCACGATGAGTGAACCTATAAACAAACAAATTGGCGCACAAATGAAGGACGGTTCTATTGATAGTATAACTGGCAGAAAGTTCGGTTGGTGGGTCATATGGCGCAAGCACTACAAAGCAAAGTAAATACAAAATATTGATTTTTGAGATTTTTGTTAATTTTTGTAATATTATTTTTTATTCGATAGAGCGCAGCGCAATCGCCGGCAAGCAGACGGTTCTGGCGGAGATGAAGTCGAGGATGATTACGATTATGAATACGATGAGGATGATGAAGACGTTGTGTAAGTAACAAATGAATTAATTACAGATTTATGTATTCCTCGCGAGTTGAACATAAAAATATGGCAAGAAAGGTTTTTTGAAACTGTCCTGTTAACGATATTGAAGTTAATGAAGTGTTAGAAACCGTAATTAGTTAATCTTTGAAACTCAGGCGACTTACAAAAAAAAACAAACATTTTTTTCCTTTTGACCACTTTTATGGTTTAATAACATATAAGGAAGAACAGTGGCGGGACGTGAACGCTCGCCTCAGTGTCGATAACTAGCTTTTTCCGATACCAGTTCACAGTACTTTCCTTACATGTCCCTTATTTCAATGACATTGATTTAAGATAAATATATTTTTTGTTTGACCGTCCCGGCTATTTGTGAATAGACTGATAGAAAAAGAAAATCTAGCGTCTAGCAGATAATTTGTTGCTTAAATGAATTAAATGCATGTCAAAGTTCTTCTGACTGAATAAATAATTTTTTGTTATTAAAGGGAAAACGTAACGGAAGTTCCAGCCATCACTACGCATGCACACCGCCATCATCACGGAGTTGGGCAGGTGAGTGTCCTCTGTTTTGTACTTTAATCTAAAAGCGATAAAATGAACAAAATAGTAAAATGAAGTTAAATGTTTCTCGCGAATGTTAAACTTATGGTGGTCGTTGCGGAGGGCTTTAATTAATTCAATAATGCACTTGTAATTAATATTATAATTGTTTATTTACGAAAAAATCACAAAATTAGACTTACATGAATACATACAGATATACATACATAGTTACATACATACATTCATAAATACGAACTTATGAACACGGTAATCAGTACATATTTAATTAATTAAATATTTGTTAAGGATTCGTTAATGATGAAATGATGTTTTTCCTCTGATCTCTTTTTCTTCTCTCTGTCTTTTTTCTGTGCTAACATCTAAACGTTTTCTGTGATTTCGAACGTAAATAAATTAAACAAATCACACAAATATGTCTACTGGCAATTACAAACTTACATTATGAGATATTATTTTATTTATTTTTATGTCAACTAACTTGAAATATACATTACTTCCATATGCCCACTTTAAAATATATATTCATCATACACATCACCTATTCATACACATAAATACATTAACGCACGCACAAACTTTGTCCTTTGCACCTTAACATCGGTAGACGAATGGCGCGGATAATAAACTCGAACTGTCATCAGCATCGGCAACAGGAAATCATATCGTTGATTCCGTAATCGTTGCCGAGGTCGAAGAAGAGGCTCCCGGTGTGGCAGCTGCATCGTCAAGTAGCAAACAGTCAGCTTCAGAAGATGACTCGAAGTTCATGCTGCCGAATAAGGAAGGCATCATCGATGAGGAAATTGTTGAAAGCGTCTCACAATTAGAATCTGTTATAACTAAAACTATTGAGAATACGAAAAACATTAAAGAGCTTCCTGTTATACAGGAAGACGATGGAGAAGATATTCCAGTGGCTGTGGAGATTGAAAAGGAATTGAATGTGCCAAATGCACTTGAAGGACTTAATACAGACCTCGACCAATCAAATAAGTTGGATATGAATTTAAATATAAAAGACAATCCACTCATAACCTCAAGTTTTGGCTATGAATCACATGCTGACACAACAACACAAACTGCAGAGCACAAGAAAAATTATGTTGATAAGGAAAATGAATTGTTTGGCGTACCCGCTACACCTGTCATAGACGGCAATGCAGCAGCAGAGTCAAGTGCAACGCTTAATCTTGACCAACAAAAATATGAGGAGACAGGCGTTGACGATAATAAATCAACACTTGATCACACACTGGTATCGGCTGTAAATGGCGTGATGGAGTCAACAGCTTTAGCTGGAGTTGAAGTAACTATTACCTCATACCCATTGGTATCCAGCACTGCTACCAAATATCCAATTCTCGTTGACAACTCAAGAGACGAAACTACTTTGCCATCAACTTTACACACGCTCTCCAATACTGCTTCGACTACACTTGCACCTTTTCAATTTGTTAATGCTGCCGCAACACCAGTATCCGAATCATTGCCATTTGTTTCGTCCTCTTCATCGATTTCATCATCATTATATCCATCATCGTCTACCGTTTCGGCTGTGTTATCAACTTCTTTGTCATCCAAACCATCAACAACCATTGCTTCATTAACGACAACAACACCGACTATCACCACACAATTGTTCACTAAGGTAAATACTTAATAACTGTTTCATGTGGCTTCATTTAACTCTCATAACTGTTATATTCCCTACAAAATTAGAAAAAAAATCTGTCGTGAAAATGTTAAACTGTGAATACCATATATCCAGTCATGATTCAATCACTAAAGATTTTCTCGGTAGTGACACCCGAGTTTGACATATCTTTATTAGGTTGATTTTACTAAGGGAAGCGACATGGACCAGTTCATAATAAGTACTAAAAGCAAACTTAGTTGTTACAAAAATTCGCAAAGCAGCACAGTTTGTGAATGTCAATGTGTCACTTCCAACCGAACATTTAGTGATTTATTCATGAGACTCCTTGTCATCGTTTAGTTTCTGTATCGCTGTATTTTATAAAGTACACATATTTAAACAGTTAGTCGTCGTTTGTAGTTCAATATGTAAAATATTTCTCTACATATCGTAAAGAATAGTCTATAAGTACATACATTTCAATAGATTTGTAAAAGTGCCTCACTGTAATGGTAGCTTTAACTATTCTTGTCTGCCGCGGGGTTCCACAAAGACAATAGAGAATAGACTAAAAAGTTAATGATGTATCCCCGGAGGCAGGGAGTCACACAACATAAATAACGTATCACTAAAGAGCGAAAAAATAGGGAAAAATAAAATCATATTCAGACTTCTGCTCTCGTGAGAGCTGACTCTTATCTGAAACTGATAAATTACTGCGGTCTCTTGAAAAAAAAAAACTGACTACATATCCTAACGGGCTTAACAAAGTCAACAATTACAGAAATTTTTGCATGAGAAACACCAAATACCTCTCTAAAGCTCTCAAGTTTTGTAGGCAAACCTCGACCTTCGAGATCAGATCGCTGTCATCTTCCAATCCAATTTTTCCTACGCCATAACCACTGTGCTTTGACCACAACTTGCAAAAATACACTCCACCCTTTTGTTAAATATAAACTGGAAATGTATGAGAATTGCTGTATACAATTTAAACAAGGAATTTATAGTTATAAAGTTATTTATTATAAGAGGAGTATTTATGTGAATATGTATTAGTCTGCCACTCCTCCGTTCAATTTGCTGCTAAGCTTTTAATTGTTATTTGTTTGTTGTACCACCCCATTCTATGGACTAATTTTCTTGTAATTTACAAAACAATTTGCGTTATTGGTTATTTTTATAAAACTCGATTTTTATGGATGCTGTACACGCGCGCTTTTCGCTGTGCAGCAAGTACAAACACAACAACAAATATATGAATCAACGAAATCGTCGGACAATTTTGCATTCTCCTCTTCGACTTCGATAATTTGGGATGATTCGGAAGATGGCATAAAAAATGCTTCAGGCTCTATACCAAATATTTTAACCAGATTTGTAACACCAAAACTACCAACAACAATTATGAATACAACAATTGAACATAATTTGAAAAGTGAAAACGATGCCAGCCTTCATGGTGCATCGATGGCAGCAACGACAACCTCTGAGGCAACAACATTCATGACAACGCCAACAGACAGACTTGTTAAAAAGGTGAAATGAAAGTCCTAAACACAAACACTTTTAATAAAAAAAATATAAAAAGGAAACGGAAACCTATCAGAGCCATCGTGCCAATTTAGTAATGGAAATGCAAATAAATATCCGAATTGGTGAATGCATGTGAAAAAAAATGAATTCCTTTTTTTTTTAATTATCACCTGTAATCCTGTCTGCCTCTGCGTTCCTACTCAGGTCGAACATCCAAAAAAGCCATTCTCATTAGCTCTTGCATGCAGCTACACACCAACATACGCACGTAGCCACAAGATAAAACGAAGTTGTATTTGAGTTGAGTTTCGGATAAGTTAATTGGTCCCGTGAAGTCCATCAGTCTGCCTCCAAGACTCCTCCAATGTTTGCAAATATTTTTTGTGTTTCATTTGTCAATGCACTCAACCGCTAATCACCCATTACAGTTGCACATTCACACCTCGTAAAGTTGTTAATCGCCTTTCAGTAATTTTTTTTATTAGCACATGACTGCCTAACGGTTTTTGTGGTATTTTACTGGCTTATTACATACTAACATTTTCGCAATACTTAGCAGATATTTACATATTAAGACAAGCATTTTTAGATTCTACACTCTGGGAAATTCGCATGGTGTCATACATACATACATACAAACATACATACGAACAATTTGTCATGCAATTTATGTTGGCACCTCAAATATTTGTGCACTCAAGATACGAGAAACTAATCATAAACAAAGACCAAAATAAATTTGTCGTCATCGGGTTTTGCTATAATTTTGTCCACACTGTGCCTACAACTGCATGTTTTCAACTTTATCTCCAATATCGTAGTGTTTATTAAATATGTAGCATCTAACTGTAACACAATGTAATATTCAACATTTCTGGGTTTTCGAAATTTCAAAAATGTTTGACTAATAAATTTCTTGCCTTTTTCCACTTATTTTTATTTTTATAACTAAACATCGATGTTGGCTATAAACAATCTCTGAAAACATCGAAAAAAAAAAAACTTGAACTAAGCAGGATGATAATGACACCAGCACGCCACTGCCTGCCCAAGAGAGCAGTAGCACGGTGAGTAAATTGCGTTTTTCCCTCAGTTAATCAAGAAATTGCATGACCATTCCTTTATTTTATCTCGACTGTATTTCAGACCTCCACAACACCCCAAGTAATGGACATTTATGGCTCTTCTTCCACGTCTGCACAAACACCGCTAGCAACCTCAACTTCCAACACTGGAACTATGCCTACCATAGCGAACAGCGAAAGTACTGCTTCCACATTCGGCTCTACGGACTATGTTGAACCCAAAGTCGAGAATACGCCACCGTTGATACGCTCTCGTTTGCAGAAGTTTGCTATGACTTCGGGAAAGGCATTCTCATATTCAGTGCCACGCGACACATTTTATGATGCAGACGATCTTACAAATTTGCGGTTGGATTTGACCGACAAAGATGGACGCGAATTGAAAGCATCGTCATGGCTACAATTTAATCCAGAAACACATGTCCTATACGGCCTGTAAGTGGGAGAACCTCTATAAACTCCGCTATATAATAGTTTAATGAAATTGCTTTACTACACTTCTAGCCCATTGGATGATTCTGTATCGAAATGGCAATACCGTTTGTCCGCAACAGATTCAGGTAACGAGTCGGTAACGGAGACACTGGAAGTATCTGTACAGCAGCATCGTGGCGTGCGCACTGTAAATCATGAGATAAGTATCACCGTGAAGATCAACGAGAAAAATATAAACAACATTGATTGGCAACTGAAATTGATGCGCGGTTAGTAGTTAGCGTTTATGCAGTTAAACAGTATTTGTGATATTTTGTGAATTATATTTTAGATGTTTCCTCGACGCTGGGTGATGAAAACACCAATTGGATTGTTGTGCGCGAAATCCGTTCAATGCCACAAGATTCGAATATGGCCACGTTTGTATATTTCAATGAAACTTTTCCGACCAGCCAATGTCCGGAAGCCGAACTCAACAAGTTGGTGAAACGATTAGATGCTAGTCGCCTTAGTGATTTGGTTTATCCTACGTTGAGTGTAAAATCAATAACCGGCCAATTGATTGGAGCTTGTCAGAAGTCGCATATTACAAAACCGAAGCCAACGACTCATAAAGCAACAAATGTACCACCATTGCCCCGCAATCAAGTTGATCGTGTTAATGCCACTGTTGGGCATTTACTTGTTTTCAAAGTTCCAAGCGATACATTCTATGATCCAAATGATAATGAATATCTAACTTTAACGCTTAAAACAAAAGATCATAAGGAATTGAATCCTCGACATTGGTTGCAGTTCGATTCAAAGAATCAAGAGTTTTATGGCATACCGAAGAGTGGTGATGCTGGTTCAGAAGAATATTTGTTAGTAGCACAAGATGCTGGCGGACTAAGCGCAACAGATGCATTGGTTGTAGTGGTGAATCATGCTCCTAAAAAAGAATTTAGCGTCTACTTTAAAGCGTACCTGGCCATACGGCATGAGCAATTTAATGCCGATCTACAGCGAAAATTTGTAGAACGCATTTCACAGCTCTTTGGCGATTCAACAACACAATATGTTCAAATACGATCCGTGACGACACATCATGATTCGGACAGTACAATTGTTAATTTCTATAACACTAGTTTATACAAATCGCATAATCGTTGTCCCGAAGAGGAAATTGAGGAAGTTCGTAGTGTATACTTAATCAAGGATCATATGGTACGAGATCATGTCAAAAAGATGCTTGGACCTGAACTAAATTTAACAAATGTGCAAGCATTGCCTTTGGGCTTGTGTCATCGTAAGTTATCATTATATTGCAAAATATTTGTGGATGGACTTTATATCGAAACTCACTTTCTTTCTAGCTCAAACTGATATTATACATCGTGACTATGTACCTACGAAGACCGATGAGCCCACTCTTAAATCCAGTTTCAGTGAAGAGCACATGTTCACAATTATATTGCCAGCAGTAATTATAGTCAGTATGATAATTATCGCTTTTCTTATTGCCTGCTGTTTGCATCGTCGTCGCCGCAAGAGTGGCAAAATGGAATTAGGTGAGCGATATGCCATTTTAGAGTTTGAAGTATTTATTGACTGAACGTTGTCAACCCCAACCTCGCAATTATTGTGTACTCTAATTATGAGTAGCATTTTATTATTTTAATTATTTTGTTTTTGCTTTTAGGTGATGAGGAGGAACGTAGATCTTTTCGTAAGAAGAACATACCCGTAATTTTCCAAGATGAGCTGGATGAAAAGCCTGAAATAGGAAACAAAAGTCCAATCATTTTGAAGGATGAGAAGCCACCGTTATTGCCGCCATCTTACAATACGTCCAACATGAACGGTAAGCTAAAACTTATTTAAATTTCTTAATAAGCAATATGCCATTGCCATTAATTATCCAATTTTATTTCAGGTGATCATGATGTAGATGAGTATGTGCCACCGCCAGCTGTCGTAGTTGGGGGTCGTGAGGCGCGAGGTAAATCACCAGCTACACCATCATATCGAAAACCCCCACCATACGTTTCACCATAAAAAGATTGGAAATTAAAAACGAATTATAATGCGCGAGAAATTTAATTTTACCGTTGCAGCTAAACTTCAACAAATTGAAAACTTTACTACTTAATTCTTTTAAGTTATGTATGAATAATAATGTTGTATAAGAACAAACTAAAAGTGAATAACGTATAAAACTTAAATAGCATAGAAAACAAGACGAAGCGACAAAGGATACATTTTAATACCAAGCAAACACCATGCGATGTATTGAACTTATATACATATAAATAAATAATTATCTCACCAATCGTATTTTACGAACTTATGAACAAAATTATTGTATTTATCAAACAATCAGTGTGCAACATTTTTTCTCAATTAAACGGGGTATGACTAATCGAATCTTAAAACCTAAAACTCAGAAAGCGAACATTATTGTTTTGGGCTGATTATTCAATAAAAAAGAAAGCAACTTTGTATTTTTAAAATCTTTAATATATAGTTTGCTTGGTTCGAAGTTTTCATACTAGCATTAACTATTGACAAGATTTATTGTTTACAAAAATTCCTAAAATCAAAAATGCTTACAACTTAGTATTACAATATTGAGAAGGTATTCGAATTTCACTAGCTCCTCATAAAACAGTTTGAAACCATCAAATAAAAGCAATGCTACTAATATTTAAAAAATAAGTTCCTTATTATCCTACATTTAATACTTCTATACTGCTAGTAAACTATCTTCCCCGCAATGTGTTTCGAAGGTGAAACCAAAGGGAGACAGACGTTTTATAGTAATCTACGAAAGCTGTTTTCTATTATAAAATACCATTTCTAAATCTCGTGATACATCATGATATAGGTGCATAATCGTCCAAGCTAATGAATTACTAAAAAATTTTGTCGAAAAAAATAAGTATTAATATATTTTTTTTCTTGTCCCATAGTATTCGTGAATGTACTTGTAACTTTTTTTCAATGTTGCTTGGGTACACTCTTGAAAATTTAAAATGGAAAACAACATCTTTGGTACATTGGTTCATCGGATCTCTCTTTCTATTTTATATATTTTTGCATAACATCCATGCTTATTATATTATTTGCTTTATATGTACAGTTTTTGGATGCCCTATGCCAGAAAAATCTGTTAGAATTTGAGAAAGGATGTTGCATTATAATCAAAATGAGAACGCGTCACAATCATATAAATATGAATTCATACGTATTGTATGCACAATATGTAAAGTACGTACTATTTAAGGTTTTTCAAAGAATCATACATGTTACAAAATAATACATAACAATAACTACGTCATCCGTTTATACATGCATACATTTGTACAATAACAGTGACTACATAAATTGGCCTTAATCGACTGTGAATGCGTCGATGTGATGGGCTAAACACAATAGAAGCTAATTTCATAACCCGTATTTTATATTTTTATAAATTTGAACTACTCTTGCATATGTACGTAGTATGTATAAAATCAAAAAAAATTTAATATTTGTAACTAAGAAATGAAATAAATTATTGTATTTAAATAGAAAAAAATTTTTAAGCATACAAAATGCATAAATGAGAATCATACTTTACTACTTGAAGTAGTTTAATTCGAATTATTTACATACCGAAATTTTTTTAAATACTAGAGACATACTTTTATTTATATTACTTTTTATACGTATACATAAATATTGTAAAATATATGTGTCTGTATGTAGCTGGATCTTATACTGTCGCGTGTGAAGAGATAGCACCATAACTCTAAATTTCTCTGTCTTCGAATTATGATTGTTAATTTCGTTTTTAAAACTTTCATTTAAAATATAGTTAAATGAATCAAACTTTAAAAAAGTGTTAAAATTTCAAACTTCTGAATTTTGGTGCTATATTTTTGACTGCAGCTGTATATGCATACATACTATTTCATACTTAATAATTTAAATGCATTAGCAATGGTTCGATGTATAGAAGAGATTGTAAATCATAGCTAGGTTTTAAATGCGGTCACAAATAGGATTGTTTCATCTCGTCGTTAACATTTCTCCGTAAGAATTACATAGAGAGTCCATACAAATTGTTTCTCATACTACCATAATGATTCAAGTTTGCAATATTCATACAACCAATATACTACATATGGCGGCCGCCTGTTGTATATCGCGCCATAGAGATAGAATATACTACATATATAGCTTGCTGTTACATTTGAAAATTCATTATTATGTACACCATTTTATTATTTATATTATCGTTTAAAAATTTTATATTTATACATACGTTAATTTTATATATTACGAACAATCAAAATGTCTATAACTTTAAGTTGAACAGAAAACAATTGAATTTTTGGTGTTTTCCTAGTTTTAAATACGAAATCTCGAAAGTAATCCTTCAAATGATTGCATAACATAAAAAATAGAAGGTTATAAATAATAAAATGCCAAAGATAAAAGCACATCGCAATTTTATTTCGTACAAAATATTTGAATGCTTTTCTTGCAGGATATTTTTAAGCAATTCGTGGTGCAATGCATCCACTAAAATAATAAAAGTAAAAAAAGGTTCTTTGTTAGGGATGTTGCGAATGTAGAATTTTATAAATGCGCGGATGCGACTGCTTATTCTGTTGATTGAAAGCCAACGTCCGTCGCTGCCCAAACAAATAATTTAGTTGATTTTTTACTTTTTCTTCGTATCTGCCCATGCCGGTTTGCGTTCAGCCAAAATGTATGAATATTTTTACCCAATATTTCTTAAGTACCCCAATTGTGAAAATTGGCGATGCCAACTTTACAAAAATAATAAAAAGTTAAGCAGACGTCAAAGGTTCTTTTTATATTTGAATACGAAAAGGAGTTAAATCCGACTTCGAATGACCCTTAAGGAGTTACTGTGAGGTAAGTTTTTTAAATTTGAATTTAGTTTGTTGACGTGTTATTGTTGTGGTTGTTGTTGTGGTAACGACGAAAACACTCCCCGAAGGTTTTGGGGAGTGTTGTCGAATTAACAGTCCTTGGCCGGATTTGAACCCGGTACGCTCCGGTACTCCCTTGCGGTACTGCCCGACTGTTGTGGTAGCGATTTATGACCAGTGGAACTTTCTAGGAAGGATAAGATGGGTAATGAGAGGTGAGAGGCATCATATCCGGAGATCAACCATCGAGTTGCACGTCATTCCCTTTGTGCATATTAGTCGCCTCTTACGACCGGTATGCCTACCTCGGGCATATTATAAATCCCTAACCCGCAGGGGCAGCGTGTTATTGTTCGATTTGGCTTACGCTTACAGCATTTATAAGCATTTTTTATACGAAAACGAATTGACAATACTTCTGTGAAAAACCTACTAAAATACAGAGACTTGAGATTGGCTCATTGTTAATCGTCGCCTGGGTTCAGGATTTTGACCTAGATGTCTTCTAGATTAATCACAATCTTAGTTACCTAAATAAGCGAAAATATATTGATTTTTCAAAAAACATTAAGTTTAAACTTGACGGGAAAGAAGACAAAGACAAATCTTCTTCTTGGCTATCAACCTTACTTACTTCATTGGAGCTTAACCGTTTAAATAATTTTGACCGTCCTTAAGCACATATCCATTAAAGATCCATCAAGTGATTGCTAGTATCGACAGTTAATATGTTTTAGGCTATCAATACTATGTGGATCTATGTAACAAATAATATATGTATATGCATGTCTTAGGTGCGAAGCATAGAAACTGGCTATCGCTAATATTGTATAAGTTACGGTCATATATACATACATTAGACTGGGTAAATTTTTTTTTTCGGTTCGGAATGGTGAAAAACTTAATGTAAAAGGTGCGACCTTAATATTAGCTGTTAGAGGTCCATCCTTACTAGTTTAGATTTTTAAGACTGATCCCATTCTTGCTTTAAAATTGTCAAACCATTGAGTAAAATATTAAGCAAAATAAAGTTTTAAGTAAAATTGCATCCCGCACAAAAAACTTAAAACTTATAAGAAAGAAGGGGGGCCATTCCAGGGTAATCAAGCTTAAAAGAATTATTGAAACACAAAAAAAATATTTTGACACCAAACGGCGCAAGTACGCGAAGAACGCGAATTAGTTCTTTTACTGTATGTATGTATGTATGTATGTATATCGGTATAATGGTAAATTAGTAGTTCAAAAGACATTTCACTACAACTAAATCAATCATTACCCACCTTTGTTCCTTTCAAATAAAAATTTGACACCAAGAAAACTTAATACTTTAATAATAAATTATGAAATATTAATCGCAGCTAATGTTAACTGTGTATGGATCTTTAACAATACATAAAGGCACACATAAAAAGTACATACAGACATGTAAATATATTTGGGTATATCTATGTACAATGTACTATGTACATGAAAACCTTTTCGGACCTTTTTTGTATATTTGCTCAATTGTTTATTCCTCTTCCGGCGGAATTATACCCCCAAATAAGGCCAACTCATTCGAATTCGCATGCAAAAAGGAGAATAAATAATTAGACAAACAAAAGAAAAGTAAACAAATACAATAACTAAGTATAAGTAAGTTTAAATGATAAATAACAATATTAACAAAAACAATTAATGGATGTATGTTTGTGTAAGATGTTGTAATTTTATTGCAGAATGGCATAACCACTCACGTTGAGTATATGAAATAATAGCCAATAAATAATAAATCGTAATTATATAATAACTGCTGAAGTATTGTTGACCGAAATTGTCAAACTCTTGAAATTATATTTTGGTGTATGTGTACATAACGTCGGCTTAGAGTGTAAAACGGCTAAATCAAACACAAAACTTACTTTTTTATGCCGTTTAATAGACCGGAACACACGGCTTCTGTGTGGTCCGCCTTGACACATTTTAAATCGATTTAGCCATGCCCGTCTGTCTGATGTTGTTGTTGTTGGTAACAGTGCTTCGCCCTACCCAATGGGCTCGATCACTCTAAATTGTCATCAGGCTCTTCTAACGGAAGTCCGAGGCAACGCGCAGTTTCCACAGGGTTGGACCAGAGTGATGTAGGTGTTTGAAGAGTAGGTTCGGCTGAACAGGAGGAGAGATGTTTGGTATCATGAGGGGACATACCAGAGGCAGGGCATGTGTTTGGTATGTTGGGGTTCGGTTTGGATAAGTAAGAGTTTAACCTATTAAAATATCCAGAGGCGAAGTTGTGCCAGCATGACTCTAGTCTCCCTCGGAAGTACAGGCTCCTCTTTAGCCAATTCAGGTGGCTGAGTACTGATAACGGGATTCACAGGCCGAGATCTGAGAGATCTATCTACCGACTCAGTGTGGAGGTCATTTAGAGCCCGCCTATGGTTCCGCAGATCAAACGGCAAAGAGATGTGGTGCCGGATCTCATCGTAGTGCTTACGAAGTCTCGAAATATAGAAATTAAACAAAAGGGGAGAGAGAACACCACCTTGCGGCACCCCTTGTTTTATTCTTCGTGGCCTAGATTTCTTGTTCCTGAATTTGACTGATGCCTGTCGACCATTGAGGTAATTAGCGGTCCACCTTTTAAGGCCGGCAGGGAGCGGTGGCTCTTCCAGGTCTCCTGTCTGTCTGATCATTTGTTGTAACTAACAAGATCTGACCAATATACATTATCCCCCATACAATCGATTGTTCCGATAAAAGGGGTTGGGGCTATATATCTTTCAATTAACAAGGAAAGAAGGTCATATGTCTAGTTGTAAATAAGGATCGATCAGTGAAACTCGTGATTCGTATTAATGAATGGAAATACCTTCGACACAGCAGAAGACTGCGCTCTCCTTAGGCCATCCAGGTATGTAGACCATATTGTGTTACGTAACCAAAAGCCGTTTTTTTCGTAATCACTTAGCGACTTATGAATAAAATAACAATGTTCACTTTTTTCAAAGCTTTTAATTTGCTTTGAAAATCAAGCAAGCTTGCGAGCGCTTATATATTGTTTTCTGCTTGCTAATTTTTTTGTTGCTCTCAATTCAAAGTTTTTTATTTTATTATTTAAAGACTTAACTTATTTATCAATGTGCTAGTCACTCTTTTGTTTTGGTAACTTGGGAAAATTAGAAACACCAAAAATTTGATCCTTTAGTCCATACAACGGAGGGGAATTCCCCTCTTATTCTACTTGAATCAATTCATGTTAATGTCCACTGAAATATTAAAAAAGTTCTTTGTCTGCGGTAAAACAATTTGGTTACGACTTAACAGGACGCACTCACTCTAAGCCGAAAAAGTACACAAACATATTTGGTTAGACCCACGATATCCTAGAAACATTTTGTTTACTCACATCAGCCTCAGTAGCTTTCTACATTCTTCTCGTGAGGATTCGGATTAAATATTGGCAAGATGGAGATTGATTAGTGCCAATGCAATAGACTCTCATCGATACAAAGAAAAAATTTTACGAAGAAATGTTTTCCGGATTTCTGTTCCTGAATGTTCGACTAGGTCGTGAAACCGAGTTTTCGACCGAAAGAGTGAACAAAAAATTAAAATTTGATTAGATTTTCCAATATTTACAATAGCTCGCACCTACATAAACTAGCGAATCGAACTAAGAATGCCGGCGTGAACCCCACTTTTGGTCTAAAACAATTTCCAACAAAACAATAAACGGATGTAAACAAAAACATATTTACCTACCTACTAAAAGTAATGTACTTATGTCCTACTACATTGATATGAAAAGTTTCTTGTATAAATAGAAATCTCCTGAATATGACTTCGATAATTTTAAGAAAGATTGGCGATTCAAAATTCCCACTCAGCATAAGAAGGTTGACAAAGTTTAATCATTGAAACTTATTTTGAACTTTGATGGAAGTCAAAACTTGTACTAAATACATATTTATATTTTGATAAATTGCAACAAATAAAAAGTTATCCAAAACAAAATAAAACTAAAAAATATTTTCTTTTACTAAACATGGGTGATTTTATATTACATTTTTAGTTTAAAGAAGGCTTGGTCTAATAATGCAACAGTGCGTAAAGAAGAACCTCCCATTTTGCAACTGTCCAACGCATGGCCAAAGTAAAGTTACATTTTACGGGAAATCTTTCTTCGAGAGACTTTCAGAACTTAAGGATATCAAACTCAAAGAGCTTCTCAGATATTTAAAGTAAACGGGTTGGGTATAGTAGGCACGCTAAAACTTCGTCATTATAGAATTCGAAATGGAAGTCAAGAAAGTTACATGAAAGTAAGTGCTGAAAACCATGAGCTGATGGACCTACAGTCGCAGTAACATAAGAAAATCCAACCCAAATGATTAATGTGCGACCCAATTAAAAAACTAGGTTGCCTCGACGCAAAAAATCGGTTTAGACAGCATACCAAGCCTGAAGCCTCAATTAAACCTTCATGGAGATCTTTGGTACAGAACTTGAGTCAAATGCTAGTGAGATATTAATCTAGTAATAGTTTGAGCAGCATCTCATTACGCTTCTTTGAATAGCTCAAATGGAATTGGTTTCTCTTTCTCTGCAAAGCCCATTAAACCCCATCAACAGATTAGAAGCTTGATCGGAATTCACCAAAATTACGTAATCGGCATTATGTAAATTCATACACAAGTATATACTTGCATACATATGTACAGACGCTTGAATTTGTGTGTCTGAACATAAGTCTGTAATTTAAATTTGTTAGACCTAATTAAAAGCTGTGAGGAATCAGATGAAGCATCTAAATGCCATTTCAACTGCGTTTAATGGAACAATGGCAATATGTATATATATATATATTTGCATGTGTATATATGTATATCTACGAGTATACTGAACTCATTAGTCATTAGAGTCAATACAAAATACCTCGAAATCGGAGCTTCAGGCTTCATGTGAAATGGTGACGAACAGTGTCAATCATTGTCCAATACGAAATCATTATTTTGAATTGATTAGGCTTCGCGATTGTACAAACATAATTACCTAAGTACTGCTTAATTAATATGCCGATAATGTGGATTCATTCCAGTACGAAATGTCGCAGTGCTGTAGCAAAGACTGGTCCCTGAATGCCTTTTGTACGTTTTTCATTGACTCGCCTTTTTTTTTTTGTATAAAATTTAGAGTCACAATTTAGTATTAAAAGATGATGTTTGTAGTCGGTATTAAATCTGTAGGTTCCGCGAACTCTTTTTTTAACTTTATACGAGTATATGACCAAAACAAACATGGGTTTAAATTAAAACCATTCCAGTTTTCGAGAAAATGAGTGTGATGAAAAGGGATTTAATTTTAAACTAAAGTTTCCAATAAAAAAAAATTAATAATTGTGTTAGGTGACAGGATTCGAATCGACTCGCTCCGCACTCGAATGGTGTGTTCTGCCAGCTGCTCTGCTCAAAACATTTGATGAAGGCATCTTCTTTGATTTTCAGGACATAGAATTTTGCTTCGCTTTTTATTCAATTAATAAATTCTTTCGAAAACATTTGTGTGTCGTAGCTCAGTTGTTTTAATATAATTAGAAAATTACTATGAGTAACCAATTACTGGGGTAACCATTTTCATGTTTCCTGCTTTCCAGGGTTTTCGGAGTGTCTTTTCAATTGTTCTCCAATTTATTATGAGTAAAATATTGTTGATATTTTTCTTAAGGGATGACTGTTTAATTTAAGAAAATTAGAGGGCTAAAATCTCCGCATAAGTCGTCTATTGTTATTTGGCCACATTGGAGTGTTTTGTTTGATTCACATTTGTTAACCGATATATATATGGATATTCTTGTATGTATTTATAAATATGCTATGCATTAAGCAATATATTTATATAACAATGTATATATGTATAAATGTATGTGTGTGTGAATATTCAGCCGAAAGGAATTTTCCTTGCTCTTGGTGCTGTCGTTACAGTCAACCGTATTGTTACTTCATATTATCCCTGTTATTGTGGTTGATATTTGCTGGTATTATTGTTGAATATTCTCCAACGGTTACTAATGACACCAGCTTGTCATTTCTATGTACATAGTCTGAGGTTACCAAATAGCAGGAAGTTACTCACCAAATGAAAATCTACACATACCTACTAGACATGGGTAGGCTGCATTGAAAGTTAAATACAAAAACACTTCACAAACCACCCAAGATTTGCTGATACCACTCACATTGGGGTTTTGAGTGAAATTTTATTTTAGTGAAACCTTTCCACTATCATCCAACGCTTATTGTTTTTGGAGATTCACTTTCATTATCACTAAAATTAATTTTTAATGGTACTTCATCGCCATTATCTGTCAGATTTATATTTAGAAGATATTTGTGTGCATCAAAATTAATGGAAAGTTACACAATTTTCCACTCAAATACGTTTTAATGAATTCCAAGTCTCGAAACATTAAAATTAAAACTTCAACATTTACTGCAAAATTCGAAATCAATAAATCGAGTTTGAATGGAAATGTGTGTGAGTTTCCATTAATGCCAATGTGGCTAACTCAGCTGGAATATGAGTGTTAAAAGGTATGAAGTTCCATTTAAAATAAAACAAATTTAGTACCAATCAAAGTTGAACTCCTCCAAAATTTACGTTGAATGATAGTGGAAGTGTAGTTCCATTCAAATAAAATATGGGTGCTAACGGAAAAAAACGTTTTTTCGCTCGGCATTTTTTTTAAGTGGCATTCCATTTAATTTTTTTTTATGGACATATGATGGTACTGGCACATGCCCCTCTGGCATACATGTTTGCATCTACATATTAACTTATTTGATATTGTATTAGTATTTATTGAAAAAAACAGAAATTATTTAAAAATATAACAATACCTGTTTAGTACTACCAACGCGCATAGGGTTTTTGGGTGTACAACATACAGAAATTATCAAAAACAAATACAATTTAAAAAAACAAAAGATTATCTCTACATATAAATAAATTTTAGCAGGTGGTCTGTACATTGCAGACATTCAAAGCAACAATTTTTAGAAATTTTGGTGAATAGAATTGAATGGAACATTCACTGTTGTATTACTGGACGTCTAACTTAAAATTTAAGATATCCCTTATTTCGATAATTGAACTGGACCTTGGTGATCCAAAATGTGTTAGTGTAATATGGGCATGAAACAAAACGTGATAACGAGTGCTTCAGAAAGCACTGTGATTAAGTTCCATATCTCAACTAGCTGCGCAGATAAAATGGTTAAAATCTGACTGCCACTATTATATGTAAATTCTGAAATGCAGCAAATAACAAACAATTTTCCATAAGTAATCTACAGATGAAAATGTAGAAAGCTTCAATATTAACAGTTTTGCATCCTCCCAGAAGTCGAGTTTTCAACCATTCGATTCTTCACACTCAAGCACTTTCAGAATGTCATACAATTTAGGTACATATGTTCATATGTACAGCTGTGGTCAATATAATAGTAGCGAAATTAAATTGGATATCGTTCGACGAAATCAAAAGAAGCAAATTCCATAATATCATAGATGTAATACGTCTATATTGCTAGAGAATACTCAGTACACTCGCCAACATCAGAGTGCAGATATATAGGAAACGAACTTACCAAAATTACACATTTCGTTTGGAAAAATCCATGAGCGTATTTTACTATTATTGAAAAATATTTTTGGATAAGATAAAAAAATGTAATCTTGTAGTAGATCTTGTTGCATAAACCTAAAATAACGCAAGCCTAGCATCAGATTCTAGTTGACTGAGGCGTGACCATATCTAAGGGTGGAGAACAGATCCCAAAGTATTTTTAGGTTGTGGATGAGGCAAGCTGACAAATATTTCCGACCATGGCTATATTTGAGAATAATAATTGTATGTTACCTTGCAAAGCATTATTCAATGTTTCATCCACTCCGATATTAGTTCTTATTGCCACTGATTCTTGTGGTAGTTTGTGTTATACAAATTTCTATTGCCATTTTTCAACATTTTTTTTTCCAATATCGGCCGTGGTATGGGGGTGTCTAAAGATTCTAGGTGCAATTGCAGGACTACGGCTTTTTGAAGCGGGGTCGCCACTCTTCTAGTGTTTTTTTTACCATGGCGAGATTCTATCCAAATTCCATCTGGCTTATTAGCAACCGTTCGGAGTTAAAACATGTGAGACCTACATTTTATTTTTAGAAAAGAATTAGAAACATCAATACAACCAAACCTCATTTGGAGTAAAGAAATGCACATCTTTAACTTGCGCCGAGGTATATTGCACCAAATTACTAATTTCGAAAAAAAAGATTGGGGGTTTTCCATAAAATTCTTGAATCTATTTATATTAGCTTGAACCGCTCCTGTAACGATTTGACTTCTCAGTATATCCCACCCGACCAAGGAACGTATGTAAGCGAGCTTAATAGAATTACGATAGTTTCTCCTAACATGAAAGTTCACTTCATATAAGAGTCTCGATTGAAAAACTTATGTTTATGGTTTTGTTGTCAAACAATTGAAAAATTCTTTTAATTATAAAAAATAGAATCGTTTTTGTGTCTAAGCCCCTAATAGTTTATTCGGCGACTTAACAAGGAATTGGCTAATAGAAGTAAGCTTCCCGAAACGTTTGATTTTTCAACATTTCATAAACATTTTTTTTTTCTGAACCCCGTAGAATCTGGAGGCCCGGAGGCGGAAGGTGTAATCTTGTTACATATAAACATTGGCAAAAGAAGCATGTTTGTATTTTATTATTTTTATAATTAAAAATGTATGTATAGATTAGTTTTAATATTGTAATAATAGGAAAAAAAAAGCCAAACAAATATAACTAGGTTAGGTTAGGTTAGGTTAGGTGGTAGCAGCCCGCTAGGTGGGCCGCTCACTTGGACACTTTGAAGGTCCGTTGTGATACCACATTCTAAACGGTGACACTAACTTAGGATTACTTGGCAAAGCGCTGCGTAGCGACAATAAAACTCCGGATTTGGGACACATCGATTTTCGACACGTCTTCCGGAGACCTAAGAACATTCGAACCGAGTTACCTGCGCCTAGTCCTAGCAAACGCTGGACAACTGAGCATGAAATGACTTGATGATTCCACCTCGTCGTCCTCCATGCAGCTTACGCAGCTCGGGTCTTCAAGAATATTTAACCGCACCGCATGGACCCCCATCGGACAGTGCCCCGTCAACATCCCTATCATCATGGAAAGATGTAACTTGGGGAACCTAAGTAATTCCACTGACCGCCCGGAGTCAACTACTGGCCAGAAGGACTTCGACACCTGACATGAGGTGGTGTCAGCACAGCGTTTGCTTAACTGTTCCGAAGCCCACCTGCCCAGAAGCAAACTACAGGTTGTAAGGGGAATACCCAGTGTACTGGAATCAGCCACATCTGTGTCACGCGTGCCAGCTCTGGCCAAGAGATCCGCATGGCAATTGCCGGGAATATCACAGTGGCCAGGCACCCAAATGATTTTTATTTTGATTTGGACGCAACCGCAAGCGATTCCAGACAGTCCCTCACTGTCCTCGATCGAACGTTGCCTGCACTCAGCGCCCTAATTGCCGCTTGACTGTCGGAGTAGATGTTGAACTCCATGACAGTGAATGCGCTCGACAGCATCCCATCTACCGCATCCTTAATGGCGGCAACCTCCGCTTGGAAAACGCTACAATGATCAGGTAGCCTAAATTTCGTGCTAATCCCGAGTTCCTGACAGTATACATCCCCCCCAACACATCCATCCAGCTTTGACCCGTCCGTAAACAGATTCGCCAAGGCCTCCCCCCAGATAGGTTCTCCGCCTGTCCACTCGTCCCTTGCGGGAATGTAAGTCGAAAAACCCTTCGCCGGAGAAGAGGTCGGCGCACAGTAATCTGTTCTATTGGGAATAAAATCAAAGCCTGATAGTATATTGGAATGGCCATACTGCACAAGCCTATAACCAGCGTCTCGGAGCCTAATTGCAGCCCGAGCTGCGCCTATTTTTCCTACAAGGTCAACTGGGTGCAGATTGAGCATAACGTTCAATGCCAGGGTAGTAGTGGTGCGCATGGCCCCACTGATCCCAACCATGGCCATTCGCTGCACCGTGACCATCTTTTTCGTGGTGGAAGCCGTGTCTAGTGCGCCCCACCAGACCAATACCCCATAAAATAGGATAGGTTTCACTACCATCTCATATAACCAATAAACCACCCTAGGAGAGAGACCCTATCGTTTGCCGATGGCCCCTCTGCAGCAATACAGAGCGACCGAAGCTTTCCTAGCTCTATCCTCTACATTCAGCTTCCAGGACAGCTTCCTGTCCAGAATAACACCTAGGTACTTAACCTTTTCAGAAAGCACCAGCGGTACACCCCCAATAGAGGGTAGTACAAAATCATCAATCTTATACCTTCTCGTGAAGAGGACTAGTTCCGTTTTACCTGGGTTAACAGCCAGTCCACAAGATTCGGACCACTCTGTTACAATACCCAGATACCCTTGCAGAACATCCCTTACGGTACTTAGAAACTTTCCCCTGACGAGGATTGCTAGGTCGTCCGCATAGGCTATCACTTGACAGCCCCTACGCTCGAGGTCCTGGAACAAGCCGTTGACTACAATGACCCAGAGAAGTGGAGAAAGAACACCTCCTTGCGGCGTGCCCCTTCTCACCCCTCTCTGAGCCCCAGCACCTCCCAAGTATAACTAAAAAACTTATAATTTTTTAATGTGAATCGGAATCCATCCCTAAAGTAAACATTCTCAACCGTTTCGATACTATTTTAGTCACTTTCTCGATAGTTTACCGTATCGAAAATACATCCGTTTGCGATCCATTTTCAACACTGAGAAAGGGTCGTAAACTGAATCGAAAACGAATGTCGAGAAACTCAGCTCTGCTGCCACAAACTGAGCGAAAGGTAATATATTTCACATATATATATTTCATATATATTTACGATAGTTTTGTGGAATCCGTTCTCGATGCTTTTGTCAGAAAGAGTATTGCTAAAGGTTCGAAAATTTAAGCATTCTCGTAAGCGTTGGTCGAGTAGGATTTCATTGCTAACAAAAATACACTTATACAATTTAATCTCAAAAATTGAGTTTCGCTGTCCCCCTTTTATTTCGATTTCAAAACACACTGAGGGCATAGCATGCTAGCAATATAGAACTATTACATATACGCATAATAGAAACCTCTTCAAAAGAAATTTCAAAGTGAATTTTTGATGTCAATTTTCCTGAGCTTTGTGTAAACTTTGAATTTTTTTATGTGGTTTCTGTTATGGAATTTGCTATATTTTAAATGAAAATTGTTAAAATCACAGCTTCTCTTTATTTCGTCAACGATATCTATATTAATTGCACTACTGTTATATTGAACACAACTGTATGTATGTAATCTTATGTCGCTGTTATCACAGACTTTTTCCGTGAAAGTAGTAAAGGATTATCCCTAGAAAGTGCATGTCCATTTAACATTAGCTCCTTGTAAAACAGGTTGCATTTGACACTTTCGTTCATGTACATAAGTGTTACATTTTGCTATATATGCATACAGATATGCACCGGAATCGGAACCGAAAGCAGTATTCGGAGCAGAGCAAAAGACGACTTTTTCAGAATCTTTTAAAGGTCGTGCTACTTCAATGGGTGCTACTCGGTGCTGTAAAAAACGGTTTATTATTGGGGAAAAAAAAGTCACATTAATTCCACTGCTGAGTGGAAGATCACCCTATTTCAAAATCTTTTTCAAAAACGCCCCATATCAAAATTTGATTCAAAAACACCCTATCTCAGCTAAAAATGTATTGAATTTTCCTTCAGATAGGGCGTTCTTGAGCAAAATATTGAAATAGGGCGTTTCTGAAAAATATTTTGAAATAGGGTGATCTACTGAGCAGTCGAATTATAGCTAAAGTTCTTAATCGGATGAGATGCATATAGACATTTGGCACCCAAACTAGTATCGCCACCGAAGCTGGAATCAATGGTCGAATTCAATCGCAAGTGGAGACCTTTCGAAATCGGAATCATAGCCCCGTATAATCCATGATATGTTGTGAGGACCAAATAAATCCCCATTAATTTGGCCCACACAAAAACGACCCCACATAACCAGATGAACATACAACAAGGCTCAACAACAAAACTAGCACCAACATGAACACAACGAGCGGTCGCAACATGTCACAGCAACACAGTAACCATGGCAACACAACCACCCGAGCCAGCAACATGTAACACCACAGCTATAAAAGCATCAACACAGCATCACAGGAGTCAGTCAGCACGGAGCTGTGGTCACGACCACGGCGACTAGCGAGCGCATCTCGATCGTAGTTGGGTCTATCCAGTACAATCGAGATTCGCCCCGTAGGAGTGAGCCGTGGGATCGAAGGGGGTTGTAGTTGGGTCTATCCAGTACAACTACCACTAGAAACCTCGCGCACACCCGCCTCAGCAAAAGTCCCGCCACAGTAACGCGCAACCGCGAACAGGCGACGTCCGCTCGCCTACGCCGACGTAGACCGCGCCGCGAGAGTGATACCCCGCGGAGTAACAGCGCGAACGCACCACACGACCGAGCAGAGCGACGAAATACCGCACGACAGAGACACGTCAGCAGATACCGCAGCAGAGCGGCGTCATACCGCGCGGCAGAGATACGTCAGCAGAGACCGCAGTAGAGCGGCGAAATACCGCACGGCAGAGATACGTCAGCAGAGACCGCAACAGAGCGGCGAAAACCAACGCACCTAAGAGGGACACCGACACCGGGCGTGGCAGAGCAACGCCGCTGCAACACACGACGCCGACGTCAGTACGCCAGCATAGTACGCGACAGCGACGCCAACGGAAGCACGGTAGAGTGCAACGCACCAGACCCTAACGGAATCCGTTTAACGGAACGCGGCTGGACCGTTAAGCCACGCCACCACAGCCGAGTGGCGACGAATGAAGTCAGAGGGAGTTGAATTTTAGAATAAAATACGAATGAATTAATATTCTAGCATTAAGTAAGAATAAAGTAAAGTTTAATACAGCAAAACGATTTGCGCAGTGTCCCGAATTTACAAATTTATTGTAAGCGAACCCTGGACAAGGCGAGTATACCCCAGCAATTACCAAAGAAGCAACGGGGCAACAAGAAAGCTTCGTTACAATTGGCGCCCGAGCAGGGACCCCGCAAATCGTTCAAACGTCAGAAGGAACATTCCTGACTACACACCGGAAATTACAAAATGGCCGACCAGATAGACACCACGTGACTGGACAACGTTCCCAAAGAGCAGCTGGTACCCATCGCACGGGAATTGGGTATCGAGCAGACAGGCTCCGCCCGGGAAATCCGAAAACGGATATTAGCGTTGGCAGCGAAGGCGGCGACGGACACGGAAATACAGGCCAAATTTGCGTCATTGGAGGCCACCTACCAGGACGCTGCAACCTCCAGTGAGGACGAAAGCGAGACGGGGGAAACAGACCCTCCGGACACAGGCGTAAGTTTAAACAATGGACCACCTAAGCAGAACATACCGGCCTTCCCCCCTCGGGATACGCAACCCACACGACATAACCCCGCATCAGGAGTAGCATCAGCAGGCACCTGTGCGACACCACAGGTAACCCAGGCGCCAACCATTATATTCGCACCCATCATCGACCAAGTGCGGAAGTGGTCGGTAAAGTATGACGGGGGTAGAGACCCGTTAGCATTCATCGAACGACTGGAAGAGTTGTCGGAGGCATACACGCTAAACATGGATCTTCTCCCAAAAACCATGCCCGAGTTACTAGGAGGCACCGCTCTTCAATGGTATCGCAACAACAATGCACATTGGAGTAGTTGGGCGACATTTAGGCAGGATTTTCTACGTTTCTTCCTACCCGCTAGATACTTCGAACGCCTCGAGGATGACATACGGCAACGAAGGCAACACGCACGCGAGAAATACAAGGACTACGTGCTAGCGATCCAAAACTTGATGAGGCACGCCGGGTACAGCCACGGGCAACGTCTGGAAAGAATCTTCCGCAATAGCCACCCGGATTACCTACTGTACATCAAACGTAGGGATTTCAACAATCTCACCGAGCTCATCATTCTTGCCGAGGAATACGAGAGTACCCACGAGGGCTATCGACGACCACCAGACGGAAATCGCCGAGAAGTCGCGCGACACGTAGTAGGTGACAAAACTTTAATTTCACCACCACAACCTGCAACCCCGCCACGACCACCGAACAGACCGCACTACTCACCTCCAGAAAATCAGGGATTCGACCCCAACAATGTATGCAGGAGATGCGGTGAGCAAGGACACTACGCCAATAGTTGCCGAAAACCCCGAAAAATTTTTGGCTGGGAGTGCGGCCGCAGTGAGGTACGCACAATCGAATGCTACCGTCAACGTCAGGGAAACGGCAGAGGGCTTCACGAAGGACAAGGCGCAGTGAGCCCAAGGAACCCAGCGCCGAATCAGCAGTAGCAATGTACCAAGAGCATGGCCGCCTTTACGCCGTAGCCAGGCTCGGCGCGGAATCAGCAGAGGCGGTCTTCGATACAGGGGCATCGAGAAGTTTCGTTTCGAGTAGCCTAGCAAAACGTGTGGTGAACTCTGGGAGCGGCCATCAAAATAACGATGGCAAACGGGACTAGCACCACAATCTTCGACGCCATAAGGACTGAGGTACGCCTCGGAGACGCGTCACACCACACAGTTTTACACGTTATCGACGACACCATACTGGGACTAGATACGCTAGGGAGCATGGGAGCCACGATATCCTGCGGAGGAGGACACCTCGCGCTATCCAGGCCACTTACCCAACCCACATTGACACCAGGCGTACCGACACAGATAACAGAGGAGGCAACGCCGCCAGGGGAAGACAATAACGACATAGATGAGAGGATCAACAGAATCAACGGCGCCTCCAACCAGGACGAGGCAGAGGGCATACAAGATTTTCTCGCGAAAGAACTCCAAAAATTCGAGACTATGAACGGAGTAACGACAGTGGCGGAACACAAGATTATCCTCACCGACGACCGCCCCATCAAGCAACGCTACTTCCCCCGAAATCCGGCCATGCAGAGCATCATCAACAAGGAAATTGACGAACTCCTCGACAAGGGATGCATCGAGCCATCCTCTAGCCCCCACAGCGCACCGATCGTGCTAGCCAAAAAGAAGAATGGTAAGTGGAGGTTGTGCGTAGATTATCGGCAGCTCAACGCCCGATCAATACCCGACGCATACCCCTTGCCAAGAATACAACACATACTGGACAAGTTACGAAGGGCGAAATACATCAGCAGCCTGGACTTGAAGAACGGCTACTGGCAGGTACCATTGGAACCGCAGAGTCGTCCTTACACGGCCTTCACAGTACCCGGGTGCGGATTATTTCAGTGGCGTGTTATGCCTTTCGGTTTGCATTCCGCACCAGCAACATTCCAGAGGGCACTCGACCAAGTCATTGGGCCAGAAATGGAACCACATGCCTTGGCGTATCTCGACGACATAATTGTTATAGGCTCCACGTTGGAGGAACACATACGCAACTTACAGGAAGTCATGCGACGGCTGCAACACGCCAACCTCAAAATCAACCCGGAGAAATGCGAATTCTTCAAGAAGGAACTTTGGTACCTAGGCCATGTGGTAAGCGATAAGGGAATCCACACGGACCCCGAGAAAGTTGCAGCTATCAAGGAGCTGAAACCACCAACCAACGTGAAGGAAGTTCGCCAGTGTCTGGGGATAGCATCGTGGTATCGCCGTTTCGTGCCTGACTTCGCTACTATAAGCCAGCCGCTCACGGCCCTGCTGAAAAAGGGCAAGCACTGGAAGTGGGGAGCAGAGCAACAAGAAACCTTCGATACCATCAAGCAGAAACTCACGGAAGCCCCTATACTCGCATGCCCGGACTTTACACCTTGTTCACCTTGCAGACGGATGCCAGCAATTTCGGTCTGGGAGCAGTACTGACACAGGAGCTGGAAGGTGGAGAGCGCGTTATCGCTTACGCCAGCCGAAAACTAAACAAGGCGGAGGCCAACTATTCGCCCACCGAAAAGGAGTGCCTTGCTATCGTGTGGGGAATACGGAAAATGGAAGGATACCGGTTCAAAGTTATAAAAGACCATATGTCACTGAAGTGGCTAAACTCGATAGAAAGCCCCTCAGGCCGCATAGCACGATGGGCATTGGAGCTGCAACAACACACATTCGACATCGAGTATAGAAAAGGTAAGCTCAACCTGGTCGCCGACGCACTATCTCGACAACCACTAGAGACCCTGCGACTAACGACGACGACAGAGACTCAATGCAAGTGGTGGCGCAAGCGGGTGGATGAAGTACGCACCAACCCGGAGAAGTACGCCGACTATGCAATACAAGAAGGGCAGATGTACCGCCATATTCCCTGCCGGTCACACCACGAAGAGGTGGTCCCGTGGAAGTTATGTGTACCCACACCGCTCAGACAGCGAGTCCTAAAGGAAAACCACGATATACCAAGCGCTGGACACATGGGCATCCGTCGTACAGTAGCACGAATCGCCAACCGGTATTATTGGCCCGGCATGTTCCGGGATATCAGCCGATATGTACGCCAATGCGAGTCTTGCCAGAAGTATAAGGAAGCACAACAAAAGCCAGCGGGAAAAATGCTCTCACAGGTAGCCCAGGAACCATTTGCCACGGTATGCGCCGATTTCATCGGACCTCTACCACGTTCAACTCACGGAAATACGACGCTATTGGTATTTTTCGACCGGTTTAGCAAATGGGTGGAATTGATCCCAATGAGGCGTGCTACAGCTGAGGGCTTCGCCGCGCATTCAGAGAACGCATCCTTGCAAGATTCGGTACTCCCAAGATACTGATATCCCCATTAATTTGGCCCACACAAAAACGACCCCACATAACCAGATGAACATACAAAAAGGCTCAACAACAAAACTAGCACCAACATGAACACAACGAGCGGTCGCAACATGTCACAGCAACACAGTAACCATGGCAACACAACCACCCGAGCCAGCAACATGTAACACCACAGCTATAAAAGCATCAACACAGCATCACAGGAGTCAGTCAGCACGGAGCTGTGGTCACGACCAGAGCGACTAGCTAGCGCATCTCGATCGTAGTTGGGTCTATCCAGTACAATCGAGATTCGCCCCGTAGGAGTGAGCCGTGGGATCGAAGGGGGTTGTAGTTGGGTCTATCCAGTACAACTACCACTAGAAACCTCGCGCACACCCGCCTCAGCAAAAGTCCCGCCACAGTAACGCGCAACCGCGAACAGGCGACGTCCGCTCGCCTACGCCGACGTAGACCGCGCCGCGAGAGTGATACCCCGCGGAGTAACAGCGCGAACGCACCACACGACCGAGCAGAGCGACGAAATACCGCACGACAGAGACACGTCAGCAGATACCGCAGCAGAGCGGCGTCATACCGCGCGGCAGAGATACGTCAGCAGAGACCGCAGTAGAGCGGCGAAATACCGGACGGCAGAGATACGTCAGCAGAGACCGCAGCAGAGCGGCGAAATACAACGCACCTAAGAGGGACACCGACACCGGGCGTGGCAGAGCAACGCCGCTGCAACACACGACGCCGACGTCAGTACGCCAGCATAGTACGCGACAGCGACGCCAACGGAAGCACGGTAGAGTGCAACGCACCAGACCCTAACGGAATCCGTTTAACGGAACGCGGCTGGACCGTTAAGCCACGCCACCACAGCCGAGTGGCGACGAATGAAGTCAGAGGGAGTTGAATTTTAGAATAAAATACGAATGAATTAATATTCTAGCATTAAGTAAGAATAAAGTAAAGTTTAATACAGCAAAACGATTTGCGCAGTGTCCCGAATTTACAAATTTATTGTAAGCGAACCCTGGACAAGGCGAGTATACCCCAGCAATTACCAAAGAAGCAACGGGGCAACAAGAAAGCTTCGTTACAATGTATGCAATGGAAACGACATACATACTAGGGATGGCGTGCTTTTATTGTTGCCCAAAATCCCGTAATTTTCTTGGTTGGAAATATGTCACTAAAAACGAAATATGGGTGATTTATTCACGATTCATATCTGAATGGTTTTTGTTGGTCGGAAATATGTTTGACTATTTCCATTTTCTTTATTGATTGTGACACTCAAACTATATTTGGTCTTTCTAGCAACTTACAAGAAACTCTGGACTTACCACACACACTATTGAAATTATTCCATTTATTTATTCAATATTCAGTTATTTTAATTTTTATGTCACATCTGCTATAACAAAAACTGAGTTTGTATCTTTCGAAATATTTTAGCTATGCTTCCTATACTCTCTTTACCTTTTCTATTGATATTTCTACGTCGTTCAGTACAAAAAAAGTGATCGAGTGCAACACATGTGTGTCGGTTCGCAGTAAAGTGTATACGATACCTCCACGTCAGCATTAGTGTAACTATCCAGCAGACCACTAGGCCAGTATAATTCTGATGTCTCATATTGTAGACCTCATGTCAGGTACATCGCAAAGCTATCATAGTGTCTCTCAGTCCTCACGACATCAAAATTGTATTTCGACCTGTGAAAATATGAATCAGAAAATGAGGAGTGGAGAATTTTTATTAAACATGGCTCGAGATATGGTGATGGATCATTTGAAATCACATGTATATAACGGCAGACTACCAAGAGAACTACGCATGACCAAAGGTCGAGACTTGAAAAAGGATTTCCTCCTCTACCTCCAATAATTCAGATGGAATCCATCAGTGGTAGGAAACTATGCCATATATGTCCACCTAAGATAAAAAGGAAAACGAAATACAGCTGCTGTTCTTGCATAAAACGTTTTGGCTTGCAGTGTTCCTCCCTCCAGTGTTCTACTCTGTGAAAACTGCCACCAAAAATAGTAATACTTCAAAAGAAATCTAACCACACGATTTGGCCAAAAATGGAGTCTGAATTTATTTAAAAAGTCTTTTTTAAAGATAATGTAAAAAATCCTTTAAAATTTAAGAATTATTGCTTTTCTTTTGTTGTTTTTATGAAACTGAAAGAAATAAGTCATATTTGTTGGAAAACTGTTTCCTTTAAAATTTTAATTAAAAGGTAGGTTACCAAATATTTATTGTTTAAGATAATATACATACATTACACATAAAATCATTTTAAAAATGAGGTCTGATAAACGTCACGTAAGGTATATTGTTACTATTTGTTCACGTCAGATGCAGAGGGTTAGAATATATTTTAAACTTCACAAAAAAAATTCATTAAAGTTGGATGAGAAATCCTTAAAGAATTCGAAAATGTTGTTCCATATATTCAAAACGGGTTTTGGTTTTTATTAGTGAAATAACTTCCCTCTTAAAGGAAAAGAAATATTAAAAACTCAAATTATTTTTTACATACTTAATACAAGTTAACACTGGCAAACGCGTATCCGGTCAGCTCATTCCTACCGAAATTGCTGACGATACGTCTGCAGTTCGTAACTATAACAAAATCAGTACGGTACTGCTGAGAATTGTCGCTGCAGTCAACGTAAAACACACACGTACAGCAACAACTGGTAGGGTCCCTGCAGTCAAACCAACTAGTTGCAAAACTAGTAAATGCACCAAGCCCAACTAGTCAGCCAACTGTCATATTTCCATATAAGCAACTGGTATTTTTAACATGGCGATATCCTACGAGATGTCAATTGTCAGATTTCGACATCTACTACTTACACTGCGCTACAAAAACGAGTTTTAGTTCTGTCCTATAAAATACATGTGTATCGGCGATTTTCATGTACACGAAAATTTTAATTTTTTTTTTTTTTTTTGGCGGTGCTCCGTACGTGGTAGCCAAATTGTTGGTACAGCGTACGTTATTGTTGGCCTTCCATCAGTAAACTTGCATAAATTTCTATAGCAATAGTCGCCTAGACTAAAAAAAAAAAAATTCTGACGTGTACATGAAAATCGCCAATACACGTGAATTTTTATTTTTTCTCCCCTTTCCGAAAAAGTATATTTGGTTCATAGGACAGAATGTGTATAACGCGGTGTTATAAAATACTAGTTTGTATGTAGTGGAAATATACTAGTATCATACTGGGCGTAAAATACCAGTTTCATAGCAGTTCAAAATGGAAGGAAATGTGAAATTTCAGTCTAATCATACCAGTATCATACACGGCAAAAAATTTGAGACTAAATTTTAAACCATTCGTCGATTTAAGCCATTTTTTAAACGTTTTTGTAATAAACTCCAAACCGTTAAATTACCTACAACAATTTTGAATTTATTGCGAATTAAATATAAAACTGAACTGAAAAAAACCTCTAAAATTTTTTAAATTTATTTTCATTTATTTCTGAAAGCTTTTTCAAGTTATTGAATTATTCTAATTACAGTTTTGTGTGCGCCCTGCTGCAGGAACGTTGTTTGAATCCTGCCAACTGAAAAAAAAATATTTTTTATGGGTTTTAATTGTTAAGACATTTCTGGTTTAAAATTTAATTCGAAAACTGGCACAATTTAAATTCGAAACCAAATTTGGCTTGAACATATATGTAGCTCCAAATGTTGACCAAAACCTCTAGCAGGGATTAAAATGAGAAAATGTAATCATCAATACATCATTTTCATTTTTCATCATTTTCGTTGTGAAAAGCCCCGATTTGGGATATTTCACAAGCTGGTTGCGAATTACAATAGCATGCAATGCAAATGTAATAAACGAAAGAAATAATTACAGCTTATGTCGCTTAAACAAATACTATGGAAATTAAAGTCGTATTCTAGTATGGATTGAACTTTTTCTGAGTAGTATGATATCAATCAGAAAAGTATAGTTGGATACTGGTATGTTTACTGAATAGTTTGATATTAGGTATTTAGACGGAGTCGTCGCGTTAAGTAGTTAGTTGTATTAACTCATTCAATAAAATCGGCTGCCTTTGCTCGCCAGCAAAGGAAATAAGTTATAACCAAGTGTTTAAATAATTTACATATGTCTGTAGTTTAAGGTCAAATACAGGGTGTTTTTTTTACAGGTTTGTTTTTCGAATAGAGATAAAACTGGCATTTTGTGGTCAAATCTGGCAACTCTAATGTCATTTATGTTCAGTTTGGTTTGCCATTTCATCATGAACAGGTTGACAAAAGAACAACGCTTGCAAATCGTGCAAATTTATTTCGAAAATAATGGTTCAGTTCGCGAAGTTTACCGTGAGCTCCGTCCATTTTATGGTCGACATAATCGTCCATCAGAGCAATTAATTCGGTTAACCATGGATCGTTTTCGCACTACGTTTACTCTATGTGATAATACGCATCCGCAGAGACGTCGAACAGTGCGCACCGAAGAAACAATTGCCGCTGTAGAGCAAAGTGTTGAAGAGGACCCGAATGAATCGATTCGCCACCGTGCACAGCAATTGGAGCTTTGTCCATCAACTTTATGGAAGATTTTGCGCAAAGATCTTGGCTTGCGACCTTACAAGATCCAGCTTGTGCAAGAATTAAAGCCGCGAGACCATGCAATGCGTCGTGATTTTGGTGTATGGGCCGAAAATGAGATTGATTTCGATGCTGATTTTCATCGCAAAATTTTGTTCAGTGATGAAGCTCATTTTTGGTTGAATGGCTACGTCAACAAGCAAAATTGCCGCATTTGGAGTGAAGAGAATCCACATGAGACCCTTGAAACGCCATTACATCCACAAAAACTGACTGTTTGGTGTGCTCTATGGGCTGGTGGAGTCATTGGGCCATACTTCTTCCGCAATAATGCTGGAGAGGCAGCTACCGTTAATGGAGACCGGTATAGAGCCATGATAACCGACTATTTTGTTCCCGAATTGGATGGCATGAATGTGGATGAGTTGTGGTTCCAACAAGACGGCGCTACATGCCACACAGCGCACGTCACAATCGATTTATTGAAGGAAACATTCGATGAGCGCATAATTTCGCGGAATGGACCTGTCAATTGGCCACCAAGGTCGTGTGATTTAACACCATTGGATTATTTTCTTTGGGGATATGTGAAGTCGCTCGTCTACACCAACAAACCAGAAACGTTAGGGGAATTGGAAGCCAACATTCGTGGCGTTATTGCCGACATACGGCCCCATATGCTCGAAAAAGTGGTTGAAAATTGGACCTGTAGAATTGGCTTTATTCCAGCCAGCCGCGGCGGCCACATGCCCGAAATCATATTTAAACATTAATGGCATAAAATTATCCTTCCAATAAAGCCAAATTGATGGACCTTAAAACGATTTTCTTGTGTTTTATTTCAATTCGAAGTTCTATACCCCTAAAAAAACACCCTTTAGTTTCACAAACAATTTTTGTCGCTTTTTCTAGCCGAAACGGAGAGTAGCGAATACCCTAATCCCGGGACTAATCCTGTGATTCCAGGATTGTAAAATCAGGTCCAAAAGACCAAAAAAATTGTCATCCCAAATAAATGCCATACATACACAGGAATGTAAAGTAAATGCGTTTTGCTGTTTACTTATTCGTTTTTGATTTTTTTTTACGAAATGGAAAACAGCACCACATACACGGGATTCTCTTTGCCTTTTACTGCTCAGATGCAAAGCAACAACACAATTGCGTACCATCATAAGCCTGCTTTTATTCCTGCTCTTCAAAAGCTTAGGTTTCAAGGCTTTCACGTTACAATAGATTAGAAACACCTAACGGGCAGGCTTACACGATTCTTCAATCTACATACATACATACATTCGTATATATATGTATGTATATGGACAACTAAAATGATATTCTCCTGCAACTGGAATCAGAAATAAATATTGCCAATATTCTTCTTGTCTGTTATCAGTTCAAATTTCTGTGCAGCTGGGATCTTTTGTCATATATATTTATTAGAGTGTAAATATGTATAAAGAATGTGCATTCAGTAATTCACACGTAAAGAAAAATAATTTATAAAATCGTAAATCTTACTCAATACATATCATTGGTCAAACAAAATTTTTTTTTAATTTCGAGGACATCCTCAGTTCCTTAAAAGTTCTTATTTTTTAAATAAGGCCAGTGGTGCTTGCTTGTTTCTCAAATAAAATATTTGCTGGTATTGGCAATGTCAAATTCAAGGTGTCATGTATGTAAATCGTTTAAATAATTACCGAACATGTATTACGTATACCATATACCGTCTCATCTTGTAACGAATTTAATAAACAAAAATCGTGAACAAACGCAAAATATCAGTTGCTGGCAGAGACTGGTAGCAAAACCTTGTATAGAACCGAAACTTCGTTTCTGTTGTTATTGTGCCCAGAAATACATAAATATAGACATATAATTAGAAACCGACTGACTGGAACCGTTCCCAGTGAGTAAGGGAAGAAGAAGAAACTCTACGTAACAAAACTGTCGGAACCGTAAGCTGTCCCGAAACTCTGGACACAGAAACTAAACCTGAAACGCCAGCTGTGTAACAAAACAGATCTGTATAGAAAAAAACTAGGAAATGTTTCTCGGTATCGAAACTGTATACAAACTTAAGGTATAGAAACAATAATAGTAGCGTTTCTCGCGTGATTAAACTGTAACAAAACCGTATGCGGTTTCTGCTACTGAGTTTTTGTTTATAATTATGTATACATATGCAATTTTGCCTAATTTTGTTAAATATTTATATCTTTAACGCTTTTTTGAAATTCCGTTTTCTCTCCATTAGCAGTGCTGCCATATTTTCCAAAATTCCATACAAGTATTTAACAGGAGGTTGAGAAAATGAAGTAGAATTTATCTTGCCGACAAATTCATCCGCCGGTTGGCTTATCCTGCTTTTAACAGGAAGTCGAGAAAACGGCCCCAAGTAGATTAAATTTAATTTAAGACTAAATGAAATTTTCGCTTTTTTAGGTAATAAATGTAAAGGAGTTTAAAAATCTAAATGGGTTATTGCGAGTTTCCACAGTACTTCCAGTTACAACAGCGACTCCAGAACCTTCATTTTCAACCTTGAGAAAAATCAAGAATTATTTGAGAAATATGGATTGATTTGACTGAAGACGAAATCTTGAAAGAATTTTTCCAAAAGCCTCGAAAATTTAAAAAGGGTTAAGTATTCATACACACATTTTGCAAAACTTGAAATAAAATAACCGATATAATTCTACGTTCCAATCACACAACTTTTTTTAATTTTTGAATTGAATTGTACTAGTCAAGTTCCAAAGATAAATGTGTATGGAAAAGTGGCTGTGAATCCCGAGGGGTAGTAGCCAACCAGTACCATGGCAAACCCTATTTAAATTTTTAGATAATGATCCTCATTTGAAGATCTTCTTGCGGGAAATCATTTTTTAATTTTTTAGTTATTTAATATTTTCGAAATCTTTGATGCAATATATTCCGGTAGCATGGTCAATAGGCTTAACTACTCACCTACTGGATGGAAGCATCATACCGTTATAATGTTAAACTGTCAATATGTATAATAAACACCCTAGGTAAGCACATACATCCATATTTACATAGCTTTAAACATGCAGGCAATTCATATTTGCTGTAACAAACAGATTTCGTGCTGCAATACAATATTTTTTTCGCGCTTGTTGTAAGGATAAAACAACATCAAATACAATAATAATAAAAACAATTTTAAAACAATAAGCCGGATTACCTCCAAGCACTCTCGAGCATTCTTGCTACTTTTAATGTATCGAGCGCTTCGCCCCCAACAACTATGAATTATACATAAATACATTCGAACATATTTACGAACAAATGTCAAAAGGAAGGGATTTACTTGCATATACGGGTACATACATACAGACATTCTCGTACATATTTCAAGTGTGCAGAGGTTCCAATTACACTTGCCTGCCCCAGCACCTGCGTTCAATACCTCTGAAATCCTGCGATGAAAAGTTTTCTTTAGAAACAAAAGTCCACTTGCGATGGCAGATGCAGCATCAATGCAGCACGAAAAGCGCAAAGTCGGTAGAGAAACTTGGCCTAAAGCTTATTACCATTTAATAAGCACATAAAATGGCGGTGGCTGCAACTTGAAGTTCATCTTGGGATATGTCGAGCACTCTTAACATCGCCAATTTTCCAATTTACACGCAGCTTTACTAAATGGAACATTAAGAGCTTTTTGTTTGTTAATTGGAGTACTGAGATTATCTTTTTAATTTTAAGTATGTTTGTAAAAGGGAGTGGTTTTGTAGACAATTATTTCCGGCGCATTTTATGACTACTCAAAAAAGCATATTTGAGCATCGTTTGTACGGATGAGGGTACTGGAGTTGCATACAATTTTTCGATATCGCTCCATGCAAATTCTAATTATCCAAGAATCTATATCTGGATAATTTTGCTCCCCGGGCTTTTACATACATAATAAACAAAAATTTTTTTTAAATGTAATACGCCGTATGGAAATTACCGACCGTTCTTATACCAATGTTTATTCAGGGTTTTCATTTGATTTCTTATATACCTCGTAAAGCTAACATACATTGTAGACCTCGTTAACTTGTATGGAATGTGACAAATATACGAGCTTTCCAAAATTTACGAGGCATATAAGCATATCAACGAATACCCTGATTAAGTTTGTACGCACATCACTAAATATATACTGAATTGAATTGGATCCTGTTTTCAAAACTATATTGCTGGAGGTCTTTCCTGAAAAATAATACCCAATTTGACGTTGCTGGATATACTTTGTTACCACAAGCAGCTACTTTTTAAAGCCTTCATGAACATGAAAGTATGGGGAGAAGTAGAGAAGAACCCATCAATAAGCATACCGAAATGATCAGTGAGTTGAGATGTGTCGAGTTGGCCATATCAGTCTGTCCGCCTGTCTGTTTAAACTCAAACTAGTCCCTCAGTTTTAGAGATATCTAGCTCAAATTTGGTATATATTAGGTATTTTTCGGAACCAACAAGATAGGACTAAGACAACGCACAGCCCCCATACAATCTACTGTTCCGATAAATGGGGTTTTGGCAAGAGTTATAATCTGATAGCGAGGAACACAAAATTTGACAGCTACAGTTCTTATTACAAATGTAATATCGTATATCCCCCATACAACACATTTTTCCGATAAAAGGGGTTTGGGCTATGTATCTTTAAAAACAAGGTAAGACCCTCAAATTTTGAAGAGTTTGTACCAGCTGTAAGTGAGACTGGGCACTTAAAACCGTGATGAGTATGTATTAAAGGTATGAAGCCTTCGGCACATCCGAAGACAGCGGTTTCCTTACTTGTTTTGATTTGTGAATAATCCATTGGCGAGTAAAATCGTTTTTCTTAAAAATAAATACCCTTTAGACCAAATAGAATTGCCACGCCCTAATGTGTGCATAGATCCGCAAGGTAATTATGTTTGGTAACGGATGTTTCACCACAAAAAAGGAATAATAATAGCGCTGATGAAACATTTTAAGCTTTGTTAGTGTTTATGTACTGTATGTCTTAAAAAAATGGGTAAAAAGCTAACTTTAAATCTGCTGCACTAAAGAGCTTTGGAAACTATAGCAATATGCCTATATAAATAAGAATATAGGTAGTACATACGAGGTGTGTTCAAAAAGTATCGCGAATTTTGTGTTTTTTCAAAAATTATTTATTTATTCATGAATATCTATTTTGTGCCCTTCAAAGTAATCCCCATGAGATATTAAACACTTGTGCCGACGGCTTTTCCAATCTTCGAAGCACTTCAAAAAATCATTTTTTTGTATCTTGTTCAGCTCCTCCTTCGATGCCGTCTTTATCTCGTCAAGAGAAGCGTAACGTCGTCCTTTCATGGGCCTCTTCAGTTTAGGGAACAAGAAAAAGTCACAGGGGGCCAGATCTGGGGAATACGGTGGCTGCGGCATCATTAGTGTGTTGTTTTTGGCCAAAAAGTAGCGCACAAGCAACGATGCGTGAGCAGGGGCGTTATCGTGGTGGAAAAGCCAATTTTTGTTCTTCCACAAATCCGGGCGTTTCTGGCGGATTGTTTCGCGCAAATTGCGCATAACTTGCAGGTAATATTCCTTATTGACCGTTCTTCCCTGTGGCAAGAACTCATGATGCACCACGCCCCTGCAATCGAAGAAAACTGTCAGCAAAACTTTCACATTCGACCGAAATTGGCGCGCTTTTTTCGGTCTTGGTTCGTGCGGCAGCTTCCATTGAGATGATTGAGCTTTGGTTTCCACGTCATAACCATAAACCCACGATTCGTCACCAGTTATGACCCTCTGGAGCAAATAAGTGAGAGACATGAGTACCAACATAACGCCACAAAAAATTCGAAATTCGAATATACGTAACCAGCGAAAATTCAAAATTCGCGATACTTTTTGAACACACCTCGTATACATATATGGACCATTTGTATCTTAAATCTTTTCTACTTTCTTTGACCATTTCTTTATAAAAGGCTTGAGAAGTTCAAAAGGAAAATTACAACTAATAGTTTAATCTTTTTATTTGAGGAAGTATTTCGGAAAACTCTACCGGAAATACCGATAGAGATGGAGACTTAGCTGAGGGAAGTGGGGTTAGGAAAATGTCAATGTGGCTTTCATGATTTAGGGTAATAGGATTGTATGATCTATTTACAACCCGAGCCGGGTACCTGCTAGTTATTAAATAAAATTTTTATCAGATTATTCCTTCGAAAACCGATTCTATGTACAGTCACTTTGCTTCTTCCCATCTCATATCACTTCTTAAGAAGCACCCAACACTTTTTTCCTGTTACAAAATTTTACTTTAATTTATAAATAAAGCGTGATCTTTAAACTATATTTATGATTCCTAAAGCACAATTGACAATTTCTAAGTTTTCTAAAAATCGCTGCGTTTTAAATTTTAAATGATATGACCGTGTTTTCCACACCACTTTTGATGCAGAAAACAAACAAACGTCCTATGAATATTTATGAGGAAGAAGGCAGGTTTTTAGTAAGAATCAAAAACTTTTATATATGTACATGCAATTTGTTTAACCCTTAGTTGAATGTAAGGCTTTCTACGTATTGTTTTATTCGCCATTAAGCCCTGAAGAAGACCTAAATAAAAAAAAGGCTTAACATACAATTCAGATACAGTAAAAGCAGTTGGTAGTACAAAAATAGTCAACAAATGTTTCTTTTCATGAAAAAAATGCTCAAAACCATGTTTGCTTTGCCGAATGTTTTCTATGCTTAAGCAAAGACGGTTACATAACTTGTTCAATTATCAAAACTTTGGGTGCAAGACCAAGTTTGGAGACCCAAGGCCCAAGTTTTGTGCGATATTTTTTTTGAATCTAATGTAAGTATAATTCCTTCCGGATTTGTTCCACTCCAAAGTTGCAGCCTCAGCCCAGTTAAATAAAAAAAAACTTTATCGCTCAGCTTTTGGAACTGAACACTACTTTCTGTAATAAACTTAAAGTGGTAATGCGGTAAGCCGTAATGAATGAAATGCCTACCTCTCTGTGAAATCTGACAAATTTTTTAACAGCTTTTCGTTTTTAAAGTTGTATTAGCAAAGGAAAATAACACTCCTTACATATTTATACCCAATGCCATGTATTGCACTTAAAGCACTCGTACTAAATGATATGGACTCTCTTGTTGTTGGTTACGAAAATACTAAATAAAATTGCAGGCTTATTTTTAGCAAAGGATCTAAATTCAATACAGAATGTTACATATATACATACATACACCTGTAATTTTCTAAGTTTTATGGCAAACTAGCACTCTCCGCCAATCGTACGCAACGTCAATATTTTAATTAGAGGAAATTTGTTCGTGGAACCAAACATGTCTGCTCGCCACATGCAAAGCTAAAATGAAACAAACGGAAAGCTTGGGATTTTCCTGCTCAAATATATATAAATTAAATGCAAATAATTAAGATTAATTTACTTTCCGTTGGTTGTGTCATAGCGCAGGCGAATGTTTGTCCATGCAGAAGTGGTCGTTTATGTCGGATATTTAAATACGAACGTCCGACGGGCAATTCTACAGAAATATTATCAGCCTGAAGCAGATACTGGCACACTTACATACGTATGTATGTATGTTAAAATGCAAGTCAATATTTGTTATCCTGGATATTGCATAGAAACTCATTCAAACGCGCTTAAATTCTTTTGTTTATATATGTTTACATACAAATAATTAAAGTGGAGTACAAATAGAAAGTTTGTTGAGTTTTAAGGCCGAACTTCTTATCCATAATGGTATGAGTAGCTTCATGCTCTTAAAATTATTCGATTATTCGACTTGCCGGTTTGTAACCGTAAGCATGTTTACTAGTCGATTAAGGGTATTCGCTTAGTTCGATTAAGCGCTTTGCTTGTACTACAGCAAGCCGAGTCGATCGATTTCGTTTTGAAATTTATTCAAGATTTAATGTGCAACAAAACTAATATCAGTTTAGGAATTTTTTTAAAAGTGCGAGTATGAAAAGGAATTGACGTCTTCTATATTACCACCAATATGGAGTAACCGAAATATCTTGGTATCATACAAACACTTGTGAGCTATTGTTTTGCAACTGACCCCGTCACATGGTTTAGCTGTAGGTTAGTTCAGAAGGGGTCGACGGTACGCAATCGAAATGGCTTTCAATGGCCTAAATGACCTAATTACTGACAAATAATAAAAATATTTATTATGTTTTTGCTTTTGATCCGCCTCTGAACGTGCTTGAGAAGTACCAAAAGCATAAAACTTAAGACATACTTTTGGTTCTGCTGTGAGCTAAGCCGCGCTGCCCATCATATCATACATTCTTGGTTTTTTACTATGCTCTATTAGCGTTTAGACCCCGATCAATAGCAGAGCATATTTTGCATTGTTACTGCTGCTCTAGGGTAGAAAATGAAACACTGAAACTTTGCTTGAAGTTAAAGTAGGGACTTTTTATCTTAAAGAATTTAACTTCATCGCACTATTCCTTTGATATAAAGAGTGAGGGGGAAAATGATAAATAATTACTTAAAAATAATTCAATTTGATTGAGCTAATAAACATTTTTGTTTTATTCTACAAAATTAATATTCAAGTGAGGTATTATTTACCAAATATAGAAGCGAAAGCCGGCGGTTAGCTAAGCACATGGAGCACGACGCCACCTAGTGGCCTACCTAATGGAATATTAAATATAGGGAATATGTTTTTCAATTATGAACCCAAGCGATTTCTAATATTTCGGCCAAACCAAACCAGCGGGACTCTCACTTGATGGTAGCATTAGTACCATTTATGGTTATAAAAAAAACAAAATCTAATTTTTATACACCCAAGGCATAATTGTCTTACAGGGGAGGACTTAAATCCATATATATTTGTACACTGTTGAAAATTTAGGCTTTAATTGGAAACCATTCATCGATTTAAGCAAATTTTTTAAGTTTTTTGTAGTAAATTTCAAACCTTTCAATGAACTACTGGGATTTTTAATTTCTTTTTGTTTAAATTTAAAAACTAATTGAATGAAAAGTCTATAATATTATACTACGTTTACACTGCACTAAATGCGTCATTTTGGGCGAAAAAGTCCAAATGCGTCGCACTTCTTCATACAAATCGCATTTCCCAAATAACTGAGTTCATCGCATTCGCTCGCATTTGCTCCCATTTGGGCCGCTACAACATGACATTTTTTCGAACGCCTTAAGTTTGAAGTTTTGCATAAAGGAAATGTCAAGCAAAATGCAAATGAGTTTGAAATTACTCATTTTAACTTTCCAAATGCGGTGCAGTGTAAATGTAGTATTAGAATGATTTTAAACTAAACCAAAACTATTATTTAAAGGCATGAATACTTTAAAAATGTACAGAATGTAAAAACAAAAATTTGATTGAATCAACAATACTGAGGAGCGCAGTCGGCGTGGAGAAAATGGACATAAAGGAAAATTTGCTTATTTTTATTTATTCTGAAAGCCTTTTCAAGTCAGTTGATTTTGACGAAAACAAATTTGTGAGTGTCGTAACTCATTGAGCAGAGCGATCGTCTAGCTTACACCTTATTATTTTTTGATTTCTAGTCATCACAATCATGTGCTCGAAAACTAGAACAGGTCAAATTTTAAACCAGATTTGATTGGGTCATACATTTATGTTGTACAAGAAAGCTCAAAACAAATGCTCAAATTTTTAACTGTGTATAATAAAAGCACAGAATCAGAAAAGGTTGCGTGTACCACGAGGAAATATGTCAAAGAATTTGTGGGTGTTTATGAGCTGACTTCAACCAAGTGGCCATGGTGACTGTTGACACAACGGGGGTGTCAACTAGACAAAGGAAAGGCACAGCATGACCACTCATTGAGTACAAATACGACAAAGCTGTTTGTTGTCAATTCACCTGAAATGCTGCAGCATTCGGTCTCTTTGCCACCCTCTACGGTTTTCATCACACGCGAAGCTTCATCAGATCAGCTCAGCGAGCCATATTAGTCTATTGGACTGTATCGTAACTACATACTGTGTGTGTGTGTGTGTGTGTGTGAGTATGCATGCCCTGAGACATTTTTCCTTTTGGCTTTCATTAAATCGAATTGTTTTCATTCTTGGATTTGTTACGCTTATTGCTGTTATTATAGTAACTGTTTTCATGCAAATGTATGTGTGTATGAATAGAACATATTGCTACATATGTATGTATGTATGTGCATAAGACTTGGTCGAAAAGAAAGTTGAAAAAGTCCTCCCTTGAGTTTGAAGCTTATATTAAGAGAGATATTTTTTTGTTTATCCCTAAAAAACAGCTAAAATATGTTGTATTTTGTTGTTTTGTAACTTACGTCAGATAACTTTAAGGACGCTAAACTTGATTAGATAACGAACTTCGGAGTTCAAAAGGACATTAGAAGGATATGTAGATCGGAAAAATACAAGAGTTACATATTTTTGTAAGTTTTCCGAACTTAAGATCATGGCGTAAAAACCAATAACAAAATAAAAGAGTTACAAAAAAAACTGTTCGGAAACCCTCCCATCATAAGCTTCAAACTTAGAGGTGAACTTTTGCAACTTTGTTTTTTGTATGAGGACCAACCCAGTCTAATGTGTTTGTTTAAGTTTACAGCTGAACGTTTTTGACTTAAAATTAAAAGCAAAAGATTTTAGTGTGAAATAATTAGTGTAGCATTAAATCTTTTAATGAAGGTGATTGCAAAGCCGTTGGCTTTAATATATGGACGTACTTATGTATGTTTGTATACTTGTCAACTACGATATTATCTTAAAAGAGAAACCGGATCCTTGAAATCAAACCATTGACACTAGCCAGGATTATTTTCCCCAGGTAACCCCCCCACATTCAGCAAATTCCGATTAAAACGAAATATTTAACACAAACAAAAGAAAAAACAATCCCTAGCCGATAAAACACCGTTTTCGCGATCCAAAGTCTTTCTACATAGAATCCCTTCTAGGTGGGGTAGAAGCCTGTTAAATTTTTGACGATTTCTTAAGCTCAAAAGTGTCTTAACCCCAATTGGGATTATGTCATGGCACCATCTTGAAGCCATAATTTAACTACATACATCTGAATTTTAGAAATTTATTAAATTATGTTTAAAATAAAATTAAGTGGCCTCTAGATTTTTGGTATAAAAATCATTTATCGGATCTTCGGTGTCCACCTCAAACCTTCGGAGGAGCAACTTCGGGCAGTTTTCGTGCATTAAACATTATATTTTTATTATTTATATGTTAGGATCTAGACACCCGGCAAACTCAGATGGTGCCAAATGCGAGTAAAATACTTTTGCTTGATTCATTTTATTCTGCTCTCGAATATGAAAAATAAAAATTTCTAGCTAGTTTCATGTTCATATTCTCTTTGATAATACTTCTGTGTTATATTTCAAATCCGTTCTGTTTTAGAGCAAACTTCTGAGAGTTCCTTCCTATCGTGATTTTCTAAAATTATCAATTATTGAAGTGTCATAACTCATTTCAGATTTTCATAAATTTATCCCTATCACTTTTAGAATCATATTTATAGAAATTTTCCCCTAAATGTATGCTATAGAAATCATTCAAATGGAGATCACTCATACGCCTAGTGGCACCAGTGTAGCGAATATAACATCTGAATAGGCCATGCTTACCGACCTTGGTATTAAAAAAACATTCTTTTGACAAAAGAAGTTCCGGGTCAACTTTGGGAAAATAGTTTAAAGAAACATAAAAACTAAAAATCTTCTCATATTTGCATAAATATACTTGTAAAAATGAATACATATGTACAAATAATGGGTTAATTTGCATTGAAAAGAACCTCCTTAAGGGATTTCGTTCATCATATGACCTCTTTTTAAATCGAAAATCAGCCACCCAAAGCTCCCAATGGGCACTGCATGATTTATATTCAATATTAAAAGTAGTAGCGGAGTATCCGTATAGAATTTGAGTAAGACGATATGAGTTCGTTTCTATGCCTATTCGGTATGTACATATGTCTCATCATGTAGATGGTGTAATTATTGTCCACAAGGAGTTAAATGGTAATAGTATTACAAAATAATCAATCGAATGGTGTGGGGTAGTGCCTGCAAGTCTCAGTTGTGGTAGCTGAGAAATTGGACATTTTCTACTAACTCTTCGCATTTGCTAACGAATAAAAATAACAAATAAAAGGCTAATATGAGGAAGATCAAAAGCTAACAAGCAAATTTTTAAGGGGAAGCCATATGTGTTTCTGTGAACTTTTAAGGTCTTTGCACAATCTGTTCGTCTCAGCGCAACCCTAGTGAAATTTTCCGGCGATTGTTTTCTTAGAATAGGTATGTATCTTGCGAGCTTACGATAATATGTTCATAGCTTGAAAAAGTGCAAAGACTGTAGGGCTTCCTATATAAGGTTGAGTTCGAATCATTCCAGACAATAACTCTCAGCTTTTTGCCGTTCATTAGTAAGAGAGTAAAACAGATTTAAAATGGCTACTTCAATAATGAATGAATGAAAGTAAAAATTAACATTTGATAACTTCAATGGAAATGTGTTTATTTGCATGTCAGTTGGTCCGTTCGTCAGCAACCACGTATTGTCCACTAGCATGTGTATGTATGTTTGATACGCACATGTGATCCTGCAAAGAAATTGTCTCATCACCATTTAATTCCTTGCTCATTCTGTGCACAGCTGGCTGAAAATCCGTCTGGCGCCAAAGCATGGCTGACTTAACAGATTTCAGCGAAAAGGCTGCAGCCGGTTTAATGCATACAACACACACGCACACACACATGCATACATACTGTCTGCATGTACGAAAAGTGTACTTTGTAAGCTAGAAAAACAGCATGAGCCACTAATACAGGCGGACTTGGTCACTGACAGGGTGAAGCTAAGCAGCAGGAGGAGCCCGGTAAGATAATAAAAACTAAAAACAACAACAACAACGTATCTTAAATTCAACAAGCCACTACCCCCACTTCGATGAATGGAATTTTCTGAAAATAGGTGACATTTCGTGACATGACTGACGCCAAGCGACTAAGGCGCCAAGTCAACTCTTTTCAGCCTCAAATCAACCCATAGCCCATACACATTAAACTCATACCACAGGAAATCTACTCAACTTCGGCACACAACAATAATTAAGTCTCAATGGTGTAGATGAAGGAGCAACAAAATACACACAAACACACACACAAACATATCTGCTCATGCCCAAATGAAATGAAGTCGAATATTTGCTTGCACGCATGGCAAGCAAAAACAAAACAATTAAAACAATCAAATAAACTATTTTGTAGCAGCAGAACATCAACAAATTCATGTTGTGAGCAATGAAGTTAGTTAAGTGAGTATTTAGGGTGATAATATTTGGGCCGCAATTCAAATTTGTCTACAAACTGCAAGTCTTCGAATTTCGTGACAAAACTTGACCGAAAGACCTTGTCATTGTCATTATTGTGCCCTTGCTCAGTTTAATAAGCTCTCAAGAGGCGTAACTATTGACTTTTCCCTCTTCACTCGCTTCCTCTTCTTATACCTCTTTAGCTGAATATTCTACCTACCCATTTCATATCGTATTTTTTCCTTTTCCTCTCCGTTGCCCTCTCCACTCCCTTAAAGCACACTTACTCCTTCATATAACGGATCTCTCTGCTGAACATGGTATGGTTGGTAGAAATAGTTGGTGAGATATAGCAAAAAGTTTGATATTGCCTTGTAAGAGGCGTGGCATCGAAAGTTGTATACAGATTGTAATATAGAGAAAATAAGACTAGCGGAAACTTTATATAAATCGAAACCATTTTCAATATTCTACCATGAACACTCCTGGAGATGTGCTCTAAGAAAAATCTTATTTGTATAGGAGATGCCACTCACCTTTATCTTCAACCACCGGTTCTCTGAAGGCGTCAGATATTAGTCTCATTAAACTTTTTATAAATTTTCAGTATTATGCCATCAAAAGAGGCAGAGGTATGCAGTAAGGAAGTCCCATTTCTATGGGAGGCAGCATGCCCCTTTTAAGAGACCCACAGCAACGATGTTGTTTGATCCAGCACTTCTTTTCTGTGAGTGTAGCGCCACGCGTGAAATCGAACTCGAGACCAGAAGTGTGGGAATAACACGCACATTCTCTTTTACAGCTACCTCCCACAACTCTTAAAGGCAAATACTAAATGAGAAAGAATAATAAAACGAAATTATTAAATATAGCCACCACAGTGACAACAACTTAAGCTAAGGGAGCTCTTTCCTATTTGCTCTGTTCACCAAGTCGTTCATTGACACAATTGCAGGAGTAAAAGAAAAACTTTACTCTCAAAGGATAACGTGAAGGTGTAGAATTGAAAATGTAAAATAAAACCAACAAAAACAAAAACATCAAACTAACCACCGCACCCCACAAGAATAATCGGAAGGTAATTGTACACCAATTTGGTTTATGAATATAAATTAACTCGAGTGCCAGCGACGGAGTTCAAAGATTATAAACATTATTATGTTATTATTATTGCCAGCGTGTACTAACTGCTTGCGGGGGGTGGGGCCGGCACAGAAGTGGTGGCGTTTTTAGTTAGCAACCATTTGCCAATCAACGCGTTTCTCCCGGCAGTCAACAAGTCTTCTTTACATTGGAGCTCTGAATATGAGAATGCAAAGCGAATGAAAAGCAGTGGGCAAGCGGAAAAAATGCGACATTGCCAATACTCGAGTCTAGTTATGAATGTATGATTATGTACAGCTACATATGTATCTTAGATATGAAACAAGATATAAATTCAAAAAAAAAAAAAATAATACAAAAGGATGTGGAGAATACACATGTCTGCGCATTTGTGCGAGTTTGTGGGTGTGTAAGACGTACCCCAGCCCACTGAGCCCAACATCAAACAAAACGCATCAAAATAGGAAAGTTCAACAACTAAAAGCATCACAGGCAGCATATAAATTAATCTTCCTAATTATGTCACCCGCCGCTTTAATATTTTTAATTCACCTTTCATTTCTTGCCAAAGATTTTTTATAACTTTTTAACTTGATTCTAGAGCAAACAAACTACGCAAATTTACTCTTAAGTGAAATAGAGCATTTATTAATTTGTTTGATGGCGTACTATAAGATATTATCCTTCTAATGATATACAAATTGTATATGTATTTGACATAAGAGTGTAAGTATGTATGCACCCTGTAGGAAATGGCACTAACTTCAAGTTAAAAGAAGTGAGTTGATTTGGAATAAAGTAACAGCCTGATTATTTGCTCGGAGGATGGCAGTTTTATGGGGAAAAGTGATGAGCTAGACCGGGTTACATCGAAATAACAGCCCTTGGCCGGGTAAACCCCGAGTCATTCCAGTACGATACAAATTTCTAGGTCTAAATAAACCTAAATTCCTATACGCTCCAAAGAAGGGTTTTAAAAAAAATTGCATTCTGCTACGGCAGTGTGCTGGATAACAGAAGGTGTTCCATCATTTCTTGAGGCCGCACAATGTTACAGATGCGGCACCAGGTATAATATTTCAGACCCATCCGTGCTGCATGTGCCCCGTTAGTCCAGTGTCGGGTGAGTACCGCAACTAATAACTTGAGCTATTCATTTTGAGAATGGTTAAATATTGTGATTCTTTGTAGTGCTGAGAGATACGGTCCTGAAAAGTCCCCAAGGGCGTAAGGATATCCTTCGCATCTGAGCCATCAAGAGCCCATCCATACCAAGGCAGGTCATTTGTTATTTTGATTCCCTGCAATCGAACTTGTGTCTTCCATTCCATTTGAGAATGGGTAAAGATCGTACGTCATTGTTGGAGGCCCCAGCGAGATACGGTCCTAATAAATCCCGAGGATGCAAGTACCTCCTTAGCTGAAGAGGCGGTTGATGCCAATCCAGCTCATCCGCTATTCCATTTACCTGACCAACCAAGCTCGACATTATTGTTGCTGACCCAAGAGCAGCCTTGCTGTCAGAAAAGCTTCCCATCGAGTTATTTGATTGAAATACACTGGCTGAGTCCGAAAGATGCATGGATAAGGGCAAGGCTGGGAGGCCATTTTGGATCCTTCCATGAAATCTGAAATGTCCAATTTTTGAGCGATTTCCCTAAATTCCAATTTCTTACTCGGAAGAAATCTTAAAGTTTGTATCGGAGGCCGTTCTGTGGTGCCCTTTTTAATATAAGAGTCAGCTGTGCCTGTAAGTGCTCTCTTTACAGAGGCCCAACTCGACAACCCTAAGTTCACCCTGGGATGCCGTTTCTTTGATGCATGAAGCTACATGTTACATATGACGTTCAGAGCCTCAGTGACATGATATATATGCTACTCTGTATCGCGATCCGAAAGCAAATGCTATGCGAAAGCTTTTAAATTCCATACATTTGCTTTCAAATGCGAAAGAACTTTCATTCGCGTCGCGATACAGAGTAACCCCCCTGTTAAAACGAGACCTTTCAGAAAGTTGACAATTAAATTTCCAACCATTCGACTCCCTCCATGACCATGACACAGAAGTCTAGCAGTGGTCAGAGAGCACTGCCCTTCCCCAGATGTTGTTAAGGCTTTGGGATTGCAATTACTTACTACATAGTCGACAGAGCAATGGGTCTTCAATACATCACTGGTGCCTCGATCGAAACGGATGATTTTCCAAACCGGGAACATGCGACATACAGTTGACCAAGTAAATAACATTTCTCCAGACTCAGACCACAAACACTCAATGATTGGAATTGTGATTTGTTGATTTCATTATAGAAATCGAGACGCATTGGATTCGCTAAAACTTCAATAGAATATCGGTTAGGAGAATTGAACTTCTCGAAATGAGAAACTCTTAATCTTTGAACTATTATTTTAGTACTTAGTCTTGGGTGACGACTCAACCAAACTGCGCGAGGTACAACCAATTCATTTAAGAACTCAAGTGGATAGTTGGTTGACTCGTGCTCTTTCAGTTTGTTTATGAACTCCTATTTTGTTGAGACGAAATTGCAAAAATTTGGCGGGAACGAAATCAATAAATTTGATGGGTCGACAGGAACACGACCATTAACGTTCCTTAGCAATTGGTTGAAAAAAACTTTAGAAATAGAACGCATGTTTGGCGTCAGCTGCAGGTTTTTCGCATAACGCCAGAATGTCGATGATTAGACGCAAGCATTGACCTCATCTGCAGCTGTCGATCGTGGCATTACTGGAAGTGTTTGCAAAAATCGCTTGAGAGTAAAATCAATGCACCTTTAAAATAATGATGATGATATTTCTTGTTTGGCGGAATTCCAAGCCGAATTGCTGCGAATAACCTAACGTCACTCTCTTTTATATATTAAGATAAAAACAAAAACAAAGCATCACATACGCATAAACTTAACTCGGGTTGATTGAGATTTGGTGCTAAAGCAAGAATAAACTAGCAAAGGGCCAGGCTACTCTTTTGGTAAAATTATCCTCGATTCAAGTAAAAACTGCTGAAGTAATACTTAATTCAGGTGAATGAATGGGATGTTATTTTCATTGCTTTATATCCACAATACATACCTAAATACATATATACCAGCTGTCAAATGGAGCTATCCCAACTAGATAACAATTCCATACGATGACTGCACTGATGATGAATTAAATGGTTTTATAATCGGTGGCAATTGCTTTGCTCGTTGTAGACTTCTTAGTTGGTGACCTTAGGAGCACTTAATTTCCACCTTCAATTTCCTTTTTGAGATGGAAATGTGGTCGATGATAACAATTACTACACATGTACAGACATATTTGTATACATTATAAACAAAGACTGCAGTATTTTTTCTTACATATATTACGTATTATGTGCAGATATACATATGGACGCAAATATGTATTTTAAGCTTCAAATTGGACATCATGGCATTGCCATTTACTTTGCTTTGGAACAATTAAAATCAAATTGATCTCATTTTAATTCATAGAAGATAGTATAAGAGCATAACAGGAAAGAAGTAACTTGATTTGAGAATAATTGGGTAACGTACGGATTCGTGAGAAAAGAATTGGAAAAGCTTGGGCTTTTGCAGCAACATAAGACTCAAGCAGGAAATGTGGCAAATCTGTGGCAGTGAAGTTAACAGCAAGTTCGGAGCGAGATTGTGATCACCGATGTTTATTTGTGTTTAAAGCGTTGATCCACAACAACAATATTAGACTTAAAAAAAAATACATAATTGGCACTATATATACCTCCGCGAAGATTAAGGCCGAGCTTCTTAACCAATTTGTGGTGTGCTGCTTCTAATTTTTCCTACAATTTGGCAGGACCTACAGTTTTCTACAGAATCTTTCCATGGCAGAAATACCCTCCTGGAGGTTTTGCCAAACCACCGCCGAAGGGCGACCCCGTTTTGAAACCACCTTTTCAAACTATTTTTGATATAACCCCTCTCAGGACTCGAACCTTGAGCCTTCGATGTTGTAGGCCAGCAACGCTGACAGCAAGTGTAAATGGCTGCATGGCGCTGTAAATGCTCAGTCAAAATAAGTGCAGCATTACATAACTTTCCCTACATATGTTGGCATGTTTGCATTTGTGTATGTGCATTAGTTGAATATGCCAACTTGTTGCTGCAACTGCAACACATTCAATCCACAATAGTGACGACATAGTCGTAAAAGTGGGCCAAACGTCTGTGTCTGCACTCATTATCGAACCATCTCCACCTCCAAGTCAATGTCGCCATTGCCACTGGAAACACCCTTTCTTACTATTGTTGTGAATACATACATATTTACCGACTTATTCGCACTCATACAATTTAAAGTCAAGTCAAATTGTCCTACCGCCACCTTGTGCGCAATTGTCTGGATAAGTTCCTATTGAATCAATGCAACAAGTAACATATGTTTTGCCCTCTGGCATAGCGCAGCGAGTTCTACGACGATGCAACACAATGTCTACAACAATAAACTCCATAGTCACAACCTCATACATATATACATACATACACAAACGCACACTTATATTAATGTGCATGTGTATACGTGGCTTATGGATGAAAAGGCGACGAAGAAACACTCCCAAAGTCAAGCCATCAAGCCATTCAAGATTTTCATATTTCAAAGTAGTATTTCTACCTCTTAATTCGATGGTGGTTATGTTGTTGTGCCCTTTTAACTGCTTCCTCGTCACTATCTACTTCGTTAACATCTATTTCTTCTTAAAGCCCACTGCCGTACATGCTCGACTTTCACATCAACGTTACGTATGTGTGTGTGTGTGTGTATGCTCTTGCAACTTTTAACTTTTGAGCTTAGTATTGCTACCGTTGGGCAATTCGAGCAGCATCAGCAATACGACCAATTTTATCCACTACATACATACACATATATGCCCATTTGCCCTCTAACCATCAACTTGGCCTGTCATACTCTTATTTTACTTTACACAGTTTCGTTTCATTTAAATTTGTTTCATACTCCTTTCCATTTGTTCGTGCTTTTGCTCATTTCACGGTACCATCATAGCGCACTGTTGAAAGACATACGATTTACGCTCCAAATGCGACTTGGTTCGGATACGAATTGCCATTTGCCTGTTGCTATCAGCAGCCTGTTGCCGCTATGCAAACATTTTACACATTCATACATACATACAAATATACACAGACGGACCCCATTTTTCGTTTCGCTTTTTTGAGCGCATTTTTAAACGTTCGTTTGTGTATTGTGAGTTGAGTGCAACACCAAATTCACTCACTGAACACTCAAAATAATGATAGCGCGCCGCTCACACATATCAATGCACTTCCTTGTAGGTATACAGAGTTATTTCATTCGCTAATACATTCTCTCTTGCTTGCTCCTTCGTTCAGCTACTCGATAGCTAGTTGCTCGCGTCAAGGATGTGCATGCGCTTTACGAAGCTTGGAGCAAGATATTTTATGCTTTGGGAGTGAATTAAAGCAACAATTGTCACTAATTAGCAGCCAAAAATATGTTTTCTTAAAAAACGATCATAACCGTTTTGTACATTAAAAGGACTCTGGATGAAACATAAAATAAATTTATCAATTACTAAATTGTAATTGCGGCTAGACGATTTAGGTCGGAACCACTTTTAACAGTTGCTCTGTTTTTTTTTTCACTTCAGTACGCAGGCACAAGCCTGCCATACCACCACCTCAATTGTGTGGGTATTTGCTGGTTATGCATACCCAGTAGGAATGAAGAGCGCACAACAATGCCTTAATTTACCAGATATTTACAAATGTGCGGCTTTTGTCACATCCAAAAACCATAAAAATGATGGAAAAGACATGAATAAAAATAAAAGCTCCAAATGTCCAAAACGGCTCTGAAGTTCATTCAAAACACTCTAAATTCATCGACTTCGGAATCATTTTGGATTCTTTTTTGTAACTTCTTGTATTGTGAATAGAATATTATATTGTTATTATTATATTGTAATTAACCAATAAAATCCAATTCCATTGTGCTAGGAGATTTTCATACTGGGCACGGTTGGGTGCGTTTAAGTGGGGGCGCTTCGTCTGGGTATGTGAGTTTGTAGGTGTTTACAAATAAAAGAGGTTGTTATCAACTATTTTCATGGCTTATCGTATATTCGCAACTGAGTTCGTGTGAATAAAACATATTGAAAGGGATCCTAGTACAAACACGAAACAGAAATAGATACATCTACAAACAGATAATACAAACATGCATAGACAGACACACACACACATATATGCAGTGGTATGGAAGAAAATTGTTCTCTCACTCCCCCTGCCGTTACGCCCCTTCTGATGCATCGAGCTGTAAGCTCGTGTTTGTGCACGCCTGTAAACCCGATATACCGCGCCCAAGTTGCCAACGTTACAATATGATGCCTTCATCTGGAGATGTGCTCACGGCGGAAAGTTGGCTGACTAAAAGAGAAACATATTGTACACATGTTGAGACTCTTCATGAATACCAAAAGGCAGCGAACATTTTTATGGAGTAATCAAATTTAATTGAGATTATTCGAGATAACTTTTCCAGATTTGGTGGCGGCTGTTTGGGCAATTAGCAATTGACATTTCGTGAGTTGGAATTCGTCAAGCCAGCTCTAATAAACTGAGGATTTTTATGATGGAAATACCAGGCAGTCAAACCAACTAGTTGCGAATTACTTCAAAACTACATAGTATGTACACCAAACCCAAGTAGTCGGCCAACTGTCTCCTTTCCAGACAAGAAAGTCCTACGAGATATCAATTGTCAGATTTCGGACAGAAATATACCAGTCTCAAACTAATTCAAAAAAGACCAAACAAATGCAGTTCAATTGTGATATGAAACTGTTTTAAATGCTGGACATTTTAGCAATCGGCTGAGCTTTTCATTTTTACAGACACAAATTGGGTTCTTTTCCGACTAGTTCGGTGCCAGTCAGAAAATACTAGTTTACACTGGTATGTTTCCTAACTAGTTTAGTGATTCACTCTAGGGTATGTGTGTATATTTGGGTGTCAGTGAGAGTGCCATATCCCTGTAAAAAACGATTGAGTATCAGAGTACTCCAACACTTATCCTCATTCATATAAAAAGGGTGGTCCAATTTACGCGGCGATGTCTGCTGATTGGATCACCTAATCTATCTCGGAGTACCCTTGACTTTGCTTCTGAATACTCTATGGATCGCCTACGTGAAACTACCTTCAAAATGCTGCCAAAAGATTGCTCAATGGAGTGTTCTTCACCAAAACGAGAGAGAAGTAGGTGTACTTTTGAGGAGCCCCGATGCATACGCCTCAGTGGAAGTTACTTCACTCTGAAGATCAGCAAACAAACATGCCCAAGTTGTTGATGTTTGACTACCAAGAGTTAGTATCTAGAATCGTAATTGCACACACACAGGCCCATATAAGCATACACATATACACATGTAAGATTTAGTCAGTGCAAAAAGTAATACTTTCAAGTCGATTTTTGCCTAAAAGGTTAGAGTCAGGAAGAAAGCAATTAACCGGCATTATCTTCTTTTACTTTAAATTGATTTTCCCCTCTCGCTTCGTCTCACAATAAAGGTCACATGCACGGAGCGATGGTTCTTTCGGCAGCGGTCTTCTTTTCTTAAGCAGTGCAACATTCCCTATCATTGTTCTTCTGGGACCGGCTACTGAAAGAGATATTGGCAGGTAGATCGTACTTTACTTTTAATTTAAAAGATATTCAACGAAATTCTGAAGAAAATATTCACCGTCAGCATTTTCTAATTTTCAAAGGAAACTCCGCCGCCGAAAATTATTTAGAACGGGGCTGGTTGAAAACGAAAACTCAATTTAGAACCCCCGCTGTCATGACATATCTTAGTGTCGCAAATGCTTCATGAAATCAATTTTTCAGTGAGTCGCTATTGTTGATTTCCGTGAGCTTTCATACTTGCAAAACAAAGAATTGCATTTCAATGCTAGATCCAAGAAGGCTTTAGTTAATCCTGAATCAATTTAAAATATTGAACCAAAATCCACAACAATTTTGTACTTTGAGGTTAGCCGCATACCACACTGGGTACATATTAGTGAACTCAGCAAATTTGAGAAAATGCTCCAGTCACAACAAGTCGCTTGTGTCCAGTTTGAGCCGACTCAAATTTGATTTGAATTTTACTCAGAGCGCGAGGCATTCAACTATCAACACGGCATGGCAGTTGACTCTTGATAAATGCATTTGTGTCGGTAGTGATTTTGTTTTAGTGTTGGTGTTCGTTGTCTCCTAGACGTTCCATTTGATAAATTATCAAATTGTATGCCAGTCAGATAAAGTATATCAACAGGATAGGACATTAAAGAGCAGCGCAAGCGAAGAATTCATTCAAAGAAATCAGCATAAATCAGTTGAAATAATTAATTACAAATAATTTGAGTTTAGCAAATTTCCAAGTTTAAAAAAAGTGCAGTATTTTAGGTAATTCTTAAAATGTTGAATTAAATTTTTCCAGTCGGTTAATGTAGAGCGTTTGCAGACGTCTGTAAGTACAAACAAAATCGAAATCGAGCTGTGAATGTCTAAGGACAGATAGTAGATTTCAATTAAAGCATACTTTCGGGCGCTGTTCCGGATATGCAATTAGACTGCCCAGCAGGTGAGTGTGGGGAAAATTACATGAAAGTGTCGGAGGACATCGCCCGAAACTACCATATGGCACGGTAAGTATTCACACACACACACAGACAAAGACTTGCACACACAAGGAGTTGAATTCTTAGCCTATGTATGTATGTATGTGTGGAAAAGCAAAAATTTATTAACACTTTGAGTACGCAATAGGTACACACAGTCTTTTGTTTGTTTTGACATCTCCTCGCACAAGATTGATAGCCCCGACCGATAACAGAAGGCAAAAACAAATGGAAAACACAAATAACAAATCAAATATAAAAAGTAAAATGGAATTCCATTTGCTTGTAATTTTGAAGACAACTTTGGTTTAAGAGGTACTCATCAAGTTAATACTCAAACATATGTATACATACACACATGCACACAAACATATCGACAACTATGCTGAGAAAATATACAAAATACAGGATTTTCAATCATAAACTTAGTTGTTTTTGTTCCAGTGCATAACATATGGATTAATCAAAAGATTTATGGTGGTTTTACGTTCGCATCAATGCAGGTATGTAGAGATCTATGTAGTCACATATGAACAAGATACATACATACAATATGCCAGATTCGTAGATTTTTAATACAAGTCCTATCATTGCATTGGAAATGAGTTATTCGCTTTTGTTTTTCTCCGAATTATATCGAGAGCGTTTGATTGGCAAAGTCGAAACATTCTTGACGTATGTCAGTTAATATTACAATATTTGCTGAAAACTTCGCAAAGCAACCATATTGGATTTTCAGACTTTATCTACGTCTAGCTAGTATGTGGCTAGGCATATGGAATGGTTTTTTGGATTGTGCGTACACAAACCCACCTACAAACGTACATACAGACTGTTTCCATATGTTGCCTTCATTCATTTGGATTGCCTTAAATATGATTTTTCATCATATCACATTGTGTTTACATTTGAAGTGTTTTCTCCTTAAACTCTCTGAATGGCTATTAACAAACATTTATTGGGGTTTAAACATTTTTTAAGTACAGTCTTTTCCATTGTCATGTGGGGCATTCGATTGTGGGGCTTCTATTACAGAATTTGACGGAGTTTGAAGTAAAAATGAGCCGATAGTACAGTGAATATGTACTTGCATGCCATATCGAAGCTCCCTGGTTCAAATAGCAGGCAGCAGTCGGCAGCTCACCGAGTATATTTTTGCCATGAAAAGCTTCTGAACAAAAATTTAACTCCATACAACATTTTCTGCTAACTTTTAGAAAAGTTAATTACCATAAATTGTACGAGAGTCTCGGTCTTGAAACTTTAGTAGGTCGAGCTCACCGAATAATTGTTATAATTTTTATATTAGTTGGGAATTTTCGTTATCAAGCGAAAACAACGTATACCGTTGTAAATTTGAGTGTCCTTTTGATATTTTTCATTTGCTGTCGCATTTTGTAAACTTTTTTTAGTACTTCAAAATTTTCGAAATGGCCATAAAAAAAAAACTTACTGAAAACTATTTTTTGTGTGCCAGATCTCGGTGCGTGTCCGCCTCCCCTTTTTATTTCATAGTGTAGGGCTTAAAATTAGCCCAATTTATGGCACTCACTTTCCAGAAGTTCAGAATAATTTTAATTTCAAACCATGGTTCATGCTTTGGTCATATGTTGTACTTAAATATAAAATTAAATATAAACTGGCTCATCCCAAGTTTTAAAGTTTAGATTAATTCGATACAGTCAATACATTTTAAAGGTGCTAGAAATTACTCGCAGATTGCGAGAACATAAGTCGAAAGTGTCCTTGCTTAGCGTTAACTGATGCCGATTAGAAGCACAAAGTCGAATATTGACGGAAGAAAATGAAATCGCTTTTGTAGTATCCCCGTGAGGACAACGACTAACTAAAATAATTTAAGGACGAGCTTTACTCAGATATGAGTGTAGTACAATGAATTTGAAGATAAGAGGTGATCACCTATGTCGTGTTATGCGAATGGACAGAGACAATGAGGTCGGCAGGTGTTTCTATCGAAAACCGATTTTGGTAGTAGCGCAAGGAGAGGACCCAGTGGATGGAAATAAAATATACCTTTTAAAAAATAGCCCCCCAAACCTCTAAACCAATATTTAACGTCAATAAAAAATGTGTCACGTTGTTCAATTTTTTGAATGAAGTTCATTTTGATTAAATTAAATTTAGTGTGTCTATTTTAGTATTTAGCGTGTATAAATATTTGTATAAAATAAAATATTCTTATTGAATTTAAATTTAATTTAATTTTATTCTCCAAAAAATTCATATTTATTTCTTTCAAAAAGAAGTTACAAACCCAAAGCTTTTATTTTAAAAATGAGAACAGTATTTTGCTTCAAAGTAATGCCAAGACCAAGAGCCTAAGAGTCGACATTCTCTTACATAAATTTATTTAATTATTTCTTACAGTGCATACAAATCCCAGCTTGTACCTTACAGAAATGAAAATAGCAAGACTACAATATCTGATGAAGAAGTCTAGCATCTTCCAAAATGGATCTATAACAAAATCTATGGCAGTTGTCTCTAAATTTTACCTGATAAAAACATTTAATAGTTAATTAAAAAATTATTATTGAAAAATAAAAGATTATTATTCTTGGCCTTGAGCTCTTTTATAGTCTTGGTACTTTAGAGTATGTACAGGCCGTAAAAACGAAAATTCAATGGAATTGTTGGTATACAAAATATAAATAAAAATATATAATTTATAATCAAAACTAGACTATAAATCCACTGACATCTCTGAACCTCCAAAATGTATACATGTCCGGATTCGCCCTTCTACAGTGGTCTTTAGCCCTCGTTTAAAACATGTAGGTCCCTCTTATTTCTTGGGTTACTCTTTATAGTTGTTTTTATGCATTGAACTGCTTATTCGAAAAAGTACACCACAAGTTGGAAGGGAAGCTGAGCCTTATTGCTATAGCTTTCCCAGTGTTTGAAATTCAACCACCCAACTTCATTTCATTCACTTTGTTGCTATTTCTTTTCCTCACCCTTTTCACGTTGCTTTAATAGCTGTTCCTTTCCTGTGTATGCCATTGAGTACTATAGTTTGTATTTTTTATTTTATGTTTCCTTTTCTAGCTGTTCTTTTTGTTTCATTATTTATTGTTTTGGCTAGAATAAAGTCTTAATTTACGACTATGTGAACCAGGGACGTGAAACAGCCTGTGCTTAGTGCAGGAATTTTGATGATTTAAGAAGACACTTCTATGCCGGAAATGGATTTGTATTTCCTTTTTTTTGGAAGAAATGAGGGCAGTTTGTCCAAAGTCCCTTGCCCTTTAACTTGCATCTCTCATGACTCCGTGGGAGGGTGTGCCTATCATAATGGTGTGTTAAAAATGTATTCAATTCGTATCCGAATATACTTCCCTCCTCACAGCCATATTTATTGGTCGGTATGTGTTTAGTTTTTGAATTTGCACATCATCTTATATCTGCTGTTGATTAAATTAATCAAAGCCATGTATCCATTTACATATATGTATGTTTGTAAATATGTACTTGCATATGTCAATAAGCGTATATTTATTATAGACCGCTTGGCTGATCTGATCCTTTGCCATCCTAATTAGTGATATTAATTAGATATGCCGCCGATAATAACATTTATTGTGTTATATTATTTATATTGTATTATGGCAAGCCGTTACACTCTCTTAACATTTCAGAACACCACTTCATACAGCTGTATGTATGTATGTACAAATGCACAGTGGTGTACAAATAAATAGTACATTTTTGAAATAGATACACGACAATGAAGGTGTAAGGCCTGGTTGTTGTTGTTATTATGTATGAAACTACGTTTTCGAAGAATATCTGCGAATGCATTAAAGGTAGGTTCTATGCCACTGGGGAATACTTTTACAAACATGAAAAATAAAAGTGGGATTTTTATCCGAACACCACTGTGCATTACACTGGGCCTTATGTTGCAATCGATTTTCCTTGCTTTAAAAGCTTGCTTTTGACCTAAATACTTCAAATATAAAATTTGGTGAAAATCTGACCACATTTAGTGGCCACGCATAACCGCCAAAGTATGAAAATACCACAGGCAGTAAATCTGATTCTATCTTCAAGAAATTTAATATTTTTAGCAAAAGGCAACATTTTCAGCAATTCGGTTTAAAATTAATTTTTGGGGCCAGTCTAATGCACATACTAGATTTCGGCTAGAAATTAAAAAGTCTCGAACTACATAATTCAAAATAAACCAAACAAATTTTGTTCAATCATTGTAGCAAAATATTTCAAGCATGGTCCTTTTCACACTAGTTCGATACCAGTACGAATATACTAGTTGGGTGCTGGTATGTTTCCTGACTAGTTTAGTGATTCACTCTAGGGTATGCGCACACACATACACACATTCATACGTACAAAGATACAAACGCTTTTAACGTTATCGTCAGGGTCTATTTCTTGCTGCAGCTTGTTAGCTCGTACAACTTTCCAAACAATAGGGAGTCCATTCAAGTGGCGAGGGAATTGGCCTTTCGAAATGCGAGTGTGCAATTTGATCGGGTGGAGTTAAAGTGTCTACTAACTGTTATGTCCTGATAAGGAAGCCCTTTTGATGCTAAACAATCGATGTAACATCAATACATGCACATATACACACACACAAGAAACTGTGATTCACATAGACCATATGGCATTAAATTGATCTATATAATGTGTAAACGGCCGAAGCGGGATAACTAGTGGGTATGTGCTGGCCTAAAATGTGGAACAACTCGGGTTCACACAGTTTTGTCCCTCGGCAGTGGATGACAATCTCCGGCCTTCAATACTTTTTCTAAGGATTGAGCATACTTTTCCACAAAGAACGAGTTAAGTGCACAATCACATTGTCTCTGTATATAATAAAATTGTAACAGATATTCAAGAAAAATTCATTGGAGCTAATAGAATCGAAATCCATTGTTTTTAGAGTTTTTGTCTGTCTGTCTGTATTTTTGACGGCATCATCACTCAAAAACTATTGAATAGAATTACATGATTAAGCCAGTTTCGGCGTTATCGACCATTATGTGGACCAAGATGACTCACAATATTTTAGTACAATATGGGTACTGCAATGAGCGCTGTGATTAGGTTCCGTATTTCAACTGGTATCGAAGAAATAATGATTAAAAACGAACTCTGCCTATTATAAGTTCTTGTACAAGGTGGCGCAAAAGTAAGCTTCCGATGTTCAGCATATCGGTTGTGGCAACCACATGTTTTCCAATCCCAATTCATCAAGTTGCGGCAAAAAGAACTCGTTGATCATTGCTCTGTAGCGCTCACCATTCACAGTAACCGTTTGGCCCCGACCGATTATTGGTCAAATAAATAGTCAGCAATATTCCGCGTTCTGGAGCAGTGTAGCATAACATTGTTTATTAACGTGTATTTCGCATGTGTTTACTACACAAATGTCAAAACAGAACTGACTTTAGGGGCCAATCGCAAAATGTATAGCATTTTCTGATAGGAGGATGACTTTTGCGCCACCCTGTATATTGTACACAATGCATGAAGAGACACGTGAATTTGTTTGCGTCGATGTCATACGAAAGTTATGTGCTGTATGTCTTGCCTACATAAAAGGAAAGAAGCATGAAAAAAAAACAAACGTCACATATCATATTCATTTGCTTTTGGTTTACACTTTTCTTGTAACGGCTTTCATGCGTCTTATCTTAAAAGAAAAATGTAAGGAATTCGCCGATTTCCTACTGGGTAGTCGGTATGTGGCTGGGTTCATTTCAAAGTATACGCCTTTAATGAAAATAACTTAGAATAGGTATCTGCCATATTTTGTCTCTATATGATTTCATATGCGCTTACATACACACACACATACATTAACACCACTAAACAGATACATATGTAAGTGACTTCTGTTGAAATGGCGGTCGGGAGGTTAACCGTATTTTTGTGGCAATTATTTAACGCACACATGCATAATTAAAATGCAAGCGAACAAACGCAGCACTCAGCTGGAGCCACAACCACGAGGGAAGCCGCAAACACAGCGACAGCAAAAGCAAAAGCGACACCAACAACAACTACAAACTAAGTAGTACTGCTTTCATAATGAAAACAAAAGAGAACTGCAGTGTTCATACTTACATGCAATTCAAACGACTGTTGCAATGCGAAAACAACGTCAGCACATCCCATATACAAAGATGCGTTGCATACAGAGCCCTGCCCACAATGCGATTAGTCCAGGATGTGTCCGCGATGAGTCGCACGAGAACATGCTGCTAAGGCCACTTTTGATGAGTAATGAGCTGTTCACCCTTTGTTCGAGTACATTCGAGGAAGTAGCTAATTGGCCACATTTTATTTCCAAACAGGCAAAAGGTAACAAATGCAGGGGCATTCATAGTTGCATGAATTCTTCGGTTTTAAATATCTTCCAATGACTATAAAATAAGAACAAAAATGTGTTCTTACTTGCCTTAAAGCTTTTATAATTGATAAATAAACACAAATTATATTTTTAGGCATTTTCAAAACCAGAAATTCTCAGTAAGTAGTTATCCGAGTTGACTCTCTTTAAAAACTAGTCTCGCAATTTTGTAGAGGGTATATACTACATACATATATGTATATTTGAATAGACAACGTAAACAGCCAAGCCAGTACCGACATTGGCACTGATATTGGCAACATTATATTCATATTGAAGAGCGTCAAAAGTGGAAAAAACTCCAATTAAAAAAACCGAGGCAATTGAGGGCGTGTTTGGCCAGTGGTCTACGTAATGAGAGGCATTTGTCCAAGGGAACATGCTACTTTACCTATAAATACGTTAAAGGTATTCGCCAAATTGAGGAAGCGACATGGAAAATTAGCAAAAATGTTTGCTGTTGGGCAATTGAGTGTGTTTTGTTGTCACATTGACAGGTCGCTTGCTCAGTATGATCGTGTAACTTTATCAGTGTCTCTCTATAACAACAAACTAAATAGTACATCCTTAATTTGTACAACCGATCTTTATGCGTCTCCTACAAGCATATGCATGCTTAAGTTTTTCTACAACAATAGCCGATTTCTTTCGTAAGCACTAAGCGACTTATGAATAAAATAACAAAATCAACAAAATACCTTCACAAATCAAATGCGAACTTGTCGCATGCAACATATCAACCAAAGTTGTGAGCTTATAATTCTTTCTACTGGCTTATTTTTTTGTTGCTTTTAATACAAAACAGGCAAAAAAATGTATCTAATGTCGAAAGGACGAATAAAAAACGTCCAATATTTGGTTAAAGAAGCCAGTTGTGCTCCAATTAAATATTGTTAGACTCATTTTAGGGACAACAACCACTTAAGCGGTATTGCAAATTCGACATAGGCAGTTTTGAACGTTCACGACGTCACGACATACACACTTTTTTTTTGCAAAGCCATGCCTACGCTGTATGCGTGCGATTGGAGAAATAGTTAAGGTGAGAGCTATAACTTACTATCATTTTTGTATTTAAAAACATTAACATTGAACACGATGACAGACGGTTTGTCACGAAGAATAAATACTTCGTGATGTTGTGAAGAGACTTGGAATTAGATGAGATTTCTGCAGTTGAGAATACATATCCTACACCACTTGCACAAACATACAATCATATATTCACGAGATATATGCAATTGAATGAGGAGCTTTTTTCAGTTTTTTTTAACTCACAACAAGTTTTCTATGGAAATGACCGAGAAAGTGACACTGACCTTTAGTCATAAGAAAAATTATTATTTAGAGCGATATACCTCCGAGGAGTTTACTACTTTTTTTGTGTTTTCCAGAAATTGGTCTGGCTTACGCTTTTATTCCGACTCCACACGGTAATTAGTAAATCAGATCAATGTTTCTTGAAAATATTTTTAATGACAGAAATGCATTGGTAGGGTTACCCTTTAGTCAATTTTGGATTATATAAATTTTAATAAATTTTCTTACAGGCTGTGATGTATTTATGGAAAACAATTATAAGAAAGTGTCAAAAAACTCAGGATAAATTATTTATACAGGGTGGCTGAAGAATTTTGCTACATTAAGAAACTCAAATAATTTTTTTTTTCAGTGTATGGAATTCATTTTTCTTTTATTCATGTTAAAGCTCATTAAATTTTATTAAATATAGCTTAATTAGTTTTAAAAATAATGGAATTTAAATGCCCCCCCTGCTCGTCGATGCATGTGCGGCATCTTACCAAAAAGTTGTTCATTACTGCTTGGAGAGTTGAGACAGGAATAGCCGCAATTGTTTCTCGAATGGATTGCCTTAGTTCATTCAAATTTGTTGGTTTTGCTTTGAAGACTTCCTGTTTGCAATAACCCCACAAGAAAAAGTCAGGTGTAGTAAGGTCAGGCGACCTGGGTGGCCAACGGAATGTGGAGTTTCTGGATATCAGCTTATTGGGAAATTTTCGTCGCAATTCTGTCATAACAGGTTGGGCTATATGAGGAGCTGCACCATCTTGCTGAAACCACACAGAGTTGAAAGAAATTCTCATTCGGCGTAATTCTGGATAGAAAAACTCTCTCAACATGCTCAAGTAACGGCCTCCAGTAACCGTAACGGTGTGACCGTTTTCTTTGAAGAAGTAGGGCCCGACAATGCAGCGTGATGAAACTGCACACCACACTGTGCCACGAAGTGGATGCAATTCCGTCTCATGGAGTATCTGTGGGTTGGAAGCACTCCATATTCGACAATTTTGTTTGTTTATGTTGCCGTTTAAATCGAAATGGGCCTCGTCAGACATGAAAAGACAGTTCAACATGTTTCCATCCTCTTCCACCATTTGAAGCATCTTCTGGCAAAATTCCAAGCGAATCGGCAAGTCTGCAGCGTTCAGTTTGTTGGCCATTTGAATTTTATATGGGAATAAGTCCAAATCTTTGTGCATAATTGACTGTAATGACTGTCTGCTTACACCCATTTGAGCAGATAAGCTTCTTGTCGAAACACGTGGATTGTTTTGTATGGCAGCAGCTACAGCAGCGATTGTTTCCTCCGTTCGAACTGAAGGGTTTCGATAAGGTCTTCTGTTGACTGTCCCATGCTCGGCAAAATTGTTTACAAGTCTTATTATGGTCCATCTGCTCGGAGGATTGCCGCCAAACGTGCGCCTATACTCTCTTTGAACCGAAACTACGGACTCCAGTGCGTGATAGCGGCGGACAATCCAAATTCTTGTTTCAGTGTCCCAGTTATCCATTTTTGTTAAATGTAAAAGTCAATCTGCAAAATAAAAAAAAAATTAACCAGATTCATTAAATAGAAAAAAAGTTATTTAATTTTTTTTGGTAGCGGCTTTCATTAGCCACCCTGTAATTGGGCTGATAAAAAGGCTGTGTGCCAATAGGAAATATTTTACTCAGAATAAAATTAAGTTAAAGAAAGTTTCTATGGTGTGAAAATATTTTACATTTTAGAGTTTAACACCTCGTTGACACATAAATTTAAGTATGTGTGCATATTCGTAGTTTTCAACATTTGAGCTGGGCAAAATTCTGACGTTCATATTCACCACTTGTAATGTCAGAGTTTTCCCTTTCTTTTTCGCCCATTTGAAACATTTCACATTTGAAAACACTCAGCTAAACACGAAAAATTATAAAATATTCAGGCATGTATTAAAAGCTTGTGAAATCACAAAGAAGTTTTTATGAATATCACATTCTTTTCCTAATAATTAATAATATGCATAGGCACATAATTTGTCAGATTGATTATTCAAACATTGAATTTACAATTTCATTCAATTTCATGACCTTTTTTACTTTTATTGCGTTTCAACCGTTATGTTGCCACGAATTAATTAGTTTTAAAACAACGAAGCACAATGAGTTGCCTTCTGGTGGGCATTCTTCACCAAAGCAGTCCGGACTCTCCTCTCTTTAAGAGTACATTGCCGCAAAGTATTTACATTATTCTTTACGAATATTTATTTTCTGTTTTAATTCGTTTTCACTTAACCTTATTCATGACGGTTCGATAAGGTATGTGCTTCTTTTTCTATTAAAAGTCCATACCCTAAACAATTAGCATGATGTGACGTCATAGGACAACTCCATTTTGAATGCGCAATAAACTGGTTAACTTCGTAGCTCAGTAGTAGCACCTTCCGCTGTATGTATTTGTATGTAACCTTTGTAACCTAAACCGAAACCGAAAGCGTAACTGTCATTTTAATCAAAACCGGTTACAAACGCTTTCGACTTTTTAAATTATTTACTTAATTTTCTTTTTCATTGAGCGGGTTTTGACCTCGGTATCAAGAATTTCAAAGCGGGAATTAAATTGTTCGTGTTTTTTTCCAAATTAAAACAATTGCAACTTTTAATAATAACAATAATATGGCTCGAAATATCTCCGAAGAGATTAAGGCCTAGCTTCTCTTCTCATTTGTGGTGTGCATCTTCCAATTTATACCTACAAATTGCCGACTGCCAAAACAGGTGAATTTGTGCTGAGAAGTTTTTAATTCCAGAAAAATACTCGGAGGGTTGGCGACCCCTGCCGATGGTGGACCCCGATTTGAAAAATACTTATTCCAAACACTTAGATGTTACCTCTCCCGGTACTTCAACCTGGGATCTTCGATGTGGTAAGCCCGCACACTATCACAGTGGCCGCCAAATTGCAACTGGGTGTTTCAAAATCGGTCTAGTTTTCAGAAGTTTTTCTGGAGATATTTTCTCCGTAAGCAAAAATTATTATTACTTCTGAAAATGTTTTTAATATTCATACCGATTTTAATCCACTTAAAAGCTGAACTTGGTTGAACTAAAATTTAATAAAACCAAACTAAAATGTCGGTCTATTAATTTAAAGTATTGAATATTATGTTATGAAAATTAAATTAAATAGTCAGACCAGATCCTACTCGGGTTTTCGACGTAAACATACATATATATGTTTACATAATAATAATATTTATTTATTTAATAAATATTTTATTTATAAAATAAATAGATGTTGAAGAACGAAACCGGAACCGGTTTCATAACTTGTATATAATTATATATGTATGTAAACATTGGTTCCAGGACTGTCAACTATGTATTTGTTGTTCTCGTTTTGTTTTCAATAAACAATTCATCCTGATGCGTTGGCGTGCGTTCTGATGAAGTAAATAAGAAATTGACAACATGAAAAATGAGCGGAAAATGTTTTTGTTGCGTAAAATAATACTAAAACGCAAAATGAAAATTAATTTAAAACAAATCTGCACGTAAACACATATCAACTATTAAAATGCCCAATAGATCTTATGAAATCTCAATCAAATGTATCGAATTTTGAAACTGATTTGCTTAGTGCAATACAAATCCATTTTATAAACGACTAAATACAAGCTCAACTAATAAATTCAAGACTGAAGAGTTTTATGCCGAGTTCGAAAAGCGTCGGGCGTTTGCAAAATGATGCCTAAATTCAAATTACGTCGAATAGCATTCTGTACCAATGTCACAAATATTTATCCAACGTGGTTGCCCATACGGATAACTTACGGTGGTTGTTAGAAATATTATCAAAGCTTAGTTCAGGCTTAGTATGATTTGTTGTTTGGTTACGAATTGCCTTTTATTTCCTCTAGGAGAAACAAACTGACTAAATGAAAGCCAAATCGCGGTGAAAAATCTACGCTTTTGGGCGACTATTTATTGTACAAGACCGCCGTGTGCCAGGGCGTATGAGTAACGCATTGCTACGTAATGAAAAGAAAGCAAGCGAAGAGGAAATCGGCTAACCAGCGGTTAATCCATATCATCGTCATTTATTGACACTTAACCGCTCAGGCGATTTTGATCGATTACTGACGCTTAATATGAGCCTTTGAATCTGTGGTCTTCTTAGAGCTCGTACATTGCATCGTTGAATTTCCTTAGATACTAGCTTGAACTATAGTGCTTAAGACAATTCTAATGTCTTTTAGGTTTATATTTTGCATTTTTTATAAAGTCATCGGTTTTCTTTTTTCTTCTAGGAATAGAGGATGTAGATGATTGCATTTGATACAGAACTTTCGGATGGATAGAGGGCGTGTCAAAGGTTAGTTATATTATATCAAAGCAAATGTCGATAACAAAATCAATTCAAAACAAATACTACGAAAGTGCGTTATGAATTAAATGAATCAAAATCGAACTGTGACGAACTTCAAAAATTTTAAATCAAAATGTATTGAGTTATTGAAAATCGTGAAAAGAGTGCTATCTGATCAAGTGCTATATACAAACATACATACGATGATTAGTCAAAAGTTATGAAACTTGAACGGCCACGCGTATTCTTGGGTTACTAACACGCTTTTAAAGTTGTTATTGCTTGAGAATACACGTAGTTAACAAGTCTTCCGCTACAAGCTTTTGGCAGTGCCTAGACGATGACTGAACGTGATGCAACGAAGTCGGTTGTTCGGAGTGAAACGTTTATGGTTTTTTTTTTAAGTGAGACGACTCCGCCTCGTGAGATTTGGATCAAGCGAAGTTCCACAATTCATATTTCCGCCATTTGTTCAATGTTTACATTTTGAAGACCTTAGTACTAAGGACAAAGGTACTTATATTTGCCCTTACCAACTGCTTAGATCTCCTGCTTAAAGTACTAATATTTGCCCGTATAAATTGCTTAGTAAAGTGGCTTTATTTTGGAATTTTAAAGAAACCAAAACTGGCTGGATGATGTTTTGTTTATCTACGGAGCTGGATAATAAGTTTAAGAAATTTTTTTCTGAAAAGTTGACTGTAAGTATAAAATATAAATAAGCAAGGACGCAAGATTAGAAACTGCCCACATCAGATTAACCTATTCAATGACACTTTTACTTTGGCAGTTAATGTTTCATTCCTAATTTAATCATTCAAATCCGTATATTACCCAAGACATATGTATATGTCTCAGGGCGAACGCTATTTTGACCACATCAGAAGAGGTTAGACTCTAAACTAGCTCTACAAGATCCAGAGGAAGCTACTAACTAACTTTACTTAGAATTTTCTAGTGAGGCGCCAACTACAAATTCAATTCTAATAAGTATCAAATTATGCAAAGTACTCGCGAAGACTTAGTTTATGGCATTGCCAATTAACTGATATACCGAAGATTTAAAGTATACACTTCGAGGTTGTTGCTATGCGCAAAATGTTAATTTTAAACAGTATGTGTTTATAACCCCTCCCCTCTCATCCGTGTTGTTAAATAAATTGTAATAAACGAAAACAATACATATAATTAAAATGCCACGCCATAATTGCCCATTGACGAACATATCGTTAGGTCCATTGAAATGCTGATCACGTTTTAATATCCTAATTGATACACCATCCACTTACCAAGAAAGAAATCATAGATAGCCTTACAACAACAAAATATGCATTCATAAATAAAATCATTGCATACAATTTAATTTAAATATTTTGATTTCGAGTGAAAATAACTTTAAATTGATTCCAAAAAGAGAATGCATGTGCCAGATTGATTTGGCCTATGTATATTTGGAAAGTGATTGGTATTCTTTCACCCGAACAGTTTCTCTCTAATATAGTTGGTGCTCGCTTCCAAGTCCCCGGCGAAAGTGAGGGAACATGTTGCTTAGTTCAATTGAGACACATCAGATATGAAAGAACCTAGAGCGCTAAGAGAAATAAAAATGTTCTCCTAATAATGGAAATTTTGCAGGGACCGTAACTGTTATGAGTTTTATTATAAAACTCGCAAATTAATCATTATTTTAAGATTTTTTTTAATAAAAAGTAACAATAATAGTTATCTTCGAGTTTTATTTTTAATCATTATTTTTTGAGTTTTATTTTTTTTCACGGATCGAAAAACTCAAAAAGTAGTTGCGCATAGATATACATACATATGTTGTACATAGATATACATATGTACATATGTGTCTATAAATATGTTTGAATTATTAAGTACATATGTTGACGAGATTATAACAACCAATATATATGATCAATTACTTGCCAAAAAGGCGTAGCGGCTTTTTGAGTTTTTCGATCAGTGAAAAAAATTAAAACTCAAAATTTAATTCTTGTTCTTGAAGAATAAAATATCACTCATGGAATAAGTTTTATTTGCGACCAAAAAAATAAAACTCGCATATGAGTTATATTTTCGATGAAAAAAAATAAAACTCAAAAAAGATTGATTATAAGTAATTTATATAGGTTTCGCTCAAATTTTCTTCAATCAATGGAGATTTCCATTGAGCATGACGAGACATGCACGTTTATATACTTTGAACTGTCCTCCGATACGCGGAAGCCTTTGATTTTTTTTCAACAAAAATATAAAAATGATCACTATCGGGGGTCCCTGAAATTTTGCATTGACTGCTTAAAATCTTACCGTTTCTTTTGAGAACTTACCGTTTGATGAATATTTAATTTTTGAAAACATACATATGCATTTCTTATTTCAGTTTCCGCGTTTCACGAACATGGCTTCTACGAAGCTACGGACTCTTTTGCCATTGATCATGAGGAGCGTCTTTGTTAGGCAGTCAATCGCTAGATCTAGCAATTGCAAGTCACTAAAAACTGAAAGGATATCACATCACTAAACGCACTAGAAAAGATAATCCTTTGCCGATTTGAAACCAGCCTATGACAGCGCGAGAAGGAGCTTTGCAGTTCGATATCAATTTCTCATACTTGTTACACTGAGCTGATATAAGTATGATTTCTTTTGAATTTCGAGTATAATGTACATTCAGATCTGCATATGTATTTATTTTAAAAGTTTTACCAGCGGCTCCAGGACTGAATCTCCTTGCACAAGGTTCGGGATCCAATCGATTTGTTATGAGGAAGAATCTGATACTGAACAAAAAAATTAAACTTGGAACATATTGAATTTCATTTACCACCAATTTGATTGAAGTCTATCAACTGTTGATAGACATTGTTTGTCAGTTAAGAACTTGGCTTCAATACCGAAGCTAGCCGAACCTTCGCTCAAACACTTATACATATATATCAACGCAACACAAAATAGTAATTTTAGTCTAAAATAATAATAAAGCGAATATATTTGAGAAAATACCAGATGTTTGGATTTTTTTCATTTATTGCGAAATTTATATTGGCGTTAGCTTTATTTTCATTTCACTTCAATTCGAAACTTTAAGTAAAACGAAAATCAATAGTGGTGAATTGGTGAATACTCGTATACTTTGCACTTCACGATAAACAGAACCCTAACCCCCTGGCTATAGAAAGCATTTGCCTGCCCGTCACTGATTTATGCACATCACCGGTTGCACACCCCACTCCCTCGAATATATTTTACCATGTAAGTTAACTATTTTCATAGTATGTATGTATGTATGTATGTTTATATATACAAAATAAATAAATATTACTGCTCGAGTACACAAATGTATTAATGATATGCAAATTGTTATTTTTAAGTTGTCACTTGTCTGTTATGTCAAGAATAAACTTCAACGAGTCCATGAAAAATAATTGTTCACGGCTCGAAAATAAGGGTGCGCTTCGGCAGCATTGTTTAGCGTAGTCGATCTTAGAAGAAATATTCAGTTATGCACATTATTTTTCGCTCATTTAGTCAACAATTGATTCGTAACACTCAATTTGGTCAAAATATTTACTTACATACATACATATAATATTTTTACAAAGCGTATCTAAAGCATGAACAATAACAGAAGCATTCGAATTATTGAAACCTCTATAAATGGTTTACTTTTCTTTCACAATCGCTTCAGAATATGCATAAATAAATACCTAGTTGTATTGTATTCGAGGGTCCTTAAGTCACAGGTTCGCATACTTAACATAACGAAGCATAACTTATTTAACAATGAAGTATTAAAGATATCTACCCCATGACTTGTAAATAACATCTGTAGGTACTAAAATATATAGAAACAAACCAACGAAGAGTGTCAATGGGTTACTGCCCACAATAGATATAGAAACATTGAATTTTGTTCATGCATTGTATGAAAAAAAAAAAAAAAAAATACTCAACACTCTCGACACAAAAAATTCTGAAAATTCAGGGAACATTTTGAGGTACTTCTAACTTGCACATAAATATGATTAATTCTTCCCAAAAAGTTTAAAATTTCGGTAGCAATTTCTCAAACTTCAATTAGCTCTTATGAACTTTGTTTAAAGTTTGAAAATTTGATTTATGTGGGGTCTGTTATAGATTTCGGTATATCTGAAATGAAAGTTATAAAAAACACGTAAATAAATATATTTTAAGAATAAAACCATTTTTAATTTTTAATATAATTGTTTTTGCCACCACTGTATCTGGATTCCTTTATGCCGTCACAAACAACCGTTAAGTAGACAAAGTTATAATCCCCTGTGTAGCTGGGTATAGAGCAAAAACCATTTGAAATAATAAAACACTTTAACGTTCTGGATTTAAAAAATATTATTTAACCAAATTTTGCTTTTCTTAATAGTTTAAAATATTTTTACAAATTAAAAGCTAAGAAAAATATCTAATGTACGCAATGCATTGTATAGTCCATGTACATTTACATACATACATAAAAGCAAAATAAAATTTTAGGTCTTTTTAAATTATTTATATATTTTATATTTGTCGTTTGACTAACACTTTCGTGAGCATATTTTCATGAATCAAATTTTCCAAATCATATGCAGTATATTATAAGAGACCGTACTTATTTTTAGGATGCCGCACTTTGACCGCCAACATTGCACTGCACTTAAGAAGCCTCCTCGGAGTTGTAATCGCAGTCAATATTTGACAATGACAGAGAACTCTCACACGATGCCGTCAACCTTTGTGGCTCGCTTGTAGTTAGTTTGGATGCATTCTTTAATTCATTAAGTGATTCAAGGACGGGAAATGTCTCGTCGTCATCACCATTAGTTTCGTTATTATCATTTGGTACTAATGGCACTGGTGATGTGAATTGTGATACGATAGCTTCCACAGTTGGAATGGCTGTATTGACGTCCGTTGGTGTTGGTAGACTCGATGACGAGGTCGCTACTAACTTTGCTGATGTTTTTGATAAAATCAATGGCTGTGGGACTGAAGTGTTTAATATCGCAACCACCTCCTGGTTGGTTTGTAGCGTTGGCGGCATCACGCCGATTGAAGTGCTTGAAGTTGTTGTAGATTTTTCATTTGTCTCCCATTCCCTTGCGCTTGTGGTGCTAACTTCTGGTTCTACGGGTCCCATATAATAAGCTGTTTCACAACCCTCAGCATTTGTTGTTGAATTTTTCTCGTTAATATTAGCATTGAGGGTCCTTTGTTTAACATTTTCATCCATTTTCGGTATTTTTGTTTGATTAGCATTTGTAGAGTTTTGCAGATCTTCAGGAAAAGACAAAGCAGAACATTTATTTTTTACATTTGAAGGAACATATGTACGTTATTTAAGGAATTGGCGCATTCTTATTGGAAATGGAATGGAATCACTAGTCACGACACGTTTTAAACAAAAGGTAAGGTATATACAATTCTTCCTCATGAACCTTGTGGTAGCAATAATCTCCGGGACGAATTAAGTTATGATATATTGAATGTTTTTAGATTTAGTTTATGGCTCCAAAATTTTTTTTTAATTTTTCATGCTGAACCACAATTTTGTTATTTGCTTAAAAAAGAATATAATGAAACATACTCAACTTATGAGATAAGAGCACCAGACTGGTACACTCAATGTGACGATAAATGCTACAAATAGAAATTTTGAAGTGGCCAATTGATGTAAAAAATACGGGCATGACTCCATCATCTCTTCCATTGTATTCTTCATCTCAAACAAATGTAGGAATCGACATCAACTTCGATTAAAAGATAATATTTTCAATGTTTATTTCTTATAGCCAAGAGAAAATTTTATATTTGTTTAAGAGAATAAAGGGAAATGATTTTTTTTTTTTCTGAAACGATTTAATATACGAGGACAGTTTGAACACTTTGGGTTTTACTAATTTTCAAGTCGAGTCATTTAATCCATCGGTTTTTCAATATTTTATTAATTCCAAATCAGAGAGTTTTTTGAAAAAGGTTTTTTTTTTTAGTGATAACTTCTTTTCAACCGAATCTCGTACCGCTGAGCCATTTAATCAGGATTGGAAATAGGAAATAATCGCGTGGTAAACAATTTGGACAATAAGCTGGGTGAGGTAGTAGTTTGTAGCTAATTTTTTGCCTTGGGAACTACATAGTTGTTGTTGAGCATGGTCATCACAAAGGAAGCCGTAGGAAACTCAATATTGTTGGACCAAAAGGAAATTGCTGTTACATTCGGTATGCCGGGGTTTATCTAGGCAAGAGTGCATTGTCATGATGGTGCAGAGGCTTTTGCCCCGTTAAATGGGGTCGTGTCTACAAATCAATATCAAATCTGTCCAAAAGCTCTTAATAATATTTGCCCATCGTTTAACCGATTTCAAGGTAATGGATGTGGATGTCACCTCATGCATTCCACAAACTGTGGTCATAAGCGAGTTGGCCGACAGATCCACTTTGACCCTATTAGCTGCACCTTCACTTGGAGAAACGCACTGTCCAATATCATTTCACGGATTTTATGTTGTTGTTGTAATGACAAAAACACTCCCCGAAGGTTTTGGGGAGTGCTGTCGAACTGAGTTATTGGCCGGATATGAATCAGGTACGCTCCGGTACTCCTTTGCGGTACTGCCCGACTGTCGTAATAGCGAGTTGGTATGACCAGTGGAACCTCTCCATAAGGAAGGAGAGATGGGTAATGAGAGGTGAGAGGCATCACATCCGTAGATCAACCATCGAGTTGCACCTCGTTACCTTTGTGCTTATTAGTCGCCTCTTACGACCGGTATGCCTACCTCGGGCATATTTTAAATTCCTAACCCGCACGGATTTTATCGACAATTTCATAATACGATGATCTTCTTTTTTTTCTTTTAAATAGTTGTCAAACGCAAACTAAATGGGACAACGTGATTCAGCTTTTACAGTAGTCTTCTAAGATATGGTACTTGGTGTGAGGCGTGTTGAATTTAGAATTACTGAACACAAAATTTAAAAAGTCACTGAGGTTTCAAACTGTCCCTCGTACACAAAAATATTTAATTTAGCCTGGAATTAGTGAAGAAAAACCAAAAGGTTAAAAGAATGTTGTAGTTGTAAAATGTTTACCTGCTGTTTGTGATCCCATCCCCTCATTCGATGCTGCGTTTGCTGTTGACGCCTCAGCTGAGCTTGTAGCTAATAAAATGCCCTCATCATTGCCAACACTAGTTTCATGCCCCACACCTTCAACGCCACTGATGGGTGGAGTATAAGAGATTGTTATGCCAATGGTGGTTGTGGGTGTGATGGGATTATTGTCGTCAAAAGTGTTGCCGTCAGTTGCTCCATTGTTGGAGTCCGTTACAATTGGATCCTGTGTTATTGTTGTATTGCCATCAATTCTTGCATTGTTACTTCCAGATGTAGTTGTTGCTGTCGTTGGTACGATCGCCGCATCCGATGCTGCACCGTTGGATCCATTCAAATTTGCAGGATTTATCTGAATGGAACGTAAGTTGATGCGTTGCAAATTGGCGATTTGCACGCGTACAGGCTGACCTCCCATCCAACCCTGTAGCAAAGTGCGCCGAAGTGTGTCCACAGCTCCGGCACGACGTTGCATTAGGGCGCCAAAAAATGGTATTTGATTTCGAAGAGCTTCAATTAACTGTTGTTGTTGTTGTTGCTGCTGTTGTTGTTGTTGTTGTTGGCGTTGCTGCTGCATAGGACGTCGAAATAATCGGCCCATTAGAATGGCAGCAGGTCGCCCCTGACCCGGCGCATGCTGCTGTTGTGGCGGTCCATTCCCAGCCACATTCTGATTGTTTGTTATGATAAGAATTTGAGCTTGTTGAATAATGACAGGTAGCTCATAACGATGGAAGAAATACAGCATGGAATGCTAGAAGCGGGCATGCGGGAGGAGAAGAGATCAAATAAGGAATTATAAAATAACGAATACGACATTTTCCAGCAAAAAGAAGCAAAATAAAGTTTCCACATGATAACAAAATCCGTTATAACTACGCTGTTAGCGGGGTATTTTCCCATCTTTATTATTGCTATGGCCACGATTTTTTTGCCTTTCTTACAACTTTATTGTCCTGTGAAAGCAAATGAGATATAAATTGATGCAATGTGGGCATGTAGCTACTTTTGCACGAAAATTAGAGTGACTGGAAAAAGCGAGATTTCTTCTTTCCTTCAGTCGCATGACCGTTAAGTTGAGTTGATTAAGTAAACGATATTAACGATTATATAAGCGCAACTAAGCAAAGTTAAAAACTATATTTTAATAACAAACTAACTCAATATTGGTTGAGAAAAACACCGTAAGTTATTCAAAAAAATATATTTAATACCAAAAAATTCACACAGCAACTCTCATTTACTGACAGTCACTGAAGGGAGATAATAAGATAAGAGAAAAGAAGTGACTCGTAGCGTCGCGTTGTGTTTTGCATAATGAGCCCTTAAATCACCGCAATTTAATTTTGATTTTGATTTCGGGGTCTTAAGGATATTGTGGTGGATTTTGTTTAGTTTCGCTGATGACTTCAATCCATACCCGGCTACAGTAAGTTTTATTTTATAGAAATGATAAAAGCGTTTTACACATAAAGGAGGAGGTCTAAAAGTTATAGTTCCTTAGCACCTCCCTTTCCCAAGATTGAGGAGGATCAGGGAAATTTTCGATGGAAAAGTAAGTCTTCGTTTGCGGTTGGGCTAATAAAGTTCCCAGTCGGTGATGAGTTCGAACGCAGTGAACAAATATAGAAAGATTATGAATAAGGGAGTGGCAACGAGCAATTTTCTGCTATGAAATCGGTGTGAATGTATATGTTTTTAAGTTTCTATTAAAACATAATGGCGGCCGCCGTGGTGTGAAGGTAGTGTTGCCGGCCTACCACACCGAAGGTCCATGGTTCGAGCCCTGGTACAGGTAACATCAAAAGTGATTTGAAAAAAGTTTTTCAAAACGGGGTCGCCCCTCGGCTGTGGTTTGGCAAACTCTCCGAGTGTATTTCTGCCATGACAGGCTTCTCAGCAAAAATTCGTCTCCTTTGTAGATGCCGTTCGGAGTCGGCAAAAAACTGTAGGTCCCACCAATTTGTAGGGAAAATTCAAATCGGCACACCACAAATTGGAAGAGAAGCTTGGCGCAAAAATCTCTTAGGAGGTTTATGATGATATACCTGTTGTATATCGCGCCATAGAGATAGAGATTAAAACATAATTAGTTTTAGGAACTATGTAGCCGTATGGAATATCTCTTCACGCTGAAGTTTTGCTTGTTTTGGAAGTTAAGTCATTTTAAATATAAATTTAATAATGAATAAACCTGTGCTAATTTTGATGATAGCAGTGGAAATAGACTGCGCCAGAAAAAATTTTCCAAGAGTTAAGACAAGCGGCCAAAAGTTCGATGCCAAGGAGGCCCGATATGTTTAGCCAAGCTCTGACAATGAGTTATACATTTACAAAGTGCAATAAAACGGTCGGTATTTACTCGTCTATTTAACGCCCAAAACCCCACATCCGAACATATATATATACCTGATGTTTACTCGTCTATTATTAATCTTGGTTTAGTTTTGAAGTGTTTTTTTAGAATCCTTTTACTACCTTCTTCGAATTATCATTACTGATCTTATATCTCTTATACTTCAAAGTTCGCAGAAAATTGCTTTAATAGACGAAACTACTTTCGGTTTGAGTAACGTCCGCACACAAATTGTTATCGTTTGCTTCAAATCCCTCCCTATTTATTTAAATACTAAATTTTTCACAATTTCTCTTCTTTAAAAATTGAAAAAAATTTCCCGAACGTAAAGTGCGCAACCCCAGGAATACCCCAAATGAGAAATCAGCTTACACTGTTCTAAAGGTTCTTGGAACTCCAAATATGAATTTGAAATAAGTTTGTTCCTGCTTTCATTAATTAAATTATTTTTTTAATTAAAAACTGATTTAAAACTATAAGATTTTGAAAAATGCAATGAGCTCAGTAAATATCTTGCTATTTAAACATCAAAATTAGAAAGCTGAATCGTATCCATGGCTTCGGATTTCATATGACTAAATATTTTGGTCTTGCGTAGAGGTGACATTTGCAATCGCAAATATTACAACTTTGATGCTACCCCCACGTGCAGTGTCTGAATAAAATCGATATGCGCCACGTGAATCGTCTCACCTACAACGGCAGCATCAATTACATCAGACCAACCAACTAACCAACTCTGGATGCACGAATACATTCAGTCAAACATGTGTAGAATGCACGTGACCTAAGCATAACCGTGCAGGCGACGCATCAACCGGCTGCCAAAATCAAATAAATTTAAATATAAAGTTGACAGTGATATCTAACTGTTAAATGTTCATAATACCACAAACAGGCTCAAATCTTTAAACAAAAATGAAAAATTTTAAGTTCAATTCATGAAGCTCGCATTTTACATTTTCGAAATATAGTTTTTTGAGGTTTGTTAAGTCAACGGTCGCGGATTAGTCTTGTGCAACAAAACACCTCAAAAGGCCTCTTATGTTTTGCACTTATTAAGGGATATGATGAATATTCGCACCACCTCGTGCAAAGTGAGCCTCTCTCAGGCGTTATGAGCTGGGACGAAAACCAATGCTCGTGAGCCTTCTCTACAGATATTTGTAAGACTGCAATCTACAAGGTGGCGCAAAAGTAAGCTTCTGATGTTCAGTATATCGGGTGTGGCACGTGCAGTGTGTGCTGTTGCACCGTCTTGTTGGAACCACATGTTTTCCAATCCCAATTCATCAAGTTGCGGCAAAAAGAACTCGTTGATCATTGCTCTGTAGCGCTCACCATTCACAGTAACCGTTTGGCCCCGACAGATTATTGGTCAAATAAATAGTCAGCAATATTCCGCGTTCTGGAGCAGTGTAGCATAACATTGTTTATTAACGTGTATTTCGCATGTGTTTACTACACAAATGTCAAAACAGAACTGACTTTAGGGGCCAATTGCAAAATTTATAGCATTTTCTGATAGGAGGATTACTTTTGCGCCACCCTGTATGTACGCATTTGTAAGAATTTGACCGAGTGATTTGAGTGGCGTAGCTTATATTTCAACACATCGCATTCTTAATATTGGCAATATAAAATTAAACATTTGTAACATCCCTGGCATTCAATACTGACATTAGGCACTTTCTGAAATGTCAAATTTTGTCCATGCAAAATAAAGTCCTTTTGCTCTATGGCATGGTACCCGTATTTTTAGTAGAAAACTAAGAGGAATTGGTTTTCACTACTCACCTGTATAAATAACCAAGAAGATACCAATGCCAAGCTTCGGTTTTGTCCACTAAAACGATAGTGATACGCGTAGAATGCAAAATGGTACAAGTAAAAGAATCTGAAAAATAAACAAAAAATTATTTATTAATGTAATAATAAATAATAATAATAATGGAAATGTTTGGGTTGATTAAATTATATTTTTGCTTTTACAATCCTAGACGAAGATCTCAATTAGATTTTTTTGTACAAAAAATCAATTTGCGCAAACTGGGATTACCCTAATGACTGCTTCTCAACAATAAACTTCTATTTAATGACTAACAGCTGTGTTCAATATAATAGTAGTGAAATTAAAATGGATATCGTTCGACGAAATAAAAAGAAGCTGTGATTTTAATAATTTTATTTAAAATAGCGCGAATTCCATTACAGAAACCACATAAAAATAAATTTCAAGCTTTATACAAGGTTCAGAAAAGTTAATTAAACTTAAAAAAATGGTCATCAAAATCTTTAAATTTTTTGGCGGAATTTCTATAAAATTTTTGGGTACGCAGTTTTGTAGGCCAATCAATTTTAGTACATACAAGTTAAAACTTGCTAAAAAGTTTCGCTGAATTTTCAGAAGTTTTTTATCAAGGGTGTTGAGTGATTTCTTCCATAAAACGCATGAAGAAAAATTTATTTTGTATGGAAAAAAATATCCAACATCCTTAAAAAAAAAATTCTAGGGAAATTTTGAGGTACTTCTAACTTGCACATTAAAAATTAATGAGCTATAAAACTGCGGACTAGAAAATTTTCTAAAAATTCTGCCCAAAAATATTGAAAATCGGATGTAAAGTTTTAAAAGTTTAATTAACTTTTCTGAACTTTGTATAAACTTTGAAATTTCTTTTTATGTGGTTTCTCTTATGGAATTCAATATATTTTAAATAAAATTATTAAAATCACAGCTTCTTTTTATTTCGTCCAACGATATCCAATTTGATTTCACTACTATTATATTGAACACAACTGTATATGAATGAATTCCAACATTTCACCCATTGATTTTCCAAGTTTAACACCCGTCCATGGAGCAGCAATATGACATCAGAGCCAAAACTTCATGCCAATTTTAAAAATATGGCATTCCCCTTAATGGCTTTTGTTTTTGTGTGTGCAAAAGCATTTGGGCTTAAATATAACCTATACTAATACCGACGGCCGCCGTGGTGTGAAGGTAGAGTTGCCGGCCTACCACACCGAAGGTCCATGGTTCGAGCCCTGGTACAGGTAACATCAAAAGTGATTTGAAAAAAGTTTTTCAAAACGGGGTCGCCCCTCGGCAGTGGTTTGGAAAACTCTCCGCCATGACAGGCTTCTCAGCAAAAATTCGTCTCCTTTGTAGATGCCGTTCGGAGTCGGCAAAAAACTGTAGGTCCCACCAATTTGTAGGGAAAATTCAAAAATCGGCACACCACAAATTGGAAGAGAAGCTTGGCGCAAAAATCTCTTAGGAGGTTTATGATGATATACCTGTTGTATATCGCGCCATAGAGAGAGAAATACCGATATTAGTCGACTATCTAAACCAGTTGTTTATGCTAAAGAAGGTTATTTTGATCTAAGTCTCATCCGCTTCGACTCTTCGAGGAAGAAAATCTTTGTTGCTCCGACAGTGAAATATACAATTCTGCTCTGTGCTCGATAACAGTGTCGTGGCTGCCAAGACGCAGTGGAGCCGATTCTTTATTTCTTATGGATCCTATGGAACGGGATTGCATTAATAAACCGAGTGATTCTTGTAGAAGTTTTGATTTCTCGAAAGCCAACTTCAAAAAGTTAAGTAAATCTCTTTTCTCTTTATGGCGCGATATACAACAGGTATATCATCATAAACCTCCTAAGAGATTTTTGCGCCAAGCTTCTCTTCCAATTTGTGGTGTGCCGATTTGAATTTTCCCTACAAATTGGTGGGACCTACAGTTTTTTGCCGACTCCGAACGGCATCTACAAAGGAGACGAATTTTTGCTGAGAAGCCTGTCATGGCAGAAATACACTCGGAGAGTTTGCCAAACCACTGCCGAGGGGCGACCCCGTTTTGAAAAACTTTTTTCAAATCACTTTTGATGTTACCTGTACCAGGGCTCGAACCATGGACCTTCGGTGTGGTGTGTTAAGTAAATCACTTTCTAATATTATTTGGCCTCGATACAAAGAGAACATTGAGCGTAACGTTTTCCATTTTAATAGTACCATTTATACCCTTTTCGAGAAGTACGAGGTGTGTTCAAAAAGTATCGCGAATTTTGAATTTTCGCTGGTTACGTATATTCGAATTTCGAATTTTTTGTGGCGTTATGTTGGTACTCATGTCTCTCACTTATTTGCTCCAGAGGGTCATAACTGGTGACGAATCGTGGGTTTATGGTTATGACGTGGAAACCAAAGCTCAATCATCTCAATGGAAGCTGCCGCACGAACCAAGACCGAAAAAAGCGCGCCAAGTTCGGTCGAATGTGAAAGTTTTGCTGACAGTTTTCTTCGATTGCAGGGGCGTGGTGCATCATGAGTTCTTGCCACAGGGAAGAACGATCAATAAGGAATATTACCTGCAAGTTATGCGCAATTTGCGCGAAGCAATCCGCCAGAAACGCCCGGATTTGTGAAAGAACAAAAATTGGCTTTTGCACCACGATAACGCCCCTGCTCACGCATCGTTGCTTGTGCGCGACTTTTTGGCCAAAAACAACACACTAATGATGCCGCAGCCACCGTATTCCCCAGATCTGGCCCCCTGTGACTTTTTCTTGTTCCCTAAACTGAAGAGGCCCATGAAAGGAGGACGTTACGCTTCTCTTGACGAGATAAAGACGGCATCGAAGGAGGAGCTGAACAAGATACAAAAAAATTATTTTTTGAAGTGCTTCGAAGATTGGAAAAACCGTTGGCACAAGTGTATAATATCTCATGGGGATTACTTTGAAGGGGACAAAATAGATATTCATGAATAAATAAATAATTTTTGAAAAAACACAAAATTCGCGATACTTTTTGAACACACCTCGTATGTACCTAAGCGCACGTATTTATATGATGAACCAATGCAAGCCTGGTTCACTAAAGAGCTAAAAACTTTAAAAAATAAAGTCTCGTTTCTTCAATGTACAGTACTCCATTCTGCGTCATAAGTATTTAGAATTTAATAAAAAGTGCTATGAAGCGTACATATGAAAAATGAAAAATAAAATTTTTTGCAATCCCAAATCATTCTATGGTTTCGTAAACAGTAAACACATGGTAAAGGGGTTTTCTTCAATGATGAAGTTTGAAGATAATATTTCTAGCGACGATCCAGAGATTGCTAATTTCTTTGCTCAGTTCTTCAAGTCTAATTATTCTTTCGATATCTTTTCGTCACATAATAATTACCCGTATCTATCACATTCATGTAACTCAATCCACGTTCCAAATTTGAAGAGTGAAGATGTTTTGTTACATCTAACTACCCTAAAGGAGTCGGTCAAATATGGCCGGGACTTAATCCGGACATGCTTTCTTAAAAAGTGTGCAAAATACATCTACCGGCCTCTAACTGATTTGCTCAATATGTCTTTCAAGTGCGGCGTGCGGAATAGCAATCTATCCGCGATTCCCAAGTTATTTGAAGAAATTGTTTCAGCCACGTAACATTTTCTATCTCAACGGTGATTGCAAGTTCTCAGCATGGATTTTGTAAGGGTAAACGACAATAACCAATTTACTCGAATTCACTACCCAGGTCTCGAATGGCGACTTTAGTAAAGCATTTGACAAAGTTTGTCACTCTTCACTCATTCACAAACTTGATCTGATTGGGTTTTCAATCTGGTCTTACCAGTTGGATCTCCTCCTGGTGGTAGACACAAAGAGTAATTTTCAAAAATGTTTTTTCTAATGCCATTGATGTGACCTCAGGTGTTCCTCAGGGCAGCCATCTTGGCCCGGTTCTGTTTTTGCTGTTCATAAACGATATCTGTACAACAATAAAGTATTCAAAGATCTTGATGTATGCAGACGATGTAAAACTATTTAAGTCATATGCGTCGGTGGAAGATCGTTCTTTGCTTCAATCGGATTTACTACTTAGTTACTTGGTACAAAGTAAACCAATCTAAATAAATGTAAATTCACGTGTTTCTCACGTAGATACATACAGCCAGCTTCCTATGCAATTAACAACCACAGTCTTGAACAAGTTAATGTGTTTGTCGACTTGGGTGTGACTATGAACTGCAAGCTTAGTTTTATTCCTCATATTGAGGCTACAGTCAATAAGGCTAGAGGCGTTGTAGCCTTTGTGAAAAGGTGGTCAAAGGAATTTAGCGACCCTTATGTTACTAAGACCCTTTTTACAACTTTAGTTAGACCGATATTGGAATATGGTTCGATTATCTGGAATCAGCGTTATAAAGTTTATGTTGATAGGCTAGAATCGATTCAAAAACAATTCTTACTTTTTGCCTTGAGAAATCTTCGATGGGATTCATTGCATTCTACCTTATAATAATCGTTTGAAACTTATAAACCTCTCATCCTTGGCAAGTCGTAGGGAAATGCTTTCTGTAATATTTATGTCTAAACTCTGAAATGGATCAATTTCTAGCCCATATCTTCTGAACGAAGTTGACTTTAATATTCCATACCGAGCTTCAAGACATTTTCAACCTATACTTCTGAAGCAATGCAGAGCAAATTTTCAATTACACGAGCCGTTCCAGTGTCTATGCGAAGATTTTAACTCTCATTCAGGCACTTTTGATATTTCGGACTCGCTTTTTGTAATAAAAAAAAACTATTCTATCCTCTCTTAACAAATGACTTATATTTTGGTTTTTAATGTATGCAAGTATCGTTCTCAGCTGATGAACTTTTTTCTGTAGCTGAGCAGTTCGAAATCTCGACGCTCAAAAAACCTCCGCCTTTCAAAGGCTCGGCAAATCTAATCCGCGCGTTATGCGAATGCGCCCCTCGTGTCGGTTGGGCGGGTTGGTAGGTTTTTATTATTATTATTTCTTATGCAAAAAAAATAAACATTTACAAAAAAATTGCTGTATCCTTCATATTATCCTCAAAATATTCTGATCTTTCTGATGCTTGAACTTTGGCTGTACTAGTCTTGAGTGTTTCAAGAAATATCCTTTACTAAATAAAACTTTTTTGAAGTTCAATACTTTATATAGGAAGAACAGCAACGTTTAGCTTTGCCTAATTTACAGTTTTGAAACAATCTACAGACTTTGAACTTCGGCGCTTTATAAACAGGACACGTGCGATTACCTACTGCAAGTCGCCGCAGATGCAGCTTCTAGCCAAACGTTTTGAAAATTCGATACGATAAAAAAATATATTTCAATGTCGTCCTTTATTGTATCGAAATTCATATAAGAAAGAGGATCTCTTCATGTCTAAAGACGTTATGGTGGCCTTTCGTAAACATCTTTGATATAATGCGCTCAATTTGTTGAATATTTTATGAAATCAGTTGGACATATTATACCCGCCATTGCATGACGACTCCCCGAACACTTAAGCATACTCACTCAAATTAAAACAAGCCATGGCGGATCATCCTTGAAGATATCCCAAATATCAATATGGGACACACCGTTTGTCAACCATACCATAAATAAACCCGTATGTATATACATATGCGAGTGGATACAACTTACTTTGTTAAAATGATTTCATAATAGCGTCTCCACGCCCGCACAAGCCATTGGCGATGCGCTATGACCGTAAGCACGATAATTTATCCAATAGCGTTCGTACAAATAAAATGGGTCATTCAACAGGTCTTAGAAGCCGAAGCAAAATAAATTGTTTCGAGAAAAAAAAATGAATGAAAGTGGAAAACAAATAAATGCGCCCAAAAGTAGACTTGATAAGGACGGGATGTAAATGCGAACATGAACATACATGCATACATCCATATCGATAGGTTTTGATATCTTTTGATATCAAATGCTACAAAAAGTGATTCATTATATATAATGTACTCCAACCCACATAAATTCAAGCAAATGCATACATACAAACATATGTACATATATGTATATGTATGTATGAAAATGGTAAGTACCCTGTAGGATTTAGACCATACTGGTTAGACCATACTGGTTAACACTAAATGCCCAATGCCCGCTTCAACTGCCCCCTACTGAATGACATTCTCAACACGTTCAGGTCAAATGAAACTTTTGCATAGCAATCAGATTACATTTCATGTATGACAATAAAACTATATATAAGTAGTAAATTGCAGAGAAAAAGAAACAGGAAAAACCCGCATTTTGGGCACTACTTTAGGTCTACTTCTAGTGCAATTCGCTTGCTTTCGTCACACTCCAGTCTCTTTTTGGGTCATCTTTGGTCTAGATAGAAAGCTACCTTATCTAACACTGTATTCTTCGCGCAATTGGATCAATCTTCCCTTCAGGGTAGTGCTGGGTTCTTTTGTTTTCATAAGCCTTACACAATTCTTACAATAAAATAATGGCTCCACCTTAGCTGAGCAAACAACTACATAGCACTTCAGGGTTAATAATAACTACAAATAATTGCCAACGAAAATAATTCGTAGCGAGTGGCAAATTCACTTTAATTTAGGTGCAAGTTTAGGTAAATGGCATATTTGTTTTCGTTCAATGCCGACCGGCCCCTAGCTAAATGATGATGTGGTGGCCGAGCCAACAAAGGTGCTTGTATGTCCTGCGAAGTAAAGACCGATAAGTCTGAGTTGTGGTCGAATGAATTATGTTATTGAATTAAAGTTTAGTTATTTGTGACCACGGCACCCTTACTGAGTGGCACATCTACCTACGCCGAAGAAATGAATGTCGCATGCACTGTTTCCAAGCTTCAACTTACTTTCCATAGCTCTTTCGTGTTTCACAATACTTTTTTCTCTTTGCCCTTGCCCTTGTTGTTGTTGCTTTATTTTTCTTGCCGTTCACACTAGTTTTATCCGCAACATTGGAAATTGCACGACTGCCTTAGTGGCTGACAACGAAACCTTCACAAATTTGTTTTTCCTCTTACGAATGTACTACATGCGCTAGTCTTGGGAGGCAAGGACAATTGGACAAGCACTCAACATCATTACGAACACGTTCTCTGTGGTATTTTATACAATCTGGCTTTCCATGTCGTTTTCTTTTCCATTTCATTCACTTTGTTAATGTAGCGAAAAGACGTCAAACCGTTCAATGTTGATTTGGATGTGAACGAAGAAGAAGCCCCACGACACCAATTTACAAGTGCCTACCAACTACAATGGATAAATATACATAGTTTGATTTATATATATTTACATATGTCCGTATGTATGGAGTTGGATGTGAATATCAAAGTTGTGCAGTACCATTGCAACATGCAAAAAACTTCGGCATTTTGAAACGGGTTTCCTTTGGTGCAGGATGGCACCACCGACCAATAAGAGGAAGGGGGTAGCGCTTTATTTGGCCGACCAAAAGGTATCATCTCCGCGTCATACCACGACTGAACTGATTTCCACACATCGAAATTGCCAAATATAAAATTTAATAACAAAAACTTTCCATAATAGTTTCGCACGATATACATGCGAGGAGATCTAGGCCAACATGACTTCAAGAGGAAACCATTTCCAAAACTAAACTTCGCGAATCAATAATAATAATAGCTTTTCAAGACCAAAGTACCAAAACATCTCAATTTATAAAAAAAATGGCCAAGCTTGCTTGAGGAACAGACTTTTATGGCTCAACTTATTTAAAAAAAATTCCAAATGTTTTCCCCATTTGGCAGAAAGAAGAAACGACTGGCGAGCTATGTTGGACGGTCGAAACCGTTTAGACGGTTAAACGCCAGTTAAAGAAGAAGAAAATTTATTAAAACCACAAATCAATAAATGGAGGTGAGCCGTGAATAATGTTCTAAATTACAACTTCTTCAAACCGTTTTTTATGCACAATACAGTGAATATTCTGTCTTACATGGCTCAAACACCAAATCAATAAAAATTATTAGCTTTATCACCTCCAAAATGTTGTTAGAAAGAGTCAGTCATTAAAATAAAGATCTCACTTTGCAATCGTTTTTTTTATTTTATCTCCTGGACAATTCTGATCGTGTAAGCTCCCCTTGCATAAAAAAAAACTAAGAAAAAAGCTGAAAATATTATTTTAGTATTTTTTCAGAAAGGAAACTTGGTATATTGAATCAACAAGTGGCAAGTTTATGATTCTTTGAGAAATCAAGAAAGGAGAAAGCGGAGCGTTTTAAAGTGTTAATCTCTTTACAAATAAACTAGTAAGGAAAGCACTGTCTTCGGCTGCGCCGAGGGCTTTATACCTTTAATGAATACGCATTACGCTTTTAAGTGTCCGATCCTTACTTACAGTAAGCACAAACTCTGCGGGCTTTAAGGATACATAGCCCAAACCTCGTCTATCGGAAAATGGGTTGTTGGGGGGCTATCTGATAGACTGGTCCAATCTTAGAGAATTTCACTAACCCCATTACATATCTAATAACACCCAATTTGAGATATGCAATTGCAAGAGTTATAGGCCGAACTCAGTTTATCGGAACAATTGATTTTATGGAGGGTTCGCAGTATCGATTTTTTTGGTTCCGACAAATGACTAATATAATACAGGGTGTTTTTTTTACAGGTTTGTTTTTCGAATAGAAATAAAACTGGCATTTTGTGGTCAAATCTGGCAACTCTAATGTCATTTATGTTCAGTTTGGTTTGCCATTTCATCATGAACAGGTTGACAAAAGAAAAACGCTTGCAAATCGTGCAAATTTATTTCGAAAATAATGGTTCAGTTCGCGAAGTTTACCGTGAGCTCCGTCCATTTTATGGTCGACATAATCGTCCATCAGAGCAATTAATTCGGTTAACCATGGATCGTTTTCGCACTACGTTTACTCTATGTGATAATACGCATCCGCAGAGACGTCGAACAGTGCGCACCGAAGAAACAATTGCCGCTGTAGAGCAAAGTGTTGAAGAGGACCCGAATGAATCGATTCGCCACCGTGCACAGCAATTGGAGCTTTGTCCATCAACTTTATGGAAGATTTTGCGCAAAGATCTTGGCTTGCGACCTTACAAGATCCAGCTTGTGCAAGAATTAAAGCCGCGAGACCATGCAATGCGTCGTGATTTTGGTGTATGGGCCGAAAGTGAGATTGATTTCGATGCTGATTTTCATCGCAAAATTTTGTTCAGTGATGAGGCTCATTTTTGGTTGAATGGCTACGTCAACAAGCAAAATTGCCGCATTTGGAGTGAAGAGAATCCACATGAGACCCTTGAAACGCCATTACATCCACAAAAACTGACTGTTTGGTGTGCTCTATGGGCTGGTGGAGTCATTGGGCCATACTTCTTCCGCAATAATGCTGGAGAGGCAGCTACCGTTAATGGAGACCGGTATAGAGCCATGATAACCGACTATTTTGTTCCCGAATTGGATGGCATGAATGTGGATGAGTTGTGGTTCCAACAAGACGGCGCTACATGCCACACAGCGCACGTCACAATCGATTTATTGAAGGAAACATTCGATGAGCGCATAATTTCGCGGAATGGACCTGTCAATTGGCCACCAAGGTCGTGTGATTTGACACCATTGGATTATTTTCTTTGGGGATATGTGAAGTCGCTCGTCTACACCAACAAACCAGAAACGTTAGGGGAATTGGAAGCCAACATTCGTGGCGTTATTGCCGACATACGGCCCCATATGCTCGAAAAAGTGGTTGAAAATTGGACCTGTAGAATTGGCTTTATTCGAGCCAGCCGCGGCGGCCACATGCCCGAAATCATATTTAAACATTAATGGCATAAAATTATCCTTCCAATAAAGCCAAATTGATGGACCTTAAAACGATTTTCTTGTGTTTTATTTCAATTTGAAGTTCTATACCCCTAAAAAAAACACCCTTTACAAACTGCCGGCCCCGTACCAAATTTTAGCGAGATATGTGTAAAAGTGAGCGACTAATCAAAAAAAAAAAAAAAAAAAAAACCTATGGCGCGATATACAACAGGTATAACATCATAAACCTCCTAAGAGATTTTTGCGCCAAGCTTCTCTTGCAATTTGTGGTGAGCCGATTCTAATTTTCCCTACAAATTGGTGGGACCTACCGTTTTTTGCCGAATCCGAACGGCATCTACAAAGGAGATGAATTTTTGCTGAGAAGCCTTCCATGGCAGAAATACACTCGGAGAGTTTGCCAAACCACTGCCGAGGGGCGACCCCGTTTTGAAAAAACTTTTTCAAACCACTTTTGATGTTACCTGTACCAGGGCTCGAACCTTGGACCTTCGGTGTGGAAGGCCGGCAACACTACCTCCACACCACGGCGGCCGTCGAAATGGTGAGCGACTAGTTTGCCTTTAAACAGGTAGACGAACACGGCTAAATCGACTCAGCTCATCACCCCGGTATATCTCTTCTTCTTCTATAATCTTCTTAATTATAATCTGCTTTGGGCCTTTATAATTTGTTCGTGAAAGAGAAGGGTACAAATAGGCAAACAATTAATCAAATAATTCTTGGCAATTTTCCGTTCCGGGTTTTCTTCCTTTTTAATGCTCTAATTTGAATTTGTGTAGCTCTTCTAGTTAGAGTTAGCTTAAAGTAAGATCTTTAAAAGAATTCTTCCATCTAGAAGCGGTGTTGCTTTTGACAATTGATACTTTTTTCTATATGTCACATACATACAAATACTTTGTGGAAACGCAAAAATTGAAAAACATAAAAATACACTGAATAATGGATAACAAACAACAACAATATAAGTATACTTTTACGATAATGAAGCGATTTTCCAGTTATGTACACTCATCAACTGCACCTTAGAATAAAAGCAAACAACAACAATGAAAGTTAAAACAGCCATCTTTACAAGGAAACACAATTACAAAGCAACAAAAAAATAAAGAAGGAAAGAAATGAGCAAACATTAATACAGAGGGAAGGAGGACTCAATCTCGATTCCATATTTAGAAAGCAACAATTCCCTCTCCACATATTCCCAGTTACTAACACAATCCCGCCCCTTCTTTTAAGTCACGGCCATTCCTAAGCACTTGGCATTTCACACGACACAACTTAACGCAATTTCGCTTTACGTAACGTGATCTCAATCAACAAAAACACCAAAGGAAACAGTTATAACAGCAGCAACAATAACAAATATCAACAGCAACAAAGCCATAAAAACGAAAAACAACAAGATCCTACACACACATACATACATACATATATACACACACATACATATGTATATGCTCTTATTTATACATTGGTACATTGCGTTGTCAAGTTGCTTCGGGTACAAAGTCAAGAGAAAGCATACAAAAGGAACTCACTACCATCTAACTTCCCCATCATTGAATCATTTGCATTACTACCAATTTAACCACCAACGGCACCCGCATAACTCCAACTTTCGTATTGACTACCATCATCAACGCCATCAGCTGCCGCCGAACCGCTGTTTATGAAGTGAATATCCCTAAAAATGTGTGTACATTAGGGGAGGCCAATTTTATTCGGCGTCGTTCGTAACGAATTCGAGTTCTATGAAAAAAAACTTGAGCCGGCATAATTTTATTAAAATTCTTAAAATTTGTTTGTTTGTTAGATACAAAAACACTGAATCGTTTCAAAGGCAGTGCATTGTGAAGTACACCTTAATACCTACATACCAAAAGCCAAAAAAATTATTCATTACTTGTTTACTTATAAAACAAATCGGCTCAAATAAAGTCATATTTTAATATACGATATGACATATGCAAAAATATATAGATATATATGCATAATTTTTGCACATGTTTTTTTTTTAAACATTTAAAATTTCCTAACCCGCGAAGCTTCTCTGCGATTAAATCATACACTGGTTCACATTTTCATGTTTATCGTGATAGTTTAACATAACATATACAGTTGTGTGTAATAATAATTTTAATAATTTGTATTTAAAATTCAGCGAATTCCATAAAAGAAACCACAACAAAAGAAATTTCAAAGTTTACACAAAGTATAACTTTCAATACTTCCAAGTGAGGATACTCTTATACCAGCAAATGTCAATTACGCCAATGAAATGTATTTGATTGATAGTTTTTACAGCTGAGAGTTAATCCAAATTAATAATTTTGTACGTTCGTTGGGTAAAATCTTAGACCGTATTTTTGTGAGCAGTGATCATAAGTTTAGCCGCTGATGACTCTGGGATCGATCTTGGAGATACGCTAAACAATATAACGTCTTGTTTTAATTTTTCCACTTTAGTTCTTGATATAGCAAAAACATAATCTACAGATGATTTTGCAAAATATATATTTTTCCGTATGAATGTAGGGTTTGGCCAAAAAATCTGTATAGCTTCTGATATAATTATGGGAAAAATATCATATTGGGCTTACTTTAAAGGTATTTTACGTACATTTCATAATCTGTATTAATATCTGTAGTGTTTTTGAATTTCAGTAAAGATACCAGGCTTAAATTATGAGAAATTAGCCTAAAATGAACTCTTAACTACTATATTATCATTTTTAACAAATTTCTTATGGAAAATTTTTTTTTCTTTACAGCTAACATAAGTTCAGACGTTTCCAACAACTTTCATTTAGACAGCAACATTTTTGTATTTAAATTTAAAATGGATGAACCAAATCCTTCCTCATCATCTGAATCCACTTTATCACATATACTTGAATACGATATTATTGCATTTGGTTTATCAAGTCTTTTTTTTTTAAGTGATCAAGCTAAAATTCAAAGTAAAATGTTTTCGCATAAAAATTTAACTCCTCATGTAATTGATGAATTGGTTGAAATTTGGAATAAATTGAATATTCAACTAATTGATAGACGTGGTATTCTAATAAAACTAAATGTTTTAATTGAAAAATATCACGAAAGCATTAAACACAGAAAAAAAGTTCAGGAATTTACAGCATTCGTACAATCAACAAATGAGTTATTTTACATTGGGAAATGTAAATGCAAGTTGAAAACAACAGAGTGCTCATGTGGTTTAATACCAAACCATTTAAAAGAATTTATGACGGACCAACATAATGATAGAAAATTCACAATACCTGAATATATGGATTACATTGTCGAAGAAACACCTACAACAATACCAACAGTTAGTGATGATCCAACATACGAACCACTTGGAACAGATATGGAAACAGGTGAAGCACAAATTGCAAATGAAGCAGTTGCAGAAGTATCTGTTACAATGAAACGAGGACTTTATAATCAACGATACGATGCTATAAATTTTGCTATGATGTGTGACAGATTCGTTGTTTCAGATAGAGTTGCTTCAGGTTTAGCAACAGCCCTTTTCGAAGATATCAATTTTCGAGATGTTCGTGGTGAACTTTTCATAATGGATAAATCTAAAGTTGCAAGAGAAAAAATTTAAGCTAGGAATGAATTGCTTCGTAAACGATACATAGATTCCAACATAACTGCATTTTCTTTTGATGGCAGAAAAAATTATTCATTAACTAGAGAGAAAATTAATGAAAAATTTCATACAAATATGGTAAAAGAACCCCATTTAGTTGTTCTAAAAGAGCCTAATGCTGAATTACTTGGATATGTTAACTTGGGTGAAGAAGGAAATTCAAAACACAAATTAAAAAAATTAATTAATTCTTCAATAACAAAAAACTGTCAATAGATCAATTAATTGGCATATGCAGCGATGGAGAACCAGCTAATACTGGAATGGAAAATGGTGTTATAAGACTTTTGCTTCATTTCAATAATTACCATTTGGTCATTTATTCAGAGCATTAGATAAAGCAGTCACGAGTGGACCAAGAGCAGCAAGTGGAAATATATTCAAAGACATTCAAGACTGCATTTGTTAAAATTATTTTATAATATTTTTTCAATCAAATAAAAATAGGAAAATTATACTAATTTTAATTGATCTAAAAAATGTATTTTTCAGGTTGTAAGTGATTTTGAAAAAATGGAAAATATGCCTGGTATGATCAGTGATGAATAAGAACGAGAATTATCTACAGATGTTAAATATTTATATCAAATGGCCAAAGCAATTTCAAATGGTGCCGTTTTAGTTGATTTAGCTAACATAAAACCAGGACCAGTTGCACATTCACGATGGCTAACCAAAGCAAGCAGGGTATTACGTCTATATACAACAACTAAAACACCATCGGAAAATTTGAAAACTCTAGCAGTTTATATTATTAGGATTTATGTGCCAATGTATTTCAATGTAAAATACTATAATTCTGTTGTATACGGCAGTGTACTTTTATCGAAGTTTATTCGTTGGACACGATACCTACCACGTAACTTACTTAATATTGTAGATGGTGTAATCCAAAATAATTCATATTACGCTCATCCAGCAAGCATATCATTAACAATGTTATTTGATGATAGAAAAGCCATACGGGATAGAGCTATCAAAAAAAGTTTATACTCTCGAGAAAAAATACTTGATCCAACTAAACTCAGAGTTTACAAAAAATATAATATCAATTTTAATGCTTCAGATTATCCTGATATGATTGGTCTGAATGACGATAATTTACTATCTGAACCGGCATTCACATGAAATATTCCATGATGAGCCAACACTAGATGATCCTAATATTCCAATGGATATACAAGGAACAGAAAGACATGTACAGTTGTTAACATCCGTTTCCAAACGTGTTATAGAAAAAAAACGTGAAGGTGTTATGGCTGTTACAGCAGAAAGTCGTGAAAAACAACCACGAATGGCGAGCAAAAAAGATTTTAAAAAATGATAACATAACATTACTTTTATTTTGAAAAATACGTTAAAATGGTCAATTCTAAGTAAAAAAATTATTTTTTAAATAAATTACATTAAAATATAAAAATTGTGTTTTTTTGCTTATTACTTGAAAATATAGGTTGTTTTTGAACATTTTTTCTATTAAAACGAATTCGAAAAAAGGAAAACTGTCTGAATGAAAGTTGTTGGAAATGTTCTGAACTTATTTTAACTGTAAAGAAAAAAAAATTTTCCATAAGAAATTTGTTAAAAATGATAATATAGTAGCTAAAAGTTCATTTTAGGCTAATTTATCATAATTTAAGCCTGGTATCTTTACTGAAATTCAAAAACACTATAGATATTAATACAGATTCTGAAATGTACGTAAAATAACTCGAAATCGGACTTAGAGCTATTGTGTCTTCAGCAATTTTTCTTAGAATCATCTGTAGATTACGTTTTTGCTATACTCCTGATGGAAAAAAAATTTGACCCGCTCTAATATATATATATATATATATGTATATGGAAAAAAAGCAACATAAGAGGTGTGTTCAAAACGTATCGCGAATTTTGTGTTTTTTCAAAAATTATTTATTTATTCATGAATATCTATTTTGTCCCCTTCAAAGTAATCCCCATGAGATATTATACACTTGTGCCAACGGTTTTTCCAATCTACGAAGCACTTCAAAAAATCATTTTTTTGTATCTTGTTCAGCTCCTCCTTCGATGCCGTCTTTCTCACGTCAAGAGAAGCGTAACGTCGTCCTTTCATGGGCCTCTTCAGTTTAGGGAACAAGAAAAAGTCACAGGGGGCCAGATCTGGGGAATACGGTGGCTGCGGCATCATTAGTGTGTTGTTTTTGGCCAAAAAGTCGCGCACAAGCAACGATGCGTGAGCAGGGGCGTTATCGTGGTGCAAAAGCCAATTTTTGTTCTTCCACAAATCCGGGCGTTTCTGGCGGATTGCTTCGCGCAAATTGCGCATAACTTGCAGGTAATATTCCTTATTGACCGTTCTTCCCTGTGGCAAGAACTCATGATGCACCACGCCCCTGCAATCGAAGAAAACTGTCAGCAAAACTTTCACATTCGACCGAACTTGGCGCGCTTTTTTCGATCTTGGTTCGTGCGGCAGCTTCCATTGAGATGATTGAGCTTTGGTTTCCACGGCAGCTGTTTTTGGTCACAATTGAGCAATTTTGGTACGAATTTCGCGTAAAAATCGAAGACGATCCAAAACACGTGCAAGCAAAGCAGCTGTCAACAATTAACTGAACATTCAAAATTGCCGAGCTTGTCGGCATAAGTGAGAGACATAACGCCACAAAAAATTCGAAATTCGAATATACGTAACCAGCGAAAATTCAAAATTCGCGATACTTTTTGAACACACCTCGTATATTCATTCAAACCCTACAGTGAACCACCAAACCAGTCAGGAAACATAGCATTGGTTTCGAAAAAGACCAAATTGGCTACAGTAAAAATATCAAGGTCAAGCGCAAGAGTTGGATAAATCCGATTGGAGATTTATATATAAATTTTGCTACTACCGGCAGCAAGACTCGAACCCATGATATCTCCCATGTAAGCCGAATACTTCTCCACTATGCCCGAAAGGTTTTGAATAAGTTTCACTTCCTATTATAAAACTAAAAACATTTGGTCTATTCAAATCCTCATGTTAAAAATACCAGTTGCTTATATGGAAAAAATGATGGTTGGCTGACTAGTCGGCTTGTGATCCATACTAGTTACAAGGTAGTTTACACTAACTGCAGGGTAGAATTTTAGAATTAAAACAAATATAAGGGAATTCAACAAAACACCAGTTTCATTACTATGCCATCACCAATGCCACCTTGTAGTTGGTCAGCATTCAGCGAAATAACAACCAGCAACGTAGGTACGAGAACGAAATAAAAAGCAGAAGACGTGCTTGTAGGCGACAGATGTAGCATACAAGGTAAAGTGTTTGACTCTCACGTATGACAATAACGGTTCAAATCCGGGGCCAGGAACCACAAAATATCAATTGGAGTTGGTACAAAACTGAAGCCAATACAACTTTATACAAACTCTTACAGAAGTTAGGCCTTAAACTGTTCAGTGTTGAATTTGCTTGAAACTTTTTAATGGTAGCATTATTATAAAGGAACAGCTGCTCATCTCAGCTCACAACGTTGGCTCTGGTTTGTAAGATTTTTATTATGGCACAGCAATGCGCCGACCCTCTTCCCCTCTTGTCACCCCAACCATTAGCTCAGTCGTCGCTTTGCACCTACGCCCCAAGCAATACACATCCTTTCGCACGCACCACGCACGATGAATGCCTGGCAACGTTACAACATAGCAACAATGGCTTATGACTAACTGGTATCACAAGCATCACACAAGCCCAAACAACTTTATTCTCATTTGAGAAAGTAATGCTAATTTTATTTTTAAGTACCTTCCGCCATTGTACTCTAATGAATGTGAAACGTTTCATTTGAATGTTAATGGTGCGATTAAATGTTTCATATTGGATACTTCAAGGAAATGTGCATTTGGGTTCCAGGTTCGTCATGTGACCCTAAATAAAGAATAAAGAGCTAAACGGATATTATTGCGGTTAATTGTAATCTTATTATGTAGACATGAATCAAAGAGTTTCAAAAACAGAGATTTTTTTAAAAGGGGTAATTTATAAAGTGTAGCTTTAATAGCTGATGTGATAAGATTATCTGCCAAAGCTGGTGGCGAGAGTTTCTGAAAGTGGAGATCTCATTTGTTTATTTACTCTCACACAGAGGTTCAGGATGCACGATGGGTCCTTGTGCTATAAGTGCAAACACTTGAAGATTTTCAGCGTTAAGAATGAAAGCCAACAGCTACAAACTGTAACCACGCATAAATTTTTGGCAATCAAAATGTTTTAAATATTTTTCTATTTTTATAAATTTTTGTAAGAATGCCACAAGATGAACAAATGAATGGCGTATCTGACAATAAAAGGGCTAAATTGTCTTATGGCTGTCGATAGCTTGAAAAAGGGTACAAAATATTTACAGATGTATGTATGTGCCTATGTATGTGCCCAGCGCACCAACAAGTCCTTTGCGAGACTGTCGCAAAATGTTTGGAAATGAGTTCGTATGTGAAACGGGCACTTCCATGGTAACTCTACTACTCAGAGTCACATTTTTTAATTACAATAATTCCCAAACGGATTACCCACCAGATTCCGCCCAAACGGCGCGAGGGGCGCTTCCGCATAACGTGCGGATTGCTCGTTCCTGCCGAGTCGATGAAAGGCTTTGGTTTGTTAATCGTCGATACCTAAAACTGCTCAGCTAAGAAAAGTAGATATAAGATAGGTTGCACAATAATAAATAATTAGTTATAAGACGATAGATAGTTTGAACTGTACAAACAAACAAACATTTTTCTAAAAAATTAATTTTAAAATCAAAGAATAAGAAAACAATGAGTTGCTATGTATTGAGGATAGGAAGAATTGCATTTTTTATGCTGAAAAGCTAGTCCGAAATATCAAATGTATCAGAATCAGAGATATAATCTTGACACAAACAGCGGCCGCCGTGGTGTGAAGGTAGTGTTGCCGGCCTACCACACCGAAGGTCCATGGTTCGAGCCCTGGTACAGGTAACATCAAAAGTGATTTGAAAAAAGCTTTTCAAAACGGGGTCGCCCCTCTCAGTGGTTTGGCAAACTCTCCGAGTGTATTTCTGCCATGACAGTCTTCTCAGCAAAAATTCGTCTCCTTTGTAGATGCCGTTCGGAGTCGGCAAAAAACTGTAGGTCCCACCAATTTGTAGGGAAAATTCAAATCGGCACACCACAAATTGGAAGAGAAGCTTGGCGCAAAAATCTCTTAGGAGGTTTATTGTATATCGCGCCATAGAGAGACAAACAGCGAAAAGGCTCATTTAACTCAAAATTGGTTCGGCACTGTGTCAGGACAAGTGGTTTAAAATGCCTTGATGGGCGAGAGGGTACATTGAAGTTCACTTTCATAAGAAGAAAGATTGTTTCCCCTCTCCCATTCCTCGTATTTTGAATAAAAAATCCTTGGCCATTTTTTAACTTCTCCCTTTCTTCTTATTCTGAATAATGTTCGAACAAGAGAAAACCAGTTTAGGGAGAAAAGTAGCTATTACGAATGTGAGAAAAAGAAAGATGCCGCTGACATTTTAAGGAATTTTTTCACCATCTAAACTGAAAGGAGAGCGGGATGGACCTAAAAAGTTCCTTGTATTTTTATAGGAAAAATATTAATTTGTGGAAGTATGTACTAAACTAAAATAATATTATATTAAAATAATTTGTATTTTAGATCGAAAAGTAGAAATAAAAAACAGATAGGGCTGTTGAAGCAAGGTCATCATGCAATCGTATTTTTGAGTTGCTCAGTGTGCAATGTAAGGAGCTCCGGACTTATTTACTCTATAATAGTTTTTAAATTTGCAAACCCCAGAAAGTAAATGAAATATACAAACAAAAATTGTAGATACCGTTTGCGGCAACTCAAACGTATGTGCAATATCGCGCAACCTTCTTCTCATAATCCTGTGTTTATTTTCCTGTGGCTCTTATTCGCTTCAATTTCCACGACAAATACTAAATACTAAACGTTGTTTTACATTTTTTCTTTTAATTAAAAGGAATTCTTCACAATATTCAAAAAATAAATAATTTGAACCTAAGAACCATTCCAAACAATTCCCTTCGACTAGAAAGGGTGGGAAGATTAATGAGTTTTAAACGACTCGTATACGGTGGCAGATTAAAGAAAAGTCCCACGCGAAAAACGCATGTATTTACATTTTTAAAGATTAGGTGGCATATAGTGACTTGTGTATCTGGATCTGATTGTAGCATATTTCTATCTTCAAATGACGCGAATGACATGAAAAGCTTTACGTCGTCAGCATACGTTAACATCAGTATAAATAACTCCGGAGTTCAGATTTTTCCTAAAGCCTAGAGATCGGACCGCTAAGTTTATTGGTAACAATAGCTTCAAACAATTTTGGGATGGCAGAAAGCTTTGATATGCTACGATAATTCTCTATAGAAGACCTACTACCGCTTTTATGAAGTGGTAGAATAAAAGATTCCTTCCACGATGTTGGAAAAACACCACACTTCAGTTATTTTTTATTTTTATTTTCTCGAGGGTGAGGATGAAAAAATGCCTAATGCACCGTAGCCGATGCCGTCGCACCAGCCGTGTGTCCGTGGACTAAGAAACTTCTCCAACTTCGCACACTTTTTCAGGAAACATGTAAGAATCCTATCAGGACCGTATTTAAAAGATTCTCTCAAGGGTTTTAGATAAAGTAGAACATCTTTAGCGCATATAATTGGGGAACTAATTAAATTTTTCTCGTGTAGTTGATAAGGATAATTTTATGGGTCTGAAATGGTTATCGAAAATTAGTCCTACACTGTTTCAAGAAAAGAGGTTTACAATATCTCGATGGCTGAAAAGGAATGTTAAAGTTTACTCCTCCCAACAAAAATGGGATAAAGACTAACTTGTTTAATAATTTAATCATACATATTGTTCCGAGTATTATTCTACGACTAGAAAAGGCGCGAAGATTAATAACTTTCAAGCGATTCGTAAAGGGGGGCAAATTATACAAGGAATCCCAAGAAAGATCTCTTAAAGCAAAAAATAAGAATGGTTTTTGAACCGATTCTACCCGATCTACGTCCTTTGCCAGATATGAACTCGGTACGCCTCGGTAATCCCTTGAGGCACTTCCCGACTGTCGTAGCAGCGATTTGGTAAGACCAGTGCAACGTTCTAGGTCATGTAAGCCCTCCTTCCATAAGGAAGAAGTAGATGGGTAATGAGAGGTGAGAGGCATCATATCCGTTGATCAACCATCGAGTTGCACGTCATTACCTTTGTGCATATTAGTCGCCTCTTATGACCGGTATGCCTACCTCGGGCATATTCTAAACCCCTTACCCGCAGGGGTATTAGCGTTAACTTCGCTTAACACCATTTTTAACGCTTTTCACTAACTTTTAACCACACTTTTTGTGTGGTAAGCTGTCGCGAATTATTTTCGAGGTGTTAACAATAGCGTTAATATGTTCGCATTGTTTTAGCGTTTGGAAAAAGTAAAAAAATTAGTTTTGAGTTTTTTGCATGTAGTTTAGTGCAAAATACGGCGAAAAGAGAAGTATTGCCATATTTTATCACCATCAAGAGTCAGCTGTTTAGCGGCGTTAAAGGAGAGTTACAGAATCGCACTTTCGTTAAGAACAAACGCCGAAATTTGGCGATAAGCTTAACGCTCGGCGAGTGGTTAAAAGTTACAGAATCGGGCTACTGAATTCGGATGCATTGTTGAGTCATGTTCTCCACCGTTGAGGTAGTAGGCAGATCATCAGTACGTCTGCGTTTATTTTAACGAATATCGTGGCATGCTAGTTGAGGGGAAATATCTAAACTATCTAGACTTTGGAAAGTTTTGAAAATACTTTCACATTTTTTTTTGAATTTTCTGACGTTCTTTGCTGACTTCAGAAAACCCGTTTATGATGTGCCTAAAGATTTTACAGAGATCAACTTCCGTCGATAGACATTTGGAACAAGACCAGTGCAGGCCTTTTCTGTCATTAAGCAGGTCAGCTATTCTACCGGTTAACACAGTACACTTTGAGTGAACAAGTCCTGCCAGCTTGCTTTAGATTTCACATTTGCAGATGATGAGCTTTGTTAAAAATGTCTAAGTTTTTTAAACTAAATTAGTTAATCAAAAAGAAAGAAAACAATGTTTAGCGCAGAGTTTGGGCGCATTTACCAAATCTTAAATTTTGTGAAGTGGCTTCCAACAACAAATTTTTATGAAAAGGTTTTGTTAATAATGAATGCAAGTATGGCATTAAAAAAACAAACATACTTTAATTATTTTTAAATGTTATACTATGTATCTGTTTTTGACTGGGTAAAATAATTTTTTTTTTTTTTCAAAATTCAGTTTCACGAAAGTCATTTGAGTGAAAACAAAAGTTTTTCGCCGTCAGATTTCATATCCAATGTTTTACTTAAATTTCTTTCGTGAATGAGTTTATATCGTATCTAGAAACACTCTTTTAACAAAAATGTTGCTAAACAATGGGAATCTCATAGTGGATTAAATCTTATTCTTGCTCAATATATGTTTACTGCAGCCAGGAAAAAAAGGTGACCGATCTGGTAACTCGATAAATGCATTTCCATGTATTTTCATGCGCTGGTTCCAAATCCATCCACAAAATTTGCCTAACACGTTCGAGGTTCGGCCCCAAACCTCAAAAAAAGAAAACAAAGAACTGGCATTTTTCTGGCGGGTTGAGGCCGAACCTCGACCCATTATTTAAATTCCCATGTCGAGTTTCTAAGTAATTTTTACGTTTTTCCAACATTTCCAAATTAAAAACGAGAAATCAGAAAAATAAAGCTGTTTCTATGGCTTCATTACTCGGAAACGGCTCACCTGAAGAAATTCTTTGTTGAGAAGGTTTTGTGTGGAATTAAATTTGCTACAAAATTATACATTCAGGTAAATATTTTTTTCTTCAATAGTGCAGTTTTACACCAAAAATGAGATCAATCCTACCAAGTTTAGAATAGCAATAACAGACCCCTAGAAATGTATATCAAGATTTGTAACTTTTATGGTATTTTTTTAGCCATTTTGGAAAATAATATTATATAGTTTCAAAAAGAGCAACTTTAGGACTAAAATACATCAATACTTTTTAGTAATAAGACTAAGTTAAGCACATATTTAGATTTAATAATGTATTCATAATAAAAACAAACATATTACGATACTTTATATCGGTTGATGTACATATAAAAGATTTTTAAGTCTTAGTTGTACAATGAAATGTAATAATAACAATAATAATATAGACCTACGTGGCCCACTCTAGGGTATGTGTATTAAAAACACAACGGTTACTCACGTTACTTCCGAATTCTACCAAAGTAAAACTGTAAATTCTATACTGAGGTAATGTTTTCAATAAAACTGTCTATTATTCTGTCTTGGTTGCACATTTTTGTTACTTTTTCTTATTTTAATATTACGCGGAAAACTAGTATATTCACCAAGCCCAACTAAGTAGTCAGACAAATATTCTTTTTCATATAAGCAACTGGTGTTTTTACATGGCGATGTCCCACGGAATGTCAATTGTCAGTTTTCGGACAGAAATTAGCCAGTCCCAAACTAAACCAAATATTATTAGTTTAATCGTGGTAGGCGAAAATGATTTAAATGCACTCGACTTACATCGGCGATGTCACAAGTTCGAGTTCTAGTGCCGTAAACAGAAAAATTAATACCTTTACTTGGATTTTTTCAACTCTGGATATTTTATCAGCTTTCTTAACTTCGAATTTTTACTGGTACAAGTTTAGTAATTTTCAGAAATACCAAATGTCAATTGCAACTTTGTTCTTTTCTTTGATGATCGCTTCTTACGGCACTTCATTCCATATGATGGTCAGTGTTCTTGTAGGGTTGTTATCATGCACGGTGACAGATAGTTTATCCGTTTCTTTAAATGTTTTCGCAAAAGATTTGTAAACAAGCTCGCGGATAAGCAGATAATAGTTGTGATACCGTAAGAGTCAGAAGTAGTCGGGGTCAGTCAGTCAGAGGCTGCAGAAAATGATTCCAGTACTCTGTTCTCTGACTACTGAGAGGTTCTCTTTTAGTCCGAAGTGGAACGTTTTAGTCAGTTTTTTTGCTGACTTCTATTTAATGTGTATACACAATGTAACTAACGGGAATGTAAGTTGTGTCAACCGAATATTTTCAACATCCACGCAGAAATGGTAAACCCCTTCAGACTCCAGTCACTCTGGCCCAACTTCGATCTCGACCAAATCTCTCCGGTCCAGCCCTATTGAAACTGCCAGTTTCTTAGGACTTTCGTTAGAGCAGATAGGTGACAAAGCAGGTAAGAAATGTGCCAGACTGCAGATACTCTAATCACTTTTTCTTATTTAAATAATATTTTTAATAATCACAACTAGTATGTAAGATCTTACCTCTACTGAACAATATAAAAAGGTATCTAAATAAATACAAATAAATAATAGTGCAGGTCCCGGTGTATTTCATAGCATCGCTTTAGCGATATAGCATTTTCAGGTCAAATGAAACCAATTTCAAGATCACAATATATAGCCCTTTCTAGTGTTTTGGAACTCTATTAAAGTAAATGCCTGTTTAAGTGACTTTCGTCCCTTAAATGGAACGCACTCCTGCGATCCTCAAGCCCGTAATGCAACCCTGCATACCTTAGCAGCGAACACAACACTGTGTTCGCAAGGCCCGTCATGCATCCCTGCATGACCCTGTCAAAGGAAGCATCCCTGCTTTCCTTCGAACTTCCAGTGTTGGAAACACTATAAAAGCGCTGTGCGCATATGAACTCTCTCTCTTTTACTTTTTCATCGGAACGCGCCTGTCGCATCTGCAATCAACAGAGGTAACTATCATCAACGCGGGACTTACAACCTTCGCAATCAACCATACAAGCAGTGCGCGGTTCATTAATTTCTAGTTTCAATTTTTCTATTAATTTGTTTAATTAATTGATGTAAACATAAATATCTTGAATTTCCATTCATTTAAAGAAAGGATATTGCATTGTTCCATGTCATTAAATTATTCTTAATCTCATAAGAAAATCGTATTGTACATTGAAGTACCGAATAATTGAATTAAATCGTTGTTGTTAGTATTAAGTTGCCAATAGAAATTCGCGTTTCATTTGTTAGTGCAATCTCCCACTTGTATTTACCCCCAAATACAAGCCGAGTGAAAACTCCCTTCACTCCTACCTATTCCTTATCATCATTTTGAACATGGTCCTTCGAGCCGGATTTGACGGCACAGGAATACACCTAACCATCAAAAACTCTATTGGCAACGCGAACAACTTCGAAGGAAAACAACCGCAATACAACACTGCTTGTTGAGCCTTTTGCGCTGCCCACGCATTGCATTTTCAACCACCAACGCGAACGGCAGCAGATCGGCAAGCGATACAAGTGTGCAAAAAGAAAAGTTGAAAAGTGTGCGCGAAACTAAAAGTTTATTTTAAATCGTTGTGTAAAAGTAAAAGTAAAAGTGAAAACGCGTTTAAAACAGTGAGTAAAACTAAAATTCGGTGAAAATAAAGACAACATACATAAAACATATTATTTGCACAAAGCTGCCGCTGCCCAACGTGGGAATATATACCAGCAAACACACCGGTGGAGTCACCTGTAGCCGGTACAACCAAAGGAAACCCAAATCCTGCCCAGAGTTTAGGGCCAACGTGGGACTGTACCCCAACCCCAAAAAAGATGAGTACCCCAAAAAATTACAAGTAAGTGCCGTTATATTTTCATATACCATTCCTCTAACGGGACTCATATATATACATATATATGCACATATATGCATTCAAAAAGCTATTTGCGCCAAGAAATTCGGTTCTGTTTAAGTTACCAGTCGGTTGTTTCCAACCCACAGCTTAGGCATATATATACATAAATTAATACACAACCCTTTGTATATTCATTTCTCGTGATTTTTCAACCACATATTGTTTCATTCGCACTGACCATATTTTCCCGGTTGCGCCGGTAAGCATTTATTTTGTTTCCTTTTCTACTTGGTCAAGTGTGCTAAAATTCTAGTTCGTTGCCTGCCCATGGTTAACTATACCCATCCCTTTTCTGCACTCATATACCTACATATAAAAGTGACACTAGTGATAAAAGCAAGTAAACAGAACTAAAAAGGCAAATAGTTTGTGGTTTTCATTGTCTTCTACAGTGCAATTATGCTAAATTTTCAAAGGTGTTCTCATACGCCTTTAATATTTACTTAACAAATTTTGTGCAAATTGGTGATTTTATTCATACATACGGGCAAAGTCCATTTGTATACAACTGCAAATCGCTTTGCTATTTGAAATTCGCTGCGCAACCTGCTTGGCGCAGACATAGAGTTTTGCTTCTCTATCTACCCTTACTTTGCTTACAATCCCTTCAATATATCTATACGTTTGTCTGAAAATTTCGTACATATCGACATATGTACATGTAAAAAGGAATTCTGCCTGCTCTTTTCGTTTCGCTGCTCGCGTCAGCGTAGATTTGTATTTTGTTTTGGTTCTGTCGACAACAAACAACAAAAATCCCAATAAGAATTTGCAATTGAAAACCCATTCCCAGTGGTGAACAAACATAAATATTAAAGAACAAAAAAGTCTTTACATTTGAGGGCAGATATCGGTATTGGTATATATGTATGTACATACGTTAAGTAGTTCCTCCCGCTACTATCCCCAGTAGCGTAACCCAGTAGCAACATAAAACCAGTCAAAATAATTTGATGAATCATTTAATATATACGGTGATTTTTGTCTCGTTTGCATTTAATGCTATTATCCCCAATAGCATAAAATAATCGTTTAGCAAAATCTACTAAAACTTAAAGTGCAAGTGCTAGTGCTACTTACGCGATTTATTTAATAAGTTTGTGTCCAAAATTCCTGAAGGCGTAACTATACAGGGTGCATAAATCCTTCAACCTATTAATAAGATAACTAATACATACAATAGGTTTTTTCACGGCTACCATACCCAGTAGCGTAAATAAATATTAACCCAAATATTTTGTTTTCGTTTGCCTTTAATGCTATTATCCCCAATAGCATAAATTTACTAAACCATTAAATGTAAATCGTACACACCGACTGGATTTATTTACAATTTTGCCTTCAAAAATTCATTCGAGTGCATCTATACAGGGTGCATAAATCATTCTATCTATTAGCACAGTCACTAATTTCTAGTTTGTTTTACTGCTCGATACCCAGTAGCATAATTAAGTCGCTTAACCAAGTCCGTTTAAAGAGCAAGTTTGAGTCTTCCCAACCCCACCAAAACCCAGTGATAATTAAAATTAATCCTCCAAACACATTTGAGCGAGAAATTATATTACGGTTATATAAAAGGGAAGCTTATTTCCAATTGTATCGATTTGGTTCACGCTGCTATACCCAGCAGCATAATCAGTACAGAACTCTCTCAATCGTTTTCCAATCTTAATCTTAGTTACACCCGATAATACTGTCAAAACCTTCAATCATGGCTACTGGTTCAACCGCAATGGCAGAATTCATATTCTGTTCAAATGATTTAATGAATTTTTGTTCTCGTTTTGAAAAAGAAGATCCTGAAGAAAATACTGACACCTTATTGGATGTTAAACTTCAGGATCTAAACAAACGTTGGGAGAATTTACAAATCTCTTATAAGAGCGTCTGCCTCGAAGACGAAAAACAAGTTTCCATCGATTTTAAAGACGAAGCAACAAACAAGTTCCAAGTATGTACTGACAGCTTCTATATATGTAAATCCCAAATTATCGATCAGCTTAAGTCCTTTCATGGCACCACTCCCGATAAAAATGTAACTGCTAGACATTCCTTGTCTTTTGTCGATAACTCGATTCCATGCATCAAAGTGCCCCCATGCGATACACAGATTTTTTATGGTAGTTACGAGGAGTGGCCGAGTTTCCGTGACATGTTCACGGCGGTGTATCGCAATCACCCAAAACTAACCCCAGCTCAAAAACTATTTCATCTGCGAAATAAAACTCGGGGAAAGGCAGGCCTTATAGTGAAACATTACAAACTCTGTGATGAAAACTTTTCACTGGCCTGGGAAGCACTGAGAGCCCGTTTTGAAAATAAGCGGATTTTGATCGATAACCAATTGAAGACCCTCTTCAACATTCCCCCTGTTACATCCGAAAATAGTGAGGGAATTCAGAGAATACAGAGTACAATAAATGATTGTCTTTCTTGCCTTACTTCTCAAGGGGTTTCCGTGGTCGAATGGGATCCGATATTAATTTATCTATGCTCCACAAAACTCCCAGAAGACACGCTCTCTCTTTGGGAGCAATCCTTAAAATCAAGGAAAGAGTTGCCCGACTGGTCCCAAATGGACTCCTTCCTAACTAGTCGGTATGAAGTAGTTGAACGATTGCACAACTACAAAACTTCCAAACCTCGCCACTCTTCCAACCCAAAGACTCCAACTAAAGTGCAATCTTACCTCTCTCAAGAACAAGTGACGTTCACTTGTAAACTTTGCAAAAATAATCATGCTCTCAAATCCTGTCCGAAATTCCGTAACTTGGCAGTTTCCGATCGAACTAAATTCGCCGAGAAAAATGGTTATTGTACCAACTGCCTGGCATATAACCACACACTTACCAACTGTCAAAGCGTTTTTAGATGTCTTCATTGCAGACAATCGCATCACACGATGCTTCATCCTAAACCACCTATAAAATCCGCACCTAAGTCAGCAAATGCGACTTCATCCGCAAAGCCAACCACAAAAGCAACCCCCCTGTTGCACACCCACTCTACCGAACTGCCGAATACCCCAAGGCATCCAATATTCAACATAACCCAAGGCAATTGCGATGAATCTCCATCCACCTCTGCTGACAGTGCGTCCAGAATCCAAGCTAACTTCTCAGCAAACCATGAGAAGACGCTGCTTCCCACCGCCCGAGTGCACATTGAGCACATGGGCACACTTTTCACCCTAAGAGCCTTAATCGACCAAGGCTCGCAAAAAACCTTCATTTCCGAGAAGGTACAGAAACGCTTAAATCTTCCTACTTACCGGGAAGATTATGCAGTAACCGGGATGGGCGGAATCGTTGTAGAAAAGGCGAACAAAGTCTGTCAACTAACTCTAATCTCCAAACGTTATGACACAAAAGTCGTTACCCAAGCGATTGTGCTTCAAAAGCTCACAAGCTTTTTACCAACATTCTCTATCCCTAAACCCAATCCAACAGACATTAAGGATCTAGATCTCGCTGATCCTTATTTCTTCACTCCTGGTCCCATAGATATGGTGATCGGAAGCGATCTCATACCGAAGATCCTTCTTCAAGGAATTCAACACCACATCCTAGGCAGTCTCCTAGCTCAAAACACAATTTTCGGGTGGTATTTGAGCGGACCCATGCAACCCACTTCTTGTTCTACCTTTCATACGTACGCTGTAGAAGATACTAATGAAAACCTCAATATTCAATTGAAAAGGTTCTGGGAACTCGAGGAGCTGCCCGAATCTCGCCTATCTTCTGACGAAGATTCATATTGCGAACAGTTCTATCAAGACACCACTGTTAGGCGAAGTGATGGCCGATATATAGTTCGGCTACCTTTCAAATCGAAGTTTCCATCCAACCTGGCCCTGGGACCATCCCGTTCCCAAGCTATGCGACAAGCTATCCGAATGGAGCATATGCTCAATAAAAATCCCACCCTCAAAGAAGAATACAACCGCGTTCTAGAAGAGTACCTCACCCTCGATCATATGAGGCAAATCGCTCCCGATGAGGTGCACGAAAATGGACATTATCGTTCATACTATCTTCCACATCATTCAGTTGTTAAACCAGACAGTAAGTCTACGAAAGTTCGTGTGGTATTCAATGCCTCCAAACCCACGGCATCTGGTATTTCACTAAACGATATACTTCATATCGGTCCAACCTTGCAAACAGATCTTCTATTTGTCATTTTAAATTGGCGATTGTATAAGTATGTCTTTAACGGTGACATACAAAAAATGTACCGACAGATTCTTCTCCACGAAGATGATCAACCGTATCAACGAATTCTCTTTCGAAGAAACAACGAGGATAAACTATCTGATTTTGCCCTGAAGACAGTGACATTCGGAGTCAACTGTGCGCCTTATCTTGCAATTCGCACTTTGCATCAACTAGCAACTGATACAAAAGATTCCCATCCACTAGCGAAACAAATTTTAACCAAAGAAACCTATGTGGATGATGTCTTATCTGGAGGTCACGATATTCCATCGTGTTTAAACGCTCAAACTGAACTCATCCATTGTTTACTTTCAGCTGGGTTTCCTCTCCGGAAAATTACAGCAAACCATCCTCAACTTTTAAATCAAATTCCTGCAGATCACCTTCTCGACTCTGACTTCCTGAAATTTGATTATTCCAGTTCTACCAAAACGCTTGGTATACGATGGAACGCGTTAAACGATTCTTTTTCATATTCAGTTGAATACTTGACACCACCCTCAAGCGCCACAAAACGCCAAATTTTATCCTCAGTCTCGAAACTTTTTGACCCCGCAGGATGGCTATCGCCCATTCTTATTCAAGCGAAAATACTCTTGCAACAAATTTGGTTAGAAGGTACGGAATGGGACGAGTGTGTCAAACCCCTTTCACTTCAAAAGTGGCACCAATTCGTAACCGATTTGCCCACAATCGAACAAATCCAAATTCCTAGATGGACAGAATTCTCGCCTAGTAGATCAATTCAAATCCATGGATTCTGTGATGCTTCAGAGAAAGCATATTGTGCATCCGTTTACATTCGGTCGCAATCAGCCAATACGGTATCCTCTCACCTTCTGTTTTCAAAAACCAAGGTAGCACCACTACAGACAGTGAGTCTCCCACGCCTAGAATTGTGTGGAGCAGTCTTATTATCTAAATGCATAAAAAGGGTTATTACTCAATTATCTCTTGATGGTGCAAACGTCTTTCTTTGGTCCGATTCCTCTATTGTACTTGCATGGCTCGAAAAACCACCATGTACGTGGAAGGTATACGTAGCCAATCGTACGTCAGAAATCATTAAAAATGTTGGAAATGTAAAGTGGCGGCATGTTACCACTAATCACAACCCGGCCGACCTTGGAACAAGAGGTTGTAGACCACAGGACCTAGTACTTAGATCACTCTGGAGGCACGGACCAGATTGGTTACTTAAACCCCCCGATCATTGGCCAATATCATTTCGACAAAACGTCGTACCTCAAGAACAACGTAAAGTAGAAGCTCTTCACGTTTTGGACGACGACCCCGATATATTAGACCGCTTCTCTTCATGGTCTAAAGCCTTACGCGTAATAGCGTACATGTTTCGATTTATTCACCGATTCAAACCAATACAGTCCACTTCTCCCACTTGCTATAACTCTGTGGTTATTACGCAAAAGGAAATTCACTGGGTCAAAACTCGTCTCATCCAACTTTCGCAAGAAAGACACTACCCAAAGGAATATTATCAATTGTCCAATCGAGAAACAATTTCCAAAAAGAGCTCGCTTTCAACGTTAAACCCCTTTCTTGACCAACATGGACTTCTCCGTGTGAATGGTCGCTTGGCCAACGCTGGCCTTACGTACAATGAAAGACATCCAACCATTATTCCAGAATCTTCAAGATTATGTTATCTTTTTCTAAATTTTCTGCATGATGTTCTAATGCATGCTGAACAGCAACTCATGGTTCGAATGGCAAGGCAGGAATACTACATTCCCAGGCTAAAATCAAAAGTAAAACGCTGTATACGCAATTGCAAAATCTGTACAATTTTCAAACAAAACAGTCGTTCGCAAATTATGGCAGCTTTACCCCCAGAGCGTGCAACTTTCTCGTTGCCATTCACCTACACCGGTTTAGACTTTGCCGGTCCTCTCGACATAAAGTCATCAACCCTCCGGAGATCCCCACTACTGAAGGGATACGTTTGCGTCTTCATTTGCTTTTCCACAAAGGCAATCCACCTTGAACCATGTTCGGATTTGTCAACCAAAGCATTTCAGGCAGCATTTGCCCGCTTTGTAGGTAGACGCGGACTCCCGCAACGAGTCTTTTCGGACAACGGCAAGAACTTTGTTGGTGCTAACCGCGCCTTCCAACAGGATTTCAAAAAATTCCTCAAAGAAACTTCTGATGACCTACGCTCCAAGTATACCGTACATGGATTTGAATGGCATTTCCTGCCACCGAATGCTCCTCATATGGGCGGCCTTTGGGAAGCAGCTGTAAAGAGTTTCAAGCATCACTTCAAACGCACTGTTGGAAACCACATCTTCACTTTTGAAGAAATCACAACTTTACTTGCTCGTATCGAAGCAGTACTGAACTCTCGACCCCTTTCCCCGATGTCTGATAATGCCAATGACTTGCTTGCATTAACTCCAGGACATTTTCTCCGAGGCGGGCCACTACTGGGCTTTCCAGAACCTCAAATTGACAATCTCTCCCTACAAAATCGATGGGAAAAGCTCAAAGCTTTGTATCAACAGTTCAGCCAACGCTGGAAGGATGAGTATCTCAAAGAACTCCATCATAGATACAAATGGAAGCTCCCACAAAAGGACCTTTCCATTGGTGATTTCGTGGTCATCAAAAATGACCAAACTCCCCCCAACGAGTGGAGACTAGGACGCATCGAAAAAGTGTATCATGGTTCGGACAATTGTGTGCGAGTGGCGGATGTCAAGACTCAGACTGGAACTTTTACTCGACCAATTGTCAAGCTCTGTCCGCTTCCTTCTCAACCTGAGGTTCCGAATCTAAACTCTACCCTTGACACTTAAGAATCAACTTGTTTGCCATAGTTTTAAGATTTCCACGACCTTCTCATACCGTTAATATTTTACAGATCAAAACCATCCAACAACACCAACCTGGACCCACGGATCTATCAATGTAAGGTCTGCCTGAAGTATCATCCACTCCGGTTTTGTAAGGAATTCATGGCAATGAACATCGAAAAACGCAGCGAAGTAGTGCGACAATTTAGATACTGCCCGAATTGTCTTGCTCGTACCCACGACAGCATCAGGGATTGCTCGTGTCCCGACACGTGCAAACTATGTCAAGAACTACACCACACCCTGTTGCACACTACGGCGTCAGATGACATCGTGGAAGACCGTCGCAGAATTCGTAGCCAAGCATCCAACAGCCGAAACGTTCGTAAGCCGCTGAAACGGCTCCAAGTGTCCGCTCGTAGAGGTGCCCGTAAGCCGGCAAAGCGACCTCAGGTACCCAAACGCCAAGAATCACGTCAACCAAGAAGCCAAATCTCCATTCAAAAGGAGAAAATAGACGTAGCCATACGGGCATTGGCTCAATTGAAGGCATCCCTTGCACCAGTGCAACGAGGGCGCCATGTTTAAGTGACTTTCGTCCCTTAAATGGAACGCACTCCTGCGATCCTCAAGCCCGTAATGCAACCCTGCATACCTTAGCAGCGAACACAACACTGTGTTCGCAAGGCCCGTCATGCATCCCTGCATGACCCTGTCAAAGGAAGCATCCCTGCTTTCCTTCGAACTTCCAGTGTTGGAAACACTATAAAAGCGCTGTGCGCATATGACCTCTCTCTTTTACTTTTTCATCGGAACGCGCCTGTCGCATCTGCAATCAACAGAGGTAACTATCATCAACGCGGGACTTACAACCTTCGCAATCAACCATACAAGCAGTGCGCGGTTCATTAATTTCTAGTTTCAATTTTTCTATTAATTTGTTTAATTAATTGATGTAAACATAAATATCTTGAATTTCCATTCATTTAAAGAAAGGATATTGCATTGTTCCATGTCATTAAATTATTCTTAATCTCATAAGAAAATCGTATTGTACATTGAAGTACCGAATAATTGAATTAAATCGTTGTTGTTAGTATTAAGTTGCCAATAGAAATTCGCGTTTCATTTGTTAGTGCAATCTCCCACTTGTATTTACCCCCAAATACAAGCCGAGTGAAAACTCCCTTCACTCCTACCTATTCCTTATCATCATTTTGAACAATGCCAGTATATTTATTATATGCTTTAATAATGTTATATTTATTTTGTTGTTCGTTTTTACGATCTGTTCATTTACATATTTTTGTTAGTTTTACGAGCTCAAGACCAGGTGATAATAATTATTATTCAATTTCAGGAAAAATTTAAAGCAATAAACATATACATATAGTCCTATTTTTCCTAATTATTATCAACTGGTCTTGAGTCGATAAATATCAAAATCGCTTAAGTCCACAGATGAGGTTTTCACCGGTTTTGGATACATTTTTTTTGAAACTAATATAAATTGAAGCATTTTCCCCATAAGCCTGGTGCTGTGTTCACGCATGAAAAATGCTGCAAGTTGTCTAGAAACCATTTGAAATCACATTCCCAAATGTTGGAATAAAAAATGTGTTTATGGCATCGTTTCTCATTTGAACGTGAAATGCCGCCAACGACTGTGTTTCCAAATCCTTTCATTTCTTCTTCTTTAAATGGTCATCTAACCGCCTGGGCGATTTTGACCGTCCAACATAGCTCGCCAGTCGTTTTTTCGTTGCGCCAACTGGCGCCAATTGGAAACACCGCGGGATCGCAAATCGGTCTCCACTTGGTCCTTCCATCGGAGTGGTGGTCTCCCTCTTCCTCTGCTTCCACCGGCGGGTGCCGATAAGAATACCTTCTGGGCTGGAGCATCTTCGCTCATTCGCACTACGTGGCCTAGCCAGCGAAGCCGCTGTGTTTTAATTCGCTGAACTATGTCGGCGTCTGCGTAAAGTTCATACAGCTCATCATTAAATCTTCTTCGCGTAGAGGTCCACAAATCTTTCGAAGAACCTTTCTCTCGAATACTCCCAGAGCCGCCTCATCAGATGTTGTTAGTGTCCACGCTTCTGCACCATATAGCAGGACGGGTGCGATGAGTGACTTGTAGAGTGTTATTTTCGTTCATCGAGAGAGGACTTTACTTTTCCATTGCCTACTCAATCCGAAGTAGCATTTGTTTGCAAGAGTAATTCTTCGTCGGATTTCTAGGCTAACATTATTGTTGGTATTAATGCTGGTTCCCAGGTAAACGAAGTCCTTTACTATTTCGAAATTATTGCTGCCAACAGTGGCTTGGTTGCCAAGGCGCGAATGCGCTGACTCTTTGCATGATGACAGAAGGTACTTCGTTTTGCCCTCGTTCACCACCAATCCCATTTTCTCCGCTTCTTTTTCTAAGCAGAAGTTACGGCGCGGTTGTTAAGGCCAATGATATCAATATCGTCAGCATATGCCAACAGTTGCACGCTTTTATAAAATTCTCTTCATTTCACGTCTTGAAAAACTACATAAGGTAAGGAATGCAGCCCAATTCCAAATGAAAATTCCGCACGGATTTTTCCCACTCTCCCATTCCTCGTATTCTGAATAATGTTCGAAAAAGGGAAAGCCAGTTAAGGGAGCGCGGGATAAAATTGAATGTTTCTTGTATTTTTATAGGAAAACTATTAACTTGTGTAAGTATATACTAAACTAAAATAATATTATATTAGAATACGATGTATTTTAGATCGAAAAGTACAAATGTACAACAGATATGGTTGTTTTTAAACTTGATGCAAGGCCATCATGAAATTGTATTTTTGAGTTCCTGAGTGTGCGATGTAAGGAGTTCCGGGCTTGTTTATTCTATAATACCTTTAAAATCTGCAAACAGCAGAAAGCAAATTAAATATACAAACAAAAATTGTAGGTAACGTTTGCGGCAACTCAAGCGTATATGTACTATCTCATAATCCTGTGGCTCTTGTTCGCTTAATTTCTGCCACAAACGTATGAAAAGCAACACTAAACGTTGTTTTACATTTTTTTTTTTCTTTTTTAAAACGAATTGTTCCCAATATTTACATTTTTAAACTTCGTTAGCCAGTTTAGAAATCCGTGTATACCATGCCAATTGCCAAAACAGCTGATTTCGAAAATTCGAAATTCCTCTTCCCCAATTATTCTTCTCCCTAGGAGAACATAATTGGAGGAACTTTTCCGAGGGAACAAAAAAAATTGTTCCGTGAGAATATTTAGAATTGGGCTGATGATGTTTTATTTTATTTATCAAAAAAGGGTGATTTAAGATGATGGTTGGATTCGTTGCAACATTTTTCACGGGTGAACACAGTACCAGGCCATACAAACAACAGATTAGCAAAGCGCTGTCGAAAGCTTTATACCTTTTATAAATACGCATCACGGTTTTAAGTGTCCAATCTTTACTTACAATAAGTACAAACTCTGCAAAATTTTGAGTCTTACTCTGTTAATTTAAAAAAAAAACATAGCTCAAACCCCGTTGATCGAAAAAATCTGTTGTATGGGGGCTATACAATATATTGGTGCAATTTTGATCATTTTCACTACACAAAATACATATGTGTAATAAGTACTGTAATGGCAAATTTTGTGTTCCTCACTAATAAATTGCATTAGTTACATCCCAAGCCCCATTTATCGGAACAATCGATTGTATGGGAGGTACGAGTTGTATTGGTCCGATCCGATCCGATCCATACCAAACTGAGGTACTAGACAGACAGACAGACGGGCAGACTGACATGGCTAAATCGACTCAGCTCATCGCCCTGATCATTTTGGTATACTTATTGGTGGGCCTATCTCTTCTTCTTTTCATTCTTACAAACATCGGACCATAGTTATAATACCAATTCATGTTAATGGAAGGTATAAATATGGGATTTCGTTGTATAGACAAACACCTCCCAAAAAAATTTGGAAAAGCAACCCGAATTCAAAGCTAATTAATGTATCAAAACCCCGTAAAAACCTCATTGCTGGACTAAAGCGATTTTGAAATCATTTACTTAAAAAAAGTTTCATTTGATTTGAAAAAGGTTTCATTTGACCTGAAAATGGTATAGCAAAGATGTGTCTCAAATTGTTCGACTTCTATTGATTTATATCTGTTAAACCTATCCTTGAAGTAAAACTACGCGATGTCGAGATCGAGAGTAACTCCTCGTGTACACATATATATCGTAAACTAAGCAGCTTTTCTGCTCAATAAAAAAAATTTGGACCTGCGAAGCTTTATTCTGTTGGGAGGATTGACATTCTATGGCGGAAATAAATCCGGATAGTTGCGTGAACATTCTTGATTTTTAATAATGTTTTATCTTCCAAAGGGGTCTATCCGTCTATCAGCCAAGCTCAGGCACCAGCCTTGTTTCCACGACAGCCGTGTTCAAACACGGCAGCCACCAGCATTCATAAAAAAACATTACAATGCGGGCTACGATGGTTAAAATAAGCACGAGGTAGGCATGCCTGCTAAGAAGCGACTAAAATTCACCAATGTAGTGACGTGAAACTTAATGATTGATCTACGGATATGCTGCCTCCTTACGGATGGAGGAGTGATATGACTTAGAAGGTTACTCGGGTCATACCAAATCGTTCCAGTACCGCGAGGTGTTAGTACCGGATCGTGCAGGGTCCATATCCAGCAAAGGACTGACACATCGGCAACACTCCCTAGGCCCTTTGGGAAGTTTTTTGAGTTTTTGTCGCTACTCAAACAAACTAAATAATTGGGCCGGGTATGACGAGTCTGAACATAAAATTTATAGTCGGTTTTCAACTTTTAGAATTAAGTTTAGCGAGTTTGTTCCTTATATGTGTTCGGACATTTGTTAACAAGTTATGTTACTTACCTCAGCCAATGACGTTTCGTAATGCTTGTATGACAACAAATGGCATCATACTGGTCTGCAACCCAAACAATCAATATAATGTAGAACGCCGTTGTTGTGTCATTGAAGAACTCAGACATTATTGATTCCATGCCTTAATTAAAAGGGATGAAGGGATGTATATAAACATATAAAATCGTCACTTCCAGATCAACGACTTACCAACCAATGCTAGGATGACGGTAAGAAGTGGTGCGATAGGAAAGCGGGCAGTCACATTAAATTCCAACATTTGTAAAAGATCAACTGTTCAAAATTTCTTTATTATTACATTTTTAAAATAAATATAATATTTATATGTATTACCGATAAATACGAAAATTTGGTGATGGGAGAATCGCAAAAGCATCGAAATCGAAAATGTCTGAAAAAATATAATGGTTTCATATGTATGCATCAAAATAATTATACATATATGTATTTACTGAATTTTGAAGAAAATTGGCAAGTTAGCTCTATGCATATAATTTAATGATAAATACTTACAAATAGGACCATTACAAAAAATGCAGTTAGATAAGAACTCCATGCCGCCCACCACATTGAAACAAATCGATAATGCTCTCCAGTTATAACATTTCGCAGATATCCTTTATTATCTTCCTTTTCGGCTATAATGCGCACCGAAGCCATTAATAAGTCATCATATCTGTAGTTAATTAACAATATTTGTACATACATACATAAGAGTTAAGGAATGAAATTTGCACATGCATTCTCACCCCAAAAGTTGTTTGAGCAAAAATTTGCTAAATTTATCACCAAAGCATTTGTCTGTCATCGGATCTAATTGCACTACACGAACAGGGATTTTTAAACGTTTGCGTGTTGATGGCGATAAACGTAAATGCCCATATTCTAATGAATATTCTACAATGTACTGCTCGTCTAAAAATGTATTTACCCCTAAATTATTATTATTATTTAAACTAAAGTCAATATAAACCAATTCACCATCGTCATGTTCAGACTTTTCAGCCTTCTCTTCTAGCTTTGTCGTCGTACCTTGTTCAGAAATTGCTTCGGTTTTAAAATAATAAATTAATGTTTCGTTTGCGTAAGTAAAAGTTGGCCGTAATTTGTACCCAGCACGAGTTAGGTTTCGTTCATATTCCTTTAACCGATTATGGTTTAATTTGGTTTGAGGACCGATGCCATAATGACTAATTTCAGAAGAAAAAAAAATATATATATATTTATATTTTTCATGGTCGTAAAAAGAATAAGGTATAAATAAAAACTCTTACTAATAGTTTTGAAGGTAGCGCACTAATTCTTCATTGGCTTTGGTTTTCGACAATAAATCACGTTGCTTCTCCAAGTTGGGTATAACTTCAACTCTATGTGAAATTTTGTAATAGATATTGCAAATTAATATTAAATATTGCATATAAGATTTACCTAAGAACACCATCTCGGGGCCAATCTTTGACATTTTGCAGACATCTAGCTGGATTTTTAATAAACGCCAAGTGAATATATACCAAAGCAAAAAAGAATAGCAGTGCTTTAAGTAAAATAAAGTATTCCAAAGCTCGCTGAAGAGGTCTTGTTGAAGAAGGAAATATGTTTAAATAACTTAAAAATATATTTCAATTGAGCATATTAGAGCTGGATTCGATTCTTGCCTCTAAGTAACACTTGATTGACTCTAACAGTTAAAGTAGGAATATTTGTATATATGTATAAGATAGGGCTAGAAATATATTTATTGCAATTTGTTTTTATAAATTTAACTTTATTTTGTTGGTGCTTCAGTAGAAGAGAAAAAGAATATAAATATGGAATCGATTCCAGCTGTGGAGCATATTTTACTTACTTTGGAAATATTTGGGCATACATAAGTGCAACCTTGAAGTAAATGGCATGGAAAAGCCTATCGCGAACATTCATCAAATTGTTCTAAAAAAGCATGAAATTTTCTTAGAATTAAGTAATTCATATATATAACCCTGCGGGTTAGGGGGTTAGAATATGCCCGAGGTAGGTATGCCGGTCGTAAAGGCGACTAAAATCCACAAAGGGTAATGACGGGATGGGGTGAGATGACCTTGAAGGTTTCACTGGTCACATCAAATCGTTCCCACGACAGTCTGGCATGTACAGCAAGGGAGTACCGGATCGAACCGTGTTCATGTCCGGCGAAAGACTGTCACTTCGAAAAACCTTCGGAAAGGGTTTTTGTGGCTAAAAACAACAGCAACCAAATTTCATTATTGCAGCTGCTTTTATTATTGAATTATCTCATTTTAAACGTTTTTCGAAATTTTTTTTATTGAAAAAAGGGTTGTGGTTATGGTTCGATTTCGCCCACTTTAAATAGAAACCTGCCTTGTCCAGAAAGTAAAATGTGTGCCAAATTTCATTTAAATATCCAAATTTTTATTCATTTGTTGGTGTGACTATCGTTAATTGTTAAATACTTTGTAAGATGACTACTGTTGATGATATATATCAAATGAAAGCTAGAAACATTCCCTATTTAATTATAGCATTTAGTTTTAAAGGAACACGGCTGTTTAAGAACCTTATTTTTTTCAAACTTTGTTTTATATATATCTAATCGGTGCATTAGTTTTTGAGAAATTTTGATATTAAGAAATGTTTAATATGAACTTTGACCTTCGATAACTTTTGCTGTTGTTTCCCAAAAAAAAAAAAAAATGACCATTATATTCACTGCAATGATGTCTTTCGATCCCATTTTTTGATTTTTTTATCAGAGTTGGAGCCATTCTGCATTTGTTCCAAGCCACTTCCCGAAGGTTGTGGGGAGCGCTGTCAGACTGACAGTCCTTGCAAGATGCGAAACCGGTACGCTCAGGTAACAACACCCCTTTCCACGTCCAAAAATGTCGGGAGCGATATCAAAAGACGCGTTTTGACTTCAGTATCAATAAGTTATTGGCCAAAAAACCAAAAAATTAGCAGAACATCTTTCTGCTTAGGCGGCTTTAAAAAAATAACCCTTAGCCGGTCCAACATCGCCTACGCGATCCCCAGTATTTCTGCTCAAATCACACTTCTACACTTTTCGGTATACCCTATATCTGTCTACAACAACCACATGAAAGTCACAAAAAATTTTCTACAACGGATTATTGTTACCGATGGCAAAACGCGTTGTCTCAGTTGTCTCCTAAAGGAAACAAATACCCCCTTCCATTATAGTGATTGTTAATGGCATGTTTCCCATAACGGTTCACTACGTTCCTGTAATATGGTTCTAGCACATATTTTGGGGTTGTTGTTGTTGTTGTTGTTGTACTTAATTGCCCACTAAGTACTTACTTGCCCACCGCGATTGCGATTGGTATTCAAATTAAAGGGATTTGCAGTTAAATCGACATTCCAAATGTTTGCAATGTTCGGCACATTCAAATTTATGTTGCCATTTATTCCACCCCCTGCTGGTTGCTGTGGTTGGGTCCCTGGCGGCTGGGACTGTGGCGGTGGTAGCTGAGCAGGTCCTTCCCCTCCATTATTTTCATTGTCTGCCATATTTTGTTAACACCCCACTATATTCCGTGGATTTAATTCTGCAAAATTATATGGGCAGATTTACCGAGGTCTTGGTAGCGGTTGCAAACTTTGCTTAAAAACCATAAACACTCCGGCTCTCGCTGTCTGATTTTATATTCAAGCTTATTTTGATAAGCAGAAGTTTTTTAAGTTGAGTGCCAGGAAAATTATATTTGTTTGAAGCGACAACCAATGATGATGTGGTATTTACAGCTGATGAGCCTCTAATTCGACCACGAAAACAAAAGGAGTATTCGCACACAAAACTGCCACTGCGGTTTTGTTGGCATCTTAAAAATAAATTGATTTAATTTTACAGATTTTGCTATTATTTGCAGAAAATTGCAGTTAGGCAATAATAAATCAAGCAAAAAATTTTACGTTTAGCGCTTCTTCTGGTTTATGAGCCATTCACAATTTAATAAATGTCAGCCGATTAATCTGACAAACCATAAGGCTGACTTCATAGCCTATGTGCGTAATCAGTATATATTTTGTGATTCTTTTTATCTCAGCATTCTTGTTTGGCTGTGCGACCATCTTGGCGAGACCCCTGCGGGTTAGGGAGTTAGAATATATCCGAGGATGGTATACCGATCGTAATAGAAGACTAAAATCCACGTGCAACTTGATGGTTGATCTACGGATAGGATGCCTTTTATCTCGGATTACAAAGAAGGGGGTGAGATGACCTAGAAAGTTTCACTGGTCACGCCTAATCGCTACCATGACAGTCGGAAATGTGTCGCAAGGGAGTACTGGAGCGTTTTCGAGGAGTGCTTTTGTCGGCTTGTACGTTGCCAATAGCATTTAATTGAGAATTTCGGTTTCCAAATAGTAAATATGGTGACCGAGGGTTTAGTAGGAGACAATGCCAGAATCCGGCAGGTGAAAAAACGATACGAGATCAGGAGATAACCGTTTATTCTGGAGCACATCTCTTCAACCGAAGGGCCTATTGCAATTATCGTCCGTCTGCGGAGGAAACGATTGAGACTCCTTTGCGATGTTTAGGAGAGTTATCTTGGCCGACTGCTCTATCTCCACATGTTGTGGGGTAGGTAAAAAATTGCCTTCAGCGCTGCGGTGGGGCAAGTGCGCATTGCTCCTGTGATGCTTGTCTCACCGTTGAGTGGACTGTTCGTGATGCCCATGCTACCGATCCATAGGTAATAGTGGGTTTTACTATCATGGTGTACATCCATTTCAGGATGTGCGGGCTGAACCCCCAATGTTTTGCAGGCGATGCGTCTGCCCACCAAGATTGACCTCGTCTGGTAAAGGGGATTATGGCTGTTTTTGTGGGGTCGAAATTAAGCCCCACACCAGCACATCATCTCTTTGTCAGGTTTAGTGCTCTTTGTATGATGTCACAAAGGGTGTTCTCGACTTTGCACCGTGCAATTATGACGATGTCCTCCGCATAGCCTTGGCATCGGATCCCACTGTCAGTCAGAATTTGCAGGAACTCGTCTACTACTAGGCTCCACCTTGGGCCTCCAGTGTGGTAGACCGGCAACACTACCGCCACACCACGGCGGTGGAGCTTATGGTTGGGCTTATATTGTTCAGACCATCATTTTTTGAGTGTTTATGGCGTTCAGCACGATGGGGGTACTGTGTATTTTTTAGAATCCTCGTTGATGTTTGACTGGTCGCAGTTTGGGGGTGTAGGATTGTTTTTAAGGAATTGACTACTGGTAGTTACACTCTTGCCTGTTTCCATTTATCGGCAATGACAGCTGTTGAATAGCAATGCATAAGCATTGACATGGCCAGGGCCAACAGATTTTAGTATCCTTATCCACTGCGGTGGTGATGGCAATGGGATATCCGATATGGAATAGGTGATCTTCTCCTAGGGCATCGCATTTTTGAAATACTCTTATACTCCTTAAGGAGTATTCTTTACATCATTGAAAGGAGTAATCTCGTTTTTTGCAGGGTATAGGTTAGTTTCAGTACATTGTTTTTCGAAGTACTGGTGTATCGAGTATTAGTATACACACTCCTAGGCCCACTAAATAGACTCAGAGCCTTGTAGCAGGTAGCTGTTCAGCAAAGCAGACATTATCTGCTAGTGATAGTCAAATCTGTGATACAAAACGAGTCCATTAAAAACTTCTAACCCACTTTAAACGTAAAGGGTCCTCTAAGGCAGTCACTAGCAACTTGATGACTGATATGAGTTAGGTAGCACTGTTACCTGCGAACATTCTTTTGGAGAAATAATTAAACTAGGTGAGGCGTTCTTAAGGTTCGGCGGGGACCATTAGGTGCTTGTACAGAGGTGTAAAGGTTCACATCCTGGAAAGGACTTTCCACATCGGCAAGACTCTCTTGAACCTTATATTTTTGTTGACATTTAAACACACAAACCACTTGGACCAAGTTATACAAAGTTAGCCAATAATTTCTAATTCGCAATAACCACTCGGTTACGCAAATCAAACCACTCGGTTACGCCAAACACTTCTTCTTTATCACTGAGAGGACTTTAGTCCCGGCATAAGATAATCGGCGAACTTTGTTCAACCTTAACAAGAATACCAGAATAGTTCGCATAGGTTATTTTTGGTTAGAAGTTTTTGAACATTTTTTTTATTTAAAACGAACTGCATTTTCTAGGATCTTTATTGATACAGTCTTCCGTTAGAGGCTTGAATAAATTTGAAAAGCTTTCAGACTAATAGTTAGGCTCGGTACTCAAACAACGAAATCGGTATTTTAAATTCATTAAGTAAACCTTACAAGACGCTGCTGATGGATGCTGCACAAATCTTCCTTTCACATGACGGCTCATATAATGGTCAGCTGTCTTGTGGGGAACGTAGAAAAACTATAGCCAGATTGAAACCAGTGTGCTCCAGTTGATTTGCGCGTGGTAGATGCCTCCTATGGACAGTTTTCATCTAACAAATGCAGTTTGATTTCGTATATATATTCTCATACTACGGTGCTCAACTTCTTTTAATTAATTTTGAAGTAAGTCTTCAAATTTGTTTATTTTTGCTTCCAATAATTTATATTAAAACTAATTATAGGTATTTATCCAGTTTTCAATATTTATTTATTTGCTTTTGTTGGTGTATACAATCAATAAATACGCATTTTCTCTACTAGATTGTTTTGCAACTTTTTTATTATTTATTTATGTATATGTATTGTATATATTGTTATATCTTATTAATATGATTTACATTTAAATCAATTAGTCATGTGGACAGTAAAGCTTTTTAGTTGTGTCCTAAATTAAAAGAATTTAAATAAATGAATATCTTTTAGACTAAAGTAAGTAGATTCTGACTGATTAAATTGGTACCCAATTTTTTTCGAAATGCTTTGTATTTTTTAATCAAATTCTTCGCATTTTTAAGAGATTTTAATGCAATTTTTAAAATGTGGCCAACACAATTTTTGTAAAAAGGACTTATTTAAAAAAAAAATCTACTATTGAAAAAATAAATGGACATATTTTGATAGTGGGATCAGCAGTTTTGCAACCCTAATACACATGCTCATCATAATTTAAGCATTTATTGGACTTATATTAAGATTAAAGACAATGTCTGATAGAACCTTGTTGCATCATTTGACATTTATAACTTTGCCAGAAAACCGCATGTCACGAACAAAAGTTCTTACATGGGGGGACTTATCGAAATACATACATATAAAAAAAATAGCTGATCCAACCAATCTTCATCGATTACAGGTGTCTTAACCTAAAAAATATAATAATTCAATGAAAAGTAGTAAAATAATCGTTACGATATGGTTAAGACTATGGCCTATGGTATTACACCATAAATCGATTACATTGCTTTCCTTTTTGGTTGGTTGGCTCAGCTGTCTTATAGAATATGGTCATGTCACCACTAACTGAGCTTTAACGCCTTAGTCAAATCCATACCATAAGCGACCAATTGGCTTTAGTTTTATCGCCATATCCATAACAAATACTTATTCGATTTTCTTATTCCATTTTGTGTGACACGGTGAACGGAGAGCCATCTAACACTTGCAAATTCAAATTATACATAGTGCCAAAGAACATATGTGGTTATACGTTCTTTGATAATGCTTTATTTTTCGAGGTATGCTTTCTGTTTGGGAGCAAAAAGCCACTCAGACCAGATTGGTCGTGTGGTCTTCTAAAGATTTTTCTGTCACAATACAGGCTACAGCTAAACCTTAGAGATAATGCGATTATGATCCAAAGAGGTCTCCTACAGACCAATAATGCGTCAGAAAATGGTAAAGCGTGGGAATATTGGGATATAATAGATTACTTTCGAGATTCAAACAAAATGTCCCTTTTCGAATAAGACTTTATATTTTCCATTAAGTGCCATTACTTATGTTTTCATTATTTTTCACACTTTCTTATCGGCAAAACTGCTTGAAAGTAGGGATTTTTATTTAAATATCGACGGTTAAGTGGAGGCAGCCCTAACTCTAATTATTGAAACAAAAAAAAAAAACACTGTGAACATCGTACCGTCATCGACACTTTTTTAATTCAAAATAATAAAATCATAAAACAATGATAAAAATTAAGCGAAAAAGTACAAATCACTAGCTGGATAATCATAAAATAAATATTTAAATATTTTCTAGAGGTTAGATTCAGGTTCATACGTATTAAGTATGTGCTAAAAGAACTTGATTCATATATATTTTTTTCGTGTTTCAAAAGTCTTAATTTAAAAAAATAATAATATTCACTATTATCTGAAGAGCATTTATTTGTCCCAACCAGGGTTGCGTGATTCTAATGATGAATCATTAATCCAAAAATAATATTTATTTTTGATTTGAAAATTGTTTTAATCAAAGATATGTACTTTTTATTTGTGATTCGTTTCTCCAGACAAATCAAAGATATTTTTTGTTTGTGACTTGTTGTTACAAATAAATTTTATTCATGATAAACGGTTTGTGGTACCGATGGTTCCAAAAGTCCTGTATGTTAATATGTATGTATATTTATTTATTAAACCGGGTCAAAAAAAAAATTTTATTTTTTTTTAACCTATATTGATATTATGTTTCAGTTTTGGACCTTAATATTAATTTTTTGTAGCCTATCAGGGTAGATTTTTTTGTTTGGGTTAATTTTTGCTTCAAACTTGCCAAACTATTGAAGCAAACAAATTTGGCTGCATACAGTTTTGTAGGAAATTGAATTCCCTGTTTTCTTAAAAAATTTTTGGTCAGGTCCAGATTTATCAGGCTTGAAATATTGCTGGGTTTTCTGATTTCAAATTCAAAATCAATATAGAAAAACAAGTTCTCAAAGGAAATTGTATGGTCTAGGAACACGGTTTCGAAAAACTTTTTGTTTTAAGTTTATTTTCAAAAGTTATTTACTTCTGAAGTTAACAAAAATAAAAATTCTGTGTTTCCTTCTATAAACACCATTTTAACAATATATCGGAATCTCATATTGAATTCCAGCTTATTCTTGCTCAAGAGCTGTTTACTTTGAGAAAATGTAGTTTTACTTCCTCGAAAAAAAAGTTGATTGATATGGCAACCCCGCCGTGGTGTGGCGGTAGTGTTGCCGGCCTACCACACCGAGATAACATCCAAAATGGTTTGAAAAAGTTTTTTCAAAACGGGGTGGCCCCTCGGCAGTGGTCTGCCGTGGAAGGCTTCTTAGCAAGCTATGCAAATGCCATTAGGAATCGGCAAAAAACTGTAGATCCCGCCAATTTGTAGGAAAAATTAAAAGCAGCACACCAAAATTGGCAGAGAACTTCGGCCTTCATCTAATTTTTTTTATCTGAGAGCTTGATAAATTGATTTCCATATATTTTGACGCGCTGAAGTCAAATTCGTCCTCATAATTTGCCTAAGGAGTGGCGGTTCCCCCCTAACCTTAAAAACAAAGAAAAAGCACCGCTTATTATTTTCGGGTCCTAAGCCACGACCCAATATTATAATCTGCGGGCGTATTTGAAGAATCAAGAATCTGTATTTATCTTTTTTTCATATGATTATGAATTTTTATTAAGAACTTTTTTGTGGGCAATTAGCTCCCTCCTGAACTATTCGCATCCAAACAAGCTAGCTAGCAGTGATATATATAGTATGTACCTCTCTCTCTCTCTCTATGGCGCGATATACAACAGGTATATCATCATAAACCTCCTAAGAGATTTTTGCGCCAAGCTTCTCTTCCAATTTGTGGTGTGCCGATTTGAATTTTCCCTACAAATTGGTGGGACCTACAGTTTTTTGCCGACTCCGAACGGCATCTACAAAGGAGACGAATTTTTTGCTGAGAAGCCTGTCATGGCAGAAATACACTCGGAGAGTTTGCCAACCCACTGCCGAGGGGCGACCCCGTTTTGAAAAACTTTTTTCAAATCACTTTTGATGTTACCTGTACCAGGGCTCGAACCATGGACCTTCGGTGTGGTAGGCCGGCAACACTACCTTCACACCACGGCGGCCACCTCTAAGGCCCGGTTTTTCAGTACAAGTTTAACTCAATTTGTCAGTTAAACTAAGCTTAAACTTGTTGCGCAGTTTTTCAGTCAACTTTAAACGAAGTTTAAACGTAGTTTAAGCGGCCAATTTGGCAGGGTTAAACTCTAGTTAACCTGTCAGCTGTTTGCATATTTGATGGTTTTGGTTGTGAAACAATAAACTGAACGCAATTAAAAAAGGACGATATTTTTATATTTAATTAAATACTGGATATATCATCTGACGAAAGTGATTATAGTGATGCAGAAATTGGCAAAATGCTAACTATTACAATACTGAGGAGAAGCAATGGCGTTGAATATGTATAGAAATATTATCTGTTGCCGTATCTAGATAAAGAAAAAACCAATGTTGCCATATAAAAAGCAAATATTAAAAGCGGCCTTAAACTCACACTGAAAAACCACTCTGCAGTTTAACTAGAGTTTAAATTTATGCCGAGTTTAAGCAAACTTAGTTTAAACTGAGCTTAACCAAGGACTGAAAAACCGGGCCTAAAAGTGATTATTAAGGTCTGAAACATTTACCCTTGTATTCATAAAAAAAATTAAATTGGTTTATGAAGCTCTTTGAAATTACATTTCCATACAAATATGGAATTATAATAGCTTTATAAACCTTTTATTATTATTTACGAATACGGGGGTTATAGTATAGCCTTTGTTGCCATTCTAAAAAACAATATCCGTATAGTTTTCAAACGAAATTTTTTTTTTGGAGCAGTCTAATATTTATATACATATGAATGTGTGTATGTTTTGTTGACTTTGGTAGTGATATAGCGTGTTACATTTTGGCTTGCAGTTTGCAATAAATAGCGAGTGGCTTACAGCATATGTGAGACATACCTAAACACATATACACACAATATTGATGCGAAGCGTGTAAATTGCCGCAGTAATTTTTGTTTAATATATAATGTTTATGTTATTCTTATGTCTACGTAATGTTATAACCGTCAGTTATTACAATTAAAAAAAATTTCAAAATTTCGCTATAAAAAGTGTTTTACATTTAGCTTAGTTATAATTGTGTACATACATAAATGTATGTGTACTTGGATTAGGGTGTTTCATTTTCCGGCGTAATTTTTGCTCTTTGCCATACTCAAAAACTTGATTTTGCACTGAAAACAAATAATTATGGAGCTGAAAGAGTCTTAGGACTTTTCTGGCTTAGCACAATAACACTACGGTTCGAAATTTCACAACGCAAACGTCGAATCGAAGTCGATTTGTCGCAGACCTGCGAAATTCCCTATGGGGAAGTCAGTAACTAGTCAGCAGTTGTGTAATCATTAAAAAGCATTTGGATTCGCATTTGAAAAAATGTTTTGTTCTTATATTATTCTTTAAAAAAGGGCTTGTATTTTAAACCATAAATAAAAAAATGAAAGATTTATCAGTTGGTAGCATGGTACAAATATATAAAGTTAGTTCCACTTCTTCTTCTTTCCCGCCTTTGCCACCATTTCACATAAACTGTGTTTGTGACATTTCCTTTTGAAAATGAGCTACCGCATTCTTGTACCAAAAACGAACTGATTTTTACTTCAAACGGAAAAAATTTTGAAATTGAATAAAAAAATTTATATTTTCGAATTTATTTTTATATGTTCGTGAAATAAATCGAAAGGTGAGTAAAATATTGGTCTACTTTTTTCACGGACATAAATAAGGTATTTATTTACTTTAATCGGTTTTTAGCAACACGAGCTGTATATTTATAAATTGCACAAGCACCAGATCTGCGTGCAAAGAAAGCAAAGTAAAGTTTTTTCGACTCCCGGCGGTACCGTTTGTGAGGGAAAAGTGGCTATGGTGGTATGTTCAGACAACTTTTCCGCGGAAGATTGTAAGCTGAGGAACCGATGTGCTCAATTGGACCGCAACGCAAAAAATTTAATTTACAAAATTATGGGTACAGAACTTTCGATGAAGTCAATCAAAATTATAGTTGTGTTGTTTTTTTTATCCAAGGGGGGCCTTTGAAAACCCATAGAAAAGTGCATGCAAAATTAAAAAGAATTAAACTCTATTTTTAAATCGTGGCTGTTTTCGAAATAGTACTATAACTATAGCCTGTATATGTTTGTTGCTTTCAATTTTTCCTCTAATCAAAAATAATAATAATTAACTAAGAATTATTATCAACTGGTCTTGAGGTCGTTATACTTACAAAAATATCTATTTTTAATAATTACAATAAGAATGATTTGAACGATTCTCCTGGATATATGGAAAATTTAATTCATGCTAAAACTTTCTAAATTTAGAAGATACAATTTTAAAAGGATTTCATTTGTATTTTAAAATACGATGAACAGAAAATATAATGAAAATAAAAATTAAAATGTAAGAAAAAAATTTAAAAAATTACAATACTGTTACTAAACGATTTACTTTATTGTTATTATTTGGCGCTTTTTCTAATGGTAAGCTATTTTCGAACGTTTTGTTTTTTGTTTACAGTTGTAAGAAAATATCCTTAATGTCTCAATCTAGCCTCCCTTGGATGAAGTACTTTTCCACGTAGTTTTCGAAAATATTTCATAATTATTCATTCATTAACATACTTATTTGTACGCTGTGACAACGCGTGTTCTCTCCACATGAACCATGACAATAAAGTTAAAAATCACGTTGCAGAAACATGAAAAGCTTTGTCTCTGTGTTAAAAACCCCTGAAAATATTTTATTTAAATATCAACGAAATTCAAATATATATGTTGATTTGGAGGCTGAGATATATTATTCGTACCATTTACACATTTTAAAGCAGCTGCATGGATCCGATTTTGTAAGTATTTTTATTTTTCTTATATTCAAAACATCCTCTTCAATATTAAAAAAATTACCAAAATAACTTGTATTGCACAACTGACAAAAGGTGCGAATGACAACCAACACAGTTTACGTCAAAGTGGAAATACCTTGATTTTCTTGTACCATGGTCCCGCATCAGAGCTACGCCGCACGCATGAATAATGTGAGAAAAGAATACATTATGGATAACCGGTTTCAAATTTTGGCTCAAATTATAAGCCGTACATAAACTACCCCCCATGGTGTGGCGGTAGTGTTGCTGGACTACCACACTAGAGGCCCAAGGTTCGAGTCCTGGGACAGGAACATCAAAAGTGGTTTAAAAAAGTTTTTCAAAACGGAGTCGCCCGTCGGTAGTCATTTGGCAAACTCTCCGAGTGTATTTCTACCATGGAAGGGCAGAGAACTTAAAAGTTAGGGAATCGCATTTATATATTTTACTAACCTTGCTCTCTCCATTTCTACAACTCAAAAACTATGGATCGGACGGCATTTTCTCAGAGTAAATATATTCTGGCGAATTTCATAAAACAGCTTGTCAGTCATTTTCAAAAAAAAAATAAAAAACAAAGTTAAGTACTACAGAATCTTAGTGTAGCTTACATAAAACTTTTTGTGGGCAAATTAAAAAAACTTAGAGTTAGCTAAGCCTGTAAAGCACTTAGAATTAAACTAGTCGAAGTTTATTCAGATTTTCAATAGGGCAAAGAAAATAGCATCGAAAATTAATGTATGCACATGAAATATTAATACGTTTACTAAGCGCACATTAGACAGTTTCTGAAAAGAAGTGTACCCTTTGAAAAATAACCTCAATTAAGTTTTCTAAAAAAAAAAAAAATTTTACCCAGTCTAATATACACATACATGTATGTATATTAATTGTATTCTTTACATACATCTTCAGAACCTACTCGTCGCATTTGGACCTTCTCTACTCATACAAAGTTTTCCATTTTACGTTAACTTACATAACTACCACTACCACATGTAATATGTAAATTATCGGTTGTTCTGTATCAGAAACTCATATGTATGTTTGTTTGTGTTTACATCAATATCTACTTACATATAGTTTACTTAAACATACATAGGTGTTTGCTAGTAATCGTGATACTTTCGATTTCCTAACTTTCTACATTCATTGCACTTTAGAAATTTGCATTAAACATTCTAGTCTCTGCGTTTTAACTGCTAAATATTTTTGTTTTTCTTTTTCTTTTTTTGTAGAAAAATGCGATGCAAATTAGCCTTCTTAAGTTCTTTTTGTTTTTCTTTTTATTTGGTTTTTGTTTTGCCTGCGTGTATCCGAGCTGGGAAGAATCCCTTAATTGGTGTAGGAAAGTATTTATTTTAATTGAAAAGATCTATGAACCAATTAAAAAATTCAAATAAAAAGTTTCACTGTTGAAATCAAATTCTGATTGTTTGTTTTTGTTGTGACCTTTAAAGATGAATACCGACTTAGTGAGATTAACAGTTTTCCATTGAAAAGAATTAATGCATTTTTCCCCAGCTCAAATGTGTGTGTGTGTGTGTTGCTTGCAGTGTTGAAATCTTTTTTTAATCAAACATTGACAGTCACAGTTAAGCATTCTTCAAAATATATATATTAAGCCAATGCATTGGATGTGTGTTCCATGTACATGTGTATGTGTGTGTATTAACCCTGCAGTAAACTTGCGAACCAGTCTTCATATGACACAGTCTTGAGCTACACGCTTTGTGAATCGTCCTATGCCGGTTACAAAAGTGATAGTTTAAAGACAGTTTGAAATATGGATATCGATAATTACTCATCCAAAATCAAAACTACCCCCAAACTTTCCGAAATGGCACAGGTTGACAACTAGCTAAAGCCAAACTATCTTAGAACTGTCGAAATGGAAATCGGTTAAGGACGAGTTGCAAAGTAATGCACTGGTGACAATTGCCACCGCCAATGACATCGCCATGTAAAAGTGGACAGTTGTCAGCATTGCTTGGGTATTGAGCTAGAACTGGTGGTGTCGTCAAACGGTTTAGTTCAGGGATAGTTCTGAGCTAGTCCAATTTTCTGCAGGGAATGTTCATATCGTATAAATTGTAGTTACCTTAAATCTTAATTCAACTAATTTAAATTTGTTATACATACATACAAATATGTTATGTAAAATCATTTCTTTGTACAAACTAAATCAATTTTTTTATTTTAAACCAGAACTAAAACATTAGACTAATGTCAGGAGTATTGACCGTCGTTGATACGTGTTGAAGACAGTATTTCAAAGTAGTCCCGTTTCCACATTGTGGGCAGTCCCCAGCGTATTAGCATCGAAATTTAATTTCAACTCTCCGCCCAACACGATCTCCGAGATGCAACCTACGAAGCCACTTTCATATTTTCGTCTTGTAAAGTAAATTGCATTGGGCATTCCACCTATGGAGAAATTGTAACTCTTAGTTGAATAAAACATAAATAAAAACATTAATTTGTCACTTACCAACATAGAGTCCTGCGTTAGTATTTAATTGCTTCAATTTACCGGGAGAGAAGTGGGTTATGGCTTTTCTACCATCTATTTCCAAATGACCAGCTTGCGAATCTCTGTTGAATAAAATTACATTATCCTAATAATCGATTAATCGAGTAATGGAATATCAACTATTTTGCCGTTTGAAAGTCGAATTGCAAATACTCGATTTCGACTAGCCGGCTGACTGTCACTAATTGATAGCTAATGCAAACAACTAGTCGATTAGTGATAATCGGGTTTTTTTTAAACAACTAATGTAAATCGATTAATCGGCTATCAAGAGCCCTTCTAAATGAGTATTACATTGTGCAACAATTTCAGGTCATTTTCTGCAAACGGACTAATTCAAGCCGGAATGGAAATACTTCAAAATCTTTTTGCAATCACAAAACAAATTTCTTAGATGTTTAAATTTTGTTGCAATTTTGCATTTTAAAATGGGTAAAGTTCAAATTCGAGTTCATAAATATATGAATGAGGCTTAGGTACTTTCCCAACTTAAGAATGAAATCCTTTAATTGAACTAGTTCATATCATTGCGAAATAAGTAATTATCAAATATTTTTATTTTCTCATGGTCTCAGTTATCGCTATGAAGGCGTAACTGCTTCACAACTCTGGTAGCAACTACCAAAAAGGCCTAGGCGGTTAAGCGCCAATTAATGAGAAATTTTGATACATCTGGAGAAAGATATAGAATCTAAACTATTAGAGGTTCTACTGTGAAACTCAATCACCGAATTAGTTTCAAGACCCGGGTGTGTTTTCCCCTTCAATTAATTTTAACTTACCTTATAGCGCGAACTCTATGCCAAAGTCCATCGCTAACTCGGCTCGTATTGTATTTAATATCCACTTCGCCGGATCCCAAGTCATAGCGAAAATGTAAATAGCTAAATTTAAAACATAAAAAAATCCTTTAATTGATTTTGAATAAGTTCATTCTAGTTTAGAAATATGTAAGGTTTTAAGGCAGGAAAAGTAAGAAAAATTTGGGAGTCCTGGAACGGTTCTTATATGGAAATCATTTTTACGAAAATCTTTTGGGGTTAGTAAACTTTGTAAAGACTTTAATCTTCTCAGAGTATATCGCGCCCAACTATTATCGAAATACATACGTACTTATTGGAGTATACTTGGAAAGATTTATATACGATGCATGCGAGGATATACATAATATAATTATATACATACCCATCTTCAATACCCAACGACAAAAAGTCGGTATCCGCTGATGTGGGACTCTTTCTTCCTGTCCATAGTATAACCCCGCTCTGGGAATGGGTTTTGATGCGTAAATTCAAATCTATATTGTAGTTATTTACTTTGCTAATAGTCTCAACATCGTCATAGTGAAAGTAGCTGTCTTTCCCAGCAAAGCAAGCACCAAAGTTCTTTCTTACACCCGCAAATTGACTTTCATGATCTGCTGGTAATTGCAGCTTTTTCAAAAGGCTCCAATCGGTTTGGGTATCGTTGGTGGATTTCGGCCCCTTCACACTGGCTTTTGTATCTTTTTCGAGAGCGCTTGTTTGCACAGGCTCCAAGAGGTCGTCATTGGTTTCAGCATAATTCGCCAACATGTCGAACATGCTCGCGTTCAGTATGTCAGTATTTTGATCATTTGTGCTGAACCTTGCTCGATCTTCTGAGCTATCATCGACTTTGTCGTAATCGTACTCATCTATAACCAGCTTCAATTCCTTTTTATTCGCAGAGTTTTCTGGACCGTTGGCCAATATACGTCGCATATCTTGCTCCAATTCCTTGCGGTGATAATCTTCCGCACTGTTCTTGGAATCAAATAAAGTCTCATCAACGACAGATCGCGCTGATTTCGTTTCTTCGTTCATTGCATCGTGGGCATGCCCGCGGTCGTGCGCATCATAACGGTATTTCCAATCGGAGTTTAAACTTCGCGTAACTCCATTCTGTACGCTGCTGTCATTCATGCTTTCATCACTTTTGTAATCATCGTTTTTCGCATCTTCTTTATCTGAGGCTTTATCAACGCCAATTTCTACTTCAACATTACCATCGAAAGTCAATATATCAATTTCCGGGTTCGTTTGGTAACTTTCGTAATGCGTTGGCAATCTGCTCAGCTTGAAATTGAATGTACTTGTGTCCTTATGGTGACTTTCGCCTTTGCCATAGATCTTTCCATTGTATCGGTGTTTACCTGACAAGTCACTTTCTTTACCAATTAGTCTGCTCTCTTGCGGTTTCTCGTGGAATTCACCAGTCTGCTTGCTATGCTGTGATTCTCCTTTTTTGTTTTGTTGACTTTCAAATGGATGTGCATCGCGGTATATTATATCATCTTCATTATCAAAGATATCATCAGACGGTTGCCACGACTTCACTTCACTAAAACCATGGACGATTGGTACACGTTGCGATGCAATTTTTTGTTCTGCTGGGGGATCCATATTAACGGAAGACATGGCAGGAGATTTTGAACTTTTTGAATGAACTTTATTCCCTTTAAATTTCGAACCATGGCTGAGTTTGGTACCCTTGTGTAAAGAATGATGTTTACGGCTTTTTGTTTTAACTTTCTCTTTGTTTTTCGATTTATTCATTTGCAACTCCTTCACTGGCGCTTCGGCTACTTTGTTGCACTGATTTCCGAAAGCATTGCAGCGACATTGATAACTCTCCATTTGGGGTATGCATTCTGCGAGGGATCCGCATGGTCTTGCGACACATGCATGGGGACAGTTTCCGATATTGGTGCCGCCTAGCGCCTCCGAAACGATAGACAGTGAATGTCCATTGATATCAATCTAAAAACAAAAACTCACTATGAATTATAAATATTTTATTTGTTTATATTTCAATTTAATTTTAACCTTCTGAATGCATCCAACGAAAAAAGCTGTAGACTTTAAATCTAGGGGCAGTTCATCGACGCGATCCACTCCACCCAAAAATATATTTTCAGGCAGCGATAGATGCCAGAAACCATTGGATGAGATTGTCATAACTTCTGGAAACGTGTCAATCTGTATTGAAAAGAAAATATCCCAATTAAGCATTAAAAAGTTAAAGGGAAGGTATGCAAGCAGCAGCTATGATTCCGGATTACCTTCAGAACCGCTAAACGTGCCGTGCGCGATATTTTTATTGAATGCCATTGTCCAATCGTCACAGGATTCTTGCTCCTATTCGAAACACAAATTTTTAAAACGAATACTCGTATGTCGGTCTACTAAGCCATAAGCAGTCATACCTCACAAGAGCGGGTCCACTGCCTAAGTCGAAGATAAATTCCACAAAACCTCCGCTAAGATATAAACCAATAAAGTCGCCATGCTTCTTGGATCCCGAATAAAGTACCAAGCCATCTGGTTGTTCAGCTTTGAGTATAATCTAGATAATAGATAAAATGAAAAGAAACTTTATTTCAAATTTGTTTTCAAAATGTTTTTCAGACTGCTGGATTATAACCTTTAGCTCCAGCCAAATAAGTGCACTGTCACCGAATGGAGCATACCGAAGGTAAGAGGAGCCATTAAAAGCTGGGACCTGAATAAAGCAACGAATAAGTAAACAATAACGATGTTTTAATCCCATTCGATAGATATACCTGAAGATCCATACGTATTTCACAAAGATCGCCAACAAATCCAATGGGGCATAAGCAAACAGCACCCTGATCGGATGACAAACATTTGCCGCCATGTTGGCAGGGGTATTTGAAACATTTGTCGGTTTCACAGTCCACTGTAAGGAAATAATTATCAGTTATGAATTTAAATACTTTTATAATGTCAACAAAGCGTACAATCGACTAATAGATCGGTGCTAGCAAAAATAAAAATGATATTCAGTAACTCTAAAAAAGTCTACAACTTATTAAGAACCCACTTACGTATGTCAAAACCTTTTGTGACATCACCCAATGGATGTTCCTCGAATTTATAAACGTGCTCGTTCGCCACAAATCGCTTTATACAACCGATAAATCCATTATAGACAGGCAAACGTTTTGCCAAGCCAGTTATATTACCAGTTCCTCCAAGGAAAACTGGTTCTCGGAATGTGATTCGAGAAAAAAGTCCCTTCAAGAATATAAATTACATATGTGAGAGTGTATGTATGTATGTATGTTTAGAGATTCCCTTACATTTGAGCGTCCTTGAACTTTGGTGCCATGATTCATCACCAGCCATGCGTCCCACCGGTGACGGTAGATTATAACAGAGTTCCATTCATTCAACAATATTGTTTCGCGAGATCGTACGCTACCGACACCAGATCCACAGTCAAACCTTCACAAGGAAAGGTTGCAGATTAGTTAAATCAATTAAATTGAATGGATCTTCTTTATGTTACCAAAACTCAACAAAACCCTTGTTTAAAAGCAGCGCCATGAAGTCTCCAGTTAAATCATCCCGTTCTCCACTTAGCAGAATTATGCCATCAAAGGACTCAGGCCTGAATTCGATACGTATCTGGGTGAAGAAGAAATGTATTTAATTTATATTTATCCGGTTATAAGATGCCAAACTAGTTAAGTTTGTGTATTTGCATATTAGACGGTCTATCTCCAATTTGGTAGGACACTTATACAAGTAGATTGATATTTTTTGCTAATTAAGCCCAAAGAAACTGTCGGCTTAAAGTTAAGTATCATATAAATTAAAACAAAAACGCAGCTGTTGAGGCTCCGAGAAGATTTAAATAACTTTATCACACAAAAGAGGGAAAAAATTTTTTTTTTTTTTTGGCGACAAAAGATTTTAATTCTCAACTTGCAGTTCTGGCAAGAATAATTCGCCGTTGGATTTCTAGGCTCAAACTATTATTAGAATTAAAGCTTTTGTTATCTTTGTCGTGTGAGAAACATTATTTATAATTTAAAATTGTTGGGGCAGCAGTCAGAATATTGTAAATTCGGTTCCGAATACATTCAAACCCAAATTACCTGAACGTGTTTATATGCGCCCCTCAGTGCTGGGAACGCCAACCATGAATGCTTTACAAACTTTGGTATTCGTATTTTGATATCTGAAAATGAAAATAGTCTCTCGATTAACGTCTACCTTTTTTGTATATTAGGGTGGGTTTAAAAAATAAGTAATAATTGTTTAGCATAGGACTTGAACTTGAACTTTGTAAAAAAAAATTATTTTCAATTTAGTTTAACAGATGTATACTCGACATTTTGAGGTAGTCCACTAAATTTTTTATCCCATGGGGTAAGCTCAACGAAAAAATATTTTTTGAAGGTGTTCTGGAATCTGCAAGATATTCTTGCGAAAGCGAATGGTGGTTGAAAAAATCGTTTTACATTAATTTTGTAACTAAGTAAAAAAATTAAATGTATTGGGATTGAAAAAGGATAAACAAAAATCACATCAATCAATTTTTAGACTCTTTCTAGTTATTTGCATTTATTTATTTACAGTCTAAAAAGTACAAGCTGTCATATGATGGAAGGCCATTGGGCCAATGAAGCATATGTAGGTCGATTCTACTAAATACTTTCTTAACTCTTTCAATTTTATATGAACTCCCTTCATAAAATAGATTCCATATTATCGAGCAATATTCCAGACGACTTCGTATCAAAGATGTAAAAAGTGCTTTCAGCGTCATTGGATCCTTAAAGTCTCCAGAATTGCGTCTTATAAATCCAATCATTGCAAATCCCTTCGAAACTATAAAGTCAATGTGACGAGAGAATGAAAGTTTGGTGTCGAAAATGACACCTAGGTCTTTAATCTCATATGAACGACTTAAAGGTTCGGCATTTAAAATGTAATTGAAATAAGTTGTAGTTGACTTTTTCGAATATGAAACAACGCAGCACTTATTTACATTCAAAAACAAATTACTGTCAATACACCATTCAGCAAAAGAATCGAGGTCTGATTGTAAATTGTCACAGTCGGAAATATTACGGACTGTTAAGAACAATTTGACATCATCTGCAACATTAGGCATTTGGCGAAATTGAAACAATTAGGCAAATCATTAATAAAAATCAGGAATAATAAAGGGCCGCTATGAGTTCCTTGCGGAATTCCCGACCAAGCGTCGATAAATAAGGATGACTTTACGTCTCCAATTGAAACAAATAGCCTCCTATTCGATAAGAAACTAGAGAAAAACCTCAATAAGTTACCTTCGATTCCATACATCTCCAGCTTACGCAGTAGTATCCTGTGATCAACTTTATCAAATGCTTTCGAGAAGTCAGTGTAAATGACATCAAGTTGCGCATATGTCTCAGATGCATCGATAATTCTGTTGGTCAATAAAGCTAAGTTGGTAGAAGTGGATCTCCCAGGGAAAAAACCATGCTGGCAGTCAACAATGGCCTGACCTATGTGATCGAATAATTTGCGTTGGATGATGTCATCGAATATCTTTGCCAGAGTTCCCTGTTTAACTATGGGTCTATAGTTGCAGACATCGTTGCGGTCACCAGACTTATATATGGGATTAATTGAACAAAGCTTCCACGAATCTAAGAAAATTCCACAGGTCAGACATTCTTGAAAAAGAAGTGACAGGGGCTCCGCCACAGCATTTGAACAAATTTTAAAAAACATAGGACAGAATCCCTCCGTATCAGCTTTTCTACTGTTTGTCAATTTTGAGATTGACAGAAGCACATCATCGGTCGTAATAGCGAAGGAAGAAATGGATAAAGCAGGCGTAGAAAGGTGGGCAGAACCTTGTGGGAATGTAGATTTTAGATACACTTTTTGAAAGAGTTTGGCAAACAGGTTGCATGCACCTTGCGTGTTGCTGGATACTTCACCATCATATTCCATACTAGTCGGAAAACTGTTAGTTTTCCTCTTAGAACTTATGACAGACCAAAAACAGGATGGGTTTGATTTCAAGTTAAACTCTATTTTGGGCATATAGTTCTTATAAAGAAACTTATTAAGGCAATCAAATGTTTTCTTAAGTGTAATATAGATAAGACGATCAGTTTCATCATTGCTCTTTTTATGTTTCTTAAACGCTTTATTTTTAGAGTTCTTGAGGCTACTCAGCTTCGCATTAAACCACGGCGGCTTATTACTTGCAACCGATCTCTTTAAAGGTACAAAATTCGAGATTGATGATAAGAGCTTTTGACGCAAATTTGCTTAAAAGGGCTTCTGGGCTATTAGCTGCACCCAAGAATGACCAGTCTACAGCTAATAAAAACTCATTCATGGCTATAGTGTCAGCCCTGGAATAATTATATGCGAAAGAGGGCTCTGCTGGTTTCTTATCGAAGTTATAGTACTCGAACTTGACAATCAAGGCGTTGTGATGAAGACTATTTTCCAGAATTGGAGACGATCATTCAAGGCATGACAATCTGAGATCATCGGATCCAAAAATTAGGTCTTCCTAGACCGTTACTGTTAGGATAATAGTTGCATTGTGTAAGACCATGTGAGAACAGGGTGCTTACAACTAGCATATCGATATCGGTTTTAATATTAGATGGAGCATTGCAATCGTTCAACCAAGAGATATTACCTCAATTAAAGTCTCCTAAGCATACAATCTCAGATATCAAATTATCCATATGTCTCTGATAGATGGTGACGTCGCTGCTTGGTGGAATATAAGACAATGGACCAAAAAAGAATTTTTCTTTGGGACCATTATTTATTTACTTAAAAATTCATTGGACCACGTCAAAATGTTTAGTAAAAAACTTTTTAAAATAAACTTGAAATAATTTTAGTAGATGCTGAAAAAATATATTATTTAATCCACTCCCATGTTTTTATATTATTTCTACCCACCTCGAGAGCAACTTCTGCCGCTCTTGCCGAAGGGGCACAAGCATCTACTAGTATCATCGGTGCGTTCACACACCCCTTCCGTTCCACAATCTAAGTCACAAATATGTGCACTGGAAAAAAATATAACCATATATAAACTTTACGAATCTCTGGGTGAAAATATGCAATTTAGAGATGAGTCAGTAACAACAAACCTTCCTCTTCCCGATATGTTTAATTTGTCCAATATTGCCATATATTCTCCACTTTCCCTTGCAAAAGATTGTATATTCTTAATTTTAACATCTATATTCGTTACTGACTTCGAATTTTGTGCCTCAAGTTGATCCTGATATGTATTTTGCTCTTTAGCCAGACTATTTCCATCTAAAGTTGATAATTCCATCCCTAAGCCATTCTGCTGATAGTTTGGCATTTTATTTTGAAGTTTATTTGATTGTAAGGGTCTCGCCACACTTTCGGTATTTTTCAATGATGGTTTGCCAAATCTTCCATTAGTACTAGTTGTTATTGTAGTAGGTGTAGGTTCTGATTTAAGACTAATTCGTATGGATTTTTTACTTGATGACGCCACAGAATTGCGCTCCGTGGCAGTCACTGCAATGTGATGGTAGCCGATGGCATCCCGTGCCGTTGTTTGTTCTATTGAATTTTGTTTCAACTCAGGTACATCTTGGCTAGTATTAGTTAACTCCTGATCATCGCCATTTGTGAAATATACGTCTTCAGATGATATGTAATAATCGTTAAAATTGACCTTTGTTTGCTCTTCGTTGCGTTTTTGATCGTCATCAAAAAAATGTTCGCCTTCCTCGCCATCGACATCTTCCATTGACGAGGATGCCGATGATATTGAAGATGATGATGACATGACATGTTCTCCGCCAACCATTGATGATGAGGGTGAATAGGCGAGTAACATTTGATTATCCCGATCACTGCCATTGGCTAATTTAGCGCTGAACGAAGCACCTTTTTGGTAAAGTACGTCCTCGTCGGATTTGGAATGTCCATCAATGTTGCTCGTGGAATTGATTACTAATCAAAATATAAAAAACATTAAGACTCTATGATTATCTATGTAGATATATTTTAAAATACATAGACGCCAACGCATGAACTTTATAACGGTATAAGCCAGATGTCGTGTATAACCCGAATTTATACAAATTTGAGAACTCTATTAAATTGGCCCCGGAAAAGGTTTTAAAAAGGGAAGAAGTGGATCTGCAGTTTCGAGGTGCCCAGATATCGCATCACAAACCAAAAACAGTCACAACTCAACAAAAAATTTAGGCATAAAGCGCTCAATAAAAGGATCTTCAACCAACATAGAGAAGTGAGTATAACTTCCTTATAAAAACGCCTGTTATTGCTAGTTTTCCAAAAAGTCAGAGGTAGCTTTCCGTAATTCAATATTCTGCACTCGTCATTTCGGTACTTGAATTAAATTTCGAACGTGTAACCAAAGTGTGATTGACAGCCAAAGATGATTCTCTTGTAAGGGAATATTATGTCAACCGAATGTAAACAAATTCATTAACCCTTTGAGGTGCATGCAGCTTTTCCCCACTCATCTATAAGTTTTTATTTTTTTAATTATTGTTTTTTAATTTTACTTTATTCGACAGCATTGTCAAAGATGACGAGAACCAATTACAAGAACTATACGTTCAGATAGAACAAGTGCGTGGAAATAGAATTCCACAAATTACAGTTTATTCCACAATAAATAAAATCATTTGTTATAAACACATTTTTTTACAAAACCGTTTTAGCCATTTTTTTTAATTGCATAAGTTTTGTGCGATTCAGCATCCATTTAAAGATTGAAGTTTTTTAATCTAAACATTATTCGGCACTTATAAAAGTAAGATTTAATGTTTTCATTCAAATATATGTGTAAGCTCGGTTCTACTAATATTTAAAAATTTTATATTTCTAGCTATTTTTGGACATAAACTTTCATAAAATAGTTAAAAGCTGTTTTATCGCATTAAGAAATTAGTTATTCGGTTTCCTAAGACTTCCATCCTAAATTCGGGGTATCAATTCATATACATGCGACGTAGTTTGCTCATATTGGCCAACCCCCCTTATTCGAATGATGCTACCTACTTCACAGCATCTATGGCATGTGGAAGTTCTATGTATGTCTATATCGAGTTCAACTCGTGTTTGTTGCTTTCATACTTCGTCTTGTTTCATTATTTTATTATAGAAACTATGTATTCCAGGGCTACTTAAGTTGCTCTTCGTGTCTTCTAGAATCTTGAATTTCTCTGTCAACTAGGCAGTGGACCCACATCAACTTTAAAGCCGAATTTGCTGAGACCTAACGCAGATATGAAGGCTCCAGCTTTCAATAACTGACTTCCATAAAATTCAAGATTTTTGTGAGAAATATTCGGGTAAAATTCCAGTCCCGCCCACAAAATAGAGTTTTTTTTAATATCAACAATAGACTCTTATTTTTACAACAGAATTTTCTCTCAAATTTGAATTAAAGTCGAAAAAGAAATATTAAAATTTCGAAATGAATTTACAACCAAATTTTTTTAAATATGTTTTTTAAAGGTTTCAAGGGTTTTTTCTGTTTGACATCATAGTTTTATTTCAATTGAGAGAAACGTCAAATTCAATCACACTTTTTTAAATACATTTTGCTTGTAACGGCACAGTTTTGGTTCCCGAATTTTTTTATCAGTACATTCGCATTTCAAAAAGTTTTTCTACAGATCTTGAAGCAAGCAAAGTCGATACGACATTTTGTGTTACGGAAAGCAAAAACAAAGAATCGTCCAAATCCTTTTGTAGCTGCGCATGGGTAACCGTGTCAAAAGCTATTGACAGGTCAATGTTTGTGCTATCCAAAAGTTTTCAAGATAACGGTTTTGAGTTGTGAGGGTTTCTGATTAAGGGTGCTTAATATATCGCATATATAACAGTTTGCGACAGTAATTCACATTTAGTGCAGTGCCGTTTATCTCTGTGCTTATTGTTAAATTGATCTTGAGTTAAGTCGGTTTCTTACCTTGGCAGCTGTAACCGTTTTTATTTAGCTCATATCCTTCGATACAATCGCATTCGTACATTCCGTCATGGATTTCATAGCACAACTGTTCGCACGGACTCGTATGACCACAGTGGCCTGGAAGCACATAAAAACAGATGAAATTGTAATACAAATTATTTTAATTGTACCTAAAACAAATATATAAACTTTGGAACAAAAAGCTTTATTCGCACAATCAAATTTGCAAGTTGTCATGTTTACTGAAAATGTAGATACGTGGGAACGGGACGGCATGTAACTTGAACCCGGCCACGCTTTTTGACGGGTAGGCAAACATTCGCATTCAGGCGAGTATTGCCTTCGATACAACTCGCACAAATTTACCCTTATCAGTTCTTGAATTGGAAATTATAAAATACTATGTGCTTAATATTAAATTTCTACCCGTTCTAGTGCAAAGAAAATATTTGTGTTTCCTTTAAGGGTATTTGGCACCCTCCTGAGGTCATCGATGCGAAGCATTGTGTAGCGTCAAGCTGAAACTTACCTTGAAAAGCGGCTTCCATTGTAATTTCAGCTTCGGCACTTTTAGCGGTGGCCAAGATCGTCACCAAAATGAGTCCATGCATCAAAACTTGTTTATCCCTGGTCATCAACATTTTGTAGTTTCGTTTTGTGTGCTTTTCCTTCGGCTGCCAATAAAACCTTCGAAATATAATTTTTTCAATAATTTACTTCATATATTACATACGTTGGTTAGTTCACTGCCAAAGCTCCCATCAATATGAACAGCTCCAAAATTATCTCATATACAATTACACCAGAACGTGGTGTTAGTCCAATAATATTTCATGTTGTGGGTATTTTAAAAAATCACTAACATTCTCATTTTTCAGTGAATTGTGGTGTCATTATGATGGAGGTATTTATTCGCCATTGATACCTTAAAGTAATTAAAATGAAAATGCTTATAAAAAAATAGGAGAGAGCAAGTTCCATACTACATACATACATACTACACACATACTACATACATACATACGTTCTTAAATATACTCATATGCCTTGGTACTCGTTGCTGTATTTGCAAGTGTTTTTCTTGTAGTTGTTGTATAGTATCAAACCCGATAACTACTTGACAACCGACGCTAAATGCCACAACAAACCACACAATAAATAGCACAACAATGAATATTTTTTCAAGAATTAAACACGCCAATATTTGTATAAAACGCTACAAATTTCAATGAGTTCATATACCTACTCAAAATATTTGTAAAAAAAAAATTTTAATCTTTTTTTTATTAAGCTTATAATTTAACATTCCACTTACAACACTTAAGCGAGTAAAGTAAGAGTTTCTAGCTTGTTAAGTTTGGGTTTGGCCCGAAGCAATCGAAGTTCAAAATCTTTGTTGGAATTTTTACTTTTTTCGATTTCTGTATTGGCATTGTAATGGTTGGTAATTTTTCAACCTACATGTGCACACACATACACATAGACCAACTATGAGCACACAACCACGATGGCACAATTGTGGCCTCCTTTGGAAAAAACTTCAGTTTACCAGGGCAATAAATGTAAAATTTACATTCGAAAACGGAGCCTTTGAAGAGCTATAAATGCGCGCCATCTAAGTTTTTGTTGTACAAGTTGTTTTATTTAAATAAAAAAATTGAAGCATGGAGAATTATTGCACTTCAAGAAAAAATTAAGATAATTCTCAGAAATAAGTCACAAATATTTAGTTTTCAGAACATACATAGCTTCATATTTTTGGCACCTAAAAGAGCACGGGATTCCGGGAACTCGCGACTTGCATCCCCAATCGGGATGTCAGCTAACCCCAAATGCGTTTTAAGTTGACTACTTCGCAGCCAGTACTGTTTCAACACTAACTCTTTGTATGGAACAAGCTGGCTACATTTATATGACCATGGCCTAGGAAGTCATTTGCATACAAATATCTAGATGCCGATAAATTCCACAATAATAAATTATAATTATAATAATTGATGATTAATGAACAAGTTTTCAACGTGTAGTAAACACTTCAAATCAAAAAAAAATTCCACATTTAAACAAGCAATTTTCCAAACAGGTATTTTGTAGCAAAACTTTTTAGTTTAGAAAATATTTAACCATATTTTATATTAAACTAGCCTTTAACAATGTTTATTGGCTTGCTATAAATATTTTAATAATTTTGTTTTCTATGTATTTTATTGTGCTTCTTGTTTAGCCTCTAAAATTTTATTTTACAACCATCACTTTTATTTCTAGTTCGACCTCCTAAATTACTTTGCGTTTCCAATAAATAATATTGATTTGTTGCTTCTAACTTCTATTCGTCCCGCACAACATGCATCACGTTTTCGGCTCATGAATAGAGGATTGGTTTTAGATTTGTTTGTTTCAACATTTTCTAGGTTTTTTCGCATTTTTCAGTCTTCAATCGGTATCAATTCGTTTAGCTCCCACCCTTTCATGGCACTTTCAACAATTAATTAAGCTCTTGTGTATTTGAACTGAAAATTCGCAATTATATTGGACCTCGGTTGTAGGTAAGCTCAATCAATTGGGGTTTCATTCACATTCAAATTTACTACTATGCTTGGTAAGAATGTTGGCAAGCGGCAAAGCTTATTGAGCCATTGAACAAAGATATGTATGTATGTGTACATGTGAATATGCAACAGAGAATGGCGCGAGTGCTAGTTTTCGATAAGCCAACCTAACTTGCATAGTCAGAAATCTGTTGTACAAATGGTGGTTTATCCTCGCAAATACTCATAGGCGTTTGTAAAAGACAGTGTACGGCATTATTTTTTGGTATTCGCCGAAGCAGTAATTAAGTAAAATGTGCGTGTGGGACACACAAACAGAGTTTATGGTGAAAAGTTCAGAGTCCTTCTGCATTTCTCTGGCTTGCATTTACATATATAATTACATATGTATGCATATAGGTTCCTACTGTGTTAGATCAGACGTATTTAACTGATGCTTTTGTTGTATAGCTTCTTCCCGTGTCTATATAAAGTTGAATAAAACGTAAAAGGTATACAAAAGCACGTGTTTCTATGTTTGCGACTGTGTTTTTATGTATTTATATGGAGTTGTGTGTCATGTCCAACGTTGTTAGCTTGATATTTTGATGTTTAAGGATTACCGTTACACAGTCACACAGTCGTCCACCCTTGTACAACGACTCCCGGGGCAAGTAATATAAAAACTGCAAGGGCGTTAGGAAAAAAAATTCAAACCAAGGTCGCCCGACGGCAGTTTTTGGCAAACCCTTTTACTATGAAAAACTTATCAGAAAAAGTCATCTGTCTTTCCAGAAGCCCTTCGAAAACGACGGCTCAGCCAATTGGTACACGGCTAAAAATTTGAGCTTAAATTTTAAACCTTTCGTCGGTTTAAGCAACTTTTTAAACTTATTTATAATAAATTTCAAACCTTTCAATTAGCTACACCAATTTTCAATTTATTGTGATTTAGATTTAAAACTGAACTGGATGAATAAAATTTTTTTTTATTTCTGAAAAATTTACATTACAGTTAAACGAGTTGAAGATGAAGCAAGGCCTGCAACTCGTCGGACTTAAATCGCGCTAATCCATCTAGTTAACCATTTACTCATGTACGAGTACATTGTAAAGTATACATTCATACATTCAATTCCATCATTGCGTTTAGTCGTTAATAAATGTTTGTAAGGTGTGCTCTCATTTCTATTTCCATTTAATCGATTGCGGGAAGAAGAAATATAAAACAATTTTCGGTGCTGTGCAGTGACGATTTAAATACGAGCATTTTGTGCCATGGCGTATACTTAACTTTTCGCATTTTACCTCAAGTTTGGTGTCTTTCAATAGAATAACTAATTATGTGCATATACGGGGCAAACGTATGTATGTGCGAAGATATTTTTGTACAAAGGCTGTTGATGTCACACAAACCACTACACATACATACATAACTTTCCACTTTTTATTCGGTTATTATTTGCACGTTTGCATTCCTTATTTCATTGAACAAAAACAAATATCAAGCAACACAAAAACAATGAAACCACCACCAGGCTGAGAGCTGCATTACAAATCCCCAACAAAAGTAATAACAAAAACAAATAAAAAGCATATCTAAGTAAGTGTGTATATGAAACTCAAATGAGTATGGTGAAGGATACTTTAGGTGACGCATCACCTTTTGTGGCTATGGAACGAATAATGGATGTGTTTTTATTCGAATTTGTATGTGTAGGACTTTCTTGAATAATAACGCGCTCCAATATATTTATGAATTTCCATGTGTGCGTGTGTGTGTTTGTGTCTGCGAGCTTTACTGGCAAGTATTCCCTCATGATGCTTATATTTTGAAGTCCTTTAAATGCTCTGTAACTAAACACCTTCTTAGAGTGGCCTGCAACAAATACATACATATGTACACCCATCTACATATTATTCACTAAGCATTTTTTCATTGTTCTTATTATTTGAAAACTCATGAATTTTCAAGTTGAACCGGATGCACTGAAAAATGAAAAAATTGTCTACACACGAAAATACGTCTCCAAATAAACGTGAGTGCACATATTACAAATGTCTATATGTACATATATACTTTTGTAGGTAAATCAAAAATATATCTACTTGCCTCAATTACATTTTATTTTATTCTTATTTACACACACACTCACACATTTCCCAATTGCTTTTCTAAACTTTACCTAAACTACGGACACATTTTCACAATTTTTTATCATCACCAAAAGCAAAATATTATCGTTTTTTCTCAATAGAAATACATATCAATTTATATAAGCCCGTTTAATTTATAAAATTATTTTCTGGTATCCTGTGTAAGTATATCCTGTGTTGCGAAACAGCGAGCTACCGAACGGCACGTTTACTCTAATTGACGGGAGACTAACGAATCTAAACCGATTGTACGAGCAAACGCTGAGGTAGCTGAATTCTCAATAGCCGTTATCTGGTTTTTTCATTATATCGCATTCGTTACTCCCTCGAGTGTGAGCGAGTGATAAATTCTCTGTTTGGTTTTGCAAGAAAGAATTCTGTTTACTAAAAACCGTTACAATAAGGGATGCCATTATCCGATTTTTACAAAAAAAAGTCCAATTAGCTACCTATCGAACTTGATATATTTACGATTTAGAAAAGGAAGCTAATTTGAGTCCTTAAGGCTGTTATACCCCTAAACTTGAGCGCCCTTCATAGTCACAGGTACAAGGCTAAAAATTTTAGCCTAAATTTTAAACTTTTCTGGGCTACATATATGTCCAATCCGAATTTGGTTTAGAATTGAATGGCGTGTCCTTTTCTAGAAAAAGTGTTACCCTGTTGGTTATTCTCAGATCTCTCACGGTCAGGTTTTTTTGCTCCGTTAAAAAATACCTTCTTATGATTGAACAGGACGCCACTATCTACAAAATCAGCCATTTTCCAGCACACAAAACTGTTTAGACAAAAATTCAATGATAAAAAAAAACTTTCAGAAAAAAAAGAGAAAAAAAATGTTTTACATTTTTTACGTTTTTCCCAGCTCAGTTTTAGATCTAAACCACAATAAATTGAAACTTGGTGTCGGTAATTGAAAGGTTTGAAATTTATTACAAAAAATTTAAAATTTTTAGCCGTGTAATTAGTCAGATATTTTTGGGGTGAATTAAACTTGTTGGGTGCTTAAAATGATTACAACAGGCAGCTCCAAATCTTGACAAGTGCGCATGTGTTAAAATGAGCAAAATCAAAAGAACTTTACTGCTTATTTACTTGCCATTTACAGTTACCATCAGGTGATACTGCGGGGTTTTTAACGGTTCTAAGTTTTGAATCTTTTAGTAATACGCTTTTCAGCAAAAAATTTTGTAGAAGTAGGTTGGCGGCCCCCACTTATTAGACAAACTATCTTATTTTCAAAAGTGATTAAGACATTTCAATGAAAATTGGTGAGTTGGTTTTCTGAGCAGGATGGGCTATTTCAGAAAATTTGTCACCCAGTGAAATCTAATTGGTTATTTCAAAAAATTTATAAATCTATAAAATTTCAATTATTATTCAATCATTTGAAAATAAACAACTGAGAAAAGTGCAGTATTCAGCTATGCCGAAGGCTTTTTACCTTTCATGACTACGCATCGCGGTTTTAAGTGCCCAATCCTTACTTGCAGTAAGAAAAAACTCTGCAAAAATTTACGGTCTAATCTTGATGACTTCATACACTACATATTGTGATGAATTCGATAGTTCCTTGATTATCAATCCTGGGTTCGATCACTATAAAGTCAAATAAGCACACGCACATTTACTGTAACAAATAGCTAGTTTTATTTACTAGTTAGTACTAAACGCAATACAATTTCACGAGTTTGGTAAATCCACAGTAAGTTCACTGTACAACCCTTCAAAATAAAGTGATCATCTTGCTTGTATGCTGCCTTTTATAGTCTGGCCCAGCGCCAGTTTCATCCCCTACAAGCGTCTCCACACTTTGGATTGCTCTTGTACTTGCACTCTAGAATATGGTTATTTATCAGCATTTACTCTTTCCCTCGTCTTCGCAAACACTTATGCTATCTTAGTAGTGGGAGCGTTATTGAGTTAGGAATGGTACATACTTGAGAATATTCACCAAAATATATTACAAAATGGCGACCCCATTCCAAACTTCAGCTAGATATCTCAATATGGCTAAATCGACTCAGCTCATCGCTCTGATCATTTCGGTACTCGTATACTTATTACCCACCAATATCTCTTCTTCTTTTCTTACATACAAACATCTCACCAAAGTTAGAATGAGATTCACTGAGGTGATTTGACTCATTTTTGGGCTCATTGCTGACAAAATAAGGCTTTACTACTTGGCTTTTTTTTTCAGTGTAATTTCGGGATAGTTTTAGGAATCGTTTTAAGACTTTTCGAAACATTTTCAGGACTACTTCGGGACTTTTCCTGAGTCATTTTACTCCATAAGCTCCATACCTGTGAAATGATTTCTTTTTAACGATTTTAACGGCTTTACAATCTGGATATCTTCAGTTCCTATACTAACACAAATTTTTCCATAAAAGGAAAAAACGTTTATTTTTTATTTGAGTAATTTTTTATTCAAAGTTAGTAACAACTTTATTTATTACCTGCTCAAAGCTAATCGCCTTACTTTTCGTTTCATCATTGAAAAATTAATACAAGATCAAACCATCAGAAGATTACTTTTAAAAAATTTAACTAGCTATTTATGTGAAAATAATTAAATTTACTACAAAAAACAGCAAATAGAAGAGTTTTTATTGAAAATATATAGCTGGGTATATAACACTGCTTTACAAAAACGAACTTTAGTTCTGTCCTATGAACCAAATATACTTTTTCGGAAAGGGGAGAAAAAATAAAAATACACGTGTATCGGCGACACGTCAGAATTTTTTTTTTTTTTTTTTTTTTTTTTGCAGTGCTTCGTACCTGATAGCCAAATTGTTGGTACAGCGTACTTTATTGTTGACCTTCCATCAGTAAACTTGCATAAACTTCTGTAGCAATAGTCGCTATAATTATTTTGAATTTTGGGAAATAAGCATTATTTGCATCGCTGGCAGTTCGATTTGAAACATCTGAAACGCGTACCCTAAAATTCATAAAAAAATTACAAAAAAATTTATAAAGCTTTGTAGATAAAATACAAGGTGGCGCAAAAGTAAGCTTCCGATGTTCAGCATATCGGTTGTGGCACGTGCAGTGTGTGCTGTTGCACCGTCTTGTTGGAACCAATTGTTTTCCAATCCCAATTCATCAAGTTGCGGCAAAAAGAACTCGTTGATCATTGCTCTGTAGCGCTCACCATTCACAGTAACCGTTTGGCCCCGACCGATTATTGGTCAAATAAATAGTCAGCAATATTCCGCGTTCTGGAGCAGTGTAGCGTAACATTGTTTATTAACGTGTATTTCGCATGTGTTTACTACACAAATGTCAAAACAGAACTGACTTTAGGGGCCAATCGCAAAATTTATAGCATTTTCTGATAGGAGGATTACTTTTGCGCCACCTTGTATTATTGCCATACAAATTCCTTATAAGAACAACTTTTAAATCTTAGCTTTTTAAATATATTTCAATTTTATAAATTATGGGATTTCAATTTAGTCCACGTTTTATTTGCATTTATTATAGATTGAAATACTTTTTATCAAACGGTCGTTTTAAGTAAATACATTTCAGTAAGTATATGTTGGAGTCCGAATGGTTGGCATCAATTACATGGTTTCCGTACCACAAAATGTACTATCAAGAAAGAATGAAAGGTCAGGAAACATATTGTATTCTATGACTGACACTTATCAGCTGATGGAAATTAAATTAAAATAAAATTGAAGAAATATTTAGTGTGTGGCCAATTGTGTGGTATTCGCTGCACAGTCGGCTTAATGGTTTTGTTTGATAGTGACGTTTGCAATTCCTTTTCAATGTGTCTTCAAAATATTTTAATTTTCTTGAAAATGTTTAATGTCAGATTTACCGGAAACATATCATTATGATAAAGAGCTTGAAGCTGTGACTGTGTTCATTGCAATCCATCGTAGTACATTTCACAACAACACTTCTTTCTGTAAAATTATTTTAATGCACAAATCTTTTTAAGATAAAAACAGCATAGCATTGACGTAAAGCAGTAACGCAACACTGTGCGAGTGATCGGAACACTTGCACATGTTCCTTTCGTTAGAGGTTTGATAAACCGTTATTCTACCGGTACACCGACAAACGCCGAATGAATCCCAGGAAACAATTTTACGGATTTCTGCCAAATTAAGGAACTCCTTGAAACCAAATAGGCCACATAGCGCACCTAGAATTACAAATGAACAAAAATAAACATTTAAGAGGAGTTTCAGAAAAAGTTTGGTATTCAACGATAAAGAATACTGTACATTAAATTTAAAACTAAGAACTTTTAAGAAATCCACTGGTATAAATAACAGTGCCATTTTTATATGAATTTGGTTTGAAAAATTTTTGTATTTTGAGTCTAATTCCTGCGTTTACCACTCTCGTACACCTTTTGAGAAAATTCGTTTCTTTTCTGGATAGTGCCATAAGATATCCGAAAACTCGAGCTTAATATTATATCAGCTTTTCATTTACCTCGTACGGACATTTTCAGTATGCAAATTGTAAATAGTTTAGTTGGTTTTCTTCATTTTTGAAAATTTTACTCTTTTACTTTGACAAGATGCGACGATGTATTATTTTCATACTCACTTTGCTCTATATACAAATCCCGACGTGCTTGAGAATGAGAGAACGCCAAAATTCTATGTTCACGATAAGCTTCCGAACAATGTTGTGTTGAAAGTATTTCAAAAATTAACGGTGAGCCGATTTGTTCAGCGCAGCTATGATGCATCAATACGTAAAGAATTAGTATTCTGTAAGAGATTTTGAAACTTAATTCGAATTTACAACTTTCTGCTGGCAAGAATAAGTTCAACAAAAATGGGCACAAAAAGTGTGAATGAGGTTTTATCTGGGACCATCGTAAATGTCGAAATACGTTTTCAGTAAACTTTTAAACAAATATATTTCCTTACCATTTAGAGACTAGGGGCCATACAATATTTTCTGATATGTAAAAAATGTGTAGTACATCAGCGTTAATGTATATGATTTTTCAAAAATGTGCAAAAAAAGCGAATTTCCCGATTTAACATTTTAAAAATTGAATAAAATATAATGTGTCATAACACCATTTTTTCTTACATCGGATAATGCTTTCTGAACCTTGTTCTATAAATAAGCTGAGAATTAAATCATGGATGTGCACCCAGAACAGACCAATTTTGGGGTCCCAAAACATTTTTTCTCAGGAAGAAGACATGATGTGAAATTTTTGAACACGGATTCGTGTTCAGCATAAAAAAATTCTTAAGACATAATTTTAATTTTGTTTTTTGCATTGAAAATACAGGGTCCTGTTACTAGTGCCCCAAGTACGAATAATTAATTTTATTTAAAAGTAGTTTTGCAAACTTTTTTAAAAAGTGTGACTTTTGTCAATTTATGTAAGTCTACAAACAAACATGTAAAAATTATTTTTTAAAAGATTTTTTGGTCGAATGTACCGTTTTAGAGCTCTAAAAGGGTTAAAGTGAGATATTTCGCGAAAACGAGCGGCCGCGATTTTACTGAAAACATAGTTCGACATTTGGGATGGTCCCAAACAAAACCTAATTCACACTTTTTGTGCCCATTTTTGTTGAACTTATTCTTGCCAGCAGAGCGGTGTGAATTGTATATGCCCTAGTTTTCTTTTAATTTTTTAGTTTAAAATTCGACATACTGATGCATTCGGTGATAGCCGTAAGTAGAAGCATTTGAGCTTATCACTTGAAGACATTGATGATCAATTCGATTACATACATCCAATGAGCTGATATGGAACAAGCAATAATCTTAAGATAGGAGAAAGAAATCGGTGTACATATGTTAGGGTCATTAGCTTAATCACTCAGCAGTGAATCTGTAATAAGTAAATCCATTGGAATTGTGTACCTACCTGACAATGTTGAATTGGGAAATCCAAAATTTTGGAATATTTCATAGTTTCGCTCCAGTGATTGGTATTCCAACTCTGTGTTGAGTTGATTTTCGACAATGGACGGCTTTAGTGCCACCGCGTTTTTCTGTAAAATGTTACCCAATCTTCCTTTTCCCTTTTTGCGTACGATTTTATTTCTAAAGGCTGCAATTTTCTTTAAAATTTTATCGTACAACTGGTTTTCATTGCGGGTCGGCTCATAAAAACGCACCTTTTCTGGAATAAAGTTCATGCAACCAAAAAAATTAAAGATATTTGTGTATAATTTTCATTTTGTATGTAAAGTCAGCAAAAACCCAACAAGCATTTCTGTAAATGTTTTTAAAAATAATTTAAAGTAAACTTGCTACAATAAGCGATATGTAAGCTTTTTCAGTTTTAATTTATTTGAAAGTTTAAAGTAAACTTTTATTAAACTTTAAGAATAAACTGTTATAAATCATTTTACCTTAAAAGTGAAATACAAAGGTTTACAAAAATTTCAGAGAAAACTATTTGTAAATTTTTTTCTTTTCAACTTAAAATTTTTCAAATTCTTTTCATAAAAGATTTTACATCTGAATAAGGACGAAAGAGCAAAAATCATGGCTGTATCTTAACCACTTTTGCAATCTACTAATAATTAGTTTAAGTTACAGCATTCAATGTATGATTATAACTTATTTTATTTTATTTCAATAGCTAAGTAATATAAGAAATATGGTTGGAATTAAGTTTCAGAAAAAAACACTTATAAAAAGCTTTCTTTGAAAATTGTTCATAGGCTTACATTAATAAGCTTTTCATCAACATGTCGTTTCAATTATAAAACGTTTATTTTCAAACGTTTTATAAACGAAAAATCAGAATTTGTTTAACTTAATATTTATTTTGGAAAGCTTTTTAAACATTTATTTTAAGTTATGAAGGCATTAAAGGAAGAGATAAATATGTTGGGTTTTTAAAATTTCGGTAACATGATCATGTCATTATACCGCAGTATATTTGAATGAAAATGTGAGCCTTAAAAAAATTCTCAAAATTTTCCTATTGTGTCGTACACCTCATTCCAGCTATGACTTCAATGTAAATCATATACAAATGTACGTACTTCCAATCATAATAAAGTAAATATAGTACTTACGCTTGATGATGAACTCGGAGAAAATTAAAGCGAAATGCAAATTCTCATCCCAAACATTACTTCGCTCCATATTTATTAATAAGTTTTTAACCAAATTGCTCAAGTTTATTTTATTATTTGTTAAATGATTCGACTGAGCCTGAACAACCGAGAGTACAAATGTCAATGTGAGCAAGACAATCAAAGTTTTTCCCACGGAACACAACATTATCTTGCGGCCTTTACAATTGTTTTGGTGCGAATCAACTGTTTGGAACAATTTCAATGATCTGGTGGTGTCTTTTTAAATCAAAGTGCAACCATTTCGTATCATAGTGAATGTGGATGCATACATACATACGTACATGTATGTATGTGTATAAAGACTTGTAACCATTTGTCAGTATTTATTCTTGCCAAGTGTTCCACACTGTAAAAATTTTATATTTAACTCTTAACACATTGGAGATAAAAAAATTGTTTCCACCTAAAACAGCACGGCAGACACGATGGTTTGCTGACACATTACACTGAAAACCATACCACACAAATTCTGCCTTTTCCCCTGCTTGCAGCGGCGGGTGCCGATAACAATACCTTCAGGACCTAGGCAACGAAAAAGCTGAGTTTCATGGCCATGTCTATACACAGCTTATACAAACCAATGTACCATCGGTCTCCACACGTTCTTTATCTATTTTTAAACAATAAAGACATGTAATGTGGGTAAAGTTATCAAAACATCAATCCAGTTTGAAAGTAGCATAGAAATCCCCAAAGCCGAATACACTAATAAGATAAAGTGTAGATGAACCCAGTTTTAATATTTCTTTCAAATTTTCCTCAGCTAGTTCGAAGTAAAATGTTCGAGAGAATTTTTTTCTCTGTAGCTAGAAAATCTAAATCGCCGTTCTTCATTTTTCTTAATACAAACAAATTCATTGCAAATGGCTTGGATTTAGTTGAATGTAAATATGTGAATTTAAAAGCCATGAACATTTGTTTCACTGAAAACTCACAGTCAAAGCCGAGAAATTACCATTAAAAGCGGAAACAGATTTTATACCAATTGTTTTAGCGTTGTTGCGTCAAACATACTTACATATGGTACATTTGTATTTATGGATGTGTGTATGAATGTAAATCCAGCAGTGAACTTTGTAACTAATGAGACATATTACTGGTTCGGAATTAGATATATAGTGCCAAACAAGAACTAGTTCGATAGCAACTAGATGTTCACTACTTCAAAACCAACAGTTGAGTAATCATTACTAGCCATTTAAATTGTATCAAAAAAGCATTTTTCTTATAATGTCTCATCTATTGTTTAATTCAAAGCTTTATTTTATATTTAACAATAAATATATTTAAAAGGAAACTATTAAAATGGAAGTATTAAAGTTTTGTGTTTGAATCAGACCTTTTGCATGAAGCCATTAATTACCATTAGGATTATTCGCTAAGTCTAGGAAACGGTGCACGGATTGCACGAAATGCACGGATTGCACGGATTGTAAAGTTACAACAACAAAATACATGTGAAAAATTATATGCAATCCGTGCAATCTGTGTCATGCTCAGACCTATTTTTATTTTCGTGCTACTAAATGTGGGAAATAAAACACAACCCTGTCGAACGGTATGTCTCTCAATCCTCTCATTTCGCTCACAAAAATAGTGAGCAAATATTTCACCATCATTATTTGCCATATTTTGTTACTCTCTACAAGAAATGTTAATCAATCGTTGCCGAAGCATGCTATAACTCAGCAAGGGGTGCTCGCGTAGTCTTGAATTTTTTGGTGTAGGATTTTTACAATCCGTGCTATCCATGCACCTTGCTAGACTTAGCGAATACCCCTGTTGTTTTCCATTTTTAATGGTCATTTTCCAACATTTTAGGGAAAATCCAAATTTCATTATTATTTAAAAAAAACAAAGCAAATAAGATCAAAATTGATCAGAAATAACCAAAGTAATGATTATTATAAGTGATGATTATTTTAGGTTTTTTAATATTTTCTTTTGATTATTTTATTTTTATGGCAATAATAGGTTTTTTTATATTGTGATAATGGTAATCAATTATTAGTTGGTATTTTCTTAAAATAATTGAAAAAGGTCTGGTTATGCTTAAATAAACATAATAAAATATGTATAATTTTGTGAAGGCTCAGAACCAATGAAATAGTACCTATAGACGAATTATATCTAATCTGTAGAATATTTAAGAGATTGCTGGCCATTTAGTAGTGGTTACAAATGCGATAGAAGCGCACCAGTTCAGAACTAGATATTTTCCATACAGGGATAGCATGCATGGTACAGTTCACTGAATTATTTTCATTTATTGCTAGTTTTCAATTGAACAACTATAGCGCTAAAGTTTGCACAAATCCGAAATAATTTTATTGTTAGGACAAAATTGGGACCCGATTCAATGTTTGCGTTTTGGATGCAAATCACATCTAAAACACTGGAACCATGTCATCAGCGCCAGCAATCCAAGAACTCAAAGTTGGTGTCCACGCATGGCGTAGTGGAATGAAATATTGAAGACGTCACCAAGGCCAATGGCCATATTGTTGCCCTTTCATCGCTTCTTTTATTCGGTCGTCTGCGCAATATGCTTAGGCAAAGTTCTTAGCCTGACATTGAGAAAATGGTCCTTAGTATGGTAAAGCATTATATTCTGGTATCAAAATATTATGAAAATATATTTAATTTTAGAATAGCCATACATATTTACATTGTACATACATAAAGTGGTGGCAGAAATAATAGACACAAACTTAAAATTTGTTCATGCGTTGTATGGGAGAAAATACTCAACACCCTGGACACAAAAAAATTCTGAAAATTTTGAGGTACTTCTAACTCACACATTATGAATGAGCAACAAAATAGGATGTTCAAAAAGTTTATAAAAACTCTGCTCAAAAAGTTTTAAATTTTGACGGTAATTCCTCCTTCCTTTCCTTTTATAGATTTTGCTATATTTAAAATGAATATTATAAAAAACACGTAAACAAATATAGTTTACAAATAAAACCATTTTCAATTGCGGCTCTATTGTTTCTGCCACCACTGTACATACATTCCTAATAAATACACAAAGAAAATTTTAAATGTTAAATCAAAAGAAGCATTGCGTTAACAAACAGAACCAATAAAACACTATATTTATGACCCGCGCAATGGCAATGATCCGGCATAGAGGCGGCTATTAAATGCGATTTTAAACAGTTGCATGGATTCTCACTTTCCCATTCAAAAATCCTTGCCAATTCCTTGATGTTTATAAACTCGGAAAACCCGAAAAGGCCACAAACTGCACCTATTGCAAAAGAAAAATAAAAGTACAAAAATGGTCAACTCAAAGTACTTTTCAGCATGGCTAGTAATTAGATCCACATAACCCAAAACTTACTCTGCTCTATATACAGATCTTGCCATTCTTTGTCACCGAGAGCTGAAATCGTTTGATGTTCACGATAGACCTGTGAGCAATGTTCCGTGGCCAATATTTCAAAAGACAACCGAGTGCCATAAAAATGTGCGCAACTGTGATGCATAAGGAAATAAAGTTGCAAAACTCTACAAGGGCAAAGTTAAAAAATACTTGAAAAATAATCTTAAACGGTTGAAGAAAGTAAAAATTCAATGCAATAATTATGGTAAACGTGACTTAGTATATTTACTATTTTCATTCAGCGTTACTTACTGATGGGTGCGGCGATAGCCGTAAGTAGGAATGTCAAATTTGATCTCAGGGAGGCAAGCGCGCCGCAGTCGCTCACATAGTTCCAAGCCTTGCATATGCACCAAACATAAACCTTTTGTAAAAAAAGTTTTAAAATTTTCTAAATCGCCAAATAAATAATCTAATTTATAATCTAAGAGCTGGCAACAGGAGTTTTTTCCATTGGCCTTTGAAAACTTACTTGAAAATGTGTTATTTGGAAATCCAGTCCCAGTCGTTGATGAATAATCCTCTAACATTGATTTGTATTCTAACTTCGCATCAATTTGATTCTTTCTTAAATCATAATTCGTAATTATTAGGTTATGTTGCAGCAAAGCTTCCAAATTGTGAACTCCAAAACTTTGTACTACCCTCGATCGTATTAAACGTATCTTTTCAAGAATTTCCAAATATAAACTGCCAATAGAACTGTCCAATACCGGTGACTTGTAATGTCGCATCCTCTCTGCAAATTTAACAAAATTATGCAAAATTGTTTAATATTAAATATAACTCAATTGTTTCTTTAAATATTGTTTTTTTTTTTAACTCTTACCTAGATAGCCCTTTAGCCCTAGGTTAGACGGTATTTAGAAGACGGTTCAATAATTGGAAATCTTGACCCTCTCCCTCAATGAATAGTAACTCATTACGGGTTTTATCATTTATTCTGCAAGCTGATGATTCGTTTTGTAATCATACATGTACATATTTTACCTAGTTTTGAGGTCTGTAGGTAAGCAGTTTTACATCTCGAGTCTCGAGGCTTAACTTTATTGGCCGGAAAGGTGGGTAATAAAAAGTGAAACACTCCAAGAAGTTGATTGGAAGGGTTGTCAAAGTGATACGTATCCTAAGTTTTATACCCTTTATAAGATCCGACCCGTTTAACGTAATAAAATAAGTAAAAAAATGGCCTCTTCCAATTCCGATAAGTTTCCAAATGAAATTTCACTCAAAAATGGTGGACTATACTAATTTTTCTTACAAATTGGACCTTCAGTTGAAATTGTTCTTGCCACAACTTTTTAACGGTTTTCCGAAGATAAACTAAATATCATCAACTGTTTTGGAGTCTCTCTTTATTTACAAGGATAAGGCGCAGTAAAAACAAAATATTTCCTCAATTTGACTATGTACGAGTATATATGTAATTAGTTAATCTAAACAATTCACATTTGGATATACATACCCTTGACTAAGAATTCTGTAAACGCCAAGGCGGAATTAAGTTGTTCACTCCAATTATTGCCTTCATATAAATTATTTAGCAGATTCTTTACGATTTCAGCTAAGCTGAGTGCCATTGTAGTTCCTGGTCCTTTCGGCCACTCTTCCGACGTTAAGCTAATATTTATAACTAACGATAATATAAATAGAAGAATGAAAAACTGTTTTTCCGAGCACAACATTTCTGTTAAACAAATCTGTAACGTCTGACGATGATTAACCGCAAGAAAATAAAATGGCCCATTTTCTGTTTGAGTTTTTTGTAAGGAAAATGCGGTTCCGCAGAGTAATACCTTACAAGCAATAAACACTTGTGAACAAACATGTGCATTCTGAATGAAAGTAAGTCACATACCCAAGCATATAGAAACCGACTCAGAAAAAATCAGTTTTGCTTGCAAAGAAGCTTAAAAGTTTCGTTTGGATGTTAAATACAGGGTGCTTCAATGAGAGCCCATAACATAAATATTAGAGGTTAGCGTTGAGTCGGTTGTCGAGGCGCGTGGTCTGAACTGGTTCTGTTGTTGTTTGTAACGACAAAAACACTACTCAATTGTGCTCTTGGCAACTTGCGACGCCAACTACACATTCACAACCGTAGATATTGAGGCTTATGGCTCCCAAAGTGACGGTGGAATACTATGGCTTTGGGCAGCGACTTTTTAGCGGTTATTTGGATTTACCTGAAAATGCTAACTTGCCTGGCACATGCACCAAATTCCCGTACTTTGTGATTGGCGACGCTGCATTTCCCCTCAAAAATTTTACTATGCGTCCGTACCCAGGTTTGTTTTTTGATATAAATTTGTTATGTCTTTGAGTTTATCAACTTTGTTTTGCCAACTAGGAAAGCACCTATCACCAGATCGCGAAGTTTTTGATAAGCGGTTATCGCGACTCCAAAGAGTCACAGACAATTGATGTATGTTGGAACGATTTTCCGTCATCCCTAGTCAAATTCGGTTTTGAGACAAACCGATTTCGGCGTTGTGCCATCAACAGCACCATGCTATAAGCTATCCAAATATTTAAAAACAATATTGAAGGATACACTTGAACTTAGCAACGAACACACCATGACTAATACATCTGAACTAATAGACAAACTTAGGACCGTTGAAGTGACAAAGGACAGCAAATTGGTATCTTTCGACATAAAAGATCTATAAACATCAATACCACTAACAGAGACATTGAACATACAAAAGATACTCGTAAAGTAAAAAGTACGCAAATCACGAACTCGGTAAGAACCACTCTACGTCAAAACTATTTTCAATTCAACAATAAAATATACAGACAAACAAACGGACTTGCAATGGGAAACCCAACATCCGCTATTCTTATGGAAGCGTATATGCAAAACCTGGAAAAAGAGTATATACAGGAATTGAGTTCCAAATTAGGCGTGTTGTTTTACGCTAGGTGCGTGGATGATATCATATGCGTTTTAACTACCAAGAACGAGGAGCAAGTACTGGAGTACCTCAACAAGCAGTACGGGAACATAAAACTCACAATGGAAACCGAAAAAGACAATAAGTATTGATAAAGCTACCAATAAATTCAACTACGACATATATAGGAAACCAACGGCCACCGACACAATAATACATAATACCTCGAACCACCCACAACAACATAAATATGCAGCGCTAAGGCACTTAGTACATATATTGGAAAGAACACCTCTTACCCAAGAAGCATATAGAAGAGAGCTTGGAATAATATATAACATCGCTACAAACAACGGATATAAAAAAGCAATAGTAGATAAACTCAGAAGAAATCTTAGAGAACAAAAAAGAAACAATGGAGAAGAAAGTACACAAACTTGGACGACAATGACATATACTGGAAGGGCAACACATAAATTAGCAAATTTCTTTAGAAAATACAACATCAACACAGCGTTCAAAACATCGAACAATTTAGGACGGAAGCTAAGAACCAAAACTAGCTCAGAAGATCCGTTTAGCAGCCATGGTGTATACAAGCTCACTTGTGAATGCCAGCACAGTTACGTAGGACAAACAGGACGACAAGTAAGAACGAGGTTCAGAGAACACTTTAGAGATTACAACAAAAAGACATGGAATCCAACCATCATACCAGAGTCCAAATTTTGCGAATCACATGGTATAGAATAAATGCCCCCCCTCCCCCTGAAACATCAATAAAACAGTCAAGGTCCTACATGTACAAGCAAAAGGCCGACGTCTGAACGTACTCGAAAACATGGAAATCTACAAACAAAAAACATTCGACGGTAGAATAATAAACGAACAGACAAACACTGTTTTCGACACAATATTCGAACCTTTAAAATTAGTTTACAAAAAACAAAGCAATCACTCAGGTACAACAAACACACACGCACCGACAAATAAACACAAAACAGAAAACGATCAAAAACAACAAACGAGCAAAAAAGGTCAAACAACACAAATCTCCAACTTTTACCTGCCTCAGTCAACCACACAAAAACCGATCGGTGCAAGCCACCCCCGTTTCTTAATGTACACACACAACACATACATAAACAGACACCGATGCTGACATTACCTCCTACCTACAAACGATAAATACAAGACAAACGACAACAGATCAGAACGAAAATCGACACTGATGATGGCACAACGCCGAAACCGGTTTGTCTCAAACCCAAATTTAACAAGGGATGACGGAAAATCGTTCCAATATACATCAATTATTCACCCTGTCGGAAAAACAAAATAAAACAGTCATAGAAAACGCTTTTGGAATTTTGTGCGCTTGTTGGAGAGTTTTACTGTCTCCTTTATTTATGCACCCCGAAAATGCTGAAGCTATTGTTAAAGCGGCTCTAGTTCTGCACAATTTTTTAAAACTCCTCGATAGCAGTTATTGTCCACCTGATTACGTGGACCAGTATTAAGGAGAAAAAATTGTAAGTGGGCTGTGGCGGGGAGAAGTGTCAACGCCGTTGCGAGACCATGGTCGGATGACTTGCAATAACGCAACAAGAAGTGCGTTTGCATTGAGAGATTTGTTGAAGGAGTACATTATGTCTCACCCAATTGAAAATATCGCTCTTTGTTAAACAAATATTCAATAAATAAATGAAATCCGCTTAATAATAAGGGGCAGTCTTTTTTAGGAAATGTGAAAGTTTAATCTGTTACCGTATCCAGCCCAGAGCTGGGCCAGAGTTCCCCGAGTCTTCTGCACCTACTGCACAAAAGACCTTGTTATATGTTACATGATATTTAGGGGAATAAAAAGTCGTAATTTTCTTTATATTTGGCTCAATGTAGCAGCTTTTTATTGTTAATTCATTTTGATACATACTAATTGTAAAAAAAAGTATGAGTCAGTACCTTTTCATACCAAGGTACTCATACGAGGTGTGTTCAAAAAGTATCGCGAATTTTGTGTTTTTTCAAAAATGATTTATTTATTCATGAATATCTATTTTGTCCCCTTCAAAGTAATCCCCATGAGATATTATGCACTTGTGCCAACGGTTTTTCCAATCTTCGAAGCACTTCAAAAAATCATTTTTTTGTATCTTGTTCAGCTCCTCCTTCGATGCCGTCTTTCTCACGTCAAGAGAAGCGTAACGTCGTCCTTTCATGGGCCTCTTCAGTTTAGGGAACAAGAAAAAGTCACAGGGGGCCAGATCTGGGGAATACGGTGGCTGCGGCATCATTAGTGTGTTGTTTTTGGCCAAAAAGTAGCGCACAAGCAACGATGCGTGAGCAGGGGCGTTATCGTGGTGGAAAAGCCAATTTTTGTTCTTCCACAAATCCGGGCGTTTCTGGCGGATTGCTTCGCGCAAATTGCGCATAACTTTGCAGGTAATATTCCTTATTGACCGTTCTTCCCTGTGGCAAGAACTCATGATGCACCACGCCTTTCATGGGCCTCTTCAGTTTAGGGAACAAGAAAAAGTCACAGGGGGCCAGATCTGGGGAATACGGTGGCTGCGGCATCATTAGTGTGTTGTTTTTGGCCAAAAAGTAGCGCACAAGCAACGATGCGTGAGCAGGGGCGTTATCGTGGTGGAAAAGCCAATTTTTGTTCTTCCACAAATCCGGGCGTTTCTGGCGGATTGCTTCGCGCAAATTGCGCATAACTTGCAGGTAATATTCCTTATTGACCGTTCTTCCCTGTGGCAAGAACTCATGATGCACCACGCCCCTGCAATCGAAGAAAACTGTCAGCAAAACTTTCACATTCGACCGAACTTGGCGCGCTTTTTTCGGTCTTGGTTCGTGCGGCAGTTTCCATTGAGATGATTGAGCTTTGGTTTCCACGTCATAACCATAAACCCACGATTCGTCACCAGTTATGACCCTCTGGAGCAAATTTGGGTCGTCGCGGACAGAGTTTAACATCTCATTATCAATGTTTATGCGATGCTGTTTTTGGTCACAATTGAGCAATTTTCGAATTTCGCGTAAAAATCGAAGACGATCCAAAACACGTGCAAGCAAAGCAGCTGTCAACAATTAACTGAACATTCAAAATGGCCGAGCTTGTCGGCATAAGTGAGAGACATGAGTACCAACATAACGCCACAAAAAATTCGAAATTCGAATATACGTAACCAGCGATTATTCAAAATTCGCGATACTTTTTGAACACACCTCGTATATTACTATGCAATAGTAGAAAACACGAGTTTTATAATCATCGTAATAAAGTCATAAAAATAAAATTTAAATTTGACTTTTATTTCTTAAGTCAAAACTAGTAGTTAAAATTTCACTTTTCTTATAAAAACCATAGATAGTAGTTGTGGCCGCCGTGGTGTGAAGCTAGTGTTGCCGGCCTACCACACCGAAGGTCCATGGTTCGAGCCCTGGTACAGGTAACATCAAAAGTGATTTGAAAACGACAAAACAGGTGCAACAAAAAACGCAGGGAAAGCTGGACGTCGAAAAGCTGCAATCGCAAACAGACCGCCAAATATTTCGCAGATCGCCTCTCCCACCTGCTCTCTGAGAGCACAATTCTAGTGGAATGCATGAGCAGTGGGTTCATATCTCAGGAGCACTCCGTACCGCAGCCGAAGAAGTAATTGGATTCCTGTGAACGGGAAGAAACAACTGGAATGATGATGTAGAGTGCCGCGCTGCAACGAAAATAAAGGACGAAGCCTACAAGGCAACGCTGAGATTGAATGAAACGAGGAGTGTGTGTGAACACTACCGCGAGTTGAAGGGGGAAGTCAGGCGGCTTTTCCGGGCAAAAAAAAGTGATGCAGAAAAGCGTGAAATAAAGTAGCTTGAGATGCTGGCCAACGGGAATAACGCCCGAAAATTCTATCAAAAAATTCGGCGAATAACCGAAGGTTTTAAACCCGGGGCAAACTCTTGTAAGAATAAGAACGTCGACCTGGTGGCCGATGTTCAGAGAGCACTCAGAATATGGAGGGATCACGTCTCTGCTCTTTAAACGGAGAAACTGAGCAAGAAACCAGAGAAGATGCCAAACCCGAGCCTACAATCGAAGATGATGGAATTGACGTTCCACAACCCGAATATAATGAGGTGCGAATCGCAATATCGCGATATCTAATCGCCCAGGCGGTTAGATGACCATTTAAAGAAGAAGCAAAAAGATAAGGCTTGGTCAAGTCTTCGCGTTAACGCGCGTCAAAAGCCATTTATGAGGCTTGTTGCTTTGAACTACATACATTTTATCTCAGATGTCAAAAATGAAATGTCACACAACGCGCCACCAAAGTTGTATCAGACATGGCCTTAAGGGCTTGGAGCTATTGTGATTCAAAAATTTGCTTTCGATCACGGAACGTATAGCGTAATTTGACCCCAGTAGGTCGATTCTGTAACTATTTTAACACTTTTTGTGTGGTTAGCTGTCGCGAATTATTTTCGAGGTGTTAACAATAGCGTTAATATATTTGCAAGTGTTTTAGCGCTTGGAAAAAGTAAAAAAATTAGTTTTGAGTTTTTTGCATGTAATTTAGTGCAAAATACGGCAAAAAGAGAAATATTGTCATATTTTATCACCAGCAAGAGTCGGCTGTTTAGCGGCGTTAAAGGAGAGTTACAGAATCGCATTTTTGTTAAAAATAAACGCCAAAATTTGGCGATAAGCTTAACGCTCGGCGCGTGGTTAAAAGTAACAGAATCCGGCTACTGGTCTCTAGTAGAGATACGCTATGATGTGAACTCACCAGAATGTTGACATGAACAAATTTTGAAAGATTGAATGCGAATAATTGATATTGGCAATACTGTCATGAGCAAGGTTTTCTTCAATTCATGTGAATTCATCCGAGTTGAAGTTTGTCAAATTACACAAAAAAGAACAATTTATCTAACTTAAACAAAGTAATAAATTATTTGTGGTGCTAAAGGACGACAATAGAGATTAACTTGGTGAATAAAAATATAAGAAGATAAACATTTGCAAAGGCAGTAAACATTCTGCTCAGAAAGGAAGAAAAAACTACAAATGTCTGAGAACAAAGACGAGATTTTGGCGACTTTTCAGGTATTAAATAGTGTTAAGTTTACATAAAAGTCAAGGAAACACATGTCTTAATATATTCCCGATGAATGATATGCCAGACAAGATAGAAATATGTATATACATGTGGAGATATTTACCTGCTAATAAAAAATTGGTGATGTGCATATTCACACATACAAAAGTACACAATTGCTCAGTTCCATTCGCAAGACGAGCATAATAGTCATATTCTTTATTTGGGAGCCAGAGGAATGATGTTAGTATTTCTTCCACTCAAAAAATTGGGTATACTAGTCCGAAAGTGCGTGCAATAACTACTGACATTCTGTTACCCCAAAAGTGGTCTGCATGGCTTTCGAAGAACAGCAACAACTGCATGGCCCTACTTAGGAAACCAAATTCAGAGACATCTTGTAAAATTAGTTTAAATACTAGAATTCAATTCTCTGGTACATTTTTAGCAAACTTAATTTTAGTTACTCAAACTTCATTTCAGAGCATAACCGGGATAGACGATGTTGGAGAGGCATTTTCACATTTAGAAGAGACCAACTGGGATCTCATGGTTAGTGGATTGAGTTAAGTCATATCATTAAAATTCTCATAAGTGTAATTTCAGACTGCCATACAGCGGGTTATACCGCAGGAAGATGCACCACCACACGTAGCAGAGAGCGTTTCAGGGTTTAGAGAAAATGTATCAACTTTTCCGACATCAATGGGACTTAATGATCTATCTACCAATGCGGGTTCATCTAACTGTCGTCAATGGAACGCTAATAGTGCTTCCAATCTTGGGTTAGCAGGCAAGTTCATATATAAGGATATTTCTTACATTGCTTAAAGGCTTCCAAAGTTATGGATATAGATAAAAAACGACTTAACTTATTGAAAAACAAATGCTTTAATCGGAGACAAAATTCTGCTGTTAGCCTTTTCTAAAATCTAACTTGCATTTCATAAAAAACCAACTATAAAAATACATTTTATTTTAAAAGTTTAGTTTAAATTTTACAATACGTGTACTTCGTTTTTATACGTTTTCCTAAACATCCTTTTTTATTAATTCAAACTACAAATTGCTAAATGTATTTTTCAGCTTCCACTTCTGCTGACGCAGAAATAATTGATCTCACATCCGACATGGACTTGGATCCCGCAAGACGCAATGATGTGAAGACTTTAGTGCTAAACATTCACTACAATGAATCAGTATACACAATTCGTCTTCCATCAATCGCTACAATCGGTATGTTTAAGGAATTCATATGCGAAACGATTTTTATAAAACTATGTGCACTGATGAATATTAAACTAAACTCGACACCAAAAGTTCTCAGAGCACTTACATTGTTATCATTTGTGATAACATACTTAATTATGAATAGATCCGAATACTTACCTTATTTTATCTTGGTTACAGAACAATTAAAATTAAAAATAGCAGAAGAAACACATGTACCAATTTGCCGACAAGCAATTCAAGGTTGGCCACCGGCGAAGTTACAGGATGCACGAAAAATAACAACTCAATTAGGCAATTTAGACTTGGGTCCAGAAAATGATTTAATATTGCATAACTTAACTGAAGAAGGATATCTTGATACAGACAAGTAAGATCAAAATTTGATTGTTCGCCCTGCGGGTTAGGGATTCGAATATGCCCGAGGTAGGCATACTGGTCGTAAGAGGCGACTAATATGCGCAAAGGTAATGACGTGTAACTCGATGGTTGATCTATGCCTCTCACCTCTCATTATCCTTCTTTGCGGAAGGAGGGGTGACATGACCTAGAAGGTTTCACTGGTCATACCAAATCGCTACCACGACAGTCAGGCAGTACCGCAAGGGAGTACCGGTGCGAACCGGGTTCATATCCGGCAAAGAACTGGCACCTCCGACAACACTCTCCAAAACCTTCGGGGAGTGTTTTTGTCTCTAAAAACAACAACAACATAATTTTATTGTTGCAATAATATTTCCTTTATATATGTTTATAGTGAAGAAATTGCACAGCGTTTAAGTGATACATTCAAGCTGACAATAGTGGAGCAACCCAGCGGTAAAACTATCACATTACCTTTTTTAGGTAGTAATACTATTTTGGAAGTCAAGACAAAAGTCTATTATGTCAGCAATATAAATGTAAGGAATCAAGAATGGGAAGGCTGGCCTTTAAACTGTGATGACGACTTAACTTTAGCCGTAAGTTAAGTTATAAGCTTAATACTTCTTGATTGTATGATTCCGGCATTTATTTTTGTATGTCGTACACAATTATTATCTAACAAATTTTGATTCTATTTTAGCAATCTGGTATTGGCTTGTCCCATAATTTCACACTTCGCAATGCAAATGACAGAAATATGGACATCGCTGGAGTTTCAAATAACGTTAATACTAGCAAGTAAGCCTTACTGCTTCAGTATTTGCTTAAAGTATGTATAACAATAGTTTATGAACGTTTTAGTAATACCATCGAGACTGATGACGACAATAGCTTAGATGATGAGGATGGTTATGATCCACTTCAAGACGAGCAGCCTGTTCCATCGCGAAACAGACACTTAAGTACGTACTTTTAATATTTGTATTCCACCATTAGCACCATAAAGAGTTAATAGCTTTCTACAATAACCTTGTCCATATTACAGTTCCAAATAATATTGGCAATGAGTGTGCTGGGTCAATAGAGTTTTTCGACAATTATCGTGAACGTTTTGGTGAACCGCATCCCGTTTTTTATGTAGGCAGTTTAGAAGATGCTATTAGAGAAGCATGTCACAAACCAGCGCGAGAAGTAATAGTATAACCCCAAATTCTTAAAAAATAAAATGAGTTTACAAAGGTGTTAAACTGGAAATTTGTATTACTTATTTTTTATGAATTTCGGCGTAGATGAATATTAGCCTTTTAAGTAAAATTTAACTAATGTTATCCTTTTAATGTGTTATTGCGTTAGAGAAAACTTCTTGCAATTTATTTGCATCATGGTGATAGCATTCTCACCAACGTATTTTGTGATCAGGTAATGAAAAATGAGAGAATCATTGAAGCCTTTGCACACAATTTTATACTCTATGGATGGGACTTAACATTTGAGACCAACAGAAATATGTTAGTAAAAATCAATTCCAAACCTATATATTTGCGTAATGAAAGCTGTAATATTGTAATATAGGTTTCTCTCCTCCGTCACTGCCTGTGTGAGCAATACAGCATCCAGGACAATAAGTACAAAACCAATAGATAAGCTGCCCTCGATATTGATTATTGGCAAAAGTCGACTGTCGGGAAGATCATCATGTGAAGTGCTGGCTGTTGTAGATGGTGAGTAACCACATATGTATATGTATGAAAATATATACCCACGTTAAACTAAATATTATTTTATATTTCAGGCAATTCCGACTTAAATACATTTCTATCTCGACTTATGGATGCTGTGGAAATGTACAAAGCACAGTTGAAGGACGAAATACGGGAGGAAGATGAACGAGCAGAACGGGACCAGGTTAAAGCAGAACAAGATTTAGCTTATCGTGAGACATTAGAAGCAGATATGGCGAAGGATGCTGCCAAGAGACAAAAAGAGGATGCAATAGCTGCCGAACGTAAACGAGTGGAATCGGAAAAAGCTGAAGAGGAAGCAAAGCGAGAATCCATTCGATTAGTGGTATGTCATTGGTGTAGTACTGCAGCTCTAAACATACCCCATAAATTTCTATTTTGGATTAAAATAAATAATTGCTTTTAGGCTCAACAATCACTACCAAAAGAACCCTCAGCAGCTGAAACGAATGTATCCACGATACGCATCCAAATACCTTCCGGCGAGTTTTTAGAACGTCGATTCTATAAACACAATACACTCCACGTAAACATCATACCATTCGATTGAAAACTGTAAATTTCATTAAGACTTTATATTTCAGGATATTCTGAATTTTGTAGCAGCTAACAATTATCTTATCGAAGAAAACAAATTGATCCTAATCTCTAGTTGGCCACGTACCGATTTAACAGCCATTGAACCAAACAAAACGCTTGAGGAGCTTAAATTATTTCCTCAAGCCAAAGCTGTGCTTGAAGAACGATGATTTATTAACAACGAGATCAAAATAACTTAAAAAGCAAACTAAAAAATATACATATATAAAAATCGATTTGTAATAAAAAATTGGTGTTTCAGGTGCGGATGGTCAAGGATGAGAAACAGAAGTAATGGGTCGATTATGGAAGTGAGTTGCCTTGGCATCTGATCGGGGCAATCGCAGCGGCACAGCATCCCGAACAAGTACTTGCGGCGATAGAAGTAGCCGGTTATCTTTTATGTTGTTTCGACCTCTGCTAAAGCAATTCGGCTGCCATTGATAATCGACCTATACAAATTTCGAAATCTAATAATAGTTATGTATACGTAGATTAAGACTTTTCACGTAAAAACATTTAAACAAAGCATATACTATAACGAAAATAAAAAATAAATGTATGCGTACATATGTGATTGTGTATAAATGGATATTTTCCTACTTCTCTTTGACGGCAGAACTCCCAAAACGGTTTTTCACAAAACCAAATTGACAAAGGACGACAGAAAATCGTTCCAATATACATCTACTTTGCACCCTGTCGAAAAAACAGCAAAACGAAATGATTCGTCTAGATAAACCTTTTTTCGGGATACATGTAACAGTACTTTCCACTGCTCAGGTGGCACTTTATATCGAATTAACAGCTCTTGGTCGAGTAAACTCCGAGTCATTCCAAAACCTATGGGGAGTGTTTTGAGGTTGCAACAATATATCAGGGGAACTTTGATGGGAGACTTTGTAATAATATAGGATGGTTCTCAGTTCAGCATCAATATTTATTTGGAAGAAATTGTCTTAAAAGTGACTATGGGTAAAGCTGGTATCAGGATAGGAATGAGGTAGTAGATATGGAGTTGGCAGCAACGGTAAAGGAAAAGTATCAAACGGGAAGTAAAACAATAGGGAGAAGGAAGACGAGGCTTAGGATGAACAAGCGATTTAATGAGTGTCTGTGCTGACAAAAAAGGGTGAGGTAGAGCTACTACAACAACAACACCCAAATTTTCGGGAAAGTTCAGGGGTAGGGTGTGAAGCTAAATAGGCTGCGGATGTATTGAGACGAAATAACAAGTAAAGCAAATAGCTTCTCTTGGTTATTATTATTTTTATTTGTGTGATCTATAACATAAGCCATATAAATACACAGTATCCAACGAGAGAGCACGAATCGATTAGCTGGAAAACAGTTTAGGTTTTATGTGAATAAGTCGCTTGAGTCTGAAATTGGAAGCCCAGCTGTTTCTAAGCAATTACCGAAACGAATAAGACATCTGTTTTCGAATTTATTTATTTTAGCTAGCCAATAATGTTAAAAATTATATTAATTCGCACTTTTTAAGCTTAAATCCGCTAATGCGTTGTGGCGAAGGGATTAGCACGCCCCGGTCCGTTACCGTAATAATCATGGACATTATTTCCAGTTTTCAGTAAATAACTTGAAGAACACATTTATTTATATAAAGGGTTATGGTAAACATATGTACATATATATAAAAATTAATTGATATACTATTGCTTAAATATGTTAATCTCATAAATATGGTTAGAACCTACACTAAAAATGCTTCGTTGAGGTACGTAAAGCCAAGTTCTCCAGCGCAATGTAACATTTAGCCAAAGTTTACTGTAGTTTCAACTTGCACTGAAAAACTGGGCCATCGCCACACCTGTAAAAGCTTTGCAACTTCTTCCAACAAAATAGCACAGTGAAACGAAATAACAGAGTTGATTCAAAACTGCACCTGCTCATACCGCGGTGGGACGCTATCTTACATTTACCATTTATTCACATACATCCATATGTACATATATATATTCTCCATTCATTTAGACTTGAGCAAATTTTCTTGGTATGTATTTATTGTTCAGGTTCTTGGCTTATTTTGAGTTTGGTTTATGATTTTTCAGTTAGTTTTAAGCGTATTGAAAGTTTCTTCGATGGGTGCGAGCACAACAATTAGCACCAGTGCAACAACAAACAATAAAAGAACTATAATGTAGGCAGTTAGAAGTCCCTTGCGAAAACTGGCATACTAAAACAAAAAGAACTATTAAATTACAAATGTTATGCAAAGAAGTAACCGGATTTGGCTTATCTACCGGCGCATCCATTTTGCGATCCATTCTATGACCATTGCGCATGCTGTGATGTCCCATGTCGCTCATTTGGAAGGCGTTAACTTGTTGCGCATGTTGGCGATCCGAGGAGTAACCGACAATCTGCATACATAAAAATATCTTAAAATTAAATAAGAGCGCAGATAGGAGGATTTTAAATCAGATTGATTCTGGTAATATATATGTACATACGTACTACTTACGTTAATAGGCTATGCACTAGGGATGTTACGAATATACTGATCTACAAACGATAAACATATTTTTTCTGGAATTGTTGTTTTGTGGATTTTTTTTGTTTTCTATTGATAATTAAGGCACATATAACTAGTATTAAATATCAATGAAAGCGATCTCAACAACAAAAGGCTACAATTTTCTATTGATTCATCCCTAATTTTCTATTAGAAAAATCGGACTATAAACATAATTTTCTGGAGAGTTCGAATATGGAGACAATTTTTAAATGCCTCGATCTACTATAATTTAAACTTTGGATCCTATGCGCACCGGATCTTCACATAAAAATACAAAAAACGTCTGCTAAAGAATTTCTTGTTGTTGTTATTAAGAGTGCTTCGCCGTAGTTTCCACAGGGTTGGACCAGAGAGATGTAGGTGTTAGAAGAGTAGGTTCGACTGAACAGGAGAAAAGATGTTTGGTATCATGAGGGGACATAACACATGGAGGGCATGTGTTTGGTATGTTGGGGTTCAGTCTGGATAAGTAAGAGTTTAACCTATTACAATATCCAGAGCGAAGTTGTGCTAGCATGACTCTAGTCTCCCTCGGAACTACACGCTCCTCTTCAGCCAATTTAGGTGGCTGAGTACTGATAACCGATAGCGGCACCCCTTGTTTTATTCTTCGTGGCCTAGATTTCTTGTTCCTGAATTTGACTGATGCCTGTCGACCATTGAGGTAATTATCGGTCCATCTTTTAAGGCCGTCAGGGAGCGGTGTCTCTTCCAGGTCTCGAAGGAGTGGGGCGTGGTTGACCGTATCAAATGCATTTGATAGGTCAAGTGCCACGAAAACCGTCCTATGGTTTGGTAGGTGTTGATTCAAACCATGATTTATCTGTGTTGTAATGGCATTCAAAGCGGATGTAGTGCTGTGAGATTTACGGAAACCACGCTGGTGATCGGCCAATTTATATTAAACGCATATCGTTTAGCTTTATAAATTAAATTATCTCCGCTATCTCGCCAGCTAATCCGTGACCATTGGTCAGGGGTTGGGTTCAATCCCAGCCCGTAACAAGATAAATTGGAGCAACCCCGCTGCAATGGCTTCCTCCGAGCATGACAATTTGGGGTTGGGACATGACAAATTATACAGGGTTACACTGAAATAACAGCCGTTGGCCGGGTAAAAAAGACCGGGTGATTTTGGTACATAGAACCGGCTGTTGTGTGAATGTTTTCTTAAAAATATCTGATATCCACCTTCTCGAATGACTAAAATTATACATTAGCATCATCCCTAGCACTTTTGTAGATAACTAATAACGGATAAACTTACTGAATAAATCAAATGCACGATCACATGAACCACCACAAATGCGACCAATATCCAATCCATCCACTCGGGCAACTCCGCTTTTGTTAATTTAACAGCAAAGAAGATTGTCACAACTGTAAAAGAGAATGTTCCTAATAGTTAGATCTACATACTAATATAATTTTATTGGAGTATTTTTACTTGACAATATGTGAGCCATATTTCCTCCAAGCCAATGAGCCCAGTTGAAAATTGGACGACTTTTGGAAGTTGGCGCCGGTCGGAAAAGTGCACCAATCGGTTGAATGAAGCAAATTATTGTTGTTATGGTGCCAAGAATAGCGTGTGGATTTCGTTCAGTTGACCAACCATCAATTTCCACAAAAATTATAATAAAAGCGGCGATTGTCAATGACCATGTAGTCACCATACAAACACGATGCCACTACAAATAAACCAATTTTTATGAGTCAAACATAATCAGCATTAGAAATATAGTTGAAGTATCTTAAAATGCTATAGATGTCGTGGTGTTGTCTAGATATTTTTCTCTTTGAACCCTCCCGCGAATATGTAGGAAAATTAAATTTGGTGGAAAATTCCGCTTTAAGAGCGGTTCAAAAATTAACGCCTCTTAGCTAGGTTTTAGGTTCCTAAGCCCAATTTCCTCTTAAGGAAGAATTCTGTGCCTTCCAAGCTATAATATTGGACGGGCCTACGGCAGACTTTAGATGGGCACAACTAAGGGCAGTTTTCATAAAAGTCGGTTAACGCTAACCGCGCCTTAATCGACGTAAATGGTTCAGTCAGCGCTAGAAATGTTCTGAAATTTTTGAACGTTAATTTAATTTGAGAAGTGAATTTAATGAATAGATATACTATAGATAACTAACTTAGGTTTGCATTACGTTCATTTAACTTTACTGAACAGATGACTACATATAATTCGCGGTTACTTTCAATCAATTTGAAATCAGTAGAAGCTAGGCGGGTCGTTTTCTCACTATCTTTCTTTTTCAATGTTAGTGGTGGCATAGATTAAACATCTCTCCTTGAACGATTTAATTTCAATATCCCAAAAAGGTCCTTACGTATTGTTGTCCCGTTCCATGAACAAGTTTTAGAACTGATTATGCTCGAAAGGCTCCCATCGCTCGAGCTATGAACGAATCTAATAAGATCTCAAATTTAGTTTTATAGTTTCTAAATTTAATGAAGCACTGAATGGGAGCCCTACAGGTTGCTATTGTAGCTGTACTTTGTTTATATATGTATATATGTACGTAATAGTCGAGTTTTGTTTTCAAATCATTCCTACTCATGAAATTTTGCTAAGCAATTTAATCATACCGCAAACCACTGATCCTTCCCACAAATTTGTTTGCCGACCCAAGTTTGCTTGAAGTAGCGGGCCAAAAGAATTCCCAACGACGTTGTACCAATCCAAGCGATCACCATAAACGCACCATGCAAACGCAAAAGCAAAGTAGACGAACCAGACAGATCTTGCACTACCGCCAAATTGATTGGTGTATCCGAGGGCAAACGACCGATGTCATGATAACCAACGCCATTCTCTGCAATAAACAAAAGTCAAAAACCATAAACCCGTACGGATTGTCGATAATGGTAAAGGTTTTTCCACTGGCTCCCATTACCATGATCAGAATAAGGTGGATTAGGAAAATAAATAACGAACCTTTAAGTCCAGTGCCACTCGCGAGCAAGAGATGGTATTTATTATTAAGCAAATTGAATTCTTTGCCTTGAACCTGAGTAATAACATCCCTTTGCACTTTACAATAGATAAAGCCATCAATAAATGAGGATTGAATCAAACGGGCATTATTTTGAGGCTAAAAAATAAAATGAAAGTTAAGCAAATATTTCTTAAAAGGTTTCACTTCAAATTCAAACTCGTTCAAATTACGTTGCAAGATTCCCAAATCAAATTCAGGAAGGAAATTACGACATACATACGTTCTGTGATCGTAAGGCGTTTTTTAAGTCACAATAATTTTTAAAATGTCTAAATATTTAAAAGTGTAATAAAGGCATAATTGAACCCACCGGTACTTTCAGCCAATTGCTCACGGATGCCGTCATTCGTCATTCCGAATTACGGGTTTTGGTTATTGTGATTTAAAAATTCGCTTTCTATCACGGAACGTAAAACGGAATTCGACTCCAGGTGAAATGGTGTCGTGCGAAGGTTTTTGTAAATGTTACCTCCAATTTTGCCAGGGTACGCATATGTACATTAGAGCGTATCTTAAAAACGTTAAAATGTTCCCACTTACTTTGCTTGTGAGGATTTAAATTCGCTGTAATAAACAAACCATTTTCGCTGAAATTACAGGGTGTCGCAAAACTTGCTCTACCATTTTCTTAATTCTTTCAATAAAAGGATTGTATTCCTGTGGAGCATTTTCAACATTTTTCCCCTCTGAATTTCGTGAAATGCCCTAATAAACATATAGGCGCCCACTTGTCGGAACCAATTCCAAAACTGCAAATTTAACATGAAAAGTCTATATTTGTAATTGATAAAATTCGAATTTGAAGTGAAAATCCTATATACTCGTATATATATACGCTTGTTTATGCCTACCACATTGGTCCTCTTAGCAGCGAAGTTAGGCCCACCAGATGTGTAGGAAGTATATAGATTCACTCTGCCATTCTCTGGCACACACTCAGTTACCAGATCATCCCCCATTTTATTATCTTCCGAAAGACCTAATGCAATGTAAGCAGCACCAACTGTGAATAAATAAAAGTAAGTTAAACTGAGCAGGTCAAAAACTGGAGACAACCGGGGGAGTCTGTAAACTAAGTCAATTCGAGCATGTCAAAGTAGAGTAAATCTCTCGGTTAAATCTGACAATACGTATTTTTCCTGTATTTATTGATTGAAATACTGACGAAAACCTATCGAAAGTGAAATTACAAAATCAACTTCGCATTTGTTATTGCTTTTTTATACCAACAATTATTGTTGAGGGGAACAAACACTGCCTGTAATGTCAATTTAAGGATTGTTTTTTTGTACTTTTTTAATATTTTATCAAGACCATTTCATACGGCAGTTTCAACATAACCAAAGTTATTAATTTCATTATTTTTTTATATTGTATATACACATATACATGGCTGATAAGATAGGAGCGATTTGATGACGTTGATATCCGCATAACTTTAATCGCAGCCAAAATATTACTCATAAGCCCCAGGCAAGCTGCTGACGTAGTTCATGTTATCGGCTTTTACTTTACGGCAATTTATTGCGATTATTAATGGTAATCGATAATAAGTTAATAATTGGAAAAACTAGCTTAAATTATGCCAGCGCTCTGTTAGCTTAATGGTTAGCACAGCGTGCCAAAATTTCTCTGATGAAGAAGTCTAGCAGCTTCCAAAATGGATCTATAAGAAAAGCTAGGGCGGTCGTCTCTAAAATTTTCCTATTCTATTCTAACAAAAACTTTTAATAACTAATTTAAAAAAATGATTATTAAAAAAATAAAAACAATAGTAATTTTCATAAATAAAAAGAAAAATTATTATTATTATCCTTGAGCTCCTTTATAGTCATGCTACTTTGCAAATTTAAAGGCCGTAAAAACAACAACTCAATTCAATTGAATTGTTGGTATACAAAAAAAAGATGCCCTTTAACTGATAAATGAGTATGTATGAATGTACTCACTGTTTCCCGATTTCATTTCAAATTCATAAACATCACCACGCACTATTATTGCCGATAATAATTTACAAGACTTGTCACCGATGCAGCCATCCGGCCAACCGAAACATGTTTTACTACGACCACATTCGGAATAGAAAGGATCTTCAGGAGTTGGTGCTCTCATTGGAGGCTCTGTTTGGGGTGCATAAGCGCCACGTGGAGGAGGTGGAACATAAGGCAGTCGAGTAGTTTGAGGATAATTTGAGTTGGTATCTCGCCGAACAATTTGGACGGGGCTTGACGGTATTCCAACCCAAAAGGAGTCATAAGCTTGTGCTACAGTAGCGCTAAAATTAAAGCATTACCATTAATTAAATTCACAATAAAAAAGGCCTAACATTGGTAGATCAATCACAAAAGTTAGTTAAAGTACTAGAAAATGTTCAAATTTTTAATTAAAGTTCCCATGCAAACATACTTAAAAACGACTTCGCCCAAAAAGTCAACGGGGGACTGCCATTCTAAGCTCACAGACTGTTTTGGACTCGGATTTGCGTGTGTTGCTGAGTTTCCGACAGAGTTTTCACAGTTCATTAATTTGGTTTGTCCATCTAATGAAGCATTCAATTGGCCAATCTAGAAAATTAAAAATTTAATAAAATAAAAATATACATAGAATAAGAATAATAATAATATGGAGCGTAATTAATTAACTTGTCCTAGAGATTCGAACGGTTGTAAACTGATTCAATACAGCTTTCATACTAACAGCCAGCGGAATATCACAAAAGACATGGAGCATATTATAGACAATAAGTGGGCTTCAAAAGAGTTCCTTGAATTTTAAGGGAGCGGAGTTTATTGAAAATCACTTTTCGAATCGAGATACCAGTTTGTTCTGAAAGTTTTGATTAAGCAAAGCTTTTCTACGCCATGCTTTGTATACAACAAAAGTTGTGTTCAGTGAGGATACAATTTTAAAAAATTTTATAAAATTTTTACTGGAAAGTGTTCGGTGACACAAAACATTTGCAGCGAGAGAGCGCACTTTGACATTTCATTGGGAGAGTGAGCTGCAAGTTTTTGCTGAGGGAATTTCACTCAGTAAAACTTGTAAGTGGAAAACAGCTGATCGTGACAAAGGAAAGCAACAAAAATGTAAAAATTTGAGCTATTAACCAATCAAAAAAGCAACAGTTGTTTTGTTTGCAAGTTTTTACTGACTCCTGTTCGGCGAAAACTTTTTACTTTTGGCGTTTCGAGAGAGTTTTACGTCATTCTCACTTTACTGACAGTTCTTTGCAAGTTTTGTCAGGAGGGGTATTCATTCAAACTCGCAATTGCCTCGTAATCCTAGTAAAGTTCCTAGTCAAGTTGTCCAGGTTCACACGGCACTTAATTTTGCGAATAAATTGTTCTCTTATGCTCAGCAGTTTTCTTAAAAAGTTGTATGGCTTTACTGAAGTGAAGCCGATGTTATTGTACACCCAAAAGAAACTTTTGAGTCGAAATGCCAGAAATTACTGATACGGTCTAATGTACAGGGTGGCTGATGAAAGCCGCTACCAAAAAAAAATTAAATACATTTTTTTTGTATTTAATGAATCTGGTTAATTTTTTTTTATTTTGCAGATTGACTTTTACATTTAACAAAAATGAATTTGGATTGTCCGCCGCTATCACGCACTGGAGTCCGTAGTTTCGGTTCAAAGAGAGTATAGGCGCACGTTTGGCGGCAATCCTCCGAGCAGATGGACCATAATAAGACTTGTAAACAATTTTGCCGAGCATGGGACAGTCAACAGAAGACCTTACCATCGAAACCCTTCAGTTCGAACGGAGGAAACAATCGCTGCTGTAGCTGCTGCCATACAAAACAATCCACGTGTTTCGACAAGAAGCTTATCTGCTCAAATGGGTGTAAGCAGACAGTCATTACAGTCAATTATGCACACAGATTTGGACTTATTCCCATATAAAATTCAAATGGCCAACAAACTGAACGCTGCAGACTTGCCGATTCGCTTGGAATTTTGCCAGAAGATGCTTCAAATGGTGGAAGAGGATGGAAACATGTTGAACTGTCTTTTCATGTCTGACGAGGCCCATTTCGATTTAAACGGCAACATAAACAAACAAAAATGTCGAATATGGAGTGCTTCCAACCCACAGATACTCCATGAGACGGAATTGCATCCACTTCGTGCCACAGTGTGGTGTGCAGTTTCATCACGCTGCATTGTCGGGCCCTACTTCTTCGAAGAAAACGGTCACACCGTTACGGTTACTGGAGACCGTTACTTGAGCATGTTGAGAGAGTTTTTCTATCCAGAATTACGCCGAATGAGAATTTCTTTCAACTCTGTGTGGTTTCAGCAAGATGGTGCAGCTCCTCATATAGCCCAACCTGTTATGACAGAATTGCGACGAAAATTTCCCAATAAGCTGATATCCAGAAACTGCACATTCCGTTGGCCACCCAGGTCGCCTGACCTTACTGCACCTGACTTTTTCTTGTGGGGTTATTGCAAACAGGAAGTCTTCAAAGCAAAACCAACAAATTTGAATGAACTAAGGCAATCCATTCGAGAAACAATTGCGGCTATTCCTGTCTCAACTCTCCAAGCAGTAATGAACAACTTTTTGGTAAGATGCCGCACATGCATCGACGAGCAGGGGGGGCATTTAAATTCCATTATTTTTAAAACTAATTAAGCTATGTTTAATAAAATTTAATGAGCTTTAACATGAATAAAAGAAAAATGAATTCCATACACTGAAAAAAAAAATTATTTGAGTTTCTTAATGTAGCAAAATTCATCAGCCACCCTGTATATAAACATATTGAAGTATTTTTTAGTCATAAGCAATTTGAGATTTCCATTGAAAATCTCATGTGAACTTGTTGCTTGCGGGTTACAGCTCAACCATACTCGTATATAACGCACAGCGTGAATTTTCTGTCAAAAATGTCTAATGCCTATACAACTTGTATAAGAGCAACCGAAATTGAATCCCGTGCGTTAAAAAAACTTTATGTTATTGTGATGAATTGGTGTTTGGATACTTTTGCTTTTTAAATAATACATAATACAAATAAATTTACTCAAATAAACCATTGATATTTGGACTCAGAAAAGTCACGCCCAGCCTTTAATCATACATTGTCGTGTAGGCTTCTGTGCGTCGGCAAACGCTGTGCGTTTATATTTGGCTGAGCTGTTAGCAACCAAAATTGAAGACTATTGTACTCTTTTCCTATTCAAACAAGCTGTTTGTAGGAGAGGAAAAAGTAAAGTTTCATAATTTTAATTTTTCACATTTTTTTACCTCAATAGGAAATTTCACCTTGAAAATTTCAGACTTAAGCCCACGTTTTCTTAAGCAAAGTAAGTACTCTCGAAATTATTGACGAAAAATCCATCCGCCCTAGTATACATACACATAAATTGTTACAACTTACAATTTGGTGAGGGGAGTTTCGGTTTCGTGCTTGCACCATGAATCCCCCAAAAGTCAAGCCAGGCGGAACGCCTACAATGTCCACACGCATTGCTTGGCCTTGACCAATTACTAACGACGATGTTTCTATTCGGTATGGTGGCAACGAACTTGCTGGCGGTATTCCTCCACCGTGAAATGGCAGCATTGTGTCGCAAACAGTTTCCGGTGCACCTTGAGGTAAACTCATTATTGGTGTCCATGATATCATTTGTACAGCAATTAGCAATATAATCAAAGCCAACGTTTGCCTACTTTTCCCAAACATTTTTTTTTTTTATCTTCTATGAGTATTAAGTATTACTAAATCTGAAAGAAAGAATAAACGAAACATAATTAGGCGATGTACGTAGTATGTACATATGTATATGCATTTAGGTTAGAGTGGCTCATCCTCCATAGGAAAAAAATCTGATAATTATACCTTTCATGAACATGAAATAACTTTGGTCCGATGTTTGTAACATTGAGAAGAAGAAGAGATGGGCCTGTCAATAAGCATACCGAAATGATCAAGCCGATGATGAGTCAATGGTTCATCTACGGATATGATGGCTCTCACCTCTCCTTGCCAATTTGTTTACGGAAGGAGAGGTGACATGACCTAGAAGGTTGCACTGGTGATACCAAATCACTGCCACGACGGTTGGCCTTTACCGCATGGGAGTACCGGAGCGTATTGGGTTGATATCCGGCAATGGACTATCACTTTCGAGTGTGTTTTTGTCGCTGAAAGAACAACATGAGTCCAGTAGATTTAGCCATGTCGGTTCGTCCGTCCGTTTGTTTGTTCCAACGCAAACTAAAATTTGGTATGCGGTCGCCATTGTGTAACATAGAAGATCGGACCAATACAACACATAGCCGATAAAAAAGTTTTCGGTCCTATTTTTTGCAATTAAATAGGTAAGAACAGGATCGGAAATTGAAAATCATGGAAGGTATAAAGTCAAAGACACCGCTCTCCTTACTTGCTTTTTATCGGATGTTGCATCGCCAAAATATTTCAGAAAATTTTCAAGGTTCTCTATAGCTGACTTTGTATGAAAAAATGTCAACGCTTTAAATGTAGTGAAATGGTGTATTTTAGGATTGATTTATTAATTGGTTAATCCAATAATTAGGTAACTCTTTTCTTATTACTCAAATCTTAAATAATTACTGTTTACTCGAAACAAAGTTAATTCGAACCTGACCTTGAACCAATTCCCCCCCCCCCCATCTTTTTTAAATTTAATTGATTGCTTAAACGGAAATTCGCCAGTGATTTAAAGCTTTTTGGGTGCAGGTACTTTTGAGTTTGGGATTTTGACAAACATATATATATGAACCGTGTATCCTAAGACAATGGTGTATGTTACGGATGGATTGCCAACGTGTCTGAGAGCGCAAGACATTTGGAGTTCCTTGGGGTGTCCATACATATAACACTTCTCTATATTGCTACTACTGAACTGTTCAGCCGGTGAAACATTACAGTACAGATATAGAATGAGAAAACGAGACAAAATCTCAAAGTTGTCGTTAAATTTTTGTAAAAAGGGGGTGATGAAGTATGCGGACATTTCAACAGTAGCCAAATAAATGTATTTATTTGGTTTTTCTTCTACTACTTGCATAGTTAGCCGTCGTTTTCCTTCAAAATTATACAATATGTACTATTTTAAGAATTCCGCCTAAATATTATGGACGACCACGTAGCCATAGCAACACTGACATTTAAATATTCATCGCTCACAACTGTGTAAAGAATTAATAAGTTTTTACTTGGACATTCGTTTGTTTTATGAAATAAAAAACAACGGACGAAACTGATAACGTAACAAAAAAATTTACGAAGTTAATATTATTTCATCGCCAATATATACGAATTTATTTCATTTCAAAAATATGAATTTGTTGCCCTTTTTTAGCATTTATGCCAATAGTATAAGTTGCATGTACGCGTAAAATGAATTTATTTCATCTGAAAAATGTTTGTTTTTTGTTTTTTTTTTTCTAGCATTTGTGTGAAAAGTATAACTTCAATGGTTGTTAGTCAGTTAAAGTAATAAATACATTAAGCCTTATATTCTATTTGTTGGTATTTTCATTGTTTAAACCACTAAACTGTGGTTTTATAACTTTTATGCATAATTTGTGCAAAGGGGTTAGTGACCCTTGTGATACCCTTTGATACTTTTTTTTCAACACGCTGATACAATGCACTAACACTATCAAAGCCGGCGCTTGCCCCTGTAAAAAACGATGGAGTATCAGAGTACTCCAACACTTATCCTAATGCATATAAAAAAAGGTGGTCCAATTTACATGGCGATGTCCGCTGATTGGATCAACTAATCCATCTCGGAGTACCCTTTACTCTGCTTCTGAATACTCTATGGAGCACCTACGTGAGAATACTTCCAAAATGCCGCCAAAAGATTACTCCATGGAGTGTTCTTCACCAAAGCGAGAGAGTAGGTGTTCTTTTGAGATACTCCATGGAGTATTCAAAAACAAAAAATGAAGTACTCCGAGATGGATTGGGTGATCAGCGGACATCCCCATGTAAATTGGACCACTTTTTTTATATGCATTAGGATAAGTGTTGGAGTACTCTGATACTCCTTAAGAAGTATTCTTTAGATGTTGGAACGCTATATCCGTTTTTCGCAGAAGCGCAGAACTTCCATTTGAACAGTTTGAAGTAATAATGTTTGACAGAATTTGAAAACTTTTGCGCAGATAGGATAGTAGCAATATAGAAGTATTATATGTATGGCGAGAATTCTTCACTTCCTTTAGTGAGTATATTCTAGAAAGGGTTGTGGAGCATTTCATAAATCTTACATAATAAAACCCTTAAAACTTAGAAACTATTTTTTAAACAATGAAATAAAAGCTCTGCCATCTACACATAAACTAAAAAGCTGTTTCTTCGCAGCAAAAGCCAACAACATTATGATCCAATCGCAATCGGTGACCTTGATCTAGAGTTTGTGCTAAGACATGAAGGTTTCATTTTTCACGATCAACATATATTGAATTACGCACAAGCCAATGCCCAATAAAATAGCAAAAAATATACATACATATACATATATACATATACATATATGAATTCACAAAACCCAATTATGATTTTTTATATAAAATTATAGTATATATATGTATGTTTGAGCTAGGGATGCAAGTTTTTCAAATTTTCCGATTAATGGAATTTTACATTCAAGTCCGGGATCCGCAGATTGTCCCGAAGCTCAGGCTGTTATGACTTCCCTGATTGTGGGCAAACAACTTTAAGTGCGGCTTAATATAAATGATAAAGAAGGATTTCCGACAAATCCCAAGTTATTTGTAAAAATCGGGATTCTGCAAAACACATTCTTGCTTTGTACAACCATTCATATTACATATACTAAGCAGGTACAGTCTACTTTACATTTTGATATGTGCTCAAAACTTAATGAAATTCTAAAGCGCTATGAAGTAAATAATTTGTTTATTTCGATATTATCGTTCATAAGGCACCTAGTTTTCGTAGGTGGGTGTTGACCAATCAGAAAATATAAAAAAAACCTGATTTCGGAAAGATGTAAGATATACCCTTTCCGCACCATACTGACAATATATTTGTATATATTTTACAACATATAATAAAACTCATATTTTTACATGCATACATATGTAGATGGCTCTCATTTCCCAGTGGAGAAAGCTGAATGCAAGAATTCCCATGTGAAAAGTATAATTTTTGGTGTCCCTCAGAGTGGGGGAAGTTCCCTCTTAACCGTAAAATAAAGAAAAACTTTTCAAAGGCGTGAATCGAAAGGAAAGACAAACAGTTTCCACTAATTATTTTACAATCCCCACCCTTGCATTCCATTGGCTTTTACCTATGTTTGTATTTCTATTATTTTATTTTATTTTATTTAAAAGGGTGACGTTACGCCTCCAAAAATAACACCTCACCAACCTGAAAAGTGTTCGTCACGCTGGACGCTGGCACTTTATCGCAAACGTTAATGGAGGTATTGCCAGGAAAAATATTAAAAATTTATTTATTTTCATTGAGAACTGAGAAATGTACAATTTTTGATAGTTAAACCGCCATAACATAGCCTTTTATAAGCCGAATTGAATATTTAAAAGCAATTGGGAAAATTTTAAAACCAACAGAGTTGTATATTCACGACGAGTTTTAAGGAAAAACGAAATGAAAATGTGTACGAAGGTACAATAGAAGATCCGACGACGAATGTAAGTGGGAAGCTCTCAAATCGTTGGCAGGCAATTCAATGATGAACCTGCTTATGTTTTATTTAAAAATTTACAAATCCAGTTAAAACTAAAGATAAGAAAACGTTAAGTTGTGAATATTGTTTACAAATACTAGTACCACCTATTAGCTTTAAAAGACTGGTGAATACCATATCCGTGAAATTACTTTTTACTGCTTTTCATTAATCGTTTTTTCCTGAATTATTTGGGTCTTCTACACATGTTGAAAAATGTAGGTATGTGCATATGAATAGTAATTAAATTGTTTATTGTACTAAATTGCACGTGCATTGTTGGTATACATACCTCAAAGTCTCAGTTTTATCAATTCATTATAGCCAACCAACAAATGAATTGACACTGTCCCAAAACCGATAAGCCAAACAAGCACTTTCATAATTCCATAAGTAAACGATAGCAATAATAATAAATATTATAAATAAAACCATTAAGTTATTATTATTATCGCTTATTATTTAGAGTGAAAGGTATTGCGTGATTGCCACATTAAGTGTTTATGCTTAGCCTCAGTCCAGCAATTCAAGCGTATATATATATACGTATATATATATATCTACATATTTACGTATTAGGGAAGCCTGAAATTACAATCCCGGATTAGTCACAGAATCTGGGTATTCGTTATTTTCCAATAGTTTAGGTCGAAATGTTTGGAATTTGTGAAGCATATTTTTCGAATTGTTAGCGAACTTTTAACACATTTGTGTAAAAATTGTGTATTCATCAGGCCAATGAATTTAAAATTGGTTTTTGTTACAGAAGCTGTCACATTTAAATTTAAAAAATCGAATATTGAGCAAATAAATAAAAAAAAATTTGATAATGGGTGTGGTAGATCGACAATTACTTGTTAATTGACACAAAGTCTAATTCTGTGTCAATTCTGTGCGTAACCGATAATTTTGTACCTGGAAGATTATCTTACCGAAAATCGTAAGCGTACATGGCAACGCTGTCAAAACCAAGCAATGCGTAATAGAGCATAAAATGCAAAAATATTTACAAAACACTTGCAATTTTTCGCAGTTACGGTGCGTTATCGGTAACCTTATAAAACACCTGATTCGACCAACCTTATGAAAAACAATGCAAACTATTATTGGTGCTGTATCGTAATTTTTTTTTTTTTTTTTTTATGGCGCGATATACAACAGGTATATCATCATAAACCTCCTAAGAGATTTTTGCGCCAAGCTTCTCTTCCAATTTGTGGTGTGCCGATTTGAATTTTCCCTACAAATTGGTGGGACCTACAGTTTTTTGCCGACTCCGAACGGCATCTACAAAGGAGACGAATTTTTGCTGAGAAGCCTGTCATGGCAGAAATGCACTCGGAGAGTTTGCCAAACCACTGCCGAGGGGCGACCCCGTTTTGAAAAACTTTTTTCAAATCACTTTTGATGTTACCTGTACCAGGGCTCGAACCATGGACCTTCGGTGTGGTAGGCCGGCAACACTACCTCCACACCACGGCGGCCGCCGCTGTATCGTAATTCCCTATCCGTAAAGTAACCTTACCGACCAATTAAATGTTGGTTTTTCTCTTACGTTAAGGATACGACTACAGCGATACGACAAACGCGCCAATAACTTCAGCTTTAAGCCGGCAGAATACTAAAAGGGTGTAAAAGTTTCCAAACTATTAATTTGCCGGTAAAACCAATATTTTTACCACACTAGAATCAGGGCGTAAGTTACACAATCAATAAAAAAAATTAAAATATTCCATCATATTTGACATGAACAAAAAAAATTCAATTAAATTTTCATAATCTCATGTATTGTATTTAGTTTTTAGTAACATTTTTCCATTCCGAAAATCCCAATATTGTCAGAAATAAATCCCGGGATTTTTGGATCATAAAAAGCACTGGATCCCGGAATCGGCATCCCTAGTACGTGGTGTGGTGGTAGTGTGCCGTCATACCACACAGAAGGTTTCAGGTGTGAGAGCCGAGAAAAGTAACATCAAAATATTATTACGTAGGTTTGTATACCCATATGTACATAAGTAGCCGCCAAAAACGTACATCTTATATAATGCTTTCTATATTTCATCAAAAAGGCAACATCGAGACCTGTAATTTCGGTTGAAAGAAAATTTCTATTCCTTATTTATCTGGTGACCTAGCCATAACGTCTTAGTCATTGCTAAACCGTATACATAACAAAAACACTACTTATAACTAACCAAATCAAAGATAGTCTTAAACGATACGTCGAAACCGAAAATTAAATTTTTCTACTCTCTCTATCCGAGAGACAACCTTAATTATGAGCTTGATGAGCCATGGAAAGAAAAGCTAACAAGGGATTAAGTTAAAACTGTCGTGGTAGCGATTTGGTATGACCAATGGAACCTTCTAGGTCATGTCACCCCTCGTTCCGTAAGGAAGGAGAAGATGGGTAATAAGAGGTGAAAGGTATCATGTCCGTAGATCAATCATCGAGTTGCATGTCATTGCCTTTGAGTATACTAGTCGCCTCTTGCGACCGGTACGCCTACCTGGGCCATATTCTAACCCCCTAACCCGCAGAGGGGATTAAACTTGAGTAAACTACGAAGCTTGATTAGAAAGGATTAAGTATGACATAAATCATTAAAATCAAATTTTAATAATTAAATTCAATTCATGAAATTTTACTTAAGCTATTATATATTATATTACTCTCAAAATGGAAACCATTGCAGATTTCCACAAGTTATACCAAAAGAAATACGGTGGTATTTGTGAACGTTTTTCCCCGTATTTACAACATACTGATCCTTTTAGTCGAAATAAAAATATCAAAGGCACGTAATATCAAAGGATATTTACAGGTAACAAATTTCCAACAATCTACTGAGCGCTGCGGCTTCACCAACCAGGGGAACATGATTCGCCACCAAAATGGCGAAGAGGCAGGCCCTAGAAGCTGTACGTGGAAATCTTATGATGCCAAGTACTGTTCCCTTCGCACTTGAGACCTTGCGCATGTTATATGGCAGAGCCAACATAATACAGCAAACACTGCAAGTTAAGCTAAGGCAATACCCAGAGTTAAGAACGAATAAAATGGAAACCTTAATTAATTTTGCGATAGCCGTTCAAAACTATAGAACAACTATGCAGGCTATCGGATTAGAAAATTATTGAAATGATCCAAAGTTGCTCAACGATTTGTTGACCAAGCTGCCTTATGTCCTTAAGCTAGATGGCGGACGTTATAGATTAATGCATCAACGAGTTGCCATTATTCTCTCTATGGCGCGATATACAACAGGTATATCATCATAAACCTCCTAAGAGATTTTTGCGCCAAGCTTCTCTTCCAATTTGTGGTGTGCCGATTTGAATTTTCCCTACAAATTGGTGGGACCTACAGTTTTTTGCCGACTCCGAACGGCATCTACAAAGGAGACGAATTTTTGCTGAGAAGCCTGTCATGGCAGAAATACACTCGGAGAGTTTGCCAAACCACTGCCGAGGGGCGACCCAGTTTTTGAAAAACTTTTTTTCAAATCACTTTTGATGTTACCTGTACCAGGGCTCGAACCATGGACCTTTAGTGTGGTAGGCCCGCAACACTACCTTCACACCACGGCGTTGCCATTATTGCATTCGATGAATTCGGTAGCTCTGGGGTATCTTCGTCTCGCTTAGAAAAGAAGAAAGGTTGTCGCAAGCAACAACGCGAAATCCTTATGACACATGACGTAGTGTGAGGTGAACGCAAGCAGACGGAATGTCCCAAATCCCAGTATAATCATCTACTAGTAGCCTGTAGTGAGTTTCTAGCTATGCAAAAGGAGGCTAAATGGGATTTTGTTCGCAAGGAACGGTTAGGAATTCGTTGTCTTAAACTACACTTCGTTAGAAATTGAAATTCAAAGAAGAAATGGGTTGACGCTTGTCAAATGGCGCATAACCCCCTCTTGCAGACATACAAGGGAAAACGTTCGATCAACAAGATACTTAAAATGAGGTGACGTCATCCGTACATATCACATCGTGAATATTTGAAATATATACATATATGAAGCTGTACGGATTCTTATAGGTTTAGACAATATTAAGCTTTGCGTGCCGAGTGAGGTTCGGCAATCGGAAGAATATAACGTCTTTGCTGTTAGGTGTGTACTAGGATGGTCGGTATTTGGCAAAGATGATACCAACGAAAGTACTTTGCAGGGAGTAATGGACGTTTGTGAGTGCGGTATCAACAGCCGTTTAGAGGAGCTGCTAAAATCATACTTTTCGTTAGATTCGGTAGGCATTGGAGCAGTTCAACTCCTCGTCTCAACAGCAGACGAATGTTCTCTTCGAATTATGAAGTATACCACCACATATCTTCCTGAACAAAAAAGATGGGAGAGAGGTCTTTTGTGGAATGTCGATAACGTTAACTTACTCGACTCATTTCAGTGTCTGGAGGCGAAAATGAAGCACGATTCCGATTTGAAACAGTTTGTTTTGACTTCCATTGCAGAATACGTGCGCAAAGTCTACGTAAAAAGGCTCGATAAGCCCGACTCGTCACTTTACGGTCACTAGCGCCAACGAAAGCAAAGCCCGGCTGGTGTGGACTCCTGCGAGTTAGGGGTTTAGAAGGTAGGCGGGCACGTAGTAAGAGGCGACTAAAATGCACAAAGGTAATAACGTGCAACTCAATGCTTGATCTACGGATATGATGCCTCTAGTTACCCATCTGTTAATAATATATTTCTAAGTTCCCTTCTTATGAAAGATGCGAGAAAACCCAATCACCTTATATGGCGATATTCGTGAGATGTTTAATCAAGTACTAGTAAGTAAGGACGATCAATATGCACAGAAGTTTTTATGGCGTGGAGGAGAAACGAAAAGAAATTCCTATACCTATGTATGTAATGCAGGTCATGACATTCGGAGCCTCCTGTTCACCTTCGCCAGCCAATTACGTTAAAAATAAAAACGCTGAACGATTCCGGGTTCAACACCATGCCGCCGTAGATGCAATCATAGAAAACACCTTCCTAGATGACTGGCTCCAGAGGAAGAAAAGGAAATCAAACTCGACAGCTGTGTTACGTGTCCTAAGGAGTCAATCTCAGCAGGAGGATAAACATATTGAAAACTCGAGCACATATCAAGAGAAAGTCTTGGGAATGTGGTGGTCCCCGGTCGACGATGTGCTGACGTTTTCTGAAAACTTTTCGAATGAAAATTTTACACGGGGATAAAACTCTAACCAAACGACAGCTACTTAGAGTAATAATGAAGCCAATTTCCATCCCCAAGTTGGAGTTAATGAATGCGATTCTTGGTTTGCGGTTTTTATCAATAGAGCTTTCGGTTTCTGTTCGGCGCAGGGAAATCTGGTCCGACTCAAAAAATGTGTTGTAATGGATCTGATCGGACGCAAGAAAGTTCCAGCAGTTTGTATCGGTAAGGGTAGGCGAAATATTGCAAGATTCTTCAGTTGAAGAATGGAGGTGGGTTCCTACATCAGAAAATGTGGCCGACGAAGCAACCAACTCGCGAACAAAATGGCTTATAACCCCATAACTCTAAGAAAATGAGTAGCCGAAGGCAAGCCTGGACGGAGAGGCGGAGATGGTGTTGCATATCGAGTCGAGAAGAAAATGAAGCGCCCTATCATTTTGCCTCGCCATCATCAGGTGACACGTCTCATAGCGGACTTTTATCATCGTAAGTTTCATCGTCACGATAATGAAATCGTAATGAACTAAATGCGGTAAAGGTATTGGATACAGGGCTTGCAAGCAATGATAAGGGACACAGCGGAAAACTGCCAACTTTGCCGCAATAATCGCGCAACCCCGCATCCGCCAGTAGAGAGACTTGATACTTTTATCCATCCTTTCACAAACACTAGTATCGACTACTTCGGCCCAATTGAAGTGGTAGTTGGACGGCGCCGAGAAAAACGCTGGGGAGTCTTCTTCACATGCCTAATAATCCGGGCAGTGCATATCGAGCTGGTTTCATCACTTTCACGCATACTTGTAGACGAAATGAAGAAGCTATCATCCAAAGAACTCGAAGGCCGCCGTCCGGACATCAAATTGAAATGTATACCACCTGCATCTCCCCATATGGGGGTCTGTTGGGAAAGAAGGGTGCGCCCAGTTAAATGCGGCTTAAGCAGAGGTGGAGTTCATTTTAAACTCAAGGTCACTTACATACGTTGCGCTTGATTCGCCGGAGGCTGAGGCGATACCACCCAAAAATTTTCTTCTGGGTAGTTCAAACGAAGAAAAGAAATACAGCTTTTGGTTCGCACCTTCTCAATTTCCCTCTCTGTCATCCTAGCAAGCAACGCAGCCGTGTTCCTTAATTTTTATAGTCAATTATACTATTATTTACTGGGTATTTATGCGTACAAATAAGGTCACGGCACACAAAATCAGTTGAGGTTTATCTATTTGCGGTTCTGGATCCAGGATAGGCCTAACTCTTTCACGCATATGGGACAAATGTGTCCCCGCCAAATTTTCGCGATTTGCAGTAAATCCGGCAAACCAAAACACTTGTTATGTTACTTTACTTTAAGTTAATGGTTCAACCGAAAGTTTTTAGTCCTGGCAACCCTAAAAAAAAACAGTTATGTGTGTAAAAAGTCGTGGAGAAAAAGTGAAAATCAGTTTTGCGAATCGTCAACATTTTCAATTGTGGAATTTTAAATAAACAAATTTTCTTGAATTGTACTCATTGGTGAGTAAACTTATTATTTAATAACATACGTTTTGTTTTCTTGATAAAATATGTTAAAATTTTGTAAAAAAAACGTAAAGGGACGCGGGTGTACCTATATGCATCGAAGGAATATTACTAATAATATTTTGCCCTGCTCTTATTTTCAGGTTGCCACTATTATTTTGTTATATTTTGCTACCGAAAATGTCTTCAAATCGTCGTAGAGAATTCTTCCTGAGAGAAGAAGAAATTTTCGAAGTCTTGATTCCAGACAACAGCGACGATGAGGATGCCTTGAATCTTGATGAAGAGGACCAAACATTTTTAGCGCAAGAAATGGATGCCGGCTTATCCGCTGTTGAAATCGAACCCTACCCAGCGTCTCCTGAGGAGAACATAATAGAAAATCAACAACCCAGTGTTAGTGCCCCATCTTTTAGTTGGCAAAAAAATGCATATTTGCCGCACGCTTTTCTGGAGGAACAAGGATATGACTTCGGTAAAGTTCTTATTGATGAAAGCGACATCACTTCAGATGAAGAATGGAATCCTTTCAAAATTTTCGAGAAGGTTGCCGACTTCGAAAACTTACTCGAAAATATTGTAGTCCCAGAGTCAATAAGATATGCTGAGCAAAATGGCCGATCTTTTACTATCTGTAATGAAGAGGCCAAATCTTTCTTCGGAATGAACTTTGTAATGAGCTATCATTGCTTACCTACATTTCGAAGCTACTGGTCTACAGATCATGATATGGGAGTTCCTTATATTGCTAATATCATGCCGTAAATCTTTTCGAAGAAATACGTAGAAATTTTGCACTTTAGTGACAATTATAAGGAACCGAGTAGGGCCGATCCCAATTATGATGGAGCTTTCAAAATACGACCCGTAATGGAGCACTTCAATAAAGCCTTTCAAAGCGCTATGACCAATACGAATACCCAGGCTATAGACGAGCATATGGTCAAGTTTAAAGGTCACAATATTATGAAACAATATGTCAAGAACAAACCCATAAAATGGGGATTCAAATTATGGTGCAGGGCAGACTCTCCTACGGGATACTTATTTCAGTTTGATTTATATACTGGACAAAAGAATAGCGGCCCTGAAGTTGGATTGGGTGAATCTTTCGTGCTTGGGCGAAGGTTTACAAGGTATAGGTTGCGAAATATACTTCGACAATTTTTTTCAATTCTCCGTACCTTCAGTATGAATTGACGAAGATGAATATAAAAGCTTGTGGAACAGTTCGTTCAAATAGGAAAAATATTCCAAAAAACATACCAACTGACAAAAATATGAAGCGCGGAGACATTTTCACCACCAGTAGCAACGAAATGTCATTCATAAAATTGATGGATAATAAAGCCGTATTTTTATTAACACATTTCTTGTGTCCTATACCCACAACAACTGTCAAGAGGCGGGCTCAAGGTAGTGGTGAGAAGATAAATGTAAAGTGCATGGGAGGAGTCGATCTTATGGACCAAAAAAAGGCATGTTACGAAGTGGACAGAAAGGCAAAAATAGAATTCTACCTTCGTCTTTTTTTCGACATGCTGGATATCGCTGTGAATAATTCTTATATGATTTATTGCAAGCTGCACAGTACAAACCGCATTGGTGGAAGTATGATATCAAGTCTAGAATTTCGCCAGGTGGTGGCACGATATCTTATAGGCAGTTAGTTTCTCATCTCGTCAAAGAGGTTTGAAATCTGCTGTTATGACCAAAAAGCGACTCTCCCTTGCTCATAAGCACGGAACTCCCTCACATGTAATGGTTCAAGTGGCTAATAGGAAAAGATGCGTTCAGTGTGCCATGCATCATGTAGAGAATCGCACAAACAACACGTGCTCTACATGTAATGCCCATTTATGTTTCACTTCAGAACGTAATTGCTTTGCTGAATATCACTAATATATATGTTAATATTAAAAAAAATTTTATATAATAAAAAGTTCATTATTATCGCCATTACATGTGTTTATTTTACAATAAAAGTGCGTAACTATTTTTCTTTCGACTCATTTAAAAATGTTACTCTTATTGCACATAGGGACATATATGTCCCCTAAAAAAAAAACATATTTATAAATATAAAATTTTTTTTCATGTTACTTTTTATTTAAGTTAGACCAGAATAAATGGAAATAAACCGAAACATATATTGTTTTTGCCCTGGTTTCCTTATAAACGTGTAAGGGCTAATAATGGGGAAAATATAACGAGAAATGTCTTAAGTGGCCCCTAGACTGACGGTTTAGCTAAAAGACTACATGCTTCCATATTGAGCAAAACAGAAACGTTTTGGTTTGGGCCTCAAAAAAAATGACCAGCCCACGTATGAGGTCAAGTAATTATAATTTATAATTATACGATTTAAGAAAGTAATTCCAACAATTGACTACTATAAATGAACTGACCTTACAAAATTCCAATCAAATATGATTTTTGTATGTATAATACATACATACATTTACACATAATAAAATTATGTATAACATCATTCGAAGCAGGTGTGTCAAATATGTGTGTATGTGTGCTGTTTATACCTTTCAAGAACATGAATTGGTATAATAACTAGATGGACCCATCACCAAGTATACCGTTATAATCAAGGCTATAACCTGAGTATATTAAGCCATGTCGGTTTGCCTTTTAAATTAGTCTCTCAGTTTTAGAGATATCTGCCTAACATATGCCATGCGGCCGCCATTTTGTACCTCAAGCCTACTTTTAAATGAATCGTAATTACTTCGAAAATGTCCATAAACGGGGTTCGGACTATATATTTTCCAATTAAATAGGAAAGGACGTCAAATTCTGCACAGTTGTTGTTCTTGTAAATATGATCCAGAAAGTGAAAACCGGGATCCGTATTCACGAAAGGTATAAAGTCACAGCTGATAACATCGTTCCTATTCCTTCGTTTTTGTCAATGCCGCCCAAGAAACTGCATTTTGGAATAAATTGAGACTCGTTTTACGAACAAAGAGTCTATAGAGGCACGAAGTAAAATTAGCGTGATTACCAAAATACTCTTAGGCTAATTCAAGATCGAACCCAATAAACAATAGAAAATAAAGTTCCCAAAGGTTTGGAAAAAGTTTTGTTCTCAATTTGGTTTGTAGCATTGTAGCGGGTTGAAGAAAAGCTCATTTCAGTTCTATTGAGTTGCCGTCATGTTTTAGATGTGAAAATATGAAATTTGACATTGATTTACTTAGAAGCATTTGAAAACTAGCCACAATATGGTGAGTTGAGCTTAAACAAAAATGTTTATTGGGACTATCGTTGTGACAATTGTTCTACACAGTGCTTATGCATGCAGTACGGTCGCAGAGAAGTTTGAGAAGCTAGTAAAAGGTTAAAACCAGTTATAAATAAACTTAATTCTTTTCAACAAACATACTTATGTATGTATATAACAACAATTTTGCGTGTATGTATGTAATACGAGCATTGTTTTGAAAAGACTCATTGGAATTTTCTTGTGACTAATATTTATTAACTTTCAACTTAAACATTAAAAAATCTCACAAGTTTGTCTCGGATAATCACAAAATATATATAACATTATGTATGTTTGTATATGCATATTAAGATGGAATAACATAATTTCCATTTTTTGCGAGTAAGCAATAACGGCTCTTCTATGGGAGACATCATTTTGTAACACTGCGGGGTAGGGGGTTAGAACATTCCCGAGCTAGGTATGCCTGTCTTAAGAGGCGACTGAAATTCACATCGACCTAGGTTCTGGGGTCAACGAAATGGTCTACCGGCAAAGGACTGTCCACAGCAGTATAACCTTGTTTGGGCCGTCACGTCCCACTCTATAAATGGATGCGCCGAAGTACTGCTACAATAACACTAATATAACAAGACTCTTCCATGTACATGCAGCAGTTTCACCTTAATTGTATGTTTATACATAAATACATATATTTACTCCAATGTGGCATTGAGATACAAATTTATTCGGGGCGTGGTGTGAATAAAGTTCGGTTAAGTCTAAAAAATTTTACGAATTAAAAAAATGGTTACACTCGCTTTGCATTACTAATTATTTTATTTTTTATGAACACAAATTGCTTTTAAATAATCTTATTTATCCACCTCTATAAATAATTTGTTTTTAACTGCAAACTCAAGATATTTTATTTTTCTTTGTAGTTTTTAAAACGTTCCGAAATGAAAAAAGTTTACGTTACGCACTTAAATGAAAATACGAGTTTGTACATACATTCTTATTATATATAAAGCCGATTTACAAAATATGTCACTTAAGCTCTACGGTCTTTAACAAACTCAACCACTCGCGAGACGAAGCTACTTCGAACTGGAGACAACTCCAAGTGCTGTGGCGGCTCTAACTACCAATTTGACTGCAAAGTTTACCTTACAACTTTTTAACACGACACACGACTGTAAATGGCTTTGTTGTGTTAGCGTTAACTGGTTTTATTGTTGACGTACATACATATTCAGACACATGAATTACACATTAGTGATATTCTCACCCAGCGAGCGGAGTCCGCAAGATGCGCAAATACTATGCCCTGAGCGGATCGCCGACCTCTTGTAGTTGTTGCTGTCTGTAACGCCAAAAACACTCTCCGATTGTGTTGGGGAGTGTTGTCTAAAGTGACAGTCCTTTGCCGGATATGAACCCGGTACGCTCCGGTACTCCCTTGCGGTACTGCCCGACTGTCGTGGTAGCAATTTGGTATGACCAGTGCAACCTTCTAGGCCATGTCACCTCTCCTCTCTAGGGTAGCTCCAAAAAGGATCCTAATGAAGCAAATATAGTGTCCTACAGTTTGCTTATTCCTGTATCTCAGAACAAAGCAGATACACATATGTACATACATCTGTTTAATTTGGAATTAATAATCTCTCCTTCGGAACGAATAATAATAATATTTTGGCGCTATAAATTCCGAGGAGATTAAAGGTCGAACACCATGACTTGCGGCGCTTTCAGGCGATGTTCACCTCGGTTGTTAGCTTTTTAAATTGACAGATATCAGCTGTATTCGGTGCAAGGCGAATTCACTTACAGGTGATCTCATTAGAACATATGAGCCAAGGTGAATTCATATACCTGGTGATGGCATAGAAACAGCTGATTGCTTGTTCTTCCTGCACATTTGTACCTTTATATTCTCTTTTACTTTGACATTTTGAGTTACTAAAATCTGAGGCGAATTAGGGCGAATATGGCTATATTCGCTTTGATATCATCATCTATAGATTCGCCTTGATATGAGCAGTGGCTTCTTCTGACAAAAAAAAAAAATTCAATCAAACTGACAGAAGCCGCGAAAGCAAAAACAAAACAAATGAAGTGTGTGTGTGTACACAGCAACAAACTCGCCGTGCTATCACCTTGTATAAGTGTGGTGCCAAGTTTTCCCAAGCTATATATAAAACTATATCCCTTTCAAGGCGAATTTATAAAGGTGATATTTTCCCATCAGCTGATTGCTTCTTCTTCCGTGTACTGAAATGGCGAAAGTTTCAAATTATTTCTTTTGTTTACATAACCACTTTTTATTTACTTATGAGTTTAAAAAAATTAGAACAGGGGCGTGAGAAAAAACTTTGCATGGGAGAATTGACTATAAAACATTCTATACAGCACCAAACCATTTGTTGTTTATATACGGTCATTCTTTTTTTTTTTGAATTCTCTTTTTTAAAATATTCTTGAAGAAAGCCCTATTTCAAAAATCTTTCCGAAGCGCCCCATTTCTAAATTTTTTTGAAGATCGCCTATCTCAGTTCTTTTTTCAATAGGATCTAGTTAAGGTTTCGATTATATCAACTGCAAATGTATTGAATTTACTTTGAGATAGGCCATTTTATACCTCTCTGAACTAGGATTCAAGGATTTTTTAAAATTTAGTCAGAGCTTTATTGATCCACATTGGCTCCAAGAACTCCTAATATTCATAGAAAAAAAAAGACCAAAAGGTTGAATATTTTCATAACAGCGAGTAAATAGTTACAGAAACCACCACAAGTAACTTAACTTTAGGTTTTAACTGCAACTGCAATTGCAAGTTCGATGAGGGGTCTAATCTCCAAATCAACCCCTACCAGTATGAGTGACATCAGCAGAATAAAACATCATCATTTGAAAATAAACATCACATAAATGATAACAATATTTAAACAATAGTGGGTCATGTTTCTCGTTGTGGCACAAAAAGAACTTGTGTTGTAAAATCAGCCCTTCAATCTAAAACAGGAAGTCCTATAGCTCCTTGGGCTACGATATTCAAATAAGCTGCAGGTCTACCTACCCACACTACATGCTGTTTTCAGCTATTGTTTTTATTGGGACGTTCTGTGGGGCACAATATCATAAAACACTACCACCAATCCTCTTCCGCCAATCTGGATGTAGTTTGTGATAAAGTTAATACTCGTATATATTTAAAAACTATTAATATGTAAATGTTTATAGCGCATAAAATTTCTTCAAAACAAAAATTGAATTTATTGAAGTTTTGACATTGCACTCACTTTGACGTTTTTCGTGGCACTACTGACTGCCCTGTGCTCCTTGAGAGGATCTTCATAAATATTCCTGCTAGAGCCCTTAGGAACTCTGAATTTTTCAATATTCGTCTTTTCAAAGCACTTTATGCTATAAACGGTCCAATAACTAGATCATTGATTGAGTTTAATAAAATTTCTAATTATTTGGAAATAGATTTTTCATGTTCAAAAAGTCGCTTCTTAACTACTATAAATTCTTTTTATAACTAAGTCATTCAGACTTATTTTTAATGTACCTACTCTAATTTTATAATTTCTACTTAGCCTGTAAGATTTGGTTGTCTAATTGGCTTAATAAACAAATAAAATAAACTTTCTACAACTACATGAGCGTAGCCAGCATGCCATCAAGAGGGGAACGAGTATATAACAATTCTTGTGTGGATATTTTTTGTTTAGAAAAAATACACTTTTGGGAGTAATTAAGTCCAGTCATTCAGCTTAGAATGGAAGATAAAAAATATCTTCATTTAGAAACATGGTATTATTTTAAAAGACAGTTCTATACCTGATTTTTGTCAAAAATTAACGAGGAGGTATAAAACGATGAGTTTTGGCCTCAGTTTTTATAATCCGATGGCGGTGTGAAAAGTTTTTGTTAACACTTTTTAATAACGAATATTTAATTTTTGGATATATATTTTTTGGATCAAGGTTAAAAGCACGCCATATATATGTGGCACCCTGTTCTAACCTATTCTGAACTGTTTATACATGTTTGCTGAGAAGCCTATGTTTCTACCTTTTTTACAGTCGTTCATTAATACAGTTTTCACCAGCAAGCGAATCGGACACTAAAATTTTTGTACTAACGTAAATTAAGTTTATATTAAATAAATCATCTTTGTATTAAATAATACATTTTCCTTCGGTTCTTATTGATTGCGTTGGACACTTTATTACCAATACAGGGAATTCGAGCGTTTTCAAACCTCACAACAAAAACTGGTAACCCCGACGTGATCAGTTGGAAACGGTTCTTTGAATAACTGCACAAGTTCTCCGTTAATCACGCCACCTTTTCCTCGTAAGGGAAAACACATTTTTTCCACAGTGTGAGGTTATACAATCATGCAGGATTTAACGACGGACAGTGGCCTATCGGGTACGCCACCGCCAAATCAAGCGCCTGCTGCAGGCACAGTTGCCGTAGTTTATGCCAGATTACCGGTGCCGCCCATGTGTAGTACTAACATTGAAGCTTGGTTCACCACTATGGACTTCTGGTTCACCGCGTCCGGGATAACAACAGACAAACAAAAGACAGCCACCGTATTGGCAGCTCTAGACCCCAAAGTAATTGCTCAACTTAGTGACGTTATTGATTCACTACCGCATACTGACCGTTTCGATTACGTAAAAGAGAAAATTATAGAGCACTTCGCAGACAGCGAGCAAAGGCGGCTCAATCGACTTTTATCGGAACTGCCATTGGGGGACAAGAAGCCCTCGGAATTGTATTATGGGATGAGGCGCGTAGCGGGCACCACTCTAGGAGAAGCTGCGTTAAAAGGGTTATGGACGAAGCGCCTACCGGAATTCGCTCAGCCTGTGGTGGCGGCATCATCAGGGCCGGCCACAGAATTCACAAAAATCGCTAACTCCATCGTTGACGCCATAGCACCAGGCCAGATTAACAAAATCAAAGCGGAGCAACCTAACGAAATAGCAGAGCTACGTACGGCCGTTATGGAATTAAACAAGAGATTCGACAAATTTTGCGGTTCGCTCGCGCTCGCGAAATCGTACTGCCGCCAATTCCAGTCGACACTCCCGCAACCGCGACCATTCTCGTGGCGCAAGTACATCTAACACGTCTCCGGACGATTGCTGGTACCATCAAAGGTATGGCCGTAACGCCCGAAAATGCAGAAGCCCTTGCAAGCATAAGGCCCGAACGGCAGCGACCCCGGCTACGAAATCGACAACAGATTGACTATCTTCTCTAGCCTCGGATATCCCCAGCTGTTCAGCAGAAGCAGCAAAAATATATAGATTGCAAGTGCAAGACAAAAAATTGAAGCAGAATTTTCTAATTGACACCGGCGCCGATGTGTCTGTCCTACCAATAGCCGCCAAAACTTACGACGTTCGACCGACAGCAACAACGTTATACGCTGCAAATGGATCGCCTATTAAAGTAATTGGGGAGAAACGTTTAAATTTAGACCTTGGACTTCGTCGCAACTTCCAATGGTCCTTTGTAATTGCCGACGTAACAACACCTATAATTGGCGCAGATTTCATCCGCTTCTACGACCTGCTTATCGACTTGCGCATAAACCGAGTCATCGACAACATAACACAACTGCGTGCTCCACTCTCTGTCTATACAGCAAAAGAAGTGATCGCAATCAAGACTTTTGACTCACATAACCCATTTGCTTCCTTGTTAGCAGAATATTCGGACATCACCAAATTATCAACGCAGAGATCGATATCGAAGTGTACGATTACTCATCAAATAAAAACGACCGGTCAACCAGTGTCTTGCCGGCCTCGACGATTGCCACCTGACAAGTTAGAGGCTGCGCGAAACGAATTCGAATTCTTGATGAAGCAAGGCATTTGTCGCCCATCGAGCAGTAATTGGGCAAGTCCTTTACATCTAGTGAAGAAGAGCAATGGAACGTGGATACCATGCGGCGACTACCGTGCTCTAAATCCACAGACACAGCCCGACAGATATCCTCTTCCATACTTATCATATTTCACTGCGAATTTACGAGGCAAGACTATATTCTCAAAAATTGACCTCCAAAGAGCGTTTCATCAGGTGCCCATCCATGAGGACGACATCGCAAAAACCGCAATAACAACCCCTTTTGGCCTATACGAATTCGTTTTTATGACGTTCGGCCTTTGCAACGCCGCCCAAACTTTTTAAAGGCTAATCGACGAAGCGTTACGTGGACTAAATTTCGTGTTCCCTTATATTGATGACATTTGCATCGCATCTAGGTCAATGGAAGAGCGTCGACGTGACGTACGCACAGTTTTTCAACGCTTGCGAGAATTCAATCTAGCAATCAATATTTCGAAATGTGAGTTTGGAAAGGTGGAATTGAAATTTTTAGGTCATACGGTCGACGCCCGAGGAATACACCCATTGCCCGAGAAAATTTCGGCGATCCGCGATTTCGACAAGCCTTCAATTGCGAAAGAGTTGAAACGTTTCTTAGCAATGGTAAATTTTTACCGCAAATTTTTGCCAAATGCAATGTCGTCCCAAGCGTGTTTACACCAACTCATCGTGGGTAACAAAAAGAACGACCACTCGCCAATAATATGGAACGCCGAATCCGAAGCTGCATTCGAACTCTGCAAGGAGGAACTATCAAAAGCAACGCTACTTGCGAATCACGATCCCATTGCAGAACTAGCTCTATTCGTCGACGCCTCAGATACAGCTGTTGGTGCCGCTCTTCACCAAAATGTCGATGGGGAATTGCAACCACTCGGATTCTATTCGAAGAAACTGACTAACGCCCAACGCGCATACAGCACTTACGACCGTGAGCTTACTGCTATTTACCAAGGTGTTTGCCACTTCCGCCACATGATCGAAGGACGTTAATTCTACATCGTAACTGACCATCGACCACTAATACACGCTTTCCAACAAAAGCCTGAAAAATCTTCACCTCGTCGCCTTCGTCAGCTGGATTTCATAGGGCAGTTCTCCGCGGATATTCGCTATACACCGGGCAGAGAAAATGTCACCGCAGACCTACTTTCACGGATACAATCTATCGATGAGATAGTCAGCTACACCAAAATCGCAACTGCCTAGTAAAACGACCTACATCTGCAAAATCTACTTCGCAAGTCAGGTACGCTCAAAAGTTCACTTAATTTAAAACCTTTTCCTATACCCAACAACCCTCGCCACCTGGTATGCGATACTTCAACAAATATCGTTCGGCCGTATGTTCCAGAAGAGTTTCGCATAATCCTACTACGGAAAGTGCATAGCCTATCACACCCAGGGGTACGTGCAACGGTCAAATTAATGACACAAAAATTTGTTTGGCCGAGCATTAGAAAAGATACCCACATTCGTCCGTAATTGCTTGGATTGCTAACGCGCCAAAATTCACCGCTACACTAAATCACAGCCAGCAAAGTACGAGCCGTCTAAAGAGCGTTTCTGCCATATCAACATTGACATCGTTGGCCTCTTCCCTCCATGCGAGGGGCAACGTTACTGTTTAACGATGATCGACAGATATACGCGCTGGCCATGTCTGCTGAATCAGTCGCGAGATCACTACTCCCACACTGAATATCTAGATTTGGAGTTCCGGAGCGAATAACTTCAGACCGCGGAAGACAGTTCGACTCCGCTGTTTTACCGAAATGATGGCCCTTATCGGAACCAACCACCTGCGAACTACACCATATCATCCGCAATCAAACGGGATAGTTGAGAGATGGCACAGAAGCTTTAAGACAGCAATTTTATGTGACGATCCAAACAAGTGGGTACACAATTTACCATTAATCCTTCTCGGTCTTCGTGTTGCATTTAAACCGGATATTAATGCTTGTGCGGCCTCACTCATTTACGGAACAACGTTGCGCATACCTGGTGAATTTCTACCAGAAACAAAAATTACAAAAGTTACAAACGAAACAATAGCTCAATTTCAATTAGCAATGTTGAAGCTGCAGCCCACGCAAACAACGCATCACACAACTGCGAAAGTATTCGTATCACCATCTCTGCACTCAGCCTCACACGTTTTCTTGCGCAACGATTCGATCCGGCCATCACTTATAGCCCAATTACCCACCGACGTGTGTAACGTGCGTTTACGTATCCCGTACGTACGTACGTTTGAGAGAATCTTATGCCCGTGGCGCCAACGGAGATATCAGCCATTTCTGTTGTTTACATTCAATAAAATGTTGCCATTGATCAGTTTTCATGCATGCTAACTCAAACGTGTATCTTTAAAACCATTATTTTTCATTTTATGAGTGTCCGAAATTAATATTAAATAATTATAGCCAGTCAATTTATTTAAAAGCAACAACTTAATATCGTAATTTCAGGTTATTTCAACATTATTACGAAAATTTAAAAGGTATTTTGAGGTATTTTTGTAAAGCAACTGCAAACGATCCATAGCCAGCATACACACGTATGAATAGGCAACACTGTCATATGAGAGAGCAATCAGCTGACACGTTCTTACGAAAAAAATCAAAATTTCTTTGATTTCTACGGAACGTTCTACGTATGCGGAAAAATTGAACGTCGGTGAGTGTTCGTTTACATGGCACTCTCATAAGACAGGTCGTGTCAGCTGACACGTACTACGTACGCGTCGGTGGGTAATTGGACTATTACGCGACCATACGACGGACCATTCGCGGTGCTAAAGCGATCGAGTAAGTACTTTAAAATATGAGTACGTGGCCGACATACCAATGTGAATATAGACCGCCTGAAACCAGCTTTCCTGACAAACGATGAAAGCAGCGAAGCCATCGACTCTACGCAAGGTGACGAACAAATACCTCCAGATAGAAATGTACAGCAACATGAACGATCCTGCGTCCCTAACAATGAATTCAGCGAAATAACCACATCTCCACAAGTCGAAGAAAATCCACCCGCAGTGGTAGACGAATAAATATTCCCCTTCGCTACCGATAGCTTCATCTAGAGGGGGAGTACTGTGGCACCCTGTTCTAACCTATTCTGAACTGTTTATACATGTTTGCTGAGAAGCCTATGTTTCTACCTTTTTTACAGTCGTTCATTAATACAGTTTTCACCAGCAAGCGAATCGGACACTAAAAGTTTTGTACTAACGTAAATTAAGTTTATATTAAATAAATCATCTTTGTATTAAATAATACGTTTTCCTTCGGTTGTTATTGATTGGGTTGGAGACTTTATTACCAATACAGGGAATTCGAGCGTTTTCAAACCTCACACCAAATATACATTATATTTGTGATGAAACACGTGCGAATCAATAACTTCATTTTGTTAATAAATAAATGTTAATCAATAATGAAAGAAGTAAAATAATAAATTTCGGACCCTGGAACTATGAAATTGTATAATATTATAGAAGGAACTACCCGATCGAGCTTGGTGATTTGATCTACGCTTTTGTGAGTAAACTTTGACTTAAAATGTGATACTCCTGAAATGTGCATTTTCCTGAATATTAGTTCTTTAAAGAATAATTGTACCTTTACATTTACGGAATAACCCCCACCCCGTCAAAACTCCAGATCTTCTGATGTTAGATATCAAATTCCCTTATATTTCTCAATTGTAAATAAATAAGATGCATAAATGTAATGGAGTGCTCAAACAGTACTTGAAATGTAGACTTACATTTCTCAGTGAGCCAACTTCTCCAGATAAAATGTCATATCAACCAAATCGTGTTTAAAGAACCTAATTTTTATGGATGGACCTAAAAAGCTTTATAATATATAAATCAGGGTCAGGGACCTTAATTGGAGCTCCCCCTTTGGCTGTGCCCCTTCATTCTAATGTGGGTTTTGACATTTCACTTATTTCAAACAAATTCGCCCCTAGGCCAATGCTACACGTGCAATACTTATTGACAATATTTTTGGATCACGATATTTTTGAACGTGTAGCGTCAAATATTGATGGATCGCGAAAAATATCGCAAGATGTTTAGAAATCCAGAAATCCGCGATCCAGATAAAAATATTGTCAATAAATATTGACGGTGTAGCGTCATTTTTTGCGATCCGTCAATACTGCCTGTATTTTGGTAGAACGGACACAAATCCAGAAATCCGCGATCCAGATGAAAATACTGTCAATAAATATTTAATAAATTTTCTACTATACGTCAATGTGGCTTGGTTTTGTGGTAGAACTCACACAAATTTGTTTATTCTGTGTGATTATATTATATTTTTTCTAACAAATGACGTCTTATGTTGCATTTAAATTAATTGTAGCAATAATTGTTAGCATGGAAATTACGAAAGTACTGACGATAAGTATTGAACGTGTAGCGTTAGTTTGCGATCCATCAATCCATCAGTATTTATCGTGATCCAAATATCGTAATATTTACTGACTATGTAGCGGGCGCCTTAGTTCTTATTTTAGTTTATCTGACATTTGAGCCATTCGAAAGCAACAACAAAATACAAGGCGTATATGGATTTGTTCTGTTGCGATCACCTTATATGAATTCGACTTGATCCCTTTAATGATTTATATGGTTGACGCGAACGGCCAACAACACGAAATTACCGTTTGACGTCGGTGAATTCTTATGTCAAAATGCACTTGTGAGAGGGAACGCGCAAAAACGATTCGCCTATTTTCTAAGCTTTTGACATAAGGTGTGGATGAGGAAGAAGAAGACGCTATGTCATTTGAAGCGACCATATAAATTATTTGATCATGATCCCTTTCACACAACATTGGGGTTGCGAAAACTTGGCAGCACTGAACAAAACGTCATTGTCAAAATTTTTAGTCAACTTGGAAAAAGTTGTACCATGGAAAAAGTCGACGAATTATTGGGAGACAGCAAACATTAGAGTAATTATTTCTTTTACTAATCATAGGTAAAGGCTTCCCAGATAAAAAAATCCAAATTAAAAGCTGGCGATGTGTAGATATATTACAATTTGCTTATGTTTAACATTTATGTTAAGTGTAACGAAATGTGAATTGGTCATTGGTCAAGAAGATGGCAGCGATGAGCTTACTGGGCTATTTACGATAGAAGGGAAGATATATGCTCCGGAGGCTGAAAGTAAGGGTATCGTCGATACTTCGTTGTCCATTAATGGAGGGGAATATAAAGGATTTTTACGTGATGATGGTACATTCATCATAAGTGGTGTACCCTCTGGAAGTTATGTACTAGAAGTTCATCATCCTGACTATTACTATGAGCCAATACGAGTAGAAATCAATCCGAAAGGTAAATTCCGTGCCCGGAAAGTGAACTATGTGCAACCTTCACAGATCATACAAGTGCCATATCCCTTGAAGATGAAAGCATATACGCGTTTCAAATATTTCCAAACGCGTGAGCAGTGGAAGGTAAAACGAAAATAACATGTAACAACCCAATGTATGTACATGAGAAACTTCAACATTTCTTATATCAAATAGATTACAGATTTCTTGTTCAGCCCTATGGTTTTGATGATGGTGCTTCCACTTTTAATCATGTTGGTTTTGCCAAAGATGATAAATGACCCAGAAACAAAAAAAGAAATTGAAAACATTCAATTCCCAAAGGCCAGTTGAAATTTATATAATTTTTCTATTTGTTTAATAATAAATTTTATTAGGTGAGCAATGAGATGCCGGAAATCAGCGAAATGATCACATCGTTTTTCTCAGGCGCCAAGCCCCCAGAGAAAGAGAAAAAGGCGATTACATCGAAACAAAGTAAAAAACGGAATTAAAGGAAGAGTTTTCCTTCGATTTTGTTAAAACCTTTCAGCTTTTGTCACTGAAAGTATTAGAAATACCAATGTTCGCTATAAGTTATTTTACTGTGGAAACATTCTAATTTTATGTTAGACGTGAATGAGTGCATAGGTTGCTAAATTATCTGAATAAAGAAATGTATCCAAGAAATAATAAGGTTTGCTCTTGCTTGTTTTGATATCATTTAATATTGTAATATTAAAATTTTAAACTAAATGCAATCAAATCATTTGTAGTAGAAGTACAAGACTCATCATCATTTCAAAAAGCCTATAGTTGTCCGTCTTTTAGAACCCACACGCTCCTCTTCAACTTTTAATGCTTTAAGCAACTCATTATTTAAATCTTCGGCAGCGGATAAACCTAGCAATATGCAGTTATGCATGGTTTCCTTATGTAATGACCCTTCCCCAATCGTATGAACATTGGACATAAAACCTATAATTGACATAAAAACTTTTATAATTCAGCCATCATTTAAAATTGTACAATGATGCTTACTGTTGTTATTTCGTTTGGATACTCCTACCACCACACTTGCAATACTGCACTCTTCTTCTTCAGCAGAAGGGTCTACCACAGATGAATCTCCAATTTTGCACACTGTTACCAATATAGGTAAGCTTCCAACTTCTATACGCGTACAGTCATAGGGATCGTCTGAAATCATCAAATCAGCTTCGCCAGCATCCATTAGAGCTGCCGTCACACGTGGTATTTTCGTATTAAATAAGGCTGCTTTTGCCGCCAGTGACACTGCATCGAATAAATTCCCACCACATTCCAAGATCTATGAGTTTTACATCTAATTCAAAAAAATATGTACTATTTGGGGTCAAACCATTACCAAAATATCAACAAACAGCTTCCAGCACTGTTGTCCAGGAAGTATACAAAGTGTTTTCAGATCAAAAGCCTTTGGGGACTCGTATGCGTTTGTTAATGTATCAGCCAATTCAAGAGCCAACTCCTCTCCACCACGTCCCTCAAATTCTGGCGTTGCATTGGCCGAGCTAAATATAAAATGTTAAAGGCCCAAAGCGGTTTAACAAATTTTGGTAAATGTTTCCTTTAGGAGACAACTGCTAAAACACGTCCAAAAATATCGCGTTTTGACCGCGGTATCAACAGTCCGAAAGCGGATTTTCAATTTTTTGTTTCAGTGAAAAGTTATTCGCAAAAAACCCAGGTCCGATTCCAAATGGGGGGCTTGATCCAAGGTGTTTATCTGCAGAACACCTTTCTGCGTAGGCGGCCTTCGTCCGCGCTTCAAAAAAATAACCCTTAGCCGCTCTAACCTGTCTTCTAAAGGAAACAATTACCCAAATTTTATATAATTATAACTGACCAATCTACGAAAAATTCGATTTTTCCTTGGTTCGGAGTTGAGAAATTTGGTTTATCAATTTCGGTCTTAATGCCAACCAAAACGTCAGTGTTTGCTAACCGCAATCTTGCTGAGCCGCTAGCATTGCTTACCAAATCGGTTTCCAATTCCATTGGTCGGTAATCTCTACGGGATCGGCCATCGCACCGAAAGTCTTCCTGCATGTCAGTAAAATTTCTTAAGTCAAAATGATTAAAGTAAATAGTAGCAAACGGTAATTCTTTACGACAGCACATAACTGCTAATATACGTCCAAAAATCTCGGGAAACATGTCAAACGACGGGTTTTAACCTTCGTATCAATAATCCGAAAGCGGAAGTTCGATATTTTATGCCTGTTCAGAGATATTTGCAATCAAAGTTGAAAATTTTCTGTCGTTTTCATGTGGTTGTTGTAATCACAGATTAGGCTGTCCCGAAAAGTGCAAAAAGTGTGTTCTGCGCAGAAATACTGTGGACCGCGTAGCCGGTGTTGGACCGGCTAAGGGTTATTTTTTTGAAGCGCGGCCGAAGGCCTGCTACGCAGAAAGGTGTTCGCACATAAATACCATGGATCAAGCCCCCTATTTGGGGTCTGACCTAGGCCATTTTTGCTAATAACTTTACACTGAAAGAAATTATTTAATTTCCGCTTTCGGATTACTGATACAGAGATCAAAACGCGTCGTTTGATACCTTTCCCGAGATTTTTGGACGTATATTAGCAGTTACGTGCTGTCGCACTCACGGGCACAACCGCAGTGTCCTCCAATGAAAAGCAAACCGGTGAATGGATATACAAGATTTACCTCAACGCCATGCAATATAAAAGTTCTTTCTGCTTCACTCAATGAAATATTAGCCATATTAAACTATTTACAAATTACAAGGAAATGTGCCAATTAGTAAGGAGAAATTCATAATTCGATAAGTACTAAATATTGTGGCGATTCTTCAAGCAATTACCATCCCTAACTTAATAACACTCTCACCACTAGTTAAACACAACAGAGATAACGATGGCTACGCTTATGCATACCATGGTTAGATGATTTATATGGTTGACGCCGATGAGATAGCGTCTTCTTCTTCCTCATCTACAGCTTAAGCCAACTATAATATCTTTGTTTTCTGTTTATATTCTTTGTTTAGAGTTCGTGGAAAAGCTATTGAGTTCGCTTCGGGTTTTATTTACTTTTAATAAAAATTCGCTGTGAATTGATATTTAACGAGTGCTTTGTGATAACATTTTAAGAAATTTTGTGATTTATGTGTGTGTATTATAGGTGGAAAGCTTAGAAAATAAGCGGATCGTTATTGCGCGTTCTCATGTGCATTTTACATAGGGATTAAACGACGTCAAACGGTAAGTTCGTGTTGTTGGCCGATTGCGTCAACCATATATTATTGAGCCATGATGCATACAAGCATGTACCAAGCAAGAAGAAGAGAGATCGCACGCGTGGTTTTGAATACGATGCAAAGAGGAGATGCCAATAAATAACACCGAGCCTTCGAGAACAGGAAGAGCGAACAACCAAGAAAGTTCTGGATTAGGGTAGCACCCTGTTGGACTATATAAGGCAGTGCCCAAGCAAGGCAAGTTGAACACTTTATTTTCAAGTGTTGTACAGTGAACTACTGTAAAGTTACCAAACTCTTAAATTTGTATTGCGCTTATTACTAGTAAATGAGGTAATTGTTTCCTTTAGGAGACAACTGCTAAAACACGTCCGAAATTATCGGGAAAGGTATCAAAAGACGCGTTTTGACCTCGGTAGCAATAATCCGGAAGCGAATTTTCGAGTTTTTGTTTCAGTGAAGAGATATTTGCCATCAAAGTTGAAAATTTTCTGTCATTTTCATGTGGTTGTTGTATTTACAGATTAGGGTGGATCGAAAAGTGCAAAAAGTGTGTTCTGCGCAGAAATACTGTGGACCGCGTAGCCGGTGTTGGACCGGCTAAGGGCTATTTTTTTGAAGCGCGGCCGAAGGCCGCCTACGCAGAAAGCTGTTCTGCACATAGATACCTTGGATCAAGCCCCCTATTTGGGATCGGACCGGGTCATTTTTGGGTTTTTTGCGAATAACTTTTCACTGAAACAAAAAATTGAAAATCCGCTTTCGGATTGTTGATACCGAAGTCAAAACGCGTTGTTTGATACCCCTCCCGATATTTTTGGAAGTGTTCTAGCAGTTGTCTCCTAAAGGAAACAATTACCGTAAATGAAACTAGCTATTAGTAACATTATCTGTGAGTGTGTTTATTTGACTTTATAGTGATCGAACCCAGGATTAATGGTCAAGGAGTCATCGAATTCGTCAAAATTGATGTCAGAAGTAACATTTTTAAGTAAATATCGAGACTTATCAAGGATCAAAGGAAATGGCTAAGTGGAATGAATTGAAGATCCAAGAACTCAATATTAATAAACTCAAGGTAATAAATTTGAGTTACAATCACGGCCACGGGAGGCCATGGAAGCAGAAGGCATTAGCGTAGACGAACATGTTTTTCATCCTGATATGGAAGAAGCAAATGCGAAGTTGGAAGAAAGCCAGTGAGTCTAGATTCACCTCGCATCTCAGGTGGAAGATCAGACAACACATATACTAGCTCAACTTGAAGAACAGGAGACTCGTATCACATTTCGCATGTTATCTGATCTTGAAGAACAGAAGACACACATGATGAAGCAGTAGGAGCCTCTCGACATTTTGTGACGCCTTGACAATTGAATGCTACTAACTTCATATTCGATGTATGTACTGATGTTCTATTATTTGTTATGTTAAAATGTACTTAAATTTTGAAGGCCGCCGTGGTGTGGCGGTAGTGTTGCTAGCCTACCGCACCGAAGGTCCAAGGTTCCAGTACAGCGGCAGGTAACATCAAAAGTGGTTTGGAAAAGTTTTTTCAACGGCTTCTCAGCAAGAATATATCTGCTTTGCAAATGCCGTTCGGTTTAAGTTTTTATGTTCAAAAAGAAACATGAGAGAACTGTGCTACCATATACCTTTGCTGCTGCTGTTGTTGTTGTTGTTGTTGTAACGATAAAAACACTCCCTGAAGGTTTTTAGGAGTGCTGTCGAACTAACTAGGCCGGATATGAATCCGGTACTCCCTTTCGGTACTGCCCGACTGTCGTGGTAGCGATTTGGTATGACCAGTGGAACCTTCTAGGTCATGTCACCCCTCCTTTCGTAAGGAAGGAAAGATGGGTAATGAGAGGTGAGAGGCATCATATCGGCAGATCAACCATCGAGTTGCACGTCATTACCTTAGTGCATATTAGTCGCCACTTACACGGTCTGTTCATTTTACATATTTTTGTAAGTATAACGAGCTCAAAAATTTTATACAATTTTTACTGGAAAGTGTTCGGTGACACAAGAGATTTGAAGTGAGAGAGCTTATTTTTGACATTTCATTGAAAGAGAGAGTTACAAGCATAGTATATGTTTACTAGTAGCGCAACTTACTCCGAATCTGCACACACAGACAAACTACACAGGGTGCGTTGTATGCAGTAATAAAACAATCAAATTTAAATACTGCAATATTGAACGTGAAGACTTAAAACACCCAAATTATTGAATTTAAAGCAGTTATAACACCTTATCAGTTCCTGCAGAATGTAAATTTCAGTTTAAATTGAAGTTTTTAGTTGCAGTTTTTACTTTAAAACAACTCTGAACGCGATTTCCGTCATTACACTCTCTCGGAGTACATTCATCCACTGCCTTCCATTCCGATTAGCAAAAGAAGACGCCAAATTACTTAGTAGGGGTAAACAATGGTTACAAGTTTCTGCTGGGAGGATTTCACTCAGTAAAACTTGTAAGTGGAAAACAGCTGATCGTGACATAGGAAAGCAACAGCAAAAATATAAAAATTTGAACTATTAACCAATCAAAAAAGCAGCTGTTTTGCTTGCAAGTTTTTACTGAGTCCTGTTCGGCGACAACTTTTTACTTTTTGTTGTCCGAGAGAGTTTAAGTCATTCTCACTTTACTGAAAGTTCTTTGCAAGTGTTTGGAAGTTTTGTCACCGAACTCAGCTAAATACAATTCATTGAAAGTGCCAGAGTTTCTTATGAAAGTGTAAAACAAAAACCATTTGGTATGAAGCTCAAGCACATGATCCAACTACAGAAGCTCGACAAACATACAGGCACACAAAAATTTTCCATATATTTTGTTTTTGTAATTTGTGAGTTTAACTGAGAAATGAGTGTAATGTCAAAATTCAAGACAAAAGTAAAAATCAGCTGGTCTATTAACACGACCTGTGTTATAGGATCCCTACCAGAAACGCTGATTTTTTTAACTAACACACTCACACTGTAAATTTCAGGGCTGATCATGTACTGACCAAAATAGTGACAATTAGGGGTCGCCATTATCAGTGTGAGACAGATATATAATGATCTATAAAATTATATGTATGCGAGAATAGTTCATCCAATTGAATCATGTGGTCAGTACTGACTGTCATTTGACTATCAAATGATCACCAGCAATGGTGTCTTTTCAAAATTCCCAGAAAATTTTTAACCGTCGCGAATTCTATGCGAAAACTCTAAAAATTTAAGTTGAGAATTTTTAAAAAAGCATTTTTACATTGGTCAGTTGTGACATTATTACGGTCATCACTGGTATAAACAGTAGTGCATCATTTTTGACAGTCAATGATAGTCTTATAGACAGCACTGATCCAATAATTCAAGTGGGAGTGAGCAGTACAGCTGTATGCTTAATTAAAAGGCGATTTTACTGTGTTAGAGTGAAATAAAAGCTCACACGTACACAGTTGCTTACATCAGCTTTGCGCAAGCCCTCTTGTGTTCGTGATGTAAAGTTTGTTTGGAGTGCTGACAATTAGACTGACAGTACTGACGATCAGATGTTATGTCAAATGACAGTCAGTGTTCTGGTAGGGATCATGCTCAGGCACTTTCATGTGAAATAGAAATTTACACTAACAAATTGACAATGAAAATTTTTTTTTAAAATATTGAGGCACTGACAAAAATTTTTATTCAGAACTGAATGTACTCGAATTTAATTGAACGGCAATTCTATACGACCGTACGTAACTGCTAATATACGTTCAAAAATATCGGGAAACGTATCAATCGACGCGTTTTGACCTCGGTAACAATAATCCGAAAGCGGAAAAGAATTATTTTTTTTTGCTTTTTTATATCAACAGTTGTTGTTGTTAAATCAACAAAGCAACAATAACAAAACCGAGAGCACGCGATAAGGCAGTTCTGCTGATAAAACAGATCTGTCAAAAAATCCATCATGATCACACTGTCAAATGGCGGAACTGGTTCATGCATATGGTAAAGAAGAATAGAACTAAGAGTTTAGATGACATCAAAACCAGCGTATTGGTAGCTTAATGGTTAGGAATGCGTGCAGCTTCCGAAATGGATCTATAAGAAAAACTGTGACAAACATTTTTCCTACTCTGTTCAATTAAAAAAATTTTAATAATTAAGTAAAAATGATTATTAAAAAAATAAAAACAATAATTTTCATAAAAATTCAAAAAATTGTAAAATGATTACTCTTGGCCTTGAGCTCGTTTCATGAATACTTGAATTATTTTTTTTAATTAAAAAGTTATTGGCAAAAAACCAAAAAATTACCCAGGTCAGATCCCAAATAGGGGACGTCATCCAAGGTATTTATGTGCATAACACCTTTCTGTATAGGCGGCCTTCGGTATTTTTGCGCAGAACACACTTCTGCACTTTTCGGTACACCCTAATCTGTGATTACAACAACCACATGAAAATGACAGAAAATTTGCAACTTTAATTTCAAATTTCTCTGAACAGACATAAAACATCGAATCTCCGCTTTCAGATTATTGAAAAGAGGTCAAAACGCGTCGTCGATATGTATATTGGACGTATATTAGCAGTTACGTACGGTCGTATAGAATTACCAATTGAACAAAAAAGGAAAACATATGGGAGCGGAGATTTGAAGAATTTGGTCCATAAAATTATCTTTCAAGTCTTATAAGAAACACAAAAAAGTTCTAAGTGAACATTAACTTGGTTCAAAAAGAAATAAAAATGAAACTATAGTTGGTTCAAAACGGTCCGAAACATAGATGATCGCAACCGTAACTAGTGCAGCTGGGTATAAAAATATAAATTCTGGTCTCAGAAAAGTCGAAAGATGTTAGCAAGGACTTTTCTTTGAAATACCAAAAAAATACCAGCTTATTTCAATTGGTACTCTGAAAAAAAAATCCACATTAAAACCAAATACTTTACGTTGTAAAATTAAATTCAAGCAAAAGTATATATTTCAACAGCAAAGTATTTACAAAAAATACTTTGCTCTTTATTAATCAACTTTTTTTAAATACGGCACGGTTGTTTTAAATGTGTGCTCACTTTTAAAAATTCTCTAAACACAATCAAATGTTTCGTATTTAAATTTCATTGGATTAACTGTTTTTAAATGCAAACGCATTTGCTTTAACGATTTCGCATTTGATTTCGCATTTGAGTTATACCATGAAGTTTTCATTTACATTTTTTCTTTCACATGGAACTCTTTTGGTGGCGTTATTATAAATTATTTTTGGGATTTTAGCTAAAGGTTAGTAATATAAATATAAATTTTGGCAAACATTTTTATTCTAACATAAAATTTGTATATGTAGCTTAGTATATCTACTTATGTATATCCGGAATCGTTTAAGGCAACATATTTGAACAGAGTGGAGATTTTACATTATTTCAAAGGTATGTATACAAATTTATTACAATAAAAATGTTTATTCAAAAACACTTTTGCAGTCATGAGTGAGGAATTAATACCATCTACGCCTACTAATATTTCATTATTTTCCGAAAAAAACTCCGCTTGAAGATGAGTCCACTACATCAAAAAAAGACAATGAGGCAGTAATCATATTGGACACCGATTTGCAGCTATACGATTTGTTGTGCTCTTGGGGTTTGTCGGCTGATTTATTAATACAGTTAGATCAGTGTGGGGTAAAGAGTATCGACATCTTGAAGATAATGCACTCTCACGACATTGATGAAACTAATAGCTGACAAAATTAAATTCAGATACCATATTCAAAATTGGCGTCTGCAAAATAATGTAAGTAAATTGTTGTTTACTTTTGTTTTTGTTTATTTATCTACGTTTACATATTCCTAGTTCTATATGCTTACATCCTGCAGTGGTGCAAGCACAATGAAAAACATTTCACCACCTCACAGCCAGCTGATCACTAGTACACCGCCGATTTCACTGGGCCATCAACCCAACTTGGAGAACATTTTGAAAGATACCGTCGATGGTAATGATATTTTTAAGAAATACGAGAACTTGAATTGCCTCCAAGAGACTGACCAATCCACAATAGTGCGTATTGTTGTAGATAATTACATTAAACGCGATATCAAAATGACTCCGGCTACAATGAAGAATGTAGCAAACCAGATCGTCAAGCTCTTTCCAACCGAACAGGAATCGGTGTACTATATACCCAGAACAAACAAAAAAAAACGCTACCGAAAAATTGTATGATAGATATATTAATATCTTGCATAAGCGAAAATCTCAGCTGAAAAATGACACTCCATCAAAAATTAGTAAAACTGTTGTTATAAGCAATGAGTGTACGAAAAGATCGGACACAACTAAAGAATGATTACAACATAATATCCCTAAATATATATGTGTATTGTGGAAAGAAACTTCAGAAAAGAGAATGAGAGAACATAAAAGTAGTATACAAGACTTCTTAAAGGACCCCCTGCGGGTTAGGGGTTTAGAATATGCCCGAGGTAGGCATACCGGTCGTAAGAGGCGACTAATATGCACAAAGGTAATGACGTGCAACTCGATGGCTGATCTACGGATATGATGCCTCTCACCTCTCATTACCCATCTCTCCTTCCTTACGGAAGGAGGGGTGACATGACCTAGAAGGTTCCACTGGTCACAAATCGCTACCACGACAGTCGGGCAGTACCGCAAGGGAGTACCGGAGCGTACCGGGTTCAAATCCGGCCAAGGACTGTTAATTCGACAACACTCTCCAAAACCTTCGGGGAGTGTTTTTGTCGTTACTACAACAACAACAACAACAACATCTTAAAGGAATGGCCACGATTTTGCGATTCCAATGGATACGAACTAATTGATATTGATTTTGGCACAATCTTTCCTGGTAAATCAGATCTGATGTTTAACAAAATTGACAGCATGCAGGAAACAATAATTGAAGTATTGTTTAGTTTATCAATAAAAGATAAACTGAACCAGACTTACTACGACCATAGTATATGTCTACTAGTAGCGCAACTTACTCCGAATCTGCACACACACACAAACCACACAGGGTGAATTGTATGCAATAATAAACCAATGAAATTTAAATGCTCCAATATTAAACGTGAAGACTTAAAACACCCAAATTATTGAATATAAAGTAGTTATAACACCTTATCCGTTCGTGCAGAAAGTAAATTTCAGTTTAAATTGAAGTTTTTAGTTGTAGTTTTTACTTTAAAGCAACTCTGAACGCGATTTCCTTCATTACACTCTCTCGGAGTACATTCATCCACTGCCTTCCACTCCGATTCGCAAAAGAAGATGCCAAACTAGTACGGGTAAACAATGACTACGACGCTATGCTTGGTGCTAGTGACGCAAGTATGTAAATTTTTCTGTTGTGTGTGTTTGCTTTATTTCCGTTTTTATTTTAGATTGCAAGCATTATTATTTCTTTAATTTATTACATGCAGTAATAACACCGCCAAGGGTAAATAAAAACTTTAAACCCTCTATCACAGATGCGCAAATGGATATTATCACACATATTTTAAATACTAACAACTTGCAACAAAAACTTGATGAACTGAATAATGCCGCACAAAAGAGGTATTAACATTGCAACCCAGAGTGTTTGTTGTTGGTGAGAGTCCCCAAAATTTAACCGAATTCTATGTCTGTGTTGGCAACGTTAAATACAAAGAAAACAGCTTAGTAAGGGCTATAGATTTAGTTATAAAAATTTGTTTTGTATTAAACATCGAATATTCCGCAATGAGCAAATAGGTATGGATTTTCTTCAAAGATATGTTTATGACATTTCTAATCAGGAAAAATTTCCAAAAATTTAAAATATTTTAAACAAACTATATAATGTTAAAAAAAAGGATTTCGTATTATTTGAAAATCTTTTTAACCTTCTGAAGGACGTACATCGATGTCCTGTTACTTTTAAGTACATATGCCTTTATCAGAATTGTAATAGTAGATACTTTCAAAACTTGTATAAGCTTCGAAATCACGCAAGGAAGCATGACTTTAGTTCTAATGTTTGTGAGAGCACGAATGTTTCACAAACCAAATTATCGAAAAATGATATAAGTTCCAGCCAAAATATAAGAGAAATCGTTACAGGTCAATAATGCTTGGAGCTTTATCTAGATTCGCCACCTATTAAAGATAGCGCCAACGAAACTAGTAAACTTAACATTATTGAAAACAAAAAGTTAATAGAGAAAAATGTAATGTCATGCTTAAAGCTTTACTGCAAACCGAATAGTTTGAGAAAAGATATACCAGTAGCTCAGAAATCCATCACTGTATTGATAATTGCTTCAATTTGAAGTTCTTTTGAAAAATTCACTGAGTACGTTGCTCCTGAGAAACAAATCGAATTTGAAGAATTAATTGCCTATGCAAAGCAACCTTTTAAGAATATTTCTTCAGAATACAAATTGCTACAAAAACTCGAAGATAATGGTATTCGTAAGCCACCACAATTATTTACAATATCTAGGCAACTCGATGAAGTATTTGCTTCTGGTTACCCAACCTTAAAAGAAAATATACGAGTAATTGAGGGCTGTCTCTGTGACATAAAGCATCAATTAGAGAAATATTTTGAAGAGCAAAAAATTTTACACCAAACATTTGAAAATATTAAAAAAATAAAATCTTCGAATACTCTTAACCATTTTATAATGGGCAATCTTTGGAAGAGTAAAACTAGTTTTTTTATACTTTGATGCATTCCAAATTAATAACCCTTTGGGAACGCATACACATTCAGTTTGTGGCATATATTTTACAATACCTGTCATCCCGTCACACCAAATATCTCATTTGCGCAATATTTTTGTAGCAGGATTTATAAACTCGAAATATATGAGTTATTTCGGTAATGTTGAGGTTCTTGAAGACTAATCTGTAAATGGGATAAATGTAGTCGTTGAGAATACCCGATTTAAGATTTATTTTTATCTCGGCCAGATATTGGGTGAGAACTTGGGCTTAAATGAAGTATTGGGTTATCATCCTAGTTTTAACAGCAAATTTTTTTTCCGCCTTTGTAAGTTATCCAAAGAAGAGTGTCAGTGCTGTAGCAAAAAACTTGATGCTGTCAAAGAAAACCCAATTTGGAACAGACTACCTCTTTTTCATGTTTCAGATAACAAAGCTTGTGGTTTGATGCATGACGTGTTTTTAGGAGTAGCGAGATATAATATTCCAAAAGTTCTAGATTATTTTATTTATCAGAAAAAATGTTTTTCGTGGGAAGCGTTTAACTATGGAAAACAATTGTTTGCTTACTGTCGAGCTCACGTAAGAAGTTTAAGTTATCCCATAACAAATGCTCAAATTAAGACTAATAACATCAAAATGAACGCTTCGGAAATTAAACTTTTTTTGACTACTATTTTACTAATTATTGGAGACTTAGTAGACGAATTTGATTTAGTATATACATTTTTAATAACATTTATTAAAATTGTTGACATTATAATGGTTTACGAATTAAGTGATAATATTTTACATGAACTACGTTCTTTAATTGCCGATCATCACACATTTTATATTACAGGCTTTAGAGAGAAGCTAAAGAAGCCAAAACACCATTTTATGATTCACTACATCAACTCTATCAAAGAACTTGGCCCACTTAAATTTTTGTGGTGTTTTAGATTCGAAGGCGAACATGCTCAATTTAAAAAATACGCCAATAATATAACAATTCTGCTCTAATTTATTAGAAAGTAATTTTTTTGAAAACGATCATGTACAATGCGGAAATGTTCTATAAATAGTTCTTACAGAACTTGAATTTTATCAAAATGTACAGGGTGTTTTTTTACAGGTTTGTTTTTCGAATAGAGATAAAACTGGCATTTTGTGGTCAAATCTGGCAACTCTAATGTCATTTATGTTCAGTTTGGTTTGCCATTTCATCATGAACAGGTTGACAAAAGAACAACGCTTGCAAATCGTGCAAATTTATTTCGAAAATAATGGTTCAGTTCGCGAAGTTTACCGTGAGCTCCGTCCATTTTATGGTCGACATAATCGTCCATCAGAGCAATTAATTCGGTTAACCATGGATCGTGTTCGCACTAAGTTTACTCTATGTGATAATACGCATCCGCAGAGACGTCGAACAGTGCGCACCGAAGAAACAATTGCCGCTGTAGAGCAAAGTGTTGAAGAGGACCCGAATGAATCGATTCGCCACCGTGCACAGCAATTGGAGCTTTGTCCATCAACTTTATGGAAGATTTTGCGCAAAGATCTTGGCTTGCGACCTTACAAGATCCAGCTTGTGCAAGAATTAAAGCCGCGAGACCATGCAATGCGTCGTGATTTTGGTGTATGGGCCGAAAATGAGATTGATTTCGATGCTGACTTTCATCGCAAAATTTTGTTCAGTGATGAGGCTCATTTTTGGTTGAATGGCTACGTCAACAAACAAAATTGCCGCATTTGGAGTGAAGAGAATCCACATGAGACCCTTGAAACGCCATTACATCCACAAAAACTGACTGTTTGGTGTGCTCTATGGGCTGGTGGAGTCATTGGGCCATACTTCTTCCGCAATAATGCTGGAGAGGCAGCTACCGTTAATGGAGACCGGTATAGAGCCATGATAACCGACTATTTTGTTCCCGAATTGGATGGCATGAATGTGGATGAGTTGTGGTTCCAACAAGACGGCGCTACATGCCACACAGCGCACGTCACAATCGATTTATTGAAGGAAACATTCGATGAGCGCATAATTTCGCGGAATGGACCTGTCAATTGGCCACCAAGGTCGTGTGATTTGACACCATTGGATTATTTTCTTTGGGGATATGTGAAGTCGCTCGTCTACACCAACAAACCAGAAACGTTAGGGGAATTGGAAGCCAACATTCGTGGCGTTATTGCCGACATACGGCCCCATATGCTCGAAAAAGTGGTTGAAAATTGGACCTGTAGAATTGGCTTTATTCGAGCCAGCCGCGGCGGCCACATGCCCGAAATCATATTTAAACATTAATGGCATAAAATTATCCTTCCAATAAAGCCAAATTGATGGACCTTAAAACGATTTTCTTGTGTTTTATTTCAATTCGAAGTTCTATACCCCTAAAAAAACACCCTGTACGTACACATTTTAGAACCGGTTATGAAACTTCAAGTGTAAATTACAAAGGAGCGTTGTATGAAAAAAATTACTACGTAAAATCAAATAATACAATTTTACATATTATAAAAATATTTTTTAAGTATTCATGAAACGAGCTCAAGGCCAAGAATAATAATTTTTCACTTTTGGAATTTTTTATGAAAATTATTATTGTTTTTATTTATTAATAATCATTTTAATTAATTATTAAAAGTTGTTTTGATTGAATAGAGTAGGAAAAATGTTTAGAGACAACTGCCATAGCTTTTCTTATAGATCCATTTCGGAAGCTGCTAGACTTCACTCATCAGAGAAATTTTGGCACGCATTGCTAACCGTTAAGCTAACAATACGCTGGTTTTGATGTCATCTAAACTCCTAGTTCTAGTTCTATTCTTATTTTTACCATATGCATGAACCACTTCCGCCATTTGACAGTTAGTAGTGTGATCATGATGGATTTTTGACAGATCTGTTTTATCATCAGAACTGCCTTTCCGTGTGCTCTCGGTTTTTGTTATTGCTTTTTTATACCAACAATTTTTTGTTGATTTACGGCCTGTACAGGCCAAAACAACTTTTAATAATTAATTAAAATGATTATTAATAAATAAAAACAATAATAATTTTCATAAAAAATTCCAAAAGTGAAAAATTATTATTCTTGGCCTTGAGCTCGTTTCATGAATACTTGAAAATGTACAGGCCGTAAATCAACAAAAAATTGTTGGTATAAAAAAGCAATAAAAATATTTTTTGAATTAGAAAATAAAATATTTTTAATTTGCCAAGATTGCAAAACTTCTTTTTTGGAAAAATATCAATCTTATGAAATTTTAGGCACTAATAATGCCTTTTACTAAAAAAAACCAGAAAAGAACAAATGCGATCACATTTAGTTTAACAGCAAACACTGTGGCAAATGTAAAAATATTTGGATTTACTAGTTTTTTTTCAGATTACCGTTTAGATTGAGACAGAATGAAATTTGGTATAGTAACTTCAGTTGGCACCGAAAATGTGGGGAATCGAGAGGTATAGTAACCACGCCTAACTTTTATATGTGTATATAATATTTTAACCTTAGCGGTATAAATTTGTTTGAAATTTAGTTTGTTACGGATACTATCTTCACGAGAATCCCCACACACCCACTTTTGTTACAACTGTCGAAATTGTGCTGCTTGAGTTACATAGCTAAAATTAGCAGGAAGAATCTCCGTAATCAAAAACAAGTACTTTTTAATTAGTGGAATCCATTAACTTTATGTAACCTATTACGGCCTAAACTGATCCTGCTTGAAACCGGACTCGTAATTTAAATCTTTTTCTTTTGCAATATCTCGAAAACAAGTGGTGAAGTGAGGGGGGTGCATGAGGTGTTATCATGCCCCGGGTGCTACTCACAAAGGGGCGCAAAATGGTCCTCAAAACAATAAATAGCTTAATGGGTTTTTTGTGTATTATAATTGATTCATTCGATTTGATGTTAGATTTAGTCGCTGAGTAATAAAATTGGTGTTAATCTTTACATATAATCAAATTGTAACAGGTCGATGTCTGTACATTGCAAATATTGAAGCAAAATTTATAGGAGCCAATAGAATCCAAATCAACAGTTTTTAGAATTTTTGTCTATCTGAATGGAACTTGCATCCCGTCACGTCTATCTTAAAACTTAAGATATCGTTTAATTCAATATCTCGACCGGTTTCAGAGTTATCGACCAATATGTGAACCAGTGTGAGCAAAAAGGTATTAGTACAATATGGGTATCAAACGAAAGGTGTTAATGAGTGCCGCAATAAGCGATAAGTCCAATATCTCACCTGGTTTGGGAGAAACAATGATTAAGACTGGACACAGTTCTGAGACGCAGCGAAGCGTGGGCGGGCTGCTAGTAGGCTTATATTTATCTAGGAACGTTTCATGATCTTTTCCCCAATTGCAGTATTCGAGTGACTTGCGAAGCTATTTGCGGGTCTGTAGCTTGGTGGTTATTGTCTTTTAGATATTTATATATATGTAATATTATATGGTTTTGAAATTTAGGGGAGGAGCCGTTAGAAAAGTTAAGCTAACTCGCCCCTGTCCAAAACATTCCCGAAATTTTTTATTTTTTTCAAAAAAAAAAATGTCAGTGTACACATATTTTTGTACATGTGTTGTGATTTATCCTTCCATATAAAATAATTTGAGTACCACTGCTTTTTACCTTTCATTGGCAGTTTTACTTTCAGAAGAGTACTCTTTCAAATGAATGCCCATATCGGCGACTGAGTGGAAAATCACCGTGTTTTGGAGTATTTTTCAAGAACGCTCTATCTCCGAAGTGGAAAATCATCCTGGGAAGGGACGTTCTTTAATCAAATTGTGAGATAGGACATTATTGTTACAAGACCAAATAGCGCGTTATTGGAAAAAGAAGAAGCAGCTGGCTTGTTATACCTTAATTATTATTTTTATTATGTAAAAATCTAAGAACGCAAGCGACATTAATGCTTACTTTTAAAGATCGTAGACACTGATTTTCTTTATCATTATAATCAGGGACGGAAAATAATCATTATCCTTTATTTTTAATGATTTTTATTTTTTTTTATTTCGACAAGGATCAGTATGTTGTAAATACGGGGGAAAAACGTTCACGAATACCACCGTATTTGTTTGGTATAACTTGTGGAAATCTGCAATGGTTTCCATTTTGAAAGTAATATCCATACGAGTCAAAGGCAATTATAGCTTAAGTAAAGTTTCTTGAACTGAATTTAATTATTAAAATTTGATTTTAATGATTTAAATCATACTTAATCCTTTCTAATCAAGCTTCGTAGTTTACTCAAGTTTAATTCCCTCTGCGGGTTAGGGGGTTAGAATATTGCCCAGGTAGGCATACCGGTCGCACGAGGCGACTAATATACACAAAGGTAATGACGTGCAACTCGATGATTGATCTGCGGATATGATGCCTTTCACCTCTGATTACCCATCTTCTGGTGACATGACCTAGAAGGTTCCATTGCTCATACCAAATCGATACCACGACAGTCGGGCAGTACCGCAATGGAGTACCGGAGCGTGCCGGGTTCATATCCGGCAAAAGGACTGTAACTTCCGACAACACTCCCCAAAACCTTCGGTGAATGTTTTTGTCGCTAAAAACAATAGAAAACAACTCAAGCTTAATAATTACCTCTTAATTTTCAACGTTTTCCTCGACCACGATAAATTTTTATAAAGGTAACCTTAACCATAATTATTATATTCGATTTTTACCATTTTCCCTCATTATCTTTTAATTATTATTTTTCTAATCAGAAATAATTACAGCTAGATTTTAATTTTAACTTCACAATAAAACTCGGAGTGACATATATCTCGAACTAAGAGTAAGAGGTGCGTTGTTTTAAATCTTTAAGTCGAATTTCCTCTACGTGAGAATATATGATGCTTCAAGTGTACGTCAGTATTTCTGAGTAAAAAAATATTATATACATGATTATGTTTGAAGGAAGACAATATAAATAAAAAATCCACAATTTTTCAGAAAAATCCGTGAAATTTTGTGGATTATAGATCCTAACACGGATAATGCCATGGTGGTACCACCTCGTTTTCGATCAAACCTAAGTTAGCCTTTTTCCTCTTATTGCCACAGAATTATGGTTGAGGAACAACAACAGGTAGTTATTATGCAGTGTATAAATATTTCTACACACTCAAAAGCATTTATATCGAATGAAATTATTATTTATGATTTAAATCATTAAAATCTAATTTAAGGTATTACTGCCATGTGGAAAGGTAAACCCCTATAATTAGTAATGAATCCTTAATCCGAAAAATAAAGATTGAAAAATAATGATTAACTTCTGAATATCTATTAAACTTATGATTATCGCCCCTGATTATATTAATAACTAAAACTAATTGATAGCAATTGTAACTTGTATGCCAATTCAATGCTTTGACTTTTGATATAATATACAAAGTTATAAAAGACCAATTCATGTTCTACTATTGTTCAAAAAATCATAACCAAACGTAATTATTCCCTAGTAATATTTTTAAAATTTATTGCTGGTATTGCATCCTCCAGGTAAACTCCCGTCGGAAATTTCATAAAAAATAGCTTAGTAATGTGTGTGGATGTTTTAGTTTTTGTCTCGAATTTTCTAAATATGAGCTTGCATTTTCTTTGATAAAATTGTAAATCCGCCTTATAAAGTCAAAAGCTCTTTTTGCGTACGTGCTACAGTAATCAATCACATTTCTCGTAATATGTGTAAGTGTTGAGGGACACATCAATTAGCCCAAGAAAGCAATTGTTTCATATCAGGATCGTTTTCCATACCGTCATCAACTCCTGAATTCGAAGTAGATGCTGGCGTTTTCTTTTTCTCGGGAACTTTCTCTGGCATTTCATCCGCTGGTACCTCAGGCAATGTAACATTTGGTTCTGGTATGCCGATAACTTTTTTGTCAAACTCCTCCTGTTCTAATTCGTCTAGTTCACGTTCTAAGTCCTCGTCATCTAGATCAGCGCCTGCATATTTAAAAGGACAAAAATAGTAATTCAGTTTAACTTTACGATTTAAATACAAACCAAAGGCAACTGGATTCGAAATAGCATCCGAAATTTCACGAGCCACATCTTGTTGCTCAGCAATATCATCCATCATATCGTGCACATTATCCACATCCCTAAAATGATTATGGAAAATTATTAAAACCAGATAGTATGAACTTTATAAAATTAGTATCTAACATGTTTTTATGGGCAGCTTTAAGCGCATCAGCTGCATTTTTCATTGTTGTTAAGACTGCTGTATTTGTGTTAGCGCTCTCCAACGCTTCACGTTGCATTTCAATAGTGGATAACGTTCCATCGATTTGTTGCAATTGTTTCTCTAGGCGCTTCTTTTTCTTAAGTGCTTGTAAGGCAACTAAAAGCATAAAATTCTAATTATTTTCAAATGGCCATGCAAAAATATATAAAATAAAAAATATATAAAAGTCTAAAGGAAAAATTTAATTTGAAGAAATGTGGCCGAAATATTTCGTCCACATGTATGTAGGTATTTGGGATCCAAAATAATACAAATTTTTGGGTGATTGAAGATATACTATCTGTTTTATCCAAATGGCAGGATGTCTTTATGTTGTAAAATGTACATATTTGTGTAAAATATACTTAGTTGAAGTTTATCAAAATTACGCTCTAATTAAAAGTAGATGAGTTCCAGAATTTGTGGCATTTTTTGAGAAAATAAAAGGGAAAACAAAAAGAGATGTTAAAAAGACAACAATGAGTCATGTTTTCTTATGTAGGTGTTTCTTACGCAAAAGGAAGAAACGCAATTCACTTAAATAAATTTAAACGATATGCACAAAACATGCAACAAATTAAATATGAATAAAGCAATTTACCTCGTTTGTTTTTCGATGCGTTCTTCCTTGCAATGTTTAGCTCCTCCTCTATTTTCGACTCTAGAAACTCCTGTTTTTTGACCAGCATATTTTCCGTCTCACGAAGTTTCTGTATGGCTTCTCCAGTGGTAGGAGCCACATCCTTTTTTCCTCCAAACATTTTACCAAAGAAACTCATTTTGTATTTTAGTATATGCCCTACTTAAATATAAAAATACCAATTTCAATCGCTATTTTACTAAAATCACACAGACGCCTTTTCCTCCAACATAAAAATTATTTTTCGTTTGACGTTGAATGCGTCACCGCATTGAAAGCGTTGCCAGCATCACTTGGAAAAATGGACCATCAAAATCCTTGTAAGAACTATAGTTGGCAAATATTTGTGTACCTGTGATTTTGTTAAAGCGACTAGTTCAAAATCGCTAACACGTACTTACCACAAAATTGTTTGACACCACATGATCTATTACATTTCCCCAGTGAGAAGCTCCTTCGGAATAACGGATAGACCCCCATATCTCGGCTTGTACTATTGATACTTTATCTTAATGCCATTCCAAAGATAATGAATCAAGCTTCACACCGTCTTTTATTTACTTTATTTCTATACATTTACTAAATTCAATAGATGTAAATTTGGATAACTGGGTTTATGACAGTTCAGAAGAAACTATCTACTAAAGACCCCTTGATGGAGGTGAGACTCAGATGACATAAGCAGACATCCCGTAGCAGCTCTGATGGCGGTGTTTTGGCAGACTTGCAATTTCCTCCAATTGGTGTCAGCAAGATTGGGCGACCATATGGGCACAGTGTAGTCAATAACCGGTCGGCCAATAGCCTTATACGTAGCAAGCAATGTTTCTTTGTCTTTTCCCCAAGTACTGCCGACCAGTGACTTGAGGATCTTATTGCGGCTCTGTACCTTTGAAGCTATTGCAGGGGCATGACCAGCGAAGGTGAGGCCGTTGCCAAACGTCACACCCAAGATTTTAGGGTAGTTGACAGTAACTCTTGCCCCATCTGCGCATTCCATGTCAGAAACAGGGTCGCCGTCGATTTAGTCAGATTTCGCTCGGTGAAGAAGCTGGAAAGGTCACGGAGGTAACTGTTAATTCTAGTACAGAGTTCGTGAATACAGGAACCCTTGCCCGAGGTAATTATCGTACCGTCGTCACCGTAGGAAACAATAGAGACTCCCTCCGGTGGGGGGAAGTCTCGAAATATAGAAATTAAACAAAAGGGGAGGGAGAACACCACCTTGCGGCACCCCTAATTCCTGTCGACCGTTGAGATAACGAGAACCGTCCTATGGTTTGGTGGGTGTTAATTCAAACCATTATTTGTAATGGCATTCAAAGCGGATGTAGTGCTGTGAGAACAACTGCATTGAATAATTTACTTGGGCAAGTGTGTAGACCACAGACCAACCCGACTAAATCAGTCTGACAGAGCATCATATGGCCGGGTCGTTCCGGTGGGTTTACGTCAAATACATGGACAGAAAGCTCTTATGCCAACTGAAAATTTGTGCAAGCTTTTGTATTGTGACGAATTTGACGAAAGTCAAATAAACACACGCACAGGTAATGCAACTAATAGCTAGTTTTATTTACTAATAATAAACGCAAACAATTTTAAGAGTTTGGTAACTTTACAGTAATTCACTGAACAACACTTCAAAATAAACTGATCAACCTGCCTTGCTTGGCCACTGCCTTATATAGTCCGACAGGGTGCTTGCCAACGCACCGAGAGCTTTCTTGGTTATTCGCTCTTCGTGTTCTCGAAGGATCGGTGTTATTCATGCAGATGCCACTTCTTTGCATCGTATTCGCAAACACTCGCGCCATCTCTCTTCCTCTTGCTTGCATGGAGAAGCATGATTTAATGATTTATATGGTTGACGCGAACGGCCAACAACACGAAGTTACCGTTTGACGTCGGTGAATTCTTATGTCAAAATGCACATGTGAGAGGGAACGCGCAAAAACAATTCGCCTATTTTCTAAACTTTTCACGTATAACACACACATAAATCACACATTTTCTTAAAATGTTATCACAAAGCACTCGTTAAATATCAATTCACAGCGATTTTTTAATAAAAATAAATAAAACACGAAGCGAACTCAATAGCTTTTCCAAGAACTGTGAACAAAGAATGTAAGCAAAAAACAAAGATATGATAGTTTGACATAAGGTGTGGATGAGGAAGAAGAAGACGCTATGTCATTTGAAGCGACCATATAAATTATTGGATCATGTGCAGAAGCGAATAAAATAAATAAATAATCGCCACAGTATTAACTTTAGACTTTATTCGTAGCTGTAGCTATCGGAACTTCACTAAAAACTATCGATAAAATACGTACAACCCTGAGCTTAAACCAATGAAAATATATATTTTGGAATTTTAGAAGAGATCATCTATATGGGCCTAAGCGTATTGAAACAAGTTCTGTAATTATGGCCAATCGTACCGTTAAAGAAGCAAAAAATATTCATGGAACAAATCCGCAATATCTTGTTGAGAAAATCATACGTTCCCGCATTTATGATTCCAAGTATTGGAAAGAGCAATGTTTTGCTCTCACTGCTGAGCTTTTGGTTGACAAAGCTATGGAGTTGAGGTTTATTGGCGGTGTTTATGGTGGGAATATCAAACCAACGCAATTTCTCTGTCTCACACTTAAAATGTTACAAATCCAGCCAGAAAAGGATATTGTTGTAGAATTTATTAAAAATGAAGAGTTTAAATATGTCCGGGCACTTGGGGCATTTTATTTGCGGTATGTCTATTGGGTAAACGTACGGTCGCGTTACTGCTAAAATATTTCCAAAATTATCGGGAAAGGTATCAAAAGACGCGTTTTGACCTCGGCGGTCTTCGGCCGCGCTTCAAAAAAAATTACCCTTAGCCGGTCAAACACCGATCCCCAGTATTTCTGCAAAAAACTAACTTCTGCACATTTCGGAAAGCCCAATATGTGTGATTACAACAACCACATGAAAATGACAGAAAATCTTCAACTTTGATTGCAAATATATCTTGATAGAAATATATAATCGAGTTTCCGCTTTCGGATTATTGATACCGAGGTCAAAGCGCGTCTTTTGATACCTTTCCCGATAATTTTGGACGTGTTTTAGCAGTTACGTACGGGCGTATAGAATTACCGTCTATTGTTTAAACTTAAGATTTTGTTTTTACCGATATTCCATGTATTTAAATTTCAACAGTCTTACAGGAAGCGCTTTAGATTGCTATAAATACCTCGAACCTTTATATAACGACAATCGAAAACTGCGTCGTCAAAATAGGTCTGGCCAATATGAAATCGTTCACATGGACGATTTTATAGATGAGTTGCTACGTAGTGACAGAGTTTGTGATATTATTCTTCCACGTATACAAAAACGAGCTGTCTTAGAGGAAAACAACGAGCTCGAACCCAAGGTTTCAGCACTAGACGAAGACTTGGATGATGATGTGATTAGTGAAGATGAGGGTGGTGGTGATCGCGATGACCATAAATCGTCACTCCTCGTAAAGAAAAGATCTCGTAAAAATCATTCACGTTCACGAAGCGTATCCAGCTCAAGAGACCAAAGAGGAGGGCGTTCACGTGATTACGACAATGAATTGGAGGACTACAGTCGCCAACGTGATCGGGACCGCGAAAGGGACCGTTATGGTGGTGCCTCTTCGTCAAGTAGTAATCGTCATTGGGAAGATCGTAGTGGTGGTGGAAACTCTAGTTATCGCAGTGGACGAGACGATTACCGAGATGACTACAGACGAGAAGATCATAGAGAGAGACGTTATGATAACCGGGATTCTCGAAACGAACGGGAAAGGAGGCGACACTAACTAGGTAGTAAATGTAATATTATTAAGAAAAATTTATACAATTTTGGAGAACATATGTAGCTTTAACAAACATTTCCACATTCAAAAAAGAAGAAGAAAAGTAATAGCTTTTTCGCTGCAAAAAAAAATATTTTTGATTTGAAAGCCAATGTCATCTTTTAGTATTAATGCTGGAATTGTGTTTGATGATGTCCAGCATAGTTGCCCAACCCGAGAGATGCTGTGCAAGAAGGAGACATTCGGTAGAAAGGGAATTTGAAGTTGAGTGAATATTTGGGGACGGCAATATAACATGCATATTATGCCGCGTTTGCTGGTAGATATCCTATCATTTTACTTTGCTTGAATTAATCTCGAATGCAGAGGTTAACTCGTAAACTAGATAACCTATATATTCCATCGATTTGATTTTAATGACCAATAGCTTGGGTCAGGCGCGGATCCAGGGGGGTCTTGGGGGTCCGCACCCCCCCCCCCCCCCCCCCCCCCGAAATGTCCAAATTAGTTACATTTTTTATATGTCTACATAATAAAAGTTAAAATAAAGGAATTTCAGGTCATGAAATTATATGGATTTTGAGTCAGGGATGGATAAGGGAGGGTCCAAACTCCCTGAAGTGTCAAATAAGAGAAAAAATAACATTAATAAGTGTTAAAATAAAGGCATTTTAGGTCATGAAACTATATGGATTTTGCGTCAGGGATGGATAAGGGAGGGTCCAAACTTTCTGGACTGTTAGAGTAAAAAAAATCGACATAATAAAATTAAAAAAAAGAAATAAGTGGCACGAATCATTTTTTGGTCCAATCAGACTAAAGTGGTAATCATGGTTACGTGATGCAGCGCCAATGCTTGTAATTGACACAGTACATTTGTTTGTTGTTTGTTGGAAAAGCCTCTTATGTATATAATATTAAACTGTAACTTTGTCATTTCCATTTTATGCTTGGTATTGTGGTTTTCAGGTGAAAATGTCTCAAGTCGCCTAGAAACTATTTGAGACGAAACTTTAACCCTCTTATAAATCAAAAATAAAATAGGTTTATTAAGCTCTTATAATTGAAAATTTGTATGGAAATCTCATTTAAAAAAGCTTTATAAACCTTTAATATTTTGAACATAGAATATCTTCCTGGCATCGTTTCCCATTAGATTCAGATCTTTTTATGCCTTGAACATGTTTTTAAACGACGATTTTCACTGCAAAATGTTGCCAGCGTCCATGACTGAATCTAATGGGAAACGATGCCAGGCACACTTCAAAACATTTCAATTTTCAAGTGAACAGCACAATACCTAGCTTTACTCTCAAAATCGTTTTTATGACAAAAAAAAAGTTGGACCCCCCCGAAATTATTTTCTGGATCCGCGCCTGGCTTGGGTTATAAAAAAATATTTATTTCCGAAGTGGCTATGTAATCTCGCAACTTGAGAGAATTTTTAAAGTCTGTAAAATAATTTGAAAGTTACTTCTAGTTTCCTTCAAAAAGCTTGCTGCAAATATTTTTCCTGTTGAATACAAGGATTAGTTTAAGCTTCACAATTATCATCTTTTATTACTTTTCTTAAATATTATCTTATAGTAAAGCGCTTAAATATACATACATATATTCATGATTAAAATTGCTCTTCGCTTAAACAAGAAATCAATTTAATAATTGGACTGTCGATTAGACTTGGACAAAAACATTTTTAAATTATATTGAGAATATTTTTCAGAATGGCGAAAAATAGATACAGTAACAATTTTAGACTTTAATATTAGTTTTTAGGGGTCCGTCATTGCTCGTTTGGATTATTTAAAACTGATCATATTTGTGGAAATTAAACTCTATAAAAAAAACTTTACCATGCTGTGGTTTCTTGATTTAAAGGCTATGTGCAAATCGGAAACATTTTACTCAGAGGAAAAATGAATTGAACAAATTTCAAAGGTGTAAAATATTTTCCATTTGGAAAAATTTCTCGTGTTTAAAGCCGTGGTTTCCTCGAAAGCGGTGCCGCTATATAGCGGCCGTCACAAAGCGGTAAAGTAGGTTGTCAAAAACATTGCAATGTAAAAGTAATTACGTGTAAACTAAGAAGACGGTAAAGTTCACCGTAACGTAATATAGCGGCAAGCATAAGATATTACGGCCGTCATGACGGTGGCGAATTTTTCGTCAACGTTTTTTTCCACCGTCATATTCAAAACGGTGAGAATTCAATCAAATATTTTTACACAAAATAACAGTTGAGACATTCCTGTTGTTTTGAAAAAAAATATTAGAAATAAAAAAAATAAAAAAATAAGAAAGAGGCAGCAAAATAGTGAAAACAAAATCAGCAAATTGACCGCAACACTCATCCAACCTTACAAGAAAGCGGTGCCGCTAATGACGGTAAGCATAGCGGCCGCTATATAGCGAACGTTACATTGCTATATAGTATATATAGTATAAGTTTTTAGGTTTCGTAACACGTTGACAAATTTATTTCAAAATTTTTCCTAGCAGCATGAGCTGAATTTTAATAGGAATTTAATTTCCTACTAAACTGTACACAGCTAAACCAATGGCATACTTCTTAAAACTAATATTAAGGTCATAAGCTTATACAGTTTTTTCCGTCATTCTGAAAAATAGTATCAACACACCTTTATTTTATCTGAGTCAGTCTAATGTATATTGCTTCGTCTAATAATAACTGTAAAAATATTATGATACAAATCAACTATCATACTTAAAGACTTATAAAACAAATTATAATTACACTTTGCAAAATGCTAACAATAATTTCAAAAAATTCTGTATGTATTAACGTCATACATTTTCAATATTTATTTATTTCGCCTTATTTGTCTTTGTTGTGGCAGTGCCATTCTTTTCAAATTGCTGTTCAAATGCAGTACGTATGTCGGCTAATGCTTCGCAAATATTATTTCCAAATCGGTGAACATCCTAAAATCCATAGATTTATAATTAAAAATTTTTTTTGTTGGAATTTATAAGATAAACATACCGTTTGTTTGCAATTTAGTTTAGCTGATATGTGGAAGAAGATTAAGTTTTCGCCTGCTATTATGTATGAGACCCCATATCCATCATCTGCAACTGGCCCAAAACCTCCACCTGAGCTTATGCAGTTTGGATGTTTTTTCAAGTCCATTTTGGGTGTTTGCCCATGGGGTGTTTGACTAGTTGATAAACGCCATGGCTCGCTCAATACTTCGTTTAAAAAGGGCGAGTCTACTTCTAAATATTTTGAAACCACGTAAAGACAGAATAAATGACGATCAATACCACGGCCACACATGGCATCTTGATAACCAAGTTGATGACGATCGCAGGCGGTTTGCAATAGTTTCACTCGCTCTTCGTTCTACAAAAAAGATTTTTAAAAATTGTTAAGCATCTTAGGACACCACAATCCTCCATCCCTTTTTTTTAGCAATAACAGACACCGGTTGGAAACAGCCAAGTCATCCTACAATTATTTTTTCATCCTAGTATGGGCCTATGCTTCCAAGGTCCAGCGTCGATAAGAAAAAAGAAATTGTCATAAAAATGGTTATGATGATAACAAAAAATGCCCGTAGTTACGTGTAATAAAATATCGCCGCCATATTTGCCAAAATATTTTTATTATTAACATAATAGGTTGTTGTTGTTGTGGTAACAACAAAAACACTCCCCGAAGGTTTTGGGGAGTGTTGTCGAATAAACAGTCCTTGGCCGGATTTGAACCCGGTTCGCACCGGTACTCCCTTGCGGTACTGCCCGACTGTCGAGGTAGCAATTTATGACCAGTGAAACCTTCTAGGTCATGTCCCCCTCCTTCCGTAAGGAAGGATAAGGTGGGTAATGAGAGGTGAGAGGCATCATATCCGTAGATCAAGTTGCACGTCATTACCTTTGTGCATATTAGTCGCCTCTTACGACCGGTATGCCTACCTCGGGCATATTCTAAACCCCTAACCCGCAGGGGTAAACATAATAGGTTCTCTGGATTAACCATTGAACGTACTATGTTTGATGAAATTACCGAACAGGATGCATGAAAGGAGGCAACTATATTTTACAATCTAAATAACGGAAATTGCGTAAAATATATTGGTTTTTCGAAAACAGTAAATTTTAAAACTTGATTTCCTGGAACTTTAATTTCGGTACATATTATGGTGTGAAAGCAAAATTAGAAAACGTATTGGATCGGCTTTTGGTGTCTACTATTCGATCTTGGAGATTCTGTATATGTATAACAATATTGAAAATACCTACTGTTGAATTTTTGTCTTCCATTGCTTTCACCCAAGCCGCTGATTCAATCGTACATGGTCGTACTGTTTCTGTTCTACCTTCACGGAATAAACGCGTCATGGATGCTTCATATGTCAAAGAGAATCTGCCAGCGTCACGATAATATGCTAACTGGAGAGCCATTTGAATATATGCATCTGGTGATAATCGACATTTTTTCATAAAACCTTTTCCATACTGATTATGTAGAAGTATGCGTAGATCCACATCCTAAATATTTTAATAAATTCGTTTACATACATACATTATATTAATACATGAATTTCCAGGTGATTCACTTCAAGATACCTTTTTCGCATGACATTTAACTTCAATATCATTTAAAGCTATCGACACTCTGGGGACCACCATTACTCAAGTCCTTGGCCAAGTACTATTCAAAATGCCCAAACTACCCAGCTGTACTAGTGCACAGGATGTTGTAGTTTTATCCATATAATCGAAAAGAATATAGAATTTAAAAATTGAAAATCTAAACTTTTTGGAAAGGCACTTATACACTGATTAGTAGACTACCATGAATTACATTCCGGTGTCTCGGCTATAATACAAATTTTGTATGTAACCTTTTTGGTGTACACAGAGCAGGGTAGTAATCATTACTATAGGAATCAAATTACTCTCAATTCACAATTACAAGTAATTGAAAAAGTAATCAATTCCTTTTACAAACACAAAAGGAATTGAGTACATTTCAATTCCTGAAAAAAGTACCAAAAGTAATTTCCTCGTTTTGAGGCTCGAATACAAAAATTTATATTTTGGAATTGTAAAAAAAAAAAAAAATACTTTGCACCAATGTAATTTCTTCCCAAATAATTTTTAAAGGAATTGGAAATGTAATTGAAAAACTGATAAATATTCATTTGCGTATAAAATTTGTTCTTGATTAAAGGTGTGGTAGTGGCTGGCCATGTTGGGCAAAATAATTATGCCTGTTGTTATTATTAGCTGTGCAGTTGAGATGTCATGAGTGGACGTATCACTTGCAGGGAATGTATTTGGATAGGTAAGACTGTTTAGGTAAGATTGACCCTAGCCTCCCTGGGAAGGGCGCTCTTTTTTTCAGCTCTTTTAGATTTGGACGGCGGATCTTCGCCCAACGGAGACTGTTTGCTTAACATTTCCGTGTGCTCTTTAACATTTTTAGTCTCTTGGTAGAGGTGAGACTCAAACGCCGCAAGAAGACATCCCGTAGCAGTTCTGATTCCTTCAGCTGGTGTCGCTTAGATTCGACGACCATATTGGCGCCGCGTAATAAATAACCGACCGGCGAATAGCCTTATATCTATCCACACTACCGACTGCAAGGATTCTCGATCGTTATTTGGAACTCGAAAATTACGCACAACTAAGACATTGGAGCTATGTTGCAGTTGATCCCAACGTTATAAAGTTGCAGTCGTAGCTTTGTGGATCTTTTTATGCTGCAGCTTAGTATCGTAGACGGCCATGTTTTGGCCGCGGTGTCTTCCCGTTGGAAGTTGTTATGTTATGTAGGCTAAACTTTTCGACTATAGAACGAAAGACTTCCTTGGACTGGTGTTGGAGCCGTCAAGCAAAAGTTTGTTACCATGGCGGGGTCAGCATATATTTTGTTTATATAATTTGTCATAGAAGAACTGAGTTTCCTCGTATTTCTTCTGGTCCTCCAGCGCTAGGGCGTAGATAAATCATATACTGAAGAACCTCGAGTTTGTGCTTATTTGTGGTGATATGATAGTGTCAAGGAGTTCGACTACTTGATATATTTGTAAGAAATCGTGGACGCTTTCAGTAGCATATGATCCTAGTGTTAGGATAAAGGTTCTCAATGATTTGGTTGTTTAAGTTATGAATTCAAATTTACTTATCCGCTGAATCCCTACACACGCTTTTGACAACAGAGGGAAGAGGACGCCTCTACTTGGCTGGAAAAACCAGGACGACTTTATGCGCCCTGGCGTGTTCGAATGTGGGTAGTTATCGCTTGGAAGGGATCCCTTTTGAAATAATGAATAATATTGCTCGTTTTTATACACGAATTAACTTTTGGCTTTTCCAAGTACTTGCACAATTCCTTTGAGGATTGTATTGGGAAATTCGAGAGTACTCTTGGGATTCCTTGTTACCCCCATTACAATTCCAAAAAATAAATTTTTGTATTCCAGCCTCAAAAAGAGGAAAATACTTTTGGTACATTTTTTTGAGGAATTGAAATGTAATAAACTTTACTCTTTAAATAAAAGATTTTAAATAATAATAGAGATTATTAATAAATAAAATTGTTATATATGAGTATTATTGAAAAAAGTCCCTATAATTGAATCACCAGAAAGTTTAATTATTTATATGTAATATAATTTTGTAAAGAAATACTTGCGTTTATTAATTTAGAAGCGTCTAATGTAGCTTCTTCGATTTGTGGCTGCAAAACAGTCAGGTCCCAATTCAATCTTATTGGCGAGGGCGGCTGAAACTCCGGAATACCCTTCGTATTTCCAGCGTCATCATATCTAATATATATTTATAGTTACATAGGAAAGTTAAAGTACAATAATAATAAAATAATACAAAAACGAACAAACAAAAGCCCGTTTATTCCATCGGATTTAATTAAATTTTATGTTTCAAGTGAACTTTGCCAATTCGCTCTCTCTTTAAAGCTTGCACAAGTATACATACCATTTGAGGTTGGTTTTGGGAAATGAAAATTCCAAAGCTAACATTATTTAAGAAAGTATTTTTACGAGTAAATTTTCAAAATATCCTAGAGTGCAGTGTACATGTAGCAATAGAGCCGGTGATAGGGATCTAGATCAGAACGTGGACCGTCTCAGGTTTGAATGCAGGATCATAGCAAAATAATTTTTACTATTTTCATTTTTATATTTTATTTTTTAAAATAAAATTTAATTTTTATTTAAAAATTTTTTAAAGTTCTATAAAATTTAATACAAAAAAAGCATAACGACATAAATAGAGACGACGACAAAATAGAAATTTTCAAATCGACGTTAATAGCAAAATCGCTTAAATGATTGTTAAGGTAACTTAACGACAGCGAATCTCGTTAAAACAAGTCAGTGAATTGCACTACAGCTGACTTAGGTCTTAAAAATTATGAGTAATATCATGACAGCATTTGAAACATTCCAGATTTGATAAATCCGATGAAGTAAGGCTATTTTTGTTGGTGAGACGGGCATAAGGACACCTTAACATAAACCCAGCGAAATGTATAATTCTATATATTAATAGCATGATTAACGAACATAAGAAATAGTTAGTATTTATATACATAAATAGGCCTGCAGATAACTAGCATTAAGCGGTTTGTTCATACTAAATATCGAGGCATAATTTACATTGTATCGAAGCCGCCAAGTTACGGACATTTTTTATTTAGATGCGACTAAAATCCACGACTCGAAGGGTTAAGTGATGTAACAAATCAAATACAAAAACTTAGACTGTGGAGGAAATGAAGACCGGGGCTGATGGCGGACATTAAGATATGGAGCAATAGAAGTAAATGCCATTGGAAAGATGTTTCGGTGCCCCAGAAGTGTGCCACCAAATCAGGAGCTTCACAGAGCCCACACTCAGATCAAAAGAGCAGGACTAATGGAATAAACGTGTTGGGGGCGTTTGAGTGTAGAGTCCAACAACAAATTTGAGTATAAGCTGTCTAATCGCTGGTAAGTAATTGGCGACAGACTCTACCAGGAAAAAATTACAAGAAAAGAGAATTAAAACATAGGTTTTTACCCTACCAAGGACTTTTAATTCACTGTAAGTCGGCTAAACACCACAATAACAAATCAATGGAAATGCTGTGACATTTTTAGCCAATAACAAAAGTCACAGATTTCCATTTTGCAATGGAAGGAGAGTAAAGTGTGCTACTGGCTGTGTTAGTTTGATTAATTGAAATTAGTAATTCAAAAAACTACTACTAAATGGTCGGCACAAATGTTAGTAACAACAACACAACAGAAGCAAGTTTTCCAAAGCACATTTGTGTGTATGCAGTAGTTAATAAATTACCCATAAATATCATCACCACAAAGATATTCCCAAAGATGACCCATTACCGGTGCATCGGCCCTAAAATGTTGGAAATTCATGTTATTACTTACATCCATGGTAAGAATAATAAATTATTATTAACATATGTATGTACAACTGTAAATGTGCATGATATATGTATGAGCAAAATTTAAACATCAAGAGAAAAATTCCAAATTTAAAAAATTTCCCTTGAGTTGGATTTACAATTATTTTACTGAAGGGACGATTTCAATGTACATAGTATGTATTTTATTTGAACAGAGTTATTAGGGCACCGAATTGCAGGTATCTTTTAGAGCCATTCCATATTATAATGGATTGGAAAAATATAAAACATTGCTTATTGCATCCGTTGCTGGTTTTTATTGGCTAAATTTAGAGTTTGGATCAAACTATTCTTACTAAATACTAGTTTTTAGATGGATTGATTAATCTTTACGCTGAAATATGTTGAACAATTAACATGACTAACTAAACTTTGTGGCTATTAAGGTATATTGGGAGTGTGCTGGCCTAACATAGCGAACGTCCAGGCGGGTCTAGAAATAGTGGTCGTCAACCTTCCGAGTGTAGATGTCATAAAAATTTTCCAGTTTCATGACCTTTAATTTTTAGACAAGCTAGGCTTTAATCTCTTCGTAGGTATATCACTTCAAATTATTATTATTATGACGCATGTAATACTGCTTTTGGTCGTCAAGGGGAGACGTCCTGCAAAAATGCTTGATCTAGTAGTAAACGTGTTTATTTGTCAACTCCAAAATATTTACACCGACTCTCTGTATTTCTGACCTCTGTTTATTAGGACAATAGAAGTATACTTTTGTCGAGCTTGTTTTAATATTTGTTACAATTGCCAAAGGGGTAATTTAAAAAAATGGAAACAAAATTGAAATGAAAAGAAATTATAATACACTCTCAAACTGGGAGAGTAGATAAGTAAATAATATACACTACGTGGTACAAATATATAGCAAAGCGACCTCCACCAATCAATACAAAAGCCTTCAGGTAAATGTAGACCACGTGTTTACTAAAATCAGCATGGGATATTTTGATAATAGGAAATCTTTTTTTACCCATTATTGGCCGCATCGTCCATAATAAGGTTCTCCCATACGTGAGCCATTACAGCAGCATCGGCCCTTTTAAAATGTTTTAACAATGAATGAGAGATGCCAAAAGTAATTTCAAAATATGTATGATTGGATGTAGAATTTAGAAAAAAATAACTTACCAAGTGTGTTCAGCATTAAAGCCCATACGCCCATTTGTACCAACGCACACAGTAAAGCTCTTATCGAACCAACGATTATAACCATTTCCATGTAATAATGTTTTGCCAAATTTATCAAGACATTCAGGCCGTTCCAAATCAAATTCATACGGTTCGTCATCTAATGATAATACAAATGCAGATGACTCTATGAGATTAAGAGAAACACGATTGACGCCTCTCGCAAAATGTGCGTTACGTATTTCGGCCCATTTTGAACGATTCATTGTTGTTAGTGCCGCCAAATGCATTTCGCCGGTTAATGGTGTAGCTTTCGAATTTAATATTTCTTCTATTTGTATTTGAATCTCACATGGCCTTAAAATGCGACCCTTGAAATATATAACCACCTTATAGTAGCATCCTTTATGCAGGACAACAATATGATTTGAATCGCGGTAATGTACAATACGATCAGTCTCCAGGCCGGGTACTCGTACAGTATTAAATGTGCGTTCATATTGCCATGAACATAGTGGAATCATGCCCTGCACCATTATCTGTAAACCATTTAATAAACAAATAACGATTTTTAAATATGTAAGTTCTTTTCAGCATTTAAAGGCTTTAGTGTATCTAGACATATTAGAGGACAACCGAACATAAATCAAACATGACCTAAGCACACGTTTGATCGCTCTCTAGTATGAATAATGGTGTATTTTGCATACCGGTTGCAATTCCTGACGTTCGATCAGACGTCGAAATCCCAATAGTAAATGTATGACGTTTGCTGCACGAGCTGCTTGACTATTTGTTAAATTCATAAAAATTGCATCCGTTCCATAAAAATTACTATTTATAATCAATGGGCTACGTCCACGTAGGTAAACATATTCTTCCCACCAATCCGAGACATAATTTGTTGCCCACCAACTTTTCAATTTCAGGTACCATTGTAACTTTTTACCGATTGTACTCTCAAATTCCTTGGCCAAACCTTCCATCCGGGTATAGTTTTCATCATCTAGCAATGGACGTACGGAACGTAAATACCTTTGCATTGTGTCGTGCAATGCTGGGACGGGTAATCTTGGTAATGAACCTTGGAAACTATAGAGCCCTGGAGTATTCCAACTGGAAAGTATTTTCACAATCGCGGCCCATAGTTTTGTTTTTACAGTTATTTTACTACCAGGCGCTCTAGACTCATACATCCAACCTTTATACATTAACAGGAGTTTTAGTGTGTAACGCATTGTGAAACAGATTGAAAGCCAAACAAATAATGCTGCAATAAAACATGCAGTCACTTGCCAATTAACTGTATTCGAAGGCAGGTGCACCAAAACCCGATGGACGAGATCAAATGGTACAGAAAACCCTGAAAAATGTAAGCCAATGGCAATGGCCGTGATAAGCCACAGACTTTGGATGTGTGCAGGATAGACCCCATTGCGTATACCATTCTGTTAATAAAATATATTTAATTAAATTATGTGTGATATATAAATAATTTTAAAATTCAATTCTAATGCACTTACCCGAGCTCGAGCTAGACGTTTCTTCCACGATCTTACTCCAGAATTCCAAACCAAATTTAACACCTCATGGTCATAATTTATATCGAATCCTTCATGAGTGATGGCAAAAGAAAATGCCACAGCAGAATGGGCTTCAGCCATTGAAAAGGCAACTTAAGCTGCTCCGATGAATCTGAGGGTATTAAGAATGGGAAATAGTGAAAATTATCAATAACAACCAAGTATTTACATATTTTGTACGAGTATTGTAGCAGTCATCCAATCATGAGCTGTCCAGTTCTCGGCAGTTTCTTTTAAACCACTACCAACTAAGTGAGTACATCGCATCTCCTTTTAAGATATAATAGCTTAGAGTCGACAAAAAGACTGTTTACAAGTCTGCTTTTCTTAGATGTGACTTGGCTGAATATCTAGCATTCCTTCAACTTATAGGCTATTCGGAATTGTTATTTAAAATTAGTTTTGGATATCTATTTGGAATTTACAAAATACATACATATTAGGGATGCCGATCCAAGGATTTTCTGCACTTAAAAAACTAAGAGCTTTGATTATAGGGAAGGAAGTGTTGGCTTAGATTTCATATGAATTAAATATAAAAAGTTACGGATAATTCTATATTGAAAAAAAAAAGCAGAAATCGAAATTTTTTGGTCAATATATCGAGCGCTAATCGACAAATATACCCATGTGACCCTTTGTTTCTCGATTTTTTTATTACAACTGACAGCCTCTAACCATACAATTCAGCCAGAAATCTTGTAAAGACTGACCTAAAATATGGGAAAAACTCTTTTGAGCAGCCACCAAGGAGCAATTTTGTGTATTCAAATTTTGTTAGCAATAAAAAAAAATATATATTAAACGTTTCTATTATCACGTTAGCTCTATTTGTGGTTAGTGTTCGATATGTTTTTAAAATCTATTTCTGAAAAGCTCCACTGCTTGTAGGTAAAATTATACATACAAACACCGGAATATCTTTACTCACGAGTATCTAAAGCAAACTAAATTCTATAGCAATGTACGAAAATGCCGAGTGGTTCTACACTGTTTCAACACAAATTGTTCAAAATGTCTTGATAGCCGAGGTTTATTGAAGTTCATTTAGCTCAGCAGAAGCATTTAGTAAGATAATCATAAAAAGGGGATATAGGGGGCTGATTATACAAGGAATGCCAATGAAAATCTCTTAGGGCAAATATTACAAATTTTGTGTTGACTAGGACCATGCCTCTTTTATCTTAGAGGTGTAAGCCTTATAGTCCTTTTTATTTAAATCAAAACTCTTTAGTAAACCAAGTTTCCTTTATCTGGTCATCCAAGACAATTATCGAATCAAAAGGTTTAGTATTAAATTAACAATTTTCAGTAGGGACATATGTTAAGTGTTGCCAAATAATCGGGAATATTTTTCAATGTGAGTTGTGAAATTTCTTTTTTCTCTCAAAGTACTGATAAGAGGATACCTAGATGCCCTCATACCTGTGATGTAACGAATGCCACTTTCGCATTCGCGATGCGAATATTCAGTTTTTGTTCACATTTGTCGCCAATTGTGTATGGCTATGCAGTCTCGTTCGATCGACGTGCGTTTCGTTTATATTTTGTTGTCGAATCGACAAGTTGCCAAGACTCCTGGGTACCCCTCTCGACACTTTTCATAGCGCCGTACCAGTTATAGGTCGAAGTATTAAGTGTTGCCGATTTTTATTTTGTCTACGATGGGTTTGTAACAATCTAGTGTTTCTGGCCCTCCTGGCGAGGGTATGGGCCTGTTTGTAAATGCAGTATGTGCAGTGTTGCATAAAAAGAAGCCTCTCCTATTCCTGAAATAAGTAAGATAGAAAGGTCTGAATTCACAACTAAATTCCATTTGGATAATTGTGTTTATTCGCGCAAACCAGACATTTCCACATTTTATAAATTGGGAATAAGGGACTTAGTTTTTTCTACAACACTGCACATACTGCATTTACGAATAGGCCCTATAAGTCTACAAGTAGCGCAACTTACTCCGAAGCCCCACACACACACAAACCAACACAGGGTGGTTTGTATTAAATATTAAAAGAAACAAATTTAAATAATGCAATATTGAACCTGAAGACATAAAACTTACAAATAATTGAAAATAAAGCAGTTGTAGCATTTTCCGAAGAGTGGCACCAAAGTGGTATAAAAATGTGTATCTGGACAGCGCTCTGTTGAAACCATTGTTTACCCTTACTAGTTTGGCATCTTCTTTTGCGAATCGGAGTGGAAGGCAGTGGATGAATGTACTCCGAGAGAGTGTAATGAAGGAAATCGCGTTCAGAGTTGCTTTAAAGTAAAAACTACAACTAAAAACTTCAATTCAAACTGAAATTTACATTCTGCAGGAACTGATAAGGTGTTATAACTGCTTTAAATTCAATAATTTGGGTGTTTTAAGTCTTCACGTTCAATATTGCAGAATTTAAATTTCATTGTTTTATTATTGCATACAATTCACCCTGTGTGGTTTGTGTGTGTGTGCAGATTCGGAGTAAGTTGCGCTACTAGTAGATGATCCCGCGATTTCTGAAGAACAGTGTGCCTTGTGACTATGATTTCTCAGTCGCAGCGATTTTCTTCCGTGACTGTGACTGCACAGTGATAGACATAGAATAGGAGCTACCACCAGTGACTATTGTTACTTTGAATGCCATTACAACACAGATAAATTATGGTTTGAATCAACACCCACCAAACCATAGGACGGTTCTTGTGGCACTTGACCTATCAAATGCATTTGATACGATCAACCACGCCACACTTCTTCGAGACCGGGAAGAGACAGCGCTCCCTGCCGGCCTTAAAAGGTGGACCGCTAATTACCTTAATGGTCGACAGGCATCAGTCAAATTCAGGAACAAGAAATCTAGGACACGAAGAATAAAACAAGGGGTGCCGCTATCGGTCATCAGTACTCATCCACCTGAACTGGCTGAAGAGGAGCGTGTACTTCCGAGGGAGACTAGAGTCATGCTAGCACAACTTCGCTCTGGATATTGTAATAGGTTAAACTCTTACTTATCCACACTGAACAACAACATACCAAACACATGTCTTGCATCTTTTCCTGTTCAGTCGAACCTACTCTTCTAACACCTACATCACTCTGGTCCAACCCTGTTGAAGCTGCGCGTTTCCTCGGACTTCCGTTAGAAGAGCCTGATGACAATTTAGAGTGATCGAGCCCATTGGGCAGGGCGAAGCACTGTTAACAACAACAACAACATGGCATACAATACAAAATAACTATATATAATATAAAAGATAGTAAGATTTAAGTCTTATTAACCTGGTATTATCTTCAAATTACTTTTTTTCTGATATTCATATTCCAAAACATTCGCAGAAATTTTGTTTGGTTTCAGGTTTACAGTCCAATAAATCAGAAAAACGCCTTTTTTATTTTTTCGCCAACATTTCGACCTTTTATTTGTGGTCTTCTTCAGGCCTAGTGAAATAACTAACACAAAACAGTCGGTAGTACGAAAATTCGCAGAATGCGAATATTCGAAACATCACTGCCTCATACATATATATGTATGTTTGTAAGCTCTTTTATCCGCTAGTGGTTAACATGTTTCAAGCTTTGCACAAAACTTTAAATTTTTTTAATTTTCCATGCTAATATTTACTCGTTAAAGCTTTCATTTTTTTATACACTTTATACATGTATGTATGTGTGTGTGTAGATAAGTTTATTTATTTAATACTTATCGCTCTATGAAATACTAATTATTCAAGTCATGAGTCTTTAATTATTAACACCGTCTTTCACTGTGTCCAATTCAGTTTATTTTTATTCAGTTTGCTGCAATGTTGATGTCCAATAAACTTTTATTTATATTCATACATATGTATGTAGGTACACACCATGTTACAGTTGCGAGACGTTAATTCTCTGCTCGCAAACGGTCAAAGTCCAAACCCGATTTTTTTTATTATTATTGCCGTCGTTTTTAAGAGGTGGCATTTTTTGAGAATCTGATTCTATATCCCATCCATACTTGCAATAATATACCAACACTAGTTTTCTATGTGTTGCACATTTACAAGTATGCTGGCACATATGTACACATCTATGTCCATCAATGTGTATGATAATGAGTCCTTCGGTATTGGTATTTACCACGCAGATAAAATCACAGACTCACTTATTTAGTGGTTTCAAAAAGTTAGACAGTGGGTGTGTTCGGCGACAAAACTTGAAAAGAACTGTCAGTAAATAGAAAATTACGTACACTCGAAACGCAAAGAGTAAAAAGTTTCCGCCGAACAGGAATTTTTAAAAACTTGCAAGCGAAACAGCTGATACTGTCCTGCAAATGTTTTGTGCTTAGTAAAAATTTTTTTTAAATTGTATGCTCGCCGAATAATCTCTCCACGCCAGAGTTGCGGATCATAATTGGAGAAAGCGGGCACTTTATTCGCCATGTCCTGATAGGTCCATAGGGCGCAGAAATTTGTATTTTGAAGTATATGTTTTTACCGCTTTTGTTATGTTATAACCTTATTTACAAAACCATCTATCTATGGCGCGATATACAACAGGTATATCACCATAAACCTCCTAAGAGATTTTTGCGCCAAGCTTCTCTTCCAATTTGTGGTGTGCCGATTTGAATTTTCCCTACAAATTGGTGGGACCTACAGTTTTTTGCCGACTCCGAACGGCATCTACAAAGGAGACGAATTTTTGCTGAGAAGCCTGTCATGGCAGAAATACACTCGGAGAGTTTGCCAAACCACTGCCGAGGGGCGACCCCGTTTTGAAAAACTTTTTTCAAATCACTTTTGATGTTACCTGTACCAGGGCTCGAACCATGGACCTTCGGTGTGGTAGGCTGGCAACACTACCTTCACACCACTGCGGCCGCCATACAAAACTAGGTTTATATAAAAAACAAATTTAATAATTAATTTTACGAAGCATTTACGAGGTAATTATTAAGTTTTCAATAAAATAAAGCCTATTCAGTATAGAAACTAGTTCAAAAAAAATTGCCACTCTATTAAATACTAGTAAAATTTTAAGTAGTAAATTAGTACCCATAAAATAATCGTGTCAGCGATCAAAGGCAAGGTGGCGGCAGAGCCAAAGAGTCGGTAAGTTCTTTCGTCAGCACCCGGCCGACGAACACTGCAGTCAGTGCTCAGTGCCGGCATGTTGTGAATGCTCGATAGCAATTGTTAAGTGAACTTGCCGCCTAGACAGGGTGTAGTGCTACACCAACCATCACAGTTTCCAAACAACATCCCCACCAATATAATAAATACACGGTTAAAAATTTTAGCCTAAATTTAAAACTTTTTGGACCACATATATGACCAAACCAAATCTGGGTAGAATTGTATACTAGTCCAGTTTTCAAGAAAATGAGTGTGATGATGTATTACCAATTAAAAAAAATGTTTTCAAGTTAACAACTTTTTTGTGGTTTTTTGGTTTAGTTTAAAATCCATTTTAAGATTTGAGACTAATTATTTAGTTACTTACGAAACAAATTTTAAACCGTGTGGTAACGGCTTATCAAAATTTAAGGTGTTTAGTAAACATTTTTGTGTAAACAAAATGGCAAATTATGATGAAATTATCATTGTACTTTTGTTTATGTTTATTTTTCAAAATATAGAAATAGATTCCCTGAGGAAGATCCGAAAGTGTTGAAACGTGTAAAATTATTGTATTTTCCAAATATATAGAATCGCCCTTGAAGAAGCCAAGGAAAATTGGCGAAACGTCGGCTGTAAGGTGAAACAAACTAGTTTTATTTGCACCACAGTACGTTAGATCGGAAAAGCTTAACAAATCGCATCACAAATAAAGAACCGATCGGAAGAATTCAATTGAGAAACTTTTTATTTTTCTTTATCACTTTAAAGTCTTTTGGAAAATGAAATAACTTGCAACATTTTTTGGGCGGTATGTAGATAAAAAAATACACACATTCAGTTATGAGGCGCACATTGAGCTCTCTTACATGTTTGTAAATTTAAACAACAGTCAAGCAATTAAGACTTTATACACAGAAAACCGGTTGTTTTTCAATAAAACAAGAAAACACATTGAAACCCCCGATCAAAACAATTATTTTTATTTGATAATACCCCAAAAAACATTGGATATACCGATATCGAACTTTAAACGGCATCATATGTAACGAAAATTGAGAAGCATAGACCCACGAGAGAAAGTGAGGTGTTTTTATTTATTTCTGGGTATCACAGCCGGTGAATAAATGAATAGTTTCAATTAAAATATGCATTAAATATTAGTTTAAAAATAGTAGTACCTAATATAAAAACAGCTTTTTGAATTTTTCCATCAAAAATAAAAATAATTATTATTATCAATGGTCTTGAGCTCGTGAAACTTACAAAAAAATTAATTAAGAGCAAAAAACTAGTCGCAGAGATTAGCCAATCATTGCAGTCCCATAAGCAGCAAACTTAAGATCGCTTATCGTCTTAATAGTTTAGAAATAGTATTTTTAATCATAGTTGGGGGTATTGCACTAAAATGAGAGTGCATTAAACGTTTCATTTCATCCCGGGATTGTTTGGGACAAACCGGTTTCGGCGATGTGCCATTTTTCGTCTCCAAACCAAATTTGACAAGGGATGACGGAAAATCGTTCCAATATACATCAGCTTTCCACCCTTTCGGAAAATCAACAAAACAAAATGAATCTATGAATAATGTTTACAAAAGGGCAAACTCCAGATGCTCCAGCTGTTATCAGAAGGAACATATTTATATAGGAATGTATGTATCTAAGCGTTTTATAACTGAATATTTGTTGAAAATATGAAAATTTTTGAGTTGTGTCTCTTTTGATGGCGCGGGGTAATTTGTACATATCTACATACAAGCTTAGTACATATGTATGTATGCATAAGCTCATAAGCAAATTCTGTAAATAAAGGTTTGCCCACATTCATATATATTGTATATATATATATTATGTTATGCAATTAGGTTCATATTGAAATTAATACAAATAATTTGTTTTCGTCGTTTTATTATTTAATTCACCTGTTGTGACACCGTAAAAGATAAACACTAAACATTTACACATTTAAAGCCATGTACATATGTACACTATGTATATATGTATTGTTCCGTATGTATAGCATGCAGGTATGTACATTTATAAGTCCACACCAATGTTTATTACGTGTTAGACTCAAGAAAAGAAACAAAGTCGCGGGTATGGCGCTTTGTTTGTTTGTTCAAAACTCGGTCAAGTATGATTGTATGTACCCACATTATGTGTATATATTGATGTATATAAATATTCATTTGCACATGTATTAGATGAATTGTTTTTCACGAATTGTTTTTCGTATTTATTAATTACGTACAAATAATAGGAAACACTAAAATTCTGCTTTATTCGCGTAAACAGTTTTTTTTTTTTGGTGAAAGGGCACTTACAAGGTCGCTAGTTTTCATTTCTTATCTCGTTATCTACATTTCATTCGCTTATACACATGTATGTACATCTATCCCGTTCATTCACTTACTTTTGTGTTTTTTTATATTTATTTGTATATTGAAATTCGCCTTTAACAGATTTCTTAGCGGGTTTATTTTTTATTTATTGGTTCGGATCGATTTGGCTCTACTCGAAAATCGAACTTGATCGTTTGGCTGCTAAAGGTTCACTACACGACAGTGAAAAATCCTCGATATTGTCTCTAGATCTTAGAGGTGCTTGGTAAAATACATACAAACAAAAATTTTTGTGTGTGTATTGGCGAGAGTGGCTGCATCGCTCTTTTCTAATCCCAGTAGTAAGTGTTTGCCTAACAAAAAAGTGGGAGTGGTTATATGCGTAAGTACACGAAATTGCGAAAATGGAATTTAACTTGATAGGTTATCTCCAGATTCTCGGCACTCTGAAAGGGTTAAGACGTGTTCGGGCATTTACACAGAAAATTCTCAATTATCTCTTTGAAAGTTATGCCTTTGCAACTTCTGCAGTGATCACATCCATCTTTTCAGCATGCGTTTCTATTGCCCAAGGATATGTGCAGACTGCTACAAGTTTTAGGGAGTCTGCTTTTGACCTGCTCAGGAGGCTACTTGTTCCTTTCTGGCTATAATCTGGTAGCGTGGCTCTTGATATTGCACATGTAGTGGTATTCCTCCACTTTCGTTGCTTTGTTTATATAAAACTTTTGAGTGTCCCATTGGCTAATGTTAAGGGCACGCCTATTCCTGGAATGCCGGTTAATACAACTATTTCGATTCGAACAAAAGGCAGAAAATAATTTATAAACCTATATTTTAACCAACTTCCATAGAAGTCTACTCACATGACATGACACTATGATAAGATTCGGAATCACATTGATCCAAAGGTGCACCGGCAGGCCTTCGACAACATCCACACAAAATCAATTAAAACATTTAAAAATCACAAAACTGTAGCGAAATTGTACGACTTAGCACAGTATTTATTCAGTATCCGTTAAGTATGTACGGGTATAGGCATATATGTAATACTTCTATATTGCTAGTAATTATGAGTGCAGAAGTTATAGGGTTATACTTGGACACTCGATTGTTTTTTGAGGCGAAAAAAAAAAACAACAAAAGAAAAAGGGTAAGTGCGACAAAAATTTACGATAAGTAATAATTACCAATAAATAATAATTAGCTAGTTTAATTAACGTCAGCTAAGTAAAGCTTAAGTAAATTACATTTATTTATGTTTTTTTTTTTAAGCATTTATGTGAAAACTATAACCTATATGGCTGCTAACCATGTTTAAATAATAAATACTTTGCCAAACCTTTTACTATATGTGACCTGGTCTACGAAAAGGGAGCTTAGGTGACAAAAAATCAATTTTCTCTTTTTAGTTGATTCGGATGGAAGATGAGATGCTTTTTCACGTGGTAGAATCCAAAAAGTCAAAACTTGTTTGAAAGTTCCCTCCGGAAAGACGGACGAATGAAAACAAGACAACAGCAGCTGCGGAGTATTAGAGTAAACGTCACTTCTTCAGTGTTACTTTTTTAAATGTTCCACACTAGCAACTTACACGATGAACTATAATAATATTCCGACCAAAAACAACACTTACTGGACGTCCTTGAAGCCTCTGGAAAGAACAATTAATGAGATAACGAGAAACTGACGAAACGAGTTGTTTATTGTGAACAGCTGTTTCCCAGAAAACTAGTTTTCGCACGTTAGCTCCCTTTTTGTAGACCAGGTCACATATTTATTCGTCTTTCATTACTCAATCCCTTAAACGGTTTTATAATTGTATAATTGTGAGCTCACACATATTCACATATTCTGACATAAAAAATACCGCGAATGCGCAGAAATTACATTTAGACTTATAATGTTTGACGGAATTCAAACACATTGCGCAGATAGGATAGAAGCAATATAGAAGTATTACATATATGGATATAGGTATTACACAACAAAAAAATATTGCATACCAGTGGGCGCACACATTAGCCATACTGGACACAAGCAAAGCGTACCGGGTTCATATCCGGCCAAGGATCGTTAATGCGACAACACTCCCCAAAACCTTCGGGGCAATAGCTTCCTGTGATGGGTTATTTAGTTCACATCCCTCTACCGATGAGAGAAAAACAGCAATCAATCTCTGCCCGACCTTGTCCTTAATGTCTTTTTCTTAGGAAACTCAATAATTAATACGTGTATCAAAATGCATATCTAGCAGGATACCTAACTCCCAATTTGAATTGAAATTTTTTCCAGAAAATCAAAGATAAACAGAATTCAGATTTCCTTTTAAATTAGCTTTATCTGACGCTTAAATGCCTTTTATGATAATATTATAGCTAACATTAAGACATTACAAACCTGAGTACTTTAGGCCATACTCATAAACCAACATACACAAAAGTTGATGATAGCTTCTTACTTTCGGTCTTAAAATATTTTTTTAATTATTAAACTTTTCTTCCACGACATCTGTCCCAGAGGTTGCACCTTCTTCGGTCTGTTGGGTAGTGCTGTTGCGTAAGCCACGTATGCTAATATCATAAACTACCTCTTCAATTTTCTTTACATCATATTTTAGGGCATCAAATCGCTTTCGCAAACCATCATTTTTCAAATTAAGTAAACGGAAGCCAGAGTTTAAATTTGCCATGAAGTGTGAAATATTTACCGGCCGATCATAATCACCCATAGTTACAGAATTGGTGGCAAATCGTGACAATTCAGAAGCCATTTGTAAAATTCCAATTAAGTAATCCTCAATATCCAGATGGAAGCCAAGTACGTGATTAACTTTCACTAATTTAATTAGAAACTTACGAAATTAATTTTTCACTCCAGCAATTTGAATACTTACATCCCAACATTTTCGCTACCGTTTCCCGTTTCACCAAAAACCCAGCTTCCAAATATATAACCATTGCAATAAGAAAGACTAGTCGCTGTGTTATGTATGTCCAATGGTCCGAGTATCTAAAATACATATGGATATAAGTGCATACATTCAAATGAATATGTACATCAAATGCATCTAAAAAATTAAATATGTATTTAAAGTATAAAAATTAAACTATTTCGAAGGTCCGGGATGGACTTCTAGTAAAAAATTAAACAAAGGCGGAAAGTTAAATCCAATCAAAATAGAACAAAACAAAATTATTACGCAATTTCAAATGAATTGTACGTTAAACATTTTTTATGTAAATTGGAAATTTAGTTTTATTTTGTTAAAGAACGTATAACCATAAGAAGCTCCAACAGCGAAAGCAAGTGGCCGCTGTCAAATGGATGGTAGGTAATTCACCACTCTACCTGCGTAAAAAACGCTTATGTTCACTGAGTTTTAATTGTATATTTACAAAAACAAATAATAGTTGGAGTTACAAAACCGTTTAATTGCCAATATTGAATAAAAATAAAAGTGGAAGTAGCCTTGAAACTCGCTATTTAAACGCAAATTTTTCCAGTGGTGAATTGCCTAACCGCGAATTGATGGTTTAGTACAGTCTAACCATTAGTAAAATTGAGCACCAATCAGCTGATTATATTTACCTCTTTAATGTTCTTGGGGTTGCAGTCAACACTTTTCAGGCATTTCAGGGTGTTGTGTTGCAAAGTTAATGAGGTGAATAAATTATTCTACTAAAGGAGAAGGATTGCTAAAAAAAACTGGAAACCAATTTTAATATCTGCCGTAAAGGGCCGATTAGCACTAGCCGGTGGTTAATTTGGTAGCTACGTCAATTGGTATGTAGGCAGCACTAACTACTAAAATGTCGTAATTGCTGATAGCATTTTTCGGAACTGCGTGACGGCAAATTTTTTCCGGGCGAGATGTGCACCGTGATAGCTGAGAGACCCCTATGCTTATATTAGTTGGTTTCAAATCATTAAACTTTATTCTTATGTTAGTACTTGCGCTAAAATTTTCATAAAGATTTACTTGCAAAATAATCGAAATATAATAATGGTTGTTTAAACAAAGGATTTAATTTAGATCTCTAACCGTATTGCTGCGAGTTTTGTTTAGATTTTATCTTTTCGCTTTGTTGCTGGCTGAAAAACTGGCATTACTGCCCCTGCTGCGAAGCAATAAGTTATGGTTATTGGTGAAAAATTAGTGAAGTCCTTTTCGTATTAAGGTGACGATGTGTGTGTATACACATTACTACTTCGACACTATAAATATTCCAATTTTCTTCAATCTGCCTAAATTTCCCTTTTTGGACCATGTGCGGTGTACATATTTTGTATGGTGTACAACAATTTTTTTATTTTGCTGTGGTAAATTAAAAAGGGGAACTGTGAACATTTGTAAATCTAAACATGCTTTCGAAACCTCTATTCTAAATTGTTGCAAAATAAAATTGTGTCAAAGTGCCACCTTCATCAATTTTTTCACAGAGCCTTAGAACATTTTATACAGAGCTGTCGCGATTTCTTTGTTATTTTAGCTTTAAATCGATTTTTATTGAAAGTTTCGAAACAAACTTAAATTGCAAATGCATACGCTACTCGTTCAAATTATTATATTTAGTAAATGAAGGAAAGGTACTCCTACGGATATCATGCCTCTCATTTCTCATTACTCATTTTCTGCTTCTGTAAGCGGTGACATGACCTAGAAGGTTCCACTCGTCATACCAAATCGATACCACGACAGTCGGGCAGTACCGCAGCGTACCGGGTTCTTATCCGGCAAAGGACTGTCACTTCTGACCACACTTCCCAAAGCCTTCGGAGAGTGTATTTGTCACTAAAGTCAACAACAAGAGAGCTATCACTCCCGACATTTCACGACGTGTTCAGCTGCCGCCAATAATTACCAATGTTAGATTTGTGCTTAATATATGTGCACTAAATGCATTTGTTTTGGTACTGAAGTGCAACCATGCGTGCAAGAAGTTAGGTACTACAAGGAATTTCACAATTTCGCCAAAATTATGTACTTTCACCACAGTTTTTGTACTATGCCAGCAAACATTTAGGTTAGAGGACGACTAGTAAACTACTCAAATTCCAATGTATTTCTCTAAGGTAGAAGGTTAGAGAACGGTTTGAACCATTCCCACAACAGCCGGTTCTATTACCGGGATGACCCGGCCAAGGGCTGCTATTTCAGTGTAACCCTGTCCAATCTGTCTCGGCCCACCCTTAAATTGTCATCCTCGGAGCAAACCCTAGCAGCTGGGTTGCTCTATTGTCTCTTGTTACGGGCTGCGGTCGAACCCAACCCTGGACCCAGAGATTGGATCTGCTGCGCTTGCTGGAAGAAAATATATATTAAACGGTCGCATTCGGTTCAATGCGCCAAGTGTAAGAGATGGCTACATAAATCTGGATGCTCAGGGCTTAACCCTGCCTGCCACAGACCCCGTACTTTCGAGGCACCATGCTGTACACGCCTAAGGGCGTCCCGCGGTACACGTCGCTCTGGCGCTCCCCTACCGCCCCTACCAACTTCAAGTAGCCACAATGGTGGCTCAGTTTACACGACTGACGGCACTGCTGCCATTTCCGCCTCACCCACTCCCGACTGTCGCTCACGCTCACCAGCATCTCCATCTCGCACGGCCGCTCAACACTCCTATCCCCTCCGGAATAGGCCAGATATGAGCAGCACCGAGCGTCAGTCTCCTCTTTCTGTGTCCCCAATTCCCCCCCCCTTTTCGCTTCCAGCTAGCAAGTGGGCCAGGACCACCATCTTCTCGTACCTTTCACTACGTGCACCGTTTGTCGGTAAAGATTATATACGCCTGCGACATCTGTCAAGTGCAACAATTGCTTTGGCCTGTGTCACACCCTTATGTGTTCTGAGCTCGCAAACGGTAACCTCTGGACGGATACGTTCGAAAAGACCGTCCCAGCGGTAATGGGGGTGGCCTTGCGTTCATTGCACATCACTCTGTACAATATAATCTATTTCCCCCTGACGTAGACCCCAGGGGATCTACCTTAGAATGCCAAGGCATAGTAGTCCGGTCAGGCGACGTCGACCTGCAAATTATAAACATCTACATTCCCCTGCCACGTGTTGTCCAAGAGATTATCATCCCGACATTAGTGAGTTGCTAAGGGGCGATAACCGTCTAATCCTAGGCGACTTCAACGCACATCACGATCTCTGGCACTCCAACTTGCCAGCAGACAGCAAAGTGTGCAGTCAATGGGGATGCTCCCACCAGGGCGGCAGGTAAATGCCACAGTTCGCCAGACATCTCCATAACGAGCGCGGGCCTAATTAAATTCGTTATTTAGCGACCGATGCTTACATTAGCTTCAGACCACCTACCCATCCTACTCTCCGTTGAACGACCGACCACCTTCATAACGACTGATAAACTAACATACAGGGTGGCTAATGAAAGCCGCTACCAAAAAAAAATTAAATAACTTTTTTTTGTATTTAATGAATCTGGTTAATTTTTTTTTATTTTGCAGATTGACTTTTACATTTAACAAAAATGAATTTGGATTGTCCGCCGCTATCACGCACTGGAGTCCGTAGTTTCGGTTCAAAGAGAGTATAGGCGCACGTTTGGCGGCAATCCTCCGAGCAGATGGACCATAATAAGACTTGTAAACAATTTTGCCGAGCATGGGACAGTCAACAGAAGACCTTACCATCGAAACCCTTCAGTTCGAACGGAGGAAACAATCGCTGCTGTAGCTGCTGCCATACAAAACAATCCACGTGTTTCGACAAGAAGCTTATCTGCTCAAATGGGTGTAAGCAGACAGTCATTACAGTCAATTATGCACAAAGATTTGGACTTATTCCCATATAAAATTCAAATGGCCAACAAACTGAACGCTGCAGACTTGCCGATTCGCTTGGAATTTTGCCAGAAGATGCTTCAAATGGTGGAAGAGGATGGAAACATGTTGAACTGTCTTTTCATGTCTGACGAGGCCCATTTCAATTTAAACGGCAACATAAACAAACAAAATTGTCGAATATGGAGTGCTTCCAACCCACAGATACTCCATGAGACGGAATTGCATCCACTTCGTGTCACAGTGTGGTGTGCAGTTTCATCACGCTGCATTGTCGGGTCCTACTTCTTCGAAGAAAACGGTCACACCGTTACGGTTACTGGAGACCGTTACTTGAGCATGTTGAGAGAGTTTTTCTATCCAGAATTACGCCGAATGAGAATTTCTTTCAACTCTGTGTGGTTTCAGCAAGATGGTGCAGCTCCTCATATAGCCCAACCTGTTATGACAGAATTGCGACGAAAATTTCCCAATAAGCTGATATCCAGAAACTCCACATTCCGTTGGCCACCCAGGTCGCCTGACCTTACTGCACCTGACTTTTCCTTGTGGGGTTATTGCAAACAGGAAGTCTTCAAAGCAAAACCAACAAATTTGAATGAACTAAGGCAATCCATTCGAGAAACAATTGCGGCTATTCCTGTCTCAACTCTCCAAGCAGTAATGAACAACTTTTTGGTAAGATGTCGCACATGCATCGACGAGCAGGGGGGGCTTTTAAATTCCATTATTTTTAAAACTAATTAAGCTGTATTTAATAAAATTTAATGAGCTTTAACATGAATAAAAGAAAAATGAATTCCATACACTGAAAAAAAAATTATTTGAGTTTCTTAATGTAGCAAAATTCATCAGCCACCCTGTACATTAACTTCACCAAAGGTGAAAGAGAGTTTCGCAAGGTCATTGATTCAGCCTCAGGCCACTTTATTCCTGCTGGTAGAATACCAGAAATTCGTCAGAATTTTCCTGCAAAAGCTGCGGCGATGGAAGGAGAACCTGACCAAGTGAGACTCATCAATCGCGCAGATCCCAGAATCTAAGATCTCAATGCGGAAATTCGTAGGACAATCAACAAACACAAACTGACGAAGTTGAAACAACACCTTGAGGCATACAACCTCATGCATAGAAACAGGCGATTGTAGTTCCTCTACTAAAGCCGAACCAAGGAGATTCTTATCGTCCGATATAACTCCTTTCGCCGGTTGCGAAATTACTAGACCATTCTGCTCCCATACTTTACTGCAAATCTGAAATTGGCCGATCACCAGCATGGTTTCCGCAAATCTCACAGCACTACATCTGCTTTAAATGCCATTACAACACAGATAAATCATGGTTTGAATCAACACCCACCAAACCATAGGACGGTTCTCGTGGCACTTGACCTATCAAATGTATTTGATACGGTCAACCACGCCACACTCCTTCTAGACCTGGAAGAGACAGCGCTCCCTGCCGGCCTTAAAAGGTGGACCGCTAATTACCTCAATGGTCGACAGGCATCAGTCAAATTCAGGAACAAGAAATCTAGGCCACGAAGAATAAAACAAGAGGTGCCGCTATCGGTTATCAGTACTCAGCCACCTAAATTGGCTGAAGAGGAGCGTGTACTTCCGAGGGAGACTAGAGTCATGCTAGCACAACTTCGCTCTGGATATTGTAATAGGTTAAACTCTTACTTATCCACACTGAACAACAACATACCAAACACAGTCCCTGCATGTGGTATGTCCCCTCATGATACCAAACATCTCTTCTCCTGTTCAGTCGAACCTACTCTTCTAACACCTACATCTCTCTGGTCCAACCCTGTGGAAACTGCGCGTTTCCTCGGACTTCAGTTAGAAGAGCCTGATGACAATTTAGATTGATCGAGCCCATTGGGCAGGGCGAAGCACTGTTAACAACAACAACAACAGAACGGTTTGAGAAACTGTCGATAATTATAGCATTCTCCACTCAGATAGGTGTCGGTCTCAACCACCATCGCCCAAATGACAGGGCCGTGCTAGTTGCTGGCGCAACTCATTAACGATCTGGAGGATTCAACTCTTCCCCCCTGTCTAAAGCGTTGGACCGCCAACTATCTGAGTGGCCGGCAGCCATCGGTTGAATTTAGAGGCGAAAGATCTAAACCACGTATAATTAAACAAGGGGGCCACAGGGTGGTGTCCTATCCCCGCTTTTGTTTAATTACTACATATCGGGGCTTCCTTCCCCACCAGAGGGTGTCTCGACCGTCTCCTACGCCGATGTCTGCACGATCCTGGCGACGGGCCCCTCTGTAGATGAGCTCTGCTCGAGAGTTAACTCATACCTCCCATCCATGTCCGTGGACAGCGCAGGTGAACATGGAATTAGACGTCTACCTGGACGGCATTAAGCTTCCGACTGTCACACACCCCAAAATCTTAGGGGTCACGGTCAACTACGGTGCTCATGTAGCCACGATTGCCACCAAAGTACAGAGCCGTAACAAAATCCTCAAGTCACTAGCCGGCAGCCCTTCGGGAAAGATAAAGAAACGTTACTGGCAACGTACAAGGCAATCGGCCAGCCGGTTCTGAACTACGCGACGCCTCAGAACTGCAACGGGGTGACTCCTTATGTCTCCTGAGCATCACCTCCATAGTGAGGCTAAAATGCTCGGCGTGAAAGAGCATAGCGAGATGTTGACCAGGCAATTCCTGTTCAGCTGCCATGTTGTTGTTGTTGTTAACAGTGCTTCGCCCTGCCCAATGGGCTCGATAACTCTAAATTGTCATCAGGCTCTTCTTCAACTGCCATAAACCGCAACACCTAAACTGGAACCTGCTCAGCGAAAATCCGTCTCCCAGGAGAATAAGGAGTCACATCTTTTCGCAGTTTGATCCAAAGGTACATCGGCGGGCCCTCAATCTTATCCACACGAAGTCGGTAAACTCCTTTGTCAGCTCTCGTCCGGCGAATGCAGTCCTACAGGCACAAGCTCCACCTGTTGCCGATGAGGAACGCGAACTGCCTAGGGAGACAAGTCATGCTGGCCCAACTTCGTTCTGGATACTGTAACAGACTAAACTCTTACCTATCCAGACTGAACCCTGGCATGCCAAATGTCTGCCCGGCATGCGGCGTGTCTCCCCATGATACTAATAATCTGTTCATCTGCTCAACCGAGAATACTCTTCTAACAGCAATTTCCCTCTGGTCCACCCCTGTTGAAGCCGCTAGGTTTCTGGGACTTCCGTAAGAAGAGCTTGATGACAGTGTTGGATGAGAGGCGATACTTTAGGCAGGTTAAGTAGTCGCTAGCACAACAACAACATATCATTCTCTACAAAAAGGGGACTTAGTTCTCGATATCGAGGAAAAAGTTTAGTTATCTAATCGAATTCTAACGTGAAATTCAATGATTCTAATGTGTACTTTTTTCTATTGTTTTTCTAATCGCTCTCTAATCGAACTCTAGCCTAGTCCTCTAACCTGAATTTCGATAGAATTCTAAAGTGAAACTACAATATTTCTCTAACGTTTGAGACTGTGTTTGCTGGGATATCACTATGGTGTTTCGTACTATCTCTCTCTCTATCTCTATGGCGCGATATACAACAGGTATATCATCATAAACCTCCTAAGAGATTTTTGCGCCAAGCTTCTCTTCCAATTTGTGGTGTGCCGATTTGAATTTTCCCTACAAATTGGTGGGACCTACAGTTTTTTGCCGACTCCGAACGGCATCTACAAAGGAGACGAATTTTTTGCTGAGAAGCCTGTCATGGCAGAAATACACTCGGAGAGTTTGCCAAACCACTGCCGAGGGGCAAGTGTTTCGTACTAGTTAATTATTATTATTTTTGATTAGAGGAAAAATAGAAAGCAACAAACATATGCAGGCTATAGTTATAGTAATATTTCGAAAACATCCACGATTTCTCGTCAGACTAATTCGTAAAGTTTTTGCTATTTCAAGAGGATCTTGTGGAGAATCGAACCCACTCACTCTGATTGCAAGCGCAGTCGCCTAACCCTGCGTGCAGTTTTGCAAGCTGCTTAATTCAAGTTTTTCTCTAATTGTTTTGTTATCTGCCAACGGTATACACAATATTTTAGACATTTTGTCTATGTGTAAATCATGTACTTTGTTTTTGTACATTCTTCGTTCTATTTTTAGAAGATAGCTATTGTAAATAACCGCGTGCTCCGGTGTAGATTTATTTTTGTTGTTGGTTTTATACTCTCTTCATTTTTACATATTTTTGTAAGTTTAACGAGCTCAAGCTGGTTTAGTTTGCTTGTCGAAACGAACTAGAGAACAATTTTTTCATTCCGCAAACTTTTATTTTGAGGACGGGAAAAGCAAGGTTAGTCGCCTCGAAAGTCAAACCGTAACACCAGGCTCCTTCAGCCATCCTTTATACTACCCAATACGTTTCAATACAAAATTCTTATTAGATAGCATGCTCAAGAACAGTGTTGCCAGAATTTTTTCAGCAATCCAGCTAGATTAGAGAAAAAAAAGCTAAAAAAAAATTATTTAGCTTAAAAGGAAGTCATCTTTTCACATGTTTTATTCGTTTTTTTATTGAAAAGTATATAAAAAAGTAATACTTTATACACAAAAAAAACAAGTAAGGAAGTCTAAGTGCTGGTGGAAACGAACATAGTGATCTATTATGGCATACCAATTTACGCAGGTCTATTTTAATACTTTTCAGTTCGTATTATAAAGCCAGGCCACGGCGCCGCCATTAATTTACTTGTATATAAATAGCTTCCCTACCAACAATTGCTAACCACATTTTTTCACAATACCAATACAAGCACATTTTATATTTGAAAAATTTGTGTTCAAATAGACAGACAGACGGACATGGCTAAATCGGCTCAGCTCATCGTCCTTATTATTTCAGTTTTCCCCTGCGGGTTAGGGGTTTAGAATATGCCCGAGGTAGGCATACCGGTCGTAAGAGGCAACTAATATGCACAAAGGTAATGACGTGAAATTGGTTGGTCGATCTACGGATATGATGCCACTCACCTCTCATTACCCATCTTATCCTTCCTTACGGAAGGAGGGGTGACATGACCTAGAAAGTTTCACTCCAAAACCTTCGGAGAGTGTTTTTGTCGTTTCCACAACAACATTATTTCAGTTTACTTATTGATGGGCCCATCACTTCTTCTTCTCATACTTACAACCTTTCATGTTCATTAAAGGTATGAAAATCAAAAAAGGTATATAACTTCCCTATCGAAGTGGGGTATTAACAACTTGCTCGGATACTTTACTTGTGCGTTATTCGATTTGCCTAATTTTTGGCAAGAGTATACTAGATACTATGGAGAAGCAGCTCACCAATTTTGATTGAAATATCTATTTGAAACTACAAGCAATCGCCTTTGAAAGTAGCAGAATATTTACGCTGAAAAGTGGGCGGCGCCACGCCTACTTTCTCAAAATCCACAAAATTGTTTTCGGTCGGGTTTTGCTTAAAAAGCTTATTATGTGTGCAAGATTTTATTGATATAGCTTGCATGGTTAGAGAGCGTTTTACATTCTACAAACAAATTTTTTAGAACTATGTTAAAAAACTAAGCGTGGCCGTAGACCGATTTCGCACATTTTTACAACAAACATTAACCTTTCTATATCCAACCTTTTCGCCAAATATCGTTTCGATAAATCAATTTTTGCCGGAGTTATGGCTTAAAAAGTTTTGTAGAATAATCCACTATAAAAGGGGCGGGCCACGCCTATTTTCAAAAATTTATATTTTCTTCGTTCACGGACACTTAAAATCTTTCGTATAAAAGTGGGCGTGGATCTTAACCGATAACGCCAATTTTTTTCGCGAACATACCTTGTTTTAATATAAATACGTGTGCTAAATTTCTTTTCGATATCTTGGACTGCTTTTGATTTATGATTAATATTATTTCTAAATTTGACTTAATCACAAGTGGGCGTTGTCACGCTCATTTTCAAAGATTTCTTGAAAATTTTATTTCCTGCGTTAAAGTTAATGTACCCACCAAATTTTATACGTGTATTATGTACTGAATAATCACTTTTGTATTTTCGAAAATATTCTATATATAAAAAGTGGGCGTAGCTATCATCCGATTTCGCTTATTTTAAATAGCGCTCGGAGATGAGTGCCAAGGAACCTGCATACCAAATTTCATTAAGATATCTCAAAATTTACTCAAGCGATCGTTGTACTCGAGACGCTTACTACCTCAGCTATTGCGATATTCAAGTGATCGTGTTAACAGACTACCGGACGGACATGGCTTAATCAATTTCTTTTTTCCTCCTGAACATTTTGATATATATAAGTCAATATCTATCTCTATCTCGATCCGTTTATGCCGTTACATACCACCGTTAGGCGACTAAAGTTAATATACCTTGTGTGCGTAGCACTACTAGGTATAATAAGGTTGTTTGTACTCCAATTTCATACAAATAAAAAAGTTTCTTGCACAGATGCTTTTCATAAGAATATGCACTTTCGAGCATTGGAATTATTATGAAAAATTAAAATTTGTATTTTTTTAAATTACTTCAAACTAAGGCTAATATTTCTATTTACTAGATAAATTAGTTGCTATTTATATAAAAGGTACAACGAGTAAATTTTAAATTACAGATCACTGTATTATTCGATAAAAAGTCCCATTAAGTTATCAAGTGCGGCACATATTTAAAAGGAAATAACTTTCATGGCATACAATACATTCCCACAACAGCCGGTTCTATGCACCGGAATGACCCGGGTTTTCTCACCCGGCCAAGGGCTGTTATTTCAGTGTAACCCTGTCCAATCTGTCCCGTCCCACCCTTAAATTGTCATCCTCGGAGCAAACCCTTGCAGCTGGGTTGCTCCATTGTCTCTTGTTACGGGCTGGGGTCGAACCCAACCCTGGACCAAGAGACTGGATCTGCTGCGTTTGCTGGAAGAAAATTTATATTAAACGGTCGTATTCGGTACAATGCGCCAAGTGTAAGAGATGGTTACATAAATCTGGATGTTCAGGGCTTAACCCTGCCATCCACAGACCCCATACTTTCTTTAGTACTTTTGAGGCACCTTGCTGTACACGTCCTAGGACGTCCCGCGGTAGTCGCCGCTCCGGCACTCCCTTACCGCATCTAACTACTTCCAATAGTCACAATAGTGGCTCAGTCTATACGACTGGCAGCACCGCTGCCATCCCTGCCTCACCCACTCCCGACTGTCGCTCACGCACACCAGCGTCTCCATCTCACACGGCCGCTCAACTCTCCTATCCCCCCCGGAATAGGTCAGATATGAGCATCGCCGAGCGTCAGTCCCCTCTGTCTCTGCCCCTAATGCCCCCCCCTGCTTCCAGCCTGCACGTGGGCCAGGTACACCACCTCCTGGCACCTTTCACTACGTGCACCGTTTGTCGGCAAAGATTATATACGCCTGCGACATCGGTCAAGTGCAACAATTGCCTTGGCCTGTGTCATATCCTTATGTGTTCTGGGCTCGCAAACGGCAACCTTTGGACGGATTCGTTCATAGCCCCCTGTTGCGACCCCAGGGACTCTACCTTAGAATGCCAAGGCATAGCAGTCCGGTCAGGAGACGCCAACCTGCAAATCATAAACATCTATATTACTCCTGCCACGTGTTGTCCTAGAGATTATCATCCCGACATTAGTGCGTTGCTAAGGGGCGATAACCGTCTAATCCTAGGCGACTTCAACGCACATCACGATCTCTGGCACTCCAACTTGCCAGCAGACAGCAGAGGACACGCAATTGCAGACCAAATAGATAACTCAGCATTCTGTACAGTCAATGGAGATGCCCCCACCAGGGTGGCAGGTAACTGTCACAGTTCGCCAGACATCTCCATAACGAGCGCGGGCCTCATTAACTTTGTCATCTGGCGACCGATGCTTACATTAGCTTCAGACCACCTACCCATCTTACTCTCTGTTGAACGACCGACTGACTTCATAACGACTGATAAAATAACATACATCAACTTCACCAAAGCGGACTGGGACCGCTTTACTGAATATACAGAGCGCTCCTTCGCTGCCTTACCCACTCCAACAGACGTACGCAAAGGCGAAAGAGAGTTTCGCAAGATCATCGATTCAGCCTCTTGCCGCTTTATTCCTGCTGGCAGAATACCAGAAATTCGTCCGAATTTCGCGGCAGAAGCTGCGGCGATGGCAAGAGAACGTGACCAAGTGAGACTTATCAATCCCGCAGATCCCATAATAAAAGATCTCAATGCGGAAATCCGTAGGATTGTCAACGAACACAAGCTGACCAAGTGGAAACAACACCTTGAGACATGCAACCTCTCCGGCGGAGTCGGCAAATTATGGTCGACTGTCAAGGCCCTATCCAATCCGACCAAACACAAAGACAAGGTCGCCATTGCTTTCGGCGACAGTGTCAAATCGGACGCCAGGAAATGCGCGAGCTCCTTTTGCCGGCTGTTTATAATGCATCCACCTGCCATAAAGGAAGCCATAATGAAGGCCAAACCCTCAAAATCCATCGGACCCGACGGAATTGCCATGAAGATGATCAAACACCTTGGCCATGAAGGACAGAATTATTTAGCGGCTCTCTTCAATCTCTCTCTAACTACCTTCGTTATACCTGAGATATGGAAACAAGCGATTGTAGTTCCCCTATTAAAACCAGGGAAGCCGGCGAACCTAGGAGAGTCTTATCGTCCGATATCCCTCCTTTCGCCGGTAGCGAAATTGCTAGAGTCCATTCTGCTTCCTTACTTCGTTACAAATCTAAAATTGGCCGATCATCAACATAGTTTTCGCAAAAATCACAGCACGACACCCGCTTTGAACGCCATTACAACGCAGATTAACAACGGTTTGAATCAAAATCCACCAAACCATAGGACGGTTCTCGTGGCACTTGATCTGTCAAATGCATTTGACAAGGTCAATCACGCCACTCTCCTCCGAGATCTGGATGAGACACCGCTCCCTGCCGGCCTTAAGAGGTTGACCGCTAATTACCTCAATGGTCGACAGGCAACAGTCAAATTTAGGAACAAGAAATCTAGACCACGAAGAATAAAACAAGGGGTGCCGCAAGGTGGTGTTCTCTCTTCCCTCTTGTTTAATTTCTATATTTCGAGACTTCCCCCCCAACCAGAGGGAGTCTCCATTGTTTCCTACGCTGACGACTGCACGATAATGGCCTCGAGCAAGGGTCCCTCCATTGATGAACTCTGTATTAGAATCAACTGTTACCTCCATGACCTTTCCAGCTTCTTCACCGAGCGTAATCTGACCCTGTCTCCGACTAAATCTACGGCGACCCTGTTTACTACATGGAATGCGCATATGGGGCAAGAGTTAAATGTCCACGTAGATGGAGTACCTCTACCTACTGTCAATCACCCAAAAATCTTGGGTGTGACATTCGACAACAGCCTCACTTTCGCTGGTCATGCCACCGCAATAGCCTCAAAGGTACAGAGCCGCAATAAGATCCTCAAGTGACTGGCCGGCAGTACTTGGGGAAAAGACAAAGAAACATTGCTTGCTATATATAAGGCTATTGGCCGGCCGGTTATTGACTATGCTGCGCCTATATGGTCGCCCAACCTTTCTGACACCAACTGGAGGAAATTGCAAGTCTGCCAAAACACCGCCATCAGAACCGCTACGGGATGCCTGCTTATGTCATCTGAGTCTCACCTCCATCAAGAGGCAAAATTGCTCAATGTTCAAGAGCACGCGGAACTCTTGAGTAGACAGTTCCTTCTGAACTGTCATAAACCTAGTCATCCAAACCGACATCTTTTGGATGTAGCACCGCCCCCCAGAGACATAAGGAGACATCTCCGTAAGCATTACGATGAGATCCGGCATCATATCTCTTTGCCGTTTGATCTGCGGAACCATAGACGGGCTCTAAATGACCTCCACACTGAGTCGGTAGACAGATCCCTCAGATCTCGGCCTGTGAATCCCGTTATTAATACTCAACCACCTGAATTGGCTGAAGAGGAGCGTGTACTTCCGAGGGAGACTAGAGTCATACTAGCACAACTTCGCTCTGGATATTGTAATAGGTTAAACTCTTACTTATCCAGACTGAACCCCAACATACCAAATACATGCCCTGCATGTGGTATGACCCCTCATGATACCACACATCTCTTTCCTGTTCAGTTGAACCCACTCTTCTAACACCCATATCACTCTGGTCCAACCCTGTGGAAACTGCGCGTTTCCTCGGACTTCCGTTAGAAGAGCCTGATGATAATTTAGAGTGATCGAGCCCATTGGGCAGGGCGAAGCACTGTTAACAACAACAACAACAACAACAACATGGCATACAATACAAAATAACTATATATAATATAAAAGATAGTAATGTGAGATAATATATAATAAATACATTTTAAAATATGGGTGTTTCCTAGAAAAAGTCAACCAACGAGGAAATTTTAAAGTTGCTTAAATTATGAAATTAAATCGTTTTTAAAAGTGCTTAGTGTTTATTTTATCTGATACAAAAGCAGTCATTAACATATTTCCTGCCTTTCATTGCAAAATTTATGAATAGCCATTTCCACTTTTCAAACTTAGTATTTCGTCATTTACTTGCATTCTTCTAAAGTCTCTCAGTAGTCTTAGAAAAAAGATTCTTTTGAGAAAATTGACATTTCAACAAGAATTTTTTATTCTGTATTAGGATTTATATAACAAAATATCCTATTTTTTCAATAACGCGAATTTTTTGCAAATTTTAAAACTTATTCCGACGGGTAACGTCCGCAACGCAAAAAAGCCTTTCTTTTTCATTAAAGTCTAACGGGTGCTACAATATTTGTTATATCGGAAGCCTACACGGAAAATTGCGCTTTAATTTATATATCTAAAAAGATTCCGCGAAAATACTTTTGTTTGACAAAAAAAGATATCAAAAAATCTGTAACGTCCGCAACGGTAAGTGTGTGATAAGAAAAAAATAATTATTATTGTGACTAAATTATTTCTATTTTATGTACAAAAAAATATATGTATGGACGCCTTTGTAGATGGTTAACCCAAAACACAAAACATCAGCAAAAAGGTCAAGCAAATAGCGCATTCGTCTAAGAGTAAAAAAAAAAAAAAAAAAGTACAAAATAAAAATTTAAAGCTGTTTTCATTGCAACTTAGGTATATAAACATTTATTCACTCATCTTCTTAAAATCTTCTCATACAAGCCACTTTTTCAAAAACTGTGAAATAATTTTAAAATATGTATCAGAAAAAAATGTAACGTCCGCAACAAATATATGTAATTACAACTTACAAAAAGCTTTTCCTATATTATTTTTGTGCTGGTTTTTAGGAACTCACTACTTTTATCTTTAATTTATCTTTAAAGATTTTTTATCTTTATACTGCGAAATTCGCAGAAAATTACCAATTTACTTAGTTACCTAAACACTACTTCTATTTTGAGTAACGTCCGCAACGCAGTTTAGTTGGCTAAAACAGCGACATCATACTACGTTTGCGCAGGCAAGATACTTTTACCGACAGTATGTCTTATATATAATAAATCGATTCCAGTTTTCACAATACTTCTTCCTTGAAATTCAATAAAATCGTTCGAACGTAACGTCCGCAACGCTAGGAAATGCCCATATGTCAATATCACAATTTTCTTCATCATCCGCTGAATTAGCACAAATATTAGAATTGCTCACGAGTTGAATGAGATCTTTTCCCACATCGGGGAAAAAAGCTAAAAAAAAAAAAAGGTAATTCTATACGACAGCACGTAACTGCTAATATACGTCCAAAAATCTCGGAAAATGTATCAAACAACGGGTTTCAACCTCCGTATCAATAATCCGAAAGCGGAAATTAGATATTTTATGTCTGTTCAGAGATATTTGCAATCAAAGTTGAAAATTTTCTGTCATTTTCATGTGGTTGTTGTAATCACAGAATGTGTTCTGCGCAGAAATATTGTGGACCGCGTAGCCGGTGTTGGACCGGCTAAGGGTTATTTTTTTGAAGCGCTGCCGAAGGCCGCCTACGCAGAAAAGTGTTATGCACATAAATACCTTGGATCAAGCCCCCTATTTGGGATCGGACTTAGGCCATTTTTGGGGTTTTTGCTAATAACTTTTCACTGAAAGAAATTATTTAATTTCCGCTTTCGGATTATTGATACAGAGATCAAAACGCGTCGTTTAATACCTTTCCCGAGATTTTTGGACGTATGTATATTAGCAGTTACGTGCTGTCGTATAGAATTACCAAAAAAAAAAAATATCTGGAAAAAGCTAGCCGCAAAATTCCATTTTTGCCAGCTAAACGGCAAAAAAAAAGCTAGATCTAGCTGGAAGGTAGCTAAAATGGCAACACTGATCAAGAAGCGGTTCTATGCTGGTAAGAAAACCGAGGCCACAAAAAGTTGCTCAATAGGCCACACATACTGTATGCTCATTTTGTTACCTGTAATATTGTCCTGTTGGGACTAGATCCGATAACTGCTTGTAGACGTCAGAACAAGCAGCGATTTGCTTACGTGCTTCCAGGCAAGCATTGTCAACTGAAACACAAGAAAATGTTATCAAATTCTTCTACTCAAATTAGCACGGCGTTACTTACTTTTTGATAAATCTGAATGAATAACTTGAAGTTGAATTGTGGCTTCTTTTGCGAATTGTTCAATTTCCCGCACTTTTGTTCTAATGTTCTGCGAATTTTGTTCACATAAAATTTTAATTTCTCTAAAAAAAAATGTTTGTAATTACCTCACGTATCTCCTGTTCTTTATCAATATATTGTTGATAATTGGCGAACACCTCCAAATTCACAAAATGTGCCATACTTTATTTAATTCAAAAATTTTTGGCGAGTAAAGACAACCCAGCTGGACGTGTTTTCAATCAAAAAGCTTATAGCGATGCAACGATACTTCGATATCGTCAGCGTTTGCAATCGATATTCCCTGGTAAAATCTGTTCACATATATCGGGGCCATGGCCCAACTAACAACCCTGCAAGGACAGTGACTAGCATTTGATGTAACATGTGATGGTCAAGATTGATGTAACCCTTCATCACAGTGCAGAACCAGAGGTTCATCATGTTCTTAAAGACAATATGCAAAACCTGATGTAGAATTCATGTGACCTTGCATCTTCTTCCAACTCACAAGTTTCTTCGTTTAATAAGTCATATTTGGCTTTTATCGGTAATTATTTCCTTCAAAAAATATCGGGAGCGCTATCAAATAACGCATTTTGACTTCGCTATCAACAATCCGAAAGCGGATTATAAATTTTTTGTTTCAGTGAAAAGTCATTCGCAAAAAAACTAAAAATTATCCAGGTGCGATCC